>OY015313.1:99783262-101067078 GCA_955612985.1 Cheilosia scutellata
TGAAGGCTGGTCTATTGGAACCTCCTGAAGACATCTATGCTATAATTAATTTTATTACAAGAGGCGCTTTTGGTGTAATAAATTCTTCTATGTTACAGGAAAATTAGATTTTTTTGATTTTTCAAGGCGATTTTCTAACGCTTCTATTTCGATAATGGGCCAAAAGTGCACATTCATATAGTGAAGGCTGGTCTATTGGAACCTCCTGAAGACATCTATGCTATAATTAATTTTATTATAAGAGGCGCTTTTGGTGTAATAAATTCTTCTATGTTACAGGAAAATTAGATTTTTTTTATTTTTCAAGGCCATTTTCTAACGCTTCTATTTCGATAATGGGCCAAAAGTGCACATTCATATAGTGAAGGCTGGTCTATTGGAACCTCCTGAAGACATCTATGCTATAATGAATTTTATTACAAGAGGCGCTTTTGGTGTAATAAATTATTCTATGTTACAGGAAAATTCAACTTTTTTGATTTTTCAAGGCCATTTTCTAACGCTTCTATTTCGATAATGGGCCAAAAGTGCACATTCATATAGTGAAGGCTGGTCTATTGGAACCTCCTGAAGACATCTATGCTATAATGAATTTTATTACAAGAGGCGCTTTTGGTGTAATAAATTATTCTATGTTACAGGAAAATTCAACTTTTTTGATTTTTCAAGGCGATTTTCTAACGCTTCTATTTCGATAAAGGGGCAAAAGTGCACATCCATGTTTTAATGGATACTTTATTGCGACCTTCTGAAGGCATATTGACTATAATAAGTCATATTGCCTTAGGCGGTGTGGTGTAATGAATTATTCTATGTTATAGGAAAATTTGATATTTGGCCTATGTTTCACAAAAAGTGAATAACTGTAATATTAGTTACAATTTGCTGTTTTTTTGGATGTACATTTTATTGGTGCACCTGTAATAAATTTGTAAAAAATTCTGGTTCAGGTTTCAACCAGATATCTCCATTGCATCAAAAGTTATAGAGTGGTGGTGTAGGTTCAAATAAAACCTACACCACCACGCTATAACTCAGGATCGGCAAGTGTAATAAAATTGGGGCTAACTGTAATAAATTGTAATAAATGTGTAAAAAATTATGAAAACTATTCCATTGTGGTGGGCTAATGTGGCTGGTGCAGGTTCAAGGCACTCGAGGAGTACATAGGGAACAAAAAAAAGTCGACCTCCCATCAACCTGTCACCTTGACATTTGCCCATAACCACATTTAATTTTTGCAACAGCCCGTCAGGCAAAAATAAAGCAAAGAGCAAACCTATTCCACACGCGCCACTCCAACAGCAATCTTACCACACAGTGTTATTTTGCTAAAGGGATGAATATACGACGTCGCTTCAACATAATCATTCTGACAATGGGGAAAAAAAATTAAGGAATAAAAAAAAAGAAGAAAAATCTAAAAAAAAAAAAATACATAAAGAAAGCAGAAATATTTCTCCAACAACTTTATGAAAACGACCAAGAGTTATCCGGGGGGTATTGGGTCGTTGCTTGTATACATTTATCCTGAATTGAACTTTTGACAAAAGGACGAACGAAGAATAGCGAAGAATGAATGGGAAAAAAGTGACGGATAACAAAATATAAAAAGAGGAAGAGAGCGCAAAAAAGACAACAGTATAGGAGCCATAAAATGGAAGAAAAAAGTAGTTGATTTATACATCTTTGTGTCAGCGATGCACCCTGTCGGATAGATGCTATCTTCGTTGTTTAGAACAGACTTTATACGCATTCAACAACATGAGAGATTGAAAAAAAAAAATCAAATAATAAAAAAAAAACGGTTGACGGTCGTCTGAGTGGCGGTTGTTGACTGACTTTTATTTTTTTTTTATTTTATTTTTTTTTTCTCTTGCTGAAATATCTTTCCGTATCCGGTTTAATTTCCCGAGAAAGTGACTTACGGCCACTGCTAGGTAAACGTGTTTGCGATTTTTTTTTTTCCAAATTAGCTTTTTGCGAGACATTCGTTTTAATTAAAGTATGAAATGTGTCACATTACTGGCAGTATTACGGTCAGCATTTTATAATTGAACATTTCTGGGAGAGACATGTACCTATACATGGGCGGGACACAGATTAGATTTCTGATTACATTATTCAAAGGTTGGAAAACTGTTTAAGGTTTGAAGTTTACATTTACGTGGCAAATCCTGGAAAAGACCAACGAATTTCAAGTCGAAACTCACCCACCTATTCATCGACTTCAGCATAGCATACATCGTCAGGGGCTATGGCGATGGCCGAATTCGGAATCCCGGAAAAACTGATTCAGCTGTGTCGGGTGACGCTGGAAAACACGAGCTGTAGCTCCTCCGAACTATTTCAAAAATGCACCGAATTTCGGCAAGGAGACGAGCGACTTCTTCAATCTCGTACTGGAGCAGATAGTGCGAAGGGACAGGTGTCAATACGGACGGCACCTTCAACAGGTCCGTTCAGCTGCTGGGGTCGTTCCCATCCCAGCGTGCCATTATAGAAGCGTTTACGGCGATTGAAGAACAGCCGAAATCCGTTGGCATTGAAGTAAATGAGGACAAGACTAAGTACATGCTATCAAGAAACAAGCAAGCATCTATTCACCGCCTAGGTCAAAACGTCACTATTGATGGCAACAACTTCGAGGTAGTTAAGGAGTTCACCTACCTCGGAGTAAACATGAACTCCACGAATGACACCCTAGTGGAGATGCGGTGAAGAATTACCCTAGGAAACCGTTGCTACTTCGGTTTGGCAAAACAACTGGGTTCAAAACTCCTAACTCGAAGGATGAAATTTGTCCTCTACAAAACCCTTATTCTGCCATTTGGCGCCCAGTGTTGGACGATAAGTAAGAAGGGAGAGCTAATACTGGGCTCCTTCAAATAAAAATAAAATAAATAGGTGGCGCAACAGGCGGGTAGATACACTAGGCCTAGCTTCTCGCTACACTCCGCTACTGCGCCCACTCCTCCTTCAAAAGAAAAACAATTCGGCGAATTTTTGGTCCTGTGTGCGAGGTGGACGAATAGAGGTGAAGATACAACCGCGAACTCTATGAGCTGTATCAAAATGTGGATGTAGTCGAAAAAGCCAAAACACGTCGACTACACATTGGCTCGGCCAAATCGATCGAATGGACAATAATGCTCCAGATAAGAGGATCTTCGAATCCCAGCCCCCAGGTTCGAAGACACAAGGAAGACCGAACCTCCAAGCCATCGCGGATGCCAGAGAGCTTGATCGTACCCGGGGAAACGCGTTACGCTAAAAATTTTCCCGCTAATTTGTTTATGGCAAACAGCGAATTGGGTCTTAGCAGAATGTTTTTTTTTTTTTTCGTTATTCGGAATACTTTATCATCTGGAGTAAAACATATTCTTTCAACAAGTGGGGAACGTGTCTCTCCCACCAGAACTGAGGAGGTGTAAATCTTTAAAATCTTGAGTTCGCCCCAGCCACCACCTAAACGCATCCCTGAGGACAAACACATACCCAACCCATATTCACCATCGTGTCGTAAGTTTGTTATTTTTTGAATGGTAGAGAAACCAGCTCTCTATGTCGTTCTTGCGAGTTCTCCCCATTATCGCTACGTAGATATTTTCTCCAGGCGTCGCAACTCGCAACTCTTCGCAGATAACCTTTAAACAGTTTGTTCGCTGCATTTTATTTTTCCGCTGAAAGTAGACAACGCTTTCTCATGTTGCTGTTTCTTCCAGTTCGCTACGTAATTATTTCCATTGGAAACTTGTCGAACCGTAGATACTCTATCTATAGGAGTCGTTCCTTCTGTTTGAAAAATAGAATTCTGTATAGAATTAAAGTATTCGAAACACCCGAAATTCAATTACGGGTTATGCCGCTTTCATAATTAATTTTTTTGGTTAGACATCCGAATATGAGACTTCACCTAAGCATGTGCATTTAATTAGCCAGGGGTCCAGTCCAGATCAGAATACGAAATATGTACCTACTCAAGTTTACCTCCAGCTATATGTGCATACATGTCCATGTATATTTAAAGTTTTTTTTTGTTCAGATATAGTGTCGGCGTAAATTTCTCAGACCAAGTTGAAAGTACCTATACTGGGGCATTATTTAAATTTAAAGTATTCAATACGTATACCTACCTTCACAAATTGGGGTCGTGTTCTCATGAGTGTAGTTTAAACTTTTTTAACAACAACTCTGTTGAAAGCACTTTTTTTCCAATGCTTCTAAACTTTTTCGTACGTGAACGGCAACCACAATAGAGATTGTTCCTTCCTCCAGAAGCAAAGCAAACAAAAAACACTTGGTACTTTGGAAAGGCACCCTTTAAACAATGGTGAATGGACACTCTATAATTTGGCCCCCCTGATGGGTGTAGTCCATCCATAATTATACTCATTGTTTCCTGTTCCGAAAGTCTGAATTAACTGTGGATAGCTATAAATCGATGTGAATTTGTAAATTCATAAGTGATGCCTTTCTACTACCCGCCATCACAATTGAGGAAAAACATCCCGATTCGATTTGTGTGGCGTCTATTTGCAACTACCCACAAACATAAAGTGTTAAATCGAATTACGACGATAACGTGTCTATAACATTAGAACGCCTGCGGCAGACATGGGTTCATTGGGTCAAACAATACCATCGAACATATAGGTATAGCATTCCTTGTGCAGTGCAGGGATAACTGCCTTCCACTTGTTAATGGATGTATGTATATTGATTCTGCACTTGTACATAAAATTAAAATAATGATACGACCGACGACGTGGTGCTATATGTCCGTTCGATGAACTGTACAAACTTGATGTTGAGAACTAGAAGTTGTAAGAGGATCAGAGCTCGAAGCGCTCATGTAGGACGTTGCAGCTGCTTTGAATTACCATAAATAACGAGCTCGATAATACCCACACATAGACAACGGTTGTACAGGTGAAATTCAGCGTCACAGTTACACTTACATTATATTAAACCGGCAAAAATTTCATTTTCTCTTGTTTTCCTGAATTTATTCTTCTTTTGTCTCTCTAATGGCCGTTAGGGTGAAAATTCCTTTTTGTGCTTAACCCTTTTTTGTTGGTGGTTTCCTCTTGTGGGAATTTCAACCACACCAGCCGAAATTATTGGAAAGGTGTGGTGGGAGAAATTTTTGAACATTGTGTGGTGATTTTTTTTTTGTTTATATTGGGATTACCAGGGGTTGGACTTCTTCTTCGAAAGGAGAGAAAAAGAAAAAAAAAAAAAAAAAAGAAGAGGATTTACCTGTTGAGTAATGGAGGTAAGATATTATTATGAGTTACTGATGTCGTGGCCTGGTAGAATTATATGTTCCTATAAGGTAAAAGGATTCCTACAAGTTGTGTTCGAGTCAGTGGAAGAAAATTAATTCGGATTTGCACACTTTGGTGCTAGAAGCGATAAGCTAAGATATAATGAAACGAAAAGAAGAAGAATAAGCAGCAACAACATCAGATAGCAAAGGGATGAAAATATTGGGTGTTACGATTGTAAGATATTGGATGTGAATTCATTTTGAATTAAATTAAATGGAAGAGAGAAAATTTAATTATCAAGTGTAATGCAAGTCTTATCAAATTTCCGGGGGTGAATAACTGGAGAAAACTCCTTTCAGAGCTCTCAAAGGAATTTCACTTATCTTAAAAAAAGAAAATATGTATCTGCTGTTTTAGTATTTACCCCAGAACCGAGTTAATTTACATAAATTTGTTATTGAAATTTATCTTTTTAGAAAAGGATAACTCTGGGGCTGGGCTATACTGTAATCTTTATAACCAGACCCACGTCTTGTTATGCATAATTTGTCAGACATATTGATAGTGTCGGGTATATCTATATGTATATATTTCGTATCGAAATAGAATGATTCGGAGTTGTGATGCTGTTGGTATCATTTACATGTTTTCTGACCGTTTGTCGACAGCTTTTAAGAACTGACTTTTAAAATAAACGATATTAAGGATTAAACTGAATGTTTGACAAATGGTAGCATGTTGCAGCATTTAACATTGGGTTCAGAATCAATGTCTTAAGTGTTGGAAAGGCAAAACAATTTACTTAGCAGATGTTAACGATGTTATGGCAAGGATACAAGCTAGCTATGACCGAAGTGTGGACATGGTAATGGGTGGTGATTAATCGAAGGATCGATGAATCAAGGTGGCTCGCGAAGAACGATGCGATCTTAGGTCGTGTATTCGCTTGTGGTTCGACCAGCGATTACCTACGCAGCCGTAGTCTGGACAAAGACTAACGAAGTCACCTCAGTTAAAAAGCTATAGAACGGGTCCAACGTATAGTCGGAAACTGCATGACGGGCTGTCTACGCTCCACCCCGACCACTGCATTGAACGTCATCCTAGGCCTATCACCTATTCAGGTACATATTCAAATGGAAGCAAGACTGGGTATTCACCGTCTATTCCACTCGAAAAACATCCACCCCTATTCCTACCATGGAGGTCACCTGTCCCTTATCGACGTTATGGAATCTGAAGGAGTATTCAGCATGTTTTTAGACGACATGCTACCGAAATATGGCTTCCATAAAAACTTCTCCATCATCATCCCTCCAAGGGAAGACTGGGAAAAATAGAAACCCACTCCATCGCGATTTGACCTAGTCTGGTTTCTGGTATACAGACGGTTCCAATATGGATACAGGGACTGGATCTGGCATCTATGGCGAATCGCCTCAAGCGAACTTTTCAGTCAGCCTATAGGCAAATACTCGTCCATATTCCAGGCTGAAGTTCTTGCCATCAACCATTGCGCTAGAATAAACTTAAGTTCTAACACACGTGCGGTAAAACTATATTCATCTTCTCAGATAGCCAAGCTGCTCTCAAAGCTCTGGACTCATCTGTCATAAAACCGAAGCTGGTCCTGGAAACGTACATGGCCATCTACGAACTTGCAAAGAAAAACCTAGTCATACTACACTGGATTCCAGCCCATAGTGGCTTTGATGGAAACGAAACAGCTGACTCACTAGCCAAAATCGGTGCGACAATGCCACTTGTTGGACCTGAACCCTTCTGCGGAGGACCAAATATCCTATGCCGCACGATCGGCGTCCGCTAAGTTGAGCTACCTATTTAGAGCAAAGAGGTACTTTAGCCCCAAGCAACTTCTCCTTCTCTACAAAGCACAGGTTAGACCAAGCCTATAATATTGCTCGGCCCAAAAACATTCACTTAACCTACTTGACAGCATACAGAGACGAGCAGTTCGACTCATTGGAGACCCTTCACTCACATCGAATCTACAACCGTTGGTGCACAGAAGACAAGTCGCTGACCTATGCTTGTTCTATAGGTACTTCCATGGTAGATGCTCAGAGGAACTCAAAGACATTATCCCTCGAAATGCAACTTTTGGGCGCCCCATAAGACAGGCTGCTAATGCTCATGACCATACAGTACACTTGACAACCGCGAGGACATCAAATTTCCAAAACTCCTTCTGTTACAGGACAAGCAAACTTTGGAACTCGCTTCCTGGGGATATATTTCTAGAAGTATACAATTTGCAGCAATGTAAGTGCAGAACTAACATATATCTGCAAGCATCTCGGGGCGCTGTTGAAGCGTTATAGGTTCGCCTTTCCCGAGAGAAGTATTTAAAAAAAAATATATATATAACTCATTGTACAAACGCTTTCGTATATGCGGCCTTAAAATCGATAAACAGACGGTTGGTATCGATCTGGAGTTTCTAGCGTTTCTCCAAGACCTATCGTAGTGTGAATATTTGGTCGATTGTGGATTGTATGCTCTCCACAATGTTGACTCTAGCAGTCTTGTTGGGTCGGAATTTCGGTCGCCGTTTAACTCTACAACAAGGTTTGTTTGCTTAACTCTAAAGGTCCATGTTAACATGTTCTTTTTACCTCTTGGTAAATATTCCGAATAATGTTTATGGTCTTTTTTTCTCCAAAGATGTTAAAAAAAAATAGTAAAAACTTGAATCACTCAGCTTTCTCTAATCCCTAGAAACACTTCCTTTCATAAATTGCAACTATAATTCATACTCTTCCGCATCTTATTTAGTTATAAGATCTTAAGATGGTTATTCCTATAGCCAAATATAATCTCTAGGTTAAAACTATAAATGATTATGCTTTCACACAGCAATGAGTACCATTAATTGTCACGAGCCAACAACAGAAACAAAAAACTTTTTCGCAATCTTAACTAACTGGAAAACACAATCATCAGCTTAATTTCTACAGGAGTACCTGTTCTCCAATTTGCTCAAACGGTTGCATTCTATGCAAGTTGAACTAACAAATTGACGATAGCATATTCATTCACTGAGCTAACCCAACGTATACGTATACGTATCCTGTATGCACCCCCGTCGACGTCGCTCTGTAGTCTTGGTTGCTTTAGCAAGATATAAATCACCCATAGCAAGATAAACAGTGGAGTGTGGAATTTCAAGCATAGCAGCAAATGAAGCAACTTGTGTCTGCTATCACCTCACATTTTCCCAACCACCCATCCACCCATTCATCCATCCACCGGTCGGCATTTGTCAAGCATTTTATGCTCAATCTATCCCGGAAATGATATCTTCTAAGCATTGCTGTTGGTTAGTGTATATAATGCCCAGGGGTATACTGTTTTCTTTCTGTATTGTTGTGTGACCGTTTGTGTTCGTCTATTCTCGTATCCTGCGTTTGACTTCATCCGAAATTCGAACGAACGGATGTGAGCTTTACACGTATTCTCATGTACCTACATCCAACACAATACAACCGCATGTATGTAGGTAGATACTAGACGTCCATGCCTTAAAATTTCAGATAGTGCTCGTTAACTTGTCTGGAAAAGATTAACATGGGTTAAATTAAGTTTATCACAGAAAGGAATAAAAGTCCTTCGCAAAAAAAAAAAAAAAAATAAGTAAAAATCCAAGTACGTCTTCCCATAGCGACAAATGGTTAATCTAAAGGAATGGGTGGGGCGGGCTTGGTGTTCCGGTGTATTTACATTACAAAGGACACATCTCTGGCAAACATCAGTGTTAAATGTTTCGGAATTAAAAAGAAATATTTGATGAGCGCACAAGAGGGAGAGCAAAGCTTGTACATGTATTTTTAATCAAGAGAATGGGGGCGATAAAACATAGTGGTCTTCATTGTTTGCCTTTGCCCTTGTTTGACAATTAATTGCTAACCTTTGCATATGATGGAATTTTTTTTTAGGCCAAGGTTTTATGGTTAATGTTCTGCGTAATTATGAGAATGGCAAAATGCTTAGAAAAGAGCAAACAAGCTAAGCATAGTAGGAAGATATATTACCAAAAAGGAGCAGCGACTAACGGCAGATCATTTATGCCAACGATTTGAGAAGATTACTATTTAATAATTATAACAGCAGTTAACCGTTTGGAAGCAGCACAAAGTGGGCAATATTTTGTTAATAAACCACGTGTGGATCAGCAGGATATGGGAAAATTACGGAACATTTTAACGCGTTTTTCAATAGAGATTTTTCGGTTCCTTAAATGTATTTTTTTGTATATCCTCCACAGGAAGGTATTTTCACTTTGCCATTACATTTGTAACGCTGAGAAGGAGTCACCGGAGACCACATAAAGCATATATTCTAAGTATAAGGGCTAAGTCGGTCAAGCAGTTCTGGTACTTCCCATACAAAACCATGTGTTGTGTACGTACTAACTCACATGCCTAAGATTTTGAATGACTTATATGCAGTGGAGGGTTCTATCAAAGCATAAATACATATAAGACGGTTTAATTTTGGCCGACAAATGGTAATAGTTCTTCAAATTGTCGAAATTTGGAAACGAATTCAGAGCAGAAGGAATACTGAGTTGGAAAATAGCCCTTCAAGGGCTTACTTATTACTATTAGAATTACTATTTTATAAATCGCTGAAGGACCTTGAATTCTCCTGCAAGGTTTTGACCATTTTTGCAACATAAACTTTAAGCCACTCAGTATGTATTCCGATACGGAGTAGTGAGTGCTAATATGAATATGACCTGTTGCCTCTCTCAAATAAAAGGTGCGAATGTATCCCGTGCAGGGGCGGACTAAGAGGCATTCCATAGAGCAATCTTTTTGGTTGAAGAGCTGAGAAAACTAACGCAATGTCTTCCATGGCGTTAGACCGATGAATAAGTTCAGTGCAAAATGTATCCCGACATTCTAAAATGGATCTTCGTGTTTCCTGTTCCAACGTCAAACCAGCATCTTGAGCCTTTTCGTCTGGCATAATTTTCTTCTGTTTTGTTCTTCCCCGCCTTTCAATTGAAATTTTTAGCCATTACATTGTTCTCTTGCGTATATTATGGCCTCTTTCATGGTTTCATCACGATGTTCATGAAGAAAACTCGCGAGCGCGTCAAGTTTTAATGCACTTTTTTCTAAAGTGAGACCGGATTTCTGCAGGTATATCTGGTGTTGCATCAACTTCTTCCAACATATCGCACCAGAATGAAAAATAACACAAAAACGTAAAGTCGCATACAGCAGATAAGAGTATGGTTGCAGCACCTCTTGTAGTTGAGTTCAAGAGTTGAAACTATATTGACGAAATTTTCCTTCAATGGCTTAACAGCCTCATGATGAGCGCTCCATCTAGTGTCTACAAGTCTCTTGACTGATAACCTACATTTTTTATGAGAATATCCCAACTAAGCGTAGATGCTGAGAAAAATGTGTAAAGTCTTTCCACTGTCCCAAAAAACATGAAGGAGTGCTTCCAAAAGAGTGAACTCCACAAAGGTTTAAAGAATGGTTTGCACATGGCGTAAACAAAGCTTTTGGATACCATGAATACCCGCCATAGTCACATCATTATCATATCCCTGAGCCCGGACAAAGGTTAATGTCAAGACTATCTTCGTTGAGTTGCTTTAAAATATCGTCGGTAAGTTCTTTGGCAGATGTAGGAAAAAACAGTGCCATGAAATAAAGACTTTATTGCACTCAGCTATTTAAAAGATAACCACGAACAGAATAAAAAAGAAAATATTTTCCACTGACAGTGGTATTATTTACTTGTATTTTTTTTTCATATTCACCCACTCCAAATCCTACAGTGACCCCAAGCAGGGGAGTTGCAGGTGGGCAGCACCCCCCCCCCCCCCCCCAATACATATTCTACTGTTTATGCATTGTGGATACCAGTGGGATATGAATGGGGGCATGCTCATCTATGCAACCCCCTTGCGTGGGGTCGCTGTAGGATTTGGAGTGGGTGCGAAGTTTTTTGTATGTAAAGTTCGGAACTGCACCCTGTTTCTTTCAATTCTCCCCATATATTTGTTGTTTGGATTTTATTTCTACTTCGATTTGGACTTTATTGCACTTTTGAAAATGACATAAAGCCCAAAACTCGTTTTATTATTTTATTTGTGTTTTTATTTTGTGTAATGTGCAAAATAGTTATTTTGCTGTTACTGATGGCACCCCCTATTAGTGTGCCACCCCAACCTAGGTACCTAAAAAAATACCTAAGGATCAGTTAGTATCTCCACACTTGCCCAGATCTTCCTGTACTGCGTGCAACCTATATGCAACCGGAAAGATCGTGAGGATGTGTACCACTTTGTAGCAGTATAACCCCATTCTTACAGAATTCCGCTTGAATATCTTTGGAGTTCGTACGCTGGAGTTAGATGAAGTAATAAGCATATTAAACAGCGACAGAGGTTGGGAGCATTACAAAGTTTCAAATTGATATGACGAACGGTTGGTTAGTTAAGAAAAGGGCCCCCTTAAAACGGGTCATCGCCAATAACTCGGCAAATAACCAAGCAAAATTTTCAAAATAGTAAAAATTAATTATCTTTATTTCTTAGAATAGAGTACCGAGTTCGAAGTCAGTTGGATACAAAATTTCCCATACAAATTTTGACCCCCCGTTTTACCCCTTTAGATGCTGAATTTCGAATTATCCTTTCTTATTCCTTGTATACATTATAAAGGGAACCTCTGTGCAAAATTGCAGCTTTTTAGAGCAAAGAGTTTGGGCTGTGCGTTGATGATCAGTGAATGATAAACTTCATTTTTGAATAAATTATTTTATAAAATAAATTAAATTAAAACATCTGCAATAAAATAAAAAACAAATTTATAAATCTATAGAAATTGCTAACAATATAATTATCTAGTCTTTTACTTCTAGGAAAATAAACCAGAGAGCCAAATTCTTCGTAAAGTAGGTACACGAATTCGAAATTGAATCTATTTCGTAGAAAAGAATTTAACTCATATACCAGAAAATGTATTCTCTTTTATCTTCTTTCTGCATGTTGGAAAGGATTTTTCTCCAAGAACTAAACGCAAAGTTATACTCCTACAATGTTTACTTTAACTTATTTTTCAGAGTGAAATCTCCATCTTTAGTTATATTTTCCATGAAAATAGGTTACCTCGATAGCTGCTGGTAGTAGCTACCGCTTTTGAGGATCAAAGTTTCCATAATTATTGTTTTTACTACTCTCTGCAAAGGTTCTTCCCGATTGTCTGTTGTACAGCCCTAGGAAGTTCAGAGGACAGCAGTTCCATACCAGCTACCAGCATCGCACGACCACTTCTCTGCTTCTCTCGCCTCTCTTCATCCAATACACTCACCAAGCGAACAAAAAAAAAAAAAAAACATTACAAAACAGGTGGAAATGGGGATGAGGCAAGCTAAACCCCATAGTCCCACAGCCCCATAGCTATAGCCATTTTTTTGCGAATGCAAACCACCCTTCCCAGTAAAAAAACACAAAAGCTCTTTCACATTTGTGGAACCTAAGCTCGTTGGCTGGATTTCAGTACTTGGGGGTAGCAATAGCAAGGTGATAAGGCCACTACAATCTACCACTACTACGGACACGATTCATCTGACTCTTTGGAAGTCTGTTTTAGGGAACCAAACACAAAACAAGACGTTCCTGTGTGCAATATAATGGATAACGATTGTTGTTACCACTTCAGTTGTGAATCAGACTACGAGGCGTGATAAACACACGATAAGATACGCTTTTCGCGAGGCTATACATGAGTGAGTGTTGAGGAATTCAAACACAAGTGCGCGATGATATTTGGCGGAATTAATTATTTTGAAATATCCAAACGGAAAGCAATCAAATTTTCGTCGCGTTCAAGCAATCAAAGCGAAATAAAAATGAAGTGAAGATAAAACAGGACAAAAGTTAGTTTTATTGTGTGCAGATAGCAGATAGAAAAGTTTTCAAATACACGGTTAATGACATCCGGGGAATGGGATCTACGTGCTCTCAAGGCACTCGAAGAGGAGGAACAAGCTCAATTTCGTGCGATAAGTGAATCGAATTTATTTAAAACTCCCCCTCCACCAGCACCACCACCACATCCAGTTCCGAGTGCATCCTCCTCTTCCTCATCGTCGCAGCAACAACAGATAATCCTACCCACAATCAATGAGCATTGTGGTGATTTAGACGATGGCCTGGACGTTCCACCTATACCTCTAACACTATTGCGCTCCGATGTGACTGCCTCAACCCTATCGTTAAAAAAGAAGAAAAAATCCCCTGCCACCCAGCCATTCTCTGCGCTGCTACTGTCATCGTCTGCTAAGCCAACCGGAACTTTCTCGCCGCCACAATTTACTGCGTCACCCATTTTCACACCACCTCCGATTCGAAGGTGTGCGACTTTATCGCATTCCGGTGGTCCTGCTGTTCGGCGCCACTTTAGGAGTCTTCATCAGCAGATATTAGGCAAGAAGGGTGGTGGTGGAGTTGCATCGGGCTCTCTTGAAAGACGTCGCAGCCGAAGCAATTATAATTGCAATTACACCAGTTGTGCGGGTGGTAGTGGTTTTGGTTTTGGACAATCGGGCAGTCTAAGTGATAACAACGATTACGACTCGACCGACAGTGGCTCGTGTACAGTACCGCTGACCAAGGACTCTATAGATATGATGAGATTAATGCTATTCTCGGCCACATCTACCAAGTCCAATTCACCGGAAATTCCACAATCAATTGCATCGGCATCATCCTCTCTATCAGCAACTGGTGGTGGTGGTGGTACTAGTGGTGGGGGTGTCGGCGGCGGATGTTCCAGTGGCGACAAGAAACTAGGAGGTGGTTCATCTCGGCCGTTAAAGATTTCCTCTTTAATTCACGATGACAGTTGCAGCGGCGATGTCATCAATGATGACATCCTAACCAATGGGAATTGTAGCAGTTCACATATTGGAGTCACAAGGAGACACCAGCCACCGAAGCATCGACACAAAAGCTTTCTAAGTTTAACCGGTTGTGAGAGTATTGGTGGACGGAGCGGCGGCAGCAGCAGCAACAGTAGTGCCACGGGTGGAAGCATTATGGGAATAACATGCACAATACGAAAGAGCCCGACAAAAAGTCTTCTGATGTCCGGTTGCTCCATTGATGGCAGCGCACTGGATGCTCAATGCGAGGACGATTCTGACATGGAAGCAACGCCTAAGGGGCCATTGGATGATGATAGTTGCAGGTCGACAAATCATTTCAACGATTTAGTTAAATCAATACAATCAACAAAGTCAACACTATCAACAGGAAATGCAGCGCCGATACCAGCTGCTGGCAGAGCTCAACACCATCATCAGAGCGCTTGCACAAATGTGTTCGACGACGAACTGGAGCATCATATCAAGCATTGTTCATGTTCATGTAATCACATGGGATATGGCAACTCAATGGACTATCAGGTATGTGAGCATTATGTGACCTTTCTCGTCCTCATTTTGCTAAACCAATCTCTGGCACAGATTTCCGACATCTCCCCTTTGTGCCAGGCTATGCAATCCATTGGGAGGATGCTCTTGTTTCCTCTAACTCTAATTATGTGCTGTCTCAATTTTTACAAAATTTAATTTATTTCCTTTCTCTCAATCCATCTCCATCATTCATTTGCATTTTTTACTTGTCCCCTGGATGACAGAAGAGGGTTGACACATGCACGTATAGAAAACAAAGAATGAAGGAACTATCCCTTCGTTAAGGGACAGACGAAAAAGTCTGAGTAAAGAGTCCTTTGACTTCGAAGAAAATCTATGAAAACGAACGAAAATTGTTCAAAGAATGTTACAATGGGGTGGGTGGTGGTAAGTCCACAGGATAGTACAGAAACAGAACAAAAGCGTACCGCAATGCTCTGCTGAATTTCACAAGTGTGCACGTCGAAAAATAACTTGTTGAATTTGTATTCGGCACATCGGTGTTGAATATTTAATTTTGACTATAGTGTGAAGGTTTCAGTGAGGCTACATTTTTGTGGTTGTTGTTTTTTTCACGTGTAGTAGTGTTCAATCCTCGCAGTTGTAGAGAGAGTAGTTTAAAATGGTAATTCGAGAAAATTACCTGGATAAGTTTGGAATGCCCTGGGGGGTGAGAAAGTAGGGTGGATTGTGGATAGTTTTTTTTTCGACTGTTTAGAGAAACTATTTGGGATGGGGTACCCTTAACAACTAGAGGAATGTCCTAATTGGCATGTGGTCTATGAGTATGACTTCGATTGTCAACTCTATGAGAATTGAGAGAAATGTTTTGTGTATAGGATGCATGTCAGTGATTTTTAAAAACTGCTGCGGTCTGATGGAATGCATTTTCCTTTTTATATTCGAATTTATAAAATTCGAAGGACACTTTCATTGAGACACTTTTCTTAAAGACTTAAATCTGAGCAAGACAATTTAAAGAAACTGACTTTGAAATTACGTACCTACTTGAGTAGCAAGCACGTAATATGCAACAGCAAACACGTCTGCTTATAAGCCCACGGTTGGTCCTTCAAGTAAAGCTTTAACAAGTAGTTGGTCTTTCATGAATAATTTCCCTTAATGTTGCGGCAAGTCTGCAGCCCATGGGGTATAAAGATTTATGAATAACCTCTCTGTTTCTCGACCAACACTAAGAATCCTTTTGTTTTTTTTTTTTTTGCTACAACTCACGTGGTGAAATTCCAATTACAAGGAAGTTTGTTTTTGTTTTTTGTTTCTTCATTCACTCAAGGGGTTATGCACCACGCTTTTAATTTGATGCACGGCTGGCGCGGGAGTATTTTTAGCTTTTGCCTAAGGGTGGGCTCATTCGTTTGATGTTTTTTGTTTAGCCATGGATTAGACACAAGCCGATGGAAATGAGAAAATATAAGATATGATAGAATAGAGGTTGGTATGTACATATAATGTTGGTCTAAGTGTGTCTCAACTATTCCAAGACAGGAACCTAACCTAACCCTAAATATTATAATGATTGTGTCCGCTTCTTTGATATGCAATTGTGTGTACATTTGTTTAGATTCGTCTCAGTTTCAGATTGTCTCACTCAAGACTAAAAATGACTAAATGGTTTTCACATGTCGGTTGATTGACAAAGTTTGACAGCTCTCGCGTTCATATCATTGAACGACACCACCGTCAGTTCATTTCCACTTATGTCAATTATTGGAAACAAATCGTTTGTCAGTTGATTGACAAACTTATGAAATTGATGCCAATTAATTTTCACTGTCAATTATAGACAAAGTGGCATTTTGTTTGACAATTCAGCTTTTTCCACTTGTCAATCAAATTCTTTGTCCTTTATTGGCAAACACTGTTTGTCATAAGGCGTATTTTTTTGGGAATCTATAGCTAGCTCACTTTTACTTTTACACGCAAAACTGGTATACTCACTTTTGGTTTTGTTATACTCACTTTTGGTTTTACATGCAAAATTGTTATACCCACTTTTGGTTTTGTTATACTCACTTCCCAAAAAAATACGCCTATAATTGTTATTGTTGTTAATAATGTAAATTCACTTAACTGCAATTATGAGTATAAATTTGTTCAACGTAATATGTAAACGCCGTAAATTCTGAAATGCACATTCCTATCAATTATGTAAAATGTCATTTATCGAAATGTTTATAAGTATAGGCGTATTTTTTGGGAATCTATAGCTAGCTCACTTTTACTTTTACATGCAAAACTGGTATACTCACTTTTGGTTTTGTTATACTCACTTTTGGTTTTACATGCAAAACTGGTATACTCACTTTTGGTTTTGTTATACTCACTTCCCAAAAAAATACGCCTTATGTCTCTTGTTTTTGTATATAAGAAGAGTTCTAACTAAAATTAAATTTCAATTCACTACTGTAATCGCAACAACTCTAACCTCGAAAATGAAAACTTAAAATTTGTAACGAAGTGGAAAAAATCGAGTTTTATTCGAAAAAGTTTTTAAGTTCGATTCTTTTTCATGCAACACGTAACACGATTATTAATTTTTTATTTTTTTGCTCTATATAACTGATATTTTGGCCCGCTACATCTTTTAAATGTTACTCGAAAGCAAGGTGCGCATTCAAGTGGTGAGTGGCGTGTTACTCGTGTTCTTCTGATAGTAGGTCTGTTTTTTTCCACATCGAGCTCAGTGAACTAAATTAAAGTAGGATTTTCAGCACGCAATTACAACAACTGCACTCAATTTGACACCACTGAGATTCACACAAGCTCATTTCATTTCCAGCAAGGGCAACTTTGGAGCATTCTTCAATTCTGAACACCAGGGGAACACATTTTATGTTGCCATTTGGATCTGTTCACAGAGTGCCTCCATTTATGATACATAGTATGTGTCGGCTGTGGTGGGTGTAAATGCATAAATAAGTGCATATATTTTAAACAAATTTCAAAATAGAGACTGCATATTACGGAAAGTAATAAAATACTAAATATTAAGCCCTATCGAGGTATCCGATCGGAACGGAATTTTTTCCACAACAAATACTCTGTCGGAGACTGAAATTACATTCGATTTATCAATACTTCACTGTAAATCGTAGTAAACAAATTCCGCAACTAATTTCTGTCGGATCATATCGGAAGAAAATTCGTATAAAGCTGTCAAAAATATCGGTAAAAGCGCACTTTATCTCACTGAAACGCCAGTGTGCGTTGCATATTTGTCGGAAAGAAGTTCCGAAAAGCTGTTCGGAAGAATACCTCGAAACAAAAATCCTCCGATTCGTATTCGTATGAAATCGGAGAATTTTCCGTTCCGACGGATACCTCGATAGGGCAGATTTTCTGTTTTTATTTAAGTTGCACTTTGTTAAAAAAATATATAGGTATATATTATCATGTCTATCACAGAATCCGTCGGACTCGGAATTTTGTTACGAACCCCAGAATCACAGAATCCGTCGTAGTAGAAATGTTTGCTACGAATTTCGAAGTAGAATACTAATACGAATATGTACTCTTTTTTTTTTAAATGAAAATCATTGGATTTCAGCCAACTGACATTCCAATTTTTGATTTCGATGGAGATTCGTTTTTTGTTAATTTCTCCGCACATTCTCATTTTCGATTGCATTGAGTTAAATGTTGTGTTTTCTCGACTGAAAATTTGTGGTCTAAATCTTTATTTAAAAAATGTTTACAGTCAAATTTACATAAAAAAATATAAAATTGGAAGCAACATTTGTTCGTCTTATGGAAAAAAAATTTCAAATGTAAATAATCGAATGTCACAATCAAAATGAACAAACCAAGGACAATTTAAAATGCTCATTTATTTAATTTGTATAGCATTTTTCTGTTCAATTTGATTGTTTCTTCCTCCAAGAATATATTAATATATAAGACCATCTTTTCTCAAATTAAAGACAAAACCAACTGGCAATCTGACAGTTAAAATATTTATACAGCTGATTTCGAAATAAAAATTATACAATGAATTCATTTGGTAATGAACTTCTTTCCCCAAAAATTTAGATTGTGAGAACTTCAGTAGGGTGAAAGTTTTACATTCGAGAAATACTCGATTCGATCGAATCTCAGAATTTGCGTGAATACTCTTTTGGGCTCACCTAACAAACACACCCGCGTGTGTTTTTGCTTTTTTTTTCTTTGGCAATAATTCGTGATTTTATTTTGACCATATAAGAGAAAAAAAGTAAGCAGAAAAAGTAAATATTCTGTAGAAATTGATAATCATTATTTTTTTTTGCGCTAAAAGGTTAATTATTTAGTTTTCTAGCAGGATTTTGTTTTTGAAATTGAATTTATCATTGATGGCCATTTTGACAGTAATGCCAGCTGTTAACTTTTCAGGGGTAAAACCGACTGTTCAGATAAGTGGTTGGGGACTGTTTTTTTGCACATTTTTATACCCGGTACCACACTGTGGTGAGGGTATATTCACTTTGTCATTCCATTTGTAACGCCCATAAGGAGGCGTTGTAGGTATGACAAACTATATATATTATTGATCAGCATCACTTTCTTAGTCAATCTAACGATGTCCGTCTGTCTGTCTGTCCGCACGATTACGGCCGTAATTTAAGAGCTATCGACTTGAAATTTGGTATGTAAGCTTTTATCCACCAAACTGAGGCTAAGTTCGAAGATGAGCAAGATCGGATGGAAACTACTACTACCTCCCATACAAAAATATCAGATTTATATAGCTTTTTATGTTAAAAATTAAATTTAAAGAGCTACAGTAAAGATAGCAAGTTTAAACTTTGCACATATTGTTTTAATAATATTTAAAAATTTTTGACAAAAAATGAGCTTGGTCGAATAAAAAGTACCCACACCTCCCATACAAATATATAATTTTTTAATACTAAAATATTTTTTTTATTTTACAATAATATAGTACCGGGTATTTGAGCTTCGGCATAGTCGAAGATAATTGTCTTACTGGTCTTACTTTACTTCACTTCACTGAGATAGGTGTGGAAAAAAACAGACCTAGTGATAGCCCGGCGATTTTAAACTTTGATACATTTTTAGCGAAAATATAGGAAATACTATACAGTAGGTAGTACGTCAATCACAAGCTTTAATTCGCCAGCGGAAACGTTTGCCAAGGGAACGCACCGATTATATCGACAGGAGCAATTTTTCGAATATATTTTTGGCTTGCCCGTGTAGGTATCGTGTATTCGTGGGCGTGATACCTACTCGTGATTGAGATGTTTGTCAGATGTTCACGAAGACGTCCCGTTCAGTGATCCAAAGTATAAAAGTATAAAAACGCCTGCATCCAAGTTTCTTATTTCCAGCAATAAAAATGTATGCCATGTTAAGAGTATGTATTGTTGACAATTTTATATTCACATGATTATGTGAATTTATTTTTGATTTCATAGAATGTGTAGAGACTGTCGGTCTTTAAATCACTCCCACGAATGGTAAGGATAATCTCTTGTGAATTAAATTACAATAAACCTATGCCTAGGCGTTACCTTAATATTCGTTAAAATAAATAAATAGGTGGCGCAACAGGCGGTAGACACCCTAGGCCTAGCTTCTCGCAACCATTCGTTTGTGTGAGTTTCTATTTTTGGGACGAATGGAAGGGACCTACAATTTTATGCCGATTCCGAACGGCTGAATTGAGAAGCTTTTTCAGGACAATTATACTCTCGGATGTTTGTCAGACGTTCGCGAGAGGTGGCGCAGTAGAAAAAAACACTAAGATGTAATTTGTGTTTTTCCGGGGATCGAACCTGGGATCCCTCGCACAGCAGTCCAGCACACTAACCACTGCGCTACTGCGCCCACAATAACAATAATATTCGTTAACTTTTAATTTATTGAAACCACCGCATCGTGGATACAGGATACTGACCAGGATACCTAATGTGTAGGAAAAAAATATTCTTCAGTAAAATACCATGGATTAGGATTGAATTTACATTTAAAATGAAAATGTAGTCTCTGCAGTTATGGAAACAAAATGAATAAGTAATGAAACCACAGACTTACCACGAGAAATATAATTAAGAATTCAAATCCTTCTTTTCTCCATCTCAAATGTCCATTCAATAAATTTTGCGTTTGAAAACTTCTTTAGAAATTCCCTTTTTGAAAGTCAATTCTCTATTGTATGTGACTCACAAATTTGACACCAAATTTAATTATATTTGATCTAAATGACATATAAAACCAATGAAGCGACTTCACTTTTCTTCTTTGGGTACAACTTCTTCTGAAACCGACATTCTCTTCCGAACATTTTACCAGACATACAAAGTAGTAGCTATAGTGGTGAAAGGTTGGATAAGGAAGAAATAATCACCCATATTAGGGAGCAAGAACATGAAAACAACACTTCACAGAGATTTCCTTCTTGTTCGATTTACGAAATTGTTCAGGCATGTAAAAAGTATAAAGCAAGAAGAACTCAGAAAAAAAAAATCCTGAAAGAGAAAAAAATAAAATTAAGGGAGTTGCAGAAGAAACGAATTAAAGTGTGAATCGAGTGAAGGCATAAAGAAAGTGTAAATGAAAAATATTATATAGGATTTGACAAGGAATTCAAGGTGAGAAAATTCTATAGATTACTCGCAAGAATATACAAATACTATAAAAGAACAAAAATGTAATTAATTAAGGATATTATGTATGTACAGTACATATGATGTACCAGCAGTTTCACGTTTTTGTCCTAAAAAAAGCTGATACAATATCTCTGAAGATAATTATGATTAACCCTCAAAAACGGCAAGGATGGGCTTGGACTAGTATTAACTATCCATTACTAAGTTTCCGATCAATAAAATATTTTTTTCTCATGCTTTAGTGGTTACCCCCAAAACTGCTAGGCCAAATCCCAAAATACCCTGATGTATGTGTTCAATTATTTTATTGCTCACCGATGTGGTAAATCGTTAGAATGTTTTAGTCCTTAAAAAAAGTACATATAAGGAGCGTCGAGGATCTTTCCTAAGGGCGTCGCAAGACGGCAGGCATAGGTCGCCTGCAAGCAACGTTCCATCAGTTTTGAGGTCGCTTTGAAGGCTCCGAACAAAGGAAAGACATTACGGTTGTCTTTACGAATACCAAGAGCGAGGTCGAAATCCAAATCCACATTATAGCTAAAGCTAAAGCGCATCTGTTTTTCTCGCATTATCCAGCCAAATTTGCTTTATATTTGTCTTTAACAAAATCTTTTGAAAAAATTTAAAGAAGCATAAACGGCTCCAATTTTCTCTATTTTTTTTATTGAATTAAAAATAAAACAGGCAAACAAAAAAACATGACAATAAAAATTAGCATCTTGAAATTAAAAATAACAATTAACAAGAACGAGTAGCTGCAAAATTAAATACGAATTCTATACAATTGGGACGGGTCGATGTGGCGGCCAATCTGTTTATTATTCAGTCACACTGATGCCAAATCACCATGGCAAGGTACATGATTGAGCAGCTGGTCCAAATGATAATACTTTAATCAAAATGTATGATCGTTAGTTCAAACATTACGTCAGGCGTGGTGGCCCTTCAAAGTCGCCTCTCCAACGGCCACACAACAACGGTGTGGAATTTTCCATTGGGACTTGTGCCTACACCCGTACAAGATCAAACTGATCCAGGAGCTCAAAGTTAGTGACCATGACCATAGACAACGCCGATTCTTCGCTGGACTGACTTCGAGGAAGAGGGCCCCAATTTTGGCCCAAAAATCATCTTAAGCAACGAGTAGCATTTTTGAGTGAGTGGATATCTGTGCTTTTAGAAAGGCGTCGCAAAAATATTCCAACCTGTAGAGGGAGTCGCAGTATGAAAAAGATTGGAAACCCCTGACCTATATAATATTTTTTTACCGCTCTATAAAGAGGACGGAGAAACGGCGAAACACCCATTTAATAATTTTCAATTTCTATCAAAGTGCAAAGTTTTAAGTTAATCCGACCAACAGTTCCTGAGTTATGAAGAAGCCTATTTAAAAAGAAAGGGAGGATCATACTCATATCCAAAGATCCCTTCGTAGTGCGCGTTCACACAGTTTAATAAAATGTTTCGCTCTATTGGTGGGTTGGTGTGTTCTTTGCCGTTATTCGGTTGGGTTAAAGTTTCTTAAAAAAAAGTGGGTAAACAATTTTAATGTAGTCCTTGTTTTTTTTTCGGTTGGATACAATAATTCTCAATAGGATAGTTCGAGTAAGGTTTGGCGTCAACAATTACAGACGAAAGTGTTTTCCAGGTTGTTATAGGTTTGGAGGACTACTCAGGGGCGTAGCGAGGGTTCGAGCCTTGGGGGGTGACTTTTATTGAAATGCCGACTTATGTCAGGAACTTGTATAGAAATCATAAAAATCGGCCCAGCGGTTATCGAGTTATATCTATCGTCATCGAATTTCACCCCATCATAGAATTTTTTTTTGTATGGGAGGTCCCACGCCCATTTGTCCAATTTTGACCAATTTTTACAGGAAATATCCCCCGTGCCAATACGTAAGATCTCCTTTAAATTTGAGCTCAATCGATTCGGTGATCTTTCGGATATAAAATTTTGATTGTTTTCGTTTGTATGGGAGGCCAATACCTAAAGGACCAACTATCTACGAACGAACTAATATTCGCAACTTTTGACAGTACGTTCACATGAACACTTTTCTAGGTCGCTGAAGTTCGCGAATTTCGGCCATCAGCTGTATTAAGAAAACAAGTTTATAAATAGTTTTAATAGCGAAATTTCGTTTTTCAAACTATTTGTGTATGGTCAAAGTTCGCACATCAATAAGCCGAGTTCCACAAACTAGCGAATAACATATTCCTTCGAATTTAACCTCAAATTAAAAAAGCGGCCCGGTCTTTTTAAAATCGAATCGAAATTGGCTAAATTTTAAGGATTTCAGTCGGCAAATTCACCGATGCCGACCGTCCTTTTTAAAATCGAATCTAAACTCGGTAAATTTTAAGGATTTCAGTTGGCATATTCATCGATGCCGACCGTCCTTTTTAAAATCGAATCTAAATTCGGTAAATTTGAAGGATTTCAGTCGGCAAATTCATCGATGCCGACCGTCCTTTTTAAAATCGAATCTAAATTCGGTAAATTTTAAGGATTTCAGTCGGCAAATTCACCGATGCCGACCGTCTAAGTTTAGGAGTTCTTGTGGAACCTTTGAAAATAGCGACTTGTAGGTATACATTCACAAGCTTAAAACATATACCCAATGAAAATCCAAACCTAAAATCTAATTTTTGAAAATATTGCTCGTTGATTTGCCCCTCCCCCACCACGCCCCTCCTCGCTACGCCCCCGGGAATACTACGCATAATTATTTTCAACTACCTTAAAATGTTCACCGTAAAAATATCTCTTTTTTTTAATGAACGGATATACAGCATATTCAGCCCTATCGAGGTATCCCTTCGGAATAGAATTTTCGCCGATTTTTAGGAAATCTATACAGAAAAAAGAGAGTCCGAAACAAAAGTTAAGTCTCTTCGGAACTCCAATTGCATTCGAGAAATGTGAAATGAACGCTTTTATATACTTACTTCATTTATTTTGTTCCGAAGTTCCGAAAAGACTTGACTTTCGTTTCGGATTTTTTTTTCTGAACGAATACCTCGGGCTGATTATATAGTACATCCCCTTTTGATTAACAAAAAGTTTATTTTGGGATTACAAAAGGTATTATAAGTATTTTACCTGCGCTTAAGAAAACATTCACTTTTAAGCTTCAATTAAAATGCAGTAATCAGCTTTTGGTATTTATTTTGATTACACATAGTATTTAAAAATACACGCTCTTTTTTTGTATGCATAAATATTAAATTTCCTGCAAAATATTCCAGGTTCAAAACAATTAACGCAGGACCATCTGTTTGAAAAAAAAATTACCTCATAACTCTGGCATTGCTTTCGTGGTCGCATCTAAATAAAAAAAAAAAGTTGTGTAATGAAATTCACTTTTATCGTGCATACATTTTCGTTCACAATTTATTCGAAAATTATCTCCTGGAAAATATACTTTTGAATATTTTAGCCATCCTTGTTTACAGCGTCAACTTTAGAAAAATCCACCGCACATCTCGATAAAAGTTTGTAATTATTTTCATATTCCACAATTTAAAATTCTCCATCGTGGCAAAAATACATTTTTAATGAAGCAATATGCAGACAACACCACTAGCACCTATTACGCCAAACGGCGGCGCTGGATGCTGCAACAATGCTGATTACAATGGCCCCAACTGGGGTAAGACAAACATTAAAGAAACTTTCTACAGGTGCACACGAAGGTATACGAGGGTGGGTAGTCCAAAAACACAAGAAAAAAGAAAAATTAAAACTTTATTCCAAAAATGAATTTACCTTCCCTCCGATTACTTCGTTTACAAGGACGATAATGATGATGGAAGCCACCTGCAGAATTACTTTGAACTTTAGAACTTTACTGCAAAGGGGTAAAATGGTAAAATGTGGACCGGAGGCAGATGAATGTACTACTCAATTTTCGGTTTTTATTTAAACTACAATTTGCGACAAACTTTCAAAATCAAACAAGAACTGAAAACTGTCAGGAGGGTGTAGCTACATAATAATGAGGCTTGTTCATTTACACACGTAATCGCCTGAGAAACGATAAAAGGGGCCAAGGGTGTGGACTCAAAACGACAGGCCAGACACAAAACAAAGAGTGAATAGCTCATTAAAATTCTCAACTAAATAAGAACAAATTAAGACAAACATTGTAACTTTTCATAAAGTTGAAAGTCCTTTATTCAAATACAAGAAGGAGAAAATAAAAAGCAAATTTATAAGCTGTTCAGCAACAAATCAAGAATAACAATAGAACCGTTCCATCTCGCTGGGAAACGGACTCTGGTCCATTCCACTTAACCTTACTATATAATAACTTCCGCCAATAAGTCATCTTCATCTGAGCAAATGAAGGTTTTCCATTATTTTTTCTTATGAATAGAAGTTCCTCATTTTTAGTTATAGTCTTTTTTTTTTGAATTCGAAGAAATGTCCCTTTGTGTCATTTTTCACTGCAAATACACACACACAGAGAATTCTCACTCTCTCTTTCTCAGCAGCCTTTCAAGCGGAAAAAGGATGCAGGAGCTCCGGAAGTCTGAAAAACGGGGCGAAAGTATATTTTTTTTTACTGTTAAGAACTAAAATCTCGAGGGGAGTCAGCATGGCCAAAAGAAATGGCAAGGACAGGATATGAAAATGGTATTTACTCATTCACCATGACCTTTCGTGTAATGCCCGTTGTTAGAAGTATTTTTTTACTCCTTTCAAAAAAACGGGGTCTAACAACAGAGTTGTCATCAGCATCGTCATCATCACCATCATTGCTGACGACAAAAAAAAAATGAAAAAGAGAAACCACTGCCCACCCACCGGTAGGCATATAATAAAAGCTCATTTATGAAGTTTGCGGGGAGGAAACGCTCTATCCCTGACAGGAAAAATAAGTACAAACATAATAAATGTATTGTATTATGCCACCATACCAACCTGGTTATTATGACACATACAAAAGAGAGACATGGCCGTTGGCCAGAGGCCACAGCAGTGCCGTAATATAATTTAATGGTAAACTCTGGCCTGTGCAAATGGCATTAGGATAATGTTTGAAGACGATTATGTAAGGACCGGTGGGCCCATTTTTATACTTCCTCTTTTTTTTCTGCAACCAAAGTGGTATAGTGATCCCAATGGATGGATAATAATTCTTTAGTATTTTTTGATGGAAACGAATGGCTTAAACATAAAAAAAAAAATGCTAATAATGAAGAGGAACATACCACACATGGAACCTTTTCTTGAAGGACAGAATGTGACCAAAAATTAATGGAAAATAGATGACAACTCGGTGGATTGCTTGCTATTCACTTTGTGATATTATACATTGCCAAGTTGCTTAAATTCGTTTTGGTTTCCCACCGAGACATTGTATTGACATTGTATTCACATTATTATGAAACTGACAGTTGTATGTCTAATAATGTTTTTGACTGTTTCAAAGGACTGAAAATTGCCTAAGAAAATAGAAACTTTTCAAAAGTATCTATCCTGCTGCTTAAATGTTTCCTTTTTTTGTATATTTTTGTGCTGATGAAAATATATTAATGGGATCTGAATGTGAGACAAGGATTGTAAAGGGTGTTTTTTTAGAGGTTTGGTTTTTAAACTAGCCACACTGTTTCTACAGATTTTCAATTTGGCAGTTGAAAGTTGATTTGTGGTATACGTTTTGCGATTTTACGATGAATAGATTAACGCCAGAACAATTTTGAAAACCATGGTTCGATTCGCCAAACTTATCGTGCGCTACGTCCATTTTACGGTCGACATAATCGTCCATCTGACCAAGTTATTCGGAACACGATGAATCGTTTTCACACTACTTACACTCTAGTGGATAATACGCATTCCCAAAGACGACAAACAGTGCGAAGAGAAGAAGTTATTGCCGTTGTGGAGCGCAATGTTGTGGAGAATCCGAATGAGTTGATTCGCCATCGTGGACAGCAATTGGAGCTATGCCCATCCACTTTGTGGAAGATTTTACGGAAAGAACTTGGCTTAAAAGTTTATCCAGCTTGTGCAAGTTCTGAAACTTTGGTTCTAACAAGATGGCGCAACATGCCAAACGACGCGCGACACTATAAAATTATTGCTGGAATCATTTGATGAGAGCATAATTTCGCGTAAGAGCATCGATAAAGTTGTCGAAAATTGGACTTGACGATTGCGCTTTATTCGAATTAGTCGTGGCGCACATAGGTATGCCCGAAATCATTTTTAAACAGTAATGACATAAAATTACCCTTTATATGGACCGTAAGCAATGATCTATTTATTGACAAGGCATTACAAACTCCTATTAAAGGAGTCGCACCGATGAACTTGTCTGACGGCATAAGGGTTGGGTACGAAAACTCCAAAATTAAATTCCCCAAACTGAAATCCCCAAGTCAATATCCCCAAATCCAAAATCCCCAAAACCAAAATACAATGCATTAACAGTAAAATATGTATGGGGGGTATGCTGCCCCCTGCAACCCCCCTCCTTGGGGCCAGTGTTGAATTTGGAGTAGTAGGGCAGCATGCCCCCCATACGTTTTCGTTTTTCGTTTAGGGTATTATTTCATTTCTTCTTTTGGGGCCTTATTTCATAATGTAATAAAACCCCAATTTTCATTACGAAACAAGGCCCCAAAAAAGGAAATAACACACCAAATTTTATTAAAAACGTTGTTGTTGTTTTCTGTATAATTTGTTGGAGCCTTATTTCTTTTTATTTTTGGGGCCTTATTTCGCAGAGCCATTAGAATGAACCATATTAAAATTCCACCTTTAAGGTTTTTTCCATACGAATCTTTATTTCTTAAGTAAGAATTGATCACACTAAAACTTCGTTCAATTTTGTTCGCTATAATTTGCCCGGTTAGTCCTTGATCTCATAATAGATCAATTTTTGCTCTTCCAACACTATTAAGAGATTTTGTTCTACCCATTTTTATTTGAATTTCAGTTCAACGATTAAATTTCGCTTAAAACACTTCAACTGTTGATCTAATGTGTCAATTTCCTCAAAACGTTCATAAACAATGAAGACCTGAGGACCTGATGGCCTTGTGTCTATTCAGTTGACGCAAAAAAAATTAGCACTTTTTCATATCGAAGGCTTTGCAAGAGTGCCAGAGAAAAAAAAGCTGTACTTTTGGAATTATTCTTTCTGATTTCTTTTCTCAACATCATGGACAAACAGTAATCACCATCAAATGATACATTTACGAGCAATGTTTGGAAAAATGGCACAATGTACCTTAGAAAAGTTTTGTGCTTATTCAGTTGACGCGAAGTGTATGTTGATTTCTTTTACTTTCCCACGTGAGATTAGCTACTTTAACGACGCGGAACAAAACGAATTAGGCAGCACTGGTTGTGGAACGCCATCTAGGGGCAAGAAGAAGAGACGGAAAATTGTCTGACTGAAGGTCAAAACACAAGTGAATAATGTACAAACAGCAGATGCAGTAGGTAGTTGTTGAAAAAAAACCCTTTCCATAGCATAAATCGACCAATTTTCATCATTACTAACTTAATAAATTCAAGTCGCATTTTGAGTATAATAGCTACCTATACAATGAATATACTTATCAGCCAATCAACTAAACTCATATAAACCCAATTAAGAATAAAAGTTGTGCCAAATGCGTTTCCAATAAAGGGTGCTTCAGCTCCTGAATAATTACCACTGTTCTAAGAATCGTTATTATTTCAAATTAATTTTGCCGAAGCTGATTCTTGTTGGCGTATTTAATGTCCCTTTGATACCGAAATACTCATCATCTCATTTGCCATGTGTACTGAAGTCGTAGAAAGGAACGTTCCTCCTCTAACGAGTTCTTGCAAAATGTGGAACAAACGAAGCCATATGAAATGAGGGCCTAACAATAATACCACATATTTATTTACATCTACATACATTCTGACACAATAATTTCGCTTTCGCAAAGTGCAAAGAACTCGAGATGTAATAAATAAAAGGACATTAAATGGAATAACACAACTCTATGTAACAGCACAAGCATCATCATCAACATCAAATACAGTAACATCCCTTTCCCTTTTACATTTACTATTAAGGATGTCTTCATACGCATACGAACAAGGGGTAACATGACAACAAAATCCCTGGTGATGCTGATATTCGTTTTCTTTTATCAAAAAAGAATAAAAAAAACGGAATAATAAGGACCCTGCAAGCAAATAATAATAAGAAACGACACGATAAGTGGGCTTTTGGCAGCAACTAAGAGAAGAAAAAAAAAGCGGAGCATCTTCTTACAACGCTCACTCTATGACGACAAAATTCCCACTTCGCTAAAGGTACTTGCTTGCATCAAAAAAAGAAAACATATAAAGGAGAGGAAAAACAAAATTTAGGTTAGGTACCCTGGCTTCATACCAACACCAAACTCATGTTCTTTTGCATTAAAGCTGCTCCTATATGTCCTATCTCTCTATACCCTTAAATGTGTACCAGTACCAGTACATACCTATCAGTTTATGTTGTCGGTACACTTAACTGACGCGAGACAAGGATCTTAAGCCGGGAACAAAAAATAAAATCGCAGCAACTACAGCAGCGGAAAAAACATAATGAAAATATACATACATACTTGTGTGCTGTATGTATGTGAGGGGAGAATCTCCAAAACAGGACACAAAACTTTCCCATCATTCCTTCCCTCTTCCGTGTTAACTTTGGAAAGGAAGCAAGCAAACCAAGTCAAGCAAAGCGAAAAACGAATGGTCGCGCCATAACAAAACAACGTCCTCGTAAAAGATAGGTGAAGAGTGTAGTAGTAGGTACCTATACATATACCGTGTATCCCTAAAACGACTTGAAGCATTTTGAAGCACCAAATTTTTGATGAAGAACAATTGCTGTGAGTTCACTGTGTTCTGCCACTGCCGCAATGCCTGGCATTAACGTTTTGGTAGCTGCTGTGATTCACGGTTATGATACAGTTGGAATATAATACACTTGGTGGAAAAATTTTGCCTCGTTTTCCTTTTAATGTGAGTGCTGGGAGTTTAAATTACACAGCAGAATATCCCTGGAATGGTCATGTGAAGTATGAAATAGTTTTGGTGTGGTCGACTGAATGCATTCACTGGATAACAATAGAAACCAACTATCGTCATGAAGTAATTCGGGAGATTAGTTTTAATCCCTCCCCACTATGGGCACTTTCATTTGCTTTATAGAAAGTGTTGCATGGCGGTGTCATTAGAAGATTAACAATGGTGTTAAGAAAATAAGGAAAGCACTAATGAAAATTATATAGCAAGAAAGTTGGGTTACCAGTATCACATTAGGCGTGTTTTTTTTTGCAATCCTATATACGCTTAGATAAAACGTGACTTGGCAGCACTATGCTAGTTGACATTTGACTTTTCAGTTGTTTTTTTTTCTGTCTTCACCAAACAAATTTGAAGGGAGTCAATTTGTTTGTAAAGTGATAAATAAAGAGAACAAGAAGAAATACATTTAGTTACAGACGGTTTATTTATTGGTGGTAGACTCTGCAGCAACAGCAAGTTCCAACTGTAACAGCGATTTGCAGGACGTACTGGATGTGCTTGGACTTTTAGCGGATGATTCAGAATGATTCAATTTCCAGCAGCGAATCAGTGGCAGTGCACAACTCCTTACGCGCAGTGTAGCATTTCAGCAGTCCCAGCCTGGTTCCAGTGTCTCTTCCTAAGTCCAAATTTTGAGTTGCAATCTCTCTTGTCCATATTTTTTTTTAGGGGAGACTGGGGCACCTTGCTTTGCTGGACACTTTTGAACGGCAGTATTTGCAGCTAATAAGCTTTGTAATTTTTTAATAAAATAAATTAACTTAATTTTTTCAATAAAAAAAATCACTTCACAGAAGCAAACTGAAATTCACAAATTACAAAATATTTTAGAAATGACTGAAGAAACTTCATAAAAACAAAAATGAGTTAGCTGTTCGGGAATTTCGGTGTTCTCGATGTTCTCGGAGAGTTTATTGGTGGTGGGAGCTTATCTTTTATTTCAATGGCACTTACAGACCTATTTTAAACAAAAAGAACTCACCATAAAATGTTTACACTCTTAAGGACCATTCACATGAGATCGACAAACTACCTACGAGCGAATGATTTTCTAGGTCGCAACAGTTCGCGAATTTCAGCCATCAGTTTCTACCGCAATATCTAGTTTGAGGTTAAGCTCGAACGAATGTTTTATTCGCTTGTTTGTGGAACGCGAATTATGTGATGTGGATTGCGAATAAACTTTGACCATTCGCGACAAGGGTCTTTTTGTTCGGGGCAAAAAGTTTTGAATTCGAAATTTCGTTATTTAAACTGTTTATAAACTTGTTTTCTTAATACATTTTGATTGGATAATTAATTATCCTCCTCTTGGAATAATAAAATGTGCAATTTTCTGTTTATAAATGCATAAAAGTGGTTTGTTCGCATTTCATCAATTCGTTCCTTCGCTCCCATGTGAATGGTCCTTAAGTGGATTAGATTTTTCTTGTAGTACTTTTCGGTTCAATTTAATCGTTTCTTTCTCTAAGAATGCCATCTTTACTCAAATTAAAATCAACAATAATTGAGAATCTGACGGCTAAATAGTTATACAGCTGATTTCGAAAATAAAATACATCCAATGAAATCATTCGATAATGAACTTCTTTCCCTCGAAGAATGCGAGAAGTTCATTGTCATTCGAGTGAATGTTTTGAATTCGAGGAATACTCGATCGAATCTCAGAATAATCGTTATAATGTATGAAATATTATGTCATTATGAGAAGTTCTAATTTTTCAATCACTAAAGCTTGAGTACACGACATGCCAAACACGACATACGCATGCCACTCTGACGTCAATTCGACGTCAGAATATGTCATAAAAGGGTGCATGTCGTGTACTCGGCATATTATTGACGCTGACATATGTTGGCATGCGTCTGTCACCCATATGTCCGACTCAGAATGGCATGTAAATTTGCCACACGAGATATCCTATTGAAAAACGTGCATGTCGATGAGAACGTATTTTGTTTTGTTAGGTTACCATAGATTTAGCTTTACACATGACATGATCATCTGTGGTAATCAAAAAATGATTGTTCTTTAATTTGCACTTCCTAGTTTTCCAGTTTATTTGTCAATTCAGTTGTTAGAATTAATTGGTTAAAATCGTTTATTTTTTGTGTACGTTTATTTTCAGTGTTTTATTTATTTATGTGTTTTTTTTTTTAATTTCACTGAATGTGAATATTTTCAGGACAAACACAGTCGCAGTCACAGCCGGAGCAATGTATTCAATTTTCTTTTCCACACTGCGTGTATCGTATTCGTCTGTCATCTATTTTACGTTTATTGTTGTATTGTTGACTACTATATTATCAAAACTTGCACATACTAAATTCCTTGGTTAAATGCCGTTAACGGACCAATATTGGCTGGTTATCGATTTATCGGGCTAACTAACCAAACCATGAATTCTCTGGTTAAAATTTGACTGAAGAATCAGATTGTATTTTTATCAGTTGATTAGAGTAAACCAAAGATGAAGAAACAGGCCCTAAATATTTTATTTTTGAACAATCAAATATTATGGTAAGCGAAAGTGCTACACGTTCAAATGAGATCTGCCTCACAATGTCATGGATTTTGTTGACCATTTCATGTTTTTTCATCCGTAGTCACTTCAATTGGACGACCTGGACGCTTCTCATCTACGACGGATGTACGACCACGCTTGAATTTATTGAACCAATATCGAATTGTTGTCATCGAAGGACAAATAGGTCCCCATAAACGTTGTCCAACTTTTCTTTAATTTCACTGCACGATTTCTCATCTAAAAACAAGAATCTAATCACCGATCGGTACTGCACTTTTTCCATAACAAATTAAACTTGCTCACTTCCAAGAGCTAAAACAAAATTAATCAATCCGCGGTACTAATAATTATTTTTAGTGTCCAGGCTAATAAATTTCCATATAAAATTATCCATTGTGACCGTCAAAATATTTAAGTTCAAGACTAAAAATGATTATTGGTAAGGCGGAATGAATTTATCTGAAATTTTGACAGTCGTTGTTTGACAGATGACACTAAACAATGACATATACCCTTTACATCAGTGCCGTTATGTGTCTTCAAACACGAGTATACTTATCAAGGCTGTTGCTATTCGCCCGTTGTTCGGGACACGGGTACGTAACGAAATGTCAAAGTTTATATTGCGTCAAGTTGAGGTATGTGGCTCGCTACGCTCGTTGCAAAGGCTCTAAACTCCAGTATAATAATTTTCGGACATTATGCTGTACGTTTAGGATCAAACTTTTATATTTATAAAGAGTTTTTAATGAAAATAGCATTACGTTACGTTGATTACGTACCCGTAAACGTCAGTTCAGTACAAAATCTGTCAAAATGAATGGGCGAATAGCCACTTCGACTTATCAATCACCCTTCGTACAATATAAGGAGCTCCTTTGCGCCATCAAAATACCACTAAAATATATTATTCCCAGTGGTAATTTACTTTCCAACCCTACTGTCACACATAGAGAGAGAATTTATTTAGGAAATCATTCCAAATGCATTACTTTCCTGCATAATGATGTTCATTAAAATATATGCACTTTTCCGGTTGCAACACCATAATAAGGTTGACTTGTGCTATCTTTGGGGGCACATTCAATTCACATTTCGCTCAATGAGACATGAAAATGGTTATTCCTATGAACTAGAGATAAAGTTTTTGTTGTCGCGTGAATTAATTAGATAAATAAAATGTCGCATAGAAATACAAAAAAAAAAAATAAACTGTCGACTGTCCTCATTCCTGTTCATATTATTCATTTTATTTCTCTTCAGTATTGTATGGATGATGTGATGTGGTTATATGAATAGATATAGCCCTGGGTCAGAGTTCTGCTCTTGAGCAATATGAATACCAATCGAGGAATAGCAAAAGGAACCTTCATATGGATTCCTACAGTATTTGAGCAACTTGCCTCAATTAATTTCATACGGTATTCCTTTGCTAAAGCGAAGCTAAGGCAAGTAATTTGAAATAGAAATACATTTGCGTTGTGTGCTGTTTTTTTTATTAAGGAGTAGGAAAGAGGAAACTGCTCTAACGATTATTTTCCTTTTTGACTATCTTCTGGGGGAGTACCTATGAAAAGGGAATTATACGATACGATTTTTGATATTGTAGAGAAGATATTTGAATTTCATTTCGAAGTCCTTTCGGGAAAAGTAAATTTTGTTTAATTAAGAAGTTTTGTGGAGAGCAGTTTGATGTTGCGGTAATATTAATTACTCAAGCTAGCTACCTGTAAAACAACAATAAAATGAAAAGGTCAGTACTAAGATTGAATTTTAATTTAATTCAAAAGAAGTAGAGATTTTTTTTTTGCATGCCATCAACTTCTGATGTAAGAGCAATTCGTTTCAGGTTTTTAAACATTGTGTATATGTACAACATACAAAGGCTACAAAGGAATTTCACAGCTGAATAAACTTTAGTCATGTTGAAAAATCGTGGGTTGGGTAATAAGATAATTATGGTGTTGTTAAATAAAAACAAGTAAAAGTGTTATCATCAGCCTGGCCGATGCTTTGATACCCTCCACTGTATGTACTGTACAGGTACACGCCTGTGTCTAATATTGTTTTTGTATGGGAGGTACCAGAACTACTTGACCGACATAGACAATTTTTAATACCAACCTGACAACGGCAAAAAGAAGTCCTCCCACAAAATTTTATTCATTTAAGTCGGTTCGTTTGGACGCTATGGTGTTTCCAACAGCTAGAGAGATAAATTGGTCGAATATTGACTTTGTATGGAAAGTAACGGAACTACTTTACCGACATGGACCATTTTTATTACAAACCTGACAACCGTAAAATTAAAATCTCTCACAAAATTTCAGTCGCCTTATGACGTTTTCGATTGGTAATCCAGAATCGTCCGGAAGCAATCCGAACGCTTCTGAAAGCGTTCGATTGGCACTCAACTGACAGTTCTTCTACTGAAAAGAAGAGAAATTTGCTTCTGGATTTGAATTCAGAATCGCGGAGAGTTCTTCCGGACGCTTCTGGATTACCAATCGAAAACGACATTAGTCGATTCGTTTGGGCTCTATCGTGATTTAAATAGATAGAGAGACACATGGGTCTAAGAGTGGTTTTGTATGGGAGGTACAAGAACTACTTGACCGACATAGACCATTTTCAATACCAACCTGACGACGGTAAAAAGAAGTCCTCCCACACCCCCATTTCATACACCTAGGTCAATTCGTTTGGACGCTATCGTGTTTTCAACAGACAGACAGACAGACGGACATGGCTAAATCGATTCAGAATGTGATCCTGATTCAGAATATATATACTTTATAGGGTCTCCGGTGAATCCTTCTTGGCATTACAAATGTAATGACAAAGTGAATATACCTTCCTGTGGAGGGTATAAAAACATCGCATTTATTTATTCTTATTATCAAGAACAAACAAAAACACCCAAAGTCCATAGTTTCCTAAACAATTAAAAGTCTATCAAAAGTCGATGTACTCCTTAGGCAATAACAAACAAAAAAACAGAGGAAAATTAATCAGCTTAGGTCCCATGAGTCCAACTTGAGTCGCCTTAAGCTTTTAGCTAAAAGCAAATTACATTTCATTTGCTATACTACCGACCGGAATTGTCCGATTTCCCTAGACAAGGGCAATTGTATCATTTCCACTCCCTTTGAGAATATTTACCTGTAGCTACGCCGAAATTAGGTATTGATTACGGTTCTGTGATTGCTATTATGCGGTACCATTTGGTTTCTCTCTCTATATATTGCATAAGCTATACCCTTAGATTTAGAAAAAAAAATTGGAATTATGCGTTAGCTATATCCTTTGATTCAGAAGGAATAACTGAGTACCTACTTGGACATATATGTGGAAAAAAAATGTTTATCTGTATCTGTAGGACGATAATTGGAAATACGTAACGAAAATTCAGTCCTCCACTCATACAATAGCTGTGTAGCGTAGCTCTGTATAGCTCGTCTCTATAAATGCTGTCATAGGCGGCTTTAAAATCGATGAAAAGTTAGCGGGTTTGGTCGATTTGGACTTCCAGGGTTTTCTTCAAGATCTGCCGCAGTTTGAATATTTTATCGATAGTGGACTTTCTTGTCCTGAAGCCACACTAATAGGGATCAGGTTGTTGGCGAAAGGCTTCAGGCGTTCACACAACACGGCAGATAAGATCTTGTAGGCGATATTAAGAAGACTAATACCTCTTTGGTTGGCGCGATTCAGAGGGTCTCCTTTCGTGAACCTTGACAAATATTTAAAAGTGTTTATTCGATAGCACTTTAAAAAAGAAATGGCCAAATTTTTGTGCATATCAAATATCAGCAAAAATATAAAATTAAAATGAAATGCTTTGCGATGATATTCTACCCCCTTTCAATGCATTCTTTATTTTCAATCCTTTGAATCCTTATTTATTTTCACGGAAAAAAAATACTTGTGAAAATAATTCTAATATGGTTTGTTTTACCTGCCAACTTAATACCTTTGAAAAATTTATGAGTAAAAGTCAAAAGAAATTCACTGAACCCTTTTGTGACTCGAAGGCAATTACTCGTAATTTCGTTAACTTTCATTTTTTTTTCTCATTTTTGATGAGAACGTGCCTTGTGCGATTGCTTTTGTTCGCAAAACAGACCTATTGATTACGTTTATGTTTTTATATGTGGTATGAATTTGTTGCAAAAGTCAAAAGGAAGCAGTGGATTGAGACCTCGCCTTAAATGCCGCGCACAAGTGGAAAAAGACGTTAACCAACATGGAGTGCGCACGAGCGAAGTGGAGAGGCGTATTAGTTGAGACCCAGGTCCACGACAGACTATAGCGCTAGTGCCGAAAATTAATCATCCAATTTGGTTTTTGAATTACATTTTTACTAAAAAAAAAAAAAACCGGCGAAGTGCGAGTACACTTGCGCACCGAAGGTTCCGTACTTGGCAGAGTTGGTGTCTTGAAAAGTCGGTTGTTCTTTGATTTGATAGACCTAGGTACAGTTTTTTGTATGAAGGAAAATATTTTTTTCACTAAATTACTAGTTACTCCAAAACCAATCAATGTATCGCTATCATTGGTATTTGTCGTTTAACTAGAGGTTATAGCTGATGTTGTGTGCAAATTTCAGCCTTCTGCGCCAATTATTTAGTTCTTGAGATAGAACTAGGAACAAAATTGGCTTAGTGGGTTCGGACAGACGGACAGACATTGTCCCTATGGGAGCGGAACCTTAAAAATGATTTTGAGTGATGGAAATATTTATTTGGACCTTTACAATTTTTTTCTCTGTTAAGTTGAAAAGATAATATCCGTCAAGTGGCTCCCACCAGTATTGATACACATTTTGTGTCCATTTTATCGTATTTTCCATAACTTTCCGAAAGATTTCCGGTGATAATTGTTCGCATTCCTGTCGAATATTCTCCTTAAGGGCTGGGATTGTCTGAAGCTTGTTGTTGCATGAATCTCTGACTTCAAGAGTAGCCCCAAAGAAAGAAGTATGGGATGGTTTTATTTTGGGCAATCTTGCTGGACATGCTAAATCGCCAAGCGGGATATTACGCAACCAGGAAACGTTGCCTTCACAATATCCATTGTAGCTCGTGATGTGGTGTGTGCGGTTGCACCAAGCCCCGGTCATCCAATTCCGGCAGTAAGAAGTCGTTTATCCTGGCTCTGTAGCGTTCGCCAGTAACAGTGACCGTGCGTCCTCATAAAATACGGGCCACCAAAAAAATGGCGCGTGTACGCCGCACCACATAGTGGCTTTCAGTGGGTGCAATGGCTTTTCGTGCGTCACACGCGGATTTTCAGTGCCCCAGAAACGAAGAGTTCTGGATGGAGTGGATGGAGATGTATCTAACCGCTTAAGTGGAAATGTGCCTCGTCGCTCATAATGATTTTCGACACAAAATCGTCCTCTACGTTGTTGAGGATGGCTTGACAGTAATTCACACGCGATTGAAGGTTAGCAGGCATTAACTGATGCACTGTTTGCACTTTGTACGGGAACATATGTAAGTCTTTTACCAAAATTCGCTGTAGGGTCCATTTGGTGATGCCCAATTGCGTGGCCCGTCGTCTGGTTGATGTTTCTTCGTTCTCAGCGGCATCTGCAGCCACAGTCGCGATTTTCTCGGCCAAACCACCAGTCCGGTGGCGGCCACGTCCTGCATTATCTCCTGTGGTTCCAGTCTGTTCGAGTCGAGTAGCTAAGCTCCGGAATGTTTGCAGAGTTGACGCGACACGATTAGGAAATCCATCGAAATTCAAGCCACCGACCGATTATATTGGTTAAAAAAAAATCGACACAATTATTCCACGCTCTTGCGGAATATCTTTCGTTTTCGTTTCAGACCACACTTCACACATCCTGCAACAAAAAAAAATTAAGAAACCATCATCATTCGTTCCCCAGAAAATATGACATCCTTCGTAATGATTTAGGAAAACATATATCTATAATTATAATTATAGTACATTATCGCACAATCCCAATATGCCATCAAGTGGAAAACGTTTATACAAATGTATACTTAAAAACAGAATGGAAATCCAAGACAACAACAAAAAAAAAGCTCATCGCGAATGTAAATCTTCTAAGAAATTAGCAAAATAATCTTCCCAATGCGACACACTTCCGACTTTCAGACTCCCACGACCGGGAAGTGGTGTACACCATATAAGCCAACAATATGTGAAATGGAATCTAACAATGTATCCCATATGGGTGTAGGGGATGAAGAAAAGGCTCAAAAACGAAAATCTGTTCGCCATTAACCGTGTTTTATGATTGTAATGTGGTAATTAATTTTTCCTAATGGTACAGCAGCTTTGTATACTTCATGCACATCCCGAAGGATACCCACTTTTTTTTCTCTTGTTATATTCAGTACGGTATTATCCTGATTGATGATTTTGCCTTTGAAGATTTTAGCGCGTTGCGTCGCTTCCTTCTTTCACAGGCAAAAGAAGAAAAATGACAAACAAAATGAGAGGAGAAGATGCTTCAATCTATTGTGCGAGATGGAGTGTATCCTTTTTTTTAGGAAAATACAAAATTACATACATATTTACTTACATGTCACAATAATCCCCATATGGTTGCCTTGATCGAGTTTCATTGTAGGTAATCAGAAAAAGCACAAAGATGGTGGTGTGGAGCCTAAAGTATAAATAAATCGCTCAAATTTGTCAGAGTAGCGCGACTTATCTGCATCATTCCGCTACTTTTTGGTTGTTATTATACTTTTGAAATTTGAATGCGGCGCTAAAATAATGATTTGCTATTTTTCTGTCCGCCCCGCCGTCATAAAATACCAGAAAAATTGGTGGGAACGGGCCACCAGAAATTCAGAGTATCCATTTTCTGTGTCATTTTTCCTCCTTCGTCGTCATTATCGTCACCATTGCTGGTGGTGTCATTCAATTATTCAAATTTGAAAAATTGTCATATTTTATGTATTTCTCAGGACAGAAATCATCCGAATACGACAATAATTTTTTGACGCGACCTTAGCATACATTAAGGCACGCTATGACAGTCTTACTCGCTTTTTTCTCTCGAAGGCGGCTGGATAAAACTAAAAAACCTGAAAATATTTAAAAATAAAATGTTTCCGCGGCAGAGTGTTGAATAAGAAAATGCGGTGGCGGCATAGAAACAAGTTTTAAAAGGGAATTTCAAATCATAAAAGGAAGAAGACTGTATAGCGAAAGTTGGTATGTAGGTATTCGTGAAATATCTTTGATTATGATAATGCTCGCATATTTTAAGTTTCCGTTTGTTGTTGTGTTATTTAAGAGAAAAGTTGCCACAGTGAAGATTATTTCCTTTGTTGGTTTTGACGTTGAATAGAAAACAATTTTTGTTTATTTGCTCTGCCGAATGGGAGGAAAATCCATTAACAAAATAGCTTAGCCGCAGGGATAGGGTTCCTTTGGTTGTTGGTTGTTGGTTGTTGGTTGCCTGAATGCTACTTGACTAACGTTTCATTTTTTCCAATCGGTTATTTTCAATGAGCCTCTGCAAACTTGACTACAAGGTCGATGATGGGGTTGTTCTGACTATCATAGACAGATACTTTTGGTTTCGAGTGTTTGTTTAGAGTTTTCCATGAAATTCTGTTGGCGCAGTAAAATTTTTATCTCTACGGTAAATATTTGTAGAACGATTTCATTTAAAGGGGTTTATTATATTTAGATTCTATCGACCGATTAGATCTGTTCAAAAAAAGGCAAACATAATGTTGATGCCGCTATTTTAAAATAATATTGAACAATAAATGGATATATGTTTGTATATATAATTTTACAAATTATGCTTAAATATGTACACAAAATAAACCACACACTGCAATATTATACAATAAGAACACAAATGCGATCCATCGTTTCTTTTTGCCATACGTAATCAATATTATTAATTTCATTTGCGAAATATTGACTATGCCATGCCACCCACCATCTGTGGCATTATTATTAGAAAAAAAAAACCATTTAACTACAAACTGCCTAAAATCAAATTACAAATTGAATCCACATCAAATGCTGTCCGTCACAGATCTCTCAATTTTGTATTGAAAATAAATTAAATCCGTTTTCATTTCATCCCCATTTTGATAAGATTAGAATAAAAAAAAAATCTGTTAAAATACCTCCCATTCACTACTGACAGCTAGATTGATGCGAATAATAAATTAAATAAATTAAATTTGAATTTAATCAATAGATTTCCCAAAAATGCAAATCAAACGATATATAAACGAGTAACATAGTAACACGACCCCTGCTCTGATTAATGGCCATCATTTCTCTAACATCAAACCGACAAGCCTATATCGAGTTTGATTAATTATCGCAAGTACATTAAATATCGAAATCGCGGTATTAAACATCGCATTACATTTAATTTCGTTTCCGCCAAAAAATTATCTACATACTTCAAGGGGGTCTATATAGAAAAAAAAAAAAAAATGTTGCGTATACGCCCCGTAAATTAGTAGCAGTGCATACAGTTTCCCAACAATGGTTAACATAGTTGTGATTGTCGTTTCAATTTTCTATGTGGGTGTTAACAAAAATAAAACCAGTCAGAGAGCGGTTTTATGAGATTTATGGACACGATAGGACAGGAGTAGAATATGAGACGTTAATAGTAGCCATCGTAACCATGATTTCATCTATTACCCCTTGATATATTTAGCAAGCAAATGACATCGAAGGAACCTCTCCTTCCGTCTACCAAATTTTTGTAGCGTGTTCCAGCGATGAGAGAAGTCTTGTCCTGGCTGAAGAAAAAAGTGATATCCGTTAAAGATATCTGCATATTTTCGGTCAGCCAAGCAGCTATCAAATCCTTGGATTCTATCCCTATAACTTCTCTAGTAGCCCTCGACTGCCGATCGTCTCTTACGGAGATTGCCGAACAGTTCAACATACACCTTTTTTGGGTGCCGTGGTATAGAGACATTCCTGGGAACTGTAAGGGCGATAAACTCGCCAAAATTCGAACACCTATACCCATCCTCACGGTCAAGGGCACCCTAGGCATACCAATCGCTACTTGCAAACAAAAATTGAAGCTAGATGCTATCGAAAGTGCAGTCTTAGGTCTACTTGTCTAGCTACAAAACAAATTTGGCCTAAGCTGGATTTAAAGTGCTCTGAGAAATTGATTTCTCTCAACAGATTTCGTATCAGCACCCCACAATGAGTGTCATTACTGGGCACTGCCTGATAAGAACTCATTCCGTAAGGCTAGGCCTTTTTGCGAACGACTTTTGCCGAAGCTCTATGGATGAAGAAGAGGAGGAGACCTTCTTTGTTCCTGCCCATCTCTCTCCCGAAGCATCAGTTGGGAGCCTTCGACTACAACAGCTTGAGTGATCTGACAAACACTGTCATCAGAAGCCTCGTACGCCTTATAAAGAGCTCAAAATGATTCAACTAGTAGGGAGATCTTATATGATCCTTTTTTGTGGTATCACAATGGACCTGGTCTAAGTGTATTGGCGTTTCTCAGCTAGTAGCCATTTCGGTTTAGAAACCGAAATACTTTTTTCTACTTCTCACTTATGTAATTGTTTTCTAAACGCGACCAAATACACACTTCTGACTAAAATCAACAAAAGCTAAATCGCAGGATTTTCATTTCCGAAGTGCCAACAAAAAAAAGTGTAAATATGACAGACAAAAAGACTCAAACTCACTGCGAATATTGCAAGTATACAACCCTACTCGTTACCGCACACTCATTGTGATTCGAATTAGAATGCGAGTGGCATTCAGGGCTGGAGAAAGTATCTATGGTGCATGCCACCCTCCCACATTCTGAAGCACATGATTGTTATTTTTATTAAACGGCACCAGAATATACACATTCAAGTCCAGACCGTAAAGCAATAAACAAACAAAACAAGCAAAGGCAAACTTAGAAAACACCAGCAGCAACGCCATGCCAGCCATCCGTTTTATGTTCAATGTTCATTAATGAGAAGAGCATCTTTTTCTTCAATGTGTCCTCCGGTTATATGAGTATATACGATTGTAGGAAACCTATATGTGCAGTTATCGGGGTGGAACATGGAGCTAGGAAAACTGAATTGTATACATTCTATCGTTAAGGCACCATCAGCATCGCTCCTTCTGTCGTAAGACCCAACTACCAGGAAAGCAACAGAGTATAGAGTACGAGTAGTCTTAGTGATAGGAATCGATCGATGGATCGATGGATGGAAATGTTCGTCCATATTCAAAACAAAAAAGTCCTAAATGCATAATATGTATAGATGTTATCACATTTTGCGCTACCCTACCACTTTAGAGGAAATAAGGATGACGACATTGACCCATTTGCATTAGGAGTACCTACGTCTGGGTATACTATCCTTAAAGGCAGTTAAACTTTGTAATTTATTTTCAGAAATATTTGTGGATCCAGTTGAAAGGTACTTGTGCGAAGTATTAGCACTTGCTTAAGTGGAATAAACGATACGATGGGAGCACATTTGGAGCAATACAAGTCCCTCGAAACTAACTTTTATTATTATGTGCATAATGCCCAAAGTAAAACTAATAAAATCTAGGAATATAACAGTTTTACACCCATTTTAGTGAAGGCTTAAAACCTCTAGATAAACATAAAAACAAGTCATTAGAGCTTGTTTACTTGTGTATACTTACCTTAAGGCTTTCATTAAATATTTAGTTTCGTCATTATTGTCATTTTATTTCATTAAAATGTCTTCTTTGATTTTTTTTATGCTGTTTCTTTTCAAGTTGCATTATTGGCGGTTTTCAATCTGCAATATTTAATACATAGATATCAGTCTTGTCTACATGATTTTTTTTTATACTTGTACCTTTAATGACCCGCCACGTCACAATCACGCATCTTCTTTAATTGTAACTTCAGCGAATTCCTTCACTTCAGTTGCCAAGAAACGTGCAAGAAACCTTAAAGTTGAATCCAATGGAATGGAGTAGAATTAATCACGTCATTACCTTAATCACAGTTCTATTTGAAATTCCATCAATTCGCCATTTGTTTCAACTATTCCCTCTTATTATTCCAGAACAAAACTTATAACAAATTGGTTGGCTTTATATACATAATAATCATGCTGACGATGTATTTTGCAATTGAATCAATTGTAATAAATTCAAACAGTAACTGACAGCTGGTTTTCTAGATTCCTATGATTCTAAAATGATTTATTCAGGATTTGTTCAATTTCTACTTTCAATGGAAAACTTTTACTTTGACATTATAATCGGATTGTTTTATTCATTCATTAACCCGATTGTAAACAGTTCACTGCCTCAAAAGTGAAGCAATATTATTACAATGGCGAAAAGTTTCCAGCGACACATTGAAGAAGGAGAAAAGCGTCATCTTGGTAAAGGAGAGTGACAAGCTTTCTGTGTAAAAACATAATTGAATAAGATTCCGGTGGAAAATGTTCTTGAGTCTTAGCTTTGTGATAGATTGGATTACTGCTACTTGAGAAGTGATTCAGAAAATGACACATCATTAAGGTTCAAATGTATTGAATTAAACCAGAATGATAGCGTTTTAATAGCGGTCATAGGTACTACGATTTTAGGATCTTGAACACGTACGAGTACATTATTATTAAATTTTTTATTTACTATGTGTCAGTTGTTAGTAAATTTTCTTGGTGGTGATACTAATTATAGCTATGCGATTGACACTCAACCCATCTATTCTATAGAGTGGCCCGAAAAAAAATATTAAATGGCTTTAAGGATATTCATAACTTTGGAATGCGAAGCAATATGTTTCAAAAATTTCTTTTACTGGGTAATTTACATCGGATGAGGACGCAACGAGAATTTGCTGGCATTTTAGGCCTAATGCACACGGAGCAACTGGAAAAAAACTAAACCGGTTGGCAACTCGGGTTACAAACCAGTTACGGACTCAGCGGCGACTTGACTCCACACACGAGGAAACTCATCACCAATCAAAATCTCTAGTTCGTTCATCAGTGTTGTCATGTTTTTAACCTCCACCACCAGCAACAGGTTTATCTGTTATTCGCTCATCTTCGACAAACTAGAAACTGAAATCAATAGGCAACCTGAGATGCAAATCAACAAACGTCTGGTTACAAACTGGTTTTTGTGAATCGCAAACGTGTTTTCAACCAGTAGCCTCGTGTGCGTCGTCCCATTTGATTACACAGGCATGGCTCAAAGCAAACTAGTTGACAATTTGCATCGCTGATCAATTTTTTTCCAGTTGCTCGATGTGCATTGGGCCTTAATGTATAAGCTATTAAAAATCACTTTTAACACTTTTATGCCATTATGTCAAATATAAAAATGATTATGTCATCTATAAAAATGATTTCGGGCATATGCGCCCCACGGCTAGATTGAATGAATCGCAATCCTGAAGTCCAGTTTTCGACAACTTTATTGAGCAACTGGGGCCGTATAACTCGGCGAATGTTGACGTCTCTGGTTTATCGGCATAGACTAGTGACTTCACATACCTCCAAAGAATGCAATGTAAAGGTGTGAGATCACAGGATCATGTAGGCCAGTTCACAGGTCCATTACGCCAAATTATGCGGTCGGCTAATGTTTCCCGAAATAAATTGATAATGTCGCGCGATGCGCGCCGTGAGGCATGTTCCGCCATCTTGTTGAAACCAAAGCCAATGCCATTCAACTGAGGAGCGAAGAAGTCAGAAATCATGTTTCTATAGCGCTCTCCATTGACGGTATCATTCTCGCCGGCATCGTCCTTAAGGAAATATCGGCCGATGATTCCACCAGCCCATAAAGCACCCCAAACAGTGAGTCTTAATAATGTCTTTTTAGTTTTCTCCACTCCAAAATCGGCAATTTTAAATATCTATTTAGCCAAAAATATGTCTCAACTGAGAACAACATTTTGCGTTGTTAGATGATTATGTCGACCTTAATGGACGTAAAACGTACGATAAGTTTGGTGAACCGAACCATGGTTTTCAAAACAAGTTTGCACAATTGGCAAGCGTTAATCTCTTCATCGTAAAATGGCAAAACGTACTTCCCAAACATCAACTTTCACAACTGTCAAATTGACAATCTGTAGAAACAGTGTTGCCAGTTTAAAAACCAAACCTATAAAAATAACACTCTTTAGAATTCTTCTTACTAAGCACCACAAAAGTCGGTTATTTTTCATATTAATCCTCTCACTTCTTGGTACAAAGTGAAGATCGATTTTCTTTTGACAGAAATGTATCATCGAGCAACAATAAATGGCGGCGATTATAAAGATGTACAAATGTTCAAATTGAGATATTTTCAAGATAGGGTAGATATAAGCATGCTAAAAAAAAATCTATTTTCGTGACAATCCCAGTTATGTAAAAAATGTAAGAATTGCAATAAGAAAAAACTGTTGGTTTTGACTATTCATTATTCAACCCAAAAAAAAAACTATATTTTTAAGGATTTGAATACAACAGAGAGGTTGTCGATTTGTCGAGTTTTCTTCTCCTCTTTTCTCTTCTCAATTCAAGTCAGAAGGGATGACAATTTTCATAAGCAGATTGGAGTTTGTTATATAATTTTCTATTCTTAAACCGTCTAAAATTGGGTTAATTATTATCCTCGGATAATTTTCTGACACTTATCAAAATGATAGAGGAGTACACCAAACTATCCAATCTTAAAATAGAGATTTATCGAATTATTAATTAATTGAAATTCAGTGCTTTATTTCCTCTTCAACATTCTAGCAAATTGCAAGCAAAAGAAACGTCAAAAAAATTAGCTTATTATGATAATAATTTATTATCTTCCGGAACAGGATAATTTTTTGACAGCAAAAAATAATAAATAATGTTGGGCTTCTCTGTGTTTTAATACTACGGATACTTATTCTTCTGACTAAGATCAAATCACATGCTATAACTTTTTTTAATATCCATATTTAGATGACATAAAAATGCTCCTATATATCAAAGCATAAAAGCGCTTATATACTTTTTGTCATTATACGAGTAGATACTACAAATAGTTTCACCTGAATATCTTTCAGTCTGAAATATTGCTGATGCCATATAATATATTTATTTGTATGTATATCCTTTTTCGCACATTTAATTCGATTAATAAAAAAAAAAAATACAATCATAATTCAATAAACTGCGACAGCCTCCCCATACCCAACCCGCCACTTGTCACATATTTCCACCAATACTTGCATAATATGAGTGTTTTTGCGACTTTGTGCATAAATAATTATCTGTGTCCAGGTGCGTGTGGTAAAAATATTCGATAAGTCCAATGATCTGTGTTGTTGACGCAAGCATGACGTGTGCGTTGGTTTTGAGCGTTATTTTTTTTTGTCAGTCGTTAAAATTCCCCACACTGCTCACTTTCCGGCATTTACCAGCACTTAACCGCAATAGCGGCATCATGGTCCAGCGACTATCGATGCGTTGTGTGGCGCCATATTAACGGCGAAACGCTCGAAATATACTGCTTAAAATTCGCATATAAAATTTATGGAGACAGATTGTGTGCTATGCAGTACAGCTACAGCACACACACTTGTCATGATGCGCTGTTATTTGTAATAATTAGTCACTTCCATGCATATTAAAGTGTTCACATACAGCGAGTTTTATTGTGCCTTCCTGTTTCATCCGCCAACAGAATCCTCGCTTTAAATTCGCTATATGGCATTTTTTTTTTCGTTGTCCTTGCAGCGTTATGGCCTGATTGCATGGGGTCATGTTGACATTTTTATCCCACATGTTTCGCTAGGATTTTGTTTCCCTGTGCTTTGCAAGGAAGATGAACATGTTCAGCAAGGGATAATAATTGGTATTGCTGTATGTCCTGGGACTCGGAAGGATGGCTTGCGCTTACACCAATAGTATTCTCTTTTTGCTCACATGCAGAATGCAGATCTGCAGGCAGTGATAAGTTGATTTAAGGCGAATTTTCGTTGCAGTAATAGTATAAAAATTACTCACAGATGCGGGATTGCATAAATAAAAATGAAAAGGATTTATGTATCGCCTTATATTTATTCATTAACAACGGTCATAATTTTAATTTCCGCTCATTTTATTATTTCATTATCTGTTTGAATTTTTTTTGTTTTTTCGCGCTGCACTTTTGTCTGATTTTTAATTTATTCTTTGGTGTATATAGTTGGCTTCTCAAAGGGTGGATCGAGGGTGTGTCTGTGTATTGTTATGGAAAATATTGAAGCTTCACAGCGCGGAGCGCAAACGTTTGATGCGATTTCGCTAACAATTTAAATATACCAGAATAATTTTCAGGAAATTGTTGCACCACTTGAAGGGAGAGTGTAAACAATGCTGAAAGTGGGCTGTGCAGGGAGGTATTTGCATCCAAATTGGTTTTTGAGTTAAAGTTGAAAGGACGTGGAATCTGCGCGCACGTGGAAAGGAGTGCGAGGTGTCATTATTTAATATTCCCTTTCGTGATTGCATTGGCCAAACAGAAATGGGGGCAGGTAGCGCTCTGGCTCTTTGAGAATTCCATATATCTGTATCTCTTTGTTTGTAAGGATAATTGAACTTAATTAATAGTACTACTTCAAGGTATGGAATCTTCTTTGTTTATGTTCGAATTAAATTAGGTTTATTTGCTAAAAATCGCGTAAGTATACTCCTTCATTTGAAAGTGTTTGTTTTTCTGTTCCTTTTTAAACTCGTCCTTTGCCGCACTAGCGCTGCAAATTATATAGTACTTGTGAAGCTCTAATTACTCTTTTCTTTCGTGGTTCTGGTGGTGGTTAGTTGCTCATAATGAAGGGTCATCACTGGTATCTAATTGGTCATTACAGTTTATGTCTGGTAGTGGCATTGTAGTTAATAGTCAGTACTGATAATCAGGTCACTGTCTAAAATGCACTCACGTCATTTGCATGAACTATCCCAAGGGGCAATTGAAGAAAACTTGTTAATGCTAATTTTTATTTTTTTTTTTGTTGCAAAAGGGAAATTCTTACCGACCATAAGCGACCTATTAGGATACAGGATACTTACTAAGAGTGCTCAATACGTGGGCAAAACAATGCGGCCTTGGGGTTAACCCCCAAAATACTGAGCTTGTCCTATTTTCAAACAAAAGAATGGCTCTGCGAAATAAGGCCCCAATGAAATAAGGCCCAACAAAAAAACGAAATAAACAACCACAACGATTTTTAATACAATTTGGGGTGTTATTTCATTTTTTGGGGCCTTATTTCCTAATGAAAATTGGGGTATTATTTCATTATGAAATAAGGCCCCAAAAGAAGAAATGAAATAAGACCCCAAACGAAAAACGAAAACTGCCCCCCCTGCAACCCGCCCTGCCTGGGTAACATTAATTCATTCATTCATTCGGAAGTGAATTTGATTTTTCCACCTTTACTACGTCTCAACAACTGCAGTCGATCAAGCCACCACTCTGGTAATCTTAGAGAGCGAGTGGAAAATAAAATTCGCATGAAAACCAACAACAGGTGGAAGGGACTAAATACCTGTGAAGTATCACGGAAGCTTTGGCCAAAATACGACAGTGGCTGGACCATCAAACTTCTACAGTTCGACAGGTCATCGCTGTCCAAATTGGTAGGGGCTCTAACGGGTCATAACTTCCTAAGAAACCATACAATGAAACTAAATCTCAAAGATGACGATATATGTAGAGGCTTCGGAGACGAAGAGGTTCATGAGCACACACCTCACTTCTTCTGTCACTGCCCCCGAGCCTCTGTCACTTGATGAATAGAACACTTGGAAGTCATTACTTCCATGACCTACAAGAACTTTCTGATGTCTCACTTTCTAATCTTTACAGATTTTTAAGGATATCAGGATAGCTGGACATCGTCGAGTAATCGCTAGAAGAAGCGACATGAGGCTAACCATCCCAACATCACCTGTTAACCCCCATCTAAAAGGGCATCACAATGGGTCCACAAGGACCTAAGTGTGGCACAGCAAAATATACCCTGCTCGGTCGACCCGTTAACCTAACCTAACCTAAACTAATGATAATTTTTAAGGATTTTATGCAAGAGCTGGAACTGGAACTTTCATTACAAAATTAAGTTAACTTGTCTAACTCAGAAAATGGCATCCATCAGAAATCAAGCGAAGAATTATACTTGCCAACCACTGTTACTTTGGCCTAAGAAGGCAATTGATTAGAAAGGCCTTGTCGAGAAACACTAGGCAGACTCTATATAAGACCCTCATCATCCCAGTCCTGTTTTATGACGCGGAATCATGGACGTTATCAAAGGCGGATGAAGATCTCCTTGGTCGCTTCGAACGAAAAATTCTTCGAGTGATTTTTGGTCCCGTTTGCGTTGACGGGCTTTGGAGGAGGAGATTTAACAGCGAACTCTACGAGGAAAACAGCGACATTGACCTGGACAGAAAAGTAGGCATAAATCGTCTAAGATGACTGGGACATGTATAGCTAAGGGACACGCGGAATGTCCGTCACACAAGTATATAAGTATAATGCTCCCTGAAATTACGCCAAAAGAAATTACGCCAAAAAATTAAAGTGGAAAAAGAGCACAAAAACCTCCATACAAATTTGTGTCATTTTTTCCTAGGAACAATCGCCCAAATATTTTGACACAAATGCCGCTAATTTTGCAATTTTTTCTTTTTAATTTTTTGGCATTTTTGCCAAAAATATTACGCCGCAATTATTTTGGTCTTTTTTCCAAAACACTTTTTGGCGTAATTTCTTTTGGCATAATTTCAGGGAGCCTATATGTAGTAGTTGCATTCAGAATAAGTTACCGACTTCAGCATCGGCCGGATAAATTATTTGACACCATAAGTTAGTCAAATATTCAACAGCTACCTCAAAAACTTTTATTTTGGCGCATAACAAGCTCGTGCCATTAATGGTGGTTATGAACTTTCGAACTTCATACTTCAAAACAAACATAAAATATGCAGTATTTGTACATTTTTACCTCAAGGTCATGCGTTATATGTACTAATTTATTTATAAGGCCTGAAAATAGTTGCCAACAAAATGAAGAACCATAACACTCCCGGGCACAACAAATCAAAACAAAGTTACAAAGCTCACCAACAAATGAAAATTCATCATTCATCCCATATTCGCCACACATTGTTCGCATCCTAATCCCATTAAGAACAATCTATGTTGTGTCATACAACACCCGCAATAGCCAATAAAACGTCGTCTCAATATTTCACCATCAATTGTCATCACACAGTCGATTGCTATGAATTCGCACACATTAATCTACTTTTTTTTTCTTTTCTTCTACTTCGATATTCACCGCTCCCTTGGGACATTTTTATTTTTTCTCAACTGTCATCGGAACCTAAGCTCCTTAAAGTTTCCTTATTGAATTATTAGCCAAGTGCACCGAAAAGTATGGTGTCAAGCGAATAGCTTCATTTATTTCTTTCTTCAAACCATTTTACTTTTTGAAATTGTCAAAACTTTTGGATGGAACATTTTGGCTTTTTCATCCTTTTTTTTTTTTGTCTGCCAATAACCACCTCCAGTCAGTGAGAGGAAACCAAGCCCCAGCAATGACCTTTCGACAAATTCGTTGGTGTCCTCTATTCCAGCATTGCTCTCGCATCTTACCCTTTCCTCTGGCGAGTGCTATCGGTGTCCTTCTGCTCCTCAGCATGTTACATACAATTTATGACCTAACATTTCTGGCTTTGCACTTTGCACTTCTTCTTCTGGTCGTGGATTCTGGGTCCGATGTTTGAGGGGGTTAATTGCTTGTATCTGTTCATATCTGCGGAGCAGGGTCCTTTAAATATATACATATATAGGGAAAATATAAAATAATTTCTTCAATAGGGGGACATGTGTGTGCTGTATACATGAGCAGAGGTTTATGTTGCTTGTGGAATTTGGGTTACGAGATAATTAAACATCATATCAAGAGAAGTTGGAAGGTAGTGACACATATGCTGTACCCACTTGAATGGAATTAAGCTACGTTATGATGAAAGAACACATGGCGTTATGGCTGCGACTTAGATTTTATATTTTTTTGGGACCATTTCTAAAAAAGAAAATTGTGGAACAGTTTAAAGGGAATGTAGTCGTTGAATTGGGTCGGATAATAAACCAAAGAACAGGCAAATGTGTGTTTTACGCAAAAGTTGGTAGACATTTGAATTTTAGACATTACGTTGGTAACAGATTACATCTCGAGATTAGTCTCGACCGCTGTCAGGGAACCAATTAGCTTAAGTACGGGATTACTCTCAGGAGGTTATTACACTTTGAACTGCAGGCAATGTGGATTGTGGGGATAATTGTAGAGGAATATTAATAGGAGAACACCCAGGGTTGTCGTTGAGGCCATATATACATTTACGTCAGTTTGACGCATTTCGCTTTGCAAATAAAGGCAGTTGGCAAAGGTTCAATAAGAAATGAAAACAGAAAGGTTTTTTGATTAAATTAAATAAACTTATAAGCAAAATTCCAATATAGCTGCGTTTCTTTCGTCCCTATCAGCGTCTCTATCAAGGATTGCCGAAAAAAACGTACATCGAAGAATGAAAACATGAGTTGGCAACGCATCAACCTGATAGGAAAATTGACATTGACAGTACAATTTTAATTAAAAAAATAAATTATCGGAAAATTCTAGTTCTAATACCTACTTTTGATGCATTTAAGAGAAAATTTCACATTTTACTGCGCAGGATAATTAATTAATCCATCAAGAAAACAAGTCTTAAAAGAGTTACGTCGCAAAACCCTGTGGGAAATTCTCGGCAACTTGAAAAACTTTGGTGTTGGTTAGCAATAGACAGCTAAAAACGCAATGACTTTATTTGGGCTAGCTTTCGAGTTAGAAGTAGTCTATCTAAGAAGTCGATCTTCTCTGTTTGCCGCACAGAGGCCTGCTGCAGACGGAGGATTCTCACCAGATCATTGATCAATCGCATTATGAAAGGAAAACCCAACTTCCATGATGTGTTGTACTAGAAATCGGTATGGCCGGCGGATTTGGTATGGCCAGTGGCGAACACAGCCTTGTCGGATTAATATTCAAACCAGACGGTAAACAAAGTTGCTCCTGCAGCGACATAACCTTCAGTTCGCCAGCAGAGTTCTTTTCCGCTTTGTTGACGATTTTGTTTGGCGATTTTCGGGTGGTGGGACGACCCAAATTTGAAAACGGATTCCAGAGTGGGATTCTCATCGTAGTAAGGAGCTAAAAGAAATGGCAAGGTTTGAGATGTTGGCAGGTGCAAATATTTTACGACTTTTGCTTACAGATAATCAATCCAACGCACATACCATCGTCGGGTGTAGAGTCCTTTTGTAGAGCACACTTGCGCAACCAAGTCGCTTTATAAGCATCCATAGTTTCTTGCCTTTATACTTAACGGAAGCCCAGCCGCAGCCAGACTTCTTCTCTGGATTAATTATTCGTTTGCAATGCATGGCCCAGGCACTGGGAGTCAGAAATATTGTTTCAGTTTCTGGAGATTTGATCTTTCCATCTGCTAAAAGATCTCCGACAAATTTCTGACCCAAGTACTCGATAGTCATTGCGGATTTGCCCGGTTGCAGAACATTTGCTGCCATAAGCATTTGCAGAGTTACAGTGCGTCCGGTTCTGTTGAATCCTTCGAAATTTTCACTCTTGGTCTAATAAATGGTGGCCTTATTAGCGCGGATTTATGTTAATTTTGTCAATCTACTTAACTCGTCGTCGTTGTCCTCGTCCACACCATCACTTTTGGGATCCTTTTCACAGAGTTCTTCCGATTTGGCTGGTACCTCGGCGTTTGGTTCGATTGCATTAATTTCTTCTTCCGGTTCTTGCATTCAGATAGGATTGAAAGTTTAGGATTTTTATTGAGTATAATTGGAATTTTCTTCGAATGTTTTGCATCAGAAAATTAGAAAAAATTATTTTAATTGCTTTAATTGTTTTTTTTTAAGCCAAAGGTTTATGCAAGCATCCCCAACGGCAACGCCTTGAAAGAGGAAATTGGGAGGTGTATTAATGAAATTCAACCACATTTATGCGAAACGATTATAGAAAATTTCAATAAAAGAGTCCGCGTTCTTTCCAGCAAAGCCGTGGCAGCCATTTATCGTCCGATGTGCTATTCCATGGTTAGGTTAGGTTGAATAGGGTGTGAGTTCATCACATAGGACTCGGCACCATATTGGACCCATCGCCATCCCTGGGGAACCTTACCGGTCAAAAAACCTAAACCACTTCGCCCAAACAATTAATTTCCCTACAGAATCTGAAAATTGTTGCAATTTTGTTTCCGAGGCCAACCTCCTCCAAATTATCAAAGAAGTACCTGCCAAGGTATTTCCTCCTGTACCGAGCAATAGCTTGACATTCACAGAGGAGATGAGTTATATCCTCTGCGACATGTAAGTCTTCGCAATACCTGCATATGTCCGTATCTGTTAGACCTATTCTCTTAGCGTGCTACCTTAGACAGTGCCCGGAGAGCACACCTACTGCCATCCGTAGCCTCGATCTACTAAGCTTAAGTAGTTCAGCCGATTTTTTCCGATCTAGCTTAGGCCTTTGAGACCCTGTGCCCTACTATATCCGCCCATCTCTGATCTGCCCTATTTTAATATTCTCTACATTGCCCCAATCTGTATACTCTATGAATCAATACAAAACTTAAGCTTTCTAATTAAAAATCTGTATTTTCTATCAGAGTGGGCGCAGTAGCGCAGTGGTTAGTGTGCTGGACTACTGTGCGAGGAATCCCAGGTTCGATCCCCGGAAAAACACAAATTACATCTTAAGGTTTTTTCTACTGCGCCACCTCTCGCGAACGTCACAAACATCCGAGAGTATAACTGTCCTGAAAAGGCTTCTCAATTCAGCCGTTCGGACTCGGCATAAAATTGTAGGTCCCTTCCATTCGTCCCAAAAATAGAAACTCACACAAGCGAATGGTTGCGAGAAGCTAGGCCTTGGGTGTCTACCGCCTGTTGCGCCACCTATTTATTTATTTTTTTTTTTTTTTATTTTCTATCAGAATTAGGTACATTTTGATTTATTTTTCATTGTAATCGTTTTACGATATTTGTTTTTTTGACATTTGCTAATGTGATTTTCAATATATAATCAATTATATTCGAATTTTATAAATATCAAAGTGGAAAACTTATTTCTGACAGGCTCTACTTTTGGATAATTTCATCCCATTTAACTCGAATCCACTCGTCTATTAATAACAATATGTCAACTTAAATAATCCACAAAATCCGTTCAATCCTCTTTTGACAATTATTTATGAAAAATGGCAACAGAGAGCTGTCAACATAGCACTCATAAAATACCCATTTAACACTGATAAATCAACTACAGCTTCTCATGTTACATATAAGCAAAAGTACCGCGCTTCACTGAAAAAACCAACAACAATAACAACAGACTTGCGCTCTCCCTGAATAAGCATTAATCTTGGGACCAATAACATTAATTTAAAGAGCCAACGGCAAAAGTCATAAAACATTCCAATTAACTGTCAAATTGACAAATCGAAATCCCTTTCTCTTTCACTATGCTGTGTTGTTGGTGCGCTATTTATGGCTTCACAAATCCCAATTAAGCTCCAAAGCACGCGCCAAAATATCTATCGAACGCCTCCACAATCATCATCATCATCGTCGTCGTGCGTCGTCGTCATCAAAACATTGGAACCATAGAAACTTTTGAGAACGTTAATCATTCGGTTGTTAATAATAGCGTTCGTTTGTGCATGTGTGCGTGTTTGTATTGGCTGTCATCTACATTATACGATGAACCCCCTTGGTCAGGACTCTTTCAATCCTCATCCTCAACTGTAATTTATTTCCCACAGCTATATCTGCTTTCGCTACTCGTGTGGTTGATTTAGCCCGATTTGTGTGCGGAAACTGCAACAGAAAAAGTTGAGTGCTAGTTCGATGTGAGTTTTGCGAAAGTTTTCAATCACATTAAGCCCCCAGTCCCCCTTTTTGTGGCTTAGTCTAAGGTATTTAATTAACAGTCTCACAATCGAATCTTAATTAGGATTGGGAGTGTAGTGTGGAATTTTTAACCAAGCACAAGTTTCCTTTCTAATTGAAATCCTCATAACTCGTTGGATTTGTATCCTTGTGATTGTGGCATCGAATTTGTTGCAAAGAGTTCGGTAGTACGTTCCTACCTATATTTTCAATATTTTTCATGTGTGCAGGGAGGAGTATTCATGCACAAAAGTTTCGACAAATTATTTTTTTTTTAATAAAGGATATTGTGGGCGCCAGCTATAGACGAGTGAGATCGGGGATGTTAGTTTTTTTAACAACTCTGCTAATCTGATACATTCGCTCTCCAGCTGTGCAATTTTAAGGGCTACATTCTACCCAACCTCTTGATACAACCATCGTGCCTTGTTGAAACATGTTAGTGGCACTTTTTACTAGATTAGTAAAAGTGCGGCGCCAGAGTTCTCAACATGTTGTACAGCTTTGAAGTTTAAATCGAGAACAATTTTCAATTATGCGTTTTTCTAGCGAAGTTTTTCGAGTGGCGTTGAACGGAACTGTAAAATATTTAGAAATGGAGGTAGTACTTTATGTTTATATGCTTTGATCTTTTTTTGTTTTCAAATTGGTTAACTGGAGCACAGGATTGCATGCTAATTACAGTAGTGTTCCGAAAGGACGCTCAAGTGAATTGTTGAATACACTTAAATTGTAGTTGTCTTATTTTATGTTTTAGGGTTGAAAGATTAGAACCTGTGGGTTAGCCCCGATGATGCAATTTTACGAATACAATCTTTGACCAATGAAAGGGACATTTATGGAGTGTGAAAAGTATATTTTTTAACCATATGGAATTTTAAATGAAATGACTGGAAATTGGTTCGCCTATTTTCAAACATGTAAAAAAAATGACTGAAAATTGATTATGTTGTGCACAAATGGTTTCGTACACAAAGTTTGTGCTCAAAAATAACATATACAAGGTGGCGCAAAAGTAATCCTGCTATCAGAAAATGCTATAAATTTTGCGATTGGCCCCTAATGTCAGTTCTGTTTTGACATTTGTGTAGTAAACACATGCGAAATACACGTTAATAAACAATGTTACGCTACACTGCTCCAGAACGCGGAATATTGGTGACTATTTATTTGAGCAATAATCGGTCGGTGACTTTGGCACAACGTGAATTTCGTCGCAGATTTCCTAGCCGTCCAACGCCTACTGGTGAAACACTGCGACGTTTAGCCGCTCGCCTCGAAGAGACTGGCACAACACGAGATGCTGCCAGGCGTGGCAGACCCCGGAGTAGCCGTTCTGCAGACCTTTTTATGGACCTTTTTTCTTCGAAGACGTCGCGGGCCAAACAGTTACTGAGAATGGTGAGCGCTACAGAGCAATGATCAACGAGTTCTTTTTGCCGCAACTTGATGAATTGGGATTGGAAAACATGTGGTTCTAACAGGACTGTGCAACGGCACACACTGCACGTGCCACAACCGATATGCTGAAGGATGCATTTCCCGGGCGCCTAATCTCCCGTTTTGGCGATTTGCACTGGCCAGCAAGATCGCCTGATTTGACCGCTCCAGACTTCTTTTTGTGGGGCTTTTTGAAGTCGCGGGTTTATGTCAACAAGCTTCAGACTCTTGCAGCTCTTAAAGACAATATCCGTCAAGAATGTGAGGACCTATCGCCGGAAGTTTTGGCCAAAGTGATGGAAAATGCCATAAAAAGGGCTCAAATGACAATCAACTGTGGCGGCGGCCATTTACATGACATCATATTCTCGACTTGATGTAAAAAAATTAAAAGACCAAATAAAAATAATCCACAAGAAGAATCAAAGTTTTTCATTTTTTTTTAAATTACAGCCAAAAAACATCGGAAGGTTATTTTTGCGCCACCTTGTATTATATATATTAAACTAGCAATGGCCACGGCTCCGCCCGCCCGCCGGTTTCTTTTCTTTTAAATAAAACCAAAATTTATTTGAGCTATCATTGTACGTTTGTTTATATATTTTCCTCTTTTTTAAGCTTACAAAATATTTTATCGCAATTGCGATAACTATACACGTTATTGTTTAGTGGTCGTTAATATGTTTAAACAACTGCAGCTCACACGCGAACATGCAACATATAGTTGTCCATGTGAAAAACGTGGCTGTCGGAGTCCAACTCTAGAAATGGCCGAGTAGTTCCGAAGATAGTCCCTATACCCCCGTTTTCCCTTCCGCCATCCTCTCCCTAAGTAGCCTATACTGATCCGAAGGATGTAGCCAGTACAATGTTGAAAGAAATTTTAAAATCGGCCAAATAGTTCCAGAGTTAATCCCTACCACCCCTTTACCCCTCCCTCGGCACCAACTTAGTTATTACGTAATCTGTACTTATCCGAACGGTATCACCATGACAACTGTAAAATAATTAAAAAATAAACGAAAGAGATACCCTTTACCTTCCCCCCCCTCCCTGCACAACTGCAATCGAGAAAGCAATTTTTTCGCACTTGGCCAAATAAGATCTGTTTTCAATTTATTATATCTCACCCTCTGGATGGACCAGAAAGATGAACATTAGCTCAAAATACTCGGTGAAGTATTGCCTAACAATTAAAAGCATATCTTGAATTGTCATACATAGATTTCTGACTATAATGGCAAGTTAAGCGAAGGAAGTTCGAAATAGAAAAGTTTGTTTTAAAAGTTTTTCAACCTTTATTGGACGAATTTTCGAAAACGATGAATGATAAACGTAATCTTTTTAACTTATCTATCAACGTACAAACTTTCAAGTTCATACGTCTAACGGTTCTTGAGACCCCCCTTACTCCCCAAGACCCCTTTACTCATTCTCATCCACCCTACGGACTAAGTTGGCGACAGAAAAAAAATCATGAAAATCGGACGAATTTTTCTCGAGTTATGGAGAAACGAACAGACGAACATTGCATTTTATAAGTAGTATGGATATGGATGGATGGATATATGTAAATGCTATTAAAAGAATCCAAAGAGCAGGCCTTGGAGAGATAATGAGGGTATTTTATAGTTTCTTCTTAGTGTTTCTTGACAAGATGTCGGCAGCAATAAATGTATTTTGAATATTTAATTTTACCGAAAATATGTAAATAAAAATTTGTCAGTTTTGTTGTTTTTCTTTTCTATGATTCCTCTTTTCTTTCCCTAAATCCTCCAAAAAATGACCGCTCTAGATGTGAAAAGTTTTCAGACATCTGCACAAACTAGGAATATAGAGACAAATACCGTCAGCATGTTAGTCAGGAACTAGAAATCCGAGATCGCTTTGTTGTCCTCTACCATTTTTAAAATAATCCATACATTATTTTTTGTTCAGATTTTGCTACTAGTCTTAAGGACCATTCACATGAAGGCGAACGACGGAATTGCTGAAATGTGAATAAACCACTCATTAAACCGCGTTCCACAAACTAGCGAATAAAACATTCGTTTGAACTTAACCTCAAACTAGACATTGCTGGTAGAAACTGATGGCTGAAATTCGCGAACTGCCGCTACCAAGAAAAGTGTTAGTCTGAACGGACTGTCAAAAGCTGCGAATATTCGTTCGTTCGTAGTTAGTTTGTCGCTCTCATGTGAATTGTCCATTAAGGCCATAAATTAGATGGCTGTAAAATAAAACAGGTATTCGTTATAATATTAGGACCTACAATAGCTCAAGTATCTGTAGCAATTTTTTAGTTTTGATATTGAATAGAAATACAGAGGTTATGATCGTCTTTCAAACCCTCTTTTCATTTTTGCCGACTAACAACAAACCATCAAATCCATTAAGTACCTCCAACTTATGTACTCCGCAAAGCTGCCAGATTTCGATAGGGCTACTGCCCAAGTGAGCGCAGTAGCGCAGTGGTTAGTGTGCTGGACTACTGTGTGAGGGATCCCAGGTTCGATCCCCGGAAAAACTCAAATTACATCTTAAGGTTTTTTCTACTGCGCCACCTCTCGCGAACGTCTGACAAACATCCGAGAGTATAACTGTCTTTAAAAAGCTTCTCAATTCAGCCGTTCGGACTCGGCATAAAATTGTAGGTCCCTTCCATTCGTCCCAAAAATAGAAACTCACACAAAACGAATGGTTGCGAGAAGCTAGGCCTTGGATGTGTACCGCCTGTTGCGCCACCTATTTATTATTTTTTTTTTACTGCCCAAGTCCTAAAAACTTTATGTACCAAACTAGGTTCACATTCACATTGTTTTCGTATGGCTTTCCCATTTTCCGTTTACTTATAAGCATGTATTTTCAGGCCAAATTAAGTAGTAGTTAGGTTCTGACAAGGGGATAAGAAAATTCAATTAAATTATTCTCATAACCGTGTAAATAAACGCCTCGGATGTCCTTTTCGAAAATAGTGTGTATACCTACTCGTACACATTTTAATCATCGTAAGATTATGAATTATGATGAAAAAACCTTCGTACAAAAACAATGCAACCATTACGAAAGATAAAATCTTCCTTCTATTTTGTGTCAACCAATTTTACAATAAACGTCCTGCGTGGTCCTGAAACAACAGTACAAAAATTAATTTCCCTGGTTGACCTTCGTTTCCATGTTGATTTAGCGGTTTTGATAATTATGAAACAGCCCTTGCCGAGGGCGCGCTTACAATGGAAGGTTAAACCGCAATTCATTATAATATAGGTGGTGCGAACGTATACACAGAAAACGAAACCGTGAAAGAGAAATTATGAAATATGAATATCTTTACTACAAATCCATAGAAAAGACAATGTGAATGTGGTTTGGTGTAATGGCGGCGGTGGTGGCCTACGATGATGCCGGTTGGAGCGGTTTTGCATCTTTCGACTTGCGGTGGAATTAATTAATTATTAGATATTTGTGTGGCTGTAAGCCACACTCTTTACTTTTTCTGCTTAATTTTTTTGTTTGTCCTTTTCCAGTATAAATGGCTAGATTGAGGACATTATGGAGAGCGGCATTAACGTTTTACGTTCTAAAGACTTTTGTAATAGAAGCCATTATTTTGTAGCAAATGCTAGGATTTAGTTTATGTGGATTATTTATTACTGTCATTGGTGAAGGCGCAGACATTATTTGAATTAATTTCACAAAAAAAAAAGAGTAATTGTCGCGAAGTGAACGACTTATAGTACCTAATGCGTTAAAGTTGGCCACGGAAATAATCGGCTTCAAAAATGTTTAATGGATCGAATTAATTCAGTTGACCTATATATATTCACACTGACGCATACCTGCGTCTATTTATCAGGCGTTTATTTGACTACGAGAAAAAGCAGCAGAGGACATGGACAACAGGCATGCTTTTCAATGAGAAATTGAAGTGACTTACATACTAGGTCTATTCCCGTATTTTTTGAAAAACATGTAAACAAGTAAACCTCCACTTTTCTTTCCAGTCAAAATGACCAAGCGCTTAAGCCAACTGAGTGATAAGCACTAGGCCACCAATCATTGGATGCAACATGTATTCTGTTGTTTCTCATAAAGAAACGAGCCTGCACTATAAGAAATTTGCAACCTAACCTAACCTAATCTACAAAGTTTTGTTAGTCTCTCGAAACTTCTTCCTATCATTAGGAAGAAATTCTGTCTGTGGTTTTTGATGGGGAGAAATGGAAAACTAACAAAGTATCTCGATTTCATATTATTTGATTAATTAACTCTTGTCTTGTCACTCGTCGTGGGTCATAGGGTGACAACAACACCTGCAGGCCATCTGATTGATTTGACCCGCACTCTAGTTCATCAACAAAAGTTGCGACCTCGATTATCATTCTGCGACATATTTGCCAAAGGCGACAAACCTTTCTGACAATTCGAGAGATTGAATTTGATGTGATATGCCAACATTTCGGAATGAATTTAACTCCGGTGTCTGATTTAATGCCACCTTCTTAGTTAAATAGAGGCGTACATTGTTTCTTGACCCACTTTTGTATTCAGTTTTTTTTTTTAAGCACAATTAGTCTTACCACCTTCGGTCGAAATCGGTACCATACCTTACTTTTTAAACATAGGATGTTTTTTTAGGGATTTGGTTTTAAACTGTCAACACTATTTCTTCAGATTGTCAATTTGACAGTTGAAAGTTGATTTGTGGTTAGTACGTTTTGCCTTTTTACGATGGCATTTGGCATTAACGCCAAAACAACGCGTACAAATTGTGCTAACTTATTTTGAAAACCATGGTTCGGTTCGAAAAACTTAACGTGCATTTTCATAGCAAAACTTTGTCCTCTGATGAGGCCAATTTTTGGTTAAATGGATATGTAAACAAGCAAAATTGCCAAATTTGGAGTGGAGAGAACCCAGAAGCATTTGTCGAGACGCCCTTACTCACTGTTTGGTGTGGTTTATGGGCTGGTGGAATCATCGGCCCATATTTCCTTAAGGACTATGCCGGCCAGAATGTTACCTTTATTGGAAAGCGCTATAGAAACATGATTTCTGACTTCTTCGTTCTTTAGTTGAATGGCATTGACGTGACAATTTGATCAATTTGTTATCTCCCACCTTTAGATTACATTCTTTGGGGCTATGTGAAGACACTAGTCTATGCGGATAAACCAGAAACGTTGGACGTTTTGGAAGTCAACATTCGCAATGTTATTGCTGATATACGGCCCCAGTTGCTCAAAAAAGTTGTCGAAAATTGGACTTCACTATTGCTCTTCATTCGAACTAGCCGTGGGGTGCTTATGCCCCAATCATTCACTTGGAGGCCTTAAAGCCCATTGTCAATCTCTTCGAAATTGTAGACAAAGTCAAAAACAATCAAGTGGACTTATCAAAAAATGTCAGCAAATCCGCTGTTTCAGCCAGTTCCGACTGGTTTTCGAAAGACTTGGACTCAAATTTCGGACTCGTTTTGATCATGACTGTGTGATAACAGATGTTGCATGATCCTTGACTGAATTCAGCCTCTCAAAATGTGTCTAATCAATACTGGTACCTACAGATGGTATTTTCTTACCAAATAAAGAATGTTATACGAGACATATGAAATTCTTCGAAAACTATCTCTGATAAGTTCGGCAAGCTTTTGAATCTGCATAGAGGATTTCAAAGTTTTCTTCCTTGCATTCTTTGCAAGGAATTAAATAAATATTAAATAACAAGGAGCCAACAACCTTCATCGAAATTCAAAGACAAACATTTCTCAACCAAGGAAATATGTATTAAAAAAAACCGAATATTTGCCCATACAAACCCCGCTCTCTATAAAAAGTCGTAAAAAAACCTCTTCCAAATATGGAAGCAAATTGAATTTTGATTTATTTACCGTTAAACACTCCCTTTAGGTAAAGCGTTTATTTGATTTATTCCACCACTACGGGACCGATACGTGCCAGCGACATTCCTCCATCCAAGAGTGCACTCAGAGCTCTGTTCGATCTACATACTTATATCTCATATAAAGGTCTATTATTTGACATTCACCACCAATAGACACAGGGATAATACAATATTTGATTTCCTGTGGCTTCTATATACAGTCTCGTAATGCGGACATATATAGCCCCCGTTGGCATCGTAAAGTGTACTACGGCTGCTGCTAAGGTATGTGAAGTACTCTTCGATCTAATATGGATTTTAAATGGTTTATTTTCACAATTTTCCTTTTCTTCCTTATTTGGGTGTAAATTCGATTTAATTTGTGTGCTGCTCGGAGATTAAATTGATTTCCATGGCCAGAGGAGATCCTGCCGATGCTGCCGATGCGATGGTCTGTGTAGCTTATTTTGTACACTGTTACCCAAGATTATCTCTTATAATTTGTTGTTTTATTTTTTTGTTGTCCCTATTGATTTAGGATTCGTTCACATTGTTGTCTTTCTATCGAAGTGAGTTCCTTAAAGTTGTCATAGGCAAACATTCGTAAAATACTTATTGCTTCATTGGAGCATTTCGCTAGAGGGTTTTGTTTATTTTTCGGAAGGTATACATTGGAGTGAGAGGTTGAGGTGGCCGATCCAGCCTCGACCCATGTTATTCTTTTACATTTTTAATGACTGTTTTTTGCAACACCTATAGAGAAAGGTGAGACGCGTTTGACTTTTTGTTATCTCTTTTGATGACTGACTGAACTGTGCGGAATATGCAGGGCGCCAAAAAAATAAAATGCGTGACCGCTTTTACCTTGTTGAAGTTTTATTGTGTGCTTTTGCGGATACTTACCTTTGTTGTTATGGAAAGATTTCCGCTCTTAACCTAATGGAGGGTGACGCATAAAACTGAATAGGATAAGAACTCGGAGATTAGATTTTATTTTTATATTCGAGTCATAAAAGGTGTAGCTTCGAGATAGAGATTATGGGCTCTTAGGACATGTGGTGTGGACCTCAAATTATTTGACGTTTGCAGTCAGGCTTGGGATTTGATAGCCGCCTTTTGTATTGTTTTATATATTATACCTCGTTTTTAATTTTTTGTATCAGAAGGATAGCTTTCACATGACTGTGGACTTCCTACCATTCTAATTGAGAGAAATAGGCGACATGCAAACGTTTATAAAGCTTCAACACTCATATATTTTAAATTCAAGCGGTTAACGTTTTTCCTTGTTATGTCTTCATCTTAAATTATAATTTTTTTTTTTAAACTTTTATTCTTCTTTTTTTGAATTCGTTAAAATTTTTTAATTCTCCTTTTTATATATCTTTTGTATAAGTGATTGCTGTCTTATTTTTATTTGTAACGTCTCCTTTAAAATATATTTTTTTTTTATTTAATTTTAATTCCACGGAGTTCCACTATCAAGTGATATAGACCATCCGAAAAAGTTCAACTGGTTGGCCTTGACCTGTTCAATTACAACAGAGAGACAATTGCCGCGTTCAATACGCTTTTGCCTAGCTAGTCAGCAGTCTCTGATTGGTCGATTTGCCTGAGGGCAAGTTTCGTGTGTAAGAGGCAAGATTTTCTGTCTAAGTTCTATGATAAACTGTCACCTGAATATTTAAGTGCCTAAGCACATTCAACGCGGCCAATTTCACATTAACCAGAACACACTAGCTAGTTACCTGAAAGCTGTCAAAACGAATCAAAATTATACATCAAATGACGACATATAAAAGCTGACGTTTAATATTATGTGTATGTGATGTGCCATTGATGTTGACATTAAAAAGAATTATCATTGAGGGCGTTCAAGAATCTAGTTTAGTAAGTCTGACAGCTCTATATCTTCATGTTGCCGAATTTTCATAACTGGGAACAGTTTTCCCAGTTGACGTCTACGTCCGTAACATAAGTTGACGTCTATTTGTGTCAACGTGTGTCTGGAGAACTCGGTTTTGACATTTCTATTGGGTTATCGGAGAGCACCGAAGAGTATGGGAGAGCGCAGTTTGACATTTCGATTGAATCAGAAACTCGGAACCACAAACCAGAGAGTATAGACCACCATAGAGCCAGTTTCAAAAAGTTATTAGGTGGTTAAGTATGTGTGCCATGCTAAAGTAAATGGAGGGCGAATTGGTCACGCATACACTGGCACCTAATAACATATACAGTTATTTCTGTGGTACAACACGTATTCACAGATAGAAAAAGAGGCGGCGCTCCTCATTTCAAAACAGGCTCTATGGAAGTCTCTTTTTTGCCCGAAGCTGGTGGTCTATTCTCTCTGGTTTGTGCTCGGAACCAAGGAAAAGTCAAGTCGACTTACGATGACTAGATTCTTGAATGTGGTCATTTTATGTTGAGTTTTGTCTCTCAGGCTAGTTGTTGAATATTGATGTGAGAAAGTGCCAACCATTTGTTCTCTATTCTCATCTAAATTGTTCCTATCCCTCTTTTCATTGCACACTTTTCAACAACTTGATGTGTCAGTTTTGCATTTCAATTTCCGACTTGCCATTATTTTAACCTCTCAATCTATCACCCCGTTACTTGCAATTTCTCAATCATAATCTCATAAAAAGCATAATCATAAAAAAAAATTGCTACATCAATGCACAATGCACACTCATACCTATATACTTCACTATTACCACCCCTTCTACAAGCTGACAGCAAAATGTTAACAAGTACGCGATCGATATGCTGAAAGTGTGCAGTCGGATGTATGACAGGTAATGATTGATATGCAGATGTGTGCATTAAATGAGAATGCATTCAACCTTTATTGAAATGTCAAAGTAGCATTCAACACAAAACAATGACACATATTTGCAGATAATAAAAAAAAACCCAAATATAATATATTTTGATTGAATACGACAAATCATTTCTGACAATAAGGAAAATTAGAGACAAGCTATGACAATAGTTTTCGAAATTAATAAAGTCAAATGGGATTTATTCCTAAGTGACGCACGAGTGGTTTGACATTAATGTGATTGCGTGCTATGGGAAGAAAATGTCTTGAAGGTGTGATGGCAGCAATATACTGTTCCTTGTGGTGTTACGCTTGTCACGTATTTGTTTGTACCCAGCCATTGCTCGTTGGATTGTGATATTTGCATACAAATTCCGATTTCCGAATGTCTTGATAAATAATAGAATTAGGATTTGGTTGTAGCTTCACTTCTTTCGTTTGTCGTGACGAGTCTTTTATTGTGCTTCCGCCACACACTAGTTCAGGTGGTTCATTCGTTTTCATCTATTCAATGGCATTATACTTTTACATTGGGAAGGGTCTTATGTGTTTACCGTAATTACTATTAAGTACCTATTTTTGTTTTTTTATATAGAATTTTAAGCATATAGGATTCTATCACGCACATAGACCATCAACAGGGAAATGCCAAACCATAAGATAACTTCAGTCTGAAAATCATTCAGATCCATTTGATATTAATCTTAAATGTTATGACATGACGTGACAAAATGATGTTAGTGACGTGTATAAGTGAATAATATATAGGTAATGCTTGGCTGAGAACAGACGGTATTAATGCTCATAATATCATTTGAGCCAATTTTTCAACTGTAGGCAAATATTACAATCATTTCACGGCTCCCGGAAATTACGCCAGATTTTTTTTTTTGGAAAGAAAGTCTGCAAATTTTCTATACAAATTCTAGCCAGAATTTAAGGAAGAAATGCTGTCTTTTCGAAATTTCAGGTCTTTTTTCTAAAAAGTTTTCTGGCGTTTTTTCCATTTCCATACAAATTCTAGCATTCTTTCCTAGGAAGAAAATCCAGAATTTAAGGAAGAAAAGCCAGAATTTTCTGGCTGTCTTTTCGAAATTTCAGGTCTTTTTTCTAAAAAGTTTTCTGGCGTTTTTTTCCATTTCTGCAAATGTATGGATTTGGAGTGGGGGCGAGGTTTTTTGTATATGAACAATTTTCAAATACATAACATTTTTTCCAAAATTAGTTTGGAAATTAGGCCAGAATACGAGTTGCCTATGTTTATTATCTGGCTTAATTTCCATTTTACTTTCTGATGCTTTTTCCACATCTGTCTGCCATAATTTCCTAATTTCTGGCATATTTTCCAAACAAAATTCGGATATTTTTTCCAAATTCGAAAACAAACACATTTTCTGGAATTTTTTCAAAAAAAAAAAATTAATTCTGGCGTAATTTCCGGGAGCCTTATTTCACGTTCCGCTATATGTTTCTAAGATTTCCTTAGATCAATAAATGTTTGCACTTTCAGTATACAAAATGTCAGTTTCTGCCAGACTGCAACTACCACCTTACGCAGTTCTTATCGGGGCACGGCGGCTTTCGGAAATACCTTCACAGATTTGGTTACGATAGCTCGCCTTTTTATCCCGAACGCTCAAACGAAGAAGAAGATACGGAACGCGCAATGTTACATTGAAGGGGGAAGAGCGAATTTACCAAAACCTCAAAGTCTAATAAGCGGGACTAAAAAAATCTCGAAAGCAAAAATCTCAAATGGAAAAATCTCGAAAAAAAATCTCGAATTTAAAAAATCTCAAAAAAAAAATTCTCGATACGTATGGGGGGAGCATGCTGACCCCCTGCAACCGCCCTGCTTGGGTTTACTGTTTGGATATGGGGTGGGTGCAAAAAAAATCTCGAATTTACTTTTTATTTTCGAGATTTTTTCGAGATATAGTCTTTCGAGATTTTTGCACATTCGAGATTTTTGTATATTCGAAATTTTTGCATTCGAGATTAAAAAAAAAACTTTTCGAGATTTTTGTCATTCGAGATTACGTCATGATCCCCTAATAAGCCATATGTTGAGGTCAGAAGATGACTGGCTGGAGGTATGCTCCTTTATATTGAGCGTACACGAAGAAGGAGACTTGGATGACTTAGAAGAGTCGAAATGGCGGACGCAGAGGATTTAGCTTGAGTTGCTAACCAGCCCCCCGAAGTAATAGCTAACGGCAGTCCCGCGGGGAGAGTGGTTGCGGGCTACCATTGGCGCAACCAAAAAAAAAACTAATTTTAGTAAGCGTTATCAATGCTGGCAGTACCCCGACATTATGTAAACCCACTAGGACTAGCCATTCTGATATCACACCTTTTTAAGTTTTTGGAAGGACTTCCAGCTTTTGACAACTTCTGTTACAGGTTTTTCAATAAAGTTAAATAAAAAAAATAAATAGGCGGCACAACAGGCGGTAGACACCCAAGGCCTAGCTTCTCGCAACCATTCGTTTTTGTGTGAGTTTCTATTTTTGGAACGAATGGAAGGGACTTTTATGCCGAGTCCGAACGGCTAAATTGAGAAGCTTTTTCAGGACAGTCAGTCTCGGATGTTTGTCAGACGTTCGCGAGAGGTGGCGCAGTAGAAAAAACCGTAAGATGTAATTTGTGTTTTTCCGGGGATCGAACCTGGGATCCCTCGCACAGTAGTCCAGCACACTAACCACTGCGCTTCTGCGTGAATCGCAAGCATGATGTGATGTGGCCTATGTGCGAGTAGGCCGTACGGTTCGTTAATCGAGCCACTTTTTTTTTCAACAGCTGATTATTGTGTTGAAACTTTCAAGGCAATATATTTAATGTTCATTTAGCACATAATCTAAAGTGAAGTAAAAAACAAAAATGATCCAAACGCGTGATTTATTTTTCCGGCAAGTCTTCACTATATTTGCATTCAATTGTTTGCAAACAGTTCATGTTGTCACACAAAGTGTAATCTTAAATGGATCAAATATAAATTTATATGTTTGACGCAATCCGAGCACGGCTAGTGGTGTATAAAAATGGGATCCATTGAACATAGGTTAACATTATAGCGGCAATAATATTTCAAAGTTCACACTACCGTGGCATAATTTCAATTATAAGTTTCTAACAAAATCGTCAATAACTCTACCTAACTTTGCCGCTTCAAATGATCTAATAGTCACGTTGAAACTTGGAAATTAAATTTTCTTTTAAATATATAAATTCGATCATCCGGGTATAAAGTTGTCACGTTCTCCACATCATCCATCATTTTGTTCTCTTTTTGTTCACAACAAACACGCACACATTCAAAAACTCAATGCAATGCCAAAGGTTCGCCTTCTCCAGAACGACAAACCGTGGAACAACTAAGCCAGCAAACTTTCACGGTCCAAATGCTCAAGTCTACCAGCCAAAAGCGGAAATGAGAAAATCTGGTCGACATTGTACCGGAATTTCCTATTGCGAAATGCACTCTCTAACTTTCTCGTATCGCCCTACCTGGCTATTGGCCAAATTTGAAATTCTCCAACTTGTTATTCTTCACTCCTTCTCCTTGTGTGTTATCACCACACTCGGAGCCAGACTACGTCTATACATAAATGTATGGTTGAACATCAGTCAATTAAAGTCGTCTTCACTCACAAAACTCAAAGCAATTTGCAACAATTATCTCGAGCTGTATGTAGTTTTCGAAATTTCGATTGATGCGACTGAACCATCAAACTGAAAACGCAAAGGAAAATGAAAGCCAAATAGCAACAAATTTTCATTCTCCAAGAGTCGGAGAAAAAAACAATGAAAAATGATTCGAAAACTTTCTCCTACCAATCGATGGTACACAATAAATAAACTTCGTAAAAACCAATCTGTCGGAAACGGCCCCATTATCGAGAAAGTTTTTTTTTATTCGTTCCATACAAAAATAACCAGCAGTCGATGGAACAAAACAAAAGTAAAGACAAATATGTCAAAAGGGTGCTGAGGGGGAGGGTAGAGCGATCAAGGAAACAATAAATTCATATTTCAATTTAAATTCATGTGCAAATTTTATTTATCATAGGAATTTTTGGAAAACGAATTCGAGTATCCCTGGATGTGAAGTGAATTTCGTTTCATCTCTTTGGCGTGCATTTGGTCCGAAACTATTTTCGCAGAGAAGTTTTTAATACGATTTTGGCAACCAACAAAGTTTTCGTCCTTGTTTTTTTTTTAGTCTAAAGTACTTTGAATGAGAGAAGACGGCGAAAAACCAATTATCTCTGGTCGATCACCGTTTGCACACCTAATGTTGGGGTTAGAACGAGGCATACTTATACCAAGAGAGACATATTACGCAGGTAGATAAAGGATAAGTCAGAAACTTTGTCTTATACAACATCCAAGAAGGAAATACAAAAAAAAAGTAGCAAATTCGACGAAAGAGACCCGAACTTACCCATGAAAAGTTTGCAGCATGAAGTATGGCAAATGTAGTTTGAGCAGGATGTCCTTAATTTAAAAACTTATTTTAGGTTATGCTTGCAGTATGTCGAGAAAGTTAACAGACTCCTGGAAGGGTTATACACAAGCCTAAAATTTACTCTGAGTACTCAACAGAGTCATTCACATGACAATAATGAGCTGTAAGGGAGTTAGCGTCAAAACTAACTTGGACTACAGGTGGATTTGAATTGCAGTTTCCAAATATTCAAGTCACCTTGGTAATTATTTTCATGAATAGATAAGCAAGAATTGCATGTAATAAAGAGGAACGATAGTGTCAAAAAGTGTCTCACAGAAGAATAACTTTCAACTGGTTAAAATTGCAGTAGAGATAAGACTCAAGCTGTAAAGAGGCTATAAGACTAAGGGAGTTGAGTTTTCGGTCTAACAAAGCCAACCCATCTGAGGAAAACCGAAAAAAAGTTTAAACGAGCCAGAAATGACTGCAATGCCCTCATTAAGCGTGTCAAATTCTCATATGACCAAAAGTTGAGGCAAATAATACTACAATGTCCCAAGGGTAGTAAAAACTTTTGGGCATTTGTAAAAACTGATAAGAATTCGGCCTCACCATCGATTCCCACTATCATTTACAATGACACTCCAGCTGTCAGCTCTTTAGACAAAGCTAATCTGTTTGCTGCACATTTTGCAGCCAGCTCGATGCTTTGCATCCACCTGTGCTCAAGAGCATCGAATTTACCATGGGACAAATCCATTTTCGCACTCGCACAGTTGCAAGGGTACTACATGATTTCAACATAAATAAATCCGCTGGTCCAGACTGTATCTCCCCCATCGTTCTGAAGAGGTGTTCTTTCACGCTGGCAAAACCACTGCGTAAGCTTTTTCATCTCTCCTATTCTTCTGGACTCTTCCAGAGAAGGTGGAAAACAGCATTTGTCCAGCCCGTCCCTAAAAAAGGCGAATCTTCTTCTCCCACCAATTACCGACCCATAGCACTTACGTCCATTCTTTCTAAGGTCATGGAAACGCTGATAAATCGTCAGCTTATGAAATATCTTGAATCTCGGAAACTCCACAACGGTTTTCGTGACAACAGGTCCACTGGTGATTTGATGACCTATCTCACCAAGAAGTGGAACCAATCTCTCCATCACTTCGGTGAATCGAAGATTGTTGCGCTTGATATTTCAAAAACATTTGACAGAGTTTTGCACCAAGCTCTTTTGTCGAAAATGCGTGCTTATGGGATCGATGCGTCTCTTATTCAATGGATTAGAAACTACCTTTCTGGCCGTTCAATTCAAGTTGTTTTAGATGGTTTCAAGTCTCAAACTCACCATATAAATGCTAGTGTCCCCCAAGGCTCCGTTTTGTCTCCGACTCTCTTTCTCATTTTTATAAATGATCTCTTGTCTGCAACTTCTAATCCAATCCATTCCTTCGCTGATGACAGCACTCTTAGCTTCTTATATTCTTTCCAGGACTCACGCTCCCTGCTCTTCGGCCGTAGAACTGGAACGGCAACGTATGTTCAAACTAATCGGAGATAATGCCCTCAGGGTTACTTCATTATCAACAAAACAAACCGCCAAAAGTTTTCAAATTTAGTAAATGGCTGGTGTGTTATATTGAATTTTGAGATAACAAGACCGAAGTCCTCCTGAATCGATATTGCGCTTAAGTACATGTATTGAAAACTTTCACAAGTCCACTACGTTGATGTTTTAATGCTCCCCCTGCCTGTTCCCTTTTATTTTGGTAAAATAATAAAAATAACTCAACCCCCTTTGGCATTCTGTCATGATGAAAAGTATTTTTTTAGCACACTGTGCACTGCACACACTCCTGTCGCACCGCATCCCTGTAGCCTGTACCCGATGCAATGCACGTGTGGTGTTCTGCATTCTTTTATGTGGATAACTTTTAATCTCTTTTACGTGTCTGTACGCAAGCTTACTCATACTCACTGCATAGTTGATAAAACTTTATCGAGAGAAACTCCGAAGGACGATCAAGATTAAATATCTCCGCATAAAGGAGACACAGAATTCAATATTGGCACATTGGCTACTGCCAAAATTCAGAGGATACACCGTTCTTTCTGCCAACACAGAGGAAATTATAACCCACTACAATAGTCCTGTGGATATACACTATACGGTGTTAGTGTAGCGCAGCGACAAGTATAATGAGTATGTCGAGGAATACCATTGGCGCCCACTCACACAAAAAACTCGAAAATCCTTTCGCTGAATTATTATTATGCTGGCGTTTATGGGATCCATGGACCAACAAAATAAAAATCAACAAGGCAGTGGTTTTTATAGGCGCCAAACAAATCGGCGTTACTAGGAGCACTATACGGTTACCATCCGTTCCGTATATACGAAACCAAGAAGAGCCTGATTTCTGGATTTTGCCATGGTCCACACAGCAGCAACAACAATAACAAATCTCAATTCAGAAATTGCCGTAGTTTGCTGTCAAAATCCGCATTGTACATATTTTACCCTTAACTATGGTACAGGCAATTGCACACTAGAGAGAAAATGCGATGTTCGTATAGGCATTAAGCTGTTCGGCTCTTCTCGATGTGTGTGTCGGTGCTAGTGCTCTGTTACGATAATTAAGGACACCACAACACAGAATAACCCCAGCACCACACTCTGATGCCATGTGAAATAAATATAAATTGGTTTTGTTTGAGTGGAAGTGGGATACTAGAACTTGTGAGTGCAATCAATGGTTGCAACTGTAATTTATAGTGTGCATCGGGTGTAGGCTGGGTGCGTTAGTTGCAATAATGCAACCAATGCCACATTCTAGCTGTGTGTCCAATGCATTGGACAACAGAAGGTATTATAAAAAAAATGTCTGATAGCAGCAGGTGTTTTATTTTAAACAAAACGAATATTTTTTTATTTTTTGTTAATAAAAAAAAATCAATTTCTCGCTTGGAGAACAAAAGACTCGTCCAATTTGGTTGAATGCGGATTCATGCTTCAATAAATTGCACCTGCAATTTGCCTCGAGTATGTACAAAAGTAATTGGCAATTTGTCAGCATAATTAATTAAAACAATTCAATATTGTGTTGCCCACAAATGAGGGAAAAAAAAAAGTTGCGTATACGCCCGAGTGAACAAATATATTTTTATTTTTATTTTTGTTCAATTCTTCGAGACTTTTAATGTTTTTATATTTCAAACATCCTTCGATGAGAAAACAAATAGGCGGACATCTGTTTGCGTGAATTTTTAATTCTGGAATTAATGAGATGAACCTAAAACTTAATAACTTAAAACAGCGAACACGCGAGCAGGCAACGTGCGCTGACCATGCGTGATTAATCCGACATACTTCCAACGATTGGCCTTGCGATTTATTGATTGTCATCTTAACAGCCAACCGAACGGGGAAGTGAATCCGCTTGAAATGAAATGGAAGATCAGTTGGAATAATCGGAATTCGTGGGATAAGGACTTCCTCTCCTTTGAATTTGCCCTTGATGACCGTCGCTTGAACCACATTGTTCATCAGTTTCTCGACGGACAACCGCGTACCATTGCACAACTTCGGATGATTCAGATTCCGAAACATGATTATGATCGATCCCACCTTCATCTGTAAATTATGCGGCGGAGTTTGTGCCAACAATTCCGTCGGATAGTTGGTCGCTTCATCCTCGTCGGTCACGCTGCTAACGGATTTGTACGAATGCAGTTCTCCAGCGATTTGACTTTGAATAATGAAATTCAAGCTATCGACGCGACGACCTTATTCTTCGCTGCTAGTATTGGCCGTTCACTAATCCAATCGAGATTTTTATAATTTTGTTCAATGCCGGGGAACACTTTGGTGATGACGATGTGAACTCGCAAAAATTTGCGAATTTGTGAAAGATATCAATCCAGTCGAAACATCAACGGGAATTTGGCCATTGCCAATCGTCAGCCTCAGCAGTTGTCTCGAGAATACAGCAACAGATGGGTCGTTCTGCAATGCGACTCTGATGTTCGTGATCAATTTCAACTTCTTTACATGCCGCCACAAAGAAGACGATTTCAGACATGCATTAAGTTCATCTGCAGCAGTTGATTTCGGGATGATGGAAAGCGTTTAACGAAAATCTCCGGAGAGCAATATCATAGCCCATCTCATCTCATCTTTCGGTCAACAGCCATCGTGCACTCATCCCAAATGATGATTTTGCATTCTCGCATCAATTTCGCTGTCGCCGAATTCTTGGTCATTGTGCATGTTGGCTAGTCAATCGTGAGAAAATTCATCGCCAGCTTCAAAGCGGAATGTGCAATTCGATCGCCTTCCAATAATGTGGCAGCAATGCAACAGGATGCAACAGCCAACGCATTTTGAGATCTTGACCAAATTGTTGTCAGAATCAAAGAAAATGCCAAAATTTCGTCAAAAAAAAAATTTAAATTTTTCGCGTTTTTCCGAGTTTTCCACTAAGAATTTTCTATTTTTCCATTCGAAAAGCCATTCCGGAACAATTACGCACAAAATTCCACACAAAAAATCTATTTTCGATTTTTCCAATTTCCCGACTTTTCCGGAGAGTTTTCCCAAAATTTTCTTTCGTAAAAACATTCTCCTAGCAATTACGAACAACTGAAAAGAAATTTGAGCCAAATCGGTCTAGCCGTTCTCAATTGATGAATTATGAAAAATTCCACCACAATTGAACTATCTTGTTTCTTGTACCCTAAATTGTAGATACCCTTTAGTGACATGAAAAAAGAAAAAGGGTTTATGACATTTCCAGTAAGAGCAGATGGCATCTAAGTTTTTAAATAATACTATAATCAAGCATCATCAATCTTATATTTGAATAGTGTGATAAAGTGACGAGTTTTCGTAACAAATCAACAAACATATTGCGTACCTACACTACACTTCGTTTTAACACTCAATCGATAACTCGCTACTGTCACAAAAAACCTCGCTGTCACCTGTCACTCTTAATTAGCGGTATTTGTTTTCATTTCATATGCGCCGCCCCTAGGTAAAATATCCACCACAGTATACCGAATTCAATTTGAATTGTCAGTTCGACCCGACATCACCGGATAAACAGCTTAAAATAAATCAATCAGCAAGTGAATGGAATTTCTGATTACCAATTACGGGCCAAAAAAAAAAGTAAAATAAAGGAAATCCTCGAAGCTCCAAAATTCAATTTACTATAGTTAATTTAAAGATTCGCGTACAAAGGCAAAATGAATAGAGACATGATCAACTTTTTTTTATGCATATATTTCGGAGAAAAAAACTTCCTTTTTTTGTATTTTTTGTAACTAGCTTTTATAGGGTCAATGCTGACACAAAAAATCATTTTGTGTAACACAAAAATGACTATAAAGTGCTTTCATCATGTTACTCAGAGATACCAGATGTTTCTCAAAATGTTTTTCTATTTCAGAAAGGCCTATTACATTTCAAAGGATGGAATTGTAACATATTGATATGTGATTTGAACAAGTGTTGTTATCTAGTATGTAAGTGTATGTCGGTGTATGTCAGAATGTACAACATAAGCGTTTTTGCATAACAAAGCGACCGCAGAAAGGGCTTAATTGAGTTGATGATGGCAGGGAAGAGAAAAATGTCGAATGATACTAGTCCTGCTAGGAGCATAGAAAAAAAATATATATAAAAAGGGATGATATATCGGCTTGAAACTTTTTGTATCGTATAACCCTTAAGGCAAGTTGGCTTTTATCTCACAAAGGGATTAACGTCATGAGTTGATAGATATATAAAAAAATATATATTTCCTTCGAGTGTGGGATATAAATCAATTTAACCTAAAGAAATTTGTTCGCATAGAGCAAAGAACCGAAAAAAAACTGTTCGCATGTTGAAAGTAAAAGGGTTTTGCAAAAGGAAAGCCGATTTCTTTATTTATAGATTCCATATTGTAGACACAATGTCATAGAGATGCCAATGAGACTGTCAAGGTCAGTTGTATTTGAATAAGGCATCAGTGTGACAGCAGTAGTTTGTTGGGATCAAAATACATCTTTGTGTGGATTTTTCATATAGCAAAATATAAAATTACTAGTAGTACAAATTCATGTCGCAGTAAAAATGTAATAAAACGGTCTACGAGCTAACCAAGTGTTATTGTGAAAATTGTACATAAGCAAACATTTGTAGTCTACTACTATTGCGTTTATATGCTTCTACAGATCTGTTAACAATATTGCATTTATTTTACCGGATCTTCTAAACAACCTGACAGTTGATACCATTTTACAGACAAAAAAAATTTAATTTACAATCCAATAGGGCCAAGGAAACCGTGACTATAAAATATTGGAAGTAGGTACTCCTTCGATTAGTTTCGAAATTGGTGAAGGATGTGTTAAGAACCAAAGTACCTACAATGAAATGACCCTATATATGTGAGCTCATCCTCGTATATTCCAGAAGATAGTCAGAGTCACCCAACTCATGGACAATGTCAAAAGTTATTATTGAAACGTATTAATGGTTTGACTTCCTTGCCTGACCCCATTTACCAGAAGCCACCCATATAAGTATGAATGCTCTTTATTTATATTCAACTCCCATTTGGTCCGAAATATGGGAATCCAAGTTCACATGCGAACCCTAACGACATAAATTAGAAATAGAAATACATTCAGTGAAACAGATATATCTAGATACTTCCAAGAATCCAAAATGACCAACCACGAACAACAGCGTTCGCTCGGTCCTGTATTGCAAATTAATAGAACATAACCTTTACAACCGAACAACCCTTTTCAATCGAATATTCGACTTGCATAAGCAATCGCAAGCGAAGCAAACACAGCATGGGAAGACGACAAGCATTCCTGCCAACTGACAGAATAAAATATTGCGCCATTCATGGATGACTTCTTCCACATACATATATAATGAATTTGAATAGCTCCAGATGAAAAAAAAAGAAGCCAACAGAACAATCACCGGAACCGACAGAGGGATAACTAATTTCCGGGAAAATGAAGTTACTACTCAAACAGTCAAACACCCTCCAAAGTCAGCTCCTTATATCTAATTGTGTACTCAAATTAAACGAAAGATGACATCAAAGTATAGTTGCTCTATCCAAAGAGGACTTTTTGGCAGGTGCGACAAAGTTTATCAAAAAAAAAAAAGGAAGGCATTTGGTTTTTAGTTCGGCAAATGTCAAAACAAAATTAAAGGAAATTACATTTCTCCTGGAAAAAAAAAATAACCAACTGTCTTCGCATTTAATTAACATTATAATAATGATAAGGATAACTATCATCTCCTCACTTGTCATTGCCGTTGCGAACCTGCTTTGGCCTGCTGCAATACTCGTTCTAGTACGTGTTTTAATTAGATTCAGCATTACATCCACAAAAGGATATACAAAAGAAATGAAAAGGAGACACAGAGTCCTCCTAGTTGTACTATATATCTCCACCAACCCCCTTCATTTCAAACGAGTGTATATAGTGTAGGTCGTATGTGTACCCTGTGCTCTCATTCATGAGCATTTTTTTTTTTTGCGTTTCCTCCAGCATCCATCCATCTAAAAGAATATTAACAAGCATCAACATTAAATTTCTTTAGCCTCCTCCAACAACATCGTCGTTGTCGTGGTTGTGTAGTAGTCGTGACATAAAAAGAGCAACGTTCCAATTTATGATAGAGTAAGAAGTGAAACAGCCAACGGAAACATGGAATGCTGTTTGGTTGGGGTGGAATGTAAAATAACCCAGGATGGAGATGAGTGAACACTGGAACACTCACAAGGGTCGTTCAGCCAAAGCGCATAAAAATGCGCTCACAAATAGAGTTGCCAACTTTACCGGGAACGATGTTTTCAAATCCGCCAGCAAAAACATTTTTGGTTTATTGTTTGGAAAAGATTATGGCAATAAATTTGATTAGTCAATAAAGGAGGTTCGTCTAGCAATTCATTCTAAGAGTGTGTTTTCATGCGAAATGAGAGAAAGTGCTTAATACATACAAATAAATCAAATGGAAAAGAAGTCATTATGTTTATGTGCGCGTTTTTGGTACACACCGAAAGAGGTAATTGCTTAGATCGTAGGAACATATTAAATTCTCAGACTTGCCCATAAACAGGGAAATAAACTTGTGTTTTATTCTAGAGGATTTGCGGATTGAGATCTTGTGATAAGTGTGCATAAAAATCTGTCATCTATTTGAAATCTAAGTTAATGCGAGTTTTTAAGTTCATTTGAATGTTTGAAAGTTCAATACATAGAGACGGTTCTAAAATGGTTATATTCTGTTAATAAAAATGAACAAACTTATCGGGTTTAGGAATAGTTTCTGAATAACTTGAATATCGCCTTTACTGCGGATTAAATTTAGAAAAATTAAAAATACATTGAAAATTACTTATCTATCTAAAATCGACGCCATTTCTTGCTTATGAATTATGGATTTTAAAATTTATATTGAAAAATTCAGTCAAGATAGCTGACATTAGAACAGGAATATATTATTGACTTTATTGACTTTGGGAGGACCAGACAACCTTTAAATATAGGACTCAACGATTTATAAAAGCTCGCTGTAGCTGTATAATAACCCATTACTATTATACTATTAGCCTTTAAAGGCTTAAACAAATAATGATGCCGACAATAGTAGGAACGTAAAATGAAATGTTTTTCCTAATCCATTTTAATAAAGAACTACAGGCGGATTGCAAGCACCAAATTCCCTGGATTTTTTCGGCTGATATGACTAAATTTTTCAGACTACAGACTAAATTAGATCTCAAGGCGCTTACAGTCCGGGGTCAATCACAACCTCAACTAACAAGCCCCTCCAGCCAGATCGGTCCTTAGCTAGCTGCCTCCAGTTGCGGACACTTAGTTGGTTGATGTCGCCCTCCAATTGTGCGCGAGTAATAAGTAATAAGACTAACTTCCTTTTTATTAGGTCTTTATTTAGTAACAGCCAACTTAAAACTGAACTCAGCTTACAAAAATGCCAAACATGAAACTTAAAATTAACTGGAGTTATATTCCACAAGAAATAATATATACAAAATAGATAAGCTAGAAGTCATGAATTACATAAATGTGTATTATTTGTAATGTAAAGCTAATGGTACCATCTCTCCCGCTATCAGCACACATCTTGGTTTGAGTTGAGTAGACTTATGTATATAGGTACATGGTTGCAGAGGTGACACTGGTTCTGGTTGTTGCTAGGCCGTGGTTGTTTACAAGCCGTGATTGTTTACAAGCCGTGGTTGTTTACAAGTCGCGGTTGTTGCCAAGCCATATATGTTGTTGACGAATGCTACTGCCGTTTATGTTGATCACGCTGATTCGTTATCATGATGTCTCTGCATGTAACTCGCGCCACCTAAGATTTTTCTTTCCTCTGCTACGTTGTCCCTCAGGAGTGGACTCAAAGACTCTTCGAGCTGGTACGTGCTGTCCATATGCTCCAAGTGTCCCAGCCATCTCAGCCTTTGTATTTTCAGCTTTTTGACCAGGTCAACGTCGCTGTATACCCAAAAGGCTCGTCGTTAAATCTTCTCCTCCACACTCCATCGATACAAACTGGACCGAATATCGTCCGAAGAATTTTTATTTCAAAACATCCCAGGAGGTATTCATCCGATTTTCACAGAGTCCATGCTTCGGCATCATATAGCAGAATTGGTTGATTAGGGTCTGTAATGTATTTTATAACGCCATCTATGAATCAATTGTGAACTAAACATATGTAACCAATTAATTGTAGTCTGGCAATGCCTGATTGAGAAATGTCAAAAGAAATAAAGATGGAGGTCACTTCCGTAGAGGAGCTACTAATATAAAGTCGTGTTCGCTTTGATTATAAGAATAAAATCGATTTACTGGTCTTAACTTCTTAGCCTAAAGAAACAGCGATTGGCAAGAGTGACTCTTCGCTTGATCTATGCGCTGATGTCATTTTGCGAGGTGATAGTGGAGCCCAGGTAGACAAAGTCTTTAACTACTTCGAAGTTGTATCTATCCATCGTGATGTTTTTTCCGAGTCGTTTTTTCATCAAAAGTGGAGTGCCACAAGGCAGCCTTATTTCCCTTTTACTTTCTTTATGACTTGTGATATTCATAACGTTTCTATATCGAACACGCAGCTTAAAAAAAAATAGTTGGCACTACAGGTCATAAGAACCTTATAGGGCTAGTTTCTCACAACCATTCGTTTGTGTGAGTTTTTATTTTTGGGACGAATGGAAGGGACCTACAATTGTATTCCTATTCCGAACGGCTTAATTAAGAAGCTTTTTCAGGACAGTTATACTCTCGGATGTTTGTGAGACGTTTACGAGAGGTGGTGCAGTGGAAAAAACCTTAAGCACACGCAGCTTGTATGTGCTTAATTTAGCAAAAAAAAAATTAAAGACTAAAACAACTGCAATTCAAAATTAGCATCCAATTAAATGAATATGCGAACTGGCATATGGAAACTCTTAGAATGGCTTCATGAGCTGAGCGTGGCTGGTTATATATTTATGTGTATACTAACGGTCTCTCTAACAGTCTTTAAGGTATCGCCACCACTAACAACAGCAGCAACGGCGTCAACGACGAATGATGGCTATGGTGTTGATGGTGCAATAAAGATGAAAATGATGATGCAGACGAGGACCTAAAAACGAAGAAGAAAACACTCGAGTTCTCAAGAAAACACACCTTTTGAGTATTCCCAAGTACTCTTGCCTACATAGCCCGATGTCGAGTGCCTATACCACCTTCCGAAAAAGGTGAATTTTATTACCTTGGTGCACACACAACAGTTAAAGCCTTAACGATTATTAATTCAAATTTTCCACTTTAGCACCCTCTCGTGCGGATGCGTCGTCCGTAATATATGTTATATATGAATGTGGGACAACCAAAGATAAGTATCTGGGTTATGAATGTAGGCCCATCCTTAAAACTTGCTTAACGAACTTCCTAAAGTTTGAAGTGGTCCTCTTTCTGACTATATCAGTAACCTTGCAGTGGGTTAACAAAATAATTCTTTTGACATACCAGAGGTAGAAAGCATAGAAAGGTTTTAGATGCGCACCCAGGAATCCATGATCTTATACATGAAATCTGGGTGCCGACGTGAAAGTCGGAAACCGGATTAAAAAATCAGTAAAGGGAGTTTGTCTTCCCCTTTGTAATATATACGCTTTAAAGAGACAGAACATACTTTAATACGGTCTATCTCTATATGGAATTTGAGTCGAAAATCCCTGGGACAGAGGGATGTCATTCATATTTATTAACTGGAAGGGTTTGATTGAGCGGAAGATTGCTTTCTGTATGACTGGAATGCAGAAAAAAATCCAAGCGAATTATTTTTTGTTTCCATATTTTTTTTAAAACAGATTTTTGATTGCATCCTGAAGGAGGGGTAGGTGTTTTTAAGGGAGTGATGTGATGTCGAAGCCATTCAAGCCCCATTTATTATGACTAGGGTTTCCCTTTCTGTTGTGTGGGGAGTTGCGTGTGTATTCAGGAAGATGAACGATTAATTTTTATCAATGCGAAATGTTATTCGAAGCATGATGAATGGGAAACGTTTTCTATCTGTATCCATGGGGTTTCAGTCGTCCATTCTGATGAGTCGTGTTTATTATATGATCAAAAGTAGTGTGTGTGTGTATGGGTTACCCATTAATTGTCAGATACTTTGAATTTCAGGCGAATTTATGATGCGTTTAATCCATTACCATTAACCCTTTTTCCCGATTTTGTGTTTGGTAGTTTATATCCGTAAAATGGGATACAAATAACTGGGTGAATAGGGAATGAGGGGTTGTATTTGTGAAGCTCATAATCACCGCCTTGGGATCAATGTATTTTGGTATAAATTTTAGAAACATTTTTCGGTCAGGCGAGAATCGAACGAGGGTGTCAAATAAATTATAATCAGTGGAAGATTGCGAAGAAAACGAGCACTCGCTCCTTGGGGAGAGTGATTTGTGGACTATAAAACGTTTAGCTCAGTAGATAGGTTAAAGCCGGAGGTATGTATTTTGTTCAATTTAATCATTGGCAATTTGTTCATCACTGCTTAAACCAAATATTAAAAATTTCCCTAATGGTATTGCTTACACATGATTAGATTTTTCTACTTGACTTGTTTTTCAAAACTCATAATATTGAGCATCGTTCATTAAATAAATTTAATAAGCAGAAAATTGCTTTCACTTAATCCGGGCGGGGGTAGTGAATCAGCTCATATGAAATGGATGTCATGTGGTGCTTAACATGAACTAAAAAAAAATACATTTTAATATCGCAGTGTGTATATACGTATACTTGATGCATTCAACTGAAAAAGCATCACTTAAAGTACTCGTTATCCGCAAAAACAGTTTATACCTAATTGGAGTGTGGATTACTATACGGTTCGCTTATAAGGATTGCTACAAAAGTGAAGTACTGACGCGACCTCTTTTGGTATTCTTTTTAATTCGGTTTTTATTCGGTTTCATTCAAGGTTTTATGAAAAAATGTGAGGAGATTTAGCTTTTGGTCAATTTACTTGGGAGAGAAAGGAAATGTTTTGAAGGTAGTCGTAGCTGAGTCAAAATCATATTAACTATACTAAAGGGTGACCCATAATTTACACAAAATGTAATTTTGATAGAAAATACAGATTTTTAATTAGAATTGGGGCTATGTATGGAATAGTCGAATAGTACATCGGGCGATAAATGGCCGCCACGGCTTTGCTGGGAAGTACGCGGACTCTTTTATTGAAATTTTCTATTTTCGCATAAATGTGGCTGAATTTCATTAATACACCTCCCAATTCCCTCTTTCAAGGCGTTGGTGGTCGTGGGCTTGTTTGCATAGACCTTTGACTTCAAAAAACCCCAAAGATCTAGATGGCCGATTCTGATCTCAAAAATGGCCGATTACACGATTAGGAAATGACTTGAATTATTTCTCTGGCTGTATAGCATGTGGCACCGTGTCGGTCGTTGAAATCACATGTTGGGTACATTATTTTTAAAATATTGCTCAAAAATGAAAATGCGTTGTTCTTTCGTATAGCGCTCCATTTTTACTAACCCCGAGGTGTCAGCTGTCACATTGTAAGCTTTTTTTCCTTTGTAAGCTATTAAATGGCGCAAAATTGAAATTTTGCGTGAGTTATGGAACATACTTTATTAGCACTTTTGCTATTTCAGAGAAAGAATCACTTTTAGCTTCTAAGACTTCAATTTTCAAATTTGCCAATCTATATATATAAAAATGGTGGCAAAGATGTATAGTAATTCATCAATTGAGAACGGCTGGACCGATTTGGCTCAAATTTATTTTCAGTTGTTCGTAATTGCCAGGAGAATGTTTTTACGAAAGAAAATTTTGGGAAAACTCTCCGGAAAAGGCGGGAAATAGGAAAAATCGAAAATAGATTTTTTCTGTGGAATTTTGTGGAAAATTGTTCCGGAATGGCTTTTCGAATGGAAAAATAGAAAATTCTTAGTGGAAAACTCGAAAAATTCCGGAAAAACGCGAAAATTTTGAATTTGTTTCGATGAAATTTTTGCATTTTCTTTGATTCTGGCAACAATTTGGTCAATATCTCAAAATGCGTTGGCTGTTGCATCCTTGCATTGCTGCCACATTGTTGGAAGGCGGTCGAATTGCACATTCCGCTTTGAAGCTGCCGATGAATTTTCTCACGATTGACAAGCCAACGTGCACAATGACCAAGAATTCGGCGACAGCGAAATTGATGCGAGAATGCAAAATCATCATTTGGGATGAATGCACGATGGGGCATAAATGAGCTTTGGAGGCAGTTGACCGAAAGATGAAGGATTTACGAGGTGATTCGAGACGATTTGGTGGGGCTATGATATTGCTCTCCGGTGATTTTCGTCTAACGCTTTCCGTCATCCCGAAATCAACTTCAGCCGATGAACTTAATGCATGCCTGAAATCGTTGTCTTTGTGGCGGCATGTCAAGAAGTTGAAATTGATCACGAACATGAGAGTCGCATTACAGAACGACCCATCTGCTGCTGTATTCTCGAGACAACAGCTGACGCCTGGCAATGGCCAAATTCCCGTTGATGTTTCGACTGGAATGGTATCGTCGAAGGAAGAACTCATCACCAAAGTGTTCCCCGGCTTTGCACAAAATTATAAAAATCTCGTTTTGATTAGTGAACGGCCAATACTAGCAGCGAAGAATAAGGACGTCGATAGCTTGAATTTCATTATTCAAAGTCAAATCGCTGGAGAACTGCATTCATACAAATCCGTTGACAGCGTGACCAACGAGGATGAAGCGACCAACTACCCGACGGAATTTTTGAACGCGCTTGATGTGCCAGGAACTCCACCGCATAATTTACAGCTGAAGGTAGGATCGATCATAATCATGATGGTGCGGAATCTGAATCATCCGAAATTGTGCAACGGCAAGCAGATGTCCGTCGAGAAACTGATGAACAATGTGATCCAAGCGACGATCATCAAGGGCAAATTCAAAGGATAGGAAGTCCTTATCCCACGAATTCCGATTATTCCAACTGATCTTCCATTCCATAATTTGAGCGGATTCAGTTCCCCGTTCGATTGGCTTTTGCGATGACAATCAATAAATCCCAAGGCTGATCGTTGAAAGTCTTTGTGATTAATCTCGAATATCCCTATTTTCGCACGGTCGGCTGTACGTTGTCTGTTCGCGTTTTAGCAAACCGTCTTCGTTGTTTGTTCTTGCGCCGGAAAACAAATCGGAAAACATTGTTTATCACACCGCTCTCTACTGATTTCGATTCCATTCAAATAAATCACATTAAAATTTGAACTATCTGTGTTTAATTATCGCTCTGGCGTTATCTGAAGGCGTTAAATTGGGGCGAGACGAAGTTCGCCGGGTCCGCTAGTTATTAATAATCTGAGCGCAAGCATTACGTTAAAACTTTAATTTAAATCCAGCATTCACTGAAATGTTACATTGCATGGACTTTTTCGATGATGAACATCTTCAGAAGCAAGCTATCCGTCAAGTGCTTACTCCCTAAAAAAATACCGCTGCCTGTCAATGTCATGTACATAGTTTCTTCATATCTTGGGTTACATGTTCAGTTAGCACAATCCATGCGCATTGGTCATTCAACATTTTCTAAGCGAAGAGCATCCACGCCGCGGAATTACACAAAAAATATAATTCTGAAAATAAAAATAACACTAAAAAATGCACACACTGTATAAAAATTATTCATTCACCACTTTGTAAAAATGAAATTCTCTCATCTACCATCTGTGTATAGCATATCCTTTGCAGAAACAACAGTTGTTCGCATTCGCATGGACATACTTTTCATTTCGATACAATATATAGTAAAACACATAATGTTTGTGTGTGTTCGTTTGTATCAATGTGCGGCCAGCGCCCACCACTCTAAACGGAGCTAGAATTGGAAATACATTTGCATTTAAATATGGTTGTTTATTAGTAAGGCCGAACTTTCAATTGGTAGAATAATAAACACTGTCTAAAAGTTATCAACCAGTTGCACATTGTAGTTACGCCAATTCCATGTGAACTATTGAATTCTGTCTATAGCCCGCAAGAAAATCGAAATAAAACATAAAAGTCTGCATCATTTATTTTGTCAACTCATACATACACAAAATCAATTAACACTACAATTAATTGTCTGTCTACGTTCTGTTCGCACTAATTCTTAAAAGCTCAAGTCTCTAGATTCCATTAGGGCACATTAAGCACACTTAGCACCTCTGCCCCAAAGAAACACGTCGTTTTCATTCGACAATTTTCCTTATCCCTTCTTATACATTGTGTATATGAGTCACATTCACCGAAAGAGACTTGGGCTATATTGACACTGACAGTGCTATTGACAGGACTTATCTTCCACCATGTCGCTATATTTACATCCACGTTCCATTGATACCCAAGCCCAAACCCATACCACCTACCAGAATGCCGTGACTCGTGACAACTTTTTCCTATTCTTTTTGTTTCTCTTCTCTCTGGCGACATTTCTCTGTTTGGTTGTTTATTTGCCTTTATCCACGAATGTGACATTAGGAGGATTGAGGAAGGTTTTAAAAGTGGAAAAGATTTGCCTTGTATTCCAGCTAAAAGGTGGTGGTGCTATGTTGCTGATGTGGTGAGTGGTGCTATGAACGCGACGCATCGATAAACAAGCCCGCAGGATGTGTCATTCGAGGCACTTGAGAATTACATAAATATATCCATGTATATGTACATTGTACATAGATCAGTGAAGGAATATTATGTACACTTTGTCTGGCTAAAGTGCTCAAGTCAATTTCGTAAATTGAAGGCTTTGTGCAACAGTAGTGTTGACAACGGCAACACTATGACGATGGTGGTTTTGATGACAGTTTTATCTTTCAGTTGGGTTTTTGGAATTCCTTTTAATCTTACCAGTTTACTATGGAATGAATTTTAACGCTTTTTAGAATGTTTTCACACAAATTGACTTTTTATGTGGTGGAGAAAAGTTTAAAACTTAAGAAGGTGAATATATAAACAGTTTAACCACATTAAAGGTGATGCTTTTTTATGGTATTAGCGCTTGAAGTGTATTTTGTTAGTTTTCTCAGTTGACGTCTATGTCCGCAACACCGACATATCAAGTCAAGAATGAAAGTGTGAAACGTGTATAGAACATAGTGCCATATTAATGGCAGAAAACCCAAAACTGCAGAGATAATTATGATTGAGAAATGGAGGGTGTACCCCAGCGGTGATAATTTGAACCCTTCTAAATACTCAAATTTGACAGAACAGCAAAAATATTAAATATTGTGAAAATTAAATACATTTGTTCAGTAAAAAATAAAAATAAACTCCTAACTAGTTTACAATAATGGAAAATAAAGAAAAAGGAATTCATCGAGCCTCTCATTGTGGTGTACCCCAATGCAATTCATGTAGACAAAATGGTATATAATTTTTAGTTTGATTTCGTGGGGTTTTGAAGTCATCGAGGATGCATTTATGACCAGAGCAGTTACATTACTGTTTGCTGAATCTGGTATTACACCTATTGCATAGACCCAACCAGCCTTGACAAGCTCTTCCCCTTTGCGAATGGATCGTTTTATGCCGCGAAAATATTTTGCAATCACACATATGGTTATCGATAAAATCGGAAATAAATCTCGGTTAGTTGGGTCCGCCATTGGTGTCTAGTTACTCTAAACGCTGCACAATAAATGGAATATTAACAATAATTTAAAGAACTTTAAACAGTTAAAAAAGAGTCTAATCCAAAAAACAAAATTGTTTACACGAAACCAACACAAGTTTTTCATTCCAATTTTAAACGATTTAAAAATAGTATTTTATGGTCCCGGGGTTATCTTATTTTTCATAAAAAATACTTGAATTTTAGACCGACAAGACGTTTACATCAAGTAAAATAGTTTTTCATTTATCAAATAAATAATTACCTGTACAAAAATAAACGTAGCCCTTACCGATGACATATTCCTCTGTAACTTAGAGGTTTCCTTTCCTCCCCACCAGATATCGCAGCCGAACTTGTGCATTCGTCAATAGTTAGGTACGCGTTTGCAGGAATTAAGTCATCATAACCATTTCATTTTAAAACAAAATTTAGAATTCATTCGAATAACAATAAAAAAAAAATCATTAAAATAGCTGACATTTGAGTATTTCACGCGAAAAACAAAAAAGGTTTCTAGTACTTTTAATTTGCACGTCACAACCAGTAGAATGCTATAAAATACCAATTTGGAAATAAACAGAAACTTATTGAAAATAGAAACATCACATCTTCTCATGAATCAAAGAAACAGAATATTATGATATTCACATGATTCCTTGTTCTTGTGTTAAAATTGTACAGCTCACTGTCTCCGAAATATAATTAAACTTATATTGGAACGTAGTTTTTTTTTGTAATACATATTGTGACGTATCAGTGCAGATTGTGGCGGTATAAGTAATACAAGACAACGTCATGGACTTGTTTGCTCTTTGCACTATCATCTAGGTTCCAGAAATCGAAAAATCGAGTGAAATCGTTTTCAGTGTTCTGCATTTTCGAAATCACAATTTCCTTTTCTCATTGCCGAAAATTTTGATATCGAAATCGAATACAGTGAAATGTAGAAAACAAAAAATCATTTCCGATTTCATTTCGAGTGAAAGTGAAATGCTTGGATCGGCAAATAATAATATCTACAGCTTTGCAGATGACAGCACTCTTATATCCTCCATTTCGAACAGTGGGCCTGTGAATGCGGCGACATCACACAGTCAGAGATGTGAACAAATTAGTTCTCTAAATGATGATCTGGATAAAATCTTGAGGTGGGGAAAAGACAACTTGGTTGTATTTAATGCAAACAAGACACAGCTAACAACATTTTCTAGGAAAAATGCATCAACAGTTCCTCAGATCCAAATGGATGACCATCCAATCCATCCCAAGGACTCAATGCACCTTCTAGAAGTCACAGTCAATTCAGGAATCACATGGCAGGACCACATATCCTATGCCGCACGATCGGCGTCCGCTAAGTTGAGCTACCTATTTAGAGCAAATAGGTACTTTAGCTTCAAGCAACTTCTCCTTCTCTAGAAAGCACAGGTTAGACCAGGCTGGAATACTTACTTACTTATCGGGCTCCCGACCCGTGAAGAGTCTCTGCCTGAGACACTGCAGCCTTCCATCCTCTACGATCCCGGGCACGCCGCTTCCAGTTGTCCAGACCAAGCGCATCCGCGATGGTTTGGTCTTTGAAACGGAGGTTCGGTCTTCCTTGTCTTCTCGAACCTGGGGGCTGGGATTTGAAGATCCTCTTAGCTGGAGGATTATTGTCCATTCGCTCGAGGCCTGGAATAATGTTCCCATATATGGAGCTCGGCCCCAAAACATTCACTTAACCTACTTGACAGCATACAGAGGCGAGCAGTTCGACTTATTGGAGACCAAACACTCTCATCGAATCTTCAACCGTAGGTGCACAGAAGACAAGTCGCTGACCTATGCTTGTTCTATAGGTACTTCCATGGTAGATGTTCCGAGGAACTTAAAGACATTATCCCTCGAAATGCAACTTTTGGGCGCCCCACAAGACAGGCTACTAATGCTCATGACCATACAGTACACTTGACAAACGCGAGGACAACAACTTTCCAAAACTCCTTCTGTTACAGGACAAGCAAACTTTGGAACGCGCTTCCTGGGGATATATTTCCAGAAGTATACAATTTGTAGCAATTTAAGTGCAGAACTAACATACATCTGCAAGCATCTCGGGGCGCTGTTGCAGCGTTATAGGTTCGCCTTTCCCGAGAGAAGTATTTAAGAAAAAAAAAAAAAAAATAAAAAAATGTGGAACCTAGCAGTATGTCTCTTGGTATGTACCAACTTGCAGAAATGTAAACCAAAATTGCATACCATCAAGTATATATTTGAATCACGACCTTTTCAATTTGTTTCTTTTTGAAACTTTGGATTTATAATTTAAAGTTCACAAAAAAAAGAAAATTATAGCTTAAACTATACACAGATACCTAGATATTTTCAAATTTATCATAAATATAATGAAAACCTGAATAAGAAATGTAAATCGATATTTTCTTACAGCAGTAAGGGAAGTTTGTTAGTGACTGAAATATGTGTACATTTTTTTCCAGGGAGTATGTTTTTAATGTTTCCCAGAAACAAACTCCCCCAATTTGAGAATTTAAATGTACAGAAGTTCTAGAATGGAAATCATTAATTACCGTGGGCGTTATATTGTAATGCGAATATCTCCCCTTCTCTGGAAGAAGTACGAGTATTTTAACACATAAAAGAAAAGTGCAAAAGTGTTATATTTTACTAACACCTTTAAGTTTTTTCCCCATATGGAGATGGAAGGACCCTCGAGTAAATATTCCATAATGGCAGATACATTTGCAAGAATTTCAATCAAAGTATCCGATTGAAATTCACAGAAGGAATATATTACACACACATATACCTAAATGAAGCCCCCTGCTGGGCACCATGTGCAGCCTAATTTATGTTAATCCTCGCAATTGTGATTCAGATAACCTGTCTGGCAATGTAAGCCATTCAACAAGTTCGACGTGCGCTGCTGAAGGCTATTTACCCAAAGTCATGAATAAATACAAATTAACGTAGCATTATCCCTTCAGAAGTTTCTTTCTCTTCCTTTTGTTTGCTTCATTTTTCTGAGATTATTGTTCTTTTTTTAAGGGAATGTATATCTCATTTGCATTATTATCCATTCTTAAAGTTTGCCATTTCACTATACGCACAATGGGATCATAATATTTCCTGGCATCCGTAAATAATACAACCCCAAACTGTATATAATAATTAAACAATGACCTCCTTTATGTGTCCTTGTAATTATTTGTATACTTCTTCCTGTCATTCCTGTTGGTGTAAGTCCATTTAATGGAATTAATTTGCTTTGGCCCACAGAGTAATAATAATAACAATAATCTAACTAGGATCTCCGTATAAGACAAGGAAACCGAATACCTTTGAGTGAAGTTATATTTAATTTTGCCAAGGCGACCTTTTCGTCCACCGAGCATCTTAAATATTACTTTCACTTTCATTGATGTGGTCTATATCACATTGATACAACCCTTGTCTTTGTCCTTGCCACATTGCGAAATGCCAAAGGATAAAAATTAATAAACTCAAAAGAAAGTCCTCTTTTATCGTCATCGTAATCATTATCTATCATTAGGCTAAGGGACTCACCAAAGACACAAACACAAGGTGTCCCAAAACCTTAATCCGCAAAAGATCCTTAAAACTTAAAGTATAGTCCACAGTTACGCTTTGCCCAATGGTAAAGCATAAATTTAAGAATGTCCTTAAATTTAAAAAGAAAATCCCGTTTGTGTTGAATTCTCACTTTGTCTATACACAACTGTCAGCAATGTCTCCCCCCTCCCAACCCACATTCGGGGGTACATATTCCACCGCAATGGGCCAACCATCGCAAAAAAAAAAAAAAAAAACAAGCAAGATGAACAACAAATGGGTGAAAATTGTACATGGGCGTAGGATGTACAAAACCAGCAGGAGGAAAGAAAAAGCTATAGGCAAGAGAAAAAAAAGTAAAAATAAAAATTGCAAAAGGATTTCAAGGGCTTTCAGGAATTTTTCACGTTTCTTTACTAGGAAACCCAATTTCGTTAAGTTTCTGGGTAAAATGTTTTCATAGTTCGGACAGAAGGTAGATAAAAAGGCAAATTAGGGAATTCGAACGCAGCACAAAGGGATCAAAAGTCGATTAAAAGCAAACAAAGAAGATTATTCCTCACCGCCCCTTCAACTAAGTGTAATTTCCAGGAGATGCCCAAAAACAATAAGGAAGGTATTCTAGTTCACCGTTAAAGTTATATAGCTTTATAACCTTAAATGGGTTTTTTTGTAAATTGAAGCCAGCAAATATTTCCTTGAGAAATTAAATTATCCCATATAATGTCATTTTTTATTATGTAGGTATTTTGTTTTCTTATGTTGAGTTTATTTTATTCTTGTTTGCCTGTTTCTGGGTGTGCACACATTAGCCTGTATATTTGACCAATTTAACAAAAATATACAGCACCATAACATAAACCACTTTGTTATTCGGCTACACGATTCACTGCCATCAGTGACCCTAATAAACCCCGAAAATACACAAACGAGAAATACTCGTCCTCCCCCCATAAAAGATTCGAAGGCTAACATTGCTACATAGGAAGGTTTAAGGCCTTCTTATATTTGGCAATCACTGTTCCTTTTCTACTATACGTAATGTCGAGAACATTTTACGTTGGAAGGACGGTATTCGTTTCATTGGTATATTGCCAAGAACAAAAAAAAAATACCTTCAATGAATTCCCCTTAGATTTATTCAATTGATGAATTTTTAATTAAAACACGTAAATTCAATTTTTCCAATTACCAAAAACCCACAGAAGGCCATAGAAATGGCAGTGAAAGTTTTAGATATTCGGGTATCCAGGGTTTCCATCTCAATTATGTGCGGACATTGTGGTGAAATTTATAATGGGTTTAGCTTTTCTGTAAAAAGGTCATTAAGGTGTTGAAAGTACGGCTAAGTTATTCGATGCGACTCCATAAATTACGGCTTGTTCTGGTAACTATACGATATAATTAAACGGATAACTATACACGTTCTCGAAATATGGGTAATGATTAGTTGAGATGGAGCTCAGGGGCGTAGCCAGAGGGGGCGTGGGGGGTGTCGGCAATTCAAGGAGCAATTTTCAAAAATTAGGTCTTAGTTTTGGATTTGCATTTGCGGTGAATATGCCGACTGAAATCCTTAAAATTTAGCGAGTAGATTCTACTGTCGGCATCGGTGAATTTTCCGACTGAAATCCTTAAAATTTACCAACTTTCGATTCGATTTTAAAAAGAACGGGCGGCATTTCTAATTTGAGGTTATATTCGAAGGAATTTATGTTATTCGCTAGTTTTTGTAACTCGGCTTATTGATGTGGATTGCGAACTTTGACTTTGAGTGTTTTCAGTCTCTGAATTATTGTTTGAGAGAATTACATTAACAACAACTCGTAGACACAGTCACTTTGGTAGGAATGATAGCTATTTCGAACTACACCACTAATTCATCATCAGACTCCTTTAAGTGATTGTTTGAATAGTTTTGAATTCTGACAGTCAATTCTCCGTATATATCCACTTGGGAAGACATTTCTGTCTTTCCCCTGTCAGGAAGTGAACTTGCACCTCGATTTTCTCAATTGACCAAGTGACTACCACTTGCGCTAATTGAGCGACGAATACAAGCCCGCCAACTGGTGATTAGAACCAGCGTTGCCGAAGTGGCACAATTGTGCCATTTTGGCACCCTACAGTTCGATTGGCACCTTCAGTTCTCATTTGGTACCTTATGAGCTTGATACATTTTAATACATAATATTTAAAAAAAAGCGTTTCTTAAAATGTTTAAAATTGATTTAGAGTGCAAGTCATTTTCTCTTTCATCTGCGAACACTTATTTCATATTAATCGTAATGATACTAATGCGAAATTATTTGTTTCTTGTGTTTTTAAATATCTCTCAGCCATTGAAGGGCTGGTGGCACCTTTGGTTACCGCCAATGGCACCTAAGAAAATTTTTTTGCGGCAACGCTGATTAGAACGGAGGAGAAGACCAACCTCTGTGCGTTGTTGTTGCTACGAGGTGTTTTTGTTTATTGTCGTTCTCTCGGTTTTCTTCACCTCTTCCTCTCTTTTTTTCCCCGCAAGCTGTGAGATTTTCAACAGATTCATACGAGTAGAGAGGTATTATTGGGAAGAATTCGTTGGCTAATACCCAGGCCATGGTTTTTTTGTTAACTGAGTGGGGAAGCGAGGAGTTTGAGTGTTTTCGTTCGCGGCAAAAAGTTTGTAAAACGAAATTTCGTTATTTAAACTGTTTATAAACTGATTTTCGTAAGACAGCTGATAGCTGAAATTCGCGAAGTGCCGCGACCTAGAAAAGTGTTCTGTCTGAAAAGTGAACGGACTGTCAAAACTTGCGTATATTCGTTCGTTCGTAGGTATTGGCCCAGGGGTATTCAATTCATGTATGGCGCCTCCCATACCAAAAAAAAACAATTTCCTGTGAAAATTGATCAAAATTGGACTAAGGGGCGTGGGACCTCCCATACAAAAAACATTTTCTATGGGGTGAAATTCTATGACGCTGTGCCGATTTTCATGATTTCTATACAGTCGGAAAGTTCCTGAAATAAGTCGGCATTTCAATGAAAGTCACCCCCCCCCCCTCCCAAGCCTCGAACCATCGCTACGCCCCTGATGGAGCTGCACAGACATAAATAAAAATGCTGGAATTATTTGAACATATGGTGTGCATTAGGCCGCATAGGGGAATGATTTTATCGGATTTTGGCAATCGGAGATAGATGATAAATTAGCTCTTCAAGCAGGACAGAAAATACACTGAATCTTTATATTCCCTAACGCCAATTAGGCTATAATAACTAAGCTTCATTAAAACTGAGCATTCAGCAGATGTTGCCATCGCCACAATGTCTTGACGATTATAATTGGGGGAAGCCCACTGCCCTGTTGTCCTTGCTATCTGATACCTACTTCTTTGATTACTTAAACGAATAACTGCTTTTCGGGTTTGTTCACTTTATGTCCAGTACATTATCTGGTAATTATCTGTTTTGGTGGTTTTCTCTGCTTTTCGACGAAAGGGCAAACCAGAATGGATTCACTTTCTATGTGACGTGTCTTACTTAAATACATAGAAGACTATTGATTCTGTTTCCGCAACAATAAGAATTTTATCATCAATGCCCTAAAACAAGTATAACTTCAACTTCCATTTTACGTATTGAAGTTGTATACGAAAAAGGTACAACCTATATCAATTTATCCATTAACTTTATTATCTAAGGCATTGCCCCATCCTTCACTGTCATTCGCACTACATATTTGACACACTACAAGTGGTGGTCAATGGGTCATCAGTCACTGAGAAGCCTTGCTGGGCATGTCAGCTTTCATCAACCTAATTGTCAAAATATGGCCAACTGGCTTTCATAAATATTTCACCGATTTCATTACCAAAAGAGATTCTCTATTACGATGGTTTTTGGATTCCTTTTATCACACATCTGAGACTATCGATTCTTCAGATTTTATATCTGGCCGGGGAACTTTAACTTTATTTTTTAAGTAACTGGTAAAAAATGGCGACTTGACTCAGACAACCAACTATATATAGCATGCTTTGTACCTACTATATAATGTTTTAAACTAAAAGGAATTAATATTCATTGATGTGCGGTGACAAAACATAAAATATTAAATTTGTGGTTAGTGACATTTGCGAAAATAATGCTGAATCACTTTAGGTTCAATGTAAAAAATATTTTTTTGTACTGTAAGCAGGCACTTAAAAGTGACAACCAAAAATGGAAATACGATGGAAAAGGGACTGTGTCACTGTTGAACCAGAAATGGAAATTCTAATACAGCACTACCCCAACTTAACAAAATAAATTGACAAAGTGAATAAACTGGGTAAACGAATATTTTGTTTATGGTTGATTTTTTAAGCGCTTGGTTTTTAAAATGAAAAAAAAAAAAACAACGAAAATTTCCAAAATTGAGTGAAATTTTTATTAGGATCAAAAAATTCATTCTTGCCAATAACACGAGCTATGTTATTTTCCAAGGCGGCAATAGTTGTTGGGTTATCCGTATAGACAAGATACTTCACATATCCCCACAAAAAATAGTTCAGTGGCGTCAAATCGCACGATATAAACGGCCAATTCACAGGTCCAAAGCATGAAATGAATTGCTCACCAAATGGATTCGCGACACATTTTTTTACTGAGCACGATTTTTGGTAATAAAATTCAATAATTTGCAAACTTTGTTCGGGCATAAGTCTGTCAATGGTGAAATGGCAATGCTAACTGAGCTTTTTTTTACTTTGACACGTGTCACGAATCACGCGAGAACTGTCAAAAAAATCAGGCTGAAAAAACAAACAGCAAAAAATCACGGTTTATATGACTTGTATAAATGTTTAGCATTTCAAAATTCAATTTTCTGAAATCGAGACTTGTATTCCAAATAATTTAATAATATGTAAATTCGCAATATTCGTAAAATCTTGGATTATTGAAATCTGGCAATATCAAAATCTCGCAAATGAAATTCTAGTAAACTAAAATCTCGCAACACCCTCCTTGGAGTCACTGTTGTATTTGGAGTAAATGCGAGGTTGGATTTTGATAAAGCGAGATTTTCCTCTATTTGCGAGATTTCCAGAGCGAGATTTTGATGATGCTAGATTTTGTTATTCGTGATTTATTTAAAAAATGCGAGATTTCATTATAAGAGATTTTGGTTTTCGGGCGACAGTTGTATCGTGAAGAATACTTACTAAATAAAATCCAATTTATTTAATTTTAATTTATGATGATTTCAAATATATAAAAAAAATTACAAATAGAAAAATGGTTGAAATACAACCGACGATGTGTGTTGGTTGATGGTGGCGGCAAAAGAGATATAGGTTAGGTTCGTCGGCTTGTAGTGACAAAGAAAACAATGACCGCTTCTAGCTACTCGACTAAACGATTGTGTTCAGACACAATACCCCTCCCAACTTATCTTGAAGTAGCGTTCGTGCTGCGAGTTCTTTCTGAACGCCTCTGATCTGGTATTGGTTGACCATGTTCAACCAGTGATCTTGTTGTTTCCTCTTGCTGCTCTTGGTGAAGCTGGGGAGCTGCTGTACCTTCTCCCACTTCACCATATGTATCTGCACTGTCGCTGTCTTGGCTTCTAGCACGAAATTGATCTAAGTGCCTCCGGATCGAGTTACCTTCTTCTGTAGTCACAGTGTATGAAACAGGGCCATTTTGTTTTGCAACTATGGCTGCAATCCATACAGGTCCACTGGAGTAGTTTCTCGCCCACACTGATTCGTTGGCTCTTCTTGGTAGATCGCACTGGATTGTTGTCCGGCTGTAGCTTGTCGAAATAAGTCGTCGGTATCCTTTTAAGAAGCAATTCGGCTGTTACTGATGGTAATGTGTGCTGTCTAAGTAAGAACTTTGCCAGTCGAATTTGTAAGCTACCCACAGGGTTGCGCTTTAGGCACTCCTTCGTAGTTAGAATCATCCTCTCAGCTTAACCATTACTCGCTGGATGAAAAGGAGCTGTTAAAACATGCGAAATCAAGTTTCTTCTACAAAATATGCCAAATTCTTCCGAAGTGAAGGCCGTTCCATTATCGGTGAGGATAGAGTCTGGTAACCCATGAGTTGCGAAGATTAGTCCCAAACTATTGATTGCACACCCGGCACTGGTTATTGACACAGGTTTCACCTCGACCTATTTGGAGCATAAGTCAACGAGTATAAAAAAGGTTTAGGCCTGAAAAGATCCCAGGAAATCTACATGGAGGCGGGACCATGGATTAGAAGTCTCTTCCCAATGATGAATAGCAGCTTTAGACTTTTCTGGATGTGATTGTTGACACTTTATGCACCTCCTCGCGGTTGTTTCGATGTCAGCGTCTATTTTTGGCCACCATACGTAGTTTCTGGCGAGAGATTTCATCTTTACCACACCCGGATGACCAGCATGTAGCATTTTTAGAAGATGTCCCCGCGCAGCATCTAGAACTCTAAGACGAGAACCAAGAAGTAAGCAGTTCTTATTTACTGTGATCTCATTCTGGTGCGGGAAGTATAGCTTGAATTTGTCATCTAACTGGCGATCCGCCTATTACCGAAAGGCCCAATGAAGGATTTGTTTGAGGATTTTGTCCTTCGATGTCATCTTGCCAATGTCTCTGGACTTCAGAATGTTAGTTGAAAACGCTTATACTGATCAGCCAAAACCGCCAATCAAAGAATCATGAAACTGACACTATCAGCTAGGTTCCAGAAATCGAGTGAAATGAAATCGAAATCGAAATTGTAAATCGAGTGAATTCGTTTTCAATGTTCTGCATTCCGACCGATTCGGTAACTCCGAAATTTTTTCGAAATCACTTTTCGTGAAATTGCAAACAGAAAGAGAGAGAAGCGATTTTCTCAACTAACCTAACGACACGACTCTCATGGGAAGGCATGGGTGGCCTATCACATAGTGTGTCCGTAGTGTGTCTAGATTCAAAATATTACGCGAATTTCTAAACAACGGTGGCACAACTTAATGGGTAAGTGAAAATAATTCTCATTTTATTTAGGATTTTGAAATGAAGGAAGAACCAACAAAAAAAATAAAAATATCTCACGCAATAGGAAACATTGCCCGAGTTCAAAAGCTGGTTACGCAAAGATTTTTTCTTCGGGGACATAAAAGGGATTTTTTTGATTTTCAAAGGGGGAAAAAATCATTTTGGTGTTAAGAAAAAGGGCTGCTTCATTTGTCTTTGAAGTTTAGAAACAATTTTTTTTAAATATGTATCTGGTTTTTTGCTGTCGAAATTTTTGTTCTTCTTATTTCGTTATCAAATTTTTTAAGGATTGTTGAATTTTTTAGACCTGTTTTAAAACTCCAAAGAAAACACAAAAGAGCGTAGGTGTTCACTCACTTTTGACCCTTACTGTCATACCCTCATAGATGGAGAACTAGTAAGTAAACACATAATTAAAATTTAAAGCATGACTGTTGCCCATATTTTTGTAAAGCCAGCGTATCTTAATCCTCATTTTAATTTTACTCCCATAATTTTCAATAAAATATGTCAGTTAAGCCACCTCTTAATTAAGATATATGTCCAGATCCCTACGTCGTCGCGGCATCCCTATGTAGAAATTCTGGCAACAAAACAAAATAAAAGCATTATCCACAGAACCCAATTACGCTTTCTCTTCAATTTGCTACCAAAAAAAAAAGGAAAAATAGTAATAAAACAACATTACAAAACCAACGCCTTTCACTTTGAATTTGCTGTTTCATTTAGTCCCTGTCAGCCCCCTGTTTTATACGTTATTTTCCCGTTGTGCGCTTATTTCCACCCTGAATTATATTTTAAACAAATTTTCACCTAACCACGACTATTTCTGACTGACCCAACAAGAGTTTCTGATAAAGGAAAAAAAAACTCTTGAAAAAAAAAATACGAAAACGTATATACATACTATACATCCATGGAATGTACAGTCGATACAAATCCAATATTTATACAAACAAGTCTACAAACATGGACTGCCAACAATAGAGAATCAAAAAAAAACAAAAAAATCGAATAAGACCGACAAATAATTTTATCCAAATGAAAAGCCAACCAAATGAAATAAAAATTTATTACAATTCCCCCGACTAACACAATACTACGGTGCTGATCCACAGTGAGGGTATTTTGGCGGCTCGAAGGTGGGAGTATTAGTATAGTATAGCCAGCCAGTGGTTAGAAAGGATATAGTAGCTGGTGAACTGATTCCGAGGCACGATGGCGCTGGGTTGTATGCTCTTTGGTGGTTTTGAAACTCTCATAGTTCCTATGGTCAACCATAAACTATGGACATCGTTGAGAAGACCGAGGAGGGATTTTCGCCTGTTTTACATAAGTTGTTACACCAACAACATAGCGTTTGCCTTTTTTACGACTTTCAAGCATTAACCGCAACAAAGTCAGTCCACAGTGGGTTGTGTTCATTTCCCGAGAGATAACCGAAGTAGAAAACAAAAAAAAATATATGCAAATTCGTAAAAGTTTTGAAATCTCCTCTGAGTAAAAGAACACTATCCGTATATACACATTTATCTCCTGCGACACCAATCTTGATGGGTCTTAGCCAGGCTTCAGTTAGTTTAACTTGTAGCTGAGTCAATCTAGACAAATAAAAAAAAGTGTCACAGGATAATATCCCAGCGGAATGACAATTTAAAATTGATGCATGGCATTTTGAAAAGGATTGTGTTCCATTTGACAGCAGTTGTTTTATTGGGACAGGCTATAGCAATACCAGAGCGAGATACCTAAAGCTCTTTTATAGACATCCAAAGAGGTCGATTTTAATCACCTGATGCATGGTATGGTAGCAAGGCACTTAGGCAAGCACAAGCATTGCATCAAATATGCAACAAGGCATAACACATAATGTCCTTCGGTGTGTAGTTAATGGGTAATTGATTGTTTCGCAGAACTGAAGTGATGTTGATGTGGATGCTTCTGCGACAAATGACATCGGTGTGCTGCTGAGGGTTAATGTACTGAGATTTTTCTCTCTTTATTTTTTTCTGGAAATATGTAGGCGAGGGGTTTTATGTTTATAGCGGAATAAAATTGTCGTTAAGGAGAGATCATACACGTCATTTAATATTAACGATTGATGGTCTAAAGGGAGCCTCCAGCCCCAACAGTTTCGACAGTAAATTTCCACAAATTGATGTTGTCGAACAGGGCGATGGAATGTTATGTGACAAGGGCATCTTAATTCGTTATTCTGAAGAGGTGTTCATCCGAATTCTATTCGTGAGTATGTATCAGATATACATTACATTTTTTGAGTTTAATCACGAGTTAGAGCTGGGTCAACTAAACAAAAGAAAATACTTCTTAATTTATTCGATGACATAGAACCCTTTTATTAAAAGAAAGCAAAAATCTTTCCCGGAAGCATCGAAATACGATATAAAATTTATTTTCGTATCGATTTATTTGAAATCTTAGATCCTTAGAACTGTGCAGGGAAGATATACACTTAATAAGCTCCTGGAAAGTACTACCCAGTACTACCCTTGGGGGGGGCTCCAATGCTCCTTTCAGTAGAGGTGTTTTTCGCAAATATTTTACCTATATTCAAAAGAATTCATCCCAAAAATTAAACTCACACACGTGAATGGTTGGGAGATGCTAGGCCTAGGGTGCTATATGAACATGACCCTGTTGCGCGCAATATTTATTTTTATCACAGCAATTTATACTCGTTTTCATCAAAGTTCCATTCTAAGCCCCAGGCAAGTGTGTATATATATCTACAAATTTCCTTAGAAAAGGTTTGATGGATAATATAAAATAAATAAATGTATGTACTTTTATTTACTCGCTCACATGTGCGTATAGAAACAACTTTTCGGATACCGAAATCATAGACGTAATCAGACAGAAAGAATACTTAAAAAAAAAGTCATAAATTTATATTCGGAGAAGAACGTTTTAACTTTTTCGAGGGTCGACACGCGTGTTGTTTATTGTAGTTGAAATTTATATAAGCAAACATAAGCACTAGCCCTTTTGGTTCAGTGCGGCGAAAGTATGACACCTCTGCGCGCCAGAAGCAAATTTCTCTTCTTTTCAGGAGAAGAACTGTCAGTTTTTATAACTGTTTTATTTAGGTTAACCGCTGAAAATATATGTTCAACATTAGCAGATGAATTCGGAAGTGATAAGAATTCAAAAATGATTTTTTTCATTAACGGAAATGCTAAACTTTCATTACCATGCTATGTTCGTAAAACGTTGAAGATCGAGGTTCAGAAAAAAGATTTTCAAAATGTAGGTTTCTTATCTCACGAAATTCTGCCGATGCAGAATTGAATATCTTTATTTAGAATTAAATTTGGAAAACTTTTGAATAATGGATAAAAAGAATCCACTTTTTTTCTATTATGTTTAGTGGGCTTAGAAGGGTTAAACTTTGATGCAATTAGTTTTTGAAGTCAAATCTTTTTAAGATTTGATTTACAAGTTCTATATAGAAACTCAAGCAAGTCTGTTCGAATGCTTCAACATAGTTCCTGTTTAGATACAAAGAATCCTATTGGTCTTGAACTTCTACACCGAGATACGATTTGTCAAATGAAACAATATTCGAAGGCAATCTAAATTCATCATTAAAGTATTTTATGTTTACCACCTTTGAAATATCGGGTTAAAGAAAAAAATTTAAATTTGTAAAAACTAATTGCTTCACTTCATCATACATTTTATGTATTTATGGCTGCTCGTTCACCTTCACATTTTTAGAAGATATTTGGGAAATTGCAAATGAATTTTTGTATTCTATAAATTTGAAAAATCTTGGAATTGTATGCTTTTTTAGCTCAAAAATCGTGGAATAAGTTTTAAGCCCTAAAATCGTAAAAATACGATAAATCGTGGAATCTGGCACCGTTGGTGCCAACATGTATCCGGAGAACTCAGTTCTATTGGGTCATCGGAGAGCATGGAAGAGCGCAGTTTGACATTTCGATAGGGTAGTTCGCGACAACGTCAGTGTCAAATGCGAAAAAAAGCAAAGTGACAGTTAAAAGAACTTGTAGGAAAACAAACGAAATTTTATATGGCGGAAGATAGGGTTTGCCCATTTTATTTGTGAAAAGTTTATAATAAAGTGCGGAATACAAATTGAAAACATTTCAGACTTGAAATTTATTGTTTGTTAAAAGGGTTAGCAAAATTTAAATAATTAAATTTGAAGAGGTTGTGTGAAAAAATTCAAAATAAAATCTTTCTTTTCTTCTGCATCATTCTTGCACTTCACCACAAAATCTATTCAATATTTGAAAATATTAAATTCAACATATTTAGTTTCAATTATCACGTACTTTTTACAATTTGTTTTCACGAGGGACAGGTACAATTACATTTCTTAAACCGCAAAATATTTAAAAGAATCAGAATCATTTGGTATAGATTTACTTTATTTCTTCTCTTAAATTCACCAATAAACTTGGTAAATATCAGTTTCTATTTATTAAATTTAATTTTTTTTATTTTTCGAGACTCAAATTTTCATACGATTTGACAGTTAATGGAGCAACGTATCCTGTGATTAGAGTTCCGCCGGAATCCGCTAGACGCGGTATGACCGAGTGTCAATTCAAGTCGACTTACGACGACTAGATTCTTGAATGTGGTCTGTAACTGCTTTAGTTTCGTAAGAGCGTTTGACAAAAGAGGCGGCATAAATCTTCAAGTTTTCTGTAGCTGAGCTAAGCAACGTAAATGGAACCAGAATTTACTACAGAACAAAAGAACGTTTCCCCGAAAACTGCCATTTACAACCTTAAAACTTCTATACCACGTAATACGTACCTCTATAACATTCTCAATATTTGGATTCGCATCCCCTGCGTTCATTTCTTTATCTAGCTCATGCCTATTTGCCCTACTTAAATCTGACATGGAATAAAGTTTCTTATGTCAAATTTAATGGGATACTGTATACGCTATAGTGCCTGATTTTCCTTGAATCAAACTACTCAAAGCAGTTATCCACTTTATCGGATTATTTTGTTGTCATTTCTCCGAATGTGGCTACGTACCTAAATGGATTATTTCAATATTGACAGTAATACGCGTAGTTACATATACACATAACGCCTTTCACTCACTTTTGGTCGACACCAAATACATCGATTCTGAAGCATATTCAACTTTGGGAATATAATACCAAATATATTATTCAATTATAACAAACTTGCCACATCGAACTTGCAATCAGATTATTATCTTCTTATACACCTACTATAGTAATTAACTGCATAACAATGATATAACAATGAATCGGATAAATGGCGTGGAAACTGTAATTGAGGTTACCTACTATACTCCCCTTATACCTTACTGAGGTTATAGGTCGTCCACGAGTGCTATGATTATATTATATATATGTACATCCATATAGAACGCTGTTATACGTATGTAAATATGAACATTGTTGCGTGTCCTCCTCTCTTTACAATATATAAATTTAATCAATTCTGATGGCTCACCAAGAATTATCCTTTCGAATTAATTCTAGGTTATATGCATGTCCTGTCCAAATAGGAAGGTTCGATTATGAATACAATATTGGGTGTTAAATTAATCTGTTTGCCTTGAAAAAAAAAACACAAACAACAGTGCACTCACCAAATATCCGGGTAGACCCGGGACTTTGACGCCATCAAAAGTAAGTCTCCTGATATAATTGAATATCATGGGAATAAAATAATTTTTCGGGATGGCAGTTCATTTGATTTGGTCTGGTGTTGTTTATATTTTAACCAATTGAAAACTTCTACACTACGTGCAACAATAATTCCAGGTACAACTAAAAAATATAACAAATAATTATGAAGCTTGGAAGAATGTTCTGCAATTTTTTGGGGACTTAGTATTTTCCTTAAAAACTTTTTAGAACATACCTTTTTGTTTTTTTTTTCAGGACTATACAAATTTAATATGAAATTTTAAAACACTTGAATCTAATGTTAATGTCTATTATGCTTTATTCAATAGATAATTTTATGTCATTACTGTTTCGACCATATGCGCGCCACGGCTAGTTCGAATGAAGCGCATTCGTGAAGTCACATTTTTGACAACTTTATCGAGCAACTGGGGCCGGATATCAGCAATAACACGGCGAATGTTAACTTCCAAATCGTCCAACGTCTCTGGTTTATCGGCATAGACTAGTGAATCTAAAGGTGTGAGATCACAGGATCGTGGAGCGCCATCCTGTTGAAACCAAAGCTCTGTCACGTCAATGCCATTCAACTGAAGAACGAAAAAGTCAGAAGTCATATTTTTTTTATTTTTATATTTGAACCATTTTTTTTGTTAACTTTTGTTTATATGAATATTTTTCTTCGTTACTAATTGCCCACTGTCAGGAGAACTCGTGGAGCTCTACATTTTCCACATTCTACCAATTTTTTGCAACCACAATAAGCTTTAGCAAGGCTTAAACTTGTTTCAAAAGTGAACTTATATTCAATTAATTTTTACCAAAAACTTTGCAGCCTTAGAACGAATGAATCTCATTTTAGCAGCTACGATCAGCGATCTTATTTTTTCGGTTATTTCCTAGCTATCATGACCTTTGTAGTTAAAACAAAAACAAACCCCGAATTAAGGAAATTTAATAGAAATCGTCTGAAAATAAATAGAAATCATCAGAAAATCAGATATTGGAAACGTCTGAAACAATTTTTAAAACGTCTGAAAACAAATAGTAATCGTCTGAAAAAGGTGTTCCTTCTACCAACAATGGAGTAGAAGGAAAGAATAAGTCCATAAAACAAAAAAAAATATATAGATGAATTTTGAGAATCGGCGTTGCGGTCTTTAATTCTTTAAAATAAATTTTTTCAGTCGATTTTTATATTTTTCAGACGATTACTATTTGTTTTCAGACGAAAATGTTTTAACCATTAAAGAACGACAACTTAGCTGTGACCCAACGTTCCTGATAACAGAATGACCTAGTTGGCTCAAAATTGGCCCAGCCAGTAAAAGTGTATAATCCTACAAAAAAACCCAACATTGATCCTTCTATTACTCTTGAATAAAACCCGCAGATACTTAAACTTCTCCACCAGGCCAGAGTCCCTACTGGTAACAAACAAGTATAGGTTTTGAGGTTATAGTTGATCATTGAAAGCAAAACTGACAGCTGAGAATAGAAAGAGAATCGAACACATCAATGAAACGATTGGGTTCCAAATTAGAGAAACGAAAATTGAAATCGTTGAAATCGATTTGAATCAGTGAAATAATAAATTTGGATTTAAAAAAAAAAAAGTTTCAATCAGTATCTTTTGTAAAAAAAAGTCCATAATTGATTAGCCCTATTTTGATACGAATTAAAGCCAATATTGTTAGATTACTTAGATGGCGCTACAGTCCGGGGTGGACCTGGGCCTCAACCAACACGCCTCTCCAGTTAGCACGATCTTTGGCTTACCGCCTCCTCCTCCAAAGCCCGTCAACGCAAACGGGACCGAAAATCACTCGAAAAATTTTGCGTTCGAAGCGACCAAGGAGATCTTCATCGGCCTTTGATAATGTCCATGATTCTGCGCCATAAAGCAGGACTAGGATGACGAGGGTCTTATATAGAGTCTCCTAGTGTTTCTCGACAAGGCCTTACTAATCAATTGCCTTCTTAGGCCAAAGTAACAGCGGTTGGCAAGTATAATTCTTTGCTTGATTTCTGATGCAATGTCATTTTCAGAGTTAATAGCGGAGCCGAGGTAGACAAAGTCCCGAACTACCTCAAAGTTATAGCTGTCTATCGTGACGTTCTGTCCGATTCGTCGATGTTGTGTGTCCCTTCTTGTTGACAGCATATATTGTTAGATTAATCGTCTTAAAATCGGAAATCAAAATTTTCAATGATGCATTTCAATGATAGCTATAACTGGGTCCTAATAGATACATTTGCTTGAAGTAATGAAGATGAGTAAAATGGCTACTAAAAATTACCTCCGTCCCTATAAATCTAGGTATAGTTCAAACATTCTTGAAAAATCTTGGCGCTACTCAACGTTATTAAAAGACTACGTTCCCTAGCTATAGTCCAATACCCCGCATCCTTACAACAAACACATAATCGACCTCAAAACAAACACTATTACTCATGCTTGCAAAAGAAATCATTACATCTTGTTCAAGGTCGTCTGTCAATAGTGAGGACAAGTTACCGAAATCCAATTTCTACTAAACTATAGGATTAGGCAAATGATTTGTTTTCTTATTACGTAGTAAACTTTCTCCTCATCAGCTTACTGTCATGTCATGCTACGTTACTACATAAACGATACAAAATCCGTGTTGTTCGTAACTTTTAATGCCAACAATACACAAAGCAGCCCCACCGCCACCCCATATCCGTTATATAAAGTTTACATTGCGTTACCCAGTTCAATCCGACGCTATTTTGATGTCCTCTTTTATAAATAAGGAGATGACAACACTAGACAACTAAATAATATATATGTAACTAATAACATAAAATTAATCCCAATTCATTAAACTTTTACACCCAACAAATAGTCGCGTCCTCTATATACTAAATCCGGGTGCTGTTAGTGCGGTTCTAACATCTAAGCACACCCAACTAATCCAATCGTAAAAAAAATGTTTTAAAAACATAAACAAATTTAGAGTCCTCTTCGGCTTTTATCGAAAATCATTGGAATGCTCATTTCTAATGGGGGTTGGACCGGACGGCTGAGATAGGGACGACATGAAAGCATGCAGTCATGAGAAGGAGCTGCAACAAGCATGCCGACCCGACATCCCAATCACCGTCCACAATTTACGATCCACAGGAAATAAGGACGCGCATGACCGTATTTATTTTTACACTGGGAGTAAAAAGCTTGCGGATGGATGCTTGCCTCGACGGATGAGATAATTCAGTCAGTCTCCGTTTCACTTTGAACTCGATAAGAACGATGCCTTTAATAAGCGTCATCTACCGGTTCGTTGATTGTAGCTTCTGTGCAAATTTTCAAAACACTGCCTAAGAGCATAGGAAAAAAAGTGGGCGTGTGGGTGTGATACATAGAATAAAAATATATATCTTTTCACAGAATTTCAGTTAGTTTTGTGCGGAAAGTGTGCATTTTGTGAAATAAAATGGATCTAAGACCGTTAAATTACGATGAACTGTGTCAGTTGGAAATGTTGCGGTTACCAAACGCGACAATGGTACCGGTGATGGTGATTCCGGCAACGGCAATATCGTCTATAGATAACCCATCGGGAGGTGCTAACCACCGTGTAATCGGGACTTTAATTAACGACGCTAATCAACACCAGCAATTGGAATCCTCCTCATATCAGTTTCACCATCATCCGTCTTCGTCCGCCGCCGCCACCGCCTCTGTTTCTCTCAGTCCTCTTATCACGTATCAGCAACCCTATTATGTACAGTCCCAATCCGGTGGGGGCATGGGCAGTGGTTGTGGTGGTAATTCTGGTGTAATCATCCCAGCGCTGATGACAGAGCAGACTCCATCAATGGCTCCGACAGTTAGCAGCACTGGCGGTGGGGCTATGTATCCGAGTGCTGCTGTTGCTGCTATGGAATCCACTGGATGCCCAAGGCATCGTCGTCTATCAACCACTGGCTCTTACACAACCCTTAACCGAAAAGCTCTAGAGAGCGAAGAGAGCCATCAATTGAAACGGCGAGCCGGCAGCGGCGCCACCGACAAACGATCCACGGAGAGTTCTCGCTTGGGAACCGATGGCAACGAAACAGTTGCTACCACATGTATTCCGGGGTTTAGCTTCGGAGGCTGTAGCACAATTGATAACAATGAGTATGAGCTAAGAGCGCCAGGGGACGCGGGTGTGGGACTTTCCACCTCGAACAATGAGGATTATCCCGTTATTGGATGCAATGCCCTGGCTATGATGAGCATTGCCGGTGATATGGTAACCAGTGGAACGTTGGTGGGCACATTAAGGAGGGCTGGCGATTGCGTTAATAACAGTAGTGCAAGTACACCAAAGAGGGTTTCCTTTAAGCGGGAACCAGGCGATGATGGTATGGAGATTATAGAAGAGGCAAGGAAGCAGTCACGTGCAGGACCGTCGGGAGATATTTACAACTCGTATATGAGCTTCGATGACAATTTCATGGATTATCAAGTAAAGGATTTTTTTTATATAACCAACAAACCTATTTGCATGTTAATAAGGCTTGGAAGAGTTTTCCTTTTTAATTCGGCACTTGGACTAGGAGCTGAAAGAGCTACCACGTTCGACTTTTTGCCCCTTCTAACGTACTTAACCTCGTTCTCATTTTTATCCCTTATGCCTATTATAGTCATGGAACCGTCTTAAAGTTGTCTACATGTACATATGTATATAGAATGAAATTCTATACATTAATTCACAAGTGAAGGCGAAAGTACAAAATAATATATGGCATTTCGGTGGCTGGGTTACTCATATTTAGTTGTGCGTTTTTTTTTTTTCAGATTCCCTGAACTAAAATAATTGCTTTGCACAAAATATTTTTGTGGCATGGCATACGATATGTGCTTAAGTAGATTTCCGCTATATACCTCAGTGATTTGAACTTAACTAATAAATTTAATTACGAGTTTAATGCATATTACTTTGCTTTAATATTTAAATTTGTATATGTATGATTAAATCTGAAAAACTAACTTAAGTGTATGTTACAACTTTGGAGCGATGAATGTTTGTTTTGTTTTGGTAGCTCCGTTTGGGCGCCAATTTAATGTTCCTTTTGGAGACATAGTTTTTCCAGCGAATACATAATTTTGGGTCACCCAGTTGAATGTCGACTTTATGCGAATAATCTTAATCTAAGAAAGTGACTGAAGCTATTTATATCTTTAATGAAAATCTACTACAAAATGCAAGTCATTTTTGCGTCGCGCATATTTTTTTGAATTCAGAACAGAAGTCAAGTTTGGAGGTATGTACTCGTTGCCTTCGAATTTAGTGAAGCTGGATTTTTCGGTTGGAAGGATCTTATATGAAAATAAAATTAGCGTGTCACAGGTCAAGCCGCCATTCATTATACAGACGATTAAAAAAAAATAAGAATACATATTGGGGCTTATTTTGACATTTGTGAATGTGTCACTTGTTAAATTGGTGATTGTTGTTTATTCTAATTCTCAAATTTCACAAATTAGGGAAAAGAGAAATATAAGCACAATGTTTAACAGATATAGGCCTTTCAACATTTTTGAGGTATATAAGCTTAGTAAGCGGCTCGAGCTAAATTTTAGCTCCCATACAAAATTCTCTCCAAAATTTAGCTGTGCTAAGTTTAAGCGAATCCATTCAGCCGAGCGGTAAGCTGCTTCAGCTAAAAAATCAAATTTTCATTTTAGTCTGTACTGCATGCATATCTGTCACAATTCAGCGCATTAATGGTTCGGCACATTTTTTCAAGCTAAATTTTGACAGATCTGTTGTTTTTTTTTCCGTTGTGATTTTGTGTGGAGAAGTAAATAAGGATGAGTTTTCTCAATGAATACCTCGATGAGGAATCCTTTGAAAGTGAACAATTTGAGATGAAAGAAAAGCAGAAAAGGAAAAAAGAAAGCGCAACGAAAATAAAATATTTTTCGTGTCGATGAATTTTCGAAGGTAAATATTTTCAACGACACTTATATCCACAGGGCAATCCATGTCAAAATTTAGCTAGGGTTTTAGCTAATGTTTGGAGAGAAAAATTGGAGAGCCGCTAAAATTTAGTTTCGCTCGAGCAACACACTTAGCTACAGCAAAGAAAGGAACATGTCAGAATGTGGGTTATAGTGATCTTAGGCCAATCTAGACGTAGATTGGCAAGTTCAATGTTTTTCATATTAAATTCGTAAATGTCACTTAGATATATGGAAATGTTAGATAACGACATCTGGTGGGAAAAATGTTTAATTAAACGGGTATACAAAATTCTGCGAGTAGACTCTTTGTATGTAGGTACTTACCTACTACATTTTACAAATTGACTATGTCATAAATAGCACAGCGTGTTCAGTTTTTTTTTACAAAATGGTCGAATAATGGTACATTAATCATACTATTTTGACAATGCTGACATAATTATGAAGGCGTTTGGTGGGCGTTTTTAAAAAAATATAATAGTCTGAGGAAAAACCATCGCAATGGCTTATGAAAACTAGCATGAAGGGAAATGACCCCTTTTCCTTGTGATGTACATTTTTTTAAGGTGGGTCCTAACCATTTCCGAGATGTTTATTTCGATTCAAACAAAGGACTTATTTAATATTTGTTTTTATGTATTAAAGTTATTCTCAAATAAAAATTTGACAGGGAATTGCGTAGGACTAAAATTTGCGAGTTTTGAATGGGTGAAGCCGAGGAGTAACAATATTTCAAAAATTGGGGAGCAGCCCCTGACCAATTTCTATTAGGAAATTTTGTGGAGTTTTTTAATGAAAAAATTGGGAGAAACCTATTGAAGGTTTATTCTGAAATCGTTGTATAATACAAACTTATTGAGCTCCAGGAATTCCTCGATTGTAAATGCCCCTCCTTGGCCACCTTCGCCATTAAAACGTTGAAAGCATATTTTTTTAAATCTAGCTTTTTTTTAAATCTCCCACATTAACACATTAATATTGTACTGATCCGGTGGGTGTCAACATAACAACCCTGAAAGAATTTTTATAATCAGATGAGTAGTTTCAGAGATAGGCGTTACCATCCCTTTACTTCTGTTTTTTGATTTTTTCTTCTCTTCCTTGTTATCACTCGGCGGCTAACAATTACATTTTTAAAACGTTCATTTTTTAAACTGAAGTAGGTAGCCTATAACCTGCACATGCACATATTATTTATTTCACACATTTAAAAATAAAAATTGTGAATTGGTGTAATAGTTCATAAGCTTTTTTCGGAAATACAATTTCGCTATATACTGTACACTATATGTAGATGTTTCACATTTTTTCCAATGAAATTTATTCCAGCAAACAAACCTGGATAGGGGAAAACTCATCAAATTTGGATACGCAAAACTAGCGGCGTTATGCATGAAAAACTCCCTTATGTCATAAGTCTACAAACTTAAACAGTGTAATTGAAAAATCTATTCACAAAAACCCAACCGCATACAATAAAAACCGTCGAAGTTTTCACTTAGGTACATTCAGTGGAAACGTGTGTATACTGTATAGATAGAGAGGGACGAACAACAACTGTTCAGTGCAAAGAGAATAATCCTTCAACTATCACTCGTAACATTTCATCAACGCAGCGCAACACGAGTTTTGTATCCTTTTAGTATTTACCATCCTACTGTAGCTGAACAATATTTAGCGAGGACGACAGGTGGTTTCAATGGATGGTTTCGATGTTCATAAAATCGAATGACTTTGTTCTGGCGGTCGGTCGTTCGTCACAGCGGAGAGATCTACACGGTCCACCTTACCACATCACATACCTATACCAACCAGAACGAAAGCCTCGCGGCATATTTTTGCTTGTTGGATGAGTTGGTATTGTTTTTTTTTTGTGAATCGTAAAATTCAAATTGTAAAACTTTGTCGTTTGTCCGCAGCCAGAGTATGTGGACTTGAATACGCAAACGTTTGCGAAACAAAAAAGCCTCACTCGAATTGCTTTTTAAATTCTTTTTAATTTAGTTCCGGCTACTTTTTTTTTATCTTGAATTCCATCCGTCAACTTTTATGTGACAAAATTTTTATTATTGAATTCCATTGGAAATAGAGTTTAAACTGTTTTGGCTTTATTGCAAAATGTGAGTGCAAGCGCGTTGAGAGAAGGATAACGAAAGGCAGTAGGTACATACGCAGTTCGTTTCGTAGTATGTAAAATAATACACAGTTTCTAATCCTAACAAAAAATAATGGCCGAGCTTAGTCGTTTTCTCTTATGGCTGCGTATTCCATTAATTTACATTTTAAATGTGAGCCGACAGGATATCTGATGTAATGTGTACCTAAGAGCGAATGGGTGAGGGGGTTGGTTTGTATTTGACTTCTAATAAGGCCATGCTATTTGAACTTATATTTTTATTATTTTTTTTTTATACGCTTCGTGGTCCTTTGGGCTTCTCCCTCTTGTTTGATATTGAATATTTTTTTTTTATGTAAATGCGGGGTATATTTATTTTAATTATGAGTGAGCAATAAAAACCACCACAGTGGTTGTGCTAATTTATATCCACTTGCCCACTTGATTTAAATGCGATTTTGCATGGTTTAGGGATTTTAAAGACAAACGAAAAAAATAAAATAAAATATGTAAAAGCAAATTAATTTATCCGACCGGCACATAATTAAATGTTGTAAGTGGACTGAGGGAGATTTTACAGGTTTTGCTTTTAGAGTGTGCAGAGGCAAAGTGGTTTAAATTAGGTCAAAATGAGGATATTCAATTTGAAATGTTTATTTTTTATTTATAGAATAAATCAAAATGTATGAATTTGTTTAGTATTTCTGACTTCGTATAATTTGTATGAGTACTGATTTGCTGATGTATTAGTTTGTTTGGTATGTTACCAATTGGGTTACTGATTTTTCTTTTGAAGTATGTAGATAAAACGTCCTATCTGTTGGATATTGGTATTTAAGGACCATTCACATGATAGCGAACGAACGAATTGATTAAATGCAAACAAACCACTTTTGAACAGAAAATTATGCACATTTTATTATTCCACGAGCAGGATAATTAATTATCCCATCAAAATGTATTAAAAAAAAAACAAATTTAAAAACAGTTTAAACAACGAAATTTAGAATTACAAACTTTTTGCTTTTTGACAAAGCTTAGTCGCAATCCACATCATTAAACCGCGTTGCACAAACTAGCTAATAAAACGTTCGTTCGAACTTAACCTCAAACTAGACATTGCTGGTAGAAACTGATGGCTGAAATTCGCGAACTGCCGCGATCATGAAAAATCGGACTGTCAAAACTCGCGAATATTCCGGATAAATTTTCGAATATTTTTTTTATTTTATTTTATTTTATTCAAAGGACAGGGAACAAAAATTAATTTGTACCCTCCGGAGAGAAATGCCGGGGAACTAGCCCATATGGCAATTTCGAATAGTTATCCGACACATAACGCTATCCAACAGATAAAGGTTACTGATATTTTTATTCTGTTTCATCGTCAAAGTCTGATAAAGTTGATAAACTAACTGGTGGACAAATTTATCAGTCACTAATTGTTTAACCGAATGGCAATGCTGTTTCTGTTTGTTTTGTTTTTGTTCAGTCTTTGTTTTAGTTTTGTGTTTAGAAGCTTCACCGGACGCAAAACATTTTTAAGTGGATTGTATTGTTCTATTGTTGGTAATTTAACATGGATAAAGTTAAAAAAAAAATAAATAAATATTCAGAAATCCTCATAGTCGAGGGTTTCTCAAAATAATTTGGTCTTGGGCAAAATGATCTGTTCCTACGGGGCCGTGTATTCATCAAATTCGTCTTCTAAAACTTCAAATAAATCCATGTGTGTCATGATCATGATCGTGACGGCAAACTACGTACGTCAACAAAAAAAATTCTCTAAAACTATAGATATTCCAGCCACTTCAAATTAACATTTTGCTTATCTCCCAGATAAAGGCTTTAACAGCCACTTGAGCCGGCTGATAGGGTATCTGAGACTTTATCTGTCAGATGCTACTATTCGAGATCTTTGAAACTAATGCTTCTATTGTGTAAGATTCAATTCAACTCAACTTTCACATAACCCAAACTAACTAACAACTTATAGACAACCACTGCCATCTTTGTTGTGTTTTGACAGACAACTTTTCTATCAATGTTGTGTATGACAGACAATACGTACAATACCGAATTTTGAATTACATAAAACGATGAGACAGCTCAACTGTAGTTGTCTTACACAGTAGGAGCACAAAAGTTGAAGTTTATCTGGTAGATAAGTTCCTGATAGGCTATCCGAAACATTATCAGTTAGTCTGAAACTGTCCCTTATTTATTTATCAATAGGTTCTATCGATATTTAGTTCTGACAAACGAACTCATCAAATGATCCATCTTGTGGCTTAATACGACTGTGGACAATTACTACGAGTATATTCGGGTTAAACGACACGACTGTTTGGTATTGGCGACTAAAAATAAACGACATTTGTCGCGGCGACGATCGACAAAAATGGCGTCTGAAATGTCAAAAAATGTGGATTGTATTTTTCGACGACGATCGTCGGTATTGCGTGAGGCGTTTTGTGACGACGTTTGTCGTGGAAATGATACATTTATGTCGTCGACTATTTTGTTAAAAAAGTATGTGCACTTAATTTTTAATTAACTAAAAGACAATTATAGTTAGTTTACGGAATGGAGATAATAAATAAAAGACAATTTCTACATTTAGTGAACGAAATACAGAAAAATATTCCTTTGGCAAAATCATACACGAATGCCTAACAAAAGTGATGTTAATCGGCAATGAGACGACATAGCCTTATCTCTGAATTGTCTTGGACCACCTTCGACTTCGATAGTCTAAAATAAATTTTAAATCTGAAAATAATTATTGTTATTAAAACAATGTTTGCAAATTAAATTATTTCTAAACTCACTTAACGTCCAATCCCTTGGATTTGGTTCGAATTTCCTTCCTTAACTTTACCAGCTCTTGTTTCTGGTTTTCTTCTTCGTCACTGCTTTCAAAAACCATTTCAACACTATTCATTTTTGATTTGTTTTATTAAATAATTAACCAAATCACAAACAAAACACCAGATCAAATATAAATTCGTCGACTGAAATGTCAAACCACATGTGTCATAGTTTGTGGAATGTATGTGGAATGTGAGAGTTCAGAGAGTCGAGTCTTTTCAGTTACGCAATACCAAATTCCAAACGACTCGACACGACAAATGTCGTCAGTCGTTTGCCACAGACGACGACGACCACGACAATAGGGGTGATTATTTTGCTCTTGGTCGCCATGACAGATTTATGAATCTGTGAAGTGTGATAAATCTCAAGATTTATTATTTATCTAAGTACTTGATAATAATTTTTAATTTTCACTTTAAATTCATAAAGGTATCTTATTTCACATGTAAAATTTGTAAGTTTCTGGGCGCTAAACAAAATTATTAGGATAAATAAAACCGTTTTCCGAAAAGAACATCTTCTCATTCCAAATCGTAAATTACGCATATAAACACGAGTGACTGTGAGTGACCTTAGGGGCATATATCAAACAAAATGTATCCTTCAATGGGCGCCATCAACTGTGAAAACAACTCTCAGCCAGATAAATTGTCCTCCAAACGTTTCCATGCGCTATAGCAATATAATATGTATGTCCTCTTTTCATTCATATAACAATTCACATAAAACAAAGTAGTAAGTCTATGCCACATATTGTCTTCCTTACACCGCTTCTGAGGGAATTCTCAAATACATTATGTGTTGGTGATGGCAAATTTACGAGCATACACCAAATGTTGTATCTATATTGACGGAGCACATAAATTAAACAAGACATGTATCCTTGTCTGGCATGTGGAAAAATATTGCTAAACTTTACCTAAAACCAACAGACCACAACTGAGCACATCAGTAGTCACTAATTATCTACCAACCGAATGTAAATTAACTCCCATATTAGCTGCTATAACATACTCCCAGTATGGGTTAAGGTTACCTACGTCCTACGTATTAATTTACATGCTACAATTATGCATTATGGATACCCAAAATCCACCCACATTGTCAGGCCCTTTTAGATCAAATTACACTCTTAACGAGATATGTAGGTAGAAACCGAGATGTGAATTATTTGCACGATAAATAAATTCATCATCAGTCAAGATGATGAAGGTGATGCTTTCATCATTCTTAAAATCGATTGAGTTCGTCTCCTTGTCGAAAGATGCTTAGTTCATTTTATGATTTAATTATTCTTTCTTTCTTTCAGACAACCGGCTTTGGAGGTCTACCGGATGTAACCGAACACTCCAACATTCGTCGTTCGATTTCCCGTCAAAATTCCATATCCAACAGCGATTCCATTGAAATCTCAAGCATACAGAAAACGAAGGGCTTAACTATCAAATCGGGGACATCTCGCCAGAGTAAAAGCCAAAATGACGACCAAGGACGCGCATCGGTGAAGCGAAACTTTTGCATTTACAGTCTATCACTACTGGCGGCTATAGCGCTATCGGTGGTGGCAGCAATGTTAGCCTATCAACATTTCTTAATGGCTCCCAGCCGCAATTCACACGAGCAAAGACTGAGAATAGTGCGAAGAATCCTTCGCGAAGTGCCGCTGGTCGATGGACACAACGACTTCGCATGGAACGTTCGAAAGTATGCACACAGTAGTCTTGATTTGGTTGAACTCAGTCACGATTTGGATCACAAATCGATGTGGAATCGACCGGCATGGTCACAAACGGATATTACAAGTTTGCGACAAGGTCTTGTGGGAGTACAGGCGTGGTAAGGATGAACAAAATAGATAATTTTTTTTTTCTAATTTTCCGATTGATATTGTTTATTGAGAATTTTGATCACGTTCCAAATTACAGGTCAGCATATGTGCCATGCGAAGCCCAAGGGTTGGACGCTGTCCAATTGGCATTGGAGCAAATCGACATCATACATCGACTCACCGACATGTATCCGAAAGATACAGCCTTAGTTACATCCTATCTAGATATACTATCGGTCCGTCGTAAAGGATTGATGGCTTCAATGATTGGCATCGAGGGTGGACATGCCATCGGTTCGTCATTGGGTGTATTGCGCTCATTTCACTCTTTAGGTGCACGATACTTGAGCTTGACACACAAATGCGACATTCCATGGGCTGGATCGAGTTCATCTTCCTTCGAGGTGGGTATATCTGCTTTCGGAAAGGCGGTGGTAAAGGAAATGAACCGTTTGGGCATGATGATTGACCTTTCACATTCATCGGATGCGACAGCTCATGACGTTCTCGAGGTGACCCGAGCGCCAGTCATTTTCTCACACTCTGCCGCACGTCAATTGTGTAACTCCTCACGTAACATACCTGACGATGTGTTACGATTGGTGGCAGACAATGGAGGTTTGATTATGATTAGTTTTGACTCGGAATACGTGTCATGTGGTCGCCCAGCTAGGCTGCTTGACGTGGTGGCGCACATAAAATACATTCGGTCAATTGCTGGCATTCAGCACATTGGTATTGGAGCTGGTTATGATGGAATTGAACAGCCCCCAATGGGACTGGAAAATGTTTCGAAGTATCCCGATCTTCTGGCCACTCTTCTCGAAGATTCCAATTGGAGTGAGGAAGACATTGCAATGTTAGCTGGCAAAAACTTTCTGCGAGTATTGAAATCAGTCGAAAACGTGCGAGATTATTGGAAGAAAGCTGAAATCCCACCAGGTGAGGTATCCGAACAGCTGCCAAAGACACACTGTACGTACATGTCGTCGTGACCTAGTGTACAAGCGGTGCAGGAGCGAAAAAATCAAACACGCCCCAAGAGAGAAAAATGGGTGGTGTTTTAGACAAGCGCTGTTAGTTAGTTAGTTATAGTTAGTAACAAACTATGAGTATATTTTGGGTTCGGTTCTTTCGGTCGGGGGGCCCCTTTTGCTATGGACCGTCATCTTGTGATAAATTATTTCAATTTTTTATTTCACATTTTCAAAATTAAGAAGATAACATAAGCTAAGTGTGCTCAAATAAAAACACTATACATTTCAATTAATAGCTTTTGTTTGATGGAAAAGTTTATAATAGGTTATCGAGTCTTGAAACACAATACAACTATATACAGAGTGATCTCTGTGAGTAGCGTTAACTATACATTCGATCATCATTTTCGCCGTGCCATAAAAAAAACAGGCATCGTAAACGATTATTACCTAACAACTGCATTTAGTTATCGATTTTTAAATTGTAATTAAGCCAAATTATACAATGAAAGAAAACCAAGCAACTGACTAACAACCCTGTAAAATAAAACACAGTACACTAGCAACTGAAATTTTTGTTATGTTATTTACTATAACGAAATGAGTATTATATTGTATTATTAATATAAATGGTTAAGTACATAATTTATTTGAAATATAAATTATATATTTGGAAAACTAGAGAAAAAAACAAATTAAAATTATATAAACAAAAATATATTTATTCTGAAAATTTGAATGTAAACATGAAAAACCAAAAATGAAACAATAAAGAGAAATAAAAAAAAATATTAATTTTTAATGTGAGTAGATATAAAATTCAAATTGAGTTTTTTTTCATTTATGATTGAGTTGAAACAGCGTAAGTATAAGAAAAACTGATGATTTCATGTCGGTATATGATTTGTGAACAATCTAAACAAATTGAAGATTTGATGTCTTTGAGTAAGAATAGAAACAACTGTCAGTCGCCTAAAAATTGACAGATGATTTGATATTTATTGTCATTTCTTTCGCATGCGCGTGTAACAACTATTTGCATTTGTCTTTTGATTTCCTTTGATATCAGAATGAGAAACAATTTGGTATAAAAATTGTATCAGAAGGCGGGAAAATAATGTAGTTTTTTTTCTCTTCTCGAATCCTTGTAGTTCAATCAGTACAAACTCTTCCGCAGACTTGGATTTATACTAGCATGCAATTTATGCAAAAACAAAAACCATCTATCATTTTTCATGACTTTGTATATTTTTCTCTTTGAGAGAGAATTTATCCCCACCATAGCCATTTGACAGTCTTTTCCATTTTTACTACAAAAGTAAAGGAACTTTGCTTATGGCATCCCAATATAAACCAACGCAGCGCTGCAAGAAATGTATTTTCGTGTTCAGTAGTCACCACGAACTAAGCTCACAAAGTTACAGCCTTCCTAAAATGACTTGAGAAAAAACGTTGCTAGCTCTTACTCTATATAAGTTGTTAGTTAGTTACTTAGTTTGGGTTGTGTGAAAGTTGAGTTCAATTGAAGACAACTCAACTTAACTAACTTAACTAAGTTGAGCCGTGTTCTACAATAGGGGCATTAGTCTGCTCATCAGTTTAATTACCCTATATTAGGATTTTTTTTTAAGATTTTCCAAAAGAAAACTGAAAAAAATAAAATTCAATTTTTCCGTTTAGTAGAATATTTTTTTTTTAATACTTAAATATGTATAATTTGTTTTGTTTCTTATAAAGCTCTGAGGAATTTCTGGTTTAACAAAATTTAATTAATAATATACGTTTACATTTTGTATTTTATTTATTTTTATTATGTTCGGTTTTTATTTTTGTTTAACATTTAAATACATACAGATTGCTTTACGTAAATGTTGTAGTATGTTTTACTTTGTTTTCTGTTTTAAATTATTTAGACATTTATCGGAAAGTATTGGAATTTATTATCCCTCACTGGTTTTTATATATATATATTTTTTTTTTGTATTTGAAACAATTGTCCACAAGTAGCATTTAGAGAAATATAATGTATATATTTTTAAGATGTATGAATATATTGTGCATATATTTAAATTTAGTTCTGGTTTAAAATCAGCGTTGCTTTTTGTTTCTTTGTGTATCGTGAAATAAGAGTATATCAGTATGTTTTCATTTTAATATTAATATTTAAAACATTTTAGTAAAATAGCATGAATAGGTAGCTTTGTTGGTTATATTTTGTTTGCAAATGCCAATAACTAAAGACAAAATTAGGAAAATCTAATAGAAATAGTTTTGGCTTTGAGATAGTGATTTGATATGTAACAAGAAGAATAAAAATTAGAACTCCATTTTGAGAGACGTGTGTCGCATTTTTTATGAAATACATCACATCACGTGACAAATTATTTAACTTCGAAGCTTTTGTTTTAATCATTTTCGCCATGTATATCATGGAACAGTCACCTTTTTAGACTTTGATGAGTGCACCAAATTGTAAAATGTGTTGTTCTTAGTACTTTCTAAAATGTATATAATGTTCTGCCCAGTCATTTTAAAAGGTATCGCCTTAAAAAAAGTGCATTGCAAGACGGGTTTTTGTAGGAATCTTTGACTTCAATTTTAGATTGCAAGAAACGGGTAGAAGATGCACGCATCAATGGCCCTAAAATCTGTAAGAACTCCGCTAAGCACGCTTGCTAGGAAGATTGACATTGAATCCTTGAGTAGAACAAATCTACGCTGGAACAATCTCAATACCTGTAGGCATGCAAAAGAATTATGGCCAGAAGTGAGTAAAAAGGGATCCAAATTCATGATCGGACTTAGCCGCAAGGATATCCGCATACTCACGGGTGTCATTACTGGATACTGTGCGATAGGGGTACACGCGGGAATACTGGGCATACTGCATGACTTTTGCAGAAGCTGCAGAGACGTTGAAGAAATAGAATCTGTTCGTCATCTGCTTTGCGAATGCCCAGCCCTTAAATACAGTAGACAGAGGATCCTCAACAGCTTCTTCTTCTTCGATGAACTAGAGGATTTGGAGAATGTTGATCTTAAGGAACTCCTGAGATTCATACTCAAATCGGGGTGGTTCCAGTAGGTCAACAAACTCCACATCCATTAGGTTGCTCCTAGGACAAGCTGTAAAACCGGATATAAGAGCTTGTGAATGCCTGAGATTAATATTAAATCTAGGTGACTCAATAAAAGCAGTATTTTCTTTGTCTCCAACAGCTATGAAATGGAAGGTTCCGTGACTGGACACAATGGACCCAACTGATGGTCTATGTGAAGCTGTGGCAGCCGCCACAAGAGCACCCAATTACCTACCTACCTACGTTGACTTCAATTGGTAACGAATTGAATGTGAATGGTTTCTCACCAAAAATAGTTTTTAGCCTTTATATTTATGTTTACAATTTTGTGAATTCATATTCCTGGACACTACAAATTATTATGTATTGGTACCGCGCAATAAAGTTACCTTCTTTGCACATGTGTTCTGTATGAACCGGGGCACGTTGGGTGCTAATCGGGGACATATTAAACAATTAAGCAAAATGGTGACAAAGCACTATTTTCCCGCCAAATTTTTAACTATGTAGTTTTCAATGATTTACCCATAGTTTCACCGTGAAGTTTAAACTTCAGTTCAACAATTAATTTGGTTTAACAGTTTAGTTTAAACCTTGAACAGAGTTCATTCTGTAGTTTAAGTTAAACGACAGTATTCTGCCGTTTAAACCTCAGATCACTTGACACAGTGACATTTCAATTTCAAAGCTGTCAATTGTCAAAAACGTAAATTTTTGACGTTTTTTTGCATGTTTTTGAAAGAAAAGACAAGGAACGATTTTGGAAAAGTAGTTTAAAAGCTAAGTACTGTACAATACTGCCAAATTATATTCATAAAATTTAGTTAAACTGAGTTCAATTCAACTGAAATTCAGATTACATTGCGAAATCGGACGAGGTGAACTTACAATTTAAACTCAAGTTCAGTTTCAGTTTCAGTTGAGATTTAGTTTAAACTTCCACTGTGAAACTGGGGGTTGGACTTCTACAGTTTATTTCTTAAATAAATATAAATATGTATGCTACTCCTTAGGGAAGGTTGTAATGTAGATAGTTCGTTCTCAAAAAAAAATGAATGCTCGTGCAACTTATGTGAACATGTATAATTATGTAGATAGTTTGAACTAAAAAGTAAGTGGGGATAAATTTGGTTTACAAAGCAAATACATACATACACCGAATTAAAAAAATGTTCGCCGCCTAGTTACAAAAAAGAAGGAAAACAGAATCCCATACAATTTTGCAACAGAATTAGGAACAGAATCATTTTTTTTTTCAGCAAGAGAATTACGCAACAAAAAATTGTCGTCTGCCGACAGAAAGCAAAGTCCAGGGGGATATTCTCGAATGCGCGGCAGTGGCAGATCGTATGAAAAGTGATCCCTTAATTTCGACTGCCTTCGCTTTTGCTTATTCTGAAAAGCGAACTGGGACTGGGACCCTACTCTCTATTACTATTTCGTTCCGAAAGTCAATCCTATTCGAAATTGCCTTTCGTTCCGCTTTTGAAGAGAGTACCAAATATTCGGTTTAGGAAAATTTCACTTTCGGAACGAAATACAGACCCCCAGTTGTCTTCCAATTTTCCATTTATTTTTCCAAAAGTTTGACAGCATTTCTCCGTCACAATAATTTAGTTAATTTTTTATCTGTAATCATCGAATTCTGGAATAGCTTGGGAGATACGAAAATACAAACATCCACGATTTTGGGAATAAGCCTTCATATTGTTTGTTTATATTGCTGCCAGCGACAGAAATGTTTATAGCGCTACACAGATTAGCCGAATTAGTCATGTTTATTGTCGGCCGACATGTTTTTCTGGGTCTGTTTTAGCTGAGTTGAAGCTAAGCGAACAACCCAAACAGTGAAAGAGTTTCTGTTCTGATTCTTTTCTATGTCACTTAGTGGCTTTAGGGACTATAGAAAAATCTCTCTGCTTGAAAACGTCATTTGCATTAACTGAACGAACTCTAGAAATACCTAAACCACAAAAAATGTCAAAAGATTGATTGAAGTTAATTGTTTTGTGTCTGAGTTTTTTTTTTATATTTTTGTATGTCCCTAAACAAACAATTTCTATTTGATTTTTAATTCTCCAATAATGACAAATTTAATTTAATATTTTTTTTGTTTGGTTTGTTAAGTAAAATCACTACTTTATTTTATATGTGGTGTTTGTGAATAGAATTAATAAAATGTTTACTTGATAAATTCTACACAACCAATATATTTATATGTTAGTTCATACAATGCTTAATATATGTTGAAATAATTTTGTTTTTTCTTGTTCTGTAACCTTCTTTATTTTGATTTTTTTTTTTTGTTTTTGGTTAAAATTTTACACACACGATATATTCCATTATACAAAGTAGACATCGATAAAATTCTGATATTGTTCAATATATATGTATTTCCGTTTGTTTTTTTTTTTTTTCTCCAATAAAATATGATGTTTTTGTTTTTCAAATTGTTTAATTAATATGTTAATTAGTTGAATGTAACAATATGTTGTAGACATGTTATTTTGTTGTTGTTCTTTTTTGAGTAAGTTATCGATTCAATCGAAGTATATTGCTCTTAAAAATATTTTGTTTAGTTTTATTAATTCATAAGTCAAATTGCGAAATTGTTTAATTGAGTTACATTATTAATGTTTTGTTACTTTTGTTTTTTTTTTTATTAAATTTTTTACTTTTACCTTTGAGAACATTTAAATTTAAATATTTTTGTTTTTTTTTTTTTTGTTATTTATTTAATATGTAATCATAAGTGTTCATAAGCATACAAAAATATATAATATAATTTAGTATTATATTTAAGCACTATAAAAAAAAACAAATTTGTTTTTTTCTTTTCTGTGGGATTTTTTGTTTGATTTTTTTTTTTAGTTAATTTGTTAGTGATGAGTAAGTCTAGTTGTTTATTTTTATTTCTATTATTAACTTTTTTTTTTTTTTTTGAAACCAGTCTAAATTATAGTATATAAGAACTAAACGAAAAAAAGTTATCAATAACAATAAAGAAAAAAAACAATTTAAATTGAGCTGATCTTTAAGTCCTTTGAGATTTGAGATGCTTGAAATGCAAAAGTCCAACATTCTGGTAAAATCAAATTAAAGTTTAAAAAATAAAGTTTTTTTTTATATGATCAGATATGATAGAGACAGGTTTAGTGAAAACGAAAGCGGTTTTCGTTTCGTTTTTTACAGAATCCCACCCCAGCTATCTGTCAATTTCGTTTTCCATTATTTTTAGATTCAGAGAGCGAGATTCACGCATAATTTCATTAATACCACAACAAGTGCCATTTGTAAACACAAATTGCAATTTAAAAATATCTAACTGTCATATAATACACCAACACAAATGGCAAAAAAAAAGTGATCTCATTTCCGGCAGGAAAAATCTGAGATCTGAGTACAAAACGGAAAAAGCCCAATGGAAGTTGACATTAGGCTATTAGGTTTTATTCGACTAAAAAGGTATACAGTGTTGTTGCCAGCTTTAAACTGAAATATACTGATAATGGTCGACACACTAATCATGTTGACCTCTTTGATAAGCATGAAGAATAAAATTTAAAACCTAATACCTTTGGGCGATCAAATTTTGTCAAGGACCAACATTTAGGCACAGGCTGTGTTCGATAATTATGTACCTACAGATTATTGCAAACATTTCCTTGATACTCTCTTTTAAAAGAATATTTGGTTTCATTAGGTTCAACAACTTAACTTACAGCGTTGAACGCAGATAGCTTGCGTCAATCAAACCAATAAGAACACTTTGGGCTAGCAAATTGAATTATGTTACCTGGATCGTAGAGCGCGGTCTGGACTACGATGGGTGCCTTTGGTTTTTTTCGAACTGCCCCACTTCCTCCAAACGTATGATAAACATCCGTGGGTTTAATGCTGGCTTTACATTACCACGCCACGCAATTTTGCATAACTTCAGAGAGAAAGATCCGTTTTTCCACAGTCAAGGCTAATGAATGATATGTAACTACGTAAGAGTGAGATGACATAAAAAAGTTACAGCACCCTAAATTCAACTGTTAGGCTTGTCTAACATTTCTATCGGCCCTAGCGAGGTATCCGTCGGAACGGAAATTTCGATTTCATACGAATCGGAGGATTTTTGCTTCAGGTATACGTCGGAACAGCTTTTCGGAACTTTGTTCCGACAAATATGTAACGCACACTGGCGTTTTGCGTTTCAGTGCGATCAAGTGCGTTTTTACTCATATTTTTGACAGTTTCATACGAATTTTCTTCCGATATGCTCCGACAGGAAATGGTTGCGGAATTTGTTTACGATTTGCAGTGAAGTGTTGATAAATGAAAACAATAAAGAAAAAAATATTTTAGCAAAGTAATTGGTTGTATTTGTTGCTTTAATTTGTATTTCCAGGGCAAAAACAAACGAAAAAACAAGCACTTAATAGGAAAACCCAGATGTAGCACGAAACAATATCATATCAATTCAATGCGTTATCGGATTTTAATTATTCTTTCCGAAGGCGGATACCTCGAATGTAATTTGAGGCTCCGACGAAGTATGCGTTGCGGAGAATTCTCCTTTCCGACGGATTCCTCGCTAGGGCCGTATATGTTTAACAAGCACCAATGGGAAAATACCTGTGCTAATGTCCTTTAACTATGCGAAAGAAATACTAAGAATACCCATCTCATAGGAATTAGTAATTTAACTAAATTTGCAGATCACCCTAAAATGATATGGAAAAGGGACTTTTTTCTCCCCACATACAATCATTTGTTCATTGTGAATGAGTAAAATGTATGTCATTGCGAAAACAGCGTCTGTGCACAAAATAAAAGAACCGACAAAGGGGTCCTCCTTAAATAAAAGTTTGGTAAGCCACAATTTATCAACGAAAGCCGAAATACTTTATTTAACGAAAAAAATCAATTTTGGAAACAAAAATATTCAAACATATTATTTAAACCAATAATAAAGAAAAGAATAAAAAATATCAATACGTCATTAAGGCAATAATCATAAACTTAAACTTGGATTGATTTTTTTTTAGGAAAAACACAACAATCAAAATACATATGAACAAAATTGTACATAATAAACAAAAAAAAACAACTAAAACCCTGAAGTTGTTAAGTTTCCTAAGTTTTATACATAATTATGTTTTAATCCCCCTCTTTTGATTACTGTTACATAGTAAGCATCAATCATATATCTAAAGAAACCCGCTAACAATTGTTAAGATATAAAAAAAAATATCTGATAGTTTTTTTTTTTTTTTTTTTTTGTATACAGAGGGTACCTATATGTTTTCATATATATATATATATATTATATAAAATTAAGACACTAATATTTTATTAATTTGTTTTGTTTTTCTCTTTCACACAATATTTTTTTTTTCTTTGCAAATTGAAAAAAAAAAATTCGAAGACATAACTTACTTTGTTTAATATTTAATCACGTTTTTTGTTTTCTTTTTGTATAGTTTTTTTGTTTTTTTTTTTTTCACAATGTTTTTTTATTTAATAATAATATTTTGATGATCACAATTAATTAGTTTTTTTTTGCTTTGAGTTATTTGCTTCCATTTTTTTGTTTTTCCTTTAATTTTTTTTTAATAAAATTTGTAGTTCCTACATACATTTATGTAATGTATATGTATATATAAATATTTTATTGTAAAGAAACAAGAAATAACCTAAAATATTTTATGAACAGATTGAACAACAAAATTAGTAATTACATGAGCTTTCTATAAGGAGAAACGAGAAGAGATGCGATGCACAAGCTATGCAATAAGAGATATGTGTATGTCCAAAGTGATTTTGATATTTTAAGTCAATAAAATTTGCAATTTTAAAAAAAATTGTTTGCCAATTTGCGTAGGTATATTTTTTCGAGTAGATTTGACGTTTTTCAGTTTTGTACATTGAAAAAAAAAAGGTATTGACCGCTAGACGTTAAGCATATAATATCCAAAATGAGGGAAAGACCACTAGCGCCAGCGGAACAAAAATGATTTAATCTTTAATTGATTTCAATCCGAATTTTCACCCCTATCGTTGAATCCGCCGGGGGAAATTATTCACGGAAAAGAATATTTTGGTATCGTCAAAATCGCAAAGTGAACAGTTCCCCGTTCGGGAAAAAATCGATTTGCACGTTTTTAACGATACAGTGAAACTCATTCACATTACCCACACGGGGAACTGTCCACTTTGCGATTTTGACGATACCAAAATATTCTTTTCCGTGAATAATTCCCCCCGGCGGATTCAATAATGGGATTCCAAATAATGTACGCGAATAGTAAATTGAGAGCGAAAATGCCAAAACTGCAGGTGAATTCCCAAATAGGTCTCTTTTCACACTTTTCTCAGTAAAATTCATAATGAACTTTGGAGAGTGCGGTGATACTTTTCCTGTGAAAAGCAAACAACGAAATGTATTCCAAGTTTTAAATCCGAATAGAAAATTAAAATTGAGAAAGTAGGTAGGGAGGAACATTTTCTCCACTATAAGCAAAATTACTAAAAAGTAAATAAACAGGAACAATATTTCCACGAAATTTGACAGATTAACTTCAAATATATATTAACTCACATTTCTTGGTTAAAAAAAATAGAAATTCGTAAGATACATACATACATTATAATATTTTAAATAATGTATTTCATAGAGGGGAGTGTTTTCCCTCTTTCGGATTGTATTTCGTTTTCAAACTCTTGTGTACGAGTTCGTAAGATTTCGTAGAATTTCGTTAAATTTGTCGCGGACGGTAGGAAATCTTATATCTTATCTTTCATACCTCGTGATTTAAATTCAGGCCGATAAACAAAAATCTTTTTCAGTGGCCGTTACGTTAGGCTAAAATAAAAATAACACTCTGCAGTTCCAGTTCCATTTACATTTCTCAAGAATTGCACAATAAAATAAGTCTGGTGTTTTAAACAACAACAAAAAAGGAAACAATTCATTGTACAAAATTGGCTAACAAAAAAAAAAAGAAACCAATGTTGGTTCATTGACACACATATCATTGAGAAATTTACAAAAAGTTTGAATACTCTGGGTGATCACAGAATCCGTCGTATTCGGAATTTTGCTACCAACCCCGAAAGAACTATCACAGAATTCATTAGTAGTGGAAATGTTTGCTACGAATAAACATTTCCACCACGACGGATTAAATTCGTAGCAAAAATGTCCACTACGACGGATTCTGTGATAGTTCTTTCGGGGTTCGTAGCAAAATTCCCAATACGACGGATTCTGTGATCACCCAGACTATTTGCATAACAAATTTATGAATTCTTTTGAGCGAGTTATGTTCCGTCGTCAGTTCATTTGTTCGATTAAATGGATTACTAAAATTCAATGAGGCGGTAAAAATGACTACATATTTATTCCTCTGAACACTATTGAATTCTGCAAACAATAAAAAATAAATAATATGACGTGTTTTTGGCACATGAGCTTTGTTTTTGAAAAAAAAATGAAGTCCCTACTTTCGAATGATGCAACAAATAAAGAGCGATCGATTACACAACAAATTTACGAAATTTTGAAACTTTGAATAAACAAAACAAAAAATGTTTGCTATGTTTGTGGTATTGACATTTTTTGAAACATTTAAATTTTTTAGCTAAAATTATACATCTCTGTCACTGTGGACATTGAAGGTCGTTCATCGCCTCAATTCTGGCATTTTCTATTAAATATGTTTGTGTTTTCAGTTTGTAAAGAAAAGGCAACGGATTACTATTTAATTTATATATATAAACTATTATTTAACTATTATTTTAACATTGATGAAATATTAACTAACAGAAACATTTTACTTTTTTTTTTTTTGTATTTTGTTTTCCTTTTTCTAATAATAATAATTTGGTATATTGAAATACAAATTGTTTTCTTCTTGTTTTAATTTATACTGAGTGGTGGTAAAAATCTACAGAGTTTTAATATTTTTCTATTTTTTTATTACATTTATTTAGAGGTATACTACTATTTATAAATATTAATTTTCAACAAAAAGAAAATAAGCTGAACGGTGAGATTTCTAGTGTTTCTTTGTTTTTGTTTTTGTTTTATTCATCTCAATAGAAAATTGCGAGTGAGGGTGTTTTTTTGTCAACTGGCGTTTTGGATTTTTTTTCACTTTAAATCTAGTAATTAATATACAGAATTGATGATAAATTTAAAGCTAACAGAAAAAAAAACTGACTAGAAAAGCAGTTAGATTTTATTATTAACTTATTAGTGCACACGAGTTCTCTTCTTCATATATGGTTTTCTTTTAAAATTCAGAAATTTTAAGTGTGAATTATATTAGTTGGATATTTTTTTTCGCGCATGTGTGGCTTGCTACAGTTATGTTAATTTGTAATTCTTGTTCAATAAGTATTTCATAATTGTTTTAATAATAAAATATAACAGACGCTTGGAAATGTGGTTAAACCAGATACATACTCACCCGCAATTTACTGAGGTGCTGGTTATTGTTTAAATTTGATTTGATTTGATTTTCTCGAAACACAAAAACAAGTGAAATTATATGAAATTAAGTATTAATATGCTAAGGTACTATTTAAAAATAAAGAAAGTTTTGTGTTGGTTTTTCTTTCTCTTTTTGTTTTCTACAAATTTTACAAATTCAGTCTGCCTATTACTAATAAAAAAAAATAAACGAATGTATATTGTTAATTTTTGTTCACGGTTTCTTTTTCAAGCACAAAATTTGTTCATTTTTTTTTTTTTTTTCATTTATTTAATTTCATAGAATTTAAATAATTTTATTTCTTTTTTTTTGGTTTGAGGATGTGAATTAACAAATTTTAAACTTAGAAGCAAAAATTAGCGTATGTACTTTACAACAACACAATTATTTTGTTTTTAGTTTCTGTTGTTGGTATGATTTTGTTTATGCTGAATGAAGTAAGGAACAGTTGAATACATCGTTCACCTGTCTGTGTGTTGTGTGGTGTTACTGTTTACTGTTTTTTTTTTAAGTGGGACTGATAACATTTACACATTGAATCTTTCATTTTGGTGAAGAAAATTCGTCTATTCATCAGACCAGTCAGAGTCATCACTATCAGTTGGGTTTGAGAACATTTCAAGCCAATGATAGTCACGTTGATCGACGAATTCCCATAGATAGATCTAGAAGAAGAGGAAATTCGGTGTGATATCTGTAGTAAGTAGTTAGTGGATTTGGAATTTCTACCACATGGGGTTAATTGGGGTAGCATTTGCAGGTCTGTCCAGCATATCTGTCCAGCATGCCAAACAAAAGGTTTCTATCGCAATAGAGCTGAATCCTAGATACATTCTTAAGGGAAAGAGACTTTGTGACTCTTGTTAGTAAAAAATAAACGCAAGTTTTTTATAAATTATATGTATATGGTAAATACCACAGAAAATCACTGATACATATATATGAATGGCAGTATTTTGATTTACTTGCAGACGTCTATGTAGTCTTTAAAAATATAAAATCAACTAAAAAAAGAAATAAAGAAAACTAAAAACTGTTTTCCTGCCATTACTCTAAAAAAGAAAAAAGAAAATTCAACAAGAGGAGCGGAAAAGAAAAGTTTTGAATGTAGAAAAGAAAATGGTCAAGTAATGGCACTTAATTATGAATGTATTGCTAAAACTTAGGAACTACTTAAGACTTAACCTTAAGTACTAGACTAGCCTAAGGCTTAGAATTCTAATTGGGCTTAAAGGAAATACTAATCTTATGAGAATCATAATTATTTCTTAGTTTCTTCTGTGGTCTACTGAGTGGTTTTCCTTTTATTTAATTTTTTTTGTTTCTATTTAGTTGGAAAGGAGAGAATGTCGAATATGTAGACAGTTTATCACATTTTAGAGTTTTCAATAGCATCAGCTCCTACACAATTAAAGTGTTGGTTCCGACCGATTGGAAGATTTGATATTTCTATTAACATATCAGCCCTGTTCAGAGAGTGAAATCAATGGAAAATTTGGAAAGGGAATTACTATTACTAAAAATATTATTTAGAATGTGTTCTTCAGTTTGTAGACAATAGTGGAGAAAAACACTTTCGCGAATACCTGGATTTTAAGGTCTGCGCGAAAGTGTTGGACAATATTACGTTTTTTTATACTTACATCGAGCAAATCGATTAGCTCATCGGAGTTTCGATGTATTTTTCTGGCACGTTGCGGACATCCAACATCAACTAAATCACCATTGGGTAGAGCGTGTTTGTAGAAGCATTTATTGCCGAAGGGACATTTGCCATTACCCTGAAAATAAAGGAAACGAATGGATTCAAATAAATGCATGGAATGTTAATTATTTTATTTTTATATCAACAATGATTTAATTTATTTTAAACTGCAGTTTTAGGATTGTGTATGCCACCTGGGATGATCACACACACACATCATCAATAAGAAGTGATAAGAGTGAATTACTCAAAAGAAAATCTTGTGGAAGACGGTTCTGTTGTGAAGGTGGACGACATTTATTATCCGTTATATGGCTGGGGACCACAAATATGCGGATCTTATTTTTTTTTTCTCTATAAAGTTTTTTCGCGACAGTTGTTAAGAGCTATATTCTGCTTTAGTATACGCAGAGGTGAATCCGATTCCCGTCGAAAATGTCGGTAATACAACATTCTACTAACCACGTGAACGCATTCGTTCCATATAATTAAGCTTGCTTATAAAATGTTGCACCCTTGTCAATTATATTTGTAGTACCGAGGAAAAATGTAGCGCCATTTGTTCGTTGATACGACTCATCCATTGCAATTTAAGTTACACGTAAATCGTTTATTTAAAAAAAGTACATTTATATCTAAGAATGCAAGTGTGTGATGGTTACTGAGTAAGAGACTTATTTCTCTCGTATTTTGTTAGTTAAGCACGTCAGACAACACAGCACCAATAGGGCAGTAGTGAGTCTCTTGCATAGGGCAGTGGACAGAGTCGATTGAGTTGACTTGGCAAATTTCGCTGGCGTTGATGTGAAAGCAGGTGTCAAATATATTATTTCGAATTAAGCTACGCATATGTATTTTTTGTACTTCTCACGCCATGCTACTACATATATGTATATAATGTAGTTCGAAAAAAAATTTAAATGTGTAACATTAGCCTAACATAACGTAAAGAGCATCGAACTTAGAAATTGCAAACAACTGCAGTTTTGTATATGAATTTTTGTTTACCTGCCTTTAGACATAGTTTAGACGCAATAAGAGAACAAAGAGCTAGCCTCCTGCTTTATATTTAAAAAAAAAAATACATTTACTCTTTCTACACAAATACGTAAGCTAGGTACAACACCTGCGCACTTTTGTCCAACCAAATCTTAAATATTTGATTATTTACCTTCTTAAAGTACTTGCAATCTTTCACACCAAGCGCTGCCCTGTAATCCACTAAAAGTTTGTCCTTTTCCTCCTTAGTTTCCACCCAAAAGGCACTGGGACAAACAAAATCCGAGGCAACACGACATTCGGGACAAGCTCTGAAAGAAGAAAACATTATTACACACTTCCAAATAGAAAATAGTTTAATAATTAAAACATCATACCGGGTAATCTTGTGCTCAAACTGCTTTGCCTGACGCCACTTTCGTATGCATTCCAAACAAAATATGTGGCTGCAATTGGGCAGGATACCGAATCTCTTCTCCCGTCCCGACTTCTCCATTATCGTGTCGAAACAGATGCCACATGTTTTATCCTTTGAACGAGCAATTGCGAATGAAAGCTCCATGTCGCGTTCGTGCTGTTGCAGACACTCTTGCATGTGCTTTCGCCGCTGTTGGGCATCCGTTGGATGCAGGCAATATGTATCGCACATTTCGCATAACTGAATATGTTGGTAGTTACAGGCAATACCATATGGGCAATCATATTCAAACGGGCACAAACCACCTGGAAGAGGAAGCGGGATACCTTGCGAATTTGTGGTATTAGCGGCACTGCCACCACCACCAGCAACTTCGGCCCATGTGCGGTTCTCACTTTCATCTTCATTTTCATTTTGAGCATCACCTCCTCGCCGATACTTTGGAATGAAAACTGGTGCGTTGACCCACGACTTGCTGGTACTGGGCTTGGCGGGTTCGGTGGTCGGTTCCACTGTCGTCGTTGTAGTTGTTGTTGTTGTTCGAGTTCCCGTAGCGTCGGATCCGTCTCGCAATGATAGGTCATGCGAGAATCTGCACATGTCTCCAAAACGGCAAATGCCACGAGCATAATATCGACACAGTGATGGATTTACATTGTTTGGTGTTGCAATCGCTGTTGCACTCATTTTGAACTAATTTTTATTGATTTATTTTCTAGATGTTTTTTTTTTTTTTATAATTTGTTTTGTTTTATTTTTAAGTAATTTATGAAGTAAAATATTAAGCAGAGAGAATCGGATATGATTTCTCCCTACGGCCTACAGTGTTGCACGAAGAAAGGCGATTGGTCGACAATTTTAGATAGACAGCGTTCTCTGGAAGAAGAAAAACAAAGCTGATGTGAGAAATGTATTCCAAACAATATGCAGGCGAACACATAAGAACACTACTATGTACGGGTTTGGCATATTATATTTATATACCAAGTGCGAAGATGACATGCAGAATTAATAGAATCATTTACGGTTGATGAACGCAAAATGATGTAAGGGGAATCTATAGATATTCAAGGCCACCAATAATAGATCATTGATAACACCAGTGTTAAATTTATTTTACAAAAGCAACAAAATGTGTTATTTTAGTCAATTGCATTGCATCATGTCATTACACAGTAGCGCTTCATCATAGACTAGACAGTTAGGGCAATGGAGCACATAAGAATTTGCTGACTAAAAGAAAAACGCTAATATCGAAATTATCCAAGAGAAGTCTTATCGAAACTAATAATATTACGAAACTTGGTAGAATATATTACAGCAAATCACTTGCACTCGTTTGCAATTTGATTTTTTACACTTTCTTCGTCTTTTATTGTCTGGAAGTGAGTTTTTTCTACTAGAAAATCAAGTGTGAAGTTCGCAACAGCAGTTTCGTATCAATACTACACTACACCACCATTTTGCAATACAAACAATTTTTTGGTAATGCACTTTTTTGGGGCGATTTCTACATTATTTGCACATGGAATTAAGATGTGTATTATTTGGTATTGGATGTGAAATTATTAGATATAACATTTTAGTTAAATTACCTTAGGATTCGTGGGTTTTTGAGATGATAAAAGACAACTTTTTTTCATTCACTCACTTCTTCCACCCTTCCAAGTTCACCACTCTTTTGGTTCTGTTTCTTTTTCTTTCATCTGAATGTCTGTGTCTGTGGTTTTTTTTTTTTTTTTTGAATAGGTTTTGTCTGCTCTTTCTTTAGCCGTTTGGAATTGTTTGATGGAGGTTTCAATATGAAATAATTGGTATAAAACTTTTGAGTTGGCTGCAGTTTATAATGTAATGCAAAGTAGTGCCAAGTTACAGGAAAGTGGCAAATTGTTATTAAAAAAACAAACTCATATAATAGGCGTATTTTTTTTGAGCTCACTTTCAATTTTAAATGCATTTGGTTTTGGATACATATCTAGAAAAGACAAAGTATGCCAGGACTAGTTTCTAGTCGAACAGAAACGAAAAAAACTATTCATCGGTGTATCGGCTTCGAATTCAGAATTGAGAGAACGGAAGAAATTTATTTTTTTTAAATTCAACGCTGTATTTAAAACAGAATGGGCTAATCTTTTAATGCTAATCGATTCATTATGTAAATGGAATTAGGTATTTTTCCTAATCAGTTTTGGTCGTAGGGACTTTTTTAAGAAGTTATACGTTTTATTTATTGTAAAAAACTTATATTCAGAGTTAATAATTATTTGAACGCTGTTCGATCTGCACGCAACGCCAATTAATCATAGATGTCAGAGAATACTTATCAAAAGATGGTTAATATACAGATGATTTCAGATCTGTTGATTCAAAACTTCACTACCTAAGTTACAAAAAGGTTTTCACAAAAATAGGAAAAATACGCTGCGAACTAGGAAAAATGTACTTAAAAAATTCCGAATGGATTCTACAGAAGCATTGCCTCATTTCATTCTTATTTTCGAAATCAGCTGTCAAACATTGTTCATATGTGAAAATGAAAACACAACCTGTTACTGTGCAAACATAGTTTTAACCAACTTTTCCGACACAAATTACTTATAGAAAAAGAAGTAATTTTCCCGTTTCATTCGGATTCAGTGATACCTAATTTTACGAAATTCAAAAAAAGTGGATTTTCCACTACGAATCTACTACGAATGGATTCCATGATGTATTTTTTCGAGATTCGCAGCGTATTTTCGATTACGATTGAATTCGTGTTAGGGGTGTTTGCCAAAAATGGCGTTTCTTAAGGCTTATTATTAATTGGTACTAAATTAAGCCTAACAAACCCGAAAAAGTTCCTCTGAATAAAGCAATCAGCATCATTAGGCGTATTTTTTGGGGAATCTATAACTAGCTCACTTTTACTTTTACATGCAAAACTGGTATACTCACTTTTGGTTTTGCATGTAAAAGTAAAAGTGAGCTAGCTATAGATTCCCAAAAAATACCCCTAATGGACAGCTTGTACACATCTTTGCGTTTGCCCCAACATAACCACTACATCTCGTGGTTCGGAGCGGAATAAATTGGAAACTTTCACTTTTTTGGGAAGTGACATCTATTGTAAACAATGACGCAACACTTTTAATTTCAACCGTTTTACTCACTCTAAATTCACTCACGCCCAATAGATGTCTCTAGCATTCTATGGAGAAATCAAAAATGGTTGCTGCACTCGCTCCATTTCTCAGTGAAATCTATTATAAACAGTATCGCAACGATTTGAATTTTAACCGTTTTACCTGGTAAATTTACTCACGCCCATATTAAGTGTCCCTAGCATTCTATGGAGAAATGCAGTTGTCGCACGAGCGCTAGTCTATATTGGCGTCATTTTCTGGGCAAAATTTTTATAAACTGACATTTCGAGTGAAATCGAATTCAGTGTTCTGCATTTCGAGCGATTCGCAAACTCCGAAATTTTTTCGAAATCACAATTTCACTTTGTCTCAATTCCGAAAAATTTGAAATCGAAATCGAATACAGTGAAATGTAGAACACAAAAATTCATTTCCGATTTCATTTCGAGTGAAAGTGAAATGTGGAACCTAGCAGTTAATTTAATCCCACCCAGTTTAATTTAATTGATCCCAGTGGTGTCTGGTGTGGTGAGGTGACGGCAGTACGTTGAGAGACTTTAGTTAGTCACAATTTGGCACAATGAGAACACTCTCCTAAGATTTTCAGATTTTGGAATTTTTCTTTACAAAAAATATGAAATGTTTAATTTTCGATGATTTTGAGTTAATTGCCCTGAAGTGGCCGATTTCGTTCAGATTATTCAGATTATTATTATGTCTCTGAGGGTATTTTCAAAACTTGTCTTACTAAAAAATAGATTGACCCAGAGATCTACACCTTACAGCGCGTTTCAATTCACTTGGCCAACCGTCGGTTGCGCAGAGAGAGGATTTAAGAGATACACGACACAAAACAAAACACAGAAACAAAATACACAGCAACCTGGGGGTCTAGCACGTAACTTGATACAATCGAGTTCAGTCGATACAATCGAACTCTGGCAGCACCTAATTTGTCTCAATCGATTATTCTCGATTGATTATCCTCGATTGTGACAAATTAGGTGCTGCCAGAGCTCGATTGTATCGACTGAACTCGATTGTATCAAGTTACGTGCTAGACCCCCTGCGCAGTAGAATGGCCAAGTCCCAAGTGAATTGAAACGAGCTGTACCTCTACTTACCAGCAGACCCAACCTCAAAAATCGCTGAAAAATGTTCGCTATACAATTTTTCGATCTATTTTATTGCATATTCGTTAAGATAAAACAGTTACGTTGCTTTATACAGATTTTATATTTTATTACATATATTTGTTTATATTTTAATGATTTTCTGGTTTTTGTTATATTTTCTGTTCTCACAAGAAAAAAATTATGCGTGAAAAATTATTAAATATAAAAACAACTAAGAAAAAAAAACCTCTAACTGATACACTAGAACTTGTTTGTGTTGGACATTATCCATGCACCCATTGAGAAACAATAATTTTTGTTGTTTATCAATTAAACTTATTTGTTTATTTTTAATATTTCTAGTAGTACATTGTCGATATTCTTTTTAAATACATGTTCTCTAACAATAGGCTCTTTTCCCCAGCTACAGTTAAAATTTGATTTGTGTTTATATAATGAATGTTGTTTGCTAAAATTTGATTTATATTTGCTTTGCTTATTAATTCAGTTTATATATTTTTTGTTAATTATTTTTCATTTGTTTTCAGTCTCGCTCACACCCTTATATTAAGTTTTTTTTTTTTTATTATTTTTTTTTTTTTCTTTACATACATTATATTTAATTGCAATAATATAAAAATATACAAGTTACTTCATTTCAGTAAGAATAAGAGAATTTTTTTCTTTTGTGTTCGAAAGATTTAAAAGCACAAACAAAAACCAAAGACAAGAGTGTATTTTCTGTTTAGAAAGGAAACACAAGTTGAATTGCATGATTCACTATTTGTATGTGTTTTGTTCAATTTTTATTCAAAATTTACAACATGATGAAAAAAAAAAAATGTAACTAAATTATTAGTTAAATATGTATAGTTTATTTCCCTTAGGAAGTTGTTTGTTTTTTAATAAATTTTTACACCTACGTTTAAAATTACAAATAAAATTGTAATGAAATTAACAAGAACTTAATGTACGTTTAATTTTTTTGTAAAAAAAAAATTATAATAATAATAATTACTATTTATAGTAAGTTTCATTAAAATTCATTTTATACACCTGCTGCTAGGCATGGCTATCGATGACAGCTGCAGATGGCCTTGAATTGTTAACTGGCGCCACTGCAGGTTGTTCTTGTTGCTCGCGCATCTGCCGTCTACGTTTTTTGCTCCAGAGCTCGTGACAGTCCTGCCATGTGGGCAATTCTGGTGTTGCCATTCTGAAAAGAGAGCGCAGGAATTGAGAAAATTGCCCCAAGGGGTAAGTCGACATCGTTTGTTCGATTTTACTTACTGCTCTGGAAATACGTTTCGCAGCCAAACGGATTTGAGGGCGTCATCAGCGGTTATTCGCCTTTCGGGATCCAACTCGAGCATTCTGTCGAGTAAATCTAACGCGGGCGTTGGCATAAATTCGAAATCTTCACGTAATCGTCGACGATGTTGCTTCTTCTGTTTGAGCGTGTGGAAGAGAGGCAGCTTTATAACGTTTGGCCAAACGGCTGGCACGGGCGATCCACACATCCGTGATATTGTCTCTAGTTGTTGCATTTCAGCATTCGCTTGGAAAAGTGGACGCTTTAGGAAGAGCTCACCCAGTATGCAGCCACAACTCCAGACATCTATCGAGGGGCCGTAACGCTCTTCGCCGAGCAGAAGTTCCGGCGAACGATACCACAGAGTTATAACTTTATTTGTGTATGGACGCTCTCGATCTTCCGCATTGTAGAGGCGGGCCAAACCGAAATCGGCAAGTTTCACTTCACCCCTTAGATGGAATGAATGGTTATTGGTTTAAAAAAAAAAAAACTAAAACTCCAAACTCACTTGTTGTTCATCAGAATATTTGAACACTTGATGTCGCGATGCAGAAAATTTCGCTTGTGGCAGTAGTTAAGGCCGTTTAGCAGTTGCTTCATAATGCTCGCATTATTCTCCTCATTGAATGCCACCATTCCAGACTCCAGCAACCCCATTAGATCATGATCCATATACTCGAAGACCAAGTAAAAAGATCCCTTATCCTTGCGAAATTCTAGGGCATCTTGCTTGTCTGTGACAATCTCGTGCAGATTCACAATATTAGGATGGTTTAGCTGGCGAAGAATTTTAATTTCACGCACAGCAGTGATGGGGAAACCTTCTTTTTCATGTTCCAGTCGCACCTTTTTCAGAGCCACCAGCTCGGATGTGTGGTTATCGCGGGCTTTGTAGACCTAAAAAGTAACACAGTTAGACAAATGTTTGAAAGACACCGAAAATCGTTTCTTACCTGTCCATAAGTGCCCTCACCAATTTGTGCAATCATTTCGAAAACGTCCACACATCGTTCACCCCAATCGCGGACGTTACTTCGGGAATCTCGCCGATTGAGGATAACTGGGCGCTTTCTCTTAACCGTCGTCGCACTGAAACCAGACGAGTTCTTTCCACCACCACTTGAAGTATTCATACTGTCGTCCGGACTTCCGATAATCTCATCATCGCCACTAAGGTCTTCACTTCCCGGCACCATCGGCGGCATGGGCAAGTTGAGCAGACTTTTGTTTGCATTGGGCGCGGGTGTTTTTGTCATCTTTTTTTCGGGTGTAGGTGACTTGGGTGAGCCTAGATCTTCTGTGCGTGGAGGACTCGGCGTTGGGGCATTCACCAAATCAGCGACACTCACTCCCGGCGGCATTGGTAATGCGGTAAGGCTTTTCGGTTTACTACTGACTTTGGTTTTGCTGAACGACACCTCGTTGGAATAATCCTTTTTATAGTTGTCGGTGCGGGAGGTGTGCGCGCTCAAACTGTTATTGTTATTGATGGGTGCTTCGTCGCCAATAATCGGATGATTCCGTTGTTCCGCTGTTGGGGCAGCACCGTCGGTTGTATCCTGATTGACTGTATCGGCCGTCGGCATAGGAATGTTAATTATATCTAAGTTGTTATTGCCTAATTTAACACCATTTGCTACATGTAGCTGTGAGGAGTTGGCAGTCCCTTCTGTTGCTGTCTTGCTTTGCGGCGTAGAGTTATCTGAGGGACTGTTCTCACTGGCATTCGGTAACGCTCCATTGCTATTGCTCTCCTCCTGCTTTTCAATGATTTCCTAAAAGAGAGAAAGAGGAGTGTGATCCAATGCATGGGGATATGAGAACTGCATTGGCTTACCTGCAAAGCTTTCTCTCGCTTGTGCTTGTCTTTGACCAACTCCGCGAATAGACTTGTCTCGCTGATCTTCTTACTGTAGTCCAAGCGCTTCTGTTTCATTTCGTCTACTGGCGAAAGGGACAATGACCGCGAAGGAGAGTATCGCTTCTGCCGTGGAGATAAGGACTCGTAGTGGTGTTTGGAGGTGCGCGGCGATTTGCTGCGCGAATAACGCTCATGTTTCGAAGATCGTGATCGCACTGGCGATGGACTTGAGACGGCGTACTTATATTTATGAGAGCGATTCGACGATGCCTGTCTGTTGTACGAATGCTGCGGACTACTGGGACTAGAATGATAGAAAATATTTCAATTTTGTCGCGGAGCCAACATTGAGAAGCCACAAACCTTGCAAAACGTTTGTTCGAATATTTGTCTTTATTATATCGATCATAGTGTTGGAAGTCTTTGCGGGAAACATGATGCCTGGAATCATACGAACGACCATCATTGGCTTTTCGACGCTTGTGCGGTGGAGTTGCCGTTTGATGGTGGTAGCGATCTGTAAGAGTTTATATAGCTAAAGTCTTAAGAAATGATCATTTTAAATGCTTGACTAACCTGGTGATATCACATTCATCTTTCGCGCATCCATCTGTCCTTGCCTGTGATGGTGATGGTGGTGACTCCCAGCATTCCCACTGTTTCTGTGGTGGTGGTGATGGTAATGCTCCGGTAACGAGTTCTTGGGACTCATCGGACCATACATGTTACCCTTTGGCTTGCTATTGTACAGCGGTGGTGTGTGTGGCGATGCTGCATACCGCCCCTTGCATCCCGATGAACCGCTTCCACTGGGCAGAGGCCGTAAAGGCGGCGTTCGATGCCTTGAGTTCGGCGTCGTATGTCTATGTGATGCTGTCACATGCGAACTAGAAGTAGCCGCAGTCGATGTATTCGGTACGTTACTGATACTGCCGCTTGCACCTGGCAAATTTGAGGCGGATTCTGAGTAGTAGCTGTTACTACTGTTCGGACGTAATGGTGGCGTTTCTATGGATAGCGGACTTAGCTCCTTCATCGGCGTATATGTCGCTGCACTATTGTGCGTGCCGCTGCGGTTCCACCGATCAAGTGGTGATTTTCTGCCAACCGGTGGTGGGGTGTAGTTAGGCATTTCCAGCAGTTCTTCTAAATCGGATAACGTCTCAATACTAGAAATTGACTTCTGACGCTTCTTCTTGCGTTTTTTTGATTTCTTTGATTTCTTGTGCTTTTTGTCTTTTTTGCTCTTTTTACGTTTGCGCTTGCGCTCGCTCTCAGAATCGTCTAGATCATCATCAAGAAAAGAACCATCTGTCGACAAGTACTCATCGATTTCGTCTGCCTCGGCGGACATCTGAATTTCCGCCAATCGCTTCTGTTCGCTGCTCGTGGCCGACTTCTGCATAGACGACGAATTCGAGGACGAGTTGATCGGCGAACCAATGATTATGCGACGCAACTGACTGGGCGACAACTTTGCCACTTTCTCTTCAATTTCTAAACTCTCTTTCCTCTTCAGGCTGTAGCCATCGTCGCTGCTCGCCGAATCAGAATTTCCCTTGGTCTTTGAATCGTGTTTGTTAGACAACGACGGCTGATCGGCACTACTTTCGTCGTTAATCTCACCGGCTTCGGGTACGGAAAAGTCCTCCGAACTAACATCAGAGTACTCAACCACTTGATTTATACCTCTCGACGACTTGTCCATCTTATTCGAGGATGTTCTGCGCCGATGACGCAAGGATGACTCTTCTGAGATTGAAGACGAATCGCCACGAGAATGCTTCCGTTTTTTCGACTTCTTCGAAGGTTTTTTCGACGAGGTATGTGTTTTATTACTCAGCCCTCCTACACTACCGGACTTGTAACGCGACGATTGGCGTTCTAGATCCATTTTAAAATGCAAAGAGTCTAACGACCTCCGAACCCCGATACCACGGTGGAGAGATTACTATTTGTTCTTTTTTTCTTCAGTCTAACACTAATAGGGTGTCCCTTTTTTATTATTTGTTTTGTCTTTGTTTAGTCTTGGAATCAAATTCAATAAAATAATAGCCACTGATCTGACAGAATATTTGTTTACATTTTTAATTGAGTTACATAAAGCCCGATACGAGGATTCGGGTGGAGCTGCAAATCTGAAATGATTAAAAAGGAAAAAACTCATTTTTATTAATGGTTATTTCTAATGTGATTTCAGATAACTTTAACTAAGCACTGCACTGGAACTGATCTGGACTGGATTTAGTAGTTTTTTTTTTTTAAATTGCTTGCCTAGGCATATCTTTATTGGCTTTTGATTAATCGATCAGTCACTTTTATAATACAAAACAGAAATGCAAATTGGTTTTGCAGATATTATATTATTTAATAGGAATAGACATAATAGGAAATGATATTCACTGTCATTACCTAATTATTAGTGATAGAGCTGAGCAATTGAACTGGATAATGAATGTGAATCTGGCAAAGTAAGCTTAAAGAACAGTTTGTAACGCGTATTGTATGCATTTCAAAAGTGAAAACATTTTTGTAGTTCCATCCGTATGGATGAATTGAAAAGCGGTCTCAGGACAGTAATACCGTCCGATGTTTATCAGACATTTGTGAGGGGTTTATTTACTGGTATCCTAGTCTAACATACTATCCACTAGGCTAATTTGTTTTAGCAGTCGCAGAAATAATACTAAACATACTACATAGGTTACGCCCACAAAGTGCAAACTAAAAAAAAAACACGGAGCTGATTTCGACATCATGTTTGGAAACACTAACAAGAACTTTCCAGTAGATATTAAAATTATTTTTAAATCGATACTACAACCGTAGTTAGAATTCCTCTCACTCGAAAACATAGCAAACAAACTTTGAACAAGCAAAGCCTTAATACTCTACTTAAGAGATTCTAGTATTAATGAAAATGCGATAATCACATGTAAGATCAAAAGATAGACAAATATAACTGTGTACACATTCAATTTGAATATGAAAATTAGACAAACTAATAACTATCCTCATCACAAATACTCACTGAAGCTAATGGTCACCATCACACAGTGCAAAACAGATTTTAACTCAAAACACAAACGGAAACACATTCTACATTTTGAATTACTCACTTATATTACATTTAATATAAATTTAAAATTTTAATAAAGAAATTCAATAAAGTTTTGTGAAACCCATAGAAACTTGCTCCGAAGCTGTCAGGTTTTTAGGTTAGGCTTAAGACAGCAGCTGTCAAATAAAATTAAATGACATCCAAGAAGAGTGAGAGGAAAGATTCGTTTTTTTTTTGTTGAACGTTTCTGGTTTAACCCAGAAAAAATGAAAATTTCCACTAAAGAAAATTATTTAAAATCAACATTTTAAGACATTTACTCTCATTTGAAAACTATTTATTCACTTATATTAAATTCGAATGAATTACTCACCTGCAGAAAATTGTTTGCAACCAAATGAATGAAAGCTGCAATTGTCAACCTGTCATGGGTGCCTCCATCGTGTGGCCGTGGCCAAATCGCTTTGGGATGGCAGCGAAAACAAATTACTATTTTTACAAACTTTTCTTATCTTCGCCAAACACTTTTTCACAGATTTTCACTGGGATTTAGTTTTTTTTTATTTTGCACAATTTACGTTTTTATTTTTTCGAATATGTACAATGAAATAGGTACACTTTAATATTTTTTTTTTACAAAATATTGAAAATCACTGGCGCACTATTACACTTTTCCGGTAACAATTAGCACATTTTCCAAAACAATTCTAGAATGCAATTTTTTAATTTACTTCACTTTTTGTTTATCTATACGATTTAACTAGGATCCATGAAAATACATCGTTTTCTGAGATTTGTTTAAACAGAAATTATATATATTTTCGTTTTTTCTGTGATGGCGATCATATTTTTTTTCTCGTATGTGTGAGTAGGATAAAAAGTACTAGGCCTTTTGAGTGCCAAAAATTGGATTGAAGGATTTGGAAATTGAAACTACAACTGGAAAATTCATTAAAATTGCATTTCCATTAAAAGTTATTTTTGTGTGATTTAAAACCACGAAAATCGCATAAATTTCATAAGAATTTTGTTCTCTTATGCGTATGGGATGGAAAAGAAAATTTCTTTCTTTTTGTTCGTCGCTTTAAGCGAGAGCTATATGAGTGATTACGACAGAAAAGATGAAAGAAGAATGTCGTGTGAGTGAGCAAATTGTGGGAAAACTGTTGCGATTTGCGAAGGCGAAGCACAAATTTAGATGAAAAATTGTAATAGATTGTTATTCGAGAAACTATAGTTGTTTCGCTTTATTAAACCGACTAATGAGTTAGAAGGGGAATAATATATAGAATTGTGCGTATATTAAATGGACTAAATTGTAATAGGAGGCATAGATTAGTTGCAATTTGTTTTTGCACTCAGATAGGTACATAAATAATATTTTGCATTAATAAATGTTAGCCTTCATTTATATGAAATGTGATACGAAAATTTGTTGTAAATAGCAAAAAATGTTATGATGTAAATTATTAACAAACAACAATTTGTTTGATGGTTTATTTCGCCTTCAATTCTAACAAATTTGTTGGCAATCAATTTAGCAATGTTTTAATTATTTAAGCATCGAATTTAAAATAAGAACGAATATGTTCGCAAGGAATCCTAGCTAATTCCCTTTTCAAACATTAAATTAGTGACCGAAACATCACTTAAGGAGGTTGGTGTCTAAATAGGTGCGAGTATATATTTTGGTAATATTTTACATCAAATCGTTATAATGTCTGTCTATTCTGTATGAACACACAGCCCTTCCTATGAAAGGCGAAGCAGATAGATTTTTAAGTTAGTTATGCGATAGAAGGGTTGAGAAACACCTTGCAAACGAGAGTAGAACTGTCCTAAAAACTTCTCCATTCATCCATTCAAAATGTGCATGTCCATAAACGCCTTCCAATGAAAGTCATGTTCAGCGAGACAGGTAGCTTTTGAGTAAGTAGAAACGAAAAAGGTAGATGGCACAGAAAATTCACCGAAAATCCTCTTTCAGAAATAATTTGCACATGAGTATGAAGGGGGTTTTCCTTATAATTTGTATTTCACTGCAAAGACGCCTTGTTTTTGTCGTTGATGGGAATGAAAGTCATGCCCATGATATTGTGTCCATGCACAATAGTCATCAAACTAATTTCTTCCCTTCGTCCCAAAAATTAAAACTCTCACATTTGGTAAATAGTTCACAACACACAAGTAATTCCAAAGCAAGTTGTAATAGGAAAGAGGAAGATAATTAATCGTCCTGTGTGTGGAGATGAAAAGCAGTGCTTTCGTTTTATAGATGCTAAGGAATATATCGGCAGCTTATATTTAACAAACACAAATAACTCAAATAACACAAATTCTTTTATCCCGCATTTCGGATCACGCTTCATTCATATTTAAAACTTTGAACACACCCATAAATGATATTGTACCAAAATGATATACAATTAAAAAAGGTGACGTACACTTCCTTACCGATGCGTCGCATTCTGACGGTTTGATCGAAGTTTTCCATTTGAAAAATGTTTGTTTTTATTTACATTTTTAGTTAATTTACAATTTTCTTTAAATAAATTAATTTGATGTAGTATATTTCCAACTGAAAATAATGTCAACATTGTCCATTAGCTTGGGTGAAAAGATTGAAGTAATTTTGTGACATTTTACACCAAAAAGAGTTAACACAAATCTTGATTTTATTTCCTCAGGATTACGAAGTCTTAAATTTGCTGGGAAAAGGTGGCTTTGCTAGCGTTTACAAGGCACGATGTATAAATACAAATACAATGGTTGCGATCAAAATGGTAAAAATCATTTGAAAATGTGTGTACATGATAATGTAAATATTGGTGTGGTTTGTAGATCGACAAAAAACTCATTCATGGTGCGGGAATGTCCAACCGAGTGCGTCAGGAGGTTGAAATCCATTCACGCTTAAAACACCCTTCGATTCTTGAACTGTACACATTCTTTCAAGACCAAAACTATGTTTATCTTGTTCTTGAATTGGCTCACAATGGAGAACTACATCGCTACCTAAAGCAGAGTATGCACCCCATGAATGAGTCTGAAGCTGCAAGTATCATGAGGCAAGTTATCGCTGGCCTATTGTATCTCCATTCACATCAAATTCTCCATCGGGATATATCATTATCAAATTTACTATTGACAAAGGATATGCATGTGAAAATTGGTGATTTTGGACTGGCGACGCAGTTGAAGACACCACATGAAAAGCATATGACAATGTGTGGTATGTTGTGAACCATCATAAGTCGGTGTCTTTTCTACTAAGATGTATTGTATATTTAAACAGGAACTCCAAATTATATATCGCCCGAGGTGGTATCGAGGCTTTCCCATGGCTTGCCGGCGGATGTATGGGGTCTAGGATGTATGTTTTACACCCTTTTGGTAGGCCGACCCCCTTTTGATACAGACGCTGTGAAATCAACTCTCACAAAAGTAGTTATGTCTGATTATCATTTGCCTGAGCATTTGTCATATGAGGCCAAGGACTTGATTGATAAATTTTTGAGGAAAAATCCTATTGAACGTATTTCGTTAGATGATGTCTTGAAACATCCCTTCATGGTGAAGTACTCGCCTTCTGAAGGTAAGACTTACAACAGCACTGTGTCTTCTGTGGACAGTGGAATTATCACTTTTGCCAGCGGTAAGCTATTCAAGTGGATTTATAAAAAATAGATTCTTTCATCACAAAACTTGTAGGTTCATCCAGCAATTCACGCCAAAAGTTTACACCCAAGCCTCTCGCCCAAATCAACGAAAATCACGCATATACCCCCACAATAGGCCTCAATTATTCTTCTTTTCACAATCCACAACCACAACTTCAGTTTGATAGTATGGAAGTGGACAGCAGGTGGCCTCAACCAGAAACATCGTCATACTCCCAAAAACCCGTTGATCCAGGTGGTGTGTTCTTTCGCAATGAAAACCTCCGGCCCAACCCGCAATATAACAATTACGAAGTTCTGCAACCGAAATCTATTTGTTTACCGTCACCGCCACCGCCGATAATTCCGGGCATACCCACCGTCGAGGAGAAGAAAGAGACAATCAGCGTTCCACCGTTAAACACTGAACGACTTCTAGCCACTAGGCACAAGACAAAAAATGCAATAATGAGTATATTAAAGTCAGGCGAAGTTGTTATCGAATTCGTTAAGTACAAGAGCCGGATGCAGGAGGAACGGATAACCGATGTATGCTGGATTTCCGGAGATGGTCTGAGAATAGTTTTGTATCAACCAGATTCACGGTAATTATATTAATCCCCAATGAGATTCAGTCCATCTAAACAATTTTTGTAGTGGCCTGCCGATACGAGACGAACCCCCAGAGAAGCCCACAAACGGTGCTGATGTGGCTTTCAGCTACGAATGTCTCCCATCTAAGCACTGGAAGAAGTACATGTATGCGTCTCGCTTTGTCAATCTTGTTAAGGGTAAAACACCAAAAATTACCTACTACAGCAATCAGGCAAAGTGTCAGCTCATGGAGAGCATGGTCGATTTCGAAGCTTGTTTCTACAATGGAGTAAAGATGACCAAAACATCCACCACTCTAAAGATTATGGATCAGAATGGTAGAACTCTAACAGAGGCACCTAGCATGCTTCCAATTGCCATGAAATCTCTTCACCAACACTTTGAAGAGAGTCTCAAACACTGTCACACAGTTTCGAATGCTTTAGAGCTGATTCAGGGAAATGGGACTTTGTGCTTTCCAGCAATCATTGGAAAGCGCCCAACTACAGAGGTCGCCGGCCAAATCTCAAGCATAAGAGACAACATGAATTTTGCTTACTCCACGCCCAAGTCGCAACAGGTACATACATCCTTGAAATTCCAATTGAAATCCTTACTGATGCACATTTGTAGGGCTCTTTTAACTTCTCGATCAGTACAGTCTCATCGACACAAAGAAGCTCCAGCAACAGCGCTGCAATACAATCGAATATCCCCATCAAGCGAGTCAATGTCCCCGGCATAGGTATCGCAACTGAGGTATGCAATTGTCATCTCCATACATTCCCTCTTTATTGTTTTGTTTTGCCCTTAGCTATCCCATGGAATTGTCCAAGTTCAATACCACGATGGATCGCACATGTCCGTGATACCCGACGAGCAAGGCGGCGGAGTCACCTTCACACAATCCGGCGGACAATCTACTCACTTCGGCTACCATGACGATCTACCACATTTGGTTAGAGAAAAACTGGGCGATTTGCATTTGGTGAAGAAACACCTTAACCAATCGTTTCAATCGCGCCGCATACAACAAGACCTATGTCCATCAACGCCACAAACAACGAAATTACCAATGCAACAAGCCGCTCACCCGATGAAGTACTTCAGATAAATAGCATGCGATTTTACTAATTTATTTATATTTTAATATTGCTTATTGTAATTTATTTTTGTTAACGCTAGACTTACTGTATATTTGTAGAGGCATATAATATTAAAATTAAAACCAATTAGGCAGATACATATTACGTGGATTATGCTTCATCTCTTTTCTTGAACTGGTAAAATAATTGTGGTACTGGATTTTTTTTTACAGGCTGATAGGATTTGGGGAGACACAATTATGATTACATCCTTAATTTATACTCAACGCCGAATTATAAATTCATTGATTTCTTGAAAGCCCGAAAAATATCTTCTATTTTGTTAATAGATCAAAACGCTCTTGAACAAATCTCACGATGCGATGGAAGAAAATTTCACGGTTAGGAATACAAATTTGCAGACAGAAGGGGATTCAAGTTGCCTGTGTTATTCATCCTAACCTATAGATATATAAAGCCATGCAAAACCATAGTGGTTTCTTACGAGAAAAAGACATGTTATCCTTGAACCTATCGCTTGATAGAAACTTTAGTGCCAGTAGAGAATTATGGGCCAGTAGCCGCTGTGCGGCAGCCATAAAGTGACTCACCCCTATTGTCGTTGTCGTTTACGACACGACTATTTGGTATTGGCGACTAAAAATAAACGACTTTTGTCGCGGCGACGATCGACAAATGGCGTCTGAAATGTCAAAAAATGTGGATTGTATTTTTCGACGACGATCGTCGGTATTGCGCGAGGCGTTTTGTGACGACGTTTGTCGTGGAAATGATACATTTCTGTCGTCGACTGTTTTGCGGACGACTGTGTGATGATGTGTTAAAAAAAAGTATGTGTACTTAATTTTTAGTTAACAAAAAGACAATTATAGTTATTTTGCAGAATGGAGATAACAAATAAAAGGCAATTTCTACATTTAGTGAAAGAAATGGAGAAAAATATCCCGTTGGCAAAATCGTTCACAAAGGGCCTAACAAAAAGTGATGTTAATCGGTAATGGGACGACATAGCCTTATCTCTGAATTGTCTTGGACCACCTTCGACTTCGATAGTCTAAAATACATTTAAAATCTGAAAATAATTGTTATTAACAGAATGTATGCAATTTAAATTATTTCTACCACCCACTTAATGTCGGGCAAACGACTCGACACGACAAACGTCGCCAGTCGTTTGCGACAGACGACGACGACAATAGGGGTGACTATTTTGGAAATAGTCGCCAACTTTTTCAGCACCTGACCTTGTCAATCCCCCAAAGGCTTATCTAGGAAACTACTTTCCCAACCATTTCACAGTGATAATTAGTATCGCTAAGAATCTTTGCTTTATTTATTAATTAATCACCCCTATTCCCGTTGGCGTTTGTCGTAAATGAGTCGTATTTCACTTGTTTTTTAGTCGGTGTTTTTGACTTTTTTGAGACAAATGAATTGAAATGACGGTGAACACATAGAAATGGAAATAAAATTGGTTAACCAAAGTTAAAAAAAAATCTGAACAGCGTTTTACAACGACACGAAATATAAGTCGTATACGACAAAAGCGTGAATAAATCCAAATGGTTTGCATGCAAAATCGTTAAAACACAGAAAACAAAGATCGCCATCTTTTCCATTCCAATAAATCCATACATACCTTCTTGGCATCACAGTCAAATCATGACAGGATGATTTGTTCGAATTTATTTTTTTTATTGCACATTATTTCAAATAACTTAAGTTGTAGGTACTTAGCTTATTCTTAAAAAGTTTGCTTATATTCTAAATACGTATATGTATTGCTAAATTTGTCCATTTTTTAAAAAGGGCGTACTTTAGTATAGTTATTTAAAATTGAACAAGTCCTATTACAACCTTTTCATTAATATTTATTTAATTTCGACCTCAAATTCGATTGTGTTACGTAATATCGTAATATCTATTATGCATGCTCATGCACGTAGTATATTTTGTTGTTGTAAAATTACAAAATACATTATACAAAAGGACGTTTTTTTTTTTGTTATGTTTGTTTTGTTTGTCAAGTCTTTCTGTTATTTTGATAAAATTTGACTTTTTACGACTTTGTCAGAGGACAGATTTGTTAATTTATCATTCTTATAATTAAAAGATGCTTATAATAATTTTACATAAAAATGTGTTCAAGTTAAACATTGCTTATCAGTTGATTGCGATTGGAGTTTTCATTAACATTTTGTATAATAATGTAAATATTATTATTTGTATATATATATATATACATAGCATGTAGTTCAATAGAGTGTATAATAACATTTAAGTGGAAATTTCAATTTATCTACTTTGTGCTTTATTTAATAAAAAGTGAATAGATCGATAGATTTACAATTTTATTTTTAATATTGTTTTAATAGTATGTAAATATTTTGTAGAAAAAGTCAAAGATTTCATCAGGTGGTTGTTTCGTTGAATGAAATTTTTTATGTAAATGTAAGGAAATAAAATACAAAATTAAATTAAAAAATAAGGCATTCTTTTGTGACAAAAACAGGGTCCTGCTCCGGTATCTAGGCAATGAGTTACCGCAGTGTGTGTTGCCAGTGTGTTACACTACTTAGTGAGGGGTCCCCCGAAAAATAAAAATTTCTAGTCTTTTTTCCTACTGATCCACCTCTGACAAACATCTACATACTTGCTATTTGAAAAAGCTCCTTTGTTCGTAACCGGGATTAAATTATAGCTCCCTTCAATATAAAAACGTACACAACAAATAGCGAACTTATTTAAATATCTACGCTCAGCATTTTATTCAACTTATTGGTTCGCCTGTCTAGACAAATTCGATCTTTTTTGGGTCGCCTTTCTTAATAAATTTAAAAAAAAAAAATAGAACTTTTAAGTACTGACAATCACCCCTATTCCTGTTGGCGTTTGTCGTATACAACTCATGTTTCGTGTCGTTGTAAAACGATGTTCAGATTTTTTTTAAAACTTTGGTTAACAAATTTTTTTCCTTTTCTATGTGTTCACCGTCATTTCAATTCATTTGTCTCAAAAAGATAAAAACACCGACTAAAAAACGAAGTGTAATACGAGTCGTTTACGACAAACGCCAACGGGAATACGGGTGAATGTAATCAGGAGATAGGCGGGTAAAACTTCTTGATCTATAAGAGTTAGCTAAGACCAAGAAAGTAAGTACTATTTTCACTAAAAAACGACAAGCGGTGGATTTATCTGCTAAATTTTTTAAAATGAATCAAAAATAAATTGCCGATTTGTCGAACGACTAGATGCAATCGAATTCGGGATGACGAAAGTTTTTTTAGATCGGGTTTAAGTCTCTCACTATTGCAGAATATCCCTCGCGTAATAGCTCTGCAATTTCATTTGATGATGTTTTCCTTCCAGCGAACCTCCAAACACACAAAAAAAAAAAAGTAAATTGTCACCAATGCTGTTTAAAAAACGGATCGTAGTTGCGGAAATTTAATAATACAATTATTAATCATGATCCTTGAGTCTTAGGGTTCTGACTGATGAAACAAAATGAAAACAAAGAAAATCATAATATTTTAAAGTTAACTTTTATTAAAATAATAAAAAAAAAACTTTAAATGTTTATTGCGAATTAAAAATTATACAAAATAAACAAATTAAAAACTAAAATTGAATAATTCACCTAAGAAGACATAGATTAAATTATATGTTGAGGTGTTAAAAAAATAAAATAAATGTTCAAGTTTCTAAATTAATTAAAATTTCACTTACTTCATTTGAACAAACTAAGCAAAGTTTTTTTTTTATTAACTTTGATTGCTTTCTCAACATTGTATACAAACGACTTTCTTAAAACTAAATTTTCTCATTTGATTTTCGGTTTTCATCCATAATTACATAGTACGTACATTTTGTTTCAAACAGTTTATTTAAAAAATACAATAATGTATGTATATTATAACGTAGTTCATTACCGTTAATTCGTTGGTAGAAATGGAAGGTCAAATAATTTTCTATTTTATCTTAGAGTTGAGGACTCTAATTAATTTGTAAAGTTAAGTTTTTAAACATTTATTCTCTAGAAGAATTTAGTCTTCTTTGTTTTCGTTACGATTTATAATAATAAAATACACGTTCTGCGATTAATTTAAATAGCAAATTACAGAAGAATCATTTTGAGCAAATTTCGATTAAAAAAACAAACATTGTTGATAAAAGAAAATTTAAGAATGCATAATAGAAAACCAGAAAAAAAATTGGACGGAATGTAAATTGTGCGTTGCTGAAAGAAAGCATTCATGTTGGTGTGGGACTTAACTAACTTAACAAAATATTCAAATAAAAATGAAATTAATTATATAATGAAAATGAACAACTGCCTTGCATTTGTTGCACTATCGTGAATGTATATGTGTGATTTGGTGTGCCAGTGATGCGTTGATGTTAAAATTGATTACATTCTAGTGATATGTTTCTTTCTTGGTGGCGTGATAATACATAATTTGATTTTTTAAATCAAACTAAGAGAACTTAACTTAAGCGGATAAACATTAAAACTCATAAAATTAACTTAAAGGGTAAATATACAAAAGATAAGGCGTAAAAATGAACGGTGTGTGGCAGGTTAAATTATTTCAGCTCAAAATGAATCTTCTGAAATATGTCCTAGAAACGATCCTTTGATGTTGCGCTATATTCCAGTTCGTTAAGATTTTGTATTTCCTGTAGTTCTTGGAATTTTTCATGATCCCTAATGTGGGCGTAGTTGGCCGAGAGACACATTAAATAGTGCACCAAACTGAGAATCACTAGAAGGGTGGCCAATGTGGCTAAGATGAACATTACTTCAGCATTTTCGACGCCGTCTTTGCAGAATGCTTTGATTTCGTATTTGTCGCAGATTTTCATTTCTTCAATTTTGGTGCTAGCAGGAAACATGAAATCTACAAAAGAGGTTCTCATTAATGTAATCAACATTTATCAGAAAGAAAGGTTTTTAAGTCCCTGCTGTAGTCATGTAGTGAATTAGTGATTTTCTTGCCTTAAGGTGAATTATATGAAATGGCGCCCAGTGATGGGGTATTTAACACAACAAATTTATAAACAAATTTCATACTAAAGGCAACTTACTACTGTTTACAAAAAATTAAGCAATTGTTGTCTAAATTTTCTAGGAACCGTATTTATAAATTTGTCCATACGTACAACTTTTTCTGTTCAACTTCTCAGTCAATTCCACAACAGGTTTCATTGAATTCCTATGATATGCTATGGTTAAATGTTTCAGTTTTGTTCTGTTACGTGTTTTCACTGATGGCTATAACCGACGCCTTAAGTTGCCACCTAGAAAACACTTACACCCTCCCTAACATATGAGATGCTACAAAGTGTAGATTGTGGCTGCAATCATATTGGCGCTTCTAATTTTACGCACTAAATCTCATAATATCATAGAACTCTTATGCAAACCCTTTAGACACTAATAAATACCATTACACATGACGACACCAAGTACCCGTCTCTATGAATACTTACAAAACTGTGTCAAGTCGATGCAGCTCAACGACCTCTCCACACTGGAGCACATATTCCAGAACATTGTGTAAATGAATGTTACAATCACAAGGAAGCATAAAATCAACGTCCAAACGAAATTCAACAAATAAGTCAGTCCCATCAGCTACAGAGAAAAAGAAAAGAAAAGAGATAAGCACCAGGGAAAACCGTCAAGGGGAACCTCTCATATCATCATCCATCCGCCGACAAAGTTCTTTTTGCATGCAATCTTACCACGGCACATGAGATCCGTCCGCCCACTCTAGATCTCCACGCTCGATACACCTTATAGCGAGTTGCACCAGTTGCCAGAAAGCCAACAAACAGAATCATAAATCCCAGAGCAGCCATTCCTGCGGCAATTATTACGAATATCATCTGTACAGCTTCAATCCTTGGAGAATCAAAATAGAAAACATAATTTGTTGATTATATACATACATATAGGGAAATGGGGTTCCCAGTGGCAGTTACTTACCATATCAACCGCAAGTGGAACACTTGATCCATCATGATTATGGTGAGTGATGCGCCACGATACATTGTGCCACAGAATATGCCCACCCCCAGCAAACACATAAGGGTGGCTATTAGAGTGGCATATGGTATTCGCGCCATACATGATTGAAAGCAGTCACCTATTTTGGAAAGGGAGACAAAATAATTAAATGTCAGTAGAAAATATGAAGAATACCCGTGGTTGACGATACCCCCCATTGGGCGCCAATTAAAACGAAGTGACTCTAACAGACGGATACGGTGCTGGGTGATGATGACGACGACGCTTCTGATGCGTATGATGGTTGGATGGCTTTTGTGGAATGTTTGCCAAGGTTTAATGAGCCACACGGTGGTACTTGTGATGATTATTTATACGGTTAACATGACAGTGCCAGTGATGCTCATTTAAGTGAAACGCTAAACGCATGGCTACATGTACACAATGAATGTGCATATACTCGTACATTTATTGCGCAGTCGACTTTGCACTTTGATTCATCAGGAGACAGACAAGTGCATTAAGGAGAAATGTGATGTATAGCGTGTGCTGTGTGTATGTTTAATGGGTTGACAAATTTAAAGCGAGTGATTCTATTAAGTGATATAGTAATTGGAGCACAATAAAGAAATACATTAATTATGATGATTAATTGAACGCCGCCGCCGCCGGCTGTTTACATTGAGAAACGGGGGCGCTAATGAATTAAACACTTATAAATTGTATTAAATTCAGAACATACCTTACTTCGTGTTTGGTGATGGGCTGGCCATTTATTTTAGTTTGTAATTTTGACCAACTATGGAAAATTGTATCAACGAGAGTTGATTGTGGTTGCGTAAGTTGTTTGCGTAAAAAAAAAAATAAACAAAACGCAACTGCCTTTAATTGTTGCAATTTGCCAACTCACTTCTTTTAGGTGCTTTGCTATAGGTTAGGCACTAGGTGATATTTTGAAAAGCTGATCATATAGGTAATAGGTAAAATATATCCAAAAAAACTTGAAGGATGATAAAATACAATAAAGCATTACAAGCAAATATATACGCTGTCAATAAGAAGGGTCGCCCTACATAAACGAATCGGATAGAACGTCTCAATAGACAGCTTATATAACTTTGAGGTAATAAGAGGGGCTTTGGCTTCTTCGGTACTGTCAATTTATCTGACGAGCACAAGTAAAAAAGAACCTCAGCTTGCAGTGCTTAACTCGAAGCAATTGGCTAACAACACGTTGGTTGGACAGTTTTAAAAACGAGTTGATGCGTTGCGCTCCTGGTGTACACGGCATTAGTCGTCATCAGTATTTTAACTAATGTATTCAATTGGTAAGACATGTCAAAAATGTCATACCTACTCTCTGAACTTAAATACAAAAAGTGTCACAAGAAACAGGACATAAAATATCCGTTTCCAAAACTTGTTCCAATTAAAATACTAAATGCACTAAGGGCCGATTTGTTCACAGCTGGTTAAATCTGCGGTTGCGTTACCATAGATTTAGTTTAATCCATGATTATATCTGCGATAACCAAAAAGCGTTTGTTCACGTAGTGGAAATAGCGACAAATTGGTTGTCAATGAAATGACTAACAGCGCAGCGCTTGTCAATACCTGGCAAAGAAACCAAAGGACAAGTGGCTATATCTGAATTGTCAAACAAAATGTCACTTTGTCTTTGATTGACAGGGAAAATAAATTGTCATCATGCTTGCCAATGAATAGACACATTTCTGATATATAAGTTAGGAAAATATTTTTACGGGGCCCACCCCTTTTCGCATGAATATTTTTTTTTTTTTATGAATGATGGTTTAACCCTTTGCAAAATAGATTCGAAGTCAGTTCTATTCATTTCATACACATTCAGCATTTTTCTATTTGCGTATTATGTAAATTTGCGGCTTTCTTCGTCTTCTGTCTACAGCTTCAACTGAGATTCGACCAACAAAACACAAGAAGCGAGAGCGATTCATTCCTCTTTGAAAATTGTTCATTTGATTTTAAAAAAGAAAATGTTATTTGTTGTACATATGTACATTATGTATCTACCTAAACCTATAGATGTATTATTGTTCACGTGCGTCACAATTGACAAAGAGATGACAATTGAAAATTGGCAGCGGAAGTCGAAATAGCTTTTAGTGAATTGACAAAATGTAATCGTCAATGAAATGACAAACGATTGGAAAGTTTTTAGTGAATTTAGAAACACACTTGTCAAAACTTCATTGTCAATGAACTGACAAACGATTTTTTGCCAATAATTGACATAAGTGCAAATAAACTAACAGTGGTGTCGATCAATGACATAAACGAGAGCTGTAAAACTTTGTCAATCAACCGACTTGTGGAAATTGAAACCCACCTTATGTCAAAGCATGAACCAACAAAATTCCCAAAATCGGCTGGTTATCGTTCTCGCGTTAACTAACCAAACCATGGATTCTCTGGTTAAAATTTGACTGAACAAGCAGATTCTATGATTATCAGCTGGAATAATCGTTGATTAGAATAATAGTACATTTACACTGCACCAACAACATTTCAACAAACAAAATTTCGAAATCCAATTTTGCATTCCAACTGAAACTTCAACATTTCAAATAGTCTTAGAATTGATTACTCACTGATGTTTTTTATGTTTCGAAATCAAAAGTGGTTTGTACCTAAAGAATTCATTTTTTAATTATATTAATCTAAACATGAATACAAGTGTTAATTCAGACATATTAAAAACAATCTTAAATAAATAATATTAAATACAACAAAAAATTCTTCATCGGATTTTTTACAGCGGTTTTTTTGTTGCCAGTGAGCCCAAAAGTCATCAAAATTAGGTTTGTTCGATTTGACAAACTGCAGCGATGAAATTCAACATTTCGAAATGTTGGAAAATATATGGCGAAATGCTGAACATTTGGCCTGAAATGCAGAATTTAGTCGAAATGATGAATTTAGGTGTGGTGTAAACGTACTTTTAACCAAAGATGAACAAACCGGCCCTAATCCGATTACAGAAACCATTTTGGGTATTATAATCCAAACCAAATGTTTATGTTTTGCTTTGAAAACATGTTTGACTGCTTGACGATGACGCACACCTGTTTGTATGGACCTCTTTAAATCCGCTATTCTAAGCGATTATTGTGACAATTTTTTTAGTCAGCGCCCAGCGGTCTTGAATTTAATTCTTATGTACTGCGTTTTAATAAGTATATATATAGATATTAGCTGTCTCTGAAGTGCAATCAAGTGGCTGCAAAATGAAGTGCCATTTATTAAATGTTTGTTTAAATTTTCTTTCAACAGTCTTGCATAAGACTTCGACTTCGAATTGAATCAACAATCGCTCTATCAACGCGACGAAGTCACTTCCTATTCGAAATACCTTCCCATTGTTGTTCAGTGGAAATATTGTCTACATTTGTAATCTCCTTTATCAGCTTTGGAGTGAGTAATTCTTAATTTTTTTTTTTTTTTTTTAATACATAGATGTGAAATAAAAATGGATAGAATAAATTTGTAAATAAATTAACAACATGCAAAACAAAACATCAAAGTACATATCATATAGATTGCAAAAGCTTGTGGCGTAAGCTTACACTTTGCGAAAACACAAACAAAAATTGTATAATAAATTATTACAACACAAGAGACAATCATAATAAATAAAAAGTGCACAATACAACAAATATGAATTAAAAAATATACCAGTAGCCGCATATAGTAATAAAATTTAAAAGCGGAAACTAGACATACACATATAAATGACATATATGCAGGTGTGGCTGGAGTATTCTTTTACTGTTCACCTCTTTGGTTAGTCCATCCACGTTCCGAGTACCGATCCAGAGAATGATCCGATCGATACGTTCCATTTCGGTGTCTGTTCGGTTGAGGTTGGTTGTATGCGCGGGTTAATACCCCATCATCTTCAAAGTTTGTCTCTAAGAGAATGTCTTCGCGAGGATCCCGCACACGATCGCGATTGATTCTCGATGTCATTGTGTTTTATTCAAATTATATATTCATAGACTAAATAAATTATATATATGTATCTTGTATGTGTGTACGTCGTTCGATTGTCGTTTCATTTATTTACTAATCATCGCATGCAGTACACTTCGAGGTTCTAAAAAAATAAAAATAAAAAATGAAAACAACAAAAAGAAACTTCACTTTCGTGCAAGAGCACAACTTAAACTGAGAGAACAAGTGGATATAGACAGAGAATGCCGAAGCCGATGAGTTCAATTTCAATTCCAATGGGAACGTGATTCATCAAGCTTATGGGACCTAGCAGCGCTAGCTAGGTTTGTTTTACGTACTGCGTGACACATAATTAATGTTAATTTAATCTAATCATTCGCTTGAACTCTCTTACATGGATACTGATGATAACCAATACAAGAGAAACTATATAGGGGATCCATAGCCGTATCCATTACGTAGTGCAGTTGAAACAAAATGTTTGCTGCGACAGTAGGGTTGGGAAATAATTAAAGACGATATCAGCTTTCAGTATACAATATACATTACATTATCTGGAATAACCTTGATAAAAGTGCTTTTCACAGAGGCGACAATTCGAGTTTGTATATTACGATTTCTGACTATGGATAGATGTTCTATGTTCAATCCATTGAAAGTATATTTTTATTAGAAGCAGGTGCGTTACAAATTCTTTCCGGTTAAAGTGAACAGTATGTATTACAACATTTCTCATTTACTCGGATATCAATGACAAGTGACATGTGAATGTGACATGTAGGTACTAGAACTATATACTTGACCGATATAGCCTATTTTCAATACCAACCTGACGACCACGGCAGAATGAAGACCTCTCACAAAATTTCACTCGTCTATAGGTCGATTCGTTTGGACCAGGGGCGCAGCGAGGGACACCCCCCCCCCCCTCACTCTTTTCAATAGGCGGCAAATCAACGAGCAGTTTTCAAAAATTAGGTCTGCACAAAATGTTAAAATAGAAGAAGTGAGTTTGGATTTTCATTAGGCTGTTCAAGAGTATGCAAATCAACGAGTCAATTTCAAAAATTAGGTCTTAGGTTTGGATTTTCATTAGGTGTATAGCGTATAGGTATAGGTCTTAAACTTGTAAATGTATACCTACAAGTCGGCATTTTCAAAGGTTCCACATTAACTCCTTAAAATTTAGCTAGTTTCGATTCGATTAAGGATGGTCGGCATCGGTGAATATGCCCACTGAAATCCTTAAAATTTAGCGAGTAGATTCGATTTTTTAGATTCGACTGTCGGCATCAGTAAATTTGCCGACTTAAATCCTTAAAATTTAGGCAGTTTAGATTCGACGTTCGGCATCGGTGAATTTGCCGACTGAACTCCTTAAAATTTAGCGAGTTTCGATTAAATTTTAAAAAGAACGAGCGGTATTTCTAATTTGAAGTTAAGTTCGAAGGAATATGTTATTCGCTGGTTTGTGGAACTCGGCTTATTCGTGTGTATTGCGAACTTTGACAATTCGCGGCAAAGAGTGTTTTTCTGTTCGCGGCAAAAAGTTTGGTTCGTTTTTTAGGTATTGGTCCAGGGGTATTCCGAATCGATTGAAATTTCAAATTTACAGGTGAACTTAGGTATTGGCCCGCGATATTTCCTGTGAAAATTGGACAAAATTTGACAAAGGGGCGTGGGACCTTCCATACAAAAAACATATTCTATGGGGTGAAATTCGATGACGTTAGATATAACTCGATAACCGCTGGGCCGATCTTCATTATTTCTATACAGTCGGCAAGTTCCTGAAATAAGTGGGCATTACAATGAAAGTCAAAAAGCACTCCTGTCAACGATAAAGGAGTCTCAGCATCGACGACTCAGACAAAACGTATCGATGGACAGATACAACTTCGAAGTAGTTAAAGACTTTGTCTACCTGGGCTCCACTATCACCTCGCAAAACGACATCAGCGGTAAGATCAAACGAAGAATCACTCTTGCCAATTGCTGTTTCTTCGGGTTAAGAAGCCATCTAAGAAGTAAAAACTTATTTCATAGAACCAGGGAGATATTATATAAGACCCTAATAATACCGGTTCTGTCAAAATCGGATGGAATACCTCCTGGGATCTTTTGAGAGAAAGATTCTTCGGACGATATTCGGTCCACTTTGTATCAATGGGGCGTGTATCGAGAAGATTTAACGACGAGCTTTATGGGCTATATAGCGACGATGACCTGCTCAAAAAGCTGAAGATGCAACGGCTGAGATGGCTGGGGCACATGGACCAAATGGACAACAACGCACCATCCCGACGAGTCTTTGAGTCCACCCCTGAGGGACAATGTAGCAAAGGACGACCCAACCTTAGGTGGCGCGCACAATCACAAAGACTATTATAGCTTTAGAGCCCTGGGGCCTGCACCACGAAACAACAAGTATTGTGGAATGGGAGCATTTTAACATATTGCTTCGATAAATTGCTATACTGTTTAACAATACTTGTTGTTTCGTGGTACAGGCCCCTGGTGTTATTTAGGTGCTGCAAGTTCATTTGCGATTTAGGTTCCATAATCTGTTAAATTTTCTTTTACACTGAAATTTCGAAAATCATGAAAAGTCAAACTTCTTTATCTTTCAAAAACTAAAGCTAACGCTTTCATAACCCTCAATTAAAGACCGTTGCCGCGCGATGACTATTAACTTTTCAAATTGACACCGTGTCACCGAATAGAATACCATTTGGATGACACAACAGTCACAACAGTCCATGTAAACTATGGAGTCATGTCTGGTTCCGCCCGGCTTTTCCGTGCCCAGGAATTGTAGTTCCTAAAAATGGCTATCAGAAAAACGAGTGGCAAGAAATAGTGTTTGCAGTGTTCTTTTTTTATTGGGCAATTTTGACTAAACTTTGCAGGAACAGTTTGAGATTGCCTGAGCTGGAAAGTGGCCAGAAAAAGTTATGGGACGGGACTCTATTGCTACCTGTAAATTTCTATTAAAAGGAGGTATCTCCGTGTATCTTACTTCGTTAGGAGGTCGTAGTGATTACATACTGAAAAAGTCAACTCTATTGGTTAAAAAATATTTGAATTTAGCATCTCCTAGTAGCGGTTTTTCTACGGGTAGAGACCGAGGGTAACCGTAGCAGTCTACCTTCTGTCTATTGCCGGGAGGGAGACTGGTGCTTGGCAAAAATGTGTGGTTGAATCAATCCGTTCTTCTGCTTGACCAAAAGCCAGTAGAGGGATTGTCTACTGGAAATATTGGCCACAAAGATCATTATATGATTTGAATCCACTGGAATATTACTACAGCCCCGAATATTTGAAATATTTTTAAAAAAATTCGACCTCTCAAATGAGTTTTTTGTCCGTGATAATAACTCTCAAACTGACGCAACAACTTCATAGGCCGCATAGCCTCCCGCAACCAATCGTTTTGTGAAAGTTTAAATTTTGAAGTGGAGAAGCTATCCATGCTCTTGTAGATTTGTCGGACGTTTGCGAAAGGCGGTGCAAAAAAAGCTAAAGTTGTGACTTAAGTTTTTTCAGGTGTTCTATCTGATGAAAATCAATGCTCCAGTGTAGTCCAGCACAATAATCACTGCCACGAGTTTCTTCTTTTAGCTATAAACAATTTTTATTTTTCTCAGCAAAGCTAAGCCCTTCCGGAATAGATACATGTGAATAGTAAAGAAAATAGTAGTTATTTTTCCCTTTTCTGATATACTGACAACTAGCTATACAAATGCAGTACAACGCGTGTTAAAGCAACCCATTTCCACTACACTACAATTAACGGACGTTCTTGCGAGAGGAAGCAGTTCCTTTTCTTCCACACTCTTCCTTTCGCCCGACCATCAGCATTATCACATTCACAAGGATGTAATTATGAGCTGGAGAGTAATGATTTCCCTTCCATTCATCCCTAGACAATAATTACACACTTCACAGAGATATAGGGAAGGATCCTCTGAGCTCTCAGCCAGAGCACGTCTATAATACTCCCTGGCTAGAGTTAGTTACGAGACGACTGGGACTGACGACTGTTCAGCGAAACTCTTTCAAATTAATTTTATATTCGCAGCGCACCGCTTCGCTGTGTTCTTCCTTCAACATTGTCATCCTCATCTCTGGTTCTTTCTTAAATGAACAATTATCATTGAGACAAGTGCCGCAATGGGAGGGAAAAACTATTATCATTATTATTTCGAGAAACTTTTAGGCCATTTGCATTTTGAAATTAAAATTCCTCGCTGTGGTTGGAGTAATGGTATTCCCTCTGAGAGTGCTCCATATTATAAATACCACTAGCATTTACCCTTCACCAGCTAATGGGTTGTACGAGGATACGCTGCTTATCCTCGCTTTTGGTTGTTTGGGTGACTCTTCTTTTTATCCCTTTTTCAAGTAGTTTAAGTAGTTTTTATGGCTTTTTGTTCCGTCATCTGGAGAGAGGCTCTCAAAAAGGATTCAATTTGAAAGTGTCATATACACATGAATGATGCGCCTATAGCACACAGAGAAGTTGACAGTTTTGTTGAGTTAATTTAAGGATAAACCAAAAGGGTCATATTTTAGGCAAACTTTGCAAATTTTCACTTCGGATTTCGTTGCGCAAGTTAAGGGGGGTGAAAAGTCAAAGACCCAGATACGATAAACAGAAAATGTACGACAGTAAAAGGGTTAGCAGCCAAGTATAGGTTCATAATGTTATATCCAGATTTAACTGAAACGTCAAACAATCTCATGGTAGTTTTTCACTTTGAAACATTTTCGTTTGTCACCACTGAAGAGAAAGTTTCATGCTGTGTAAACGGCTGGCTGAAGAATCCTCATAGGTACCTTATTTTGTCGTATACCCAAGGAAGACACTTATCCACACGGTCGTACTTCAATGTACATGCCATGTTGAACTATGCGCTTGAATTTTTAGTGGATGTGTAATTTAATCTGTTTGTTGGGTACAGTCAAATGGGTAAAAAAAGAAAACGGAATTTGATATACTCTACAAGGCAACACCCCAAATAACGCAGGGGAATACTTTTGACGGAAGTATGTATGAACATTCTATACCCAAAAAAAAGCTACAAATCAACAAAATTACATTTTTGTATATACCATACGGGCGAGTAGAATTTTGAATTATGATATAATATCAATTTAACATTGAAGAAGGACTTGAATCATAATAAATAATAGCATCACCTAAATATTTTGGACTATGGGAGCTCAAGCTCATATAAAAATTGTGAGTAATGCTCACCTAAAAGTATTTAAGCTCATTCATTTTTGATTAGTGTACTTTTGTAATTTGATTCAGAGGCAGGAGTATCTTATATACATAGATATACGTACATACATACCTAGAACAACCAACAAATTATTTTTGTCGGCAACAAGACATGACGTTGAAACCCAATATCGCATGAAAAGTCGAGTAATTTTGACATGACTTTGGAAACTAAACAAAATCGGGCCCAGTATTCAAAAGAGTTCAAGTGGAAAGATAATCTATGTCAGACAGTTTTCGGATTTAGATTTTAAGATGTCTATGAGTGATAGAACGAATTATATATTTCCCATCTTATGCAATTCAACAATTCAAAAAATATTATACCCTTTTCAGAAAAAAATGGGACACACAAAACACATCTTGAAAGCATACTAACAACGGTTGTTTTATTTGAAAAAGAGTCGAAATCTTCTTGCGACTGGGCCTTTTTGTGGAAATCTGCCATACGCTACGCTCCCTTTCGTCATTTGCAGATTGTTATACGCTTGCTTGCACCATCCTTTCAGCTTGCATATAAACAAACGTAGCTCTGTCCACGGAGCGGCAAAGTCGCATTTTCGTAGTCACAAAGCTGCTTGACGAAAGCGTGCGTATGAAGCGCAGCTACGTGGACAGTAGGGTTTAGAAAAATGTCAGGGAAAGTGAGCAAGGCCCTTTTTTGATGCGTTAGGCGCTATTCACGTATTCACAGCATTCACGCTATTCACGCGAATTTGTTGGAAAAATTATCACAAAAACGCTCAAGATCAAAGGAATGGGAAAACTAGTACTAGTGCTTATACTTTTACGGTACTATGTACTTGACGTGAATCACATATTGGCTTTATGTATCCGTCATTAGACCTATACTCACGTATGGCGTCGTCGTCTGGTGGACTGCGCTTGAAAAGGCTATTCACTGTAAGCAACTTCGTCGTGTTCAAAGAACGGCATGTGTGTGCATCAGTGGAGCGCTTAGGACTACTCCAAAAGCGGCGATGGACATACTATTCCACCTGATACCGCTAGACCTATATTGCAAACAAGTGGCAGCGAATGCAGCCATCCGTATGAAAGCAATCCGTCTGTGAACTAGTCGACAAACTGGTCACTCGTTCTAGATAAAATAGAATATATCCCAAAGGATACTGATGTACTACACCCTCCCCCAGTTCCAATTCAGTAAGAATTTTGAAACCTGCATACCCTCCAGGACTGACTGGGTGAGTGATGTCGTGTCTCACAGGAGATCCGTCTGCTTTTATACAGATGGGTCGATGGGTCCAAAACGGAAACAGGACTGGGGGGGGGGGTGTTTTCTCCCAAGATTTAGATTGCACGATCTCATTCCGTTTATTCATTCATTCAATCATAGCGATCAAGGAGGCCCGGCCCTGTCGTGGCTACGGTATAATGTAATATCCGCTAAGGATATCGTAATTTTTATCGATAGTCAAGCCGCGATTAAATCCCTGGATTCGATCGTCTTCAAGTCCAAAACCGCCCTCAATTGCCGCTTATCTCTTAACGATATGGCGCAACAATTCAACATTCACCTTATATGGGTGCCGGGCCACAGTCACATTCCGGGGAATTGCAAGGCCGACGAACTCTCTAGGCATGGCACAACTGTGTCGATTCGACCGGAAAAGGAGAATCTCTATATGGCTCTCGATAGGTGTAAACTTTTAATTAAACAAAATGCGATAAGCGCCACGAATCGAAGGTGGTCAAACTGCACCACGTGCTCCATCACGAAACAGATCCGGCCCATGCTGGATCTTAAGCGCTCCAACAATCTTGTTAAATAAAAAAGATCCAATAAGCACATTAGTAGGTGTCATCATGGGACACTGCATTATTGGGAGACATGCTCTCAGGCTGGGCCTCCCTTCAAATGATTTCTGTAGAAGCTGCATGGATGAGGAGGAGGAAGACACAATTCTTCACCTCCTATGCACGTGCCCAGCCCTTTCAGCTCGTAGAAAACTATTTCTCGGAGAATATTTCTTCGGCAATCTTGGCGAACTCGCTAATACAAGCATAAGTTGCCTCCAACGTTTCATTCTCAGCTCCTCTTGGTTCAATGGGTAGTTGTGAGATCAATATATCCTGGTATCACAATGGGCCTCCTCTGGCCTAAGTGAGGCTGCACTTAATGCGGCCTGCCACTCTAACCTAACCTAACCATGTACATGTACTTGACAGTAGTCAGCATAATTTAGTATGTATGGCGAAAATTGAAATTTTTTGAATACCCTCTACAAAAATCCCTTAGATATAGAGACCACAGGTTACAGAGTTGCACTATCGCATCAATGTTGCTTTGTAGACGGCAATAAATAAAATTACAGCGGCTTAAAGTTTCAATATAATGTACAATGTACATATGTGATAAGAATGTTAGTCACATCAGGGTCTTGGCATTTTTGTTTTCTTAATTAAGCATAAACAGACATAACGCACATGTGCCACAAAAGGGTCAGTTTAATTATGTGTGCTGTTATACGTTTTTCAATTCCTCTACTCATGGATGCTCTTGTTCGCAGTTTTGTCTTATAAAATACAAAATACAGATGACCCTGCCCTTCCATGAAAAGGGAGGACATACCAATAATTAAGGCATTAATCTGTAGGCGGAAATACCTGCTGAGCCGTATAATGTAATTAATATAATATGTACATATATCAGGGGCGAAATTTTATTCATAATAAAATGAGGCAATGCAAAGGGTTAAAATGTAAAGAGGAGTAGAAGGAAAAAAGTAGGTACGCAATAATCCATAATAATTAATCAATACATATTATAAATGGGAAAGTAATTCTGTCTGTCTGTTTGCTACCTTTTCACGACTAAAGCTCTTAAGTCTGATGTCTGAACCAATCGTTATTTAATTTGTCAGAGAGGTATTCTGGGACCCGAAGAATTATATAGGCGGCTTGCGAAATGTGGGCTAAAAGGATATTTAAAATAATATACATAATATATCTTAACATTTATTAAAGCTATAGCCTTGAAATTTGGTAAACGGATATTGCCTGTTGAAAGCATTTTACAAAATGTGGGCGGTATGGGGCAAAGGGACGTGGCACATCTCATACAAGAAAAAAAAATGCTACCAAATATCTCGGCACTCATGGAGCTAAATTTGTAAAATTTGGAACATTGACGAACTTTGTCATTCTGTTAAGGACTGAACTTGGTGCCAAAGCTAAGTTGTCAGTCTTTAATTCGGTGTTCGTTCCAACTCTTACCTATGGTCATGACTCATGTGGTTTTGGGTAAACCGAAAGAATAAGATCACGGATACAAGCTGACGAATTTAGATTCCTCCGTTGTATTGCTGTTGTGATCCGGAAAGATCGCATTAGAAATGACGAGCAGCTACTTACACGGAAGGAGCGGTCCATGCTTCGGTTGTTTGGTCATGTTCATGTTAAACGCAAGTTTCCAACCAAGATCCTACAACTGCTATGGAATCCGTACCATTAGGCGGCGTCCTCTAGGTAGACTCAGGATGAGATGGTTAGATCAAGTTCATAAACTCTCCTCTACCCGTATGGGGACTGCCATTTATGATTTAGAGTCGATGGCGGAGAATCGAGAGCTATGGAGGATCCACTTGAGCAGCCCACACCCGCGAAGATCGAACCCAACACCTCTCGCTCAGTAGTACATTAATCAGTCATCCGTCTGAACATAACTGAAGTCTTTTCAACTGCCACGTGCCTATCGCTTGGGTTTTTTAGCACACAAACTTCATTTCATTTCCTAAAATATTCAATTCCCAAAATACTCTAAAAACACACAAAATAATTTAAAACAATTCATGCAAAACCCATGCAAATTTCTCTCTTGTCGCATGCCCTTCCAATTTCCAAATTCAAAACAACATCAAACCAGCGAAAGTAAAATTGAAAAGTACAAACCAAAAAAAAAAAATATATTTTCGCCTACACAAAAAAGGCAAACAACATAATAGGGAGATAAGGGCATGGAGTGGCGGTGCTAGTGGTATTGGTCGTGTAGTATAATCCCCAAAAGAGTAATGATAACAAAAGATATAACGAATGGAATATAAAGAAAACAAAAAAAAAATAAAATAAAAACGGTTATCTTTTGCTCATCTGCGTAAATGGGAAATGGTTATGGAATGGGCAACTCCCCAAGCACAACGAAGAAAACTGGTTTCGTCCGTAGTCAAAATTTTATCCAATTAGATTGATTTGATTTACTAGTCTTCGATGATGCAGATTAAAATGAACCACTTACCCATTGCGTTTTGTCGCTCTCAATTAATATCTCATCCAATTAACACAAGTGTTTACCAAAAAAAAACGAACTTATTCAATTTATTTATAAAGAAACAATTTTTTGTTGCACTTGTTTTTGTTTACGCACAATTGTGAATTGGTTAAAGAATGCAGGGTAAATGGAGTGTGAGTGAGACAAAGGGTAAACTTAATTTGGGTGGACACACTGAAGATGTATTATTTGTATTTTATTAAAATAAAATAGCTAATCAATCACAAAACTGTTCTATTTCAATGAATAGTATGCCAAACATCAGTTAAAGCTTAAAAACAAACTATTACAGCTAATTTCTATGATTAAACACAAAAAATAATACTTTTGCGCGAAATGAATTTACTCCCCGTCAGACAAACCAACCGTTTTCACGAGCCAACCAAATAGAAACTGAAGAAAGGAAAACATAAAAAAGTCTTATTGGGTGGAAATGGAAACTGGAAATACTGGGAATAAAGGTGAGTTTGGTGTGGGTTGATAATCTACTACATTATTTTGTGTGAGCAAATTCGGGGTTTCTAGGTTGGTAAATTTAATTAATTAATTCATTTTTTGATTCCCGGGAGATTTGTCATTTTGTCACAATTTCATCTTTATGTAGCTTAAAATTTCATCTTAAATTAAAACTATTATCACTTTAACAGTGCAGCTGCTCAGACCAAAGCGTTTTAAGGACTACATAATCTACATGAGAGCGAAAGAACGAATTGGTGAAATGCGAACAAATCACTTCTGATGCATTTATGAACAGAAAATCGCTCATTTTATTATTGCAAAATGTATTAAGAAAAAAAAGTTTAAATAACGAAATTTCGAATTGCAAACTGTTTGCCGCGTACCTACGAAAACACCCTTGGTGCGAATTGTCAAAGTTTATTCGTAATCCACAACATTAAAATGCGTTCCACACTTAACCTCAAACTGAAAATTGCTGATGGCCGAAATTCGAGAATAATTGCTAATAAATAAATACGCAACAGACAGGTAGATACCCTAGGCCTAGCTTCTTGCAACCATTAGTTTTGTGTGAGTTTCTATGTTTGGGACGAATGAAAGGGACCTACAATTTTGTGCCGAGTCCGGACGTTATACTCTCGGATGTTTGCAGACGCGAGAGGTGGCGCAGTAGAAAAAAACCTTAAGATGTAATTTGTGTTTTTCCGGGGATCGAACCTGGGATCTCTCGCACAGTAGTCCAGCACACTAACCACTGCGCTACTGCGCCCACCGCGCGAACAATTGCTGCGACCACGAAAAGTGGAGTCAATGGATTGTCTTTTCATTACAGTTAATTCATAACGAACTAGTTGCTAATGTACAATATTGTTAGTATGTAGTAGATTAAAATGGCTGTTCGCATCTCTAACATTTCTCTTTGTTTTTGTAAAAAGAAATGTCTCTAGCTGATAAACAAAGTGACAAATGACATTTCGTCTTCCATAAAAAAAAATTTGTCCATCAGCTGGTAGGATTATTCAATTTCTGCAATTTTTTGTGTTTATATTTTCAACCATTTCACCACTAAATATGTTACGACAAGGCGCAACGAAATCCACAGTAAAAATTGTAAGCAACAAGAAAAACACTACTACTAACTGGAACACAAAACTACAAAAATATTTCTCTTCTTCAGCTAGCTATTCGCTGCCAACATACTGGCCCTGAAAAAATTGAAGAAATCCGCGAACGTATTGCCAAAGGACCTAATTTTCAAGATTTTGTTCAAAATCCAACCTACACCAAAGAAGAATGGAATGAATACGAAGGCAAGCTACGTCGCGAAAAAGGCGAAAATGAACGACTTCGATTGCCTCCCTGGTTGAAAACGACAATACCAACGGGCAAAAATTTTAGTAAAATTAAGGAGCAACTTCGAGGTTTAAAGCTAGCAACTGTATGTGAAGAAGCACGCTGTCCCAATATTGGCGAGTGCTGGGGCGGAGGAGAGCATGGTACTCAGACAGCGACAATTATGGTGCGTTGATATTCTATTTGTGACCTTTTGATAACCTTTTGTTTGCCTTCCAGTTGATGGGGGATACTTGTACGCGTGGCTGTCGTTTCTGTTCAGTAAAAACATCTCGGAATCCTCCTCCATTAGACAGCAATGAACCTGTGAATACTGCTACAGCTATTGCCTCGTGGGGATTGGACTATATTGTTCTGACTTCAGTCGATAGAGATGGTCATTGACAAGGTGTACATCATACAGACACTTAGATATTAATATTTTGCTTATAGATCTGCCTGATGGTGGAGCGGCCCACATTGCTGAGACTGTCAGAGAAATCAAAAAGAGGAATCCGAACATTTTCGTAGAGTGTTTAGTTCCAGACTTTCGTGGAAATCTAGAATCCGTAAAGACTATCGCGCTCTCTGGCCTTGATGTGTATGCTCACAATATTGAAACAGTTGAGAAACTTACACCCTTCGTTCGTGATCGACGTGCTGAATATAGACAAACGTTGGGAGTTTTAAAGCAGGCGAAGCAATTCAACCCCAAACTCGTTACCAAGAGCTCCATCATGCTTGGCCTTGGCGAAACGGATGGTGAAATCGAACAAACACTAAACGACCTTCGTGAGGTTGGTGTCGAGTGCGTGACACTTGGTCAATACATGCAACCCACAAAGAAACACTTAAAAGTCATCGAATATGTCACCCCTGAGAAGTTCAAGCACTGGGAAGAGAGAGGCCAAGAACTCGGTTTCCTTTATACTGCCAGTGGACCTTTGGTGCGAAGCTCATACAAAGCTGGAGAGTTCTTTATCACCAGCATATTGAAAAGCCGAAAGGACAGGCAGGAGAACAGCACTGACAAGTTGTAAATTTAGTGTAAAATTGTTTTTGTTTTATTGTTGACTTAAAGAAAAATAAATAAAAATATCCCTCAGTACGAAAAGTCGCATCAATTGTTCAACAAGTTGGGAATCTCCATCCATTGTCGGTTTGCACGTCAATTTTCCTTCTATAGGCATGCGCGATACAACGTCACTTCAGTCGCCACCTGGCAAATTTGACATGCTCTTGTGTCTGGCTGTGAAAATTCGTCTTTCACTAACCGTGTAAAATTCTCGGTTTCGCGGAAAGTTTTTTTTTCATTTTCCTCGCCTTTTTCTCAAAAGGCGACCCTTGGAGTATACTGTATACCTTTAATAATATTTTCGAAAACCGTAAATTAATTGCAACTGAAACTATGCAATCGATAAGAGAGCATATGTTTAGTTAAAGTTTTGCATAACGCGTAGGCGACCAAAGTGAAGAAAAAATCCATCAAACCGTCAAACCCACTCAGTTTCACGTCGCTTGCAAAAATAAAGTAACCAACAAGAAAAAAATAAAAGAGAATAACTGCACCTGGAATTTACGACGTTAAGGAAGACAAGAAGCTGTTACGATGCCTGGCACACGTCGCATTATACTCGGACATGTCATGTCCGGGTTGTGCTCGAAAATGAATCGCACTAAACCAGTTCCAGCTGATGTCATGGAAACACCACTGAGTCGTTGTCTGAATACATTGGATATAACTCTGCTGGGTAAATATAATCTCTGCTACAGATTTGCTATTTATTTCGCTGGCTCCCAACGATGTGATGATGAAGATTGTTTACGAACTGATTGTTAAAGTAGCTCGTAGTGTTGCTAGTAAGAATTGCGCCTCAAAAGTTTCTGGATTATATCAGCTACGACGTTTATTTTTCTGATAGGTACATACGTTTGCTTCATGGGCATCCTTTATCCATATTTCATAGGTCTCTAGGGATAGGGATAGACATGTTGCAGTTAAATCACATATTTTAGATAAAAATCTGCGGCCGCGTTTAAGCGTCCCTTCACACTAAACGAATCCGAATCAATCACAATCAATCCGAATCAAGGTGACGTGGATTTGATTCGCATTCCGAATGCACACAGACTCAGTTCCTCCTTTCACACCGACCGAATCCGGTTTAATCCGCCCTGATTCAAGTGGGCAGGTGAATTTTAGTTTTCTCACAGTAACGTTTTTTTTTTCCTATAAAATTATCTATGGTGACCGTTAAAATATTAAAGTTGAAGGTTAAAAATGATTCTATTGGTATAGGGCTCATGGAGACCACGAATCAGATTCGTTTTGATTCGGATTGATTGTAATTGATTCAAATTGATTGTAGTTGATTCGGATTGATGGTAATAGACGGTCATTTATTTTTAAGGGCTCTAAACGCCTTCTCGAATTTGTATGCGTTATTTAAAGCTGTTACCATAATTCATTTAAAAGGCTATAACTTTCGACTTAAGTCTTATTTATTGTTAGAAATAATTTATTAAATGTAAACACTTCCTAAGATTATTTTTGTGAACACGCCTTATGCACTGAACTTTTTCATTTCTTATGTCATTCTTCTTTTTGATACCAATAAAAATTGTTACTTCCATTTTGTATTCCGTAGAATCTAAAAGCATTTTTCATTATTCATTTTAATTCGCTGCGTGGTATAAATTCTACATTAACAGGTTATGTGCCCAAACCACTAATAATCAAGTAAAAGAGATTATTTAAATAGAATAATAGAAATGGAAAACGATTTGGTACGTGTGAATAAATTGCTAGGCGGCGAAGGATGGGCAATATGGAAATTTCAAGTGAAAGTATTGCTTAACGCCGGAGAAATTTTTGATGTGGTATCAGGAAGTATGGCGAAGCCTGTTTTGCATAAAATAGGGGCAGAAACCGATGCTGAAGCGGAGGCGAGATTCAAGGTGGAATTGAAGGCTTGGAATAAACTTGATAGCCAGGGGCAGAAAATAATTGCTACGGCGGTCGGGCAGCAGCCCATGATGCATATAATGCATTGTTCAAGTTCCAAGGAGATGTGGGATAAATTACACTCGGTATATGAGTTAAAATCTTCCACCAGCTTGCATTTATTGCAACAACAATTCTACGGGTTGAGTCTAAATTCTTCGGATAGCATTGCATCTCACATATCGAGAGTTGAGGAGTTGGCTCAGCGGCTGAAGGAGGCTGGAGAGGCAGTGTCGGAATCAATGATTGTTACAAAAATATTGATGACGCTACCAGACAGGTATAATTATTTTTTCAGCGCGTGGGAGTCGACAAGTGACGATAAAAAGACTCTGTCGAACTTAACAGCTAGATTAATGATGGAGGAGTCGCGTTTAGAATCTCAGCAAGGGGGTGGTAAGGAGGTAGCTGCTTTTGTTGCAAAAAAAAGCTCTCATAGTTCACAAGGAGAAATAAGGAAGAAAAAGATCTTTAAATGCTTTTTATGTCACAAGGCAGGTCATTTTAAGAAGGATTGTCCGTTGCGAAACACAAATGCTAAAACTGATGATGGAGGTCAAGAAGGTAATCGCAGGGCTTTCATCAGTGAGGTCTATGTAATGAGTAGTGAAGTAGATGGGAGCAGAAGGTGGTTTTTAGATTCAGGTGCGAGTGACCATATGGCCATACATAGAGAATGGTTTGCTATATACAATCAGCTAGAGACTCCTATTCCTGTTCAAATTGGCGATGGTCGTATTCTTAAGGCGTATGGAAGAGGCGACATAGATATTTTGGCGCTTGTTGGGAATAAGTGGAGTCCATGTGTACTGACAGATGCTTTATATGTTCCTGATCTGCGTCTTAATTTGTTTTCGCAAGGATCTGCGCTGGATAAGGGTTTGGTTTTAAAATCAACAAATACAACTTGTCAATTTTTGGACGGAAACACTATAGTTGCAGTGGGAGTAAGGCATAGGAAGTTTTTCGACATGCAGTTCAAGGTCGAAGTCAGAAGCGTGTCTGCTGAAATGGCTGCGGTGAATGTTGCTCGTACTGAAAGTCTAAAATTGTGGCATGAGCGAATGGGACACCAAAACATTCCTCAGGTGTTACAGAATTTGAAGGAAATGAAAATTGCTGTTTCGGACACAAAATCTAAATTTTTCTGTGACTCATGTGTTTTCGGCAAACAACATCGTGCTCCATTTGGGCACAGCGAAACGAAAATGGAACATCCAGGAAAATTGATCCACTCGGATCTATGTGGCCCGATGGAAAATGCAAGCGTGGGCGGTGCTAAGTACTTCATTCTCTTCAAAGACCACTACTCTCATTACAGAAAGGTCTATTTTTTGCAACACAAATCTGAAGTTAAGGAGAAGTTGGTCGATTTCATAATAGCTGCAAAGATGGAGACTGGTTGTAACATAAGAAGTATTCGGACGGACAACGGCACTGAATATGTCAACAAGGATGTTTCTGAATTATTAAAAAGAAACAATATAAGACATCAGCTTTCTGTGGCATATACTCCGGAACAAAATGGTTGTGCAGAAAGGGAAATGCGGACGATTGTTGAGGCTGCGCGAACCATGCTTCATGCAAAGAGTTTGGATATAAAATTGTGGGCAGAAGCTGTGAACACTGCAGTATATATTTTAAACAGGACTGGTAAAAGCACAATTAAAGACAAAACTCCATTTGAACTATGGTGGAAGGCGAAACCAAGGAACGATCATCTGAGAGTTTTTGGATCAGAAGCTTTCGTGCACGTTCCCAAACAGAAAAGACATAAATGGGACAGGAAATCAGTTCAAGGTATTTTCGTAGGATACTGCGAGAACACGAAAGGATATCGTGTGTGGATTGAGGATAGAAACTCAGTGGAAGTAAGCCGCGATGTAATTTTTAAAGAACAGGGTGCTTGCATCGAAGCCAAGAAAGCCGAAACCGACCATTTTGAAGTAGTCTTAGAGTCTTCTGAAAGGCCAACAACAAATGATGAAGAAGTTTCTGAAACCAGGGAGATTGATGAAAGGCTCGAGGAAGAACAACAAATAGAGGATGACATAGCAGTAGATAGCGATGGCGACAACTTTTTTGATACAAGTATGCTGTTTGAATTTGTGGATGGTTCCGCTGATGACATTGAAGCTGAAAATAGAGAAGGTGTTCGGGGCTATAGTCTTCGAAATAGAAACTTGATTCGTCCACCGCCAAAGCTGAGCGACTATGAACAAGGCGAAGTTTTTTCTGCCGTTGTGTATGAGCCAGACTCTTACGAGGATGCGATTCAATCTCAACACGCTCCGCAATGGCGTAGAGCTATGGATGAAGAAATTAAATCTTTAATGGACAACAAAACGTGGACTCTCATGGATCTTCCTAAGGATAAATCGACAATAGATAATCGATGGGTTTTTCGTGTGAAATATGGAGCTGGTGGGAAGATCGACAGATTCAAAGCGAGGCTGGTAGCTCGAGGATTCTCGCAGAAGTATGGGATCGATTATCAGGAAACTTTTAGCCCAACAGTGAAGTTTGACTCCATACGGACAATATTTTCAATTGCTGCATCGGAAAAGCTGGTTTTGAAGCAGTTTGATGTAAAAACAGCATTTTTGAACGGCGATTTGGATTCTGAAATCTACATGCGACAACCGGTGGGTTACCAAGATGGATCTAACAGGGTGTGCTGCCTGCAAAAGAGTCTGTACGGGTTAAAGCAAGCATCTCGTTGCTGGAATCAGAAATTTTCAAATTTTCTGAAGCTGTACGGTTTTAAAGTTAACAAGGCTGATTCCTGTGTTTTCACCAGTCACAAAGGCAACAAAAAGATCATCTTGGCAATCTATATAGATGATGGGCTAGTTGCTGCTACCGACGAGCAGTGCGCACTTGAGTTGCTGAAATACTTAACAACACATTTCGCAATAACTTTTGGAGATGCTCAATGCTACCTTGGATTGGAGATTCACCGAGTTGGAACAGGACCAATTTTTGTTAATCAGTCAACATACACCAGACGAATATTGGAGAAGTTTAACATGGCGGAATCGAATCCAGTGTCGACGCCATGTGACGTGAGTTCATCTTTGAATAACAAGAGTAATACGGAGAGTGCAGCAACATTATTGGAGAACGTGCCCTATAGAGAGGTGGTTGGTAGTTTGATGTACCTGGCAATTGGTACGAGGCCAGATATTTCTTTTGCTGTTAGTAATGTGAGCAGGTACCTCGAGAATCACACGAAGATGCATTGGAACGCGGTGAAGAGAATATTGAGATATCTAAAAGGGACTGAGGACTATGGTCTCATATTTGATACAATAGATGTCAACACGCAGACGTTCGCATATAGCGATGCAGATTATGCAGGTGATATAATAACTCGAAAATCTACTTCTGGTTATATTTTTCAGAGAGGATCCGGACCACTTGCTTGGTGTTCGCAAAGACAGCAAGTTGTGGCTTTGTCTACGACAGAGTCCGAATATATTGCAGCGTGTCATACTGTCAAGCAGCTGATTTGGATGAGCGAGTTGATGGCAGGTTTATCTTCATCTGTTATGGTCGTGCCGAAACTATTCGTGGATAACCAAAGTGCGATGAAGTTAATTCGGAACCCCGAATTTCATAGACGCACTAAACATATAGACGTCAGGCACCATTTCATTCGGGAAAAGCTGGAAGACGGTGCATTCGAACTACAATATGTTCCCAGCTGTGAGCAGCGTGCAGATATATTCACGAAAGGGTTACCTCGTGAACGTTTTGAATATCTACGTAAGCTGATCGGTGTTGCCAACATAAATTAAAGAAGTTTGTTTATTTTGAAGTACGTACATTAAATAAAAGTGGGAGTGTTAGAAATAATTTATTAAATGTAAACACTTCCTAAGATTATTTTTGTGAACACGCCTTATGCACTGAACTTTTTCATTTCTTATGTCATTCTTCTTTTTGATACCAATAAAAATTGTTACTTCCATTTTGTATTCCGTAGAATCTAAAAGCATTTTTCATTATTCATTTTAATTCGCTGCGTGGTATAAATTCTACATTAACATTTATTTTCTTGTTTTTTTAAGGAATCGGTCACATGGTCGGCGCTGGCATCTACGTTCTAACCGGTACCGTTGCCAAAGACATGGCAGGTCCCGGCATCATTCTGTCCTTCATCTTGGCTGGCTTTGTTTCGATGTTATCCGCTTTATGCTATGCCGAATTTGGAACCAGGGTACCTAAGGCCGGATCAGCTTATGTCTACACGTACATTTCTATCGGTGAATTCTGGGCTTTTGTCATCGGATGGAATATTCTTCTAGAACACATGCTTGGAGCAGCATCTGTAGCTAGAGCTTGGAGTGGTTACGTCGATTCAATGGTAGATGGTTGGATTGCTAACTCTACCATTTCAGTTACAGGCGAATTGCACGAACAGCTCTTCGCAAAACATCCCGACATTTTGGCTTTCACTGTTTGTTTGGTGTACGCAGCGGCCCTGGGTATGGGAGTTAAAGCAACAGCAGTCTTCAATGGGATACTAACGATGGTCAATATAATGGTAATGTTATTGGTGATTTGTTTAGGTTTTTGGTATGCCAATCCGAAAAACTGGTCCGAAGCCGAGGGGGGATTTTTACCATACGGATTTGGTGGTGTTGTTGCGGGAGCGGCGACATGCTTTTATGCTTTTGTAGGGTTTGACAGTATTGCCACATCCGGAGAGGAAGCTAAAAACCCAACGTCATCCATTCCGATTGCGACTATTCTCTCACTATGTACGGTAACTGCTGGTTATATCTTGGTTAGTGCAGCCCTGACGTTGATGATTCCGATTAGGGATATTAATCCAGCGGCTTCGCTCCCGGAAGCCTTTGGTTCGATGAACCTACCCTGGGCTAAGTACATTATCTCTGTTGGAGCTATTTGCGGAATGACGACCACTCTGCTGGGATCACTGTTTGCCTTGCCAAGGTGTATGTACGCAATGGCTTCGGATGGTCTTATTTTCTCTTGCTTTGGAAGAATTAACGCCACTACGCAGGTGCCAGTTTTGAATTTGATTGTCTCGGGGATTTTAAGTGCCATCTTGGCATTGCTTTTTGATCTGGAAAAATTGGTGGAGTTCATGTCTATTGGAACTTTGTTAGCTTACACTATTGTAAGTGCAAGTGTTATAATCCTGCGGTACCGCCCCCTGCCGATGGAAGAGAACGCTGTCTATGCACCTGACACACCCGATGAGGATGAAGACAACACTTCACAGTCAAGCATCGATACAGCTTCTCCCACAAGCGATCTTATAGAGGTGGCACTCGCTGGCCGACTAAAACCTCAATTCAGGTGGCTTGAACCGCTTCTTGGCCGATTTGAACCTGGTGCAGCAGTTTCCGCTTCCGTCCTTCTCTTTACAGTGCTAAGTTTTGCAATTTGCTTCCAACTCGAGGTTTCATGGTCGGAATTATACTCTGGCACCTGGTGGGCACTGATCCTTTATGGTTTCTTGATTTTCTTTACTGGTGCATGCGTGGCTGTAATCGCGGTTCATCACCAGAACACAAGAGGCTTAAATTTCAAAGTACCTCTGGTGCCCTATGTACCAGCATTGAGCATATTCTGCAATGTCGTGCTAATGGTTCACCTTAGCGCCTTAACATGGCTACGGTTTTTTATTTGGGTTTCCATTGGAATGCTGGTCTATTTCTTGTATGGAATTCATCACAGCAAGGAAGGTGAAGCCTGCTCATCATATTCAATGCTGATGACATCTTCTGAAGCAGCCAAAGGGCATTGGGGTGCTACTACAGGTAGTTTGGGAGCTATCGGTGGAAAGAAATCTGTATTCCATCGCTTTATAGGCGCAAAGAAGGTCGATGATAAGAAACCAATTGTGGAGGAAGACGAAGAAGAATCTTAAGGTGACGACATTATTGTTTCACTTTGTTTTTTTGTTTCCATTTCATTTGTCAGAATTTATCGTATATGTGAGTTATGAAGTCATTGGCCAAATGCTGGTCATTAGAGGAGTTGAAAGACCTCAGCGGTGCGGGATGCTTTTATTGTGGAGCTTACCTCATATTCGTCCAGTGTCTGTTTTGTTTGGCTAAGTTTTTCTTTGTTTTATTTCAATTCATTCAGCTGTATAGTGTAGGTATAAAGTTGGGAGAGGAATCATATTCATTGTTGGAGCTAAAGCTTGCTCGGTCGTGTCGCGACATGCCGCATATAGTAGGTATCGTGGAATGTTTTTTTTATTATTTATGCGGTTAAGTGGCCGTGCATATAGTAGGTAGGTACAGTGAAAAGGAATATAAATTGTTTTATAACGCCAGTGAGTCAGAGATTTTACTGACTAGGTTGAAGAGGGAACACCAGCGCATGTTACCACAACTACTATAGAGACAATGGAATCTGGAACGTGTGGATTTGTTTTATTATCTCCTGAGTTTTTACAATTCTGAATAAGTATCTACATTATAGATTATAGGTATAGAGGAGGGTTATTAGCAAGATATGACTATTACTCTAAAAAAAAACTACATATACCTACCTATTATTATAATGCGTTCGATCAGTCAAATTGGGCAAATTTTGTTCAAAGTTCAAAGAGCCACAAAATAAAGCAAAACACTTCCCATGTCCGAAGTGGCTTCGCCCGTTCATTTTGTCAGATTTTGTACTGAACTGACGTTTACTGATGTTCGAGACACGGGTACACGTAATCAACGTAACGTAATCCTATTTTCATTAAAAACTCTTTATAAATATAAAAGTTTGATCCTAAACGTACGGCATAATGTCCGAAAATGATTATACTAGAGTTTAGAGTCCTTGCCGCGAGCGTAGCGAGCCACATACCCCAACTTGACGCAATATAAACCTTGACATTTCATTACGTACCCGTGTCTCGAACAACGGGCGAATAGCAACAGCCAAAAATGTCAGCGAGTTTGATTCCGACAAATATCTTTGGGCTAAATCCTTCGAAAGCTAATTCGTAACTGAAAATTAGCGGTTTAAATCGTTCAAATCGTTCCCGTACTTTTTTGAGTTCTATCATATTATGAGAAATGTGACATTTATCCATTATCGGCCTAGAAAGTACGGGAATAGACCTATTATGTGTACCTACCTATTTTGAATAGATATAATACAATGTTGCTCAATAAAATTTATTTCTAAATATATTTCTATGATTTGATTAATGAAAGGCTAACCTAGATTATTTGCCTCTGTTAGTATTTTATCAAATTTTGACAGATTGATATTTGACTTCGCAAATTTCAAATTTCAATGTGCTCAAAACTGGATACCTCTAATTTAACGTACTACAGAAATATTATCATCAAAACTCTAAAATCCAGTCTCTAGATTTTTGGTGATAAAGTGTTGTAGGTACCTACATATTTTGTTTTTTATTTTAATCTGTAAACTATTAACTGGAATTTAATTTTTTTTTTCTAAACCTTCAAGTATGAAAAGAGAATCTAAAGTGCCTAATGGAAAGGTACAATTAAGTTGTGAATATTTTGTCTACTTCTCTTAATCTATCAATCTGTAAAAAAAAAACTATAACTTTGAAACATAAGATATAATATCAAAACTCTAAAATCCAGCCTCTAGAGTTTTGATTTTATATATTATTTGTTTTCTTAAGGCACAAACAAAAATGAAACTATAAATACTATACCATATATGCATACAACTCTATATATTTCTACTACTAGGCACATGTTAAACATAACACACAAAATAGATGTTTCATAAATAATGTACAACTAAATGTTAAACAAAAAATGTTTTTCTATTAGAGCAATTGGTAATTAAGTGAGAACACCATTATCGGAACAACCAGTATTTATTTACTATATACAATTTATAAAAAAAAAACTCCACAAAAATTACAAGGAGTACTGAATTTAATACCATACAAAAAGAAAAATATTTGTATGTGTAATAAAATAAACAACCTTTAATTATATAGATAGAAAACTAACAAAACATGTTACAATAAAGTTGTCTATATTTGTCTATTTAATGTAAAATTATATACACATGCAAAATAGAAATACACAAAATATTAGTATTTATCATTACTGTAAGTACCTTAAAGTATATATTTAATCAACTCTATAAATATATAAATAAATTAACTGGACATTGAATGGAGGATTTTTTTAACATTAAATATATCTACATACTACATTTAATTATAGGTAGATATACTTTGTCGAGAGCTTACGTGATACGATTTTCACAATCGTATCCAGAATCCCTTAATCGAAGTGACAATTATGTCAGAGTTAAAAAGAAAAATCCACAAAACTTCAATCTTAAAAAAAACGAATTTATTTGTTTTTTGTGCGTCAAATCACATAAAATCCGGTGTTCCTTTAAGCAGGATAATTTCTTGATCAATATACGATATTCTCAACGAGGTAGCAGAGGATTATTCACCCGTATTCCCGTTGGCGTTTGTCGTATACGACTCATGGTGTATGTCGTGGTAAAACGATACGATTTTTTTTTATCTTTTGTTAACAATTTTATAGGTTCACCCCTATTGTCGTCGTCGTTTACGACTCTAAAAAAAAGCGACACGACTGTTTGGTATTGAAAATAAACGACTTTTGTCGAGGCGACGATCGACAAATGGCGTCTGAAATGTCATTAAAATGTGGATTGTATTTTTCGACGACGATCGTCGGTATTGCGTGAGGCGTTTTGTGACGACGTTTGTCGTGGAAATGATACATTTCTGTCGTCGACAATTTAGCGGACGACTAACTGTGTGATAATGTGTTAAAATAAGTATGTGTACTTAATTTTTAGTTAACAAAAAGACAATTATAGTTATTTTGCAGAATAGAGATAATAAATAAAAGGCAATTTCTACATTTAGTAAGCGAAATGCAGGAAAATATTCCGTTGGCAAAATCGTTCACTAAGGGCCTAACAAAAAGTGATGTTAATCGGCAATGGGACGACATAGCCTTATCTCTGAATAATTGTTTTGGACCACCTTCGACTTCGATAGTCTTCTAAAATACATTTAAAATCTGAAAATAATTGTTATTAACACAATGTATGCAATTTAAATTATTTCTACCACCCACATATGGATTGGATTTGGTTCGAATTTCCTTCCTTAACTTTACCAGCACTTTTTTCTGGTTTTCTTCTTCGTCACTGCTTTCAAAAAACATGTCACACTATTCATTTCTGATTTGTTTTATTAAATAATTAACCAAGTCACAAACAAAACACCAGGACCAAATATAAATTCGTCGACTGAAATGTCAAATCCCATGTGTCATAGTTTGTGGAATGTATGTGGGATGTGAGAGTTCAGAGAGTCGAGTCGTTTCAGTTAGGTACGCAATACCAAATTCCAAACGACTCGACACGACAAACGTCGCCAGTCGTTTGCGACAGACGACGACGACAATAGGGGTGAATATTTCCTTTTCTATGTGTTCACCATCATTCCAATTCATTTGTCTCAAAAAAGTTGCAAACATCGACTAAAAAACGGAGTGAAATACATACGAGTCGTTTACGACAAACGCCAACGGGAATAGGGGTAGTTATTTAACTCAGTTGACACACGACTTAGTACATTTTTATAATATAAAAATGGATCCTCTTTTGTGTTCGGCTACTTATAACTTGAAAACCACCGACTCGATTGAGCTGAAATTTACAGATAATCTTAGGTATTGGCCCAGGAGCGTTCCCGTGAAGATTGGTCAAAATTGGACAAAGGAGCGTGGCACCGCCCATACAAAAAACAACACTTAAAACATATAAAAACGTTGCTGCGTATGTAAGTCCGATAATGGCCGCTGAACCACTAAAGCTATATACGCCTTCATTCCTATTAAAAAAAAATAATTTAATACGTCCGCGGACAGTTGAAATCGCAAACGGTAGTGGAAAATGCACCAACCATAACTTTTGGAATAAATTAACGAAAAAACAACCAATCAAAATCAAAAAATCTTGAAATATAAAATAACTGCTTTAGGCAGAACAACGTTTGCCGGGTCAGCTAATACTCGTATTCCGATTTCAGAATAAAAATGTTGTATAGAAAAATTTGTTTTTTGAAATGCCTTCGTCACTGCAACTCATCAGACCAAATGATCACCTGGAAGGATCACCAAATTACCTGAATGAAACTAACTTGGTGGCATTCTATAAATGAAACAATACTAAATACAATAAATCAAAATCTAGAAAATGTCAACAGAATGTGAACAGTGAACCAGTCCACCTACATGCAAGCAAGTGGTCAGTTCTGGTCAGTTCATACAGCATTGTCCATTTTATAAATTATGTATGCCATATTATATTATTATGTAGAAGTAGGTACGTTTTCAGAATTTTTTCCTTGACCTACCAGCAGGATATTCTCGAGTTTATCAATGAAAAGTGTGTAAACTCTCCTACCCGAGAATAATCGATTTGTTTGAATCGATCTGAAATCTGCTCTCACTGACCAGAGTGAGGATGACAATCTGTTTAAGGTATTGGTTATATCTGACCAATTACATTGCAACACCCTTTCAAAAAGAATGTAGGTACATATTTATTAAAGTCAGCGTAAGCATCAATGTACATTTTGACTTGTTTAGCAACAGTAACCAAGGCGAATTGCTATAGTGTGAGTGATGTATGAAATTAATAATCTTCCGGTCCATTTGTGACAGAATTTGCACTTTTTTTTTCGTTTAATAGGATGCAATATATTTGCGTTGTCAGACGTCGGAGGAAGAGAACAGCGAACTCTACGAGCTCTACAGCGACATCGACTTGGTCAGAAAAGTACGTACCACGCCACTAAGATGACTATAGGACATGTAGATAGATGGACACTAACGCTCCGGCCCGAAGAGTATTCGATTCCAACCCGGAGGGAAAACGCAGTAGAGGAAGACCTCGGCTTAGGCGCGCACAAGTGGATGGGGACCTCAACCAACTTGGAGTGCCCGACTTGGATTGCCCGAGGATCAGTTATTTTAAAAATCTATAAGGATTCTTTTTTTTAAATACCTACTTCTCCCGGGAAAGGCGAACCTATAACGTTTCATCAGCGCCCCGAGATGCTTGCAGATGTATCTATGTTAGTTCTGCACTTAAATTGCTGCAAATTGTAGTGAATGTTTTGGCGCCGAGCAATATTCCAGGTCTGGTCTAACCTGAGCTTTGTAGAAGAAGTTGCTTGGGGCTAAAGTACCTCTTTGCTCTAAATAGGTAGCTCAACTCAGCGGACGCCGATCTTGCGATATAGGATATGAATGTGGTCCTGCCATGTGATTTCTGAATTGACTGTGACTCCTAGAAGGTGCATTGAGTGAATTCTTTACAAAAATAAAAAGCTGTGAAGCATACCATAGCACCTACCTATGTTTAACCACCAGAACCACGTACCTACCCATATGTGTACCTACATAAATAGCAATACTAACATTAAAAAAAAAATACATGTGTGTCGTAGAGTACAATCAAAATCATATAATAACCGTCGCCACTTTAGGCACCAACACTTAACAGCAGGACATCATTAGAAACAAATTTAGAAACTGAGTTTATGATCCCTGGCAGGTGCCACGACCTAACATGTAACAACCAGCAACAAATCAAAGACTTCAAAAAGAAAAACACTTTCATTTACACTGGAACTGGACTCACTCGAGACACCAGCTGTCGAGGCACAGCACCAAATCAGTTTTTATGCCCAAATGATCCTTTTTTTCCTAAACGTGACACATGCCAGAGCGCATCCTTCCCTTTCCTCCCTCACCAGTAATATCATTTCTAATTATAATAATATGAATCCCTAAGAAAAGCATTTTTTTCTCTTATTTTTTAAATCAAATTTTCACCTGGCCATTTTCATCAGAAAAATCTTCCCAAAAAAACCTTCAAACCACCGACAACTTGCAGCACAAAAAAAAAAAACAATTCATAGAAAAAAAAAAATGTTTTGATCTCCCATTCACCAGCGGCGAATGTGAAGGCGAAAACGAAAATCGAATCAAGGTGCAATTCACATTGACAAAAAAAAAAAACTCCCATCTGCTTCCATTTGGACTTGTTTCTTTGTCCTCCTTCATCCTTGTCAATGTTTCAAATTCATCACCAAAAAACGACGAACAAAAAAATGTAAACAGCAGATTCTGGTCTTGCGTGCGTCGCTCCGTAGTAAACGCGCAATTCAAAGCGATTCCAATGAACGAATCTGTTAGAATCTTGTATAGGATCGTCTCCTCAGCATCCTGCCGGCTGGTGTTTCGTTGCGGTCGGTGTGTAGTGTATCATCATCATCATCGAGTAGTCCTGGCATGCTGATGCTGATACATCTGCTGTTCGAGATGATAAAAAAAAACCTACTGGGGTACCAGGTACCAGTACCAGGATTGAGTATGAGTTGGAGATATCACAATAAAGAACAGCAGCAGCACCCAAGAAGCTGTGGAGTGGTTAGTGGATTCGATTTTTTTTTTTTTTTCAAAATATATGAAAGTACGTTATAAGGATTAGAAAATTTTTAAATTCTTTAGAATCCTTAATTTAATCAAAGTTAAGATTCAATGTCAATAATTTCGTGAAAAATGGCGCTTCGCATTTCGTTCGTTTCGAGTTTCGAGGCAGAAGAATTCGTTTGCCGGCGAGTTTATCTGAGAATCCCAAGCGATAGTCGTTGCTCCGAATGTCGATGAAAGAAACCCACATGGCCACATCTTGTAAAATATCTACTACTATTTATGTTAAAACGGTAAAAATGTCTATTTTAATTGAAATCGTCAGAAATTAAAAAAGGGATAATGATTAATATGTACTTAAAGGACCATTAACATGAGAGCGACCAACTACCGTTCACATGAACATTTTTCTAGATCGCGGCAGTTCGCGAATTTCTGCCATCAGTTTCTACCCGCAATGTCTAGTTTGAGGTTAAGTTCGAACGAATGTTTTATTCGCTAGTTTGTGGAACGCGAATTAAACGATGTGGAATACATTTTGACAATTTGCGAATAAACTTTGACAAGGGTGTATTCGTTCGCGGCAAAAAGTTTGGAATTCGAAATTTCGTTATTTAAACTGTTTTTTAAACTTGTTTTCTTATTACATTTTGATGGGATAATTAATTATCTTCCTCTTGGAATAATAAAATGTGCAATTTTCTGTTTATAAATGCATATAAAGTGGTTTGTTCGCATTTCATGCAATTCGTTCGTTCGCTCCCATGTGAATGGTCCTTTAATCTAAAATGCGAACAATTTTTACAAAAATAGGTAGATACCCAGATTAGATTAAGAAATTACGTTTATTCAATCAGTTTATATACAAATTGGGTTAAAAAACTAGACTAATAACTAAAATAGGTAATATCGGCTCAAAAAAAACTTAATCTAGGTATTACATGAATAATTTTCTAAATACCTACATATTTAGTCTGTCATTGGCTGGGCTTAATTTTAGAGCGGTCTTTGTCGACCTCACCGTTATCCTTATAGGTACCTATTTATTTTGAAGTTACATAGTACCTATGACTACATAAAAACAAAAATTATTTCTGGACTGAAAACAATTAAAATTTGCCTATTCTGTCTTATTTTATTTATTTAAAATCAAAAGGCAAACTCATAAAAATGATATAGCTATATAACATTAACAATATGCAGAAAACAGAAACAGGAAACTTCATTATCATAACTATGCGTGCATCTGTCACGCACAGGATACTTCATACTTATACATATACAATTATACATGTGTAAAACATTTCATTCCAGTGCAACGCACTATAATACATTACCTACCTTATACAATTCACAGTACACCATTCGATCTCTGCGCACAACATGCCACCACTCCACCATCATTCTACTTGATTCTTAAGGAAAGGACAAAGGATTCCATCAGATGGTGACGGTGGTACAGCATATAGAGGGCCAAATCGTCCTCCTGCACGGTAGATACGTTTCGTTTTGTATTGACATGGACAGCAAAGCAAAGAAGAAAAAAAATCCACGAATTCACATCAAGATGTGTGGGTTCCTTGGATATTTTTCTGGAACATCTGCTCTCAGTTCTTGACTCCGTTGATGATCGTCGTCGTTCTTCATTTTTGGTACCTACACATTTTTGTTGTTTTCTCGTAATTTTCAGAAGAAGAATTGCCGGATACATGTGTAGGACCTATTGCGAAACAAAAATCCCAATTTGAACTTGAAAGCCAAAAAGTATACAATACATGCCCTTAAGCGTTGCGCTGAGCTGCACCTGTCTCCTGTCCATTTGGTGTTCGCTCTTAATGCATATTGCAGTGTTCTTTTTGGATTCAATTAAAATAAAAATAAAATTGCATTGATCAAAATTAGTCCGATGATGTGCGGGCACACCTGTGTTTAAAATATCGTGCTTATGCTATTGCACTTTGCAAAAATGTCTTAATCGTTCGTCAAATCGTTTTTCGCGGGTTAAAGTTTATCAACTTTGCCATTTGAGCATAGTTTTGGACGCGTGACTTGGTACAGAGTGATCGTGGTACCCAATGAGCACTTGCCTTACCTAGGCATTTCAAAAATATATTTGCAATAGATTGTGCCTGGTGGTTCCTTTTGATTTAAATATCAATTACCTAGTTGGAGCGATAAAAGAATTTCGTATGAAGTAAAAAACACGACTGTAAGTAATAGAGTAGTATACTCACCTACCGCACCTAGTCTTTTTATTTTATTTAATAATAATTTTATAGGTTTATAGCTTCATACAAACATACAGGGTGTCCCAGTTAAGCGGAAGATTCCTGAAGTTCCGCTGAGCAAAAAATGTTATGGCAGGGGAGGTCCAAAAGTAGAACGAGTGCAAATAAGACGCAATCGCAACGATTACGCAATGTTAGGTGGAAACCGCATAATGCACATCATGCACTGCACATAGCCTTAAGCAATTTTTGACGCCCGTCAAATAGTATTGTATGAATTACATTTTGGCATCATTAAACGAAAGTATAATGGTAGCCATAACCGTATTTACTGACGGATCTAAAATGAACACCGGGATAGGGTCGGCCGATCGATACGTCTCCCCGACCATAGCAGCCTCTTGCAAGCAGAGGTCCTGGCAGTGACAAAAGCAGCCCGTGAGCCTGTGGTAAGGGCAATACCACCTGGAGGTTTTACCTTCTTTATCTAGAGTCAGGGAGCAATAAAAGCTATAACTGCACCAGAAATAAAATCGAAGCTTGTAAAGTGTTGTCGCGAAGAACTCAAGGCTCAAGGTTCCAGGACATAAACGCATTTCCAGGTAACGAGAAAGCAGACAAATTAGCAAGACAAGGTTCGACAGCTGTTTTAGAACAAGCTGATCCCTCTGTGAACATCCCGGCTAGCACACTCAAGCTTATGAAGCAGGGAAAAAGAGAGGCGAACGCTAGATGGGCCACCTTAAATAATTGTAATACCACAAGAATGCTATGGCCATAATTCAAACCAAAACCGAGAAGGCTCCCTGAAATTACGCCAAAAAGTGTTTTAGAAAAAAGACCAAAATAATTGCGGCGTAATATTTTTGGCAAAAACGCCAAAAAATAAAAAAGAAAATTCACCAGAATGCCAGGAAATTACGCCATATTTTTGGAAAAAAAAAGCCAAAAAGTTAAATGGAAAATACGTAAAAAACAACAAAAAATTAAATAAGGCCCGAAATCTGACAGTAAACCCAAGCAGGGGGGTTGCTCCTACGGTTTCGTTTTTCGGTTGAGGTCTTATTTCACGTTTTTTGGTGTTTTTTCCAAAACACTTTTTTGGGCGTTTTCTCAATTTTCTTAAATGGAAAAAATGCCCGAAAGAGTTTTGGAAAAAATGGTAGAATTAGCGGCATTTGTGTCAAAATATTTGGGCGATTGTTCCTAGGAAAAAATGCCACAAATTTGTATGGAGGTTTTTGGACTCTTTTTCCACTTTAATTTTTTGGCGTAATTTCAGGGAACCACCGAGAATAAATGCAGACGGATAGGAAATTCCCCTCCACCCTAGTAGGAATCACAACGGGGCACAATAATCTGCTGTACCACATGAAGATAATGGGCTTAACGGAAGAAGAACTTTGTAGAGGCTGAGGGAGCTCTTGAGGACACAACCCACTTCCTATGTCACTGCCCAGGTCTCCCACACAGCAGGTATAAATTCCTAGGGAGTCACTTCTTGAACGACCTAGACGAGCTTTCCAGCACTTCAATACACAATATAATGAGCTCCGTCAAATCATGGTTTGTATATTGTAGCACAGTTATTAACTTGATAAAAAATAAATAAAATAAATAGATGGCGCAATAGGGTATTTCGCGAAGCTATCCCTTTCAGAAGTGTGCTTTCTCTTTCACTGAAATGTCAAAAAAACTTGTAGGAAAGCAAACGAAATTTTACATGGCGGGAGATAGGTTTTGCCCATTTTATTTGTGAAAAGTTTATAATAAAGTGCCAAATACAAATTGAAAACATTGCAGTCTTGACATTTACAGTTTCTTAAAAGTGTTTACAAAAGTTTAATAAATAAATTTGTAGAGATTGTTTCAAAAAATCCAAAATTAATTTAAACCCTATCTCCCGCCATATAAAATTTCGTTTGTTTTCCTACAAGTTTTTTTAGCTGTCACTTTGTTTTTTTCTTTTCATTTGACACTGACGTTGTCGCGAACTACCCTATTGACCTGATTGTAGCACGGAGTTCCTCGCCGGCCCACATACCTTACCTAACCTAACCTAACCATATCTAATGATTTGCCATTTTATTCTTTTCAAATTATAATACTGTGAATAGTGATCGTTACAGATCTATGATGTTTTAAGACCAATGTCACATGAGCTGTTTCTTCCACGGGAGAAACGGCTCTGCGAAATAAGGCCCCAAAAGAAAAATGAAATAAGGCCCCAAAAATTATACAGGAAAACACAACAACGATTTTTAATAAAATTTGGGGTGTTATTTCCTTTTTTGAGGCCTTATTTCCTAATGAAAATTGGGGTCTTATTGCATTATGAAATAAGACCACAAAAGAAGAATTGAAATAAGATAAGATGTTGCCCCACTGTAACCCCCCTTCTTGGGTTTACTGTCAGATTTGGGGCCTTATTTCTTTTTTTTTTTTGGGCCTTATTTCATCGCAGTGGGGCCTTATTTCATATTTGAAATTGGGGTATTATTTCAGTATGAAATAACACCCCAAATTTGGGGCCTTATTTCATTTTCTCTTTTGGGGCCTTATTTCCTGCAGCCGGGAGAAACATTCCACATGATTCCAAATTTGTTGGACTGAATGCTGCGTGCCACCCACAACATTATGACAATTGACGCTTTAAATATCAAAATAACTTGTATTATTTGTCAAGTCGACAATTGCAAAGCTGGTCAAACATTAGAAAAAATTAGAACTCGAAAGGATTGATCTTTGAAATCCGGTGGCTTTCCTCATACCTACATAATTAGGTACACTTAAATAAGTACCTAAATATGTAGATGTGTATTTAAATTGTTCCTTAAATCAGACAATATCGCTATGAAGTCGACTTATTTTAAAACTTCACTTTTATAAAATATTAATACCTACGAAAGCTTAATGTTCCCATACCTCCCAGCTATACCCTTTATATAGCAGACACATCCACGCTTACTAACCTACACATTTGTCAAATTAAACAATTGCAGACAATGCATTATGGGTATGTGTTTACAAATTATACATCTGCAATGACGTCTTCCTTATGGCACTTAACCTACTCAATTACATGCCAGGGGAACCCTTTTATTTGAACAACAAATCACCTGGTGACATTCAGAAGGTATCTGTCACATTTCCTTTACAAATTTCTATAAATTTTCCAAAAATGTGTATTTCGGGGAAAATTGTCAGTTGGCTCTTAATCTCGAAATTCCCGAATTTGATTGATCACATGAATGATATTATGTGTCCCAATTGCAATTGACCTAAATTGTCATCATGTTATTTTTTCTAACACACACTATGGCTGGAATTTGGAAGCATTGATAAATTATGCGTTTTTATTACAACATCCTACGTAATTTTTCCTGTCTACATTTTTTTTTTTACGATATGGGTAGAGGTACTGAAACAACAATTTGTATATTCATAATCCCTAAGGAACTACGAGTAAAGGTTATCAACATCCAATTAAGATTTGTCTCGATCTTCAATAAACTCTGAACGGAATAATCTATGAACAATTAAACTCAGTTGTCAGTGTCTAGGCTAGTTAAGCGATATGAGATGAGGTACAGTCTGGGGTCTGACATTTGGCCTGAAGACCGATGAATTTGTTTCTGATTAACAATAAATGTCTGATTGTCTGGTTTTAAATTTATCATAAATCTAAATATGAGACTGGTAGTTAGCTAGGAAATGTCAGGATATCATTCTTACACAATTTGTATGTACTTGCTGTGTATAACTATAACCGATTGAATTTTTTTAAAACGTCAAGTATTTAAATCGAAATTCCTTGCATATTTTGAAATAAAATTAAGATTCGGCAGTTGTCATTAAAAGTGACATTCGAGCACAACGGACCTGCAATCCTTTTTATCGCCAAATCGTTCTTATTTGAATTGCCTACCTAAAAGAAAAATAAACACAAAAAAATGAATGTAAATGCCACCCCGGCATATCCTTATCAACATTTTTACCAAAACTCAACTAATGCGGTATCCCTATCGTAGCAACATTGATGCAAACACAAAGCATGAGGAGAAAGAGAGATAACAAACAAGCTATCGTAAGGCAATAATGTATCTACCACGATCACTGACACACACATAAAGAGAAACTGATCTGCAGCTGGTTCTGTTGTGTTGTGTCTGGTGTAGTAGATTTGCTTGAGTTGAAAATGCGAAAAAAGTACAGTTGCGGTCACATGCGTAGTTATTTCTCCTCGTTCTCGTTGTGTTGTGTTGGATTGCGTTTGCATCTCGTTAGATGACAAATGGTGGGGTGCTTTGCCTATAGATGCTTCGCTACAGTCTGGAGGAGTCTGGATTCATGTCATGGCAATTCAAAATCTCCTTTTATCCTTAGGTTGGGCATTAGAAATGGGATGGCTAGCAACAGTAAGAGATGACAAAAAATAAATTCCTTTATACCTATGCATACACCATAGAGTAGGGAGGTTTTCTTGTTGTGGAAAGTGGATGTGGATTGTTGCTGGGGCCTTTAAATTACACACTATAGTAACTGTACATGTTTATTCAGCACTCTAAGATTGATGAGATGATGGTTTCCATTGTCATCGAGTTATACGCATTTCCATTTCCACTGTGACTGACTGTGACCCGAATTACGCGACACATCGGGATAAGACATGGGAATGTGGGAAAACGGAAAACTCCCGCATAATTTTCTATGGTGGTGTTTTTGGTTCCTATTTGTTTTTTTTTTATTCGAAAGAGTAGAAATTTTGCTCCTCTGGATGTAATTAAATTAATCCTCGTACTGTATGCGTTCAAGGAAGATGCACTTTCAAGGAACATACATAATTTGACTATAGGAATTCAGAACGAATATGTGAGCGTTTATTTTGTGTGTACGTTTGATCTAATGTGGATAAAACGACCGAGCCACGACGGATCCTTATGGTGTTTTGAAGCTATTGTGGGCTGATGATAATGACGGTGGTGGAAGATTTTCTTTTGGAAAGTAGATGGTAAGATGATGGGTGCATTGTAGTGATGCAGATGGAAAAAGCGAATTAAAAAATCCTCATGTCATTCGTTTTACTTTTTCACACGGAGATTTTGTAGAAGGATGTTGAAGGCGGTTTTGAATATTGTATGTATTAGGTAAATGGGTGAGTTTTATGTGAGTAGAAAAATTTGCATTTTCTTTTTATATTGAATCATGTTTCATGTGTTGTTACCATGTGGAAATATGTAAATTTAGTGAAATTTATGGTGTCTCTGTCTAGTGTCTACTGAACTCAGCTTGTCATGTCTATTACATTTACATATAGGATTTGATAAGTTCCATTCAAATGGCAGAATATGGAGTTTATCATAGAACTTGGCAGAAAATCGTAGGTATACCTACACACGAAACTTGCCTAGATATGCAGGCAAATCGACCAATCAGAGGCTGTTGACTAGTAAAGCGTAGATCTTGAACGCGGCCATTTCCATGACTTGTAGGTAGTTATACCAAGGTATGACAGCTTTGATTGCAGTTATTATGTCACATGCTTTAATAAAAGCCGAACAAATGATTTAGGTGTATTTTTCACTTTGAATTATTTTCAGAAAATATTGTACATGTATGCATGAGTGAGATAGTTTATTAGAAATTCTAAATAATAAATATTTATGTAGGAAATTACCTACCTTCCTGCTTCCCTACATAACTTGAGTATAGGTACACGGGTACTACAAAATGTTTCTACTGCGCATTTGTTGCAAGGTTCGATTGCACGTGATCCTTACTCATCAAGTGCACACCGCACATAAGTATAGCTATGTATAATATGTTATAAGGTCCTTCTTGTACACCCCTAAGCAAAATGCTATGCATCAGCGTGTCTGATCTAAACGTTTTAAACACTTTGTCCTTATGCGAATAAGGGGTTCGAATTCCAATACAACTAGGGTGAATGCACCCTTAATTTCTAAACATAAAAAAAACTCAGAAATGCTCATAGATACTGAGTGCACCATAAAGAATAAGGCACTTGAAAAACAATTCGGGATAGGAAATGGTTGGAGTACCCCTTTCCTATTCAGATTTCGTAGAATTTAGAGAATATCCTCTTATCTCTTCCTCTGTTCTTTTGGAAAAACTAGAAAATGCATTTTTAATGTAGAAAAATAGGCAAAGAAAGTAAGGAAAAATAACCTATAACAATATTGGAAATATGATCTATGTAGGTACCTACATAGGTATATACTTTCGGTTCACGAGTTATATTCTTTTATTTTGTCAATTAAAAGGATATAATGTGGATCCTTTCATCACAATTGTCAGAAAAGGGTGTGAACGACTTATTTTACTTGAAAACCTGTGATGCGTAGTTTTTTTTTTTTGTTTTTTTGATGACGTTTTTTGTTTCGGGATGATTAGGTACAGTTAAAATAAAAAAGTATAGGGTGCAAAATATTATGCTGTCAACAAGAAGGGACATATAATATCGACGAATCGGACAGAACGTCATGATAAACAGCTACAACTTGGAGGTAGTTCGAGATTTAGTCTACCTCGGCTCCGCTATTAACTCTGAAAATGACATCACTTCAGAAATCAAACGAAGAATTACTTTTTCCAAACGCTGTTACTTTGGCCTAAGAAGGCAATTGATTAGTAAGGCCTTTGTCGAGAAACACCAAGGATACTAGACACTCATCATCCCAGTCCTGCTTTAGGGCGCAGAATCATGAACGTTATCAAAGGCGGATGAAGATCTCCTTGGTCGCTTCGAACGCAAAATTCTTCAAGTGATTTTCGGTCCTGTTTGCGTTGGCGAACTTTGGAGGAGGAGATTTAACAGCGAACTCTACTGGTCAGAAAAGTATACATCAGTTGACAGATGGCTTTTCGTTACGATAAAAAGAGGGCACCGAGCCGATAAAACTATGAAAACTTTAAAGTTAAAGCAATCCTTCAAAATGTGTGTCGGGAAACATTCTGTCGCCCTGTAATTCAGAATAGGTTAGGTATGTTGCTTGATTGTTGACCGCTGAACTTTATTGACGCAAGAAAATGTTCACAATTTCATCGGTTTTTTCAAATTTCAACATATTCTAGAACGCAAAAGATTTTCGAGACTTCATATCAAAGCCAGTGTATAAATAGAATAGTCTTTTTACGTTGGTTTCTATAACAAACAACATTTATCTTTTATGCAGTTTAACTAAGAACTGTTTGATCTGACAAAACTTTTTTCTTTAACTTGCTACTGAACTTCGATGTTTAACCAGTGTTTATAATTCAAAAACCGAATTCAAATATAATATTCAGTTGAACGTAGACATGAAAAAAATTCGCATTTCAGTATACTATTCTTTTGCACAATCTATTGCTTTGAATATTAAGATATAACCTATACTGGAGAGAGAAACACAATGTAACAGAGATACACTGCCAATCACTACGATGAGTACACAATTTTTCTTGAGACTACAATTTTTTTAAACCTATTTTCGCTCATCCGTTTCTGTTAATTATTTGATTTTAGGAAATTGTATTAAAAAAAAAATAAATAAATAAATAGTTGGCACAACAGGCGTGTACCCTAGGCCTAGCTTCTCACAACCATTCATTTGTGTGAGTTTTTATTTTTTTGGGACGAATGGAAAGGACCTACAATTTTATGCCGAGTCCGAAAGGCTGAATTGCGAAGCTTTTTTAGAACAGTTGAACTCTCGGATGTTTGTCAGACGTTCGCGAGAGGTGGCACAATGGAAAACCTTAAGATGTAATTTGTGTTTTTCCGGGGATCGAACCTGAAACAGTTCACCAGGAAATTGTAATGTTATTTCCCAATTTAGGCCTTACATTGTATGGTATTCTTTTGGGAAAATATGTACCTGTTCATAGGTAGTAATTGTTAGAGGGTAAAAAATTCACAAAAGGTACCTACACCAAGCCAAAATCTGTAGCAAAAATTGTGGTCTCATCCTAATGATTAGCAGTGTACGATGCCAATTTAATTTGAAATTAAAATAAACGAATTCCAATCAACCTTGAAAATTGTACACACGTTCGAATTCGAATTATCCATTACCATTACGTATTCTCGTGTAGATTCCGACTTCGTTCGTATATTTACCTTTCATGTTAAGCGGAAGCTCATATAGTTTTCAAGTTTGAATGTCATGATTAGATACTCAAACGAAGTAAAAAGACAGACTGTGTTGACATGTTGGTAGTTAGGGCGTATGTAGCATGTAGGTGTAGGTGTCTCATCTATTCCAAAACGAATCTAGAAGCACGTAGAATTTGCTACAATTTTGTTTAGCTATTTGCTAGATAAGATTTTTTTTTTTTTTGCGAAACAATTGAATCAATTTAGAGATACATTTAAGTGAACACGTTCCATTCGTACATTTATCTTATCTAGATGAAGAAAGGAGAATGTGTGTGGGTGGGATTGCCTAATGATTGTTTAAATGGCGGTTCATGGTCCCACTCGGAGTATTATCTAGCCAAATAGAATTTTGCAATACGGTTTCATAAATTTGATAAGATTTAAAACTTTCCTGCGTGATAAGCTAGTTTGACTTATTTTTGCAAAATAAGGAAAACAAAAAATACCGAAAATACGTATTATCTCTTTTGTCGCGTGATTTTTTTTTTTCTACGCGGCGGCGTCGCGTCGTAGGCTAGGTTTGTATTTATAAACTGTGTACATTATTTAAATCCAACGTAATTGATATGTTTGCGTGGTACAAATTTGTATACAATAAATTTAGATATACCTATGTGTATGTTGTATGTATGTAATTTGTCAGCTTCATACCATAAGATAACATGATGAACTCTCTGTAGAAGATTGTACGTAATTTATAGCCAGCGATGCCAACTAAGGCTTTTTCATGCCTTTTAGGCATTAGGTATTTCATTAGCTAAGGCTTTAAGGCTTTTTTTTCCAAAAAGGCATCGCTTTTTATTTCAAATATTTAAAAAAAACATTTTTTTTTTTGATTCAACATACCTATTGACTTTTTATTTTCTTCAACATTCTTAAAAAATCTTGGCCAAAAGAATTTTGTATGCAACCTCGGTCTTAAAAATAAAAAATAAAATAAATAAATAAATAAAATAAATTGGAAACAAATTTGAAAGCTATTTTTTGTTCGTTACGTTGGACCTACTTATGAAACTAAAATGTCATGAATTTTGTTCCTATTAAGAATTTTTTCTATTGATAATTTAAGTTTTTTTAATGCTTCTGTTTATCTATATACAGGGTGGGCCAAAAGAAGTCATCCGATGTTGTTTGGCTCTAATTTTTTTTTCTAAATGAAAAACTTCGATTCTGTTTTTTGATTATGTTTCTCTGTGTCCAAATCCTGAGGACTGCGCGAGCGAAGCCGCGGGCAAAAGCTAGTATTTTTATATTTGTGTTTAATTTTTGATTTATTGTTCTACTTTACCTATAAAAAAAAATATTTTAGGCATTATTTTATTGAAAAAGGCTTCTTTTTTTAAGTTATGCATTTTTTCGTCAAAAGTGGTTGGCAACGCTGATTATCTATAGCTGTTATTGCTATACTTATATTGAGAAGCTTTCTCAAGGCAGTTATACTATGGGATATTTGTCAGTGAGAAGTAGGTAATGACGCTGTGGAAAAAACCTTAAGATGTGATTGCTGTTTTTCTGGGGGCTTGAATCTCTATACCTCTCGTAGAATGAAATAGAAATAGACGCTACCACCTTAACGACCGATTAGTAAAAGAATCCATCGTAGTGGAAAATAATCCGTACCGTCATGCAGGCAGCCTATAGGTAGACCCAGTATAAGATGGTTAGATGAAGTTCATAAATTCTCTTCTACCCGCATATGGGGATTGCCCTTGATGATTTAGTGTCGATGGCGGAGAATCGAGATCTATGGAGGGTGGAGGGTCCACTTGTGCAACCTACACCCGCGACACATTTAATGCAAAATTAATGAATGAATGCAAATTATGAAAAAGGAAATATATAGAAGGATTTTTTTTACTGTGCTGTACCTACTGATTTTTTTTAAATATACCTATTAATTTCTTCAATAAAACATGATTCCAACAAAAGAAGACAAAACTACACACTACCATCTTTATTTGAACTTTATATGTATGTAGTTGAAAATGTAAATTAGTCCCACAGCAACACGTGCTTATGATGCAGTGAAAGTGAAAGGGCCCGTCCACAATCATGAACAGTGTGTATACTCGTAGTTGCCGGCATAATTACAAAAAAAAAAAAACTTCTTGTCTTGAACACCGCATTAGCAAATGACGTCAAGCACTTTGTAATGGGTATCTCAGCTACATGTACAAAAATCACATATCAATCAGTTCGTCAGACAGACAGCAAACACCCAATCTCCAATATCTAGTAAATCGAGCCACAGACTAGTCAACAATAAATTGAAGTCCCAACCCAGAAAAGCAGCCGACTTTTCTTTGACTCAGCGCGCATATAAGGTACTTCGGTATGTACATTAATACCAAACGAATACGACACAATATGCTATCAACCGGCATGAAATTCCAAATCGATCGCTGAAATGTAACTCCAACGCGACAGATTAATCATTCACCCACTCGACTCGAATTTCGGACAGTGTAAAAGGTCCGAAATTATTCCTTGATATAGTTTTTAAGCCACCCAATAATACGAATGAACAATGGCAATGGGGGCACAGTGCTTTGTTGTCTGCTTGGCCGTTAAATTCAAACCGAGCGATTTGAATTCCACAAAATAACGATCAGTTCGCACATGGAAGTGAGTAGAAACATATAGAAAACCCGCGCGATCTTGTTGCCAAGTAAAGTACAGTGTGCGCGTCGTCGTTCAAGCTTCTACTCGAGCTTAGTCATCAACTGGAATCAGCAACAAGTTGACGGTTGAAAATTTTGAATTTGAAATTTCATGGGGTAAATGCTTCGCAGCATTGGCAAATTTCTTGAAACATTTTCTTGTGATTTTTGTTGATGAGTCAGAAAGATCAAGAACAATGAAATTTTGCGTTCTTTGGTGTATCGACCAAAATTTACTGGGAATCACTCTAATCAGTGACTCATTCATTGTAGATATACCTAAAAAGGTTGACATTTTGGAAAATTCCTGTGAAAGAAGAGAATCTTAAAAACAACACAACAAAGTGATAATTCGAATAATTATTTTGTTTTTATTTGGACATAGATAATTGCATGTGATTTGTGAATACAGAAGAATAGACTGATAAATTTGTGAATAAACGTAAACAACTTCAAAGATTAGAAATTAGAGACAAACAAACATTCGAGAAAATAATAATAATTGCTGTTCGCTAGATTAGTCATAAAGTGAACGTTATGACATTTGAATTTGAGTTTCGTCATTTTTACTTACTATTGGTATGAGTGGAATAATGGCGATTCATTTCCGGGTATGTTATGATGTTTTCCTCATTTATTATTTGCTTGATGATATGACACGATTATTTTGTTTGCTAGGAAAAAGTTATGACGCGTTTTTTGTATGTATATTGGTTCGAAATTAAAATCTACGCGTTCGTACAAACATATTTTTGATGTTTCACATGATTTTAGATGATCGGATGAAAAAAAAACTGGCAGTTGAGTTACATTTTGACATCCAATAAATGTGAATGTCAAAGTTTTTTTTAAACAAATACGAATTGTCCAATCTGTTGAAGCTATGAGGTTCGCAAACCTAACGCTTTGTGGGACATTTACATTGTCACAAATTCAATTTCTTGCAAGAAAAAGACTCATTTGATGAGGGTGTTAATATTTTGACTTATAAAATAAAAGCCATGATGGTCATTTTAAATTTATTTTGCATTTTCGAGCTTAAAAATAAAGTAAAAACTATACAATTAATGATATTCTTAGTTGAACATGACAAGTCATTTAATTCCAGTACAAAAATACAAAAGATAATCACCCCTATTCCCGTTAACGTTTGTCGTATACGACTCATGTTTCGTGTCGTTGTAATACGATGTTCAGATTTTTTCTTCAACTTTTGTTAATAAATTTATTCCCTTTTCTACATCGGATAGTTCGAATTTGAAAGGATTTAGTTGACTTATTTCTTTTTAACCTAAATAATGTTTATTTGACAAGTTCGAAAACAAAAAAAGAAATCTTCCTCGAACTCATCCATGGTATAGAATAAAATTGAACTGTCAGAAATTATAGGAGATCCCCAGACAGGGAACATTTTGACTAGGATTTGTTCACCACGATAGTGTTAAAAAATTTCCAGCTGTCATGTATCAAATTTAAACAATCAAAATAAACTAATGTCGTTTTCGGTTAGTCGTCCAGAACCGTTCTGAAAGCGTTCGATTGGGACTCAACTGACAGTTCTTCTCCTGTAAAGAAGAGAAATTTGCTTCTGGATTTTAATACAGAATCGCGGAGAGTTCTTCCGGACGGTTCTGGACGACCAACCGAAAATGAAATAACAATCATGAAGACCAGAATATTCTGTCCAAAATGCAGATCGTATGACAATGACAACAAGCAACAAGTAGGTATGTATTTGACGGGTGCATAAGAGCTAAGAGTATAAAAGGATTTGTTCATTGCAAGGCGTAATATGTACAGGGATCAATCAGAATCACTTTTTGTTGTTTTATAAATTCCTAGGTACCTACCTATACTTCATTAATAATTATTATTACCTTAACTTCTGGAATTCAAGCTGAATACAAAGGCACGATTGAAAGTGACCTATACATTTGTTATCGTGTTATCGGATCCGAAAGACCGACAATGACAAGGTAAACTCCAATTTCCTTGATGCTGCTTAACTTCGATGTTATTAAGATATTTTGTGCACTTATGCAGCCCCTTGACTTCTATGCATCTATTAACAAAAACAAAGGAAGTAAAACTGAGCTGGTTTACGAATTAAACAACTGACATTGGCTTAGTAGTGATTTGTCGCAATCTTCCCATAAATTCATACAACCTAATGACCTAACTCAAAACCTTTTTAATCAACCTTCACAAAACCAAATCGACTGTCAAACGTCGAACCGATATTTCGCAACTACGGCATTGCATTTGCTCTCTCACCTCCACACCAACACAAAATACACAACCAACCACTCTATTGAAGTTGTTGATTATGATGATCTTAATTGTTTCAAACTTGAATTGAAAGCCAAACGTGTGCCCAAATTAAGTTTTAACTCGATTTTTACATGTTCGAACAATAGAGGGCACACAGTCATTGTCAAGTATAAACAAGCAGCCAGACACGGAGCTGTGCCGGGGAAGGTCTGAAAATAAAATTTGACTTCCATTTATAATCTAGTACTTAGCATTGAACAAGGCGTCATTGTGACCGCGATCGACCTAAGCCCAACCTCATTTCACGGTTAAATGACTACGATGACTACCGCTTGCGAAAGCAATACGAAATTAATAAAATAAATCAGTGAAACATTAATTTTTTTTTTTGCGAAAGCCTTTTCGAAGTTTATCAAACAGCCTCCTCGCGTGTGCGTGCAACTAATTGTAAAAAAAAACCGCCGTCAACTGCTAAGGCGAAGGTTTTCACCAAGGTTGTTGATCTATTGCGACAAGACACACTGAATATTTTCCCCTCTGATCCATAATAATATCGTACGCTGGCTGAGTAGTTACTTAGTTAGTAAGCTGCTTTGTGGCTTGTGCGGGGCGCTGTGTGATGACTTTCGTCACTGACGTCTATTTCAGCTGTGGTGAAATGTGCGTATATACCTACGCAGAAGAAAGTTGTTTTCCTCCACATTTAGTACAATGCGGTCTAATATTGCAGGCCAGAATGAAAGTGTTGCCGAACCCGGTAATAGTGCCGTCGTTGCATTTTTATCATTAAAATAATTATGGCTATCCATAGCAGCCCACAATAGCCCTGCGAGTTATCTAACACAATGGTGTGGCGACCTACCCGTCCTCCCATTGAATGAATGAATCGTTTTCGTATGGAATTTCTAATGATTTCACGGTTTATTACGAGGTCAGTGTACCTAGTATGAAAGTTGATTGCGGCGGGCTACTTTTTCTTCTTCCGCGTGCATGCTGCATGAATAATTTCTCGAAGAAGAAAGTTTACACCGCGTTGATGGTGGATGGATGGGTTGTGAGTGAAGTAAATAGTTTCTCAGCAACGACGACGACGGCGCAACTTTCCCAACTGTCAGAGTTCAGCGGCCTCTGTTGGATGGTTGTGCTAATATACCTCTGCAATATGTATGTTGGCTCTTTTGTTTGCCGATCGCTATAGTGTGATCAGGAAGTTTTGATGAAAGTTACAAAAAGGTGAACCACCTTTCGAATAGTAGTCGGTATAGCTATGCGACCGACTGCTATCGTGATGGTTTTTGGTGATATAATGTCCGGAGTGGAGAGGATTTTGTAAGAGGCTAGCGAACTGTTAATGTAATTGTAGACTAATTTTTATAACTTTCACTGATTGAGTTTGGAAATAATTTTTTTGTTTGGTGTGTTTTCAGTTACCTCACCAATGAATGCAGTTAAATTGCCCAGAAAGGTGTAAAATTAAGTTGGCAACTTATTGCGCAGAGTTGGGAAATTTCGATTTAATACATAATTTGCTTAATATATTAGTTTGTCGCGCCATATTCTTAGGCTACGTCCATAGTGAAACCAGCTTCTCGCTTTCTCACCCTAGAAAGCTGGTTACCGGCGTCAACAAGAATTAAAAATGCATTCCGGTAAAAGCTGGTAAGCGAGAAGCTGGTTCACTATGGACGTAGCCTTAGGTATAGGTTTAACTTATTGCCAACTTCAGTCTAGACCTAGAACGTGAGGATCGCTACAAACGTTACGGATTTGAACTTTTTCTTTTTTTCTGTCAGGAGCATAAGGTAGGTATTTGAGGGGTTAGTTAGAATAAAAGTTACTGTCTAAACCCAATGTATAGCCGTGGGAGTCGGGGCCGCGTGCGAAAGATATGTCAACGTCAGACGTACGAAGTAGTAAGGCCGTGCCCACAGTGCAGTGGGCAATATTCTCCCATTTCGCTGCTTTTGCTTTTATACCTATAGAACTAATTTACTTTTCGTGCACAAACATAATGTACACACACACAGAAAAAAATTGTAAAGGCTTTACTATCCGAATCTATTTACAATAATTTAGCAAATTTGGTTAATTTACCATTTTAATTGCAATTTTTTTAGTTTTACTATTTTGGTATTTTTTGGAAATTTGTGTTTTTATGTTTTTTTTATCTTGTTTCGTATTTAGGGCATTTCCTGCATTGTGAGAATCGAAGCTTTCCAGACAAAAGAAGTCGGGATACAGTTTAAAATTCTTCACAAAATTGATACAACCAATTTGGCGTTGGCGTTTATCCATCGGCCAGGCGATAGAAACAGATTTACCGCCGAGTCATAAAACTTCAGGATAATGTGGCCTCCCACAACAGATAGTAAGACAAAATTCAAAGTATATTTATTTTACAATTGAAAATAGTAAAAAAAATAAGCTGAATTTACTATTAAATTGTAATGACTGTAGTTACAATTAAAATTTGTAAATTTTACGCAGATATGTAATTGTAAATTATACAATTTTTTCTGTGAGTGCATAAACCCATTCGCAAAAAGTTTTAGTTTAGGCCTCAGGTATAGGTAAGCAGATTTCATGCAAGGTTAGTCAAATCCGATAAGTCCAAATAAATACCGAGTATGCATTTCCAATCCACAATTGTATGTAGGTATATACTGTGCGCCAGGTAGTGATCTGTGTATGTATTTTATTCAAATTAAATTGATTATCAATCTACCTTTCGAAATTCATAAAGATCATACGCACCCATAACGCACGATTTAACCAAATTGCCTCACGTTAGTTTATTACAAAAAAGGAGGTTTTTCCGCGCTCAATGTTATACCCTCCGCCTCAATAAGTCAGAAAAATCTGTACGCTGTAAGTCAGCATGCACTCATGCATGCGCCCGTCAATTCCCATTTTTATAATTGAGTTTAAAAATAGAGTTCCGCTCCGAAAATGGACATTTTCTTTTTCCACTTGCCGGCATACTCCAACTCCATATAACGCTGCATTCCACTGTTCCGCATCGAGTCTATAACAAATCAGCTCCATCACTATCCTGGAGTACAGTACGTACCACTGGATTCCATTTGTAGTCATTCACCAAATATGCGATCGCAGAACCTTATCGTTACCTAAGTATGCGTCATTGCGACGGTGCTTGGTCCTTTGAATTTTTTTTTCGTTCCACGTCAGCACGCTTAATTAACTGACACCTTAACATGGTAACCGAATAGCTTCGAGCAACTTGGACGGCAATGTGTGCTTCTAGTAAATGCAAATATGGGCCATCAAGCTTTTTCCTTTAAAAGGGTGTCCTATTTCGTAAAATGTAAGAGTAATGACGATGAGAGGCCAAGCTATGATTTTTGCATTAGCGATCGGCTTGTATCATTATACGGGGTGCATCTATCTACCTGCACGGCATTTAGTTCACCTTTCGATCCATCTGCATCAAAAAGGAATGCGTCTTCCTGCACAATCGACGAAGCCTAAATAGAGATAAATCTTTCCGATACATACTGTACCGAATAAAATACACTGCCGAATGTAAGATAGGCTTGGCTTGAATCGAGGGCTAGCTACCTGTATTCCCAATCCCATGTAATTTTTATAGCTAGTAACTAAGGTGAGAGAAGAGAGTAAGAAAGAGAACATTTTACTTGGCAGATGCTGTTGATTTCACATTAGTTTGAATGTTGTTATTATTTTACAAAATTCGGATTGTTGCAACGAGCGACAGCACATTTGAATTAATTCTATGAAAATGATTTGTTCAAAAAATAGGTAGTTGTAGTAGTAGTAATTTATGTCCGTTATTTATATGAATTGCAAAAAATTTGATTTGCTTTTTATTAGACACCCTTAAAATATCAACTATTACGCAAAGAGGCAGGGTTTTCTATTTCGTATTATGTATAATGGACTTAAAACTTCTTTTTAAAAATAAAAATGTCATTTTTTATACATATTTGACTTGGGATAGATCAAGAAACCCATCTTCAATACTATCTTGTTATAACTTCTTTAACGCGTGCTTAAAGAAATGATTCCATCTACTGGGAACCACTTCAACCTAGAATGTTCTCATTTATGCAGAAATAGGGGGTCTTTAATAGGTTCGAGTGAACATCTGACAAACATCCGAGAGTATGACTGTCCTGAAAAAGCTTCTCAATTCAGCCGTTCGGACTCGGCATAAAATTGTAGGTCCCTTCCATTCGTCCCAAAAATTGAAACTCACACAAATGAATGGTTGCGAGAAGCTGACACCATAGGCCGCCCGTTTCGCCACCTATTTATTTATTATTACTCATAATGAATGGCCCTATTTAGGTCGCGCTTAAGTGATTGGGAGAAGATAGGTATAATTATTTACAAAATTCGGAAACAAAACGTCGAAAATAATTTCTGAATTACGAGAAACCCTCCATTAAAGAACATAGGCAACCTTTAAATTCAACGGTTCAACTTAGAAGGAGTTTCTATACTACATATTCATCCATTATTTATCAGCAAATCAAGTCATTGGACTAACAGGCATTCATCCATCCATCTGGATATTTTAGTCAAGTAAGAAAAAAAACATTTTTTGCAATCAACATTTCTAGTTATCTTCCTTAACACCAAAAATTCACATATAATTCGTAATTACGTCATATGACATAACAATTGGTTGGGGATATTTTTTGTTGTATTACATGGTGTTGTGAAATATATTAAGTGGTTTTCAATTGTTCAGAAAAAAATATGCTCGATCTTTTCTGAATCTAAACTTATTTTAAGGGCTGTACGAACCAGCGAATTAAACAATTAAATAAACATTAAACATTATTACATAATATTAATATGAAAATCAATAAAAAAAACTAACAATTTCGATTTTTATAAAAATTTAAGAAACCAATCGAAAATCACACAGTGATAAAATACTTATTATTTATTTAAAATTTCCTCGAAATATGAGACTGTTTATATCAGGTAAAAATAATTCGGATAGAGATAGACGTCAGCAAAAATGTCTGATGTTTTAAAAAGACGGATCTACAAAGGCTACGTTGAATACATGGAATAGTTGAATAAATACCCAGAGACAAAACTAGCTAGTCATCGCCAATAATAAATTGACTCATATTTGAGTGATTCAAACGATTGCAATTGTAAAATAATAGCATGCACGAACTTGTTCGAGCAATAGGAATTGGCGGACATGAGTCAACTCATCTTTCTTTCACCATTACATCTTTTAATTCTAAAATGTATATTTTTAAAGCCATACATGAGATTTTATCTCAAGGCTTTTGCTAACTAATAAAATGAAATGAAATGAAACTCAAGGTGTTTTAACAAAAAAAAATTATTTTTTATTTCAATATTGTTAATATTTTCTGTTAATGTTAAAAAACATCTTTTGCCTTATTTTTAACATCTAGTAAATCTGAAAAACTACATAGATAGAAGTAGAACGCTTTGCCGCCCGACTGTAAGTTTGACAACAGCTAGAGCTAGTTATCAGCATCAGGGTAGTAGGTACAGGTTTTAAAAATTAATGTCTGATTTGAGTCATTGCATTTATAGGAAGTTTCGAGTGAAACTGAAATACGTGACCGTATCAAGGACGATTATGGTTTCTGTTTTACGTAAAATTGCGAAATTCATAAAGGAGATTATATTTCACAACTTATATACCTACGTTTAAATTACTCGTAGTCTCATATTATCTTTCGTCATGCAATGTTCATTTCGCAATTAACTAAGTCAATAAAAAAATAAAGCCACGCATGTTTTGCCGAAAGTTGCACTCTCATTCACAGATTATTATAAAAAAAACATTTTAGCAATTTTGCTCTTGAATATATTTCTAAAATGTGATATCAAATGTCCTACGCCCTCACACTCTCCCAGTCACAATTGTCGGCGTTCTCTTTCTCGCTCATCTCATACTCATAGAAGCAGGTTTTGCTCACTTTAATCCATTTTCTATATCTAATGTTGACCAAATCGCAATCTCATCATAAATGTTGCACGGGAAACTCTTAAATGTTCCTAAGAAAATTACACAGCAAAGCCAAGCAACTGATCGTGCTTGCATGCTGGTATTGGCTTGTTGCTTGGCGTGGTGTGGTGAGTTGAATGGTGGATTTCTATCACCATCTCTTTCTTTTGAAATACACGCACCGCATTGTCTCGTTATCGTTTTTACAATCCAACAACGCCAGAAGTTGAAATTTGAAATTTCGTTTCGAAACGAATATCAGTTGAATTCGTCGAGGCAAATAGTGTGGACGTGTCGTTCCGTGATAAATGTCGCTTCCAAACATTTTCGTTACGTTATTTTAAGTTTTTTATTTTTATTTTATATCTTCGCTTTATGTTGCTTCTCTTTTTCATACGTTTTATATTTTGAGTAAAGAAATACGAAATTCTCACCACAAAAAATACGTCGTACACCACACATGCAAACAAAATAACAAAATATCGCGCAATATACTCATGATAAATCGTTGTGCCTTAAAAGTGAACTCAGAATAAAAGAATTCAACTAGAAAAATAGTGCTGTGCAATTAAAACTATATTTATATATTAAAATAAGTTATTTATATTAAAAAAACAAAAGAAAATGGATACTACCACTGCAACTCCCACCACAAATGGATATACCACCGATTCTTCCCCTGTAAATAATAAATGTGTTCCTGTATCAGATTCCAACGCATCAGCCTCAGCAATGACAAATGTGACCGCGTCCGCTTCATCTACCGCACAGAGCAGTCTGTCCACACCACAAAAGGACATTCTGGACGCTTTGACACGTAAAAAACTCTATTCACCCAGTGGCTGTGTTATTCGTTCCTCACAAATTCGATCCGAGCCTCAGAACTTCAATCTACTTAAGGAACGCTTCCTTCTGTCAACGGAAAGGACACCTGCACCAACTGACGCTAGGTCTAGTTATAAACATTTTGTTGATCTCTCTAGTTCCAACCTCAAGTGTGTGGATATTTTCACGGAGGAGAATTTTTTGTGCAAAATTGTCAACGAACCCTTTCACAAGGTTCAAATGGCCTACTTTAAGCTGAAACAGGATAACTGCCAAAGTGATATATTCGATCATCAACTTGTTCGATCGGTTCGTGATGTGATACCAATGTCAAAAAATCGCACCTACGTTATTGTGCCGCAGTGCGCTGTAGTTTACGAGGATTTGCATACGTACATTCGGAATAAGAGGCGGCTTGGAGAGACTGAAGCTCGATCATTGTTTCATCAAATTTGCCAAACGGTGCAGGTGTGCCACCGAAATGGGATCATTTTGCGAGACTTAAAGCTGAAGCGGTTTTATTTCATCGATGCAGAGAGGTTAGTATTAAATTTGTTTACCCTTGCTAAAAAAAAAACAAACAAAATTCATCGAATCTGTCAAAAATTTAAAAATGTGTCCATAAAAATTTTGCAATAATCTTGCCCCGAAACAAAATTGCAACATGTAACTTAAAAAAAATTAAAGGAATTTGGCAACAAACTACGCATACATACACATTTGTGCATGACAGTGGCTCTGCAGAGTGCAGACTGCATGCGCAGGCAGCATGTGGATGTGATGTGATGCAATCATGCCCATTTAGTAAATACGCCCGACCCGATACCCATTGCAACAAAAATTCTTACATTGTTTTTTTGTTTCTCTTATTTTTTCTTTTCACTTTTTTTTTCGGTGCGCAGCTTGCGGCTGTCATTGCCATTGCAATATGTTGTTCTTGTGAAATGGAGCCTCAGCTCATTGACGTAGGAGACTTGTGGGCGCTCTATCGGGGGGGCTACAACTACAATAACTGCCCAATACAAATTATATTAATTAAAAAATACATTAATCATCATTCAATCAAACAAGACAGTTGACACGATAAGAGCAAACTCCTGAAAATATGTCAGTGACACTGTTGAATTCAATGCGCAATAGTGCAGCCAAAGAGTGGATGTTTTTATTATGCAAATTAGGCGATAGCACTGGATTTTGTATTGTTATTCCCCTATATTTTGTTTTGTTTTGTTTACGATTTTCCCCGCATAAGCTGTTCTTCTGTACCTGTGAGTTGGTTTTACAAGAAAAATGTATAATCAAAAAAAAACCGAAGGAAGAAAGGTACACAAAGATGACAGCAAATGTTTCTTATGCGCATAATGGGGTAATTGCGTTGTGAGCATTTTCTATTGGTAAAAAAAGGTAAATTTACTTTTTTTATTCATTTTCGAATATCCTGTCCATTAGGGTGACAGGTGCAGGGTGCTTAAAGTCGGCATTTTAAGGTGGGTAAGCCACCGAAGCATGGGCCGCTCTAGATTCTACTTTACTTTACTTAGCTGAGATAGATGTGCAATAAAACAGGCCTATTGAGTACCTCACATATTCTAATGCACATTTTTACAGTGTGCACTTAAGTATAGTTTGAGTTTTAGTGGAGACGACCAGATAAGTGTCACTCATGTATATTTTGCGTTTCACAGTCATTTCAAAATACTCACGTCAAATGGTACAAAAAACTTGGCAGCACTTAAAAAAAATGTCTTCTACAGTATAATTTGATAATTTATTTGAATTTCAAAATTCTGAGCTGAGTAGCTTGCCACCTGTCAGAGTTAAGAGAAGGTAAAACTATGTGTACAATGTTGGGCTCTTATGAAACAGAAATCGACCCTTGAGTGGAATTTGAGGAAGAATCGATACTTAAGTGATTACTGTGCAACAGAACCTTATCACGTGGTTTTAATTAAATTTTGAAAATTAACTAAAAATTAAAAAAAAAGTCTCAAACAGTATTTTTTCGCTCACATTTTTTATTGCCGAAAATACTTCTTATTCATGCCTCCAAATATATGGTAGGTATCTGCTAATAATAGCCATTCACACATCGCTTTGCAAATGCCTTTCCAAGGTGGTTTGGCTTGCTTCATTTCACGTTTTCAAGTCATTATACGTATTTGTGAATAGACGAACATTTTTTTTTAAATCAAACAAACTAGCTGTAAGGTCATTATACGCAGATTATAGTATAGGTATGTGGTATATGTATATTGCTTGATCTAGCGTTGAACATCCGCCCCTGTTCCCTTCCCCTCCCCCTACTAATGAATTCCACAAACAAGTTCTCGACAAGGAGATAAAAAAACTGACCATGACTGTGATCTATGAAATCCTAAAAACGTATTTATTGTATGTGTGCTCAAATTATGTAAATTATTAATCACCAAACTCAAAAGCTTATCACCGTAGGTATCCCCCAAAAAAAAGTGATTGAGAAAAAACTAATTTGCGCACGCCAATGCACTATGTCTCCACAAATACCCTTGCACATCGCTCGCCATTGCTTACGTATGACAAATGCTGTGGATTCTCTCTTCCTTTCTCATTTTGACACCAGTCAGCTATACCGCAACCAATTTGCACAATATGTGTTGTGTGTTTTTAACCCACGATCGTGTTTGTACACCACCATCGTCGACCGTATAGATATTGTGTGAATCTATATGTGTGTGAGAGTACTCGAGGTCGAGCTGTTTTTTCGCAATTTTTCTTTACCCACATTTAGGTGTATATCAGGGTCAGTTCGAGGTTGCCTCATTTTTTTTTCACTCACTAAATCAAGAAAATGACGGAGCAAACGAACTGACGGATAGAGTGTAATAGAGGGAGATCACAGCATGGTCGGCCGGTCGGTGGGGTGATTAAGGTGAAGAAACAGCTCTACTACAGGTAATTTCGGAAGCTGTGCTGGTCGAAGCGGTGGAGCAATGTCAGTTGGATACTTGGATGCAATATTTCTTCTTAGGGGGAGAGATGAGATGAATCTAGTTGCGATCCGTCATCGTTCGTTTCGTACTATACGATAACGAGTCAGCTTCTGTGGCGCTGTTGCACAGATCTCATTCTCTTTTTTTTTTTCGTTTTTGTATAAATGTAGGTATGCCTCTTGATCTTGAGCAATGATCGTTTCGTTTTTAAGTTGTCAGTTTTGTTTTTGTTTCTCTTTTTCAATAAAATATGGGTCAATGTTAGAGAGGCGAGGTGGGCAATTTCGACGAGAAGCGTTATTGCTTTTACCAGCTGGGGCATTGCAATGAACTTTGAGTGGATGTACATAAGTCTCACCCAAGTCGATGATTGTTTGGTGGAGAAGAGAGAGAGATACATGATCCCAGTCAATGGTGACATACACACATTATGCAGGTACATAATGTATCATTGGGTCAATCGATTAGTTGACGCCACTGTCATCATCATACTCATCATCGCTGCCGCCGCCGCCGCCCATATTTCAACAATGATGTTACTGGAGTATTACCAGTGTTCGTTATTGCCCAATTATCCAATTTGTGGAAATTACATTTCACAAGTTTCGACGAGAGGTTAAATCGAATTTCGCCTTAAATGGAACTAACTGTACATAGTTGGCTGGCAGGTTCTTCAAATTTGGACAGATTGAGAAATGTTGCATCTATTTAAAAATAGATAGTTTACAATTCACTGAAATATGTAGAAAATTGTGGGAGCACAAAATGCTTACTTAGGCAGCTCTACAGTTCGGGATGAACCAAGGTCTCAACTATCAGGCCTCTCCAGTTAGCCGAGTCCTTAGCCGACTGCCTCCAGTTGCTACAAGTACATACGAATGGCCGAGAGTTCTATATGAACATGTTTCCCCACCAATTCTAAGATTTACACTTTTTGACAGATGAAATGACAACCATTCATTCGTATAATGTAGATTGTAATGTATAAAGATTATATTAATAAACGTATATTTTCTTTTTTCTTTTAGAACAAAAATCCAATACGAATCGCTGGAAGGTTCAATGATTCTTGATGACCCTGCGGATGATACGCTCTACGATAAAATTGGATGTCCGCTATACACTGCTCCCGAATTACTATGTCCAAATTCTACATACGCTGGCAAGCCGGCAGATATGTGGTCACTGGGAGTCATTCTCTATACGATGCTTGTTGGCCAATATCCATTCTACGAGAAGGGCGGCTGCAATCTTATTACGATAATCCGGCACTGTCAGGTACAGATTCCTATGGCTCTTAGTAAGCCAGTTCGATGGCTATTGAGAAGCTTGCTACGTCGCATTCCTGAGGAGAGATTAAGGGCCGAGCATATTTTCCTGCATCCCTGGTTGGAGGAGCAGAAACCCTATTATATGTATGTTCCTGTTGATGCCGTCTTCTCTGATAGTGATGATAACAATGAGGAGGAGGAGGAGGAGGAAGAGATCGTGCAAAAGCCAAAAAGACCGAGAACCGATAAGTATGAGTCTAAAGCGCCTAGTAAAAGTCTATCGAATGACAAAGGTCATGATGGTGTCACGGGATGATTGTGATGAGTTGTTATTCTTGTGAATCCTGAGGATTACAGAAATTAAAAGAGAAGCGCGCAACAAAAATCTTAAATTCGTAATATTTTTGATTTTTTGTATAAACCTTCTTTGGTTTACGTGAGATTAAATGGACTAGTTCCCAAATGATCTGAGCCTCTTGTGATGCTGTTGCCATTTGAAGAAGGGAGTACACAGCGGAACCCTGCTTATGGCTGTCCTTTTGTGAGTGAGTCTTTCTTGTCCGTTAAAGGGGATATACCAAAGAAATAAGCGGGAAGGCGGCGCGTGCTTGGTCGCTCATGTTAAATTTTTTTTATTTATCTGTTAAAAAAATGAAACTAAAAAAAAAAACAAAAAAAAATGAAAAAAAAAACAAGGCAATAATAAAAGAGAAATCAATCAAAAAATATCCGATTTGTTTTTTTTTTCGTGATGATGCAAAATTAAGGACAGCTACAAGGGCAAGTATTTAAAGAAGGACATTGTTTTACCAATAGAGAATATTAATTTTCTAATCCTAGGTACAAAAGTAGGTCCTAAGTAAGTAAGTAAGGGCCGTTTGCTGATACGACTTATGGACCACTTTTTGTATGGCATAAACTGTCACATAAGAGCTTATGTGGAACTTACATTTTTATGTGCCGTATAAGCAAACGGTCCTATGTAATATAACAAAACAAGACGACTTTTTCCACTGTCAGAAGATTTTGTTCTTTAACATTTTTCTATACAATTTAATGATGGGCTAGAGGTAGAAAGTGGGAACCCTTACATTAGTAATCTTGTGAACTACTCGTTTCATTGCCAACACGTGCTGAGGTTGAACGTTACGACAGTCTCCCAATCTCAAATCATTATCATTATATTTTATTAAGTTTAAACTTGACGTCTAGATAGCTTATCGGCAATAATGACAAAAAACAGTTGGTATTTCTAAATTGCCCACAACTAATATATAGGTAGGTATAATGTATTATTGAGTTGAGTCAGGAACTAAATGAAGCACCTTTTTGCAGGGGTACCTATTCTACCTAATTATCACAAGTCTAACACAGAAAATTGTTCTTGTTTTTACTTCCGGTGTTAATTAGGTATTTTTGTTGGCAATAACGTAATCAAAACAAAATACGTAGAACATTGTGCCTAGGTATAGTGATACTAATAAACCCTGTTTTACCATATTTTCCCCACCGTTTCTTATCTTAATTGAGCGATAATGAAAGGTCTGTTGAAGCAGTACATTTTTAGAAAGGATTCTCTGAAAAGCGACAGTGACAGCAATAACTGCGCATATACAAGAATATTTTTTTCGCAAATTCAGATTTATCTATCAAATTCGAGTCAAACCAAACGATAGCGTCATGTACACTATCCCACTTACTTGTATGACTTCATCAAGAGTATCTATCATTTTTAAATTTAAATTGAGTAATTCGTCGAATGTTATTTGCGTCATCGCTTACGATCTTTACTGTAGTACACGGCATGTAGAAAGCCACATACGTATTTAGCACAGACGTCATTTTTACGTCATCATACGGACCCAATGGTTACATGCCGTGTACTAGCTCTCTTTCTGACATTCAAATATGGTACACATATGTATGTTACGATATGTAGCACTCTCTGTTGACATCAGAGCCACAAACCACAGAGAACTAGACCGTCGACTTCCGTGCACCTACCCGATACTCCCCGGAAAAAAAATACCCTGTCTGTGAATTCGTGTAAATGTCAAAATTAATGGCGGGAATTATTTTCCATACTATACCTATGGGCCTAGAATTTTTCAAGTATGTGTGCGTTAATGGCACTCCTTTGATTTTGTACAGCACCAATACATGAAAAAACCTGGGCCCACAGGCAGCTTGTAGGCAAAGTCCGTTATGTGGGAGGAGTCGACGGTCTATTCTATGTGGTTTGTGGTCAGAGCTACATATGAGGCTTTTTATATACCGTGTACTACCACCTTAAGGGTATCAGATATATCGCTAGGTATATCTACGTTCTATAATAAAAAGGCTAAAAGGTCTTGCAATTCGTAGTATTTTCCATAAACAATGCTAACTCATGCCATATAATAATATTGAAGATAAAAACAAACTCATAACTAATTAAATATAGTCATAGGTACTACAGCTAACTTAATTCATTTCTATACGTGATAGGAATCATGCCATATTTTGTGGTTAGGTATGACTTGACTTCGAATTTATTATCGCTTTATTAAATATTAATTTATTCAGAGACTGGTAGTTTATTTATTTGTGATCAATGGTGGGATTATTGAGTGTCAGGTTAGTACATACTTGTACATACTCGTGTATCATATCTTTGTGTGTAACCGGAAATAGGTGCTCACAATAATCAAGGCCGCCATGGTAAATCTACGATCAAACTGCATTATAATTTTTATATAAAAACTTGATTATGAACCTGAACTCTTGGAACATTTGGAATAGCACTTTTGTTATATTGATTTCAAATTACATTTTACAAGTTACAAATTTTACAATTAAAAAATGTCTACTGAACGTTGTTTCATTGTGTTTTTTTAACACATTCACTGCCACGTCATTTAGGTAGGTATATGTGAATATGACAGTTATACAATAAAACCATGATATTGAAAAAGGAATATTCTGTTCTGTTCCTTTACTTTTAAATCTTATGAATTTTTACGAATTTGTACGCATTCTTACTCAATTTCGTGCCTCAAGCCTCAACTCGAAAAATTCATAAAAGAGAGCGGCTTTGAGAGAGTAAGATATTACCCCTCTACTGAGAATCTTACTAGTTTTTACTCAACAAATTTCTTTTAGTAAGAATTGAAAAAATCGTCATTCGCCTGAAAATTGACAGATGATTTGAAACTTGCTGCCCTATTTGGCTTGCGATTGTAACGACTATTTGCATTTGAGTTTTGATTTCCTGCGATATGAGAAACAAATTTGTATAAAAATGGTACCAGAAGGCGGTAAAATAATGTAGCTTCTTTCTCTTTTGAAATGCTTGTAATACTTGTTAACTTGAACTTATACCCACATACAAATTATAAAACAACATCCATGTGTCATTTTTGAAAATACATTTTTACCAGGAAATGGCCAAATTAGTGCGTTATTTGACAGTACCTACATCAGCTGTGTAAATAGTATTCGTTTGTCGATGGAAACATACGAAATTCGTATGGATAATAATATCGACGAAAATTCGAAATCCACATATGACGAGGAAGTAGAATAAGATGACGAAGATGTCAGAAATTAAGTCCATGTCCATTATTTACGTTTTTGTTCTGAATAATTCCTCTTCACTAGGCTTTTAGTAATTTTGTTTTGAAAACAAATTCCGAATGACGTAAAACAGCTGTGCAAGGTAGATAATATTGGGTTTAGTGAGAGTATGTGTAAATCTAGAAAAATATCGACATCTGCAAAAAGTGATCCGGATCAAGAAAAGGATTGATTTTTTTGCCCAATGGAAAACCACATCACAATGTATGTTGAGGCACGTAACAAATGTATCGCGATTGAAGATTTGGTAAATGTCAAAATAGTAAATATGGAAAACTTAAGTAACCAAATTTATAGCAATATAACCCCAAACAATATATCAATAAATCAAACGATTTTAGAACATTGTTCAAACTTTTATTTGCTTTTATCGTCAATCAAATTCGCATACGTGTTCCCATTCACACATCTAGCGCGCAGTTTCGCAAACCTTCGCCCCAAATTGCTTTGCAGTACAATATTGAAAATGGAAACCACACCATGGCGCTTATCAGCCCCCCCCCCCTCTCTACCCATTCAAAGTTATTTATTTCAAGCACACAAAGTCCAATTAGTAACTCTGATAAGATTCTATACTGCAATGCGATGTGATCACAACAAGGTGTGTTTGGCAATCATCATAAAGGACGCTTACAAGCTTTAACTTCAAAAGATCTGACGTCGTCAGTTGATACAACCGACCTGTTGCCAATATTTCCGTCTGAAGTCTAATTACCGTCACGTCCGCCATATTAACACATACGACTAGTAGGTAGGTTAGGTACCTACCATAATGTATTTTTTAGCATTTGCTATCAGCTTGGGTGGAAAAATAATTTATTTTGTCTGTATACCTACGTGATGGGGGAATCATTTTCAAGTTCATTGAACACGTAACACTTGGGGTCTTATGAAATATTTTCCACATCAGAGATAATACTTGTCAACATACCAGCACAATGGGTACAAATTTGAAGTACATAACCACAAAATTGCTTCCCAGGCTTATACTACTTAAGTATGTTGTATCAGTATCATGTATGTGTAGGTATCTGAGTATTAAATCGGTTTAATAATTTTCATTCGCGAAATAAATCACTGAAACAAACTAACGATCGCTTGTTCTTTACTTATAGGCACTGGCATTAAGCACTACTTCAAGGAGTCAAGTTTTTCGTACGATGTGCTCTATCATTGCACAAAAAACGTGAATGGACAAGGCCAGTAGCACAAAAGAATGTGGTTGGACTATCTGGCTGTTATCATTCAACACTGGATGGCTGTGGGTTGTTTTATCGGTGGTTTTTAGCGGGTACCCAGGTATTTCCGTTTCGAATACACGCTTAATGGATAATAACTAGAGTTTCAATGTTGGACTCTTAGATATGGACACTGGACACTGTACAGTGCTTACTTATAATTTTATTATTGCACTAGGAGATTTCCTGATGATTACAGGTGAATGTCGTTTCAACTGTGCAACTGGCCGCCAGAATCGATAAGAACTCTTCTGAAATAATTCCATTGACACAAACAATACAAGAAATACTTACTTCACAACTGGAGTCGATCCACCAGGTCAGGAGTAACTTTTTTTAGTTCAGTTGGATTTCAGCATGAGTAGGTATGCAAATAATCATCCAGATCCTTCGACTTGTTTAGGTAACTCTTGCCAGTTGAAATACAGACGAAAATACTCATATACGCTCTGTTAACCGGTCCACTAATTCAATAGGGTCTTTTAATATTAATTTTAATATCTATGTGATCGTACGCAAAATGTGAAATTAAATTACTGTTTCTCTAAAAATATTGTCGTCTATTCTGGTGTCCCTCAACCTCAAGGCAGCCACTTTGGTCCACTCCTGTTCCTGTTATTTATCAACGATCTATGTCCTCTTATTACATACTCAAAGATTTTACTATATGCGGATGACTGTAAGCTGATCTATTCATATAGTAGCCTGCAAGGTTATATATTTTTACAGCATGACATTGACACTATGCAAGAATGGTGTATAAAAGAAACTATATGCAGCTTAATCTTAAAAAGTGTAAAAGCATGACCTTCACGAGACGCCAAAATCCAACTGCGCCAATTTATTTTATTAATGAGGAAGCTGTTGAAAGTGTTGATTGCTTTAATTATCTTGGTGTGGTCTTTGACAGAAAGCTCAACTTCAACCTCCATTTGGATTCCATTGTCAGCAAGGCAAGAAGCCGATTCGGACTTACAAAACGTTTCTCAAAGGAATTTAAGGATCCCTATGTAACCAAAATTCGATACTGTTCTCTCGTCCAACCTGTTTTGGAATACTGTAGTCCTGTTTGGTGTCCGTCCTACGAATCTGGAACCTCAAGAATTGAAAGTATTCAAAAGCAGTTTCTTCTTTTCGCATTACTTGATTTGCCTTGGAACCCCGAAAGTCGTCTTCCTCCCTACATAAGTCGATTAAAGTTGCTGAATCTGCAGACTTTGGAAAAACGAAGAGAGATATCCAATGTTATTTTACTGTTTTGCGTTCTGACTGTTAACGTCAACTCCATGTTCTCAATTTCGTAAACATCAATACCAGACCGAGGACAACAAGGAACCCAATTTTTTTATACCAAAGGACGTCGACCTGACGAGGGATTTCAATAAGTACAATCATGTGATTGAATTCAATATCTCAAAATTTAATTTAAAAAAAATATTGAAAGAATTGTAAAACAGGCATATTCTAATTATTAGCTTTTCAAAACTGATTAACTGTGACATTTATGTATAGTAGTTAAATAAATAAAAAAATAAAAGGAGTGACACTTTTTCTATATATAGAGATTTTTCGGTTCCTGACCAGGGTTGTCAGGTTTTAAAAACCGGAATCGCCAAACGTAAAATATAAACGCCAAAAAATCGCCAAATTTCAAAATTTTACACTCTCCAAGTTCAAAAATCATAAAAATCTAATGAATTCGTGCAACTCGTAATTTTTACCCATTTTTCATTTTTCACCTTGTTCCAAACTTCAAAACGTCTTCTTCGGGTATATTTTCTATATAAAATTAATTTGACCAATTGACAGCAATTACTTTATCCCACTTTTAAAACAGGGTCGCAGTTGGCTTAAAGAAACGCCTGGTTTTCAATATCCCATGAAACAAAAGGTGTGTTGCAGTCAGACAATCTTTTCGCATTTCTTTTAGTAAACAATAATTAAATCGTTAACTTGATTCTTAACTTAATTCAAATGGTCTGTGCTACCACTGTTTTCTATCGCGATTCTTTCAAAATCCGACTTTAAATCAATATCTTTAAAAGCTTTAAAGTTGTCTTCATTCGCTACTAATTTTAATATTTCGTCAGTCATCACAGATGTAAGTTTGAATGAAAATTATAAAAAAGAAAAAATAGGAGGATTTTGTTTAAAAAATAGTTAAATCGCCAAAATCTAAAAATATCGCCTTTTTTGTGTGCGTCGCCAAACCGATTTTCGTGTCGGCAAATGAAATTTCAAATCGCCCGTTTGGCGGTAAATCGCCACATCTGATGACAACCCTGTGCCTGACATATTTTCATTTGCTTTTTTTACTTTCAGCAGTGGGCGCAGTGGCTCAGTGGGTAGTGTTCTGGACTACTGCGCGAGGGATCCCATCAGAGGTTCGATCCCCGGAAACACAATTTACAAATTAAATTTGTTTCCACTGTGGCATCTCTCGCGAACGTCTGACAAACATCCGACAGTATAACTGCCTGAAAAAGCTTATCAATTCAGCCGTTAGGATTAGGCATACAATTGTAGGTCCTTTCCATTCGTCACAAAAATTTAAACTCACACCAACGAATGGTTGTGAGAGGCTAGGCCTAGGGTGACTACACGCATGTTGCGACAAGTTTTTATTTATTTATTTTCTTTTATTACTTTCAGATGGCAAAATATTTAGATTAGTTTATAATTTCATCTGCAGTGTTTGACGTGATCCCAGTTGTTGGTCTTCAACGTTTGTTCACCAGAGAATTGGATGATAAAAAATGGGGACGATCAGGACCAAGTTCAAGGATTGCTTTAGGATGGCAACAATTAGATTTGAAGAAAAACAACATTATAACTGCTGTCAGTTTAGCTCTTCAACATGTTGAATTGCATTCTTGGTAGGTCTGCATGCCAAGCTCCGCCATTGTTAACTGAATGAACTAATGCATTGACAGTTAAGACAGTTTAAAAAGGGGAAAAACTCTATGGTGCATTCCAAGTTTAAAGTATTTTTCCAACCACAAAGTCGCCAATAAGTACGCGAACGTACTTACATATTTACGAATCGTGCAGTCTCCTAGAGGGAAGCTCATAAATGGCCGAAGTAATTTGACAGGTCTTAGCTAAAATTGGAAATGAGCATAAATCCTTAGATAAATCCTTAGATTAATCTACAAAATACATGAATCACTCTACTACGATTAGATATTCAAGACACAATTTTTATTTTCAATGTCTTTAAGACTAGTTCACATTATAATCCTAATCAATTAGGTAATAACTACTGAATGCAACATAAGCAATTAATACACTCGTCTACCTAGTTCTTAATTCCATCACAAGCAGTTGAAGAAATTTACCTACAAAAAAAACGAGCTCACTAGGCCAAAACGTTTCAATTACACACCATTAACTGCATACAGCAACCAGAATTGCAGCAGCAACCAGTAGTAGGCCTTCTTTTCCACCATCTGGGCTAAGAACTTTTTCGAGCGCTGCTATACTCGAAGCTGGCTCTTGCAACGTCTTGGATAAAGCGATATGCATATGTCAATGCTAAACCAACAAGCGTAAATGAGATCGAGATCAAAGTTGTTGTCGTCGCTATTAAAGCTTGTAACAAATGTCACTCTCAAAAGCAAGTTTTAACAAACCCCATACAAATTATACCTGCAAATTGGAGCACAATGACAATAATTACCAAATTCAAGTTTACCTACCATTCAAATGTGATTGTATAGACATAGACAGTGTGTGCTGTATTATACCTTGTTGTACCTCTAGCCAGGTTAGTACTGAAATAAGTAGTGGTGTCACCATCACCATCTCCAAGGAGAGGAGAGGCAAAGCCGAGCCGAGATTCTTTTGACCTTCTTCGTCTGGTGTTTACGCGAAATGTGTTCTGCTTTCATCATCAACAAATGTATCTGCTTACATTTGGGTTAAATTGTTGCTCAAATGAATCAAATTTAAAAAAAAAAATAAGAAGAATTACTCAACAATACAAAAGTTATTCATGATTTGATTAAAAAGTGGCACTAGCGCTCCTTTTTGAAAAGAATCGAGAACGAACTAGCTTTTTGATTGCGAGATAAATATCATTTAAAACGATCTATTTTCATTCGAATTCTTGCCACACATGACTGGCAGTGGCACTGGCACCCCACCCCCTATAGCATTATTTATTTAATTGAAGGTTGTGCGGAAGGGCGAGCGATTAGGTATGTCTTAATGTCTAGATTGACAGAGCAGCTATCACCTTAGATTGGATTTATGTACGTTTAAATGTTAAGTAAGATTTTTTTTTTTGTTATTTTGGCGCAAAAACTATCTTAAACTATATTGTGTATAAAGGTTTCGTTTGTAATGGACATAGGTATTTATTTATTTTTATTTTTTTTTTTTTCGGTAATAGGGTGTCCGCTATTTGTTTAATTAAATTGTTGTCTCATCGCATCGTGTAATTTTAGTACTTATAGTGAATATTTCGCAAAATATTTGACAATATTGAAACCAATATTTGATGCACTTTTCTTTGAATTTGCATTGTGTAGCTATACAAGTAAACAGCACACACAGTAATACATTTAAAATTAAATTAATGACGTTTTCCATTGGGGAAAAAAATAAACTTTTCAGATTCAGAGAACTTTTTCAAATATCGATTTCATCAAAACCTTTTTACATTTTTGTCAAACTTTGAAGTTTGTTATTATTAGGCGTATTTTTTTGGGAAGTGAGTATAACAAAATCAAAAGTGAGTATAACCGTTTTGCATGTAAAACCAAAAGTGAGTATAACAAAACCAAAAGTGAGTATACCAGTTTTGCATGTAAAAGTAAAAGTGAGCTAGCTATAGATTCTCAAAAATATACGCATTATTTCGCCCAATTGACACACGGTGTTAGAAGACGAATCTGTTGAACATCGAAATAGAGACAAATTTAAATTTGGCCGCTGCAATATGAATGTCAACATATTTACGTTTGGACGGTCGTAGAAAACGTAAAGGGAATTATTTTAATGGGCAAAAATCACAATTTAATAACAGCTGACTGTCAAATGACACTTTAATACAAATGCAAAAAAAACAGGCTTTATTTCGATAAGCTAAGTACGCAGCTCGAGCGAAACTAAATTTTAGCTGCTTTTAATTTTTTTTTCTCCAAACATAACCTGGCTAAATTTTGACATGAAGTGCGTTGTGGATATAAGTGTCCCTGAAAACAGCTGTCCATTGAGAATAACTTTTTTCAAAAATTCATCGACGCGAAAAAGTGTTATATTTTCGTTAAGCTTTCTTTTGTTCTTGTTTGCTATTCTATGATCACAAATTTTTCACTTTGAAAGGATTCCTCATCGAGGTATTCATTAAAAAAAACATTTCTTTATTTTCTTTTCCGCAAAAAACCAACAAATCTGTCAAAATTTAGCTTGAGAAAATTTGCCGAGCCATTAATAGGTGCGCTAAATTTTTACAGATATATAGTCTGAAATGAAAATTTGATTTTTTAGCAGCTGAAGCAGCGTAGCAGCGTTTACTGATCAGCTGCCTAAATGGATTCGTTTAAATTTACCCCAGCTAAATTTTGGAGAGCATTTTTTATGGGAGCTAAAATTTAGCTCGAGCAGCGTACTAAGCTGAAGCAGGTACCTACCGCTCGACTAAATGGATTCGCTTACATTTAGCTTAGCTAAATTTTGGAGAGAATTTTGTATGTGAGATAAAATTTAGCTCGAGCTACGTATTAAGCTTTATGCTGAAAATTTTTGACACTTGTCTGATAATCTCTTCATATAAATGTGAGCTAAAAACTTATCACATGATCAACTTGTGAACTTTTCTAAGACCCGAAAGAGCTTTGCCCATGTATCGAAGAAAATACATCGTACGAGATATGCCCAGCTCATTGCACGCATATTTAGCCATCGGAAACTGTCAGAACGACAACTTTTATTCTGACACCCATTTATAAATGTGGTACCTACTTCATGTTTTTGTTCCCTAATTCAATCCCAAAGCAACAAAAGTAAGAAGATCGATAAATGTTTTTTTTTATGTTTATAAAGAGTTTTGAATTGTTTGTCCTGAGAAGGTTATTTAGATTTAAGTATAGTAACTATAATAGGTGCAGTAGGTCTATGTAACCAACTGCATGTCATAGGGCATTTTTCAAACTTCATCTATTCCTACCCAAAGTGTTTCCATAGTTTTTATTCTTTGTTCGCTGCAAAAGTTACGAAAGTCAGCAACAAAGTTTTTCCTTACCCGAAAAAAATCTATTCGCGCCTAAAACAGAACCAAGTGCAAATTGCAACACCTGTGTTCTACGTTACAAGATTTAATTTTTTTTTTCTTTGTTGATGTTTGTATGTTTGCGCAGTTCGCTAAATACTAGCTTTGCTTAATACACCCACGAAATTGCCCTTGAGTATTTAAATTACACGGAACGACAACGATTGCAGATCAACTCTGTGTATTATATTACTGATCGTGCAATACCATAAGCACCTGATGAAAATATACAAAAATATACATACCCACTTACATATTGTTTTTTTTTTTTTATTTTTGTAATTTTACAACCGCTGAGATTTTATTTGTTTGGGGGGAACATTTTCGCAACAGCACCCGCGGGTGAGGTTAGGTAGACCGGATTTAAATTTGTCAATTAAGAAACGATTTTGATTTCGTCAACTAAAGCCTAAAGCCACACGAAAACACGAAGATCGACGACCGAACGGGGAAATAAAGATTTCCGCAAGACATGCCAGACAAGTTGTAAGAAAATGTTGCACGAAAGAGGAAGTGTTTCAAGAACAGCAAACGCAAAACATTGCATATGAAAATACCCCCGGGTGTTGAATGATTTATTTTCATGTGCCAATGAATTTATTTACGAAATTTTCACAATTTAGAAATGTTTATAAATGAAACATTAAAAGCAGAACAAAAAGGAATGAAATGAGTTTGCAAATTTTGTCATAAAATGTTTTGTAAATTGTTTAAAATTGCACGTGTTGCTTTTGATGTGGTGGTGGGATTGGCTTTTTCTTTTTATCACCTACTGTTGGCTAATAAAGCGATGACGATTTTATTATTGTTGTAATTTATAATTCTATTGTGACTGTGAGTTATATTTGGATATATGGAAGAATGGGCGCATTATGGATGAGTGGTTAGTGTGGTGGTCTACTGTGCGAGGGGTCCCAGGTTCGATCCTCCGAAAACAGGAATACATCTTAAGGTTTTTCCACTGCGCCAGCTCTCGCGATCGTCGGACAAACAGCCGAGAGTATACCTAACTGTCCTGAAAAAGTTTCTAATTAAGCCGTTCGGCATAAAATTGTAGGTCCCTTCCATTCGTCGCAAAAATAAAAGCTCACACAACGAATGGTTGTGAGAAGCTGGACCTAGGATTCCTATGACCTGTTGCGCCATCTATTTGTAAATTTATTTTAGGTACGAATATAAACACTACATACATTTATGTGTAAACTTTTCATAAAAAGGGTGATTTTTTTCCGTTTTGTTTATCAGCCTGATTTTTTTGACAGTTCACGTGACAATTCTTCGTGACACGCATCAACGTAAAAAATGCTCATAGCCATTTCACCATGGATAGACTTATGATTGAACAACGTTTGGAAATTATTGAATTTTATTACCAAAAATCGTGCTCAGTAAAAAATGTGTTTAGAACACTTCGTCCATTTTATGGTCGTCATAATCGTCCCACTGAGCAGGATATTCAAGCAATTATTGTGACCAAATTTTGCACCAATTTCACTTTATTGGACATTAATGTCGTTTTCGGTTGGTCGCCCAGATCCAAAACCGTCCAAAAGAACTCTCCGTGATTCTGAATTCATATCCAGAAGCAAATTTCTCTTCTTTTCAGTAGAAGAACTGTCATTTGAGTGCCAATCGAACGCTTTCAGCGCTCGGATTGCTTCCGGACGGTTCTGGACAACCAATCGAAATTGCGAATCGAAACGTTTGCGTAGAGTAAAAATGTACCGGTTGGTGTGGTTAATGGGCCAGAATAGTGCTCGCTATTTTTTCCCCAAAATGGAAGAGCTTGGTTTGGTCGACATGTGGTTTCAACGGACGGCCGGCGTGACATGCCACACAGCACGCGAATCCATGGGGCATGGACAAACAGCTAGGTGAATTTGATAAGCAATTCATCTCACGTTTTGGACCTGGTGAATTGGTCGCCTAGATCGTTCGATTTGACGCCGCTAGACTATTTTTTGTGGGGATAATGTGAAGTCTCTTTTCTATACGGATAAGCCAGAAACTATTGCCGCCTTGGAAGTTGGAAGACAACATAACTCGTGTTATTGGTGAGATACCAGTCGATATGTTGGAAAAAGTATGCAAAATATGGACATTCCGGATGGACCACTTTTGGCGTAGGCGCTGTCATTACATTTACACGAAATAATTCAAAAAGTAAATGATAAGAATTGATTCCTCGACCCTAATAAAAATTTCACTCAATTTTGCTTCAAATTTTTGTTTTTTTTCTTTAAATTTAAAAACCATAAACACTACTAATACTAAATTACACTTTTAGTTTAAACTTTAGTTTAACAATTAATTCTGTTTCAGAATTTCGTTTAAACCTTGAACAGAGTGCATTCTATAGTTTAAGTTAAACTGCAGTATTCTGCCGTTTAAACCTCAGATCAGCCGATTGTCAAAAACACAAATATTTGATGTTGTTTTGCGTATTCTTTGAAAGAAAAGACAAGGAACGAGTTTAGAAAAGTCGTATAAAAGCTAAGTACTGTACAATTCTATTCATTAAATCTAATTAAACTGAGTTCATTTGAACTGAAGTTCAGATTAGATTGTGAAACCGGACGAGTTGAAATTCAAATTTAAACTCACGTTCAGGTTCAGTTGAACTTTAGTTTAAACTTACAGTGTGAAACTAGGGGTTAAAAAATCACCCATTAGGTATAGGTACCCAACCTAGCTTGAACCTACCGCAAATCTTGCAGTGACCAGAAGCAGAGGGGTGTATAGCTTGCTGCCATGCATATCTCACTTTTTATGAGATTTTTGTTAAATAAAAATTATAAAAATAAATGTTTGCGTTTTTTTAAGTAAAATCTACCCGAATCGCATAAGGGAACGGATGGATGTAAATGCTAATCGACTTCGTCATGACTAAGGGCACGTATTGAGGGTTTCAACTTCGAACTCTGTCACCTCGAAACAAATTAAGCAGATAACGTATAGAAACACTTTAAACCGTCCAACATGAATTTCATCAATATTTTCTTCGAATTATACTGAATTTTACGGCGTTACAAATCAAATAGCTACAATAATTATTTTATTTCCATATGGAAAATTCCATGAACACCGTTGAAACCAAAATTGTCGTCGTGTTCGAAGTGTCATTACTTGTCAACAACTCAATTAGCTTCAAAGTTCGTTAAAATTCCATTGTTAATGGCAATAATAAGTGCCTGCATCCCTCCGATGTCCTTGTGACTTTGTTTTTAGTTGATACGTCAATGTTAAATTGTTAAAGAATAAATACCATAAATACGTTAAAATCCCATGTCTTTGTTGAGATACAATTGTTTTTTCAACATTGAATGTCCTTGACATCGTATTTCTATGAAACTGTCTTAACTGGTGGGTACAGATACCAGAACAGCGCAACTAAACAGCTTCCATGAATTTGTAAATGTCGCAAACAACAATAGGTATAGGTGTATACATTATCCACTGTCAACAGGTAGTTACCTACCTAACCTAGTTGATAAGAATTTTCAAATGCGCGATAAACCCGCGTGCCAACATGTGGAATAAGGAACAATGGAACACATTGTAAAATTACCCAGTGGCACTCAAAATCGATTCGGCTATATTGATATTGATAGCTGAAAGGTTCCAGGTAGTAAATAGATGAATTTCCCTGAAAATGTTCCACCGGAAGATGACAATGGATTCTGAAAGTAATAAAGCCCAACATATACGTAGTGAAAGAAAAGAAAACAATTGAAAACTTGCAGAAGTCCTTGTATTGACGACTCGGTGGCAAATTTTAAAATCCATATCGATCCTCGAATTCCGCTCACAAAAAAGGTTTGCTTTGGAAGTATGTGATGTCTTCATTAGAGTATTAGACGTATTGCACTAGTAGCACGTTGTCTGTAGTCTGTCTATACCTGAATCGAGGTAATAAAATAGGAATTTATTCTAAATTTCATGGAAACTATTCATAATACCCAGTAAACAAATGTCGAGTTATATAACGTAGTAGTGGAAATTTTGATGGACAATACGGTAGTTTAAGGATTACGATTAATGCCAGACAGACATACCTATGCCGATGTTAGACACTAGACAATTGACGTATAATCTCATTTTTGGTTTGTAATCGTGGCTTAGTAAATGCAATGTGGATATAATGGTCTAACACTTCGTTAATGATTTCTTATTTGATCGGATTTCTATTCATAGGTCATTCGAATACTTTTATATTTTTTTAATTCTGACATTATTCGCTCATTTTTCTATGAAGATGAAAGTGGCAACGAGAAGCGCTAACAGAGGCTTATGTCGTTTTCGGTTGGTAATCCAGAACCGTCCGGAAGAACTCTCCGGGATTCTGAATTAAAATCCAGAAGCAAATTTCTCTTCTTTTCAGTAGAAGAACTGTCATTTGAGTGCCAATCGAACGCTTTCAGAAGCGTTCGGTTTGCTTCCGGACGGTTCTGGATTACCAATCGAAAACGACATTAGTAATAGTTTTTGGTCGGTTAAAAACTGCGAGGAAGTGAACTCGAGCTATCAGCAAGATGGCGGGCCGGAAGAGTGAAACAATGGCATATTAACCCTTTGTTTCACAGTGAAAGTTTAAGCTACACTTTTAGTTTAAACTTCAGTTCTACAATTAATTCAGTTTCATTGTTTCGTTTAAACATTGAACAGAGTTCATTCTGTAGTTTAATGTGGTTTTCCATTGGGACAAAAAATCAATCTTTTTTTGATTCGGATCACTTTTCATGTTCTGTCAAGTGAAAGGGAGTTTTATTCGGGCAACCGACTCAATACGGAACCACGATTCTGGTGGACATGTTCCATTGGGACAAAAAATCAATCTTTTTTTGATTCGGATCACTTTTTGCAGATCTCTATATTTTTCAAGATTTACACATACTCTCACAATATACCTTTGAATTTGAATTTGTTTTCAAAACGAAATTAGTAAAACCCTCTTGAAAAGCAGTTATTCTGGACTCAATTGACGAACTGTCAAATAACGCACTAATACATTTACAAAATCAGATCAATCTGCTTTCATATTCCATTCGCTACGAAAAATCTGAGATCTGAAATAAAAATCTGATGTGCCCAATGGAAAATGACATAAGTTAAACGACAGTATTCTGCCGTTAAAACCTCAGATCACTAGACACACTTGACATTTCAATTTCACAGCTGCCGATTGTCAAAAACACAAATATTGAACGTTGTTTTTCGTGTTCTTTGAAAGAAAAGACAAGGAACGATTTTGGAAAAGTCGTTCAGATTGCATTGTGCAACCGGACGGGTTGAACTTTAAACTTAAACTGAAGTTAAGGTTCAGCTGAACTTTAGTTTAAACTTCCACTGTGGAATTGGGGGTTAGAATACATTTGTTTACTTCAGATTGTGGACGTTATATTAGCTGGACCAAAAGGAAAAGACTACACACGCTATATACAAAGAGAGAGAGATCATGATAATGGGGCTGTTTATCTTTATATATACACTGCAAGTCATAAGATTAGAAGCAGGCATTTTCGAAAATTAAAGTCGATATTTCTCCTGTTACATGATGTATTAGAAAAAAACGAATATGGTAAATGAGAGACTATATTGTTAACAACAAAATATAAAATTTGTGTATAGGTGAGATTTATCTAACGGAACTTTGAAGACAAATTGTAAATTCAGTAAAGAATATGCGGAAATAAATCGGGTCATTAGATTAGAAGCAGTGAGCAAATCAAGGTTTTTTTTAGAAGTGAATAGTTTTTTTCGGTTTAAACGGTACATTTTATAAAGTAATTGTTATTGATTGAGTGTTAATAAAAATGGACAAGAAAAAATGTTTTACAGTGGAGGAAAAGGCAAGAATAGATGTTTATTGCTCTGTAGGTCTTTCATGCCGTGTTATAGCCGGAAAAATAAAGCCAAGTGATCATTGTGTAAGCCATTATTTAGAAAATGCTTCGTATTAAGCAAAAAATTATAAAGGAACCACTTTTTCTGCCTTAACACTTCGCGAAACGCGAAGTATTATCCTTAGAATAGCGTCAAATTCAGCTTTATCGGCAGCTAAAATTGGGGAGAAATCGAATATTAAGGACCTCTTATCCACTGTTACCTGCACAATTCGCCGTGATAAACACTTAAGGCACCTGAAACTTAAGAAAAATCCACCACTTAGTGACGCAAGGATGAAGCAACGCTTGTGTTTCACGAAAGATCACATGAGCTGGGATGTGTAACATGGAATAACGCCATAACGCATCCTTCTCTGCTATGGTGACGGCTTAAAAACTGCCCCTCTTTCCTCAGGTCATGGAAATAATAATTATAACCCATCTGGCAAAACTTCTTTCGTCGGAAAAAATAACCTTCCGCCAATCATTTGTGCTCATTCCATGTTACACATCCCAGCTCATGTGATCTTTCGTGAAACACAAGCGTTGCTTCATCCTTGCGTCACTAAGTGGTGGATTTTTCTTAAGTTTCAGGTGCCTTAAGTGTTTATCACGGCGAATTGTGCAGGTAACAGTGGATAAGAGGTCCTTAATATTCGATTTCTCCCCAATTTTAGCTGCCGATAAAGCTGAATTTTACGCTATTCTATAAGGATACTTCGCGTTTCGCGAAGTGTTAAGGCAGAAAAAGTGGTTCCTTTATAATTTTTTGCTTAATACGAAGCATTTTCTAAATAATGGCTTACACAATGATCACTTGGCTTTATTTTTCCGGCTATAACACGGCATGAAAGACCTACAGAGCAATAAACATCTATTCTTGCCTTTTCCTCCACTGTAAAACATTTTTTCTTGTCCATTTTTATTAACACTCAATCAATAACAATTACTTTATAAAATGTACCGTTTAAACCGAAAAAAACTATTCACTTCTAAAAAAAAACCTTGATTTGCTCACTGCTTCTAATCTAATGACCCGATTTATTTCCGCATATTCTTTACTGAATTAATATTTTGTTGCTAACAATATAGTCTCTCATTTACCATATTCGTTTTTTTCTAATACATCATGTAACAGGAGAAATATCGATTTTAATTTTCGAAAATGCCTGCTTCTAATCTTATGACTTGCAGTGTATAATTATTTTGTCCGCGTTTGTTACCGTGCTCCTCCTAAACGGCTGGACCGATTTTAATGAAATTTTGTGTGTGTGTTTGAATGGGTCTTGGGATGGCTTATATTCATAAAAATAACCACTGAACAATAAAAAATAAAAATAAAATAAAAAAAAACAATAAGCTCATGAATAAAATTTCAAATAATTAATTTTTATTTTTTCGCCGATGTCAAAGTTCTGTTCCCTGTGTTTTCAATTTATCAGAATTGTGTGCATAAACATTGGTAAATGTGTAAACGGTTACGCGTCATCAAAAATAAGCAACATGTAAGTTTGTTAAATCAATTACAACATCCATAGAAATCATAATTTATTGTGTGTTTCTGCTTACTACAGAACAATGCCACGTCTTCGAAGAGGAAATATCGGTCGAGGTACACAGAGAGCAGTATCAGCCCGGATACATCGGTTAAATGCAACGGCTGAAAGACAAGAGCAGCTCAACGAAATTGATGAACAAAATTGATGAACGCACTAATAGCAGGCAAAACAACGTTTGCCGGGGTCGCTAGTCCTATATATGTATTTCGTATCTAGAATATTGTCACAAAATTTAGACATAGGGTAATTTGGGAAATGTATGTATATATCACGCTAGGGAAAACATGTCCCTATACGATGGCACTTTCAACGGGATCACAATTTGAAACATACGTCGAGTCTTGTAAAAGATTGATTTCGTAATCAAAAAGTGTCTGTCATCCCATGGCCCGGTTAATCCCCAGATCCCATTAAGAATTTATGGAATGAACTTAAGAGATAATTATAGGGTTAGTATTTTACAAACAAGGACTAATTGCGGCAGCCTCAATAGCATTTCAACATTTCAATACAAAGTTGTAATAAAACGAATTGGCAAAAAGGACCAGTTTTTAGTTATAAGATAGGCAGGTATATTTTACATACTCCTTATTGTGCAGCTAAACAATAAAGTCGATGGCCAGGAAGTAAATATTTTGTTCACCTATTATTATTTTTTTATTTTTTAGAAAACACCTTTTCCCGTCTCTTGGGTGGGCGACTGATTTAGAAATTAAGAAAGGCGACGAAGAAGGTATCCTTTTTTACACTCAGAACAAAGAATTGTTTCAGTCCCATAGGTAAAATTAGTTTTTTGAAGTCTATCTTCGTTTTTTTGTTTAAGTCCATAATTTTTTAGGATGACAATTCTTGTTTGTTTCATTGTATACCTACCCGGCAGGAGAGTTTTGTTTCGTATGACAAATGATGTCTTGTTTCTGTTTTGTAACAAACTCGTTTGTATTAACATAAAATAAATGCATTTATAGAACCCTACACACCATAGCTGTCAATGAATATAATTTAACCATTTGCTCCAAATACCACACAAATCACTCGCACTCGCACACAGTCGCCTACATCACATGCCAAGCCTTTAAGTATAACAAAAAAAAATGTTCAAGAGAGAGAGATTGTACACATTAAGATGAAGTAATTTAAAATAGCGCAAAGTACCAGTATGTGACTATTGCATGAGCAAAGACTTGTGATCGATTAAGAGCAAGAATTTAAGTTTTTTCCCCACTTGGCATTGGGCCACACCTTTTCGATTTCGTTTGAATTAAAACCAAAAGACGAACACTATAAATTGATAGATTTAGATCAGTTTGATCTATTTGATAAGAGAATGTGACGTAAACTGTTTTGTCCTGAATTCCGATTGTTAAAATACACTTCCTGGTGATGCCGTTTAACAATTATAGATGTTCTAACTTTAGATGGTAGCGAGCGATTGATGTGGATTTGATGGGATTAGTTTTGGTTTTTTGAGATTTTAACTAATTAATATATAAATAGATTCATCAGTGTATGTAGGACATTCACATCTTATGAAAAGTACAAGAGAGTTCGCCATAATATTATAAGTGAAACCACAGAACCTAGTTGAAATGTCACATATCTACAAGCAAACAGATCATGTAGATTTGTTTCCTTTAAAAAGAAAGAAAAACAAAAGCATCCATGTCTTTGTCTCACCAAGGACCAAAGCCAATAACATCTGTTGCGGCTAAACACACTGCAAGTGATAATTATATAGAATACTACAGGATCAAAATAAGATAGGTACCATATCCATATCATAGAGGTATTGTCTAGCTGTTTAAATCTCCAAATCCCTTGTAAAGGATCATAGGTTAGGCAGTTTTAATAACAGGCGGTTGAAGATCACTCCCGGTTACATAGTAGATATTTCGCGAACACGAACTACAGACAGTTGCAGATTTGTAGGACTTAAAAGATTTTGAAGATTTGTAGGGCATTCATCAGATTCCCATACGAGTCATATCGGCTTCGTATCCCACAGGCTCACCTATATCCTTTAAGCTAGAAAAAAAAACAACACTAAAACAAAGACGACAATTTGTTATTCTTTTTTCAATCAACGACATTCTATCGGAATTATGTCTTCCGGGCATAAGAAAGGATGTACCTACATAGTTGTAGAGGATATGTTTAGGTAAGGCCTTTTTTAAATTAATGAGCGGCACATACATACAGATTTGGAAACTAAAACTGAAAAAAAAAAAAAAAAAATAGAAGCAGAAGCGAAAAGAAACAACTGTTTCTGTTGCCGCAATCATTAACACATCTACGCCAGGAGGTAAGTAAGAAATGTGTATAGGGAATTCCAAATCCGTGCAAGTGCCTTTGCGTTGCGTACCTCTCTTGAGAGGAAATCTGAATATATATTGAAAGGATCAAGTATTAATGTATCGATTCTTTGCCGGAAGGAGGTGATAAACAATTTTATTTCATCCGCTCGAGGATCCGTGAAATATTTCGTGGGAAAATAATTATTGTTGAAGGAATTTATAAATAATCAGCTTAATTGAATGGCGTATTCATAGATTATTTGAATGATAACTAATAAGAATCGAACAGTCTCGATCTGGTCGTAATTTCACATCATTCTAAAGGATGACCGTCGAACAAATTTAGAATCGATTAATCATTTAAAAATGATCACACCTAAATGCCTAATAAATGCAAATGATCAAAGGCCATAATATTCTTTTGATACAGGGAACATTTTACGGATATCCCGCTGTCAACACATCCGGCCATTTGGTATTATCTCAGTAAAAGTAGGTACACCATTGCGATCGTGCAGGGTACATATTTTGACCTAGAAATGGGTCAGAAATAACAAAACGATGAACGAATGATATTGTGTAATTGGTTTGCAATATCCTTCCGGTAATGTATTGTAAATGAACATCTGATTGTTGAGATTCGGTTTCCCATCAATTGAAGACCCCATTACTTTCATTACAACAAATAGCCCACATTGACCTTTGTTCAATTTCGCAAGAATTTATTCATAGAAAGAAACCTTTTTGTCTTATTTATGGAGAAGAATCACAATAGTGTTCCCTCGCAAACGTAAATTTCATATTCATTGATCATTGATGGACTATAGGATATCTCTATTTAAAAATGAGTATTTGCGTTAAAGTATACAAAGATACCAATATATCCAGAGGAACAGTACATATTTATATACACTTTGAGTAGAAATAACAATTTTTTTGTTGACTATTATATTTTATTGATCTAACCTAATGTGACCATTTCACCCGCTTTTGGCGGGTTTTACCCTCTTTTTTACCTAAAAACCCTCCACCCGCCACCACAACCATTTTCCCCCTTTTTGATAAAAAAAATCAGAATTTAATTCTATTAAGAATTTTCTTTAGTCCTTTTTTTCACTACATTTGAAGATTTTTTTAATTAAAAAAACATATAACAACCCTGATGGCAGATTTAAGCTGGGTATACAACTTCAGTTGACATAAGTGCGCGAAAATTGCAAATGTCATGAGTCAAAGAAACTACCGATGTTAATATTGACATTCTCTGTAAATACGACAGTAAAATCTATAAAGATAAAGAGAGACACACCAACTCCGAGATGACGAAAAATCCAAAAATTAAAAAATATGTAACGCTTACGCAAGATTTGGAAGCCGTTTTCCGTATATTAAAAAAACTGATGACGTTTATTTTTAAAGAATTATATTAGATTTTATGTGACAATACGTGAAATAAACTTTTTTCTACTACTTTGCACGAAATTTTTCAGGTCAGAATCTACTTTTGGGAAAGCCGCCAAACCCGCCAAAACACGCCCGCTTTTAGCTTAAAAAAAACTAGCCGCTTTTTGCCAACAAATAAATGGTCACTTTAAAACCATTAAATAAATAAACTGAGCATAGCAATGTCAGCCGTTATAAATTGAAATTGATAATGACTGTCCTGTGTCCTCATTTGGAAGCATCTCCAGAAAACAACGGCAATAGCTAGAATTAGAAAGTGCTCTACGCATTAGACATCTCTCTGTCAATAGCTAGACTTAGCAAGTGCTCTAAGCATTGGTCATCACTCTGTCACACTTTGGAGAATAACCACGGTCTCGTACGAAAAATTGTTTTCCCAAGTGGCGATGCTAAGTCAACGGTAGCACATCAAAGTTGTTACATATGGAATACAAGTTTTCATCACTGAGTTTAGGGGTTCAAAAAATAACTGTGTCGTTCAGAAAATCTTACCTCTTCAGAGCTTCACAACGCTTAAGGGCCAACCAATAGAATCCGTCGCGTCCGATGCGCTTGATAGAATACACAGCAGCTTATGGAAGGTGACCCATAAGCAACGCAATTGCCGGATGCGACGGATAAAGTAGGTTTACTTTCTATACTTTTCTGTCCGTCGCATCCGTTGACAGTTGGCACTGCGTGAGAGGAAGCACTTTCATTGGTGGAAATATTTAGATAATGAGAGAAACGGTGAAATGCTGCAGATAACAGTTAAATCAAAATATTTGTGTAGATATTTTCGAATTTAAAAAATAGCAAATTGTTTTCAAGTTCGGACTGCGGCGACGGATTCTACGGGACTGTTCGTTCCGTCGAGTACGTCAATCCGTCGACGCAACGTACGCGACGGATTCTATGCGTTGGGCCCTTTACTTATATCAAACACCACCCACTTGACTTTTCGTATACATCCTTCACATTGCACTCAATATGATCAGTCCGCTGTATCAAGTTGGGCACAGCTAAATTGATATTATTAACATGATCAGTTAGTTGTTGATCAATGGCTCAATGGCATGAACGATCGCCGTCGAAACAATATTCGTCTCTAAATTAACTCCCTAGTTCCGAAACTAATTGCTTTATGCGAAAATTATGTGTAGGTATTCAATCTGTTTCGAAACCGAAGTTGTTCGGTTCGATCTATCCCCTGGATCTACACAAAAGGACCATATAAATATCAAATTAAATGTGAAGTGCATGATGATCGCCCATTTTTTTGCATGTATGTAGTATAACTTCTAGCTTATGCGATGTATCGTATTCTCTGAGTATTTTGGTTACTCTTTTCGGCCACTACTGTGTGCGGTTGAATAGGTAATTCTACAAGCGAACGCACCTAATACATGACAGCTACATTTTGACAGTATTCCATGCATATGGCATATCTCATTTATGCTATACTTATAATCCTGATAATAGTTTATAGTTTTTAATAAATATAATGTTAACCATATGTGATTTGAATTTAGACTGCCTTATTAAAATATTCTGTTACTGTGACCCAATTGACTTGGCGAATCTATGCCGATCTAGTTCGTTTTTCAACACAGTTATAAACAACTATGTTTACTATGCCAAATCCTTGGATCTTCTCTTGTGTGGACATCGAGACAACCCAGCTATTTGCGATAGGTAAACTTAAACTATTATTATGTAGCCTTACGCTTTTAAGAATACATACCTTCTTATATATGCAGAACCTACAATGATCTGTCATACATCCGTCGTCTTTCAATTGCTTCCAATTGGCTTAAGGGACGCTACAAGGAAACAACATACTTTCAAAGCAATCGAATGTTCGCGGCGAAAATCCACCTGGATAAGGAGAACTTATATATCACACACCAAAGATATATGCGAATTCATAAGCGGTTAAAAGATGAAGCTTTAAAAAGGCGTTGGACAGAGGAAATTTGTACCAAGGCAAAGGCTGATATCTCGGATTTTGTTAAAAAGAATGACACAATATTTGCCGGACGTATTTATGGCAGTGGTTTCATTTACGAAGATCATTGTGCCACGGAAGTGCGGCTACATAATGTTGACGAGGACCTATCATGTGTAGATTTTTGCAATAAAGTTTATCTATCTAGTACAGATAAATGCACACGATTGTGGCAGCGGGCTGATCAATTTGGACTACTGTACTTGGATTTGGTAAAAGAATATGAGGAATCCTATAAAGCTGTTAAATTTACACAAGATGGTGATAAATTTTATGGCGGTTTATACACAGATCTGAGCCACAGGGCATTGCGGGAGGTGGATGTTGAGACGTAAGTACCTACCGTTCTCCATTCCTGTTCGATATTAACCTATTCTGTTTCTTTCAGAGGCACTCAGCAAGTTCTTAACTCAAATACGTTTTCTATTTACGATCTCAAACTAAAAGATACTAACGTCATATTAACCGCGAATTTCGATACAACTTTCCGCATGTATGATCGTCGTGTGGATCGTGACGTTAGCATTTGGGAAGATCAATTTGCTTCGTCGATTTATTGCTTAGAGTATGATGGTCTTTATGCTGTGTTGTGTGGTGTTAAACATCACTGTCGGGTAAACCTTTACGATATAAGAATGCCAGAGAAATTTGTGCAGATTTACTTTCCTTCTGCGCGATATGGTCGCAGCTCACCCGTGTACAGCATTGCTTGTGATAGTCGATATTTGTTTGTGGCGACTGATCACAATCTGAGGGTACTTGATTTTAAAGCCAATTGGGCAGCGGAACGGGACTATAGAAATATATTTAAGACTTGTATTCGAGCATAATAAGGTGAACTTGATTTTAACTCTATTTACTTGGATTCATTTAACATCCTATTTGCTTTTAGTTAAACCGTTTAACATGAATCCAAACAATAATTCGAGGGATGTTGGAATGTTACGAGAAGCCGATAAACACAACAAAACAACAACAGTTTTGTTTCGACGAAAAAAATCATCTCACATGTGGTCAACATACTCATAAACAAGCGCGTGGTGTATAAGTTACAAAGGACACGGTGAAATTGTATTAAAACACAGTCGTGAAGATATCTAAACGAAATTGTTTTTGTACTAATCTTGTCGACCTATTTGTCATAATGCGAACATACCGATGTTTTGATGACTTTGTAAGAGTGAGCTTTCCAGATCTATGCAAAGTATCTAATGCAGTATTTATGGCGATGGGGTTGCTAATACAAATCATTTCGACAGACTTGGTACTGTAGTTTTGTGTGTGTCTACAAAAGCGCAATTGGTTTGAATCGGAGCGGTGTATAAATTTCTCGAGATGAGACTACATCGTATGTATTCAACATGAAGAGAAAATGTCAGCCAAATATGCCAACTCTTCTAAATTATTTACCAGGAGGTTCCATTCCAACGGATATTCTACCTATGAACTTTCTTCGCGAAGTAAAAAATAACAAGTTCTTTGTCTCATTCATTTTTGCATTCAAATGTTCATCTGTGCTTTGATTCTACTAGAAATTTCTTAAAACTACAATATTTTCTACCGATCGGCTCTATTTATCCCTCCATACATCAGCTGATCAAAGGCACTTGAACACCAATTGGAGAGTGGCATTCTTATTAGCCGCGCGTTAAACAATCTCTATAAATGAAATTTGTAAGCCAGTAATGAAAGACGTCTTTTGTAAACAATCTTTTTTTTGTATTAATTTTTTGTTTTGTTTATAACTTATCTCTAAAACGAAATACATAATTTAACTCATACATACACATATATAAAAAATATATATATACATACATATAAACGGAATTTATCTAAATAACACGTTTGACGGATTATGATTTCTACAATGTTTGTTTTTTAGTTGCCTTTGCCAATCATCATTGTTTCACAGTTATACTATAATCGATGATCTCAATCAAATATCTAAACGTTTGTATACTTTCGCAAGAAACAAGTGCATGAAAACAATAGTCGAACAAAATTGTGTACAAGAAACAAAATTACTAAACCTTAAGTCATATTAATGTGCTCAGAGAGATGTAGAATATGAAATAAAGGAATCGAATCACACGTGCATTAAACTATTGAACCCCTATCAATGCGAAGCGCATCCTTTTTTCTCATCTGTCGATATTGACGACGATGATGATGATGATGTTGTGCCCTCTGGTGATGATGATGAAGCCGGTTTGGAGGCAGTATCTTCTGTGGAAGTTGGCGTCTGTGCGTTGTTTTCATTTAGTGCAGCGGCTATCTCACCATTGAATTGCAACAAACAACCCAATGCTCCAAAGTATCCCTCGTGCTCTAAGAAGAGCGCTTTGAAAGTATGATCCGACCAAAAGTCCATAGCATAGGCAAGGAGTTTCATCGAAATGGGGTTGACACGCAGAAAGTTACCCACAAAGACAATCTGTAACAAATAAGAACACTTTTAGGACTCTGAGCGTATTGGGCAGTGATTCACGAATACCTTGTCGATTTTGGCGTTCAGGGCGCACATCTTAGCAATGGAACCAATGTTATTTGTGATTGTCACCAGAGTGGCATTGGCGAGATCTTCGCGAGATACTGACGCCCGCTTTTCCTTCAAGTGCATTTGGCCGAAACTTAAATAAATAATAAATAATTAGTATTATATATCAGTGTAAAGGAGGGCTATAAATGCCGTTCTAACCTTGATGCAACAAGATCACCCGTCAGCCCAAAACGTTCATAGTCGCCGCCATAAATATCTCTGACCAATTTATCGACTTTTCTATTGTCTCCCTTTGTGGCAAGTTGAATGGCTTCATCAAATGAATTGCAGCCTGTCAGTAAGCAACACAGCCCCAGGAATGTACCTCCACCTAAACTGTAAACAACAATGTTACATTCAAAGCATGTTTTTTTTTAAATACTTCTCCCGGCGAACCTATAACGCTTCATCAGCGCCCCGAGATTGTTGCTAAAGAATCATCATGTTGAACGGACTTACCTTGTACCAGAAATCCGCTTGTAGTTGTTAGGTCCATATACTGCCAAAATGGAAACACCCGAACCCACGTTGACCAATATAAAAGGATATGGTTGTGAAAAGTCAAATGCACGTATCTCGCTGTTTCTGTTTTTTTTTTTGTAATGAATTCAGAGTTGTAATAAATGATATTTTTGAAGTAACATTCCTTACAAAATATCACTGGCATTCTCGTAGTAATAGCACTCTGTTTTGTTTTGAACCTCTGCAAATAGGATTCCCTTAATTAACGTGTCCAATTCATCAAATTTGGCTAGCTTCATGTTGACTTCCTGAAAACGGCTAAACTTTAATCCTTCATTTATGGGTAAATTTTACTGGGAACACTTACCTCCCTAAAATTTTTTTCGAATTTAAAGGCACCTCCACCAGTCGCACAGACTGTTGTCACCAGTTCAGCCATACCCTTGGCCTTGGCTAAGGACAGAAAGTTTCCCATGTCAGAGGTTTGAAACCGTATAAAATGCAGGGAGCCCCGCCGTTTACGGATCTCAACGTTGTCCATCTAAAAATAAATAGTCGAAAGGGTATTTTTTTTTATTAAAAAAGAAGTATCAACATTTATAGAGCTTTGCTAATTTTGGGCCAAAAGAAAAAAAAGAATCGAACTCTCTACTGGTAAAGGGATGCCTCATGTGCCAATTGAAACTGTAAGATGCAACATCTACACACTAGCGCTGCAACAAGCTAACGAGATTGACACACTGTAAACAGACCTGACCACGGATAAGTCGGCGCCGGACAAAGATCCTGTTAAACGTCAGTAGATCAAACATCGGAACGCTTGGCGGAATACTAAAGGGCCACTGTGTACTAGGAAGACTTGCCGCGAGGCTTGGAATCACCGCTAATGACTTTTGTCGCACTTGCATGGATGAGGAGGAAGAGGAAACACCCTTTCACCTACTAACTAACTGCCCGGCGCTGTCTTCGATTAGAAAGCACTCTAGGAGAGTACTTTTTTTGCGGATATTGCCGAAACGGATATTTACGGAAGTTTATTTCTCCAAATTCAAAATGGTTCCAAGAGTAGTGGAAATAACCGCCTCTGCTTGTGGTATCACAATGGACCTTATTTGGTCTAAATCATCAGTGCCATTTTAAAAAAAACATCCTTATGACTACAACAAGTCAAATCACACTCGATGAGAAATGTACTACACCTCAACGAGTGACATCGGCATGTAGTATAAAAATTAATGTTATTTCACAAACAAACATTTTTATAGGTATAACTATATTCGCATTCCCCTTAGGCACTTCGACACCATTGACCTTCGTCGTACTAAAGATGCTCTCGTGCGTATGTCGTGTGTCAACAGATTTGTAAATTCCCTTTCGTATAGGCACAGCGACGGTTTTGTATTTGTCACCAAAAGAGACAGAGCCAAGACTTAACGTTTCCGACGTAGTTGCTGATGAGAATGTGTGAAGTGTGATACTAAAATTACATAAGATAATTTTTTGCATCACCTTTGGTTAGAGGTGAGGATGTGAAACCTATTCGCGCCATATAATAAAAAAAGGGGAATGGCTGTACTTTGCGATGGCTAATTGAGTGTTCCGAGAGTACTTTAGCCTATTGAACTATGGTATGTTCGGTCTATATACTATATGACACAAAATAGAAAAACATTTTAACTCTTCAATAATATATTAGACTTTAATGAACTTTACCTGTAGATGAGTATCTCGATGCCCAGTTTTGCCATACGCGGAATTCTTTGTTAAATACCTTCGAATGTTACGTAGAATTTCAGCTTCTTGATCTTGTTCATCGGGTGTTATATCTTTTGGTTCAAAGTACACCAATTTGGTGAGGGTACCACCGATATCCATGCCAAACCATGGCATTGCTAAAAGAAAGAAGATAAATACGAAAATGTAAAATAAAAAAAAAAATATTCATAGAAAATAAATACATAATCCAATATGTAGTAGATTGTATTTGCATTTCAGTTTTGACTGACGTGCTGTTTACATTACAAAACAAATTCCAAAAGCTAAGTAATTTGAATTTCAACACAGCCTGTCGGTCGCAACGAATGAATACACTTGACCTTTGTATTTTTAGGCATTTCTTTTTTTTTTTCTGTTGTAAAAAGCACGTGGTAAGCAGCAAAAATTGAAACATTGAACCTTAAGTCTAAAACATTTTGAAGTTAGAATTAGTTCAACGTACTAAACAATCATGGAGAATGTATAGACAATATAGTAACAAATAATATTTAAATGCATAAAATACTTAGACCTCTGCATTGCATTACAGAAATGGGGTAAAAGTGTTTGTATAATGATTTTCTTTTTAATTTATGTAGGTAATGCCTGAAGTTTGACATTATAAAGAAAAAAACTACAATAGCTTTTTAAATAACGCACTGCTCCAAATGCTTTGCAGGTTATTTCCCAATGTAATAAATATGCAGCAACTAGGTTTGTAATACATGTCCATGTAATATCCGACATTATGATTATTTGTAATTTGAAAATGGCGCCAAACCGTAGGCCACTTCAAAAAACTAACAACTAACTAACTAACTATTGGGCAAGAATTGTACTTATTCAAATGATACTGACTACTGACCTGTCACTTTAAAAATTTAGTTATGAGGAGCTAACCCTTCCGATGACCAATAAATTGATTTAATAATATTTTTCATAGCACAAAAAAAAGATAAATTTTAACTCTCGTTTGATTAAAAATCCTGGTCCCTGACAGGCCCCAGATCACGTAAAATGAAAACGATCGAACGATATCGTTTCGACAATAGCAGTCTCTGTCTATTGCCACAGATATGATAAAGGCAGCTTTAGTGAAAACGAAATCACATCCCAGGTTTTTAGTGTCAGTGGGAGCTAAAAGAACTTTATGAGCTGTACCAAGATGTAGATGTAGTCGAAAGAGATCGTAGAGGATGGATGGTGTCTCAGCCAGAGACTCTTTACGGGTCTAAGGGGCTCAGTGGGACTTTACTTTTAAATCATACGAATTTATACTAATTCTTACAAATTTGTACGCATTTTTACTCAATATCGTTCTTTAACTTGAAAAATTCGTAAAAGAGAGCGGCTTCGAGAGAGCAAGATATTACCCCTCCACTTACTAGTTTTTACTCAAGAAATTTCGTTGAGTTAAGAATTGAAACAACAACTGTCAGTCGCCTGATAATTATTGACAGATGATTAAAAACGCGTGTAACGACTATTTGCATTTGTCTTTTGATTTCCTGCGATATGAGAAACAAATTGGCCGCGTTCCATTCACCGTTCGTCGTCTAGCACATAATATTCCAGATGGAAGAACGGTTGCGTTAGAGATCTAGCGGCAAAGTGACATTATAACCAATTTGAATTCGTATAATTTCATCTTCATGCGAGTCAAAAATGTATTTTGGGCCATCCCGCCGCATATTTATTAATACACTATAATTTAAACAAACAAACACAAATGTATATTAATTACATAGAAGTTTGAATTCCCATTTTACACCACATTGGAAATATTTGACATCTGCACTCTCACTTCTATTTTGACAGTTCGTTAATTTTTTCAATCTAGCTGTTCATTTTGCGCTAGATTGAAAAAAGGATATTTCACAAAATGTCCTAGAGCTCTGGCGCAAATGGTGAAATGTCATTTTTTTTATATGGAGTTTGGCATGCCGCTAGTCATCTAGCGGTCAAACGAACGTGTCCATTGGTATGAAAATGGTATCTGAAGGAGGGAAAATAATGTAGCTTTTTTCTCTTCTCGAATGCTTGTAGTTCAGTTAATACAAACTCTTCCACATACTTGGGTTTACACTCATAATTTATGGAAAAACAAAATGCAAAAGCGTTCCCTAACGTTTTCGTAAATTTTTCTCTTTGAGAGAGAATTTATCCCCACCACAGCCATTTTGACAGTCTTTTCCATTTTTACTTCAAAACTAAAGGAACAGACTTTGAGTCCACGTCAAGCGGAACTTAAATAACTTGACAGTTGTAAGTTGTGACAGTTCAAAGAAATGACATTTTTACTCCACAATAAATGAAACATTTTCACGCAGCTTTTGCTATTGATGTCATCCATCCGTTTTCCTTTATTGCTCGGTTTGGGTTAGCACAAGAATGATAGAATTCTAGCGGTTAACATACTTTAAATTCAATAAAGTTCTATTAGTTTCGTCGGTGGCACTTAATGTAATGCAATTACCTGAAACGCTTATCATTTTTGTTATAAAATTTCACAATTAGGTACCTACTTACTCAAATGCAAAATCGGCTTAATCAAATTACCTATATCTACTGATCTAGCTTAAGATCGCAAAAGCTCTATAAGGAATTGCCTCAATTACCGGAAAATATAATTTCATTGAGAAACTCTCTAGTTTACCATGATTTTTACAAACGTAATCTATAAGTGATTTATTTGAGTAGGCCCGACATTGCTAATCCATATTGTTGTTGAGCAATCGCATTGCAACACCACAGCGAGCGGTTATATAGTTTTCTGCTGTTCGAGCACGAGCCAATTTCATACGAAAATATAATCAGAATTAACCTATGCATATTATAACCTATATCGCACTTCGAACTCTCCGTAATTCTGAGATAATAGAGAGGAAAATTATTTGTCTTATTTATTTGTGTTATTTCTTTTTTCTGCTTGAAGTCCATTCAGAAATTCTAAACTAAATTAAATTCTAAATATTAAGATATAGATATCTAGTACAATCTTATCAGAGGAAAAGACCTCTATGAGGCACTTGGATTGGCCGGTGGCTTGTTATCTGAAACAATCATTGTAGATAATTGTACGTACTTGTGTAAATGGCGGCAGATACTTTGTGGTGAAAGTTCATTTATTGTTTCATTTAATCTTCCATTTTTAATTTTGTCTGAACATTTTTTTATTCTCAATGATATCAACAGAAGCTTAAAGTTCGAAATGAGCACCGCGTTAATTCGTGATATAATTTGGAACATTTATACACATAACTAAATTAGCATGATCTGAACAGTTTCACCTGTGACCTGTTATATAAATAAATTTGTATTTGTTTTCAAGATAATCTCATTTAGAAAGGTGAGGCCACAAATTTGGCTTTCAATTACTTTGAGGGCTGGTAGTTTAATAAATATTCCCATCAGTTTGCTGATTGGTTGATAAGATTGATAAATTGCTTGGCTATTAATATTTGCGAAGGTTTTTGTTTTATATTTTGTTGGCATCGAAATTTATTGATAACATGGTGAAGAGATATGAAATATATTGGTAAATGGGGTAATAGTTAGATCGCTTTATAAATATTTCCCAATTGGGTAATAACAACTGCAAACATTTTAGACGTTAAAGGTATTTCTATTATTTCATACTAAATTTTCCCAGATTTTTTTGTATGTACCTATGTGGAATTTTTGGGACACAGCTTGAATGATAATAATGTTTAAATGTACTCTCTGTAATTAGTCAAATATATAGCTGTTATTACCATAGAAACACTGCAGGTATAAGGACCAGGGCCGAGAGAGCTGTTCATAGTAATAACAACCCAAAGTTGAGAACACAAGGGCATAAACTTTTTCGAAGCGCGAGGCTGAGTCGATTCAGAGATTTCACTCCATGAAAAAGATCCGAAAGTTTTTTAGAGGTATACAAATTCAATCTATATTTATATTATATTATGTATTTTTTATTATTAAAAATTAAGTTTACCACTCACTGATCATCAACGCACAGCCCAAACCCTTTGCTCTAGAAAGCTGAAATTTTGCACAGAGGTTCCCTCTATGATGTATACAATTAATAAGGAAGGATATTTTGAAATTTGACCCCTAAAGTAAAAGGGGGGTCAAAGCTTGTATGGGCAAATTTTTATTTTTCTTCCTATTGACTTCGAACTTGGTTTGTGACTGTGTAGTCTATTATCTTCTATCTTCTTCTTCTATATAAAAATGAATTGCTGTTCGTTAGTCTCACTAAAACTCGAGAACGGCTGGACCGATTTGGCTAATTTTGGTCTTGAATTATTTGTGGAAGTCCAGAGAAGGTTTAAAAGGTGAGAAATTGGACAAAGGGGCGTGGCACCTCCCATAACATCCAAAATCTTATATCTTGAAAACCACAGAATCGATTGAGTTCAAATTTATCGGCCCAGGAGTATTCATCAAAATTGGTCAAAATTGGACAAAGGGGCGTGGCACCTCCCATAAAAAAAAAACATTCAAAATCTTATATCTCGAAAACCACTGAATCGACTGAGTTCAAATTTACATACAATCTTAGGTATCGGCCCAGGAGTATTCCAGTGAAGATTGATCAAAATTTGACAAAGGGGCGTGGCACTGCCTAAACAAAAAATATCTCGAAAACCGCCGAACCGATTGAGTTGAAACTTACAGACAATTTTAGGTATTGGCTTAGGAGTGTTGCTGTAAGCTTGGTCAAAATTGGACAAAAGGGCGTGACACCTCTCATAACAAAAAAATACATTTCAAACGTTATTCTTCGACAGTCATGGGAAAAAATTTGTCTAGACAATACAATTCGTGGGCACACGTCCGAGGAAATATCGGTCGAAGAACACGGAGTACAGATCAGTCTGGACACATCGGTTAAATAAAAATGAAATGAAAATGTACGAGCAGGCAAAACAACGTTTGCCGGGTCCGCTAGTAAGAAATAAAGATAATAAATCTTTCCTATTTTGGAAATTCAGCTTGGGGCCCGAGTTATTAGTGATGAACCCTTTTAAAGGGGCCCTTTTCTTAACTCACGAACCGTTCGTCGAAAGTGGTACACATCCTCATGATCTTTCCGGTTGCATATGCTGCACAGTAGGTATGGGAAGATCTGACGGGTGTGGGATATAATTAAAAGGTAAGAGTAAGATGCGCAATCGTGATATCCAATTTTCGACAACTTTATCGAGCAACTCGAGCCGTATATCAGCAATAACACGGCGAATGTTGAATTCAAAATCGTCCAACGTCTAGTCTAGACTAGTGACTTCACATACCCCCAAAGAAAGTAATCTAAAGGTGTGAGATCACAGGACCGTGGAAGCCAGTTCATGTTTCCCGTAATAAATTCATGGTGTCACGCGCTGTGTAGCATGTTGCGCCATCTTGTTGAAACCAAAGTTCTGTCACGTCAATGCCATTCAACTGAGGAACGAAGAAGTCAGAATTTATGTTTCTATAGCACTCTCCATTGACGTTAACATTCTGGCCGGCATCGTCCTTAAAGAAATATGGGCCGATGATTATACCAGCCCATAAAGCGCACCAAACAGTGAGTTTTAATGGTTGTAAGGGCGTCTCGACAAAGACTTCTGGGTTTTCTTCACTCCAAATTCGGCAATTTTGTTTGTTTACATTTTCATTTAACCAAAAATGGGCCTCATCGGAGAACAAAATTTTGCGTTGAAAATGAGGATCAAGCTAAATCATGTTTGGCAAACTAAACCATAGTTTTGAAAAAAGTTTGCGCAATTTGCATGCGTTAATCTATTCATCGTAAAATGGCAAAACCACAAATCAACTTTCAACTGTCAATTTGACAATCTGTAGAAACAGTGATGCCAGTTTAAACACCCAAACCTCTAAGAAAAACACCCTTAATGTTTTCTTACATTTTCTCATACACATATTATGTACGATCAAATTGATTTGATTTATCGATTAAATGCATAATGGGATTATAGTGCGATTTTTCTTGTCATTTATATTTAAAAGATAAATATATGCATGTAGATAGAATCTGAACCCGAATAGTTATTATAATTTAAGCCATAACATGTCTGATTCATCCATCAGTCAGAAGTTGTAAAACGTGTATCAATCTAGCTTGGTTTTATAGCTGCATGCACTTCATTATAAGATTTTGCCCTGCATTAGTTTGAAGTTGATTCACGTTTTTAAACAGATTACTTTGGGTTTAGGCTATAAAATTGTATTGCCGGATTTTTTAAAAACGTAGATATATTTATAAGCAAAATCGTATAATGAAGGTAAAATATTTTTTATATGTGTAATGACGTCCAAACACGAACATTTAAAAAAAAAAGTTTTCTTGTAGGCTAGCTTCGAACCACACTCAAGCCCGGATAATGTCACATGATGGAAACAAAATAATGTAACTTTATCCATTCGAACTTGACTATAGTAACTTTTGTTGGATATTCGTGTGGCATATCTTGATCGAAACAATTATAGGGTTGTTACGTATGAGCGATATATTCCCAACATTATATAAATGACATGTGCCTGTTTCAAATTTAAATCTTTCGTTAAAAAAATTGTATGTTCTAAAAAACAAATTTCAACTAGAAGTATCAGTTACAAAACGTTGTTTACAATTTATTATAATTTGTAGCTTTGAAAGTGAAATAAATTATGAATAAATTCACTTTCCAAAATGCAATAACGCCCACGACAAGTGTGAATTAAGACCCGTGGGCTTTATTACACTATTGAGTGCAATAAAGCCCACGAGCTTACAAAATTGAAAACGTATGGAGGGGCACGCTGCCCCCCTGCAACCCCCCCTGCTTAGATTTACTGTCAGGTTTGCGTTTTTGATTGAAAATCAATTTAGAAGAATCCGAAACAATCCTATTCAGAACTCCATTCGTTAGGGCCTCTAGGGATACCAAAAAAACTGTCGAAAATTAGCCATTATTGGACAAAATGGACAACCATTGGCGGTGAGAAGCGTGGTCAAACATCTTGGCATCTGTCTCGACCAGTATCTATATTTTGACAAACACATAGATGCTTGTCGTGCTGGGACCAAGAGAGCCTACGCTCTGACAAGAAGACTGTTTGCGGCTCGATTGAATAGTATTGACAATTTCACAAGTAAGGTGATTTGAAGGCACACTGCAAGGGCGATGGCCAACGCTAATAATCTGATCTCGTGTGGTTATTACCCGAATTTAAGGTACCACGAGAATACGATCCGGTCTGGCTTTGTCCCGCCCGATGCATTTCTTCATGCAGAAAGCGTTAGCCCAAAATAAAGATGGTGTGCCGGTATTGTACCATAGCCACCGCGACGTGAGCGATAAGCGGCTCGTCCACGACGGGTACGCCGCCAATGCTCATGAGCTAATCTCCGCCATTGCGGATAAGGACACAGTCGCATTAAAGCAGCTGACCTAGTTTTGGTGGCTATAGAGAAAGAGGTGAGAGTTGGTACGCTCTCCTGGGTCAGTGCGTTACCTATGTAACATCCTTCTAAGTTTTAAGATAGTTTTAAAGTTAGTTAGGTATAGTTTAGGGAGTCTTGGGCTCCCCAACGTGAATGAGTGCTACCGAGAATAGACAGACGATTATGGGCTCGCTCGAGTCCCGGCGGCGCGTGTGTACCTTGTTGATGACTGCCTGGCGCCCATCGACGAAATCGCGATGGTGATGACCAATCGAGAGTTTGCTTATCACCCTGATTATTATTAGGTAGTTTTAAGTAGTTTTAGGTAGTCCTAAGAAAAACACCATAATAAAGTACGCAAATTTTTGCAAGCTGAAAATTAACAAAACGATAGCAAATACATAGATTTAAGGCCGAAAGGCAATAGTTATAACTTATAAGGATATAGTTAAGTTTAGAGTTTGCTCGTTAAAAGCCAGTAAGCTAGAATAAGACAAATGTTATTTTTCATTTAGATTTAATCATTTTTGTCTAGTCTATTATGTTAAAGTATGAATTAATAAAAATTGGTTTGGCTAAAATAAAGTCAAGGCCTGTTGCTTATTGATCGTACCCCATCCTATAAACACCGGGAATATGTCTCCGATTGCTAAATCCACTCCAATACAACGAAGTGACTTAAATTAAATGGAATTTGCATGCTAAATGATTTTGAAATTCAGCTACTTTATAGTAGGAAAATAATAATTGAACTATGTCAAATAATGCCAAAAGTGCTCGCGTGATCAATTTAGGCCAATAAACTCAGAAAAATTGCTTCTTCTATGTTTCATTGAAGAAAAGTTCGAAATCTTTTGAATGAAATGCCTTGAATTCACCAATACACACTTGCCAAATGTCAAAATCAAAAATGTTTCTTGTTTTGTTTAGGAACAGCTTTTTGTAATTGCTGTTATGACGTAGGTTATACGATCCCCTTGAAAATACCTCAACAATACGCACAAACAAATAACTAATAATAATAATTGCCATTCAGAAGATTGCTTCATCTGGATGCATTTCCCGTATATCATTTAAATAAGGTGATACTTGCTACGTCATTCAAAAATGCGATCGTTGACGTATCTACTGAGACAATGAACGGAATATCAATTCCAATCCTGAGACCTCAAAAAGATAAACCACACTCAAGAGTTCATCAATCTAACGATTGACCCTGAATTCGTTCATTCCCACATTTGACATGGGCAGTGTTTATGTTGCCATTATCAGACTTCGAGACCAACCTCATACCATGTATCAATAGTAAATAATACAAATGCTCTCACTTCACCATTAGAATTTACATAATCATAATCGCAGATGTGTGAATAATAAGTACATACTCGTATATGACTTAAAATATGGCCTCAGTATTTCATTAATAAATTGTATTTCTCTACGACCACCTGATGTTGATACAAAAACGGACGCATAAATAAAACGAATTACTATCTGGATACAGACTCTTGTCTCTTAGTAGTTACTTACACATGAAGCTGCTGGCGGTGCTACTACAACTACTACTGCTGCTGCTATTCCTGCTACTACTTCGGCTGATGTGACCGCTATCATTGTCAAAGTCCTCATAGCAGCCACTGTCCAATTTACAACAGTGGTTGTTATTAATCAAATCATTATCCGTATCCGGATTGTCATAGTGACATTTATTATCCTTCGACTTGCACTTGGCGGTTGCGCCTTTTGAATTCATACGGCGCAATGATTTCCGGTCGGATGGAATTTTAAAATGGCGACAGTTGTAGGAGTACTTTGGATGAGATTCTTTGGACGGGACTTTCATTTTAACAACCAAACACGACAGATTATATAAGTACAACGACGTCACACACGATGAATAAATAAATTATAACAAAACATTCGTAGTTGTGTTGCTATTGGCAAACACCAAACTCACTCACGATCCAAATTTAACGAAATGGGTTTCTTTTCTTTTTTTCTTTTGCCTGTCTGTTAAATTTTTTTTAACGATGATGTATGCAAAACTTTCAACATAATTACCAGCGACCTTAACTCGCTTATTTATTTTTTTCTTAATTTAAGGAAGAAGATAACATTTTTTATTGGCTAAACTATATATTTTTTAATATCACAGAGGAATGGAGAAATTTCACGAAAAACAATTGAATTTTGAGAGCACTGATGGACACGCATTGAAGTTGCAGCAAGTAACCAACTGATCGCGCGAAGTGTGCGGCTCGTGCTGATACAGAAACGAAAAAGAAATGAAATTTGATTATTTTGAAATTCCAAAGAAGCCGTACGTAGCTACGAAAAGTAAGCAACAAATTAGAGCTAGAGAGCCGAGCGCGATATGTAGATTGTAGACTCTGCCCTGAGTGTGAATGAGAAGTGGTTAGCTGGCTAGTGGCTAGCTACGTTCGGTGAAAAAATCATACGAGGTTCACTATCACTATCACTATTACTTCCAGCTGTGGGAATGGCTTTCGTTGTATGGATTTGTTTTGTAGGTTGTAGCTTGTAGGTACATTCATTTGTTTGTTTGAGTTGAAACTTCGATTTAAGTTATGGAGGCAGGTCATTGGAGTGAGTTGTTTCTGATTGGGAGAGAATGAACGGGTACGTCGAATCCATTAAAAGAAGAGTATGGAGTTTCGGAGTTGAACTTAAAGTGGGTGGTCGATGCACGGTCGGGCAGGTGCATTGTTTCATATTGAAACGAATTGGGAGGATTGATAACATATCATTTGTTGTTGTTGCAAACTGTGGTTCGAATATGAGGAGGAAGTAGGTAGATATAATGTACATTATTTTTATTTGTCAGTATTGAGCTGATCCAGAGTGAAAAGTATCACTTTCTTTCTTTTGACACTTTATAGCACTAACTAAAAAAAGGTTCGTATTATCGATAAATTTGTTCATTATTTTGATAAATATAAAATAGCTATATAACAATTTTACTATACTCATGGCAGAGATACTAAAAATTGTTTTTGACAAATTTATTCAGAACCGAACCAACCAGCATGCAATGTCTAAGTTCTAAGTTTAGAATAAGTGCTTCAAATTTGGTTTGCAAGATTTTACCATAACATCTTGTCAAGTTAAATAAAAGCCCTTAAAAACAAACAAACAAACAGCCATGTCGAACAAATGACATAGTTCCTTACCTTCCACCTTGATCTTACATATAACGATTCTCACCGATTAGCTCATTCAAACTTAACGACGTAAATGATAGCAAATTTAATACGTAAACTATTGCCACTAAATTGATTGCACATTTTGATAATCGCTATCATAAATGTTATTGCTAAACATACAATACAAGTTTATTGAACAAATTGTAAGTGCTTTACAAATATGTAATATTCAAAAGCGCCGATGCTTGATAAACCTAAAAGTTAACAACAATGTAAGTTGGAGAAATTTTTAGTATGTATATTTATTTATTACATCAAATGAATTTGATAATACACAATAATGTAAATTATGAAAATCAATGGAGTGGAGCAGTACGTCCGTAGAAATTAACAGCCGTTTAACCTATAATAATAATGCACTTGATAAGAAATAAATTGAATGCGGGTTTTTCTTGCTGATAAGTAGTGCTTAGTACTTAAGATAAGTGCTATTTGTAAAAAAAAATGTTATCCATCAAGTGACCGAATGGAAATTTTAAAATAATATAACTGTTAGATTTTATCCAGCGGCTTTTATCCTTCACACGAGTACAGTATGGTAGGTAAAAAAAATAGCAATCGCTAACAAAGCTTCAGTAATACCTTGTCGTAGCTTTTTTTTGTTATACCCTCCACACGGAGGTACATTCACTTTGCCATTACATTTGTAACGGGCAGAAAGGAGTCACCGGAGACCCCATAAAGTCTGTTATATATTCTGAATCATGATCAAATTCTGAATCGATTTAGCCATGTCCATCTGTCTGTCTGTTGAAAACACGATAGCGTTCAACGAATGGACCTAGGCGAATGAAATTTAGTGAGAAGACTTCTTCTTACCGTGCGTCGTCCGGTTGTTATTGCTATGAGCTAGTAAGTAAGTGAGCAAGTTAGTAGTTCTGGTACCTCCCATACAAAACAAATATTAGACCCATGTGTTGTGTACGTACTAACTCACATGCCTAACATTTTACATGACTTGTATATGCAGTGGAGATTATCAAAGCACCGACCTGGCCGATGATGACATCTTTACTTGTTTTAATATTTCGATTGATTATTTTATGTATAATCTGTACACTAGTTAAAGTGGGCGGCGTTTGCTACGAGTAATAGGTTTTTTTGATTTCTTATCGTTATCGCCTTAATTCGGCACAGTGACGCTTTATATGGTGGAATATTGAGCGAAGTTCGAGGTAGGTACATACAAATAACTTCTAAATACCTATGTGTTCTCCAATATCAAACCTCTTGGCATTGTCAGAAAATGTGCGGCTATCTCTAAAAAATACACACCAATCATGTATATGCTTGAAATGTTGAATAAAATAAAATAAATACATAGTTGGCGCAAGGGGTCATAGGATACCCTAGGCCTAGCTTCTCACAACCATTCGTTTGTGTAGGTCTTTATTTTTGGGACGAATTCAAGGGGCCTACAATTTTATGCCAAGTCCGAACGGCTGAATTAAAAAGCTTTTTCAGGACAGTTATACTCTCGGATGTTTATCAGACGTTCACGAGAGGTGGCGCAGTGAAAAAACCCTTAAGATGTAATTTTTTTTTTTTTTATAATTAACACGCGCTAAAGAGGTTATGACTACTCTTATAGTGCAATGTGATTTACACAGCGCGGGCATTAAGGAAATTGGGATAGAGAAGATAGGAGATTCCGATGCACATTGGTTTTAAATGTCTGTAAATTGTATTGAGGAGGAAAGACAGAGCCGGGCAAGGCATTCCACATTCGTGTTGTACGGCTTATGAAAGAGTCTCTATATTTCATAGTACGTCCGAAGATAGGCTGAATGGTAAACCGAAGGTTGAATTGCTGAAGGGGCGGAATGCAGCTGGCAATTTCATTTGAGCACTGTTTGTTAAAGAAGCGATAAAACAGTGTGAGACACGTAACGTTTCTTCGATGTTGAAGCGAATGAATAGAATTCGCGATATTCGTATCTCCGATTAGTTTCAACGCACGATTTTGGATCCTATCCAGTAGGTGCAATATGGTTCGGCGCACCAGATATGGGAATTGTACTCTAGTTTGGGGCGAATGAATGCCTTATATATTGTAGCCAGATCAGAAGGGGTGAAATATTTCTTGCACCGTTTGAGAAAACCTAGACATTTCGCAGCATTCTTGGCGACTTCGTGTATGTTGTCATTCCAACGAAGGTTGTCATGTCATGTGTTTTCCGGGGATAGAACCTGAACCACTGTGTACATTATTATTTATATATAAAATCAAAAACAATTTGTTGCGATTATACTTAATGAGGAGATTAATTCTAAAAGGAAATAGGTATGTAACAATACAATTTAAGAAACAATACCAATTTTAACTTAGAACTGTTTCGAAAAAATAGAGCGCAATGTTATTTTATAAAGTATGTAGGCATATGTTTATAATATGTATAGTATTGATATATCCAAATATTTAACTCCATCCTCTTGTTTTCCTGCACTGCAATACCATAATCGAACGTTCAACAGATGCCTATCTTATTCAATGTGCACCTATAATTTCAAAACAATCGTTAGTCCGTTATTGAAATTATGAGAGGATGACTGGCTACGCATCCCAAACTATTATAGTGTATTGCAACTGAAATTTATAGACTACGTACCTACAATGGCTTTGTGTGGACTATGCACCACTATGTAGGTTACTGACTTTTAACCCTTTTTGAATCACTGCGTTAGAAAGCAAACAATAGATATGTAAACAAGCAAGGTAGACATGTAGGATAGTGTATTCGTATTGTGTATCTAGTTTACGAAGGCGAATCGCAAATCATGTGGAAACTAAACAGAAAAATTATGCATTCGAATATAAATAAACGCCCTTCAAATAAATTTCGTTATCAATCAAATAGATTTCAAATCCCACTAACTTAATTATAATAATTACTTAATACATCATAAGTGTTTGTACGATAGACCTCAACAGCCTGCAACTTTAAAATAAACGCTAAAATAATATTTACATTTATCTAATTTGATGGTAGCATCTCATAGGTACCTACATCCTCCACAAATGTGTATAATGAAATCTGCCTTATTTAGAAAATATCTTGTTTTGGACAATACAACCAATATCGTTCAGGAGATATCGTCATATGTGATTTGCCAATTGGACTATCATTTATACAATTTGCCAATCATCGTTACATGAATAAAGTAAAAATTGGCAGATAAAACAAAATGTTATCAAATTCGAATACTTCAGACCCTTGCATCAATATTGTGATAGCACTCAGAGAATGTATAAAATCACAACCAGTATGAAAAAACTTAACTTATTAAACTTACCTTTAGCCAATTGGGCTTTTAACAGAGTGCTGCTCATTATTAGATTGTTGATAACCAATTTCAAGAGAAACGCACTGAGTATGAATCACAGATTAAGCATCAATGGCCTTGGACAGTAATTTAGGATTTTACGCCAATCTTTTGGAGTAGAATACTTAAAATTATGAACAAATTCACTTTACTTTTGTTTTTCTTTGGGAAAAGAGGGTGCGACTGATGTTCGAAATAGGTAGATAGGTACTTTGCCAAAAGATTAAAGCATACACAAAAACACTGATTGATCTTTGAACCAAAAAAAATGGAATGAAGATTTGTTTATTTTTATTTATATAAATCTATATATTTTGCATTTTATTCGTTGTTGAATTGAATTCTGATTAAAATCGAAAAAGAAATATGTTCAGCTTTATTTGCTGATGGAAAAAAGCACTGTACTTACTAAATTTTGAAGTTTCGTCTTGCTCGTTGCACAGATGACAGCTGTCAGAAGGTGGGTGGTTGACAGGTGTGGGGAGAATCGCATGAGAACAAATTCAATTTGATTGAATATCAAAACATTAAACCAAGATCGAATACTTCCTAAAGCGATTCGCTTTTCATTCCCTTTAAGTTCCATGTATAGTGTGAAATGTATGGCGTTGTGACAAGAATGTTTTAAAACCATTACCTTTTCGTTTAAACTTTCTTATTCATTTCGTATTTCTTCGCTTCACACTCATTTCCAAAATGGAAAGAACGATACTTACGACCCATCCATAGAGACACGTTACAGCCTTCCATCCCGGACACATTCTTACCAGTTTTCAAGACCACGCGGTCTAACCTCTAAACACTATTCTTACAGTTTCTATTCTCAAATAAAATTTAACGATATCTGCGATATATTCCTCTGAAAGAATGGATACGTCAAATGGCTTTCTGGGATATAAAAAAAGTATTGTAATGAATAAGAAGCATTTTCATTTACGCCATGTGATTTTTGCCAATTGTTAGTTAGTTAAGTACCCAACTAACTAATTCTGCCACTCTTTCGGTATAATGCTGCAATTTGCTAAAAAATAATAAATTAACAATTTCGCAATCTTCAATGGCATTCAATATTTACCATCATGTAAACTTAAACCATCCCTGGCTTAGATAAAAACTCACCACAGTCCTCTGTCATCAAATTCCAAAACAACAAAAATATCAAAACACCAAAGAGGCAAATAAACAAAAATAACGTGTTGACTCATTTAATTAACTTTGTATAATTTGTTGATATTTGTATTTAATTTTTGTGGAATGGTTGATTCCAAAGACAAGAAATTTCCTTATCCACAATGCTGGTCCGATGATATACGTATGGATGTACTAATGGCCCCATTTCGGTTGAAATCCGTAAATCCCGAAAACTACGTCTCAAAAATGAATTTCTGGCAAGAAATGATTGTGAAATTCTGCGAATACAAAGGTTCCCCGTCATTCAATAAGCGAGAACTGCAATTAGCCTTTCAACGTAAGGACAAAGTGCCATACGGGTTGGATAATGTACTCGAAGAAATGCGTATATTGGGGAAAACTCGCTCTAAAGTAGAGTACATGTATGACCCCGAGAACAGTTGGACTGGTTGGGCTATAAATAGCTTTGTAAAGAAACCCCTCTGGTGGGGCATAAAGAAAGTGTGGCCAGCGGGAAATGATGCTGATGGCAGTGCTGATGTTTTACATTTGGAATTGGTTAAGGTATATCTATTGTAAAGCTGTACATTGAATATTTTTGTCTTAAATTGTTTACTTTAGAAATTCTGTAGAGATTTGCATATAGTGCTGCAAAAACATTCGGAGAAGCTATTGCATTATGATGCTCTTAAGGTTATTGTCAACGATGGAATGAACTTGAATGATGACGGGCTACAGATTTGCCTTCATACTTTGGCAGTCCAAAAGAAAGTCGTTATAGAATACGTGGTGGAGAACAATGAAAGAAGGATACATTTAGTGAAGATACCAGGTGATACTTCTTTCGTTTTTAATTTAATGTGCTCTTTTTTCTGACCGTTTTATGTTGGCAGGCAAGACTGATCAGAATCCTGAAATTACCGAAACAGATCGCGCTTTTCACAACCTACAGATAACACAGAAAGACCTCACATGTCAGTTGGAAACTTTGGAAAACGACATTAAAGCAATGGATGACAAAGCGCGACTATATTTGAAGGAGAATAAGAGACAGCTGGCCAAAACATACCTAAGAAAGAAGCATCTGCTGGAGAAGAATCATGGTAAGTGCTATCTGACCCATATTATGCATTTGTGTAATGCATAAAACTGCTTACAGAAAAACGTAGCATTGCACTCAACAACGTTGAGACGCTTCTCTCTAGCGTCGATGAAGCCCGAAGCAACGGAGTCATTCTTGATGCATATAAAATCGGATCCAAGGCTCTACAAAAAGTTCTTAACGACTCTGGTCTTAAGTATGACAATGTCGATGAGGTCATCGCCGACGTTAAAGAGTCTATTGAGAATCACGATGAAATCCAGGAAACCATGGCTAACGCAAACCTTAACACTAAACTTGACGATATTGAGCTCGAAAATGAACTCAAGCAGCTCCTCGGAGAAGAACCCGATGAGAAATCAGCTCAAACAATCGCCAATAATAATGTCTTGCAAAAGGCCAAGGTAACAGATGCTGAGTTGTTGGCTATGCTCGAAGGATTAGAAGTTGAAGATGATTCACCCACTAAGGCGGATCCAAATGCAAATCAGACTGCCAACAAAGCAGTCTAAATTATTTATTGTTATTTTTTTTTTCGTTTTTTGTTGTTGTAGTAAGAGAAAGTTTAAATAAAGACGATATGGTTTCTATTTTGTTTTTTTTTTTATTTCTATTTACTGATTTTACAAAACATAATATTCCACTATTTGAAAACAAAAACAGTCACAAAAAATATATTATGTAGTACAAGTTTTATTTTGTTGTATGTGTCTAATCATAAAGCTAGCAAGCGTTTTGAAGAATTTAATTCTCTGTACCGTCGAGTTTTTGAAACTCTCAACTATTTATTAATATCACTTTCGTGGGTTATTTTCTTTAGTGTTTTGCTTAGCAACTCTTTCGATATTTTTAATACTAAACAATTGATATGAAAACAAATTTAAAACTAAATGCAAGTCGTTTCAAAATATTGTAACAAGTAAAACAGAAGAGACAAATACAGTTGCTAAACAAACTGATAAAGCGGAATAGAAATGGAGTGTAGGTATGGAGAACAAAAAAAGAAAAAAAAAACTCAACTTAAAAGCTTCGAACGAATGTTATTATGATCAGATAAAGTCGAGAAATTGTTGAAAGGTTATTGCACTGCAACGTAATTCATATCCGAAGAACTGATAAGCTAATATCAACAAGGTCAATGATGATTCCTATTTTTGTGGAAAGCTGTTTTTATGACAGATCAATGCTTAGTTTTGATGATGCATTTTTTGTGAATATTTCATCGTATCTGACGGATTCTGAGTGCCCGGGAGCTGGGTTACACTTTTCAAAAACACACTTGAGCTAAACTAACGCTCTACACTGTGTACACAAAACTCTCTTCCATTTCGAATCCGATCCATGACATGTACTATAAAAGAACAAAAAATGTATGCCAAATAGATGCCTCTCCAAGGCCTGCACTAGGCCGAATTGCGCCACGTGCAATCCTCAGGACTGACTTGAAAAGGAGTAGTAGCTTTAATTATGTAGATATGTACTTTAAAAACCCCTTAAATTGACTTGATGAGCATTATGAACAAGACTTGGGTAATGCATAAAAAGAATTTTATATACATCGTGAATGCAAATCACTGAAACCTGGGGGTCTAGCACGTAACTTGATACAATCGAGTTCAGTCGATACAATCGAGCTCCGGCAGCACCTAATTTGTCTCAATCGAGGATAATCAATCGAGAATAATCGATTGAGACAAATTAGGTGCTGCCAGAGCTCGTTTGTATCGACTGAACTCGATTGTATCAAGTTACGTGCTAGACCCCCTGATCTTTTTTTACCCCAAGGTAGCAACCGACTCGTTGGGGCAGTGTGCTGGACTACGAAGCAGGCGAGGCCGAGGAGACTTAGGTTCAACTCCCAGAAATACATAGATTAGACCTTAAGTTATTTTACTGTGCCAACTCTTTCACTGATTCGGAATCGGTAACTGTAGGACCCTGCTCTGTTGGATAGAAGCAATTCGTTGAAACGGCAAATGTTAGGCCAACTCGTCAACTTTTCTTTCAAGTGGTTACGAATTTAAAATCAATAGTAAAGCAAAATCATAACGGACACGTAACACATACTACATACATATTCCCTAAAGCAACAAAGTCAACAAAAAACAAAAAGAACAAAAGTCGAACTAAAAACAAAACTAAGACGTTACATGTAGTTGTACATTTTTTTTAATTTTCTTTTTTAAAGAGTACATAATTATATTAACTTCTTTTGTTTTCAATGTCATCCCTAATTTATTTTTTTTCCCAAATTTGTATTTGAAGTTTTGTGTAAATTGTTTGTTTTTTTTTCTGTTTTTTTATATTATTTCTTTTTGTATCGTTTGCATGGTAAATTTATTAAACTATATTCTGTTGGCATTATGTTAACAAATTTATTTAAAAGAAACAAAAAAAAGCCAAACAACAAATTGAATACATGCATAGATTAAAATATTCAACGGAATGTTTAACTTAAGCGTTTGTTTTGTTGTTTGATATTTTTATTAATATGTATTTAAAGAAAGTTATATTGTTTTTGTTGTTAATTGGCAAGCATTTTGTTTCTATTTGTATTAACTATGATAAAATATAAAATATTAAAATTAAACAAAATTATATTGCATATCGAATACAAATAATATAATAATACTGGAGTCAATAACATTATATTGTTTGTATGTGTTTTCAATTTTTGGCGAATACCTAAATATGTATACTATGTATATATATTATATTATACTTCTACAATTACCTCTGCGAAAAATGGCGGATTAATCTTATAATCTAGAGTAGATAGACTAATAACAAACTTCTAAGTATCCCTAAAATATGTTATGGTTACGGGTGACATTTTATTTCTTAATGTTCTGCTTTAAGAAGAAATATATTTTACGACAATTTGTAAACCGTTTGGAGTAGATGTTAGTTATAATGCGGTATTTCGATAGAAGTTATAACTTAACTAAAAAGTTTTCAAGTCAAGAATAAATTCAAGAATTGAATGTTTGTGGAGTAAGCATTAAATGTTATTAAACATTTGTGATTCCATAAAGTCTCTGTAAACATCGAATAAATAGTGAGTCTAGGCAGATGTGGTGGTTCGTCTACTGATGAGCCCACCCACCACATCGGGGCAAAACGCATTTGGAGTTGAGGCCACTTAAATGTTTAATAATGTTATAATTTAACTTTTGAACATCTACACTTTTAAACATTTCCATTGTGTAAGAGAGAATACATTTTAGAAACATCAGATAAGCGCTATCAATCAGACATAAGGCAGCAGCAAACTTGTGCTACGTTTACCCCTTTAAGACCCAAAAAGACGCATTTGAAATAAAAAATCCACCCTGTACTTTATACAGATAAATAGTTCACGTTATAATATAAAGTTTTAAACTTATTGTCGTTCATTTATCCATAAATAAATTGTATATAAATACTGATTTTATTCTATATTTCTATTAGTATAATTTAAAATGTCTAAACGTAAAGACAATAATACAAATGGTGAAAATCTTGAAACTGTCGTGGTTAAAAGAGCATTAAGGGGCGTTTGTAAAAATGAGCACATCTTCGAACAAATACAAAAAGATGTAAAGGAAATGTCATCGCTTTTTGTGGAAGTCTCGAGATATATTCATTTCCATTTGATGAAACAATGGAGAGGTGGGAATTTTGAACCTGTAAAATTCCAATCTTTTTATTATCATTTGATGAGAACAAAGAAATCGAAATATATATTGGACCCGGAATATGAAAAAATGAGAAAATCACTTCCTTTGGACGACAGTTCGTACCGTTCGAATTTATTCATCGCGGCCTCCAACCAATATGAAGTACTCTTTCACAATAATATGTGGATGCATGCGTATAACAGACTAAGAAGATTTTTCAAATTCGAACCCGACAAGAAAAAAGTATATAGAACACTATCATACCTGTTCCAAGCCAAGAGCGAAGAAACACCAGATATTGTTCTTTTACAAGAACTTAGAGATAAATTATCATGGAACGGAGAAAGACTAGATAAAATACAAAATCGTAAATTATTTTGGTCTTGTTTGCCATTATTCTATAATCTACAACGTTATAATGAAAAAAATAATATGAAGAACTTTGCTTTGGTTCCCATATTGAAACACGGATGTCATCATATACAATATGACTCGTTTGCATTCTGTCAAATGTTATGTGGCATCAAGTTGTACAAGGGTGCATGGTCAACATTTCAACGCGATTCAGAATGGAGAAAATATTTCAAGTTACCAGAAACTATTGCAAAGAAATTCAACTATTCACTTCAAACAGATGGCATAGCAGTATCTTTCTCGATGAAGAAGCCAAAGAAAATTAAAATTGTTAAGTTAAAAGGAAAAAATTACATACACAACAAGAAGACTACAATGGAGATGTGTTAAAAATGAGAAATACAATATATGACAATAAATTGGGCCTCGATCCTGGTCTAAGACTTGTATACGGTGGAGTTCGTAATGGTGTACCAATTAAATTGAAAAGTTCAACATATCACATGTCTGGATATTATTGTCGTAAACAAAAATTGAGAAAATATACAAAAAATTTCGTAGAAGACTCTCAACTATAACCGTATTCAGAAGCCTTCGAACAATATACAGAATACCAGCTTTCAATATTTGCAGAGAAGCAAAAAATATATGCACAGAGAAAAGTCACACGTCTGAAACTACAAAAGTTCATTTGTGTTGAGAAAACAAGTTATGCTATTGCGAAGCAGCTAGATCCAAATGCCAAGGAAAAGACGTTGATATGCATTGGCTCTACAGAGATTGCTTCAAATTCTCCCATGCGTGGGTATATACGAAGTCCAAATAAAAAATTAATCGAGGCACTTAAGAAGAGAAAAGCAGATATTTTATTTGTAAACGAGTTCCAAACTACAAAACTGTGTGCAAAATGTTTCTGCGAAAATAAAACATCAAAATCTCCACACCGGTACCAGTATTGTCCAAACTGTCGTACTTGTTGGAATCGAGATGTGAATGCTGGGATTAATATACTATACCTTGGCGAATGCGTAATACAGCAGATGGATAAACATTTGAATTTTTCTAGAATCTAAGTATCATTATTTCTAGTATTACGAAAACTATGTATACTTGTCTGTTTTTAATAATAAAAACGGATTAACTTTATTGGATTCACATCGCACAATTGTGTAATGTGGGTCTGAAAGGGGTTGACTCTCCGACGTCACCAAAAAAATCTGTCAACGTACCGTCAAACCACCGTCAATAGTCACTATGTCAAGGGATAAATTGTTGACCATCACACGAAGGACGCGAGTCCTTGATCTGCAATAGGTGTCAACGCTCTTTTTGGCGAAAATAACAAAAAGAGGTGCCGGAAAATAAGCTCCCGGACAATAAGTCCACTGAGGAATTCAGTTCCCATTTAGTGGGAGCACATATCAAGTAATAAGAGTAAAATATAAATAGTAAAATTTTACACGAGCAAAATGGCGGAGTCACGATTTTCCATACAGAAGCTGAGCAGGGATAATTATTTTATATAGAAATATAAAATGGAAATGCTGCTGATAAAGGAGGGCTTGTAGGGGTATGTATCTGGTGTTGTTGTCAAACCGGACCCAATGACATCAACATCGACTACCAAGGATAACGAAGCCCGTGCTACAATTGCATTATCGGTGGAGGACAGCCAACTACAGCATGTTCGGAAAGCAACATCTTCGATGGAGGCATGGATTGCGCTAAAGGATTATTACGAAAGTAATACTCTCGGAAACCAAGTGCAGGTAATGAGGAAAATTTGTAGTCTGCGTGTGAAAGAAGGCGGTAACATGGAAATGCATATAATTGATATGAAAATGTGCGAAAGGAATGACATCAGATGACAGATGTTTCGTTGATCGCGTTCACTGTAGTGCGTTTGTATACCACAACATTATAGACCCCTTTTGTAAAGTCGGCTTAGTTCCCATGGAAATAAATTCCAAAAATATTTGTGGTTTTATTTCCCATTGAAAGATTGGCATGTGGCTTTCTACATGCCGTGTACTACCGCCTTTAGTCGATATTTTCATATCAAAATCAAAAAAATATGGGTTGTTTTCAGTACCCCGAACAGGAATTAGGACTGGTTTCCAGGGGGCTTATTCCCAAATGCGCGGCGGATCGCTTTTCATGGCGGATTTGTATTTCCAAAAGCGAATTGATCCAATCAAAAGCGATAGCTATATGGTTGACGGATTGCTGGCGGATTGTTTGTGGATAAAAAATAAACTAAGCTGTCAAAGGGTTGGAAAAATAAATGGAAAATTGGAAATGGAAAAAAAACTGGAAAGTACTGGAAATATCATTTTGAGAATAACCAAAAGCGAAGACGGTCGAAATGGAGGTATCGCTTTCAATACGATCCGCCGCACATTTGGAAACAACCCCCCCGGCACCTGCAATATGAACATTTTTATTCGACGCCCGAAACAACAAGTATTGTTAAACAGTAGCAATTTACCGGAGCAATATGTTAAAATGCTCCCATTGCACAATACTTGTTGTTTCGTGGTACAGGCCCCAGGAGGCGATTAAAGGTTTAATTTTTATTTGCTTGTATTTCACCTTAGTCACCGATAACTATTCAGCTTTCTACGTGCTCCTTGAATGTCGATATTTACTGGATGCAGATTGGTGATGACTTGGATGTTATTCGTATACATGGTGCACAATCGATACAAATCCAAGGTGCCCACAGAAGTAGCCTCTTTATTATAGTTTCACTCTCAGATGTTTATCATACGAGGTGCTGGAGTAGAAAAGAAGTTGGTGTTTTCCAGAGATCGTAATCAAAAATACACTAACCAATAATTATTCTAAATATAATTCATTCAAACCTTCCAGCAAATAGTTTATAAATTGAGATAGCTATACCTATTTGAGATAAGTAAAACTTTCCCCATTTTTAAAGTATAATATCATTATTGTTCTATGAAATACCGCATTACTTATGGTTATGCTTATGACATTATTCAATTTCAATGTATTGGCGATATTTTGTCCTTTTTAATTTCGTACAAGTGATGAGAGGTAGAAATAAAATGTTAAAACCCATAAAATCCCCTAGAACAACCACGTTTTAAACTGTACAAAATGTGAGTTATTTTTATAGTAAATTCTTTACCTGCAGGTTTATTTTTTTAAATATTTGTTTGTATATTATATTTCTAAGTAATTCTCATTTGCAGTTGTGCAATATACATCAATATAATAATATTTCTTTAAAAATTGGATTAGGTACTTAAAAGGATTGTTGGAAAAATATAGATTGAAACAGAGAGATACATTATAGTATTACTTATATCAAAAGGATTTTTGTTGTTGTTGTTATTTATTGTGAAACTTATTTTTGGAAGAAATGAAGGAAAAAATTAAACATTTCGGAGAAAGGAGAGATTACACATAGAAAGCTTAACTGTTTATAAATGAAATTTTGTTGTTTCTTTTACTTTATTATTTGTTAAGGCTAAAAAAATAAACCTATGAGTTTTAGTATTTATAAGTTTTCTTTTTGAATATTGAATGCATTCGATTTTTATTTTTTTATATTTTTGAATTTAATTGTATTGTGGACATTATATAAAAAATTGATTTGCTATGTGTAGATTTGGAATAAAATTAATATACTTAGAATAGTACAGATAAAACAAATCAGCACGGGCAGAATCACAATGAAACGCAGTGATCTGTGATGAGAAATAATAATTTCAGATACTAGTAACAATTCGTTAACAAGGTGGTCCAAAGAGGAATACAAACAGATCTTTGAACCACCTTTCAGTATTTATTGTAAATTCAATGTGCACCCCTTACCTTCTCTGCCCCATGGCTGGATGTCAGAGATTCAAATCAACCTCCTGATCCATATCAATGTGATTAATTGAATTCGCAGTGCTGTTGAATATTTGATTACCCTCGGCATCGCCACCGCTGTTGTTATTGCTGTTGTTGCCATCTCCTCGTCTATTTTTACCTAATAGCCAAGAAAATACTTTGTCCAAATTTCACAATTATTGTCAAGCAAACTAAAAGCGCATTCACTACAATAACGAACTTATAAAACAAAAAAAAGCACGCATAATGTATTTACATGTACAAAAAACTGATGAAATATTCACACAATGATCACTAGTTCTTACCACTTTGTCTGGCTTTGCTACTCAAAATTGTTCATACAAACGAAATAATAATAATTTACAAATAGAAAAACACAAACCGTAACTTGCAATGCGATTATAACCAACACCATAATGCAACTATTTCGTCGCTTACCTCCGGAAAAGCATAAGCAGCCTTCGTCGTCACTGGGCGAATCACCGCGTGCATCCTTCAGTTCCTTATTCATCTCGTTGATGCAACGCTGATAATAGTCATAGTCTTTTAAATACCACACCGGAGGCCATCGATGCTCTCGCAAGTACTCCTGATTATCCTGATGCAGGGCTTTCAGCCCCTTAAGTGAGAATTTGCAAATAATATTGTAATTCACACACAGATACGACATACACCATTCGGCCAATTGGTGTGCGTTATGAAGCTAATAAAAAACAACAAATCCGCGATCAAACTATGTTTTTAATAGAAGATTGTCTAAGTTAACCTTCACTGGTTCGAGCAGCTTTAGGCAATGATCAACTGTATCATTCGTCTCATTCTGCGATATCAACGTCAGATCCTCAATCACTCGGCATTCCACCAAATTTAACAGTCTTGGTAGGCACAGCCTATTTGCCAATTCCAGGAGGTTGAGACATTTATCAGCCGATATTGCGGGTATCTCATCCGTATACAGATAGCATAGAAGCTTGTGGAATGTGTAGACTGTAACTCCAGGAAATACAATCTACAAAAACAAATTTACATTTACTACATTTGCGGCAAAGGTGCACGAATCTCTTTTCAACTCACTACACTCGAATGCGCTTCACGAAAATCTCCAGTCAACATCGCGCGCATGACATCACATCGGGCGATCAATATCGAACGATGCGCCTTCATATGACCATCGTCGAGTTCAAAGGTCACATCGCTAAAGTGACCATCGCCTATGCAATGTTTTTCCATATTCTCTTTAATACTCTGTGGAATTTATATTCAGAATCACAGTTAAATGTAAATTTATTTGCGAACTTACTAAGCAATAATGTTGAATTGGTTCTTCTGAGAGACTAGCTAAAACATTTTGCGGCTTGGAGAGGAGCAGTGTTAGTTGCGGCAGTTCTAAAAAGTCAGCTGCTTGTTTGATTTCCTAGTAGAATAAAATTACACTGATGAAATGAGAATACATTGTGTAGTTAATGATTGATGGTTTTGATTTGATACGTCCGGCGATCGGATTGTTTAGGACTTGTAAGAACTCTTAAAATTAGATGCTTAGGATGTGCTTCTGTGCAACGTTTTCCGGCAAATACTTTCAATGAAGGTTTCGAATGCATCAGTGACTTTGCCTCCAATGAGTTACCCGATGTGCAAAAATGCTCCGCCATATGTGATCAATAGTCCGTTTAGTTAAAACAAAATGACAACTTTGAAAATATTACGATCTGGAAGACTACATTGCCTTTGTTATCCCCCTTTTCTTTTCTATAATTGGTGGCTTAGTGATCATCTGAATTGGCGTAAGAGGTAGGCGCTGGGTCAATTGATGGCGGAGCTTCTACCTTGAAAGCATTTTCAAAAAAACGCCGCAAATACATGATGATGAGTGATGACACTAGAAAACTGCCAATTGGAAACATAAATGTTTCATAAATTCAATTTGTTTTTTCTTTTCTAGCATAACTATGAAAAATGCTCTGAATGCAAAGTTTTTGTATTTGTAAAGGTACTTTATATGTAAAATATTTACCAAAAGTAATCCAATTGGAGCAGTCTGAGAAGATTGTAAATTTGTTTTCAATGAATATTGCTCTCTAATTGCCTTAAGTTTTTACCAACTTTAATCTAACTTATTACAGTCAACTAGATTATGGGTATGTGTATGGAATTTACCTGAAGATTGTGAAATTCCTTTTCAATTGTGCCAGTGTAAATAAATTTAAGACACTGATTCATTGCTTGGGGTGTGATGATCTTTGTCAGAGTGACAATCGTCTGGGTAACATTCACTCCACGATTGTTTTCCATTTGTACGATGCGTATATTTTGGAAAATTGGATGGTGTAGATCCTTGTAGAGATCTGTTGGTTTCTTTGATTCGATTAGTGGTAGGGCTTGGTAGCTGGATCGACGTTTCAAATGTTCCCACATTCTGGGGGCCACATGAGAACCAAGAGTAAATTAAAAAGCGCAAATTTTTACTTACAAGTTCGATTGTACCTTAGGGTCCGTGACTCGTTGCGTATTAGACACTCTGTGTCGTCGTTAAAATCGGCGGTTGTCGCTTCGCCAAATGTGGAACTTATCTACAAACAAGAGGAGAACAGAATGTGATTTATTTTATTTTTGAAACGTTTTGTTGAGAGACTGTATTGTTTACCATACTCGATTCACTACTACTCCTGCCACCCATGTCTGAAAGCTCTGTGGTTAGCAGTCGGAAGAATACATTCGAAGCCGCAGCCAGCATGAATTTATGAACGGCAAACTTGGTAGAACCTACAATGAGAATTAGATCTGTGTAGCACTGGGACACCAGCATGCTGTACATGTCCTTTTTGTAGTTTCCCACGACTACAGTTACCTCTGGTGGTGGTGGCTTTGGCGGACGAAATGGCGCCTTTAAAGAAATCAATAAGTTACATCCATGTGTTAAATATTGTTGTGTATTCTTACCTGCAACAGTGGTTTCTGGACCTTTTTCAGGTTTGTCATCCAGAATCGCTGTTGTCGCCTTGCGATTAGCGCTGAGCGTATGGCATTTTCGAAGAGTTCATTCACTCCAAAGTATGTGAACACACTGGTTTCGTAGTAGGCCACTCCAAGCTCCTTTGCCACTGCTCTAGCTTCGTCGGGCATCACCAGATCGCTTTTTAGGGCAGCTCTAAGAAAATATGTTTTTTTGTACTGGCAGCATAATGGCAACAACTGTTTGAAATTACCTCACAAATGGACTGCGCTCGCCAAAGTACGATAGGTATTTCTCGTCGCGGTACATATATCGCAAATCATTCTTGCAGCCTACTAAAATCACTGGGGTATCTGGACAAAAGCGGCGTATCTCTGGATACCACATAGCTTTACAATTTCTAAGGGATGTTGGGCTGGCTATTGAGAAACACAGTAAAACTACATCGGATCTGCAACACGAAACAATTATTTACTATCAATCTCAATCGGGTATCTTAATTCATTACCTCCCATACGCAAAGCGTCTATCTTTGTCGTGATCTCCAAATGTGTCCCAGAGTCGCAGCGATACATTAACTCCGTCAACCACTTCCCATGATCTTTCGAGGACCTACAAATGTAACAATAAGCCAAACGCATTCCAAGATATATCTGTTTGACTTACGTCTTTATATATCCTATACTGGTCAATAGCCCACACTGTTGGCACATGGGTCGACAGTAGCTGCGACAACGATACATGTTTATTGCAAGCTCTGGCACAGATTAAACGCGTCTTCCCAACTGCAGTGTCTCCAACGAGAACACACTTTACCAATTCTTGATGAGGCTGTTCGTTATCCATGTTCCCATCACCGGCTCAAAGATTCTGTAAAGTAAAAGTTATACGATAACAACGGCACGTGTATAAATAATTGTTTTCATCAACAACACAACCTCGTTTATTTAAATTTAAATTTTTAACTTACATCACTCCAACGCAGAAAAACTCGAGCTAAACATTCTCAAATGGCAATTTCCAACGCTAATTTGTTGAACCTAAAATACTAATTTTAGCAACTTGCTTTATTTATTTTTCTATAAATCAATCAGACTTTACTCGCTTTTCAGCCATAAAGCGCACGGTTCTAAAGTGTATTATCACAATCAGTTGAAATACTTAAGCAAACACCATACAATGAAAATAAGATTGAAAGGCACTCGTGTTAACAATCCGTGATCTCTGATTCGGAATATTGTTAAGAGCTGCTGCCGACCCTTCTAATGAGCAGGACAATAATAATTATTATAGCAATCGCAATTTTTGAATCTCGCCTATCATCTTGTATACCCTTTTTTATACTAGTGATATTGATGATGATGACACGGCACTACACAAAAAAAATGTAACTACAAGATGCCGATGAGTGCATTGTTATCTGTTTTTTTGTTTAATAACAAAGGGTGACGTTGGTGTGATATACATACATATAATACGTTAGAAGTACAGAAGGAAACTATTTGTAGACATTAATGGTATTGATTTTATGGGGTGCATGTGCATAAAAATTTGAATTTAAAACGTTGAAGAATGTTTAAATCTTCATTTAGTCAGATTGTAAATACATAGTCATTTCGGTATATATTTTGCACGAATGGACGCATAATTGTATGCGAAGCTGGGTATCGTCAAATAATAAATAATAAATAAAATAATAGATTGGTGACGGGCAAAAGTGGAATGGGACCTCAACTAACTTGGGATCCGCAATTTGAGGAAGTTAGCCAAAAACCGGTCCTCTATAGCGACACCTAAGTATAATATTGTATGTTCCACAAATCTACTTAATTTTATTTATTTATTATTTTGTCACGCAAATCGATTTATTGTCAATTTATTCAAATTTTCTTCTATGTGGCCGAAAGTTATGACAGTTGAAAAGACAAAGACGTCCGAACAGAGAATCCCTCCAGACTCTCATTTTTCTTATTATTATTCATTTAAGTGCCTTGCAAAGTAGCTTATTTATAAAGTTGTTTACACAGATACTGTGAGATTCTAGTATCACGTGCGTTTTAGTGTGATATACTGCGTGCTTTGTATATCTAAGGTGTTGACAGATTAAAATCCATTCACTGATGTTATCTTCATTGTTCTCAAGAATTGTTTGCTTTCCTGTTGTTATTTTTAACTTCACTTCAAATGTATAAATCATGCTGGTACAGTAGCTAGGCACCTAAACAAATTTTGCAAATTATTTGCGCAAATAGCTCAGCATAATTCACATTCTACGAGAGATTTCTGTTCATGGTAACTATACCCAATCTTGATGGTAATTACGTGATACATATATATTAAGTCACAATTTGTCCGCTATTTACTTTTATAACTAAAAATAAGCCCTAGTAGTCCCTAACTTGTTTTTAAACAACAAAAACATTGAGTGTGCTATGCAATCTTATATCATATTTGACACACATGTGAGTGTCGCTTCTCAAACCGGCTTTAACGTAACGTACCTAGGTCAAAAAAAAAAAAAAAAAAAAAAAATAGAAAAAAAGGCAAAACAATAAACCATAAAAAAAATAAAAACGATCGATGAAACTGAAGTTTATAGCATGCAAATATGTACTACAATTGCCGGTCACGCAATACACAGGTACCTAAGAAAAAAAAAAAAAACAATTTACTGCTTTTGCGACAAATGACGTAGATGTAAGAGCTTTGCAAGTTTATTGCTAGATTTTGGTATAGTGGTAATCAGCCATCAGCCTCTCCGTCTCCTGAAACATTTTTGACTGTTGTATATTACACCCCAACTCTCTTGGCGAAATATTATAATTATTGTGGAACAATAATTGAACGCTTAATAATGTTTTGGAGTACTCTGGGAAGAAAAAACCAGCGATCTAGTTAAAAGATGTTGGCACAAGCGGTAATTGTTGTTGGGCCTCACATACTGGCAATTTTAGATGCACTATTTAATGTTATCAAAGTACTGCAAGTATGTTTTAGTCGCATTGTTTAGGGCAAACACCTACACTGATTTAGTGGTTGGTGTGCTGGTCCCATTTTAAGACCCCGTAAAATCACTAAACCTCAAATCCCACCACATACTGACAAACATCCGAGAGTATTGTCTTAAAAGCTTCTCTATGTACACGGCATAAAATTGTAGATCCTTTTCAACTTGTCTCAAAAATAATAACTCACAGAAACTTCTTCAAAGATTCTCTATTTACACGGCATAAAATTGTAAATCCTTTTCAACTTGTCTCAAAAACAATAACTCACAGAATCAAGCGGTCCTATATGGACTTGTTGCGACAATGCCTTTTAAGAGGCAAGTATACCTATTAAGATTATCAAACTAAACATAATATAGACGAAAATTCACTTACGCTTGAAATGTGACTTTCAGTGACACATTGAATACTAATGTAATCGCGCATTCGCTTAATCTAGATTACTCCCTTGGAATCCTATTCTTATTCCACCCTTTAGTCACACCGCATACTAGCAATGCATTGGGTGAGTACATACCTTTGTACAATGAGTCACACAAGAGTTAGCCAGTGCTTACCCTTCGCAAACAAATAAATTAAATAGTCATTGTAAAGGATAAGAGTCGCCTTCTTGACACCAAGCAAGTAGCTTTTCTAACTTTACATACTACATACTTTAAGGTAACTCTCTAGTCTAATTGGGATAATCTAATTCCTTCATAATTCAACCTTCGCAGGTCCATGACCTTCTAGGTACAAACGAACCACATATTTAAGTTCTTAATGCATTGAAATAATTTGTAAAAAAAAAAAAACAAAAAACGTTGGTGCAGTCAACTTCCTTCCCCTTCCTTGAACGATTTTGAACATCATTTGGAAATAGTTTTCCAATGAAAACTAAAAAAATTAAACCATCACCTAATTTGATTTGATAATCTTATTCCTGCGACTTCTTCACCTTTGTAGCCTACATCTAAAAGACACAAATTTTATTGCAATTTCTCAACGGGAACCCCCAAATGCAAATTTTTTTCCACTTACCGATTTAGAAATGCAGTCTCTTTTTTTTTCTTATTTTTGGAATTCGGTTTGCTTGTATTGATTTATTTATTTTTTTTTATTGTGTGTTCACTGCAAAAATTAACTTTAGCTAACCGATATTATAATTTTATCCTTGTTAGATATTTGGTTTCTACAATTTTTGATTTGTTTTCGTAAATGCGTAATACATTTTTTCACTTTATTGCTAGGGAGGACGTGTCGTCGTTTGTTCACATATTCACGAGAATTTGATTTACTTCAATCAGATGTCCGAGATATTCCACAAATTAATAAAACAAATCACATTGTCTCTTGCGTATATTATTTGATTAATTTTCTTTTTCTTTCAACAAAGAACTGCAGATAAATTTTATTTTAAAATGATAAATAACAGATGAAAGACGGAAAGAAACCGAGAAAGAAAAACAATACGACCAGACTCTGGAGAAAATCAAAAGAGAGAATGGAGCAAAGAAATTTTTCGCTTTTGACTTCCTCTTCCTCGACGTCGACACCTACGTCGTTCCAAACAACAATACATTTTGCCTACTCTGTGCTGAATGCCGATGGTGAAGGGACAAAAAGACAAGTGCATTGCATTTGCAACTGCACACAACGGAGAGAGGCAACGGCTTTTCGTGCCGATTTTTGATGTCTTGCTTGTGTACCATTTTTTTTGCGGCGTTTGCCAATTCTGACATTTGGTTGGAATGAACTTTTTTTTTTATAAGGTGTGTTCACTTTGAGAATAATTCGAAATGTAGTGTAAAAAAACGAATGCGGTCAACAAACGTTCGGTACCTACACATCAAATTAATCAAAACTGAATTTAAGGCCGTGTGTCAATTGGGCTAAATAACTATTCTCGGATAATTTTCTGACCCGAATTTTCGAAAACGAATTTTCAGCTGTTGTAAAATTATCCTACTCCAGGAACAAGATAATAAATTAACCTATATGCTAATTTTTTGACGTTTTCTTTTGCTTCAGTTTTACTAGAATGTTGAAGAGGAAATAAAACACTGATTTTCAATTAATTAATAGCGTAAAATTCGGTAAATCCCTGTTTTAAGATTGTAGTTTGGGGAACTTCCCTTTCAACACTTTCATAAATGTCAGAAAATTATCTGAGGATAATTATTTAGCCCAATTGGCACACGGCCTAATTTTAGTTTTATTCAAAGCTATACAGGGCTAGCGGCTTGTCAAACTTTATATAAAAAACGGACATTTGAACTAGAGCTCTCGCATTTATTGTGACATATAAATTTCAGGAAATTTGGCGCAAAATTACCTGGATTGAGAAAAGTGGAGAGAAAATGAGCTGTCATTCCTGAATCTTAAATATTTTATGCTAGACGTTTAGCGGTTAATGGTAAGTTATTCCAATAGGTAATGCGCATCAGTTTTTGCATTTTTTTTTTCTTAGCCTAGAGAAATCACCTAACCCAGTTTTCCAGTGGTATTCGCGTTGAGATAGTAAGGTCGTTAAAAGTGCTTGCCGAATCGACTTTACCATAGAATTTGTTTGTGTTTTCGATTTCGCTATTCCTTTACCCAATTTTATTTCTTTAACGCCTTGTTTTTGTGTGCCAAGTCGCTCATTGAAAAATGAAAGTCATGCCCATGAAAGTGTGTCCAGGCTTAAACTTTAAATAGGTACCCATAATTATTCACCACACAATCGGACTTGAATTCTGCCATTCGTTCGATGAAATGTCAAAAACAGCTGTCTTTGATTGAATTCTGACATTTGCTAATATTTTTGTTCTACATTCTCTCTTCATTCCTTATTTTCTCTTCCAAACTTACCAACATCCTTCGTGTGTGCAAAAAAAAACATCTAAAAGGAAAGTAACCCATCTGAAATTATAGTTCCCACCAAATGCTAGCTAGCATTAAAATCGATTTCCTTGTCGAAATAATTGTCCACTAAAGACGAATAATATTAAATAACCAATAAACACACCTTTGTCCGTACACGCTCATGTTGATACGTCAAGCTACAAAATTTACCTTCGCAATATGTGAATCACATTTAACAAGGTAGTTAACATGCCACTTCATTATTTATAGAAACTATCTAGAGCAGTGACAACGTTTTACTAAATCGAAATTAATCGAAAATATCTAAATTTTATAGGCAAGTTCATTTTACGCGCGGCAATAACTTAAAACAACGATTTGTACACATCAGCAGTAGTAACAACGTGAAAAGTACTCGTAGCACTTTAAACATGGAAGGTACATGCGTAAACAAAATCCCAGTGAAGAAGCCACAAGAGATTGAAAATTTGACAAGGTAATTTGTTGTGTGGCTATTTAATATTCTATCAAGATGAAAGACGAAAGACTGTTTGACTTTATGAAATGTTGCGTCATATGTGTGATATCACATATTATAACTTGTCTTTGTTTTTAATTTCTCAGGCTGACTATCGCCAAGTCACAACAAGACAATAGAGAGTATCGTGGTCTACAGCTGGATAATGGCATGAAGGTATTGCTGGTCAGTGATCCGAAAACAGATGTTTCGGCGGCAGCACTATCAGTCGAAGTCGGGTGAGTAAAAATCATAGCAAAGCATGGTAAAATGTACATATAATGTTCGATTACATAGTTTATCAACGTTAAGTGTCTATACACTACACACTACACAATTGCCATATTAAACGTGGGGAATTTTCTTCAATACTCATCTGGTTTTGACTGTCAAATAATCATGATTGTATCTCATTCTGAAGATTTCTACATTCAAATTTGATTAACCGCTTTACTACAATCGTAATCACAATCGAAATAAATAATAATATAAATACAGCCAGTCGAGTCGGTATGCAATTGGATATCCGTACTTTATGTCTTTGCTAACATTTCGAGGTTACATTAAAACTCACGAAATATCGAATGGATATTGTTGTTGTTAATGCATTTACTGCTAGCAAATTAATAGATGCTGATGATGATGACTAACAAATAACATTTCCATCACGAGAATGCTAGCCTCAGCTATGAAACTCATTGTACTTAGGTAACCCACTATATGCATACCGTCTGACGCGAACCCAGGTTCTAATAAAACCACATTCAGATTAAAATTACTAAATTGAGGAAATCGCATAAATGTACCCCTTTGTCAGAAAATGTAGCAGGGTTAAAGCATCTGCTAATTATCTGTGGGATCTGTGGCAGATCATACGTTCCCCTAATTAAGTAAAGTTTTCATACGAAACACATCACGTATTACTCACAAATAACTGCTAGGTCTTTGATCTATCTCGAAACAACTTACCACATCACAATATGTTGTGTTCTCTTCGCACCTATCAATTTATCTATTTACTGCCTTTTAAAACCCAAATTCATACAGTATGGATAGCAATTGAGGAAACAGTGCATCTAGATCATCTACTGATAAGCCCAACCATTATATCAGGTCAAAACGCATTTTTTTGTTTCATTAAAATTCCCTTTAAATTTCTTTATATCAATATATTTTGTTCTTTAAAAAGCCACATGTCCGATCCGGACAATCTACCCGGCTTAGCCCATTTCTGTGAACACATGCTGTTCCTCGGCACCGAAAAGTATCCCCATGAGAACGGCTACGCTATGTACGTCTCGCAGAACAGTGGGAGTTGCAACGCAGCTACATATTCCCATATGACGAAATATCATTTCCATGTGGCATCTGACAAACTAGACGGAGCATTAGATCGTTTCGCACAGTTCTTCATTGCACCATTGTTCACGCCCAGTGCTACTGATCGAGAAATAAATGCGGTAAGAGCACATTCACAGCATTGCACATTTAATAAGAGTCGTGTTTTTTTTTTTAGGTAAACTCTGAATATGAAAAGAATCTCTCCAGCGACATTTGGAGGATAAGGCAAGTAAACAAGCACTTGGCAAAGCCAAATCATCCGTATAGTAAATTTGGAAGTGGCAACAAGCGTTCACTGTGCGATGTGCCAAAAACGTTAAACATTGACGTGAGGGAGGAGCTGTTGAAATTTCACAAGAAGTGGTATTCGTCGAATATTATGAGTTTATCAGTCATTGGAAAGGGTTAGTTGATAATACCTAGTTGACCATGTACATTTTCTTCATCCTTCTCTTTTGTAGAGTCGCTGAATGAGCTGGAGGAAATGGTTATTTCAAAGTTTGCCGAAATCGAGAATAAAAATGTTTCGCTACCCGTTTGGCCTGCAGATCCCTTCGATGAGACTCAGTATGGCAAAAAGTTATTAATCACACCAGTTAAGGACATACGGTCGTTGACGATTAGCTTTACTACAAAAGATTTAAGCGAGTACTACAAATCGGCGGTAAAAATGTTGTTGGTCTTTGAATTGTTTCAAAAATTTCATCTTGGTTTGTTTTATAGCCTGATGGATATCTGATACATTTGGTTGGTCATGAGGCAAAAGGAAGTATCTTGTATGAGCTGCGCAAGCGGGGATGGTGCAATGAGTAAGTTATCTTCTTGCAAAATCTTATTTGTCTCGGTAATCTTTTACATTTTGTTAGTTTAATGGCTGGACATAACAATACAGTTCGAGGATTTGGATTCTTTGAGATTGTTGTGGATCTGACTCAGGATGGGTTGGAACATGTCGATGATATTGTGCACATCATTTTCCAGGTAAGAACATCATAAAAATATACAGTAGTACAGATGAAATTTGACACACCTCTTAGTATATTCGAATGCTGCGAGAAGAAGGGCCGAAACGGTGGATTTTCGAAGAATGTTGCGACATTAACAAGATGCACTTCCGTTTTAAAGATAAGGACTTGCCCGAGAGTCTGGTGACTAACGTTGTTGCTTCTATGCAATTGTATCCGATGGAAGAGGTACTTACCGCACCTTACTTAATCAATGAATGGGAACCGGAGCTGATAACAAGCCTTCTCAACGAGCTTGTTCCAGAAAAGTGTCGCATAATGCTGGTCAGTCAAAGTCTGCAGTCTCAGGTGCAGAAAAGTGAACCATGGTACGATACTAAGTACGATACTGTCGATATCGATGCCGAAACAATCAAAGTATGTACAGCACATCGCATTACATTGGCTTGAATATTAGAATATATTTTTCTTACGGATAGCGATGGAGTAAATGCGAGCGCAATCCAAATCTTACCCTGCCCGCTAAGAATGCATTCATTCCGACGGATTTCACGCTGATGCCAGCAGATGTAGACATGAGTAAGTATCCCGTTGTAATAATGGATAATCCAATCCTTCGTGTGTGGCACAAACAAGACGACGAATTCCTCACGCCGAAAGTCTGCATGAACTTTGATTTCTCCAATCCAATGGTGTACTCCGATCCACTAAACTGTAATCTGAATCATATGTTGGTTGCGCTATTGAAGGACCAATTGAATGACTACTTGTATGACGCGGAACTAGCTGGTCTGAAATTGGAAGTCATAAACACTTCATCGGGAATTAGTGTAAGTTGAACATAGTAGAATGTGGATTTTTTACATTATTATCCGTGCAGGTCAACATTAAAGGTTACAATCACAAGCAAGATGTGCTGCTGGTTAAAGTCCTCGATCATTTATTCGACTTTAAGGTCGATGAGCAACGATTCGATATTCTTAAGGAAGATTATATTCGGACACTGAAAAATTTCAAAGCAGAGCAACCATTCCAGCATGCGATCTATTACCTAGCACTCATACTTACTGAGAACGCATGGTCAAAGAATGAATTGTTGGATGCTATGACGTGTAAGAATTTTCAAAAATGTGTTGTGGTCCTGTGATTATATATATGTATACTTAATATAGTGGTCACTAAGGAACGAGTTGAGTATTTTGCAAAGGAGTTCTTTTCGAGGTTGCATACGGAATGCTTCATCTTTGGTAATGCCACGAAACAACGTGCTTTAGAGATTACTGGAGTTATAGAAAAGAAACTTGAAACAACGAATTCATTAATCTTGCCATTGCTGGCTAGACAGATGTTGAAGAAACGTGAATACAAGTTGTGCAATGGTGACAGTTATTTGTTTGAAAACACTAATGAATTCCACAAGACCTCCTGCGCGGAGTTGTACCTGCAATGTGGGCCTCAAAATGACAGATCGATTGTACTTGTGGATCTGGTTTCTCAAATTCTAACAGAGCCATGCTACGATGTTTTAAGGACCAAGGTAACCAACATATAATTGTTCTTAGTTTCAGTTAAAATTGTCTCTTTTTTAGGAACAACTGGGCTACATAGTATTCTGCGGCACACGAAAGGTTAACGGCTGCACCGGTCTAAGAATTCTCGTACAATCCACCAGGCATCCATCGTTTGTAGAGGATCGTATTGAGAATTTCTTAGATGAGATCATGGTAAGGCGGCATTTAATATTCATGTCTATTACGATTTCATTCTACTTGTTTCCACCCAGACAAAAATCCAGGAGATGCCCTTAGAGGAGTTTGAAAAACACAAGGAAGCTCTTGCTAATAAAAAACTCGAAAAAGCAAAAAGTTTCTGGCAGCAATTCTCTCTATTCTTCATCGAAATAGCCCTAACGCAGTATCACTTTGAAAGAGCCGAAACAGAGGTGGCGATTCTCCGAAAAATCACCAAGGATGACTTCCTTGAGTACATGAAAGTAAGCCTTCCACTAGAATTGAGACATTTTTTTACTACTCTTGGTCCTTTCAGACATACATAACCCGCGACGCCCCAGAACGTCATGTTCTATCAATTCACATTGTTTCATCGCAATTCGATAAGGATGCAGAAGACGCCAATGTTACCGATATGGAGCGACATACGAAACTTAACGATTTGTCCGCTTTCAAATCGAGTAAGGAGTTGTATCCCGTATGGAGACCACATTTGGATATACGCGCCAAGGGCGCCCGTAGCAAATTATAAATGTTCTATTACTGAGTGCGCTGTTAGGATAATTTTCATTGTTTTAAATTTGTCCCCCCCCTTCCGTTTTTTTTTTGAACAAAAACAGACAAACCACAAAATTGTTACCCTATATCTTAAATAAATTTGAACACAAAAATAAAAATTAAAGTAAATTCACTGTAATATTATTTTGTATCATTGAGACAAATACAAAGATATTTGAATGAGAAGAGAATTGTTTTTCGAATATGTCGGCGAGAGCAGGGCACTCATTGGTATGGGAAATCCACTGTCTAGTGTGCTGAATTCCTGTGATATTAAGTCATTGGTACCGTCGTTCTAAAAAGAAATTTCGGTTATGCACGAAGTTGATGAGTATGATAATTGGCCAATGGAGACTCACCTGATCCAAAATAGAGATTTTATGTTTAAACAGAACTTTTTCATCGATGTGCTTAAAAATTCCACCGGTGTCTAATATTATGTTGTTCTTGAATTTGTCGCGTTTTTCAAATGAGGCGTATACGAGGTGAAGGTATAGGAAATCTCGCCGAAGGTGATTAAATGTTGCCTTAATCCGTAAGGCTTTGCCTGTAATTAGACAAAAAAAAACGGTTGTAAATCTGTTGGTAGTTCTTTTCAAAGAGTTTTCCAAATGCAAATGACTGAGGATTGTTTGTTGTATAAACGAGTTTTTGTTTGTCTTTATTTTGGCATTATTTATTGATAGCTATAATTGAGATACAAAAAGCAAGAAAGAAAGGTGGATGTTGAAATTTGATTGATGTCATGTTGCCGGTTATGGTCCCCGAACTAGCTGCGTGTGACTAGACGGAAGAAGAAATTCATAAATTGTCTCTGCATCACAAACATTTACAAACGTTATCTCAGCTCTTTGGACCAGCTTTGTCAACTTTAAGTCAACCCTTGGTTAAATAACCCAATTCGACTATAAGAAGTTTTTAGATTAAAAGATAGAAGTTCACAGTCGAGTAAAAATCATAAATTTTCAACAATACGAAGAAAAATTAATATTTGCAGGTATTTTTCGTATCTTAAAAGCTATCGCAAGTAACTTTACATACAGTTTGTTTACTAGCTAGGCTTTTGTAGTCCACCCCGTGTACCCCATTGATGTTGCTTTTTAGTTAGAGTTCTAGAACCACCGATTGTTAATCTGTTTCCGTATGCAAAGTTTTATAGAAAAGAACCAACCAAAGAAACGAAACATATCCAAACCCCTCCATAAAAAAAAATATTTCCAAGAAATTTAATTGTTTAATTTAATCAAATCAACTGATGTTGATTAACTTATTAAATTTACAAGAGCAGCGTTTAAAAATGGTGTTCAGTAAAAAATGTTTACACATTTTACGGCAAACATATCAGCCCATTTGTCGTAGGTATATTCGCAATACAGTTGTTGAAAAATGTTGCATTTCATTTACTCTTTTAGTATGCAAATCCAGATATATGTAGGTCCGACGAATACGACAACCATCTCTCATATACATAATATGTATGACGTTTTATTTTAGTCCCACTAATAAATTATTCTAAATACCCTTTACCGTACAGCTCTGTGACTGACTGTGGCGTATACGTAATACAAAAAAAGTAAAAGTGTTATCATTGGCCTGGCCCATGCTTTAATACCCTCCACTGCATTCAAGTAATCCAAAATGTTTGCCATGTACAGAGAGACAGACAGACGGACAGACAGAGAGGCATGGCTTTATCGATTTAGAATGTGATCCTGATTCAAATGATAATTTATAGGGTCTCCGGTGACTGCTTCTTGCCGTTACAAAATGTATAATGACAAAGTGAATATGAAATCACTAACCTTTTATAGAAAAAATTGGACTCTCCACTTTTCCGCTACTACCATTCACATGTTCTGTGAAATTCTCAAGCTTCCAGTAGTAAGAAAACGACTTCTCTTTGATTGGATTGCTTTTGGTTGAGAGAGACTTGAGTTGTGGTATTGGTTTCCTAGTTGCTGACGTCTCTGTTATTGGGACTATTGTTGTGGGCTCCGGAATAGTGGTTGTAATTCTTTCAGTAATAAATTCATTGTTTTTTGCTAATTTTACTTTGACACCGTCGGACTGTTGGCCATTATGTTTTTGAAATTCCTTCAAAAGTAATTTTATCTCCTGTAGCTCTTTGTAAAGCTTAAGTTCCAAATTGCGTAGAGCTAAGTTCATTTCAGCTGAAAACAAAAAAAAAATGTTAGAAACGTTGTTAATTATTTAAAAATTGTAAACACCTGATCCACAGACTCCTTTTAATGTTTTCGTTGTAACAGCCTCAGCGCTAGCTCGCACTTCACCTGCTGTAACAGTACATACAGCCTTTTGAATTTCATGTGGATCATCTGCGAATGTTGTGTTATCTATAGAATAGAAGTTTTGCTTATGAAAAAGCCTTACAACATGATAATCTATATATGTATATCAAAATGGTGGCAAAACCTTCTCCTGACAATTACGAACAACTGAAAAAAAATTAAGCCAAAGGGCCGATTTGGCTAAATTTTTTTCAGTTGTTCGTAATCGTCAGAAGAAGGTTCTTCTGAAAGAAAAATTTGAGAAAACCCTCCGGAAAAGTTGGGAAATTGGAAAAATGGAAAATTGAAAACAACTGGGTCGATTTGGCTCGACTTAGTTATTATTACAGGTAAAAAACCCAGGTCCACTTGGGTCTTTTTTGCTCTATTGATTTGCTTGCTTTGGATATAATGACGTATTGTTTTAATTTTACAGAAAGGATACTATTAAGAGTGGCATATGACTTATGGAAAATGTCTAAAATAATAACTACATTTAATCAAAGAGTGGACATGAGTCTTTTTTTGCAGCATTCCGACGAAATGTGCTATTTTTCTTGCTGCAATTGATTCGAGTTTTGCGTATTATTGCACTGATTCCGGATAGTCGTATATCGCGCATCACATCCGCAAACGGTACAAGCATTACGATCAATTGAAATTCAATGCGATAATTATCAATTCGATCACTTTTTTAGAAAATAAGTTTGCGTGTAAAAAGTGAGGTTATCCAATTGGGTTGCGGTGCGGGCATTCAAACTCGCCTGATGTGCCAGGAACTCCACCGCATAATATACAGCTGAAGGTGGGATCGATCATAATCATGTTGCGGAATCTGAATCATCCGAAATTGTGCAACGGTACGCGGTTGTCTATCAAGAAACTGATGAACAATGTGATTCAAGCGACGATCATCAAGGGCAAATTCAAAGGAGAGGAAGTCCTTATCCCACGAATCCCAATTATTCCAACTGATTTTTCATTCCAATTCAAGCGGATTTAGTTCCCCGTTCGATTGGCTTTTCCGATGACAATCAATAAATCGCAAGGCCAATCGTTGGAAGTCTGTGGGATTGTTCTCGAATTACCCTGTTTTTCTCACGGTCAGCTGCACGCTGCCTGTTAGCGTGTTGGCAAGCCGTCTTCGTTATTTGTTCTTGCGCTGGAAAACAAATCGCAAAATATTGTCACATCGCTCTCTATCTGTGTTTTTTTATCACTCTGGAGTTTATCTAAAGGCGTTAAATTGGTGCGAGACAAAGTTCGCCGGGTCCGCTAGTAGTGTTATAAAAATCGTGACGAATTACAAAAAGATCTATACGAAAATGGTAGAATCATTTTAGTACTTTTTGATTAATCACACTATATAATATTTATCTTCAACAAGGAACCCCTCAATAAATTATAACCGTATGTCGCAAATACTGCAATCGTATTTCTTACTCCCACCTGCATACGGAAGCAAAAAAAATTAGCTTCCGTGAAAAATACTTCAACCTTCAAGTCTTGTAAGCTACACTGTTAATGCCGGCTGAATAAATGTGTGTCTCCCCAAGGAATCATTAAAACACTAATTAGAACTTACGAAACCAAAAATCGATTTAATTTTAACAAATGTGCGGAAATAAGAAACCATTCAGTAAAATGATTGTACAAGTAGGAAATTTAATTGCACATTCCATCCCTATCAGTTTATATGAATAAAAAATCAATTCACATATCTGCACCTGAACACAAGTGTTTTTTGTTTTATTAAATAGCCACTAAGGCAGATTATAAAATTACTGATCCTAGCTTCTGTATCCCAGACAATTTAAGTATGTATTATAATTGTATTTACACACAAAAATTATCACAATACTATGAAATATTTTTTAAGTACCTACTTTAATCACTTAAATCCACTTCAAATATTGAAATGCCACTTTTTTCTGCGTTTAATACGAAGCCATTAACCTTTACATGCAAAGTGTTTTATACAGAAAAATAAATCGTTTATTCGCTTTTTAATCAAAAGACTTTAGGTGTTATATACTCGACATCTCAATACGAAACGTGGAACACTTCATCAAACTTAATCACTCTCACCTGCAGCGATGTCTGCAGCAGAAACAGTAGCATATTTACAGCCCACAATAACAATAACCGACAGTAAAACCAAGTTACGACTGTAATTAAACATTTTTATCAGGCGATAGATAGCTAGCTATAAACTATAATCCACGTACAACAAGAGCTTCCTTTCTGTATGTGGAACGTAATTTATTCGTCATCCTATGCTAAGGGCAGCGAAAGTTCTCTTATACTGTCTGTCTTAAGATCATTTTGTGTCCGCTTTGATGTGTCGAATTTTAGATTTTACCCTAAAAATAGATTATTCAGTGCCAAGATATTGGGGGGAATAATGTTGTACAGGGACCTACCTCTCTACACTTGGATACTGTCGTATACACAGAAGCGTAAAAGACGACTCGCGCGTCGGAGCACGCACATCATAAATTTTATTGACAACATCGCCAAGTTTACTTCAGATACAATATCTAATTTATGCGCGAGGATAGAATATTTTCAACAGCAAACGTTTGATTTAAGATCTTCATAGTCTGTAAATAGAAATACAAAATATCCACAAAATAGAAATGGAATGCGGTACTTGAGTAGGTGGTTGCTGGTAGTAGAACAAAGATCATGGAACAGTCTTATGATATATTTGGCAAACCCGATACATTCGAAAAGCAATTGAAGAGATAAAACCGGGATGTTCAAACCAATTAAAGATGATGTACGCATGCATAAAATGATTCTAGACGATTGTATTAAAAAAGAAAAAAGGAATATTTTGAATTTGCTAATTTAGACTGTAGTCCACCACGGAATACTCCATAAAAAAATATTTAGTAACTAAACGTCAGATTTTCTACAAGAATTTTACGAAGCGGCTCCATGATGGTTTTGAAGCAACGTTGATTACTACGGGGCATGTATTTTATGACTTACGGTTTAACCAAGTAGAATTAGATCCTGCTGATGCTTGAATCTTAGAGAAGTAAAAATGATCCCTTTAAAATGAAAAAAATGTTTTGATGGAAAAAGTTTTTTCAAACAATTCTAATATTGACTGCAAAAAAAATGTTTCAAAAATCTCTTCGCTAATATTTTTTATGATTTTTTTGAAAATTGCTTAAAATGACTATTTTATCCAATTTTTCCCCCTTTTCATACAAAATTTTTCTAATATCATCCCATTCAAACAATCATAAAAAATATTAGCGAAGAGATTTTTGAAAAAAATTGTTTGCAGTCATTATTAGAATTGTTTGATGAAACTTTTTGCATCAAAACATTTTTTTTTTTGAGACCGAGGAAAAAAGTAAAAAAAGTAGACTTTTACAAAACAAGTTCTAAATTTTCAATGGGTACTTAAGGAAAGTTTTCTATCATCAAACAGAATTTAAATGACCTTTGCATTGATGCCAAAATTTACATGAAGTAAGTTCAAATTTATGAGTAGAATTAACTTTACTTTACTTGTGTAAATAATTACTATGTCGACGACTGTATAGTGTATATAGTCAGTTACAAATTGGCATTTGAAATACATATGTAACAGCCATCTCTTAAGTTAGGTCCTAAAACTAGCCCAAAAAAACTACTTGGACTACAATATGCTAGGATTTTTACAAAAGGGAGATTTGTTGGTCTCTTCTGACCAACTTTTGCGTGCTTTCAAAGTATTTATACAAATTTAGGCTACATTCAACTAAAATTTTGCCTACCGCTAAGATTTCTAACTCAATTGCGATAATTTTCATGACTCATTCAAAAGATGGAGAACCAGAAACAAGAGTAAGAATGAGCAACTTCTATTTGATCGAGAGTAGGATTTAATTGAATTCTTTAACCCGACGGTGAATCACACCAGTTGACGTTTGTCGTAAACGACTTATATTTCATTTTGTTTTTAAGCCAGTGTTTATGCAACTTTTTTTCGACAAACGATTTGAAATAGCAGTGAACCCATGCATGTATGTATGTATGTATTAGAGACATTAGCACAGGCCTCTGCCCTCATTGAAGCTAAGCTCTGGGCCTCCGGGTATCGTAGAATAGCGCCAATTTAATTTTGTATTAAATTGATTTGATGATTTTCTTTTTCGAAATAGCAGTGAACCCATAGAAAAAAAAATAAAATCGTTAACAAAAGTTCGGGAAAAAAATCGGAATACCATTTATCCATCGACAAGACGCATGTGTCGTATATACGACAAACGCCTACGGGAATAAGGAAGATGGAAATTAATCCAATGTTGCGGAATTCCATATAAATGACACTTAAAATAGTCAAAGTAAGAAGTTTTTCTGTGCTTATGGTTGTCAAGTTGTATGAAAGTGTGAAGTATTTATTTCTAACAATAATATTTATCTAAGTTCTTATCAGTTATATAAATGGCATAATCCACGGAATTCGCTAAAGATGAAGAGTAATATCAATCTCAAATCATATAGATCATATTGATAATGAATAATAGAATGATTATCGGAAACAAAACAGACTTGAAACCGTAGATATAAAAACTAATTTGAATTGAACGCATTCTGTCAAATACTTTCGAAATACCAGCTCATATAATCTTCGATTTATTTAGAACAATGAATAGATTGGGACCAGATAAATAATCAATATCCAGTGGACCTTTTTCTACCCTTAGACACAGCTCGGCAAGAGTTCGTATTCATATACAGACGAAAATGATTATGCACTGTTTTACTGGTGCAAAGATGAGAAAGAGGAGGAGGAAACTGTCCCCCACCTTCTTTGCTCCTGCCCTGCTCTCTCTCTCTCTCTCTCTCTCTCTCTCTCTCTCAGAAAACGAAACTTCACTTAGGAGCTTTCTTCTTTAACGACCCGGAGCCTTTTTAATAACGATGATAGGAGTTTATTACACTTCATTAAAAGTCCAAAATGTTTTTAACGAATAGGCGTGGAAAATATATGATTCAGATCATATCACAACGGACCTAATATTGGTCTAAGTGTGCTGCCGTATGCTGGCAGCCATACTTCAACCTAACCTAACCTACTGGTGTAGAAACAAACTTCTTCAGAATTATTGGATATACCATCTATGCCAGCGGATTTGTGGTCATTAAGTCGTTTTAAGGCTCGCTACTGCGCAGGTGTATATATAGCCTGTAGAGCTTTAATACTCTTGAGCATAAGTGAAGATATGGTGCGGCGAATTTCGTAGCTATAGTCGAAAAGAAAGAGTTGAGAGCTACAATTTCACTCAAAACGAGTGTTGAACAATTTGAAGTTCATAACCAGGAACCACCAAAATACTACAGGTTTTCGGTAGTTGGATTTTTCAGCCTTATAGCCTTCTTCGCAGCACTTTTAACACCAGAAACATTGGGACATTTTTCCCTCAGTTATTAGTACATAATTAGGAGTCACAATCAATTCAGGAATCACATGGCAAGACCACATATCCTATATCGCAAGATCGGCGTCTGCTAAGTTCAGCTACCTATTTAGAGCAAAGAGGTACTTTAGCCCCAAGCAACTTCTCCTTCTCTACACAGGTTAGACCAGGCCTGGAATATTGTTCCCATATATGGAGCTCGGCCCCAGAACATTCACTTAACCTACTTGACAGCATACAGAGACGAGCAGTTCGACTTATTGGAGACTCTACACTAACATCAAATCTACAACCGTTGGTGCACAGAAGACAAGTCGCTGACCTATGCTTGTTATATAGGTACTTCCATGGTAGATGTTCTCTGAGGAACTCAAAGACATTATCCCTCGAAATGCAACTTTTGGGCGCCAGGACACAAGACAGGCTGCTAATGCTAATGAGTCATTACCATTGATACATTGACAACCGCGAGGACATCAACTTTCCAAAACTCCTTCCGTTACAGGACAAGCAAACTTTGGAACTCGCTTCCTGGGGATATATTTCCAGAAGTATACAATTTGCAGCAATTTAAGTGCAGAACTAACATACATCTGCAAGCATCTCGGAGCGCTGTTGAAGCGTTATAGGTTCGCCTTTCCCGGGAGAAGTATTAAAAAAAAAAAAAAATGTTATCAATCTGACATTCTTCCAACTTGTCAAATGCATTAATCAATGAATGGCGAAATAAAAAAAGGACGTACCTACAAACAATAGATTCTTACAACCATTCATTTGTCAGTTTTTATTTGTTTGTACGACTGCTTACTTTTTTTACTATAGAAAGTTGGCACTACACCTGTCTAATGTCTATCTAGCCATCAGAATGTAATTTTCGCCATTAGCTGGATAGAGATACGACATGAACAAGATACGCTTTTAATCGCAAATAGATAAGCCAAAATGTACAAACACCAGAAAAATTATAAACATTATTATTAATATGTATGTACATTTTTTGTTTTCTATTTTTTGATAAGCTAACCTAATCAATGTTGCTAATATAATCGATAATAATTTTCTGCTTCTGGTAAATTGACCATTGCCTTGGCTTAATTTAGTGCAAATTTTCACCTAGAGGGTTACATATCACGGTTTCTTGCTTATACGTTTGTTTTCTTTAAAACTTCTTTTAAAAATGTGTGACCCAAAGATATACACGGGAAAACGATGTTTTGAAATAAAGTTCTGTGCGTTTATTTTAATTCTATATCTAAAATTAAATAATTTAAATGCATCACCCCTGATCGACCGTAATGAAAGTGGCGATGGCGTTGAATCTATACTGAAACCCCCGGACGTCATTATGATTGACGGTAGTTTAATGAATAACAGTGATAACAAATATTCGATTGAAAATGGCGCTCCGCCAAAAGTGGAAAGTGAAGTTGTGATAAAGAACGAACTGTATAATTATTACCTTAATGGTGTTGGTGAAAATAACCACGATGTGACAGATTCGACTATTGTCGATGAACAAACTACAGAATCAAATGATACGCGTGATCTTGTCAATGAGTATATATTGCAATTTTCGACGAAAGGTGATAACGCATGTATGTTGGATGGTCTTAAGGAGTTCATGATGACATGGGCTTATGATAATGGAACCTTAGTTAAATCGAGTTCGGCAAAATATAAATGGATAAAACGATGTGAGTTTGCTAATTGTTTTTCCAGGCAAAGTCGGACGTTGCTATGAAATTGTTAGAGCTGTCTTTAATTCTGTATAGCTATAATTAGAATACTTATCAATAAAGGAGCTTACGGTTGTGGACATAAAATTATTACCATATCACAAACCACAATCACGATCTGATTACAAATAAATAATTAGGACAATGGAAGTATGAATTCAAAAGGTAGAAGCTTTAAAAATGTATATTTCACTAAGTTCAAAATTCTGCATACAGTCTCTTGCTGTGAATCAACAGGGACTGAAATTACCGTCATTACATTATTTTATTTATTGATAAATATGAATTCTTAAGAACCATTCACATAGGAGCGAACGAACGAATTGATGAAATGCGAACAAAACACTGTTATGCATTTATAAACAGAAAATTGCACATTTTATTATTCCAAGAGGAGGATAATTAATTATTCCATCAAATTGTATTTGTAAATAGTTTAAATAACGAAATGTCGAATTCCAAACTTTTTGTCGCGAACGAAAACACCCTTCGTTCGAAGTCGAACTTAACCTTATTCCAAGAGGAGAATATCTTGGAATAATAAAATGTGCAATTTTCTGTTTATAGATGCATAAAAGTGGTTTGTTCGCATTTCGTCAATTCGTTCGCTCCCATGTGAATGGTCCTTTAGTTAGAACGAGAATAGCAAGGTTAGGTTAGCTTAGAGAAGGGTGTGTGGGGCGTTAGCTCCCTTCCACTCGATGCCCATAAGTCCCATTGTAATTCTCTTCGTGATTAAACACAAATGAAGCAAAAATGGAGCGTTATTTTCTTCTCTCTAATTGCTTAAACAAATTGCTTCTCTTGGCGGATGTAAGCAGATCCGATATTTCTTCTTCGGCCAGTTCTAAAAGGTTTTTGAAAACCCTGAATCCCAGAGATAGGATCCGTCGTTCCTGATGGGTGGATCATTGACATACAAAATACAGCATTTACGGAGCAAGGTTTTATATGCGTAACCTGTGATACATGCCCATGTCCCGGTTTTCATTTTGGATCCATTGGTTTAGTGCTTTCATAGTCACTTTTTATACCCTCCACAGGAAGGTATATTCACTTTGCCATTCGATTTGCAACGCCAAGAGTCACTGAAGACCCCATAAAGTATATCTAGACTCAAATTCGGAATCGACTTAACCATGTCCGTCGGTCTCTGTCTGTCTGTTGAATGGACCTAGGGGAATTAAATTTTGTGAGAGGACTTATTTTTACCGTCGTCAGGTTGCTATTGAATATGGGCTATGTCTGTCAAGTAGTGCTGGTACCTCCCATATACAAAACTAATGTCGTTTTCGATTGGTAATCCAGAACCGTCCGGAAGCAATCCGAACGCTTCTGAAATCGTTCGATTGGCACTCAACTGACAACTGAGCTTCTGGATTTGAATTCAGAATCGCGGAGAGTTCTTCCGGACGCTTCTGGATTACCAATCGAAAACGACATAATATTACAGTACATACTAACTCGCATTGCAAACATTTTGCATGACTTTTATGCAGTAGAGGGTATCAAAGGGTCGGTCGTCCAGCTCGACGATAACACTTTTACTTGCATTTTCTTCGCATTCGTCCCTGCTTTTTGAAGAGGATGAAAATTATTGCGTTGAAGATGACTAATTAGTCAGTTGTGGCTTTGGGGGGTTTGGAAACCGTGCTTCATTCCTAGTTCTCCAACATTCTTCTATGGTAAGGATGACTCTCTTAGTCTGAGAGCTTCCTTTGCTGAGGTGCATTTAACGAACATTTCTAGGGGAAGAAAATGGTGCATCATTCCCAGTCCCGTCCAGACCCGTCGTACTATTTTTTTTTTACAAAATTATCATGTTAATCTTGAATTGATGAAGGGCCAATTATGTATTCAAGTAAATTATACATCCACACTTAATAATTATACGTTACTTATTTATCCTGTCTAGTTAAAGATCCAGCGGCCTTGACAACGTTAGACGCATCATATCGTGGCAATGTGACTGACGATTCGCTGGCAGCGGAATTGTGTCATAATCGACAAATGAAAGGCGTTATTGCATTCTCCGCTGCATATAGTGGTTTAAAATATGCACCATACAAAACACTGTCATTAATGAGCACCACGTTACACTATCTTATGCTACAGGGAAATAACTTTTCATCTTTTCAAGCAGGTGCTGATGCAGTTAAAAACGGTAAGATTAAATCGAATGTTCTATCAGTTTTGTAAAATGTAACCATAAACAAATAATTGGCAATCAAAATGCAACAAAATTTTCAGTACTTGTAAGGAATATAAACGAGAAATTTGAAAACTCAACGCGTGGCAAAGAAAATTATGAATATATGGAGGGTAAGGTAAATTAGTGTTCGAAAATAGGTGGAGGAAACGCACAAAGTCGAAATCATCTTCATTGTTATATGGATCATTCATTTTAAGCACTTCAGGAGATATTATAACGTGTTATGTGATAATATCATTTTCATTAAATGTATGCTATAATAATTATATAACTATATGCTTTAAGATTTATGTCACAGATATATTGCAAGTCAGCTAAAAGTTTTACTAATTTCTCTTATTTACAGAACAAGGCATTGCATGGGCTACGTTTCCAAGACTTCCAGCTCTTCTTGAACTGGATATCAGTCACTGTATGATTGAGTTCATAACCTCATATGCGTTTCGGAATTTAACAAATCTCACAACGCTTTACCTCTCACATAATAAGCTGTTGAAAATTTCATCACAGACCTTTGAAGGTGTCCCAAATCTCCGTTACCTCGATTTATCGCACCTCACTGCATTTGAATTTGAGTTTCCGATTCTGTCAGCTGTGGAGCAAATTGTTAACACCTTAGTCGGTGTGAAGATTGAGCAATTTGCTTTCAGGGATCTTGCTAAATTGGAATACTTGGATCTATCGTATACAAAAGTTACAAGAAATAGTGCTGTAGCTTTCACTTTTTTGGGTGAAAAACTGAAATACATAAGCCTCTGTTTTACAGCGCTTCCAATGATAGGCAACGCAATGTTCAAAAATACCGCCCTCAAAGGCTTAGACCTATCGGGTAATTCGTACGCTGCTTACAGTATCGTTGAAGACTCATTTTCATCGGTAGCCAGCACTTTGAAATTCCTTTTCTTCGAGCGATCCAACTTGAAGGACTTGGATTGGATGAACATCCTTAAAAGCCTGGTGGTATTAAATTTAAGTTCGAACAACATCAATAATTTACCATTGAGAACATTTCGTGCACTAACTCAGCTACAAGTGCTTGATTTAAGCTCAAACCACATTGGTAACTGGTATAACCGGGTTTTCACTAACAATACCCAATTGAAAATTCTCAATCTTCGAGATAACAACATCAATATTTTAACCTCGGAGATGCTGATTGATTTCCAGGAACTAGATTACCTTGGCATCGGTGACAACAATTTCGTTTGCGACTGCGTTCTAAGAGACTTGGTAGACATAGCGGCGGCAAACAACAATAAAGCGGACTGCGTAAACAATGTCTTTAAAAGCACGCAAATGTTGGTTCAAGAGAGCCTCAGCTCTATTGGATTTTCAGACACGATTCGAGACAATGAAATAGAAATATCTTACAGCGGTTATATTTCAGCAATTCAGAAATATCTACCAATGCTGACGAAAAGTTATCGGAACATGCGAAAGCAAATGAGCCGATTAAATATGTACAATTTGCGCGTTGTAACAAACTACTACAAAGTTATCAGTTCCAACTCATGTACCAATACGAATCAAATCGTGATCTATGACAAGATTAATGGATCAACACTACGGTTTCAACTGTTGGACTATGAAGACGAGCACTATTGGTGTTTCAATGAAACGGAGAAGTTGAATTTCTTCGAACTAAACTGTGAATCGAGATATTTTAATGATTTGATCACAGCGGGAATTCGACATGTCACAAAACGTATTGTGATAGTAGCGAGTTCAGTTGTGCTGGTAGCTTCTGTGATATTTGTGATCTACCTCAAGCGATGGCATATCCACTATTACTACTCATCTCTAAAATCTTCAGCGCTTTTGACAACTGCGACAAAAGATAAGTGTGAACTATTCAAAGATCTATCGGAATCAGATTCAAATTTGGTATATGACCTATTCATAAGCTATTGCCAAAGTGACCGGGAATGGGTTCTGGAAGAGCTGATGCCGAATATCGAAGTGGCTGCAGATATGTCGATCTGTATGCACGAGAGGGATTTTCAAGTGAGTTTTGGTTTCATTTTTAATTATACATACTCCTAAAACTATATAGGTACGGACTTATACTAATAAGTTTATATAACTACGTAGAAAATTTAGGCCAATGTGGCAATGTATACAGAAAACCAAAGCTTTTTTTTTAAGCAAACGGAACGAAAATAAATTGCGTTACACATTGCCCCCTCACAAACTGGGACGTCGTGGAAGATTTTTCGGAACATATGCTCTTCATATAAAAAAGCAATTAAGCCTTTTCCCAACCTTCAATTTACAAAATCTTAAGAAATCCTAACCATGCGAATATTGTGCAAATTTACAACTTCATAAAAATGTTTATTTTGTTGTGAAAAAAGCGGTACTCGGTCGGACCTAAATAATTAATATAAGAGACTTACAAAAAAAACACTTTATTCGATATCATAAGATTGCATATTCAACTGATAAAACTTAAATTTCTAATGTTATCCCATTTCCGTTTTATAGGTTGGTGTTACAATTCTGGATAACATCATATCTTGCATGGATCGATCTCGATGTCTAATGCTGGTCATATCGGCAAATTTTCTTCTCAGTCATTGGTGTCAATTTGAGATGCGTTTAGCTCAACACAGGTAAATACTAATCAGCCCTACAGTCAATTTCATTTGCTATATCTTCATTACAGAATGTTCGAAGCCAGCAGAGAACATTTGATCCTCGTCTTTCTGGAAGACATACCCAAGCGAAAACGCCCAAAAACATTGCAGTACCTGATGGATGTTAAAACGTATATTAAATGGCCATCGGACATGTCCTCCAACACCAAGTCGGATGAGAAAAAACTCTTCTGGAAGAGAATGCGCAAATCGTTGAAGAACATCTGTTGGGATGGAACACCAGTGTTATAGGTGGTTCGTCTTGCAAACATATACATCTGCACAATGTACCTGATAGAAAGGGGCTCTACAATACTCCTTTTAAGTTACTTACATTAATTTATTTTGCCTTGTATTAGTTGTAGAAATATACAAAAAAAGAATGGTGTTCCTACGTCTTTTGGCGTTTTATTGCATTTTACTGATATCCTCATATTGTACTCTATCAACTATTCTCCCTTTTAGTGGTCCACGGGAGATTTCTATTGTTACGCAAAAGTTTTTCTCATCAAGCTTTTTTAGAACGGCTTCGCTTCCACGATAGGCACCGTTGACAACTCGAATCGGTTTATCCAGCGCAGGAATCACAGTCTCAAGGTGGGCCTGCAAGAGTCAATACCTTAACTATTTATACAAAAGAAAATTTAATTTAAGTTTTACCTGGTCAACTTTAACTTTCTCTCCAGATTCGAGAAATTTAATTTTTCCTCGATACTTATCAATTACCTCCAGCACGACTGCCTTTTGTTTATAGAATTTTTCGCCCAGGGATTTGTCAACAAATTTCACAACAATTCCCTCAGTCAGCCAGTAATCCTTGCGGTTCTGTTTCTCTTTTTTCATTTCCTCTTGTTTGATGATCTGGTCCAGAGCGGATGTTGATGATATTGAGGTGGATGGTCTATCTACGGGTTTGGGCTTTTTGAATACTTTCTCATCATTTTCAGCGGATGGTCGTTTCAGCAAACATGATTTCCCAATGGCAGCAGCATCAGGATTAAATTTCTTTTCCAGTTTTATACCCAGTACAAGCGGCGTGTCTTCGTCACGAACCAACTCTGTGTACTTATCTTCGTCGCTGACTTCATCCCTTTTCTCAGACTTTTTAGCTTTTTCAATTTGCTTATCTATGAATTCCATCATTCTCTCTTGATCGTCCTTTTCCATTTTCTCCTTTTTTTCCAACTTGTTCTGGGCTTCCATAGCCTCGGGGCTACGATCAATGTAAGTGACGAACCAGCCCTTCTCAGTCTCGTCGGCAATACACTGTCCGCTACGTCCAAGCCACTTAACATAATCTGATAGCGTTAGCCAGCGAGTGGCATTCATGTGGATGTGATTTTTGTCTGCAATATATTCCTGATAAACCTTATTCGCAGCAACTCTCTTGGTACCAAATCGTCTTCGCAGAAGTTCCATATATCCATCGGAGAATTCTTTAGAGAAACTGAAGAGGAACTTGCCAGGAGTTTCAGCAAACAGTAGTAATTGGCGTTGGTGGGCTTCGCTGGTGGTGTGGCACTTGAATCCGTTCTCATCACGACACTGCTTCTGACACATTTGGCAATACCATCGAAGTTTCTGCAATCCCTTGGCTTTCATTTTATTAGCCAGGTACTTTGGAGTACCGACCTCTGCCTTACCCATCTTTGATTGCTTTGGATATTTTTTTAGCACAGCAAAATATTAAAAATGTAATTTACCCAAACTATATTCACGTTTACACAAAACAAATCAGAAATGTCAATTCAAGCCATAGAACATTTTTTTGTAGAATACGAGGTTTTTCTTGTCATTCTATATGACAGCGTCAAAATAGTTCTGTTCGTTTAAAAATTAAGTAAAGACACGATGGGGCATTCCGTTTTCATTGCTAGAGCATTTAATGGCGGATTAGGTGGGCACTCTTATGTGATATTCCATTGGGCACATCAGATTTTTATTTCAGATCTCAGATTTTTCGTGGCGAATGGAACATGAAAGCAGATTGATCTGATTTTGTAAATGTATAAGTGCGCTATTTGACAGTACATCAAATGTGCAAATTGTCTTCGTTTGCCGATGGAAACATACGAACTTTAATATAGATAATCATATCGTTGAAAAACCGATATCCACAGGTGACGAGGAAAAAGAATAAGATGATAGCAATTGCTCCAAAATTAAGTCCATGTCCATTATTTACGTTTGTGCTCTGAATAATTGTTTTTCAAGAGGCTTTTCGTAATATATTTTTAAAAACAAATTCTGAATGATGTAAAACAACTGTGAAAAGTATAATGGTTTTAGTGAGAAAATGTGTAAATCTCGAAAAATATCGAGATCTGCAAAAAGTGATCCGGATCAAAAAAAAGATCGATTTTTTTCCAATTTTATTGTAGGTCTGTTTTTTTCCACATCTATCTCAGTGAAGTAAAGTAAAGTAGGATTTTTAACACGCAATTACAATAACTATATAGAGTCTCGAATGTGTCAAACAGTTCGTAGTTGTTGTAATTGCGTGTTAAAAATCCTACTTTACTTTACTTCACTGAGATAGATGTGGAAAAAAAACAGACCTTGTGTCAGAAGGCGATTCAGAGTAGCTAGAGAACTGGAGACCTCGTATGGCGAAGACAAACCAGTATTATTCGAAGAGGACAACAACGATGCAAGATAAGGTGCATGATCTATTACTTGTTCCATATTTACCCAATTTTGTTTTAAATTACCTACTATTTTTGTATGGTTTTTCACAGATTTAACTTTTTCGGCTAAAGGCTTACATCCAATAGAACACGATATAAATTTATAGATAGGCAATGGATCTTATTTGGCCGCGTTAAATTTTTCTATGGATGTAGTTTTATGTAAGCAGCAATGGCCGCGTTCAATACGCTTTTGCCTAGCTAGTCAACAGCCTCTGATTGGTCGATTTGACTGGAAATCTAGGCAAGTTTCGTGTGTTGGCAAGATTTTCTGCCTAATGCTATGATAAACTGTCACCTAAATCACCCCTATCGCCAATAATATTTCCCCCGGAATGTTTCCCATTCAGCAATTTGATTTACATTGCTGAAACATTTCCATCGAAATTTATTGGCGATATCCCTAAAGGACCATTCACATGAGAGCGAACAACGTCGACGAACGAACGAATAATCGCAAGTTTTGACAGTCCATTCACATGAACACTTTTCTAGGTCGCGGCAGTTCGCGAATTTCAGCCATCAGTTTCTACCCGCAATGTCTAGTTTGAGGTTAAGTTCGAACGAATGTTTTATTCGCTAGTTTGTGGAACGCGAATTAAATGATGTGGATTGCGAATAAACTTTGACAATTCGCGTCAAGGGTCTTTTTGTTCGCGGCAAAAAGTTTTGAATTCGAAATTTCGTTATTTGAACTTTGAAGTTTTGAATTCGAAATTTCGTTATTTAAACTTGTTTTCTTAATACATTTTGATGGGATAATTAATTGTCCTCCTGTTGGAATAATAAAATGTGCAATTTTCTGTTTATAAATGCATAAAAAGTGGTTTGTTCGCATTTCATCAATTCGTTCGTTCGCTCTCATGTGAATGGTCCTTAAATATTTAGGTGTCTAAGCATGAACGGGGCAAATGTCTAGTTAATGAATAACGAATAGGTAAGGTATCGAACTATTTACACATGCAATATTTTTTGGTAAATTGCTGGCGATGCTTCAGTCGTCATCAGTCATTTGTCAGTCATTCTCATTATCCGCGACGCTTTTCTCTCACACGATACATCATACATGTAGCAGCTGGGGACTTTATTCCCAAAAGGGCAGCGGATCGCTTATTATGGCGGATTTGTATTTGTGTATTTTCAAAAGCGATTTGCTTAATTCATAAGCGATAGCAGTTTAGGTGACGGGTTGTATGGTGGATTGTTTGCGGATAAAAAAATCCATTAAATACCTGTGACGCGAAAATTTGTCAAACTGCCGCGCATTTGGGAATAACCCCCTGGGATCCTCTCGATAAACTCGAATTATATCTTCGAACGAAATCTAAAATCCAAACCTAGTCTAAAGAAATCTACCTACATACATTTTAAATTTCAAATTCGTAATCACTGCGAACATATACCATTTGGGACACTATGCCATATTTGGACAGTAACCTGTGATCGAATGCAGGGGGTCTAACACGTAACTTGATACAGTTCAGTCGATACAATCGAGCTCTGGCAGCACCTAATTTGTCTCAATCGATTGAACTCGATTGTTTCGATTGAACTCGATTGTATCAAGTTACGTGCTAGACCCCCAGTCGGACCTTCCCTTTAGACTTCATACTCTTGTCCGATTGTTTCCGTGATTCATTGATCCTCCATTAAAAAGGCACTCACCACTCAAATTCCCAAGACAATTTCATTCTTCTTGAGCAATACAAAAATTAAGAAATGAAAATACATAATATTTGATCAATTGAAAAAAAAAAAATAAAAATTGAATTAAAAAAAGATTTAAAATATTTTCGTGTGGAATCTTTTTATTTATATATATTCTTTTTTTGTATCTTTGCGTCACTTTGCTGGCTCATTCTCCTCTTTTTGTTTTTTGTGTTTTTTTTTTTTTGCATCTCGCTTTTTTCATCTTCACTACTTCGATAAATATTTAACATAAAATTGTAATGTCTTTAAATCATTGTAATATAATTTAAACAAACAAAACGTTTACTTCCATTTCTATCTAGAACTACGATTTGTTGTTGTTGATTCTCTTTGTAAATATAATGTAAACATGCTCTGCAAAATTATTTAATAACAAAAAAAAATAATAATTCAAATCGTTTGATTTTATACATAATTATTCTGTTTAATTTTTCTTTAATTTAATTTACTAAACTTCTGACAGTTGATTCGTTTGTATTTCGCACATGTAGGTATTTGCTTCTATTTAAGAAATAGTTATAAACAAAACAACAATAGCTCTTGATTTTAGAGCTTGTGCCACTCACAATACAATACACGATTTCTCACTTACTGTTAATTTTTATTTTAGCTTATGGTGTTAAATTAAATTAATTTTTCGTTTATATTTTTAAGACTTTAAAAAAGCATACGAGTAAATAAAAAAATAAAAATAAAATAAAAAAATAATAATATTATGAAAATGAACAGCAGTAGTTCGACTAAAGCTCAAAATAGGCTTCCGCCAGAGGCACAGACAGATCTCTTTTAGATTTTGTTATCTCCTTTGTTGTTTCACTTGTTGTTGGCTTGGAAAAAGTGTTCGAAGTGTATGTGTGTGTGTATTCATTTTTTATATATATTTTACTCTTTTTTTTTTCAATCAATTAATTAGTAAATATTGTGTATATGATTTTTCGCATTTTTTTTTTCTTCGCAATTTAATATTTTATACATATTTATTATTTTTATATTGGTGTTGATGTTTTTTTTTAATTTTTTTTTTTTTTAATTTATTTTATAATTGAATTGGTTTTCAATTTATTGTTATATTGCGAAATATATATATTTTTTCTCTTCTGAGGTATGAATTTACCAAAAAAAAAACGAAAACAAAAATTGTCTAATAATCCTCTAAATCGAAACAATCGTTATCCATTTCGTCTAGCTGCATACTCTGGAAGTCTACTTTGTACCGCAAAATGCCTGCGGGAGAGAGAGAGAGAAGGACATGGTTGTTGTGTTCATTAGCAATGGTATTTAGGTAATATGATGTAGTAAATAATAAGCAAGGAATACTTTTTTGGCAAAAATGTCTGAATTTATACAACAGAAGATAAGAAAAAAAAAAATCGGTTGAAAGACAAATATAATAATACAAATGTTCAAACAAACAACAATTGCAGTAATGATTTCTAATACAAAAGAAATAGGCACTAAAGGATTTCGTAAATCAATTTAATATCAAAACTGAACTAATATCGAGCGAAATGGAGTTCCCTGCAGCTGTAAGTAACCTATTTGCGCAGTATAGAGCATGTCGGGGCAAAAGTTTTATAATCTTTATTGTTTTTTTGACACAGAAATATATTTAATGGGCATTTTACGAAAAAATAGAAAATAATTGTTGATGCAAATGGAAAACGATGCAAAATACTGACAACAAAACGTGTAATAATAATAGTCGTAAGATCTTCTTCTTTTTTTTTTGTTCGGCGAGGTTATAATCAGGATTATAGGAATCATGACCTTCTTTGGCCCTAGCGAGGTATCCGTCGGAACGGGGAAAATTCTCCGATTTCATATGAATCGGAGGATTTTTGTTTCGAGGTATACTTCGGAACAGCTTTTCGGAACTTTGTTTCGACAAATAAGTAACGCACACTGGCGTTTTGCGTTTCAGTGCGATCAAGTGCGTTTTTACTGATATTTTTGACAGCTTCATACGAATTTTCTTCCGATATGCTCCGACAGGAATTGGTTGCGGAATTTGTTTACGATTTGCAGTGAAGTGTAGATAAATGAATGCAATAAAGAAAAAAACATTTTAGCAAAGTAATTGGTTGTATTTGTTGCTTAAATTTGTGTTTCCAGGGCAAAAACAAACGAAAAAACAAGCACTTAATAGGAAAACCCCGATATACCACGAAACAACATCATGTCAAATCAATGCGTTGTCGCATTTTAATTATTCTTTCCGAAGGCGGATACCTCGAATGTAATTTAATCTCCGACGGAGTATGCGTTGCGGAGAATTCTCCGTTCGGACGGATACCTCGCTAGGGCCGCTTTACTACATCCCTCTTGATCCGCCTGTGGAGTTCGTCGTAAATAGATCAGAGACCGAAACACCGAAAGAAGAGGAAATCCTATAAATGGTTATTTTTAGAATGCATGGGGCTGTAGGTCCAAGTGGACGAATTACTATTCCAGATCGTATTCTTTCGGCTTAGCTTTTAAACCAAGTTCGTCTCTTTTATATTAATTGGCTTAACCTAGTGTCAAAAATGAACGGAAATCCACTTCATTCATACGCCTGAAATGAACCCTTTAATGCAATTATAACGTAAGAGCACATTGCACATAGGATTAAGCTTAATTACTCGATTGCAATCCTATTCTGGGTGATCACAGAATCCGTCGTATTCGGAATTTTGCTACGAACCCCGAAAGAACTATCACAGAATCCGTCGTAGTGGAAATTTTAGCTACGAATTTAATCCGTCGTAGTGGAAATATTTACTATGAATTTAATTCGTAGCAAAAATGTCCACTACAACGGATTCTGTGATAGTTCTTTTGGGGTTCGTAGCAAAATTCCGAATACGATGGATTCTGTGATCACTCTGATGTTTTTTGTTTAATTCGCAGTATTCCAAAAGTAGCAAAACAAAATTCAACAGATTCAGATTTCTTGAATGTCAAGTGTGACAGGAAAAAAATGTTTGAGTTGCCAGTCACGGAGTCCAATTATTGCCCCTATTGTGTAAGACAACGACAACTACAGTTGAGTTGTCTCTTGGTTGTATGTAATTCAAAACTCGGTATTGTCCGTATTGTCATACACAACCTTGATAGAAAAGTTGGCTGTCAAAACACAACAAAGATGGCGGTGGTTGTCTATAATGTCGTTTTCCATTGGGCAAAAAGAAGCGTCCGGGAGCGTCCGGAATCAAGAAAATCACTTCTGAAACCGTTCCATTGGCGCAAAAAATACTCTTCTGTTGATTCTGAGGAGAGAATTTCGCTTCTTGATTTGAAGTCAGAATCCACTCGAGAAGCACTTACACAAGTGCATTTTATGTATTTTATACAAGCCAGTTGGCAGCAGCCATACAGTAATTTTTGACGTTTCACCAATACGTGAGTGTAGTCGAGCAGAAGCAGTTTTCTTGTTCCATTGGATGTCATAATGAGTGAATCCTCGAGTGAAACCAATGGAAAACGACATAAGTTTTTAGTTAGTTTGGGTTGTGTGAAAGTTCAGTTGAATTGAAGACAACTCGACTCAACTAAGTTGAGTTGTGTTCTACAATAGGGGCATTTATATCTAATGCAAAAAGTTCAAAACATGAACCTACAATTTATGCGATTTCGATTTCTAAAAGAAATCGCCAGAATTCGGAAACATCTATACCTAACTCGATTACGTGCGGATAAAGAAAAATTACAACTAAAAACAAAAAACCAACTGATTTTAGCATGCAGCAATAAAAATTAAACAGGAAAATACAAATTAAATATAGGAAATCATAAAAAACACACAACATTCAAAATTCGTCATCAGAAAATTACCTTAGTCAAAAAGACGCGGTGATTTTATGTTTGAATGCGGGTTTTTGTAAATTTTTTTTTTGTTTAGGGGGATTATTAATACGTGTGTGAGTTCGAACTTCATGATAAGTGTTTTTTTTTATACAATTGGGAGAAATATTAGCCTTAAAATTGTTTTTTTCTTAAATACACGACAATATTATGCACGACAGGTTTTTTCGTATTTTTTGTTTAGTTTAGTTTTTTTTTTAAATTAAATATTACAATAAAAATGCACGCGATCTAAATTTATAAATTTCAAAATTTTTGTTTAGAATAATAGAAAAAAAAAATACTACACAAGAAGATGCGATTCTTCTGGTGCATTGTTTGAGTGAAGTTTTTTCGCTACACATTGCTCTCCCTTTTTTTCTTATTATTAGATACGTATTAATTTTTTTTTATGTTCGTTATTTGTTTTTAGGTGTATTTGTTTAGTAATCATCAAGGTCAACATCATCCAAAGGTTCGTCGGCTTGAAGCGATTGGAAATCTACTTTGTAGCGCAAGATTCCTACGTTTGTGTCAAACAAGTAGCACGGCAAATATAGTTAATGGCCCAACAAACGGAAAAGGGGTTTGTATTATATATATTTATTTAGTTATTTACGTGGCAGCATTAAAATGGAAAAATATGGAAGAAAATGATTTGTTGTTGTTTCTTTTTTATTTTTTTAATACGAATCAAAGTCATATTGTCAGTGGAATTAGCAATAATTTCAGAGGACTTTACGTGGAATGTAAACAAGGAAAAAAACTCACCTCCTATTCCACCGAATCCTCGGACAAACTGACTACCCTCCTGAGATTTGTCGGTAATGATCTCAAGTGTAGCACCGAATATTTTGTAATTGTTCGCAAGCCATTCTAAAAGCGGTTGAGACTCGACTAATTCCATTTCGACCCCACTCTAAAGAAAAATATAGAAAAAAATAAGTCCGATTCTAATGTGAGAATGTGATTGCAAACTAACTTCCTTGTCGGTAAAGTGTGATTTGTCCTTTTCTTGTTCGGGCGTTAGATGTAATACTGTGTTCGACGTAGAGTTGGCATGATTCTTTAGCACGTACCGTTGAATGTCTAGATTCTCCCAGCAAATCAATGTTTCGACTGATCCAAGTTCCAATGCTCTTAGGGTGTCCTCAACGCCAAAGCAGTATTTACCTGTATCCTAAGAACGAAGCGAACAAAAACATTGCATTAAACGGTCTTGGAGTCATCAAATAACATTTTCATTTACCTGAGAAATTTCATCAAAGTAACGGCCTATGAGTTTCTTTTCCTGAATAAATTTGACATTTTGCAATGATTCGGCTGCCAGTTCTATTGCCTGATTAAATCCGTTTTCGCCTCCATAGGAAACGTCCACCAGCTTAATGATTTTTGATTGCAGTCTCTAAAAAAAAAAAATCAAATTTAGTGAGAAAATATTTTGAAAGATCTATCCAACATTTTCCTTACAGGATCAAACATATCAGATTGACTGAGTTCAGTTTTGAAATCAGCACTACCGGCCAGAATAAGCCCCGCAATATTTGGCTTATCATTCGTAATGAACAACTGTGTGGCAACTTCGGCAACTTTTCGCACATAATTGTGACGCTTCTCCATACGCAAACGAGCGAAACGCAACGCAGATTGACCACCACGACCGTGCTTCTTCGGCAGATCCACCGTAAACTTGTGCAATACCTCGCGGGTGTTACCTTGCAGCGTACCAAACAGAGCTCCATTACCATCCATAACGATAAAGCCGAATTTGTTGTCGTCCGCAAGTAGAGCGGTCAACGCTTCCGTGTGAAACTTATTGTCGCACAAGTACAGGGATGTATTGATTGGCTTGAAGGGCTCGAAATCGATATTGACTTTCTTCTCTTTGCCTTCTTCTGTGACAATGGTGCCGCAATATATAACTAAACCGTTTGGAGGCACTGCAGCGAGAAAAGACACACATTTCGAAATCTATGGTTAACTTTTCAGTACGATTAGTGAGGCGGTCTACTTACCTTTGGTGTATAGTTTAAGTCTATGCTGCACAGATGTTATGGCACCTAGAACAGACAGCCGATTGACGCGTGATTTGATGTTTGACGCAGTTCCGAATTCATCCGCCAACATTTTGCTTACACGTGAAATTTGATCTTTTGGCGGAATAATTAGAGAAATCATACTGGTGCCATTGCTGTGGAAGACAAAAATCATGTTTGTTTTAATATTCGTTATAATGTGAATTTTTTGCATTTTTTGTGTATTTATAGTGAGAGATTTTTACTACCTGTCGATGAGTGTGTTTTTTTGCCAGAATGCAATAGCAAAAGAAACATTGTAATGGCAAAATTGGAAGGCGGGAGACTGTTAATGATTTTACGCCGTACATATGGTAAAAACCAGAAGCAAGCAACTAAAACTGCACATTTAAGATGACTTTATTTAACTCAAAATCGCCTTCTTCAAAAACCACAATCAATGAAAATGATTCGGGAAGAGCTATTTCTCGAAACTGTGTTACATATTTACAAAACTCCATGAGTGTATAATATCTGGCAACTTCTAGAGGGGTAAACTGAATTTTTAGTGACGGCAAGTAATTATTGATTAAAATGTAAAAAGGAGTAGGGGGCTCTTGCGTACTCCATACGTCAGTAGATGAAATTTATGTACAACTTTCCTGATAGTATTTAAAAGGCTAAGTACTTATGTACCTCTAATTGTTTGCTGCTTTTGAATTCAAAAGGAACCAAATTCAAATGATTTGAAATATTACGAAATATAAGATAATATCCTCAGGAATTGATAATACAATATTGTGTATATATTAGTACTTAAAATAAGTTATCATCTGTTATGTTCACTTCAATTTAGTTAGGCAGTAAAACACATTAAGTTCAATTCTTCAATTTTAATTCATTCGTATAATTAGGCTTAAGGTAGGTAGGTATAATTATAAGTAATTGGGAAGGTACTTCTCTTCTAACAGTGGTCGACAATCGAATGATCTCTTAGCATATATGTATCTATATTCTTAACATGATCTTTTATTGTATACTAGGTATGCTGTACTTTGTATTTAACTTCTTCACACATCATACATCATACATGTTAGATAGTAGGTACATATTATTCTTAATATATTATTATAGTAGTTTTAGTTTATACATATTAGTCGATGTAAAGGCATGCGTTATATATTTCTTAATGACTTACATAAAACATAACAATCTTCCCCCTTTTAAATAAATCACCGCTTATTTTTGTTGCAATTCATTTTTGAATATTTTTTCTTAATTCTTTCAGATCTCCGAACTTCATTCAATTTAACACTTTGTCTTTTCTTTTGTTTTTGCGTTGATTTATTTAAACGTGAAGAAGACTGATTACTTTGTTCCGACTTTGAGGGATTTATCTGTTTTTTAATTTCATTTCTTAAATATGGATTTACATAATGATCAATATTTTGCAATTCGGATTTTTTAATCTGATTGAAATGAACGTAACGAACCTTATTGTTAACTTTAATTAAACATGTCAAAGGACTTAACTCTTGTAAAAATTTACCCGGAATCCAATTTACATATTCATTTCTAAAATGGTTTCGATATAAAATGTCCTCCCCCTCTTGGAACTTTGTATTTTTAAAAGAGTTAATCACTTTGTTCTTATTTGATATATTTTCTGACTTCTTGATTTTATTTTTCCTAACCTTTTCGGAATATCTCATTAAATTATTTTTCTCAAATTTCTTATTATTAATATTGTCTAGTAATATTTTAGGTTTAAAGGCAAAGATCAATTCCGCTGGCGTATTGGAGCTATTGCTTATTGGCGTATTACGTTGGTTTGACAAAAATTTGGAAATTGCCTCATTAATATCCATACTTTTATTTTCTAACAAAAATTTTTTAAGGACCTTCTTTCCCGTTTGCACATTGCGCTCAGCTAACCCGTTGCTCTGAGGGTGGTAAGGTGGTGACTTACTTAATTTTATACCGTGACTCTCGCAAAAACTTCTAAATTTAAACGACCCAAATGGTGGCCCATTATCTGTTACTATTTCGCCCGGAAAACCAAAGGTTGCAAAAAACTTTGTTAAAATCTGGATAACCTTTTCAGCAGTGTTGCTTGGAATTAGCGCAATATCGCAGTACTTGCTAAAGGCATCAACTACAATCAGAAACTGAAATTTTGAAAAATAAAAAAAATCTAGGTGAATACGCTGAAATGGGTATTCGCAGGTATACCACCTTGATTCGACCTTTTCTTTAGCAACATTCATTGTCGACTGACAAACATTACAACGTTTAATAAACGTCTCTATACATTTATCAATACTTGGCCACCAGACGTAAGACCTTGCTATTGATTTCATTTTGACAATTCCAATATGGTTCATACTGTGCAGCAACTTTAGAACCTCGGCCTGTAATCTTAATGGAATAACTAATCTGTCTCCATAAAATATTTTATTCTCTTCCGCAGCAAGACTATTACGAACTCGGAAATATGACTTAATCTGACTCGACATTTTACTTGGCCATTGATTCTTTTTTATACACGCATACACCTCTGACAAAAAATTGTCTCTTACAGTCTCTTTTTGAACCAGATCTGTATCCACTACCATTGATTTATTAGAATCCACAGTTATAGAATTAATTAGACTGACTGCATCGACATTAGTTGACGCTGTAATTGGCAAACGAGACAAAGCATCTGCGTTTTGCATTTGGGAGCTTTTACGGTATTCAATCGAATAGTCATACAAAGAGAGAATTACAGCCCACCTTTGTAACCGTGCCGCCGCCACACCCGCTGTTCCCTTTCTCGGATTGAAAATCTCCTTAAGAGCCTGATGGTCCGTATATATTTTAAAAGGCTTCCCAAAAATATATTTATGGAATTTTTTTATCGCAAATATAATCGCGAGAGCCTCTCTGTGAAGCTGGGAGTAATTTTTTTCCGCTGCCGACAACGAACTTGAAACGAATAACACGGGCCGCTCTATTCCATTCACCATGTGTGACAACACTGCTCCCACACCGTACGGACTCGCATCCGTCGCAATTATGATGGGTTTGTTTGGATCAAACATTTCCAATATATTATGCTGTGTCAGAAGCATTTTACTAGACTCGAAACATAATTGGATTTGATTAGACCACACAAATTCTTTATTTTTTTGTAACAAGGAATATAAGTCCTTTAATTTCGTTGAAAGATTTGGTATGAATCTACCATAGTAGTTCAATAATCCTAAATAGGATTGTAGTTGCTGCAAATTTATTGGAGCAGGAGCGTCTACTATCGCTCGAATTTTTTCAGGGTTTGGGGAAATGTTCCCGTTAGACAAAATATGACCAAGATATTGCACACTTTTTTCGAGAAATTTGCATTTCCCTATATTAATTTTTACGTTATACTCACTTAGCCGTTTGAGTACCTCACAACAATTTGCCTTACAACTGTTCTCATCAGAACCACCAATTATGATGTCATCAATAAAACAAAAAACATTTTTGAGATTTTTAAGTATTTGGTCCATTGTGCATTGAAAAGCAGATGGTGCCATACTGACACCAAATGGCAAACGTGTATATTGGAACAGTCCTCGATGCGTATTGATGGTCAGATATTCGCGGCTGGCTTCGGTTACTTTCAACTGTTGATAAGCACCAGACAAATCAATGGTACAAAACACTTTGCAGTTTGCCAAACTCGCGAATATCTCATCAATCACCGGTAAGGGGTAATGCTCGGTGACTATGCATTTATTTATTGTTACTCGACAATCCATACAAATGCGTAATTCACCATTTTGCTTTGGGACACAAACAATTGGACTTGCCCACGAACTGGACTTGACTGGCAATAAAATGTTGTTTTCTACTAAACGATCTAGTTCGGCCTCCACCTTGTCTTTTATTCTCAGTGGCACGGAATATGCCTTGTGGAAAATTGGCGAGATATTCTCCTTAAGAACAATGTTAATCTCAAAATTATTAATGGTTTCGCTTGGCCGAGACGTAAGCACATTAGGGAAAGAGGATTTGATTAAATCTATAAAACTACATTGGACTTTATGTACATACTCTTTTGAATCTCCAAATAATTTGTCTTTCCAAAGGGGTGTTATTACTTTCAGCCACGTTCTCCCTAATAGCGGTGTGAAATTATGGCTGCTATCTACCACTATCAGCTCTAATTGATACGATCTCCCTTGATACTCCACGCGGACATTGATCTTTCCTTGCACATTTAGTTTTTGACCTGTAAGTGTAATAAGAGTATTAACATCAGACTGCAAGGGTATATACGACAATTTAGACTTATAGTCATTAAAACTTATTAATGAATGGCAAGCTCCTGTGTCTAACTCCATCGGTAAATGCTGATTTTCCACGACTATATTTTGCACGATGTACTCCGACTCTTCCTGAGTGACTGACTTCACGACTTTTATCTTTTTGGACTTCGGCTGGTTGCAGACTACTGATGTATGCCCGATTCGATTGCAGTTATAACACTTCCAGTTTTTTGCTGGACAGGTCTTGTAGTCGTGTTGGCGACCACAACGCTGACACCTTCCCCACTTTGCACTGTTTAGATTCGACTTTGACTTTTGATGTGTGTTAGTCGATGCTGCCTTGATAGAAAACTGGGTCATAACCTTCGGATGAATCGCTCTCGATTCCTTGGTAGACATCTCCATTGTTAACGCGATATTACAACATTTTTCGAAGGTCAATGATGAATCATTTAATAAGGCGCGTTGAATTTCTTCACAACGGATTCCCGCTATAAATCGGTCAGTTAAGGCGTCATCTAAAGCATATGCTTTATATTCTAGTGGTTTGACTTCCTTCATTTTATCACAGCATTTGATTGACGTTCCACTACTTGCTTCTTTTAAATAATCACCAAAACCACATGTTTGCGCTACCTCCTTTAAGCGGATTATAAATTCCTGCACACTTTGCCCCTCTTCTTGCACTATTTTATTAAATTTATAGCGCTCTGCTCTGATGTTTAAACGTGGAGCAAAATACTTTTGCAGAGCTCCGATTAACTCATTATATGTACACGTGGATGGACTTTTTGGTTGCACTAATGACTTTAGTATTTTAAATGTGTTTTTTCCAATAAGATTAAGCAAAATAAGGGATTTTTTACTTTGTTCGGTAATGGAATTTATTTCGAAGTAAATACGAAGCCGTTCATTGTAGGTTTCAAAATCGTCACCCGGTTCATATTCCTCCATTCTTCCGAAAATTTGATTATTTGCCATTTTTTTTTTCTAGGTAGCAATACTATGTGCACACGCGATTTTTTTTTGTTTTCCTCGTCGCCAATTTGTTATGTTCACTTCAATTTAGTTAGGCAGTAAAACACATTAAGTTCAATTCTTCAATTTTAATTCATTCGTATAATTAGGCTTAAGGTAGGTAGGTATAATTATAAGTAATTGGGAAGGTACTTCTCTTCTAACAGTGGTCGACAATCGAATGATCTCTTAGCATATATGTATCTATATTCTTAACATGATCTTTTATTGTATACTAGGTATGCTGTACTTTGTATTTAACTTCTTCACACATCATACATCATACATGTTAGATAGTAGGTACATATTATTCTTAATATATTATTATAGTAGTTTTAGTTTATACATATTAGTCGATGTAAAGGCATGCGTTATATATTTCTTAATGACTTACATAAAACATAACACAAAACATTTACATAAAGAGTAAAATCGTTCATGTTTTGTGGAAAATTAAAATATTGCGCTTATCACATTATTGAGCACTCATTTAATTATCAAAATAAAGAAAATCGCACAATATAAATCCGTTTCTGTAAACGTGGTACAGTCGCATCATAGATGAACTAGAATCAACATAGCGACAGAAAATCCGATTATAATAAAATCAATTTCAATGAAAAAATCCAAACGAATAATGCTTAATGCCTTGATATATGTATCTACGTCATCTAAAATTGCGTGACACATTTCCACCTTTTGCCTTCATATCCGAAACAAAAAAAAAAACAACTCCCCGAAAATTCAACACCAAACAAACTCCATTGAGCTTAAACTGGATCGAACTAGATGCGTCCACCTAACTACAGTACAAACTCATTACGAATGGCCAACGTGTTGCGCGTTCTTAGGCAAAGCATATCTACATGAATTGAGTTGCCTACTTAGTTAACTGGTGAGTGAATGTTTTAGTACACGCATTCTTGTTAAGAGTTAGAATTGCATTCGTTTTTACAGCTCACCATTAGCATGTATATTGAGTTTGTGTAAAAAAAAAAAACAGTTTAACAATCTTCGAACTTACATAACAAAAACTCATAAACTAGAACTAGTGGCATTTACTTCGACTACCAAAACCGATAACCATTTGTTTACAAGTGCTGCACGCTGTGCTTATTCCTTAGAATAAGCGGGAGATGTTTTTTTTTTCGAATCCGAATGTAAAAGGGCGAAGTGCACCATCGCGTCGAGAGAACATTGGCAGATTGAAAAACATACAAAAAGCGAAACAAATAACATCAACCCACCAACAACTCTCATGTTTTGCAAATTTAATTAAACAACCTTCAAATAACTTTTTTTTTTATTTGTGTGCTCCTTGTCTTTGCTCTTTTCGCTCGACGCTGCAATTTCCACCTCATGAATATTTTTTGGTTTCGCGCACCAAAAACGAGGAAATTGACGACAGAGGAGTGGTAGAGCATAGAGCTCTCACAGAAGTCAACTCCCTACAGAGGCGTTTCTTTTTTTCTGCATTAAAAATAAAATACTCTAGAATTTACCGAATCATTGTGAGTGATTCTAAGACATCGTTTATCTTATGAACATCAAAATGTTTCCTTTTTAAAATGCTGTCGCATTACGAATGAAAAAGTGACAAAGACAATGGACAAAGAAAGTTGGTGCGCTAAAACAGCCTAGCAACATACATTTCTTTGATTCTCTTACAAAATAAAGAAAAATAAATATATATTGACAAAATGATTTTAATTGGTACTCACCCACGGGCCATTTCCAAACTCTTGATGAGTTTCTTGATTTTCCAGATTTCCACATTACGATCAGCGGACGTCTCTTCAGACATCTTGAGTTTTCTTTAATTCCTTGGAGGTACGTTTGTGGGACAAAATTTGATTCACTTCGATAACTAAGATAATTAACGTTAAGCTAAATTAAATATTTATTAGGTGAAAAACTAAAAAAAAATATATGCAAACAGCGTTGAAAACAAATAGGACGAATTTTGTGTGTTGGTATAAAAAAAAATAATTCTGTATTAATTTGCCCAAGACGAAAGGTTCTCGTGGCAAAATATGGCGTTTGACTAGGCGCACATCACACACGTTCCAGTCCCGCAAGTGATTACAAAATGCCATGCCATTGCAAAAATAAAACTCTATTTGTCTTTTTCGTTTATGTTTCGTTCGTATAGATAAAAACGTTCCACTGGTTAAGTAGAGATTTCACACATCTATTACCGTCCTTGTTGTTCTTCTTTGAAGACGTTTCGTTTCCACAGTTGCAGACTTTCTCTTCTCAGAAAATTAAAGGTTTCGAATAACAGCAAGGAGAGGGACGAGGGTTTATGTCAAGCTAAGTGAAACAGACCAAATGGCCTGAAAATCTTTTTTTAGGATAAACTTTGCCAATGGTTAGATTTTACTTACGGTGAAAATAAAAAGATTAACCGCGTACTTGCGAACAAATTTATGAGAAAACTGCTTTGAAATATGCTCTATTTGGCATGAGTAAGATCGAATTAGTTGAGCGAACTTCTCACGCCATGTGCAGTTTTCAAGAAAAGGAACCTTGTGGGACTGGGTTGGACCAAAGTGCTTAATGGGATAATTTTAGCAACAATATGAAATATGGACTGAGGGTATGTTCAAAGATTAACGACTGGATACTTTGCAAAATTAAGTAGAAAAAAAAAATACTGAATGTATTTCAAGAATAGTGTACTTACAATAAAGGACTATTCACATGAGAGTTGGTCGAACTATATACGAACGAACGAATATTCGCGAGTTTCGACAGTCCGTTCACACGAACACTTTTCTTGGTAGCGGCAGTTCGCGAATTTCAGCCATCAGTTTCTACCAGGAATTTCTAATTTGAGGTTAATTCTAGCCGCTAGTTTCTGGAACGCGTTTTAATGATGTGAATTACGAATAAACTTTGACAATTCGCGCCAAGGGTGTTTTCGTTCGCGGAATTGGAGTTTGGAATTCGAAATTTCGTTGTTTAAACTGTTTTTAAATTTGTTTTCTTAATACATTTTGATGTGATAATTAATTTTGAATCTTGGAATAGTAAAATGTGCAATTTTCCGTTTATAAATGCATAAAAAGTGATTTGCTCGCATTTTATCAATTTGTTCGCTCGCTCTCATAATAGTCCTGAATAGGTTTTTTATTTTTCCCCTCATGATCGATATATATCATTAACATGCATGGATTAAAACAACAGTACAAGATCCTATTGTTGTTGTAAACCATGCAATTCAATGACCTCATAGATCATTATGGGAAACAAAAAAGCGTATTGTCGTTTTAAATTGGCCAACTCAGTTTTGATCTGAGATTTTACTGCCTAAACGAACCTAAAACCTTTTATTGTATGAGCTGCCAAAATCACATTTTTTCACATTCACTGGTACCTAATCCATAATAATTTACTTGTCAGATTTTTATACTGATGCGTTTCGAAACAATTAATTTTATAAGCTCAACAAATAATACTTAAATATACAAGCTCTCCCATACTCACCTTTCGTAATGTAAAATTGTAATCAATAGCTTTGAAAACTGCTAAATAAATCATCATCAGTCAATCAAACAATACACACGTCAAAATAAAATATCGATTTTCGTTTGAATCCCATATCGTTCCGGTATTCCTTATCGCAATGTATTTGTTTAGGCACCCTGTATCTATTTGGCTTCGGATGCACTCACCGATGACATTTCTTCATCAGCTGTTAAGTGGAACCCATACCCAGTTAAGCACGCTTCTTTAAATTTATTTAAAACTAAACAATAAGTTCGATTTAAAAACAAAAAAACAAGCAATGGCACCAGCAAACCGAAAATCACTCTACCCAGAGTCTTCCATTCCATATACCGTCTATCTCAAAGCTCCACCGAAAGAAGCTAGTCAAACATTGGAAAATAACGAAAAGTCGCTTCAGCTAAATCCCAGACCCACTTGTAAAAAACAAATTTCTAATATATGTTCATAGCTATCATAACATTCTTATTTTCAAGTTTTAAAAGTCGGTATACTCTCCCAAGTGAAAGGATCAGCTTATTTGGAGTACGGGAACACTAAACTTATGTCGGCGATTTTGCCGCCACGCGAAATAAGCAAACAATCAAAGAAGAAGTAAGTTCATATCGCATTGCTTTCTATGTTTAACTTGAGTTCCTCGACAGTGCGCTGGGGGTGATATCTTGTGACCTAAAATATGCTCCATTTGCAACCAACGATCGAACTCTGAACCTCACCAAAAAAGAACAGTCACTCAGCGTTGCGCTTAAAAAGGCCCTGGAGCCAGTTATCTGCTTGCATGAGTTTCCTAATTTTCAAATCGATATAATGGTCTATATCCTACAAGACGATGGGTGCGCTTTAAGCTCGGCAATCAATTGTTGTGGCGCTGCCCTAGCTGAAGGCGGAATTCCCATCTATGATGTCATTACTGCATCCACACTCAGCATATTAGACGAACATATATTCCTGAATCCCACAGGTATGCTTTACAGGTGCGATATCAATTAAAATTTATCAATTCTGTTATTATTCCAGCTGCTGAAGAGGAACTTGTTCAGGCCGAAGTCGAAGGTGAACACGGTCTCTTTGTCGTTGCAGGCCTTTCTGCAGTGAATCAAATAGCGGAATGCTTTCAGAAAGGCTTTATGACTTATGACACTATCGAGAAACTCACCAACTATGCTCTAAAAGTAAACCAGAGCCTACTTAATACAGTTAAGCATGTTCTTGCGAATAAAGTAAAGCAACACCTCAAGTGATTCTTGTCCAAAATTACGTTTTACGTTGTATTTTTTTTTTTTGATCAGTCAACAATCTAGTTTTTGAAATCTAAGTATCAGTTGCAGCTTCTAGAACAGCTCCCGAGTACGCCAAGTCCCAGTAGTGCTCGACTTGATGTTTCTGGAAAAACTCCCTGGCCATTTTCTCCATTGGGAAAACTTTGAATTTAATTTCACCAAAGTGTCGCCGTTGACTGGTTCCCTCCCAGACTAACACGCACGAATTCGGCACCTCCTGCCCATCGGGGTTCTTGACCATGTCTTCTTCCCATTTGACACGAGTTAACATCAACCGGCGGTATTTCTTTTGCTGTTTTGGACCGCCCTCGACCACGATGACACAACAGTCGCGGAAAAGCACAACCGACCCCGTCATATGCAACTGTTTGGCGTTGGTTTCCACTTTGAACTTCTTGCTGGCGTTATCTTGAAGATCTCGAATGCGATAGACACTGACGTGGACACCACATGACGTGTCCTCCTTGATTTTTCGAATTTTCTTGTCTCTCTTCTGTTCGGTGGTAAGCTTGCGCGCATTGTTGGCGTCTTCGTGGGCCTTCTGGCGTTTGGCCATTTGTTCGCGAACGTGCGCCTCAATCTTGGTCGGATCTTGGACAGCCTCGGTTCCGAGTACACGCATGAGGTTTGAGATTCTAAGCTTGGGCTCCGGAGGTGGCACCAAACCCAATCGAATTTTCTCCTGCTCTTCCTTCCATGCTTCGCGGCGGTTCTGGCGACGCAACTTCTTGCGTTCCTTTTTAGTCAGAAACACGGGTAGGTATACTGGTTTAAGGGGTTCATCTGAAAAAGAAGAACAGTGCATATGAAGTGATGCCTAAAAACAGATCGAGATCGAGACAGATCGACTCACTCGGTGGTTTCATCTGCGTTGGATGCTCAATCAAATTAGTGATGGCCGATCGGCGAATGCAAATCTTTCCATTGCTGTCCATTGTGTTGAGGTCATTGGCCAATATAACCGAATCCCACCACTCCATGCTGGGTACATCATCTGGTGTGTCTTGCTTTGGCGCAATCAGAGCCAATTTGGTCGCTGAACTGATGCCCGTCTTCCTGGCAATCTGTGAAATCTCGTTTTGCAATTTTTCCAGCTGCGACTTCATACGCATACGCTCAGCCATTTGAAGAAATTTGCCGGGCTCGTGGAATCGCAACATTCTCTTGTTACGAAGAATCGGTTTCAGAGCGATCCGGTCGTCAAAGAACTTTACATTATCATCGGGACCGGCTTTGTCGATAACTTGATTCTTTGTGAAAACTTCTCGCTTTTTAGCGCGAATATTTGCTTTGAGTGTGGGAGTCAGTGTTGGAATATTGACTGCCCGACCACTCTTATCTATGGTTCTACCTTCATCATCGAGAATGAGTGGTTTTGGGCGATCCTGCACAGCCGGAGGAATGATACTCGCCAAAGTCCCCGAAAGCTTGGCTCGAATTTGTGCCTGGAGTTCAGCAATTTTGCGAGCTTTCTCCGAATCTTCCGGCTTCTTGGCAAATACCTGCGAGGCTAGAGCAGCAGGAAGTCCAATTTGAGGAGTAGGAGCAGTAACAGGATCTTTAGACTTTAAGTTGCTCAGAGCTCTCTTACGTTCTTCAATCTCTCGCTGTGCATTTGCCATCATAAGCTTGATTTGATTGGAACTTAGATTGCTCGCAGCAGGCTTGGAATCTAGTTTTGATTGAATTCCAGCATTTATTGCAGGTGGTTTTAGTTCTTCAACGCGTTGCTTTTTTACATCCTTTTCGCGATTGGTAGACTCATCGTTGGAGCGTTTCTTTGCCTTTTGTGCACTGTTACGATAATCATCCAAGTGTTGCAGGATCTTTTCCGTAAGACGAGAGGCTTTCTTCGAGTCCACAACAGTGGCAATCTTATCTCCAATGCGACGCTTATCGTAGCCATTGTAGAGGCAGTGCTCGATTGTGTTGACTAGAGAGCGGTCATCAGAGCCAACAGCTTTAGAGACAATTGATGATATATCCGAATGTAGATCTTCAATTTCTTTACGTGAATAGTACGTCATTTTTGTCTTCTTGCAATGTTTAACAAACAACAAATTACTTTTTCTAATTCCTCAGGCCAAATAAAATTAAACGTTTTGCTGATTAATAGAACTGTCAATTTTCCATTTGACATTCGGATTGACAGCTAAGCGCGTTCAGAGGTTATATATCGATTATTGAAAATAAATATGTTATCGAAACGAACACTCTTCAACGATAACATTTTTCTATGTTTTCAAATGTTGGAGTTGACCAGGGGTCAGATCACGTAAAATAAAAACGATTGAACGATATCGATTTCACGCATACTGTCTCTATCATATATGTGGCAATAAACAGAGACTGCTATTGTCGAACCGATGTCATTCGATCGTTTTCATTTTACGTGATCTGCCCCCAGGAAGTTTTTTTTCTACGAGAGTTTTTACAAGTTCACGCCATATTCGATTCCCGATCTATGAAAAAATTAAAACAAATGTCAGAATTTTTTCATTTCTGATGAAGTTTGAAAAGCATAGACAAAACAACTGAGACTTAATAAGCGCGGACGAAGTCATGATTTTATTTTCGTTGAAATCAAAACAACGAATTGATAAAAATAATCTTTATTCAATACGACACGTCTAATGTTAATAACTATTCGTTTGATTATTTCTGACATTAGAAACTGAACAAACAAATTAAATTAAAACATATAGGTAGCCCACAAATGGGACATAGGTGAAAGGACGTTTTAGTACACATTTTGACAGAATTTTATCATGAGTTCGAGAATCGTGAAGTGTAAAATAAAAAACGACTGTGGAAAGTGAAATGATAAATTAGCTTCAAAGATCGAGAATTGACCCCAAGCAAGAATTTTTTGCCAACTTAGAGAGTTAAAGGCTCTATTTTATTGTTTTTTATTTAATTCTAAAAATATTAGGCTTGTTTTGTGGAACACATAATCTCAGCAAAGTAAAGTAGACGAATGGTGATTAAAGCAATATACTTGGAATAAAGTGGTTCAAACTTGTATTACCTATTAAGCTACATATAATTTTGACAAATCAAGAAAAAACAATTTGTGTCCATAGACGGGTTTTGTTGAACATCTATAGGCATATTTTTTTGGGAATCTATAGCTAGCTCACTTTTACTTTTACATGCAAAATTGGTATACTCACTTTTGGTTATGTTATACTCACTTTTGGTTTTACATGCAAAATTGTTATACTCACTTCCCAAAAAAATACGCCTTATCTCAGCAAAGCAAAGCAAAGTAGAATTCAGGCTGAATTACAAATTAAATTGTTTTGATTCTGATCGATTCATTATGCGAATTTCATGATTTTATTTATGACATATGGATCTTAAGAACAAACTACAAGAAAGGCTATGTAAATCGGGTTAAGGACGTGTGCAGCTCTTATGCAAAATATAGATTTTTAATAAGCTGATTCGTCAAATTGTAAAATCTCGATTACAAGTTAATTGATACCCGTTGATGACAATTAAGGTCGTGTGTCAATTATTGGGCTAAATAATTATCCTCGGCTAATTTTTGGTCACTTATGAAAGTGTTGAAAGAAAAGTTCACCAAACTGCAAGCTTAAAACAGAGATTTATCGAATTTAACGCTATTAATTGATTGAAATTCAGTGTTTTATTTAACATTCTAGCAAAAGAAAACTTCAAAAAAATAGCCTATAGGATAATTTATTATTTTGCTCCAGGTGCAGGATAATTTTTTGACAGCTGAAAATTCGTTTTCCAACACCATAGTGTCAGAAAATTATCCAAGGATAATTATTTAGGCCAATTGACACACGTCTAAAAAAACGTATTTAATATCTCTATTGCATGACCAGCTTAAATTCAAAAATATCCCTGCTTTCATCGATAACAATTCAGATAAATTCCATTCCAATTCAGCTTTTGTTTTGACTTTCTACACGCACACAAACTCAGCTGCACCAGTCCGCCATGTTTGAAGCCGCTTTGGAAGAATTTTGACGTCCATTACTTCATGGTGGATAATTTTCGGCATTTCTAGCCAGTTTTAGTTTAATTATTGAGTGAAATCTACTTGTAAACTGTGAAATGGCATCTGAAGAAGACAATGATGATACTTTTCAAGGTAAGTGAATGCATTTTATACCGGTATTCGTCAATTGCAAATTTCGTGTGCCAAATTTGCTTTGTTCCCGCGTGCCATGTTCATGATGCAATTTTTTCCCTCAACAATGTTTTTGATTGGAAAGATACTTTGAAGTGTTTGCTAAAGATAAGCCATTAGGGTATTTCCTATTAAATTATACACTATACGGAGAATTTTCTGTGAAATTATTCATGTTACCAAAAAAATTTGGGTTTCCTTTTTTTCGAAGAAAAAGTTTATACATATATAGTTATCTCGCTTTAGAATAAGTGGAAACGATTCTTTCCCAATAAACAGTTGACATATTATTGGATGGAATAATTCGGTGCTTGAAAGGGATATTTTTGTTTCGCGGTATGGATGGAACTGAAATATTGGTTGAATTTTCGGGAGCTTATTTACTTGTTGACAGGTGAGGATGGAAAGTTTTCAGTGTTTTGCGTATTTAGTGCTTGCGTCCAACCTACCCCTTTCCCCGACCGATTGGGGTTAATTTAATAGTTAATTTAAAATTATGTAAAAGAGAAGATTTTCAACATAAAAGAGATAGTTGTATGGGTTGGGTTTTTATTTTCATTGTGTTCCAGTTGAATAGTGTTCATGATTATAGGAAATTTAAAAAGTTTTTTTTTATGTAGGTATTCAATATAACAAGCTCGTTTATTTCGTTTGCAAAGATTCATATTTCAAGAAAATTTGCAATGAACTTGAATTGATAGAATTGTGCAAATTACTTCGAAATAGCTCAATAATCTTACAAAATAAAAAGAAAATATTTTTTGTTTTTCTGAAAATGACCAGTTACAATGACCATGTAATATGTCTTTGTAAAATCGAAACCAAAAATTTTGCCAAAATATGAATACAGCGCTCTTCTGCACTTTTGGGCTATGGTATAATTTGTCATCAGATTTTATTGCCCCTATTATAGAACACAACTCAACTTAGGCTGCAGTTATAGCCATCAGTAAAATCCATCCGTAAAAAACAAAACAGAACACATTTAGCCATAGCATATCATAGTAATTCAGTGGAATACTTCGAGAAACTGGTTGAGAAGTTGAACAGAAAAAGTTGTTCGTACGGATAAAGAAATTCTTTTTTTTTTAGAAAATTTAAAGATCAATTGCTTAATTTTTTTTGACGAATTAGTTTTATAATTCAAAAGCAACATTTTAAGACCAAGATTGAGATCAACGATTAAGTTTAAGTGCTCCAAAAAAGTGAAACAATTTTTTTACGGATGCAATTTACGGATAGCTATAACAGAAGCCTTGAGTTGAGTTGTCTTCAATTCAACTCAACTTTCACACAACCCAAACTAACCACTGCCATCTTTGTTGTGTTTTGATAGCCAACTTTTCTATCAAGGTTGTGTATGACAATACGGACAATACCGAATTTTGAATTACATAAAACCAAGAGACAACTCAACTGTAGTTGTAGTTGTCTTACACAATAAGGGCATATATCCAAGTATGATGACAAACTATTGATTAATAGACTGACAGTTTCCGTACATCCCCTCTCGAGAACTCTTCTATTTGTCAACAAGAAACTATCCATTAAGCGCATAAACATAAGTTTCTAATCAGACATAAATAAAATAGTGATTTACGTTTTATTATACCTAAGTATGGTACAAGCTTGCAAAACTTGGGTTAAAATAAAACTACGTGTCAATATCAACGTCGCAATAATTTCACATCAATACGAAATATCCTAGCACCGTTGAACACTACCAGTCGCCTTGAAAACAATGCGCACTGACATTTTTCACCCCACTCCCTCCCCCACGCGTGAAAGACTCATCTATTCTTCTGTAATTTTCCATTTCTTTCTTACATTTTCATTCCATCCGTTCCTCCGACTATCGCACAAGCGAAAGAGCGAGACCAACATACTACGCACATATATAATTCCATACAATTTCGATTCATTGTTGCTTGGACGTGGCAGCCATGACGTGATTTTTGACTTTGACTTGGGTCTCTTGTTAGTTGGAAAAATTTAATTTACAATTTTACTCATTCTAAATGCCAATTAATTACATTCTCAAACTTCCATTACCCAACAACAAACTAGTGTTTAATTTGCATTGAAAATTCCAACTCCATCTCAAACGGTTACCATCGAAATATAAAGTGAAAGTATTGCTCCTACTTGACTGCTCTGCTGCGTGTGTGCGATTTTTTTTCTTTTCATTCTCATCGACTTATTTTTGTGAAAAGAAAAAATACAAACTAATCAAAGGCAAATATCAAAAATATATTACATATTTCCAAAAGTCACAAGCAATTCCATAAACTCTAAAGAAAAGGGTAGAAGGAAAATAAAAAAAAAATAAAAGAAAAATTTAATTATATATGAAAGTACCGTGAAGGTTTGTGTAGTGCGGAGTTCTTCCTTTTATATCGGTCCTGTGGTGTGCTTGTTGAACCAGAAATATATTTATTTTTTTCTTGGACTTTTGAGCAACAGAAAAAGTGTCGAAAATAGTTGAGAAATTTTATGGACAAAAAAAAAATTCCTACTTAAAAGAATTAGAATTTCGATTGTTGCTCTCTTTTTTTTTCATTATTTTTTCCTTTTCTGTGTGCTGTGTGTGCGATAAAAAATAGAAAAGGTAAAAGAACTGCGACGACAAGAGGATTTTCCTTTTTTTGGGGACTTTTCCTAGCCAACAGCCAGCCAGTGGTGGATGTGACCATATTATGCAGCCACAACCACAACATAGTTGAAAGTTTACGTCTCTTAACCCAATTAAATTAGTCGAAAAAGCGTAGATATACATAAATAATAAATAATCAAAAGGTAGAAAAAAAAAAGAAGAATTGTGAAAAAAGTATCAGTAGCAATCAAGAGGAAAAACGTAGGAGGAGAATCGCAGGGGAGAGAAGCAGAAAATTGAAAGAAGAAGAAGGAGAAAAAAGACCAAGTAAGGCGGAGCAAGATAGCGGCAGCAGCTGTTTGCCAGTGGGGCTCGCAAGACAGTGCGACGAAAAAAGAGAGCAATAGCCTACACTCAACTAACAAGTTATGACAAATTCATGTGTTTCGTCAAAATGGCTTCCTCATATTCAAACTGGCAACTATGGAATGTCTCAGAATTGCATAGATGAGAGCAAGCAGTTTATTTTCGTAAAGTTAACTGATTCCGCGTACCGAGCTGTCGAAGAATACCAAAAGAACGAGACTAAATGCAGCGCACGAGCTAAAATCCAAGTTATTGGGAACGGTGGTGTCATATCATTCCCAACGGCAGACGACAGCGAAGGCCAAAAGTTTGGATTTGCCATTGATGATATTGAGGGATCATTCGAGTGCATTAAACAGACGCAAAATGACCTGGACGTGCTGGGTACACTGCCATACAAGATGCGGATACAGGCAAACGACGATGTGTACGAAAAGACTAGACATCGCATGGCTGTCGCCGAGGAAACACAAAAAAACAAGTGCACCAGGGAGATCAAACCGAATCAAACGGACATTGGAAGGAAGGTGAAGTTGAAAAACAGCATTGGCAGTGGGGGTGGAGGAGGTAGAGAGTCTGGAAGCAATAATAATGGCAATATAAGTAACAATGGGAGTGGCAATGGAAGCAGGAATGGAATTAGTGGTGGAGTTAATAGTAGTAGCAGTGTGCTTCCTAAACGAGATTTAATATCTTCCAATTGCAGTCCGATTGCGTCGATTGTTAATAGTAGTAGTAGCAGCATTAACAGCCACCCACTCAAGACATCATCAAACTCAAGGTCACCGAATCCATCAATGTCTTCGTCCAGAAGTTCCAACAACAACAATAGCCAGAACAACAGCAATCTCGTTGGCATGCCAACATCTGCCTCATCTCTATCGTCAGCGTTGTCATCGGCCGCTGGTTCGGGTACGTCGGGCATTAACAATGGCTACTTCCGAGGCAACAGTCCAGAGATGAAGACAAACGCGAACAACAAAAACGGTCCAAACTTAGCCGGAAACAATCGAACGAAAGGCAAAACATTGGGTAGCGGAAATGGACCAGGAATCGGTATGAATTCCAATAACAATCGCCACAAGGGAAACGATATTACCAAGCGAAACATACGAGAGAGATTGATACACCTGCTGGCACTCAAGCCATTCAAGAAACCCGAACTGTATTCCCGTCTGCAGAACGAGGGTATTAGAGACCGTGAAAAGTCGTTGATAAGCACTATACTGAAGGAAATTTCAACAATGCGTGACAACACCTACAACCTGAAGCGGCCGATGTGGAACGATGTGAATGAGAATTGGCAGTTTTACACAGAACAAGAGCTACAGATGCTTAAGCGGCGAAAACCACAAAACCTAACACCGCCAATTAGCTCAGACGCTGGTAGTTCAACGTCTGGACAGAGCCCAACAAGTACACACAATGGCAGTCCGCCACCAGCTGTTAAACGGCCACCTAGTCTTGATCATCGGGATCGCTGCTACGAAGATCCCATGTCGAAGAAGCCGAGAATAAGTCACTTCAAAAAGGACACAACCAGCATCAGTAACAGTGCGAGCGCTAATCTGTTGGGACCAACCAGTGGTAACGAGAAGAATCAAAATCCAATGAACAATCAAAATCACATTGACACCGATGAGAATTCGGCGGACCTGAGTTACTCCGTTTTGGATAACGATGAGTTTATGATGGGTGGAGTTGGCAACAACAAGCGGAGCGTAGTGGGAAGTGGAGTTTCAACGGCATCTGGGGGTCTTAAGATATATCACAACAATAACAACAAGAGTCCATTCAGTGAGGCAGCAGTACCAGCCAAGCACTTGTCGCCTTATAACAGCACCAGTGGAGGAGGCAATAGTAGACAGCAAACAGCATCACCGAGTACCCTCTGCAGCAGCAGCAGCAGCAATAATAACAACAAACAGAGTGTCATATATTCGCCAAGCCAACAACAACAACAACAACAACAACATCAGCAGCAACAACAAACAATAACGACACCAGCATCAAATCACCATAGCGGTATTTACGGCCATAAGTCGCAGCAGCAGCAGCACCAACAGCAACAGCAGCAAACATCGCAATATCAACAACATCTTCATCACCACCAGCAGCAGCAACAAAAACAGCAGCCGCTTCATTATCAGCAGCCGCCACAGCAGCAGCAACAATCACTGCCGCCGCCACAACAAGTACCCAGACAACAGCAGCATCACCAGAGACATACGCAACAACAACAACAACAACAACAACAACAACAACACCATCATCATCAACAGCAGCAGCAACAGCAAGCGCTGCATCCGCATCCGCAACAGCAGCCAAAACAACCACAATCGCAGCAGCCCCGCTATGACTTCAGTAAGTACACGAAGATCACAACTATCGAGCAGCGTCGTCACTACAAGACTGAATTTGAGAATGATTATGCCGAATACCGCCAGCTCTTGAGCCAGATCGAAAATGTTGGCAAACGATTTCAAATGTTGGCCGACCGCCTTTACACTGCTCGTAACGATGCAGACTACAGCAATATAAAGAAGCAAATTGTCAACGAGTACGAGAGGATACGCAATGAGAAGGCCCATCAGCGAGACAAAATGCGATTTGACTATCTGCACGAGAAGTTGGCGCATATTAAAGGCCTTGTTAGTGATTACGATAAGATGTTGACGGCGCAAGCAGCGACGCAACAGACATCATCCACATCTGGATCGCCAGATCCGGCAGCAATTGCTCCAGCTCAGCAGCATCTGTCAAATGGTACAGAACCCAGTAGCGGCTATTTTTCTCGAAGTAAACTCTATATGACTCCGTCACCACCGCAAAGGATCGATGGTTCTGGTGGGGTCGCTGGTGGCGGGGGAGGAACTGCGGGCGGTAGTAGTGGTGTCATGGAAAACGGTCCAGCGATACATCATCAGCAATCCCGTCATATGATGCCAAATGATGATGATGCCTACTGACGATTGTTTGATGCGACAATTATTTTGTAAGGACTTGCACTTTGAGAACACCCTGCAATCAATTTCAACCGCCAACAACAACAACAACTACAAAAAAACCCAGCAACACAACAGAATAATCAGCGAAGTCGACTACGTCCTAACGAAATAAAACAACAGAAACTAGAAATATATTTTCCACCAGAAATTTAATTTTTATTATTTAATTTGCATCGGTTCGTTTCAATTTATAAATAAATACGAAGAATTATTGAAACATGGTCTGGCCACCGCCCGTTTTGCTGAACTGAAGAGGTTGATATTGTACCTACCACCCTATCCTCTACTCCCTTCTTTTGTTTCTAATATTTTATTTATTTGATGGAAACCCCAACTCAAAATTTGTTAACATTTTTATTACGTTTTAAATAAAAAAAACACATATTTACAAATCTATTCTGAAACGAGTTGATTTTTGTTTTTTCCTAAACAATTAACTTGTTCAAGAGAGCATTTACAAAAAATGAAAATGTACGGCCTTTTTGATTGGGCGGTGTGCGATAAAAAAAAAAAAACAAAAAAGTCGGAAAGAGGTTCGCTAAACGAAGAAGGAATTCACATTACTGCAAAGGCAATGAAAATACGGTAGAAATAGGAGAAGAAGAAAAAGAGAATTACATTTATAAATAAAACAAACAAACATAGATATATATATAAATCAATAAAACAGAAACTAAAAAAAAAAATATAAAGATGCGGTGTTGTAATGTTTTTTATACCAATATTAGAATGATGCAAAACAAAAGAAAATATAAGAAAAATGCAAAAAATATATATACTGAGGAATTTACAGATATAAGTTTTTATTATATAATTATTATTATTATACTTTCCCTTTATTTCATTTTTATTAATTCTACTATTTGTTTTAGTTATTATTTTAATAATTATTTTTTCTTTTTTGAAAATGTTGAGCAAACTACAAAAGCAAAAAAAAAAAAGCAACAAACAAACACATATTACATTACATGCATATATAAAACTATAAATCTATAGTAAATAAAAAAAGGAAGAAACGAAAAACGTAAAAAAATATTTTAATGCGCGAGAAAAACAAAAAAAAAATATATATATATTATATTAAATAATAATACATACTATTGTTATAATTTGAGAGATGATGAAAAAAGAAAACCCAAGAAAACAAATAAAAAAATTATTTTATTTTAAGCAAACATTTAAAAAATGAACAAAAAAAGAACGTTGAGATTTTTATTTATTCACAATGGCTGACAGAAGAGGGGGTTGTTGTTGCAAGAAGAATTTGGCACGCGTTGGCACTATTTTCTTTTGGATTGGTAACTTCATTTTATATTCTTTTCTAGATGAAGAGGAAGCTCAGGAGGAGTCGGTGTTAGCTGCCGAATTGTCGAATGACTCTGATGTTCCACTGAAGCCTACGGTAAGAAAGAAGGTGGTGTATTGAATACAAAAATTAGTTTTTACTTATGCGAAGGAATGGAATGTAATGTGAGTATTTGGAATATGGTGTGAAAACAACATTCGGTGAGTTCACTTGACAAGTGTGAGGTATTCAGATAAATAATGCGGTGCGGAAAATTGGTTCGTTGCACTAGGAAACGGGATCTGTTGGAGACAGATCAAAGAAAGGTAAACATCAAATTGTATTTTCTAACACCGCATTCGAAACCCCATAGAAAAGCTTTGTTAAATGCCGTCAGCCATAGGATCAAGTCCACCTAATAATAATTGCAACCAGACCAACAATAAGGGCCATATTTTCGTGTACCTTACGTGCCCTACGAAATCTCTCTGTTTTCTTTTTGTTAAAGAGTGGTTAAACTTTAGGAACTTTAGGTTAGGAATCGAGCTTATTCCATATTTTGCTTCTTGCTGCTAGTATTTCGTTCTTTATCGCCTGTCTGCGATTACATGATGAGCGTCATTACTGCAGTTTCGTTTAGTTAAAGGAAAAATCGAGCCAGCTCATCAGATTTTTCAGTTTCCGACGCACATGTGTCGAGGAATTCAGATTACTTTTGCGTTGTGCTTCGCGCCAAGAACCCGTAGCGATTTATAAGTTTCGGTTTTATCTTTGTTGCAGCGATCGATTTTATTTGTCATTGTACCAAGTATGTAGAAGCTTCCTGAGCTGTTGCCATGATTGCCATCATTTGTTATGGAAAGAAAGGTCATTCTTTGAATTTTTGCCATAGTTTTAAGGTTAGTGGCCTTTGACAGCGCCTCGCACCAGAATTATGCCATATATGTTTGGTCTTACAACAGCCGCTGGTACACGGAATACTAGTCGCCGGCATTTCTATAGATACTACCGTACTACCAGGGCAGATGTTCTGAAGAAAATTATTTTTCAAAGTATGCCAAATAAACGTTCCCACTTGACCAACCGCGTGGACATAATTTTGTTCAAAACTCCTTTGGCTACAGTACAAGCAAACCTTGGAACTCATTTCCTGGAGACATATGCCCTTATTGTGATTGTCGATCAGCGATCGTAACGACAATTGTCGATTGCGTCGATTGATTTTAACTATTCGTACGCACAAAATTTGTTCACTTCCAAGAGAAAGCATCGACTAGACATTTATAATCGACTATACGCGACTGTCAAATCGACAAATATCTATCGCAATCGACAATCATACAGTTTCCGATCGATCTACAGTTGTCGATCAACGATCAACTATCGACACTCACAATAGGGGCCATATTTCCAAAGGACGTGCAGCAGTTTAAGTGCAGAAATATAATAATCGGAACCAATCGGAAAGAACTAAATGCTCAAGTACGACAACGCATTCGAATTTTTGAATAAAATTTGGTTCCCGTAAGGACCTAAAAAACACTGGAGAATCATTGTTTAATAATTTTGCAAGGCTGATTGTGATGACATGGTGAGTTGTGGTCATCCAAACACTTATTCATACACACACGTTTGCCAGTTGTTGGCAATTTCCATTGCGGAACTATCCAGTGGGCTTAAAGCGAAAAAAAGGAAGACTTTCACAAGACCTTTGAAACAAAGTTGTGTGCCAACCTAAAGTTGCATATCGCAGAATCGACGATACTCTGGCTGGACCAATAGGGTATACGGTGGTGCTACTCAGTTTGAAGTAAATCAACCTCCAGGCGACCCGATAACGGCGATCAAACATCTGCTTTGTGAATTGTAAACCACACTGACAGGGGTCAATAAGGTATTATTTCTTCACAGCATGTTTTGCGATTCCATCAGCCAATTCTTGTTGGCGTGGCGAATGCATACGCGAATACCAACATTGCATCATTGTATCAAGGTTTGGTTTCAGAAAGTCTACTTGCCTACCGACTTTATAATCAAATCCACTTTATGGACCTAGATAAACACAAGGTGCTAGTACACGGCATGTAGCAAGCCACATACGTATGTAGCACTGACGTCATTTTTACAACAGCGTATGGTCCCAATGGCTACGTGTACAAACTCTCTTTGTGCAGTCTCTGTTGACGTCAGAACTACATACGTATGTGGCTTGCTACATGCCGTGTACTACATAGCACCTTAAAGATTGCTAAATAAACAATCTATCGAATGTGCACGCTTAGCAGTCGCTGGCTTAAAGTCACTGTACGTTTTAACAACTTATGTAAGAGCACCTGATTTATCTCGCTATCTCGTCTGTAGAAACATAACTTTTAGAGAAAAGCGGGCTAAATGGAATCCTCATATTGACTACTTGATTGAACGAATCGGGGATAGGTACAGATATTTTAATCAAATTTTGTCGCAGTTGGAAAACTATTAAACTGGGAGTTTTTCATTGTGAGCTGAGTCCCTCCTTTTCCTGGCAACCGCTACACAAATTTTAACCAATGAACTCACGGTTCGTATTCCTAGTTTTTTTTATACTTATTTCTGAGACGAATATTTCACACTTTGATTTACATTAACACCTGACCGCTGAAAAATCGCAAACAGATGTTCCACATTCTACCGTATTCCTAGACTTGCTATTTATATGTACATATTTCAAAAATAACATCTTCCCCCCCTCACAATCAAATGACACATTATTTTGGTTTCACTCTTTTTTTATTGTACTTTTGTTTGTTTGTCGTCGCGTACAGGAGGAAGATGACGATTACGACCCTGAAGATAATCGTAAAAAGAAAAAAGGTAAAAAACGTAAAACTAAGAATGAAAAAGAAAAGGGTCGTAAGAAGAAGAAACGTAAGAAGAACGAAAGCGAGGAGGAGAGTGATTTCCAGCGTGAAGAAGAAGAAGTCGAATATACAACAACCAAGCGCGGCCGTAAGCGCAAGGACGCCGAGAAGGCGGCCAAGGAAAAGGAGTCTTCCTCATCAGGTAGAGTAAAAGATTCACTAATTCCTTTGATCGATGATGAAATTCTCTGTTGTTCGTCGTCCACGCTGTTGCTTTTCGTTGAATCCTTTCTATACCGCGACACCATTACATGGGAGATCGATTCTGTTCAAATAAAGATTGAAATTTTCTCTTTTAGGAATGCCGTCGGTGGAGGATGTCTGCAAGGCATTTAACGTGACTGATGTTGAAATAGACTACACAGAGACAGACATGCAAACTCTGACTACATCCAAACTATTCCAACAGCATGTACGTCCAATTTTACAGAAGGAGAATTCCAAGGTTCAGACATCAAAGATTATGATGTTGGTTGCCGCCAAATGGAGGGCATTTTGTGAATTAAATCCAAATATACAGAACGAACAAAGCAGAGACGATGAAGAGCCAAGATCGTCTCGATCGTCGCGAAATGAAAAGCCCGACGATATGTACGAGGACGAAGAAGAAGAGGAGGAGGATGAGCAAGAACAGGAACAACGGTCACGCCGTAAACGCGGTCGCGGTGCTAGCAAGAAGGGTCGCAAATCATCGGGCAAGGTGCCCACACTAAAGATAAAATTTGGCAAACGCAAACACGCCAGCTCGGACGAAGACCAGGATGCTAGTGGGGCTTCTGAGCGTGACTCGGATTTGGAGTTCGAGAAAATGCTTCAAAAGTCGGAGGAGAGTAAGGACGAGAATGTTGATGATAACGTTGAAGAAGAAGAACCGCCACCAGTCATTAAGAAGAAGGCCAAGACAAAGTTCGGCAACAAATTTAAAAAGAAGAAGAAGCTCCATAAGACTAACCGCTTCCCCGATGGTGAAGACGGAGATCATGAGCACCAGGACTACTGTGAGGTGTGCCAGCAAGGCGGGGAAATCATACTCTGCGACACATGCCCAAGAGCATATCATTTGGTTTGCTTAGAACCAGAACTAGACGAAGCACCAGAAGGCAAGTGGTCTTGCCCCCATTGTGAAGCTGATGGACCTATGGAGGAGCAAGAAGACGATGAGCATCAAGAGTTCTGCAGAGTGTGCAAGGATGGCGGAGAGTTGCTGTGCTGTGACTCATGCCCGGCAGCTTATCACACTTTTTGCTTGAATCCACCATTGGACACTATTCCGGATGGAGATTGGAAGTGCCCCCGCTGCGGATGTCCCTCGCTCAATGGGAAGGCGGAGAAGATTCTTACTTGGCGCTGGGTGGAGCATAAGGAAGCTTCAACTTCGAAGAAGCAAAAGCCACGCATCCGCGAGTACTTTATCAAGTGGCACAATCAATCGTATTGGCACTGTGAATGGGTAAGTGAGTTGCAAATGGATGTACACCATCCGTTTATGATGCGGTCCTATATGCGCAAGTACGATATGGAAGAGCCACCTAAATTCGAGGAGACTCTGGACGAAGCTGACTCTCGTTATCAGCGAATTCAGCGCCACAAAGCCAAAACACACGGCAAACATGCTGAGTACAGTGAAAACGATTTAGAAGAGCGCTTCTATCGTTACGGCATCAAGCCAGAATGGCTTATTGTCCACCGTGTGATTAACCATCGCACAGCCAGAGATGGCTCACTGATGTACTTGGTGAAGTGGCGTGATCTGCAGTATGACAAGTCTACTTGGGAAGAGGAAACTGATGATATACCCGGTTTAAAGACCGCCATAGAGTACTACATGGATCTAAGGGCGATATGTTCCACAGATACTGTTGCTCGCGCTAAAAAGGGCAAAAAGGGTCGAAAGAGTAAGGTCAAAGAGCTAGAAGAAGATGAACGTTCGACTACATTGTCGCGACGTTACACTCCACCGCCCGAGAAGCCAGTTACAGATCTAAAGAAGAAGTACGATGGCCAGCCGCATTTCTTGGACGAAACTGGAATGCAGCTGCATCCCTATCAGATCGAGGGTATCAATTGGTTGCGGTATTCCTGGGGTCAAAACATCGACACGATTCTCGCCGACGAGATGGGTCTTGGAAAAACCATTCAGACAGTTACATTCTTGTACTCTTTGTACAAGGAGGGTCACTGCAAGGGACCCTTCCTTGTTGCCGTGCCGCTCTCAACCGTCATCAATTGGGAGCGTGAGTTCGAAGTGTGGGCACCGGACTTCTATTGCATCACTTATGTTGGTGACAAGGATTCGCGTGCTGTTATTCGAGAAAACGAGTTGACATTCGAAGAAGGAGCGATTCGCGGCGGTAAGGCGTCCAAAATTCGCACCTCCTCGTACAAATTCAACGTTCTGCTGACCAGTTATGAGTTGATTTCGCTAGATGCAGCCTGCTTGGGTTCCATTGATTGGGCTGTGTTGGTCGTAGATGAAGCGCATCGTTTGAAGAGTAACCAGAGCAAGTTCTTCCGCATTTTGAACAGTTACAATATTGCATACAAGCTGCTGCTGACTGGTACTCCGTTGCAGAATAATTTGGAGGAGCTCTTCCATCTGTTGAATTTCTTGAGCAAGGACAAGTTCAGTGATTTGACCGCGTTCCAGAATGAGTTTGCCGACGTCGCTAAAGAGGAACAGGTAATAATAAAAATAGTTTCACCATGTATCACCATAAATGAAATTTGTTCCATATTCTAGGTAAAACGTCTGCACGAGATGCTGGGCCCTCATATGTTGCGTCGCCTCAAATCCGATGTACTTAAGAACATGCCCTCAAAGTCTGAGTTCATTGTTCGTGTCGAACTGTCGCCGCTTCAGAAAAAATACTACAAATACATATTGACGCGCAACTACGAAGCATTGAACGCCAAGAGTGGTGGAAATTCGTGTTCCCTCATCAACGTAATGATGGACTTGAAAAAGTGCTGCAACCATCCGTATCTGTTTCCATCAGCCGCTGAGGAGGCACCCCTTGCACCTGGAGGTGGCTACGAGTTTGCTTCTTTGACTAAAGCTGCCGGGAAGCTAGTTCTGTTAGCTAAAATGTTGAAGCAACTAAAAGAGCACGGGCATCGCGTTTTGATTTTTTCCCAAATGACCAAGATGTTAGACATTATGGAGGACTTTCTCGAGGGAGAAGGATATAAGTACGAGAGAATTGATGGCGGCATTACCGGAAATCTGCGACAGGAAGCTATTGACAGATTTAATGCACCAGGAGCTCCGCAATTTGTGTTCCTATTGAGTACTCGAGCTGGTGGTTTGGGTATCAATTTGGCGACAGCAGACACCGTCATCATCTACGACTCGGATTGGAACCCGCACAACGATATCCAAGCCTTCTCCCGAGCTCATCGTATAGGGCAGGCAAACAAGGTAATGATTTACCGATTTGTTACCAGAAATTCGGTGGAGGAGCGTGTGACCCAAGTGGCCAAGCGAAAGATGATGTTGACTCACTTAGTTGTCCGTCCCGGAATGGGTGGAAAAGGTGCGAACTTCACAAAACAGGAATTGGATGATATTTTGCGATTCGGCACAGAGGAGCTGTTCAAGGAGGATGGCAAAGAAGAGGAGGCTATTCACTATGACGACAAGGCAGTCGCAGAACTCTTGGATCGTTCCAATCGGGGCATAGAGGAGAAAGAAAGTTGGGCCAATGAGTATTTGTCCTCATTCAAGGTAGCCTCGTACGCTACCAAGGAAGAAAACGAGGAGGAGGAGACGGAGATTATCAAGCAGGAAGCAGAAAATTCAGACCCAGCCTACTGGGTGAAGCTGCTGAGACATCATTACGAGCAGCATCAGGAGGACGTGAGCAGGACTCTGGGCAAGGGCAAACGTGTGAGGAAGCAGGTAAGTTTTACTACAAAGTCTTGTCTTAGATTAGGAGGACAATATAAGTAATGTTCTTTGTTTAAGGTCAACTACACAGATGGTGGTGTTGTTGCCGCTGAACCGCGAGATGATAGCAACTGGCAGGACAACGCTTCTGACTTTAATTCAGACTACTCTGGGGCTTCGGACGAAGACCGGGAAGACGACGACTTTGACGAACGCACCGACAACGGCGAACCATCTAGAAAAGCAAAGAGGCGTGTTGAACGCCGTGACGACCGACCATTGCCACCGCTACTCGCCCGAGTCGGAGGAAATATTGAAGTTCTTGGATTTAATGCTCGCCAAAGGAAGAGTTTCTTGAATGCAATCATGCGCTACGGCATGCCGCCCCAAGATGCGTTTAACTCACAATGGCTGGTGCGGGATTTGCGTGGAAAGTCTGAGCGAAACTTTAAGGCCTACGTGTCATTGTTCATGCGTCACCTTTGCGAGCCTGGAGCTGATAATGCGGAGACTTTCGCCGACGGAGTACCGCGTGAAGGACTCAGTCGTCAACACGTTCTTACACGAATTGGAGTTATGTCGCTCATCCGCAAGAAAGTGCAAGAGTTTGAGCACATTAACGGCTACTACAGTATGCCTGAGCTGATCTTGAAACCCTGCGAACCTGTAAGATCCTACCATCACCAGATCATGAGCAATGACATGGCAGGCTTGGGCGATAAGAGTGCTACGCCAAGTACCAGTGCTACACCCGCAACAAGCGCCGCTCCAAGCCCAGCACCGGCTTCCGAAAAGGGTGAAGACAAGACCATAGTCATTGGCGACGACAGACCAAGAGTAGAGAGCGGCGATGGGTCCACTGGGGATAAGGACGAAAAATCTGGTATCAAGAAAGAATCTAGCGAAGATGACCTACAGTCTATCAAATCCGAGGGTAAAGACAAAGAGAAAGACTCCTCGGAAGCGGACTCGTCATCGGTTAAGAAAGAAGACGAAAAGGACGACTCCAAGGTAGTCACTGAAGACGACGATGACGATGTTCTCATCATCAAAGACGACGGAGAAATCGAGAAACCAAAACCAATGGACCACAAGCGCAATGACACCGCAAAGATCGAGGAGAGCCTAGAAGTGTTGAAACGTAAATTCATGTTTAATATTGCCGATGGTGGATTCACAGAATTGCACACACTCTGGCTCAACGAGGAGAAAGCTGCAGTACCCGGTAGGGAGTATGAAATCTGGCACCGACGTCACGATTATTGGCTGCTGGCTGGCATTGTGACTCATGGCTACGGCCGCTGGCAAGATATCCAAAACGATATTCGCTTTGCAATCATCAATGAGCCCTTCAAAATGGATGTTGGTAAGGGCAACTTCTTGGAAATTAAGAACAAATTCTTGGCTCGCCGCTTCAAGCTTCTAGAGCAAGCGCTGGTCATTGAGGAGCAACTGAGGAGAGCCGCCTTTTTGAATCTAAGCCAAGATCCCAACCACCCGGCAATGTCGCTCAACGCACGCTTCGCCGAAGTCGAATGTTTGGCTGAATCTCATCAACATTTGAGCAAGGAATCGTTAGCTGGCAATAAGCCAGCAAATGCCGTACTTCACAAGGTACTCAACCAGTTGGAGGAGCTCCTATCCGACATGAAGAGTGATGTCTCACGCTTACCAGCAACACTGGCACGTATACCACCGGTGGCTCAGCGCCTTCAGATGTCTGAGAGGTCGATCCTATCGAGATTGGCCGCTACTGCTGGAAATCTACCCAACTCTGGTAAGAAGATACTCAATAGAGGATGAACATTTCATTATTTATTTCCATTTACAGCGCAATTGATGACACAGTTTCCTGCTGGATTCCAAGGTGCTGCTCTGCCAGCTTTCACCGGCAGTCCAGCTGCGAATTTCGGTTCTTTCCGACCACAGTTTTCGGTACCCGGACAACCGTCGACCAGTTTTTCCGCCACAAATTAAAACTCTTTCTAGTTTATATATGTTAATCCATTTTTTTTCATCCCTCCCCTCGAGCCACCATGTAGTTTAGTTTCTTAGTGTTACAATATACATAATTATTACATACATACTATATATATGTATAACTTCTTATCAAACTAAATTCGTACAGAACACACCGTGTCCCACATCGATCCATTTGGATATTTCGCCACCCCATGATATGTGTAATCTTCCATTTTTAGGTTCTTCTTCTGTGGGTCGCGGTCTTGCTTCTACTATATTGTATTTGGGTTTTTTTTATTATTAACGTCACAATAAGATTTTTTAATTCATCAACATAGATATTATCTGTAATGAATAAAAAAAAAATGATAAAATCCATTCCAAGAAAAGTGTGTTAATTTGTTTGCTTTGCTTCTACAATGTTTTTGTTTGGACGAGAAAAGGGGACATCTACCGCTTTGTATGATTCCAGGGAGGCATAATCGTGCTGTGGTGTTGGATTTCACGTATTTATTCAGTGGAATTATTGGGCCATGCAAAAGACTTTGGGCGAAGAGATGGTTTTGCTCGGCTTTGTTTGCACAGAAAGTTTCTTTTTGTTGCGACGCGTTAAAACGTTCTTGAAAGATGTTGCACCTTATGCAGTGTGATTCTGGCGAAAGAATTTAAATTGAATGCGCTTTGTTTGAAGTAAGGGAGGGAAATTGAAGCTAAAACTGAGTGGAGTGCTTGAAAGTTGAAGCGAAAACAAAGAGCGCCTCATAGTGCAATTTTTAGAGTATATGTATGTGCAAACAGAGGCACAATCCTATGGTTGATGGATCAGCGAAATGGAAATAAAATGGAAGCGTCCAATAATATTTCCAAATGTAAGCAATTTTATTTTGCGTGTGTTGACGCAAGGAAATAGTAAACCCACTAAGTAGACACTGCAACTGCAACCATTTTCAGAAAACTCCAGCCGCCTAAAGTCCGGCACATAAGTTGGTTGAGTTGTCGTTCAGTGATGGACTCTCATACACACGTCGGTTGGGTGCGTTCTCATTTATACGATCAATGCGTTCCAGCCATCTCCGACGTTATATGTACTTTAAGATTTTTGAGAGGATCTGCACTGATTTGGACCGATGTATTACATATACCTACGTATTTCGTTTTGGCCTTATTAAAAGCTTAGCTTAAATGTTAAAGGAGACGCTGTCGGCTAAAGTTCTTGTGGTCTCTTGCGGTAGTAGAATTGCATGGCTTTTTGTTTATGCATGTTCGTTACTAGTCCTTTTTGTCCTCTTCAAAAGGTACCTAGGTATGGGCACGTTTATTACTATGTACATTTATATGTATTCCGGAAAATTCTTTCACTTTTCAATACCTAAATCACGCAATTAATCAAATAATTCGATCCAAATCATTTCTGGGTTTTCCTCAATCTCATCTTTGCTTTAAAGTCAATTTAACAATTCATTTAAATCTACAACGCCCGAATGAGATTAACAAAGTCTGCATACCAACTCAGGCAAGAGTGTATATTTAAGGCCGAAGGGTACACACTACACACAACCGCATGCCTTTTTACTAAAACTCAGTGAACCGGCTAATCTATTGCATGTCAACACTGTCGCCGAATGTGAAGACAATTTGTTATTCTCTCGCAAAACTTTTATATGTTTATTGCTAAATGGCATAACAAAGCATACCGAGCCATTCAGCAACAAACAAACGCACACATCCCGCCATTTGGTCCTTCGTTTATTGGGCAATTTATATGCAAGACATGCGATGGATGCGAAAATTGAAGGATGTGTAATGGAAGATGGAATCAGGACCGTTATGCTCATCCAATATACATATACCTATATACCCTGTACATACATATTAGTAATTCGTGTCAAGCTGTGAACAAAAAAACTTGAAGGCAGAGCAAAAAGAAAAGCTAATGAGACATCCCTGTATAAGTATAATCTATAATGTATGCACACATACGCTTCATATTTAATGCTTCAACATAGAATAACTATATTGAATTGGATGACTGGTGGACTTATAATTAATTAATCAGTGTAAGTAGACAACATCTGTGTCGACATTAGGCGGTGATTCTTTGTAAATAATGACCCAAAGTTCTGCTAATGGATAAAAAGTATGTAGACAAAAAACGCCACTGAATTTTCTTTCAAAAGCCAAAGCTAATCATTTTTAGTGTTCAAGTTAAATTCATAATGGCGAAAATTTCACATATAAAATTATTTATTGTGAACGTCAAAATATTTAAGTTTTGTTGTTAAAGTGGTATTTAGCATGCCAATCTCACTTTTCACCCCAAACCAGTCTCAATTCACCATATTGGGCCACTTTACTCCATAATTGCCGGTGCACCGGTAATTACAACTTCATATTCTCATACCAGATGGGGTGAGAAAATTAGAATGTACCATACTACTCCACGTTGAACTTCAATCTGCACGATGGCCATTTAAGGTCACTCTCATTAAGTGTAAACAACTCTCATTTGCGCCCCAATGCTGCACCGTCATCAGTCGTCCTTATGATCATCTTTTTCGTTTCCGCTGCTGGGCCTTTGTTTCTGTTCCGCAGAGTGCCGAAGTAGAGAGAAGAACGATTAAGTAAGCATAAAAGTTACGCAGAGCGCCGGGGCACAAAATTAATTATGAACATTATGCAAGAACAGGAAGGATACGGGGAGGAAAGTATGGAGGTGGATGGCTGCTAAACGAACCAAAAACCCGACAAAGAAAGTTAAAAAAAAAGGTAAAATGCATTTTCGCACTAAACAATGTGGGTTGATGTTATTTTTAGTTTTCCCAACCTCATCCTTTTTTTCTAACCATCTTTATTCTATTTTTTTTTACACCCACACACTTAATTTGCATGAAATTCCGATTCACCCATATCGAATGCATCTAAAGCCCATCGAGCTGTATACAGCAGCACTGAGCCGTTGTAGTGTGTATGTAAACCTTTGCATCGTGTGTCGATATTGTGTTGTGTATGTAGTCCTTCTGTTGTCCTATGTTCTTGCTCGTATCAAGAACTGTATATCAAATTCAGTTAATTACAATATGGTGCCCAGTCGACTGCAATCGAGTGGGTGGCAGTGAATGGATGTGCGTTCATGCAGCAAACAAATCAAAACAATAACAACAACGACGTACATCAGCAACAATAATACATTCACAAAAAAGGTCTCCACTCATACATAAGCACACTATAGAAGCGTGATAGAGTAGAGTAAGGGCGAACAGGTCGTTTTAATAAAAACACAGAGCTAAAAGTTTCTGAATTAACAAAACTGAATAGGCAATAACCAGAGGAGGTATATAGGTGCTTACATAACCTCCTACCTATATTAGATGTAGCGCCCGACTGACGAGCGGTGGGTAGTAGCCTGCCCTTAACCGCCTTCGACTAAGGTGCATCCTGTGCGAAACTGGAAAAACAACCGTCGACGTCGTCGTCTTATCCTTAATATTATGCAAAGCAAAACATATCGTGTACTCCGTCGCTTGGCAGAGTGATGTATTACTGTGAGCTATGCTTAATACATAAAATACAACAGTGAGATACAAAAGTCTTCCAACGTAGAAATGTCACCGAATTGGCAAATAGAGTGAATTCGAAAATCATAGTCAGCCAGCAGTCTTACCTACTTAGTTTGTAATAATCATTATCCTGGGGGGTTATTCCCAAATGCGCGGCGGATCGTATTGAAAGCGACCGTCTTCGCTTTTGGTTATTCTCAAATGCGAACGAGGGCGAAAATGATATTTCCAGTGCTTTCCAGTTTTTCCATTCTGAGTTGCAATTTTCCATGTATTTTTCCAACACTTTGACAGCTTTTTCCCGCCACAGGAATTTAGTTTATTTTTTATCCGCAAACAATCCGCCAGCAATCCGTCACCTATACAGCTATCGCTTTTGATTCGATCAAATCGCTTTTGGAAATACAAAAATACAAATCCGCCATGAAAAGCGATCCGCCGCGCATTTGGGAATAAGCCCCCTGTGACCCTACTCTCTATTTCGTTCCGAAAGTCAATCCTATCTGAAAGTGCTTTTCCTTCCGCTTTTCAATTCGTACCTTAGGTACTTTAGATTTTTCGTACATCAATGCCTTTGACATTTGAAGATTTCATTGTCATTCTACTTTCAAAATAGAGAGTACCAAATATTCGGTTTCGGAAAATTTTACTTTCGGAACGAAATACAGAGTAGGACACCTGGTCTATTTTTTTGATTTATATAATTTTGTACGGATTTGATCAATTGAAGCTCATATTGGCTTTATTTCCTCCTAAACACTACAAGAAATTTCTAATTTTATCTGACATTAGCCGATCACTCTTCTATTCACCATTTCTTAAAAATGCACAGCTTAAGACAGTAGAAGAAGAAGAAGAAGAAGGGAATGAGGCTTTTACGCGTTTAAGTGAATACCCTTTTTATGTTTTCACTGGGATATCTTTTTATATTTGGTAGGAGTATCTTTACCGTCCATGCATTCATGGAGGGCTGGACAAAGTGGCATAAGAGATGCTCCATAGATTGTATTTCCTCTTCGCCGCCGCAGCTTGTCTTTTATTTTAGTTATGTCTTCAATGATGCAGAGTGTCCAGTTATATCTTTGAACTCAGTTTATTAGAACCGAATTAAATCCATCGCAGGGTTAAATAATTCTCTTGGGGTCTTGTTCCCTTCTTTGATTTATTAGTTATAATTATTAGTTATAATTAATCATAAAGTTATAGTTCTCAAAGCAAATTCCCACCACTTATTACGAGCTCAAAATACCAATTTGCAATAGGGCTGAAGCATGCGTTCAAATTTTAATGTTTGTATAAATTTGTCAAATAAAATCTATGTCATAAGGCTAAGAAAAAAACATGGAAACAAAAAATGTACACTCTTTAAAGTCTTATAAACAGCAATTTTATCTGACATAAATTGACTTCGTTGTTTTTCGGTGGCGCAGATATGTATCTACACTTTAGCTCCCCCAAACGGCCCTCCAGCTACAGAAAGTTTAAACAGAAATCACATTATCCCCGCACGTCTAACAACAAACTTCTATCACTCACTGTCATCAAAGTGTCGTCTCCATGTGAGGTTGTTCCAGCGTAAACTGAGAGAAGGTAGGTAGACGAAGGAGAACCCAGCAGACGATAAAACAATTCAAAATCGCTAGGGGTAACCTATTTCTAAACGGTGGTAATTTTTTAATGAAACCCATAAAAATAAACTTAAATAATTTATGTATCATAAAAACACAACAACATTGAACAAAAAAAAAAACAAATCTAACGTCGTTGCACGTAACTGAAACTTTTTGTGGCTTTTAAATTGGGCCGTAAAGTGGCTTACGGGAGGTAAAACACCACGATTTTGGCTAATCATAATCAATCACCATCCAATGGGCTAGATAAATATTTTTCAAAAAATGTAAAATTATGCAGAGAAAATTATTCATTGCAATTAATAATGGCGCTGTCTACATACTTACGAAGTTAACCCTTTTCGGATGTCGCCAAACCACCGACTTATCACGGTGGCCTGGAAATTTAAAGAACAATTTATTCTGAGCGACTTGCATCAATCCGGTATTCAAATCGCCACGTTGTTGGCTCTTTCTAAACGGGGTGAAAATAAAATAAAACGTATTATAAAAGCCTGACGTTTGTTTATCATCATCGTGTTGTCCATTATTAATAGCTTGACTTTGGTTTAGCAAAATGTCTAACATCCGACCGACGTTTGTCAATTTAAACTTTTAGAAAAAAAAAAACAGAAGTTTACAAGCCCGGCAGTGTAAAGTGGTCGACAGATAACAAACTACGCGAATGGAAAATTAATTTCCCTCTCCTTGCTGAGGCCTATTCATCTAGGACGAGGACAAGGACCAGACCTTAATTGGGATTTTGAAACAATTTTTTTTGTTCGCGAATTTATTCCTCTTTCCGTTAGTTGAATCAAAAAACCACCTCGTGTCCTCAAAATGCGCATTTCCGGTGGGGAGTGTCAACACGAATGGCTTGAGTTAGAGTGCGTCCGGGTAGCGGGAAGCGCCCTGCTCCTAAACTGGACCGTGGAAATTTTGTAAATTAGTGCTATGGGAGATTTTGCCTTTTCAAATCACAGAGAAACTTAAGTGGGCTAATCAGGTTGGCCGGATGACGTTGTTAGCAAATAATTTATTTATGTACCTTTTCTCGGCGAATCGATTTCGTCAAACGAAAAGTTTTGATTGAAACTGAAATTGGAAATGTCTACGGGGAGTAGTTAGGAATATAAAAGTGTTTGGATGGACCTGGACTTGTTTGCAGATTACGTGGAATTTTTTATCATATGGCTTCGAGATTAAAATTAAGACACGTATTCGCATTTTCAAAGTTGTTTGCTTGTTATCTTTTTTAATGGAAGAAAAAGATAGCAGTTTTACATTCACCTGTCAAATTATTAATATAAAGTACCGCATAAGTTCTCTTCATTAAAAATTGATTGAATTTTATTCGCATTACATGCTTTATGCTTGCTTGGTTATGCGCAATTTATTATCTATGCTGGTGAGTAATGATGGTAATTGGGAGTGAAATAGCTTTCGTATAGGTATACCTATACCTACATTCATGTGAACTCCTTTGAGCAAAAATAATTCTGTTTGTCACGAGATTAGAAGTAGATATGTTTTTTTTGTAGACTTGTTTTATTGAATATCCATCTCAGCAAAGTAAGGTAAAGTAGAATCTTCAGTATCTACGTAATTAAAAGAACCACATAGAAACTCAGGCTTTTTACGACCCCCCTCTAACTTCGGAACTAATGAAGCCAAAACCTTCAAACTTATAGCATTTAACAAACTCAGTAAAAAAGTTTACCTCATCAAATTCCATCTCTGTAGCATTAGTGGTTTTCAACATACAGGACTTCAAAAATCAAAAAAACCGTAACTGACTGACTCACTCACTCACTTAGATGATGATCATCAAAATTATGAAGCACTTCCGGCTACTGGGGAAAAGTAGAAAACTTTCGATTTTCCATTCAGGGGCGTGGTGTACGCCCACTTTTAAAAAATAGTTATCATTTATTTGTCGCACTTCTCAATTGTCGTCGAATGTTGAAATTTTGTAGAGTCGTATGACTTGTGTACGGATTAAAATTGTATATTCTCCATTCAGGAGGCGTGGTATCCGCCCACTTTTTAAAATCGGTTATTATTTATTTGGGGCAGTTTCGATTGCCGTAGAATGTTTTTTTGTAGACTTGTAGATATCCCATTATTTTTCGTAGCTAGCTATAGTTCAACAAGCTTTATAATAGGTGCGTTTTTATGAAACCTCGCCAGCCAGTGGTTGCCAGTAGTTGCCAGCTGAGGCACATTTCACATGCTAATTAAAACAACAACCTGCTGGCAACTGCTGGCAATAACTCTTGATTTCCTAAATTAAATTCAATTCACAATGAACAAACAGGTGGCGCTGAAAGCAACAAGTGGCTTAGAACAATCGTCCAAATGAACGGCTGGCTGGCGAGGTTTCAAAAAAACATGCCTAATATTGAATTCAAGAGAAAATACAAATTCACAGATGATTCTACATTTTCTTTATGCTTTCTGTCTATCCTTCCAGTGGAATTTATAGATGCACCCATCAAGTTTGCGGGCCCTTTATTTGTAATTTTTTTTTCTGCACACAGTCCTTTTTTGAATAAAAAAGAAAACGTCTTTTACTCACAAAGGCATGTCAATTCGCTGGTTATCTAGCAATTACTTTTTAATTCATCACTTGTCCGGTAAAAAAGGATAACAATCTCGCCTTCCGTTCGCGCACTCAAAGTAAGCCCATATACAGCTCGTAACAAAAAAGCATAACATCATCATTTGCCATCGTCGGATGTATAGCGTCCCCTTTCATCAAATTGCGAATGAGTTTCCATTCCGTAACTAAATAACCATGCAATGAGGTTAACATGTCATCAATCCGGGCGAGCGGTGGTTTCTATCTGTCCATCGTTGGTAGGTATCCTGTCCAAATGGCATTCCAGCCATTTATCCGCACTCTTGCACAAACATATACGTATTTCCTCTCGTCCTTCTGAATCTATGTATGCCAAAATAAAAGCACAATCTTGTGATAAATTACAGATATTCGCAACTCTTTGCTGGTTTTTTATATCGTTTGGGTACACGCCACCTCACACACACACTATATATTTGCAAAGGGCGCGTACGAGGGCGGACAGATATAGGGATGAATGCGGCGGCATCATGTGCCATGACATGGATTTCCGGAAAAACTAATTTCCGCCGAGTACAAGAGCGGACACATAATATGACTTTGTTATTTGTCACATTAACTGCATGTTGACGATAGTCGTTGTTGGGGTGTTGCTATATGTCTGTGTTGGGCGTCCAAAGGATTATCTTGAACGACTTGTGACACTCTTGCGCTGCGAGGTTGCCAAAGTGTACATAGTTGGGGTAGTGTATTATTTTTTTGTTTTGCTTTTCGATCTTTCTTTTTTTTTGTCTGCAAAGCTCTTGACGCTGTGTGTCCTTCTGTGGTTTATTATCGCAAAACTGACATCCGTTGTGACGATAACGAGCGAAAAGAGTCTTGTGTATGTTTGGTTGGTGTGATATTGACATAAGTAAATATAATGTCGCCTGTCAATGGGAGTGAACAAGAGATTTAAGTAGTTTCAGAAGAACAGATTATCTGCTGACGAATTGTATGACGGGTGATTATTACTAATACAGATTGATACGTCATACGTCATTTTATTGTGGCCTGTCCTCAGGAGAAGAAAGAAATAAAATGTAACATAACAGGACGAATTCAAACTTAAGTTCTGAATCCATTCATTTACTCTTCAACTATTATAATTAATAATTATTGTACCAATTAGTGGCCAATGTTTATGAATTACATAATAAAAAAATACAGTAATTTAATGATCAGACAGGATAAAATAATCATACAATTTGTCCTTAATTAAACATCGTATAACAAACAAAATGAATAAGCAAACGATTGCTTAATCACAAAACTTGCGGTGGACACGTCAACAATAATATTCCACCAAGCCAACATTATCTGGCAAACTCCGGCTTCCAGCTCGTTTTTCAATATTTGCACATTTATCTGGCAAAATAATTAAAAGATTAATTGTTTCAGCAAAAAAAAAAAAATCACAAACACTGGGTGAAAAAATAAAATTCAAAACTGTCGTTATGGCCAACTGTTGAGCTACCCACAACGCGGTACAAATTTCGCTACCCGATCAAATATCCCACCTAAGCCAGGCACCGTTGACGCCATTGTTGCCGCATAGGCCCTCACTCATATGCGTCCACAAACATGACAGCCTGATTGTTGGCATTGGTTTTCTGTTTTTGTGCTACAAGAACTCCTGACAGCAGGATAACCGGAGATTTGATCCGCTGAAATGGGTGTTATATTGTTCTTTTCCACGCATCGTTTTTTTCCATTTTTTCGTCTAAAAAATAATTTGATTAAAATCGCTTACATTTACCTTTATTTGACACTTACGAATGATGATTGTTGGTTATGTTATGTTATGTTATCATTTCGTATACCTAGACCTACGTTATGTACAGAGAACAATGCTTTTTATTATCCTATCTCTTCGCTATGACACCGACGATGCGCGACACCCATGCCATCTATCAGTGGCTTCATAATAAATCAATCTGTCAAAATCTGACTATACATTACATTTTTACATGCCGGTTTTCCTCTGTTTGCTTGGTGTCGTCTCTTGCATGCGTTTGGTGTGGATTTAGAGTGAAAAATAATCTCGATGTCCATAGATTTTAAGCCCCCCCTTATCCGTTGACGTGGAGCTCGTGACATGCGACCATTTATTTGTCACTCTTTGCTGGTTGGTTGCACCTCGGAATTAGTCAACATTTTAAATTTATTGTGTTCAAGTAATTGGTGTTATGGGTGATGTTGCCGCGTGATGAAAGCCACAATTTCGGCTAGATGTTGACAAATATTAGGAGGTAAATACTGTTTACAAATAACAAATAATATGGATGGATGTTGTTTTTTGTTGTGAGAGAAAATATATGGAAGCATTTTAATAATGGAGTTGACACATTCGCTTTGATAAGGGGGATATTTTTGTATACCTATGGAAAACATATAATTGAAAGATAGAATGAAAAAAAGGTTTGGATTAAAAATTGCACATACTTATGACTGAAAAGTCAAAGAGGTACTACGTATACGTGAACTAAATAAATGGCGGATTATGATTGAGTTTTTCCTTATTGAATGACTACAAAATATTTCCTATTTCCTACTGGAAAATACAAACAGTTGACAGGTAAAAAGAAATCAAAAATTATTTTCCAAAGTCTTTTTCCATCAGACAGAATTTGGAAGAAAGTATTCAACTATCAACAGCTATTCAAACAGAAGATCAACCAGAAAAAGCAGTCCAAATATTAACACTCATTATACAAAAAGCAGCGTGGGCTGCAACTCCCACAACAACAAAAAAGATTAAACAAAACTCTTACCCTCGCGAAATATGTGAAATGTCCATCTTGTTATTTATTTTTGGGCGTTATTGCCTAACGCCGCATTATGAGACTTTTTTGTCAAATATGAAAACTATCATGCATTTGGTTCATGATAATGGTTTTCTGTCATATATCATTAGGTATCACACAAGACCTAAAATTAGGCGCTTATTATAGACATGAGAAAACAATACTACCAGTGAATTAATATCATTTATCAATCGATTTCATCAAATCGATACAATTCTCACATAATTATCAGTGCATATATTAAAACCTTTATCAATATTACAGTCAATAAGGGCAAATGATACCTTCACATCGTTATTTTTCCCCACCTCATCTAGATTGACAAGATGGACAATTCATTTTGACGCCTCTCATTTGAATGGAAACGTAGAAGGTAATATTAATGTCAATATTTTATGTTGCAGGCAATAGGGGGCAATAGTCGCTGTCACTGATGTGATGTATATTCCTCTTCAACTGTCATCCTTCTCACAATTTCTAGATCTAGATCTTGTTCTAATTCTTAGGAGAATCGTATAGGGACAAAACATATCAATATGGCGGACAATTTTAAATCAGTTTACCCAAGGAAGTACCTGACGTTGAAGGTGTCACCGATTAGTAGATAGTATAGGGATCATTTTACGACATGAGAAATAATCACAAGAAAAGAAAAAAACTTCAATGCAAGAGAATAAATGGGAGAAAATATTTCTCGATATGACACATTATACACCACTAAGCTTTTAAGAGGGATTCCTTAAAACAATTTCCATTTTCTTAGATATAGCATGTCTAGGAAAAATGTATTGGTTTCATAAAATTCAATGACTTTCATTTTTAAGTTCTTAAAGAATTGCACTCGTAGAGATTCTGTCAAATGTGGCTCCTTGAAATTACGCCAAAAAGTGTTGTGGAAAAAAGACCAAAATAATTGCGGCTTAATATTTTTGGCAAAAACGCCAAAAAATAAAAAAGAAAATTCACCAGAATGCCAGGAAATTACGACATATTTTTGGAAAAAAAGCCGAAAAGTTAAATGGAAATTACGCAAAAAAAATTGAAATAAAGCCCGAAATCTGACAGTAAACCCAAGCAGGGGGCAACATGCCCCCCCATACGGTTTCGTTTTTCGTTTGAGGTCTTATTTCACGTTTTTTGGTGTTTTTTCCAAAACACTTATTTGGTCGTTTTCTCAATTTTCTTAAATGGAAAAAATGCTCGAAAGAGTTTTGGAAAAAATGGCAAAATTAGCAGTATTTGTGTCAAAATATTTGGGCGATTGTTCCTAGAAAAAAATGCCACAAATTTGTATGGAAGTTTTTGGGCTCTTTTTCCACTTTAATTTTTTGGCGTAATTTCTTTTGGCGTAATTTCAGGGAGCCGTCAAATGTCATTGATAATGTGAAATTAAAATAGGGCGGGTATGTTAGAATCTTTTCCAGGAATATGATCACTTACTATAAAGTTTTATCAACATTTTATGTAATAAATAAAAAAAAAAAATTTTTAATCAGTCCTATCGAGGTATCCGTTCCAAAACGAAAGTCAAATCTCTTCGGAACTCAAATTGCGTTCGAGATATCCGATTCAGAACAAAACTAATGAAGTATTTAAACGCGTTCATTTGACATTTCCATAATTGCAAAATATACCGCAGCAATTGCAGTTGTCGAAGAACTTCGGAAGAAATTTGCCGCTTAGCTGCCAAAAGTTAATGACATAACGCGGTATATCGTAATGCGATTTTGTAAATCCATTTTTGCAATCCATTTTGTAAATGGATTTTGTTTGAAGTAAGTTAGACGTTTCGCTATTATAACCGGTCAATGGAAAGCGGCAATTTCTAGATTATGTTTTCGTGATAATTTTCGCACACACTTAGTGGATACTGTTAGTAAATTGTCAAAGTTACGTACGGCCTAGCTGCAAGCCTTATAATGTATCGTTCTTCTTATTCTATTTTTTTTTTCTAGAAAAAACCCCCAGAGAATAGATACTCTTTCCCGCACAAATCCTTGATACACACAATTGTGGTGATTGTCATCTTTGATGCGGATGCTCTGTGTGTACACTCGTAAAAAGGATAAATCAATTGGTACATAAAAATAAAACATCCATACGTGACTGAAGGAAAGCTTCATGTTTATAGCAAAAAGGGAAAAACTCAAAGTAAGGTTATACCCGTCGTAGGTATTATACCGTTCCGCTCCACTCCACTTAGAGTATAAAATTTAAATTGAGGAAGAAAATTAGAATATAGTAGTTCTAGATTCTATATTGTCGCTTTGGGAGCATCCTTAAGTGCTCTAGGATTGTGCAACCCTATATAGATTACGAAGGTTGTTCCCAGAGCGCGTCTGGGCCCATTTGTACTTTGCACTCGCCCTAGAGCACTTTGTAACGCGTATTCCTTTTCTCTTCTTTGTTTTAGATTTCGATTCACGATTGTAGAAGGCTTGTGTACGGCCGCAATACAGGACGACTCAATAGAATTATTAGACCGCCAGCGTTACATTTGGTTAACCGCAATTCTCAATTTAATGCAACAAAGTATATCCTCTATGTATAGATATATAAAAGGTAACATACATTCGACTCCCATGGTGCTATTAAAAAGTCTCCCGTCGTCGTACAAAAGTCCACAGAACTTATCCGCTGCAGCCACAGTGCTGTAACTGCAACGTTTTACTAATGTTCAAAGGAGCGTGTCAATGTGGCTATGTGTGTGTGTGTGTATGTGTTGCGGGTGTGTATAGCTTCAAACAATTACTACTTTGTTTTAATTAAAAAACCTCGGCAGGTGTATAATTGTCCTAGGATAATGATGACACAATCCACATATCCTTGTATACACAAATAGAAAAAGGATTAAATGTCCTGGTATACATTCATTTCATGTAGAATATCCTGACGGAAGTATGCATGAAATTTTGTTGCTGCTTATTGTAAATATAGCTTCGAGGCCTGTGTGTTGTGTTCTATGGAATTTCCGAGACTGATCCCTGAGTATGTGGAGGTCGAAGTTTTGGTTTTCCAGCCTGGGAAAGTTGTGAGAGTAAAATTTATTTGAGAATTTACACGAGACTTTTAATTAATTTGAGAAAATAAGTTTTTTGTGGTTTACAATTGTCAAAGTTATGGAATTTGGGCGACACTTTGAGGCTACATTTTTAATTTGGCACAACTATGAATAACTCAAAAGTTTGGCTGGAATAGTCGTACTTCAAATATGTTATGAATGTTCTCCTTCTAGGGATGACAAAATGCTAAAGACACCAAATCATGAAATGTGACTAACGTGTGACAGATTGTTCTGCGAAACTACATGCCTTCCAAATAAAAAGGTCCCTTCTTGTTGGTTTAGCTTACTCAAAATACGGAAGTGGTTAAAGAGCACAACGTACCCATTAAGGTGAATGTTTTTAACTTCACAAAATATTGTCAAAGGGGTCAGGTTACGTAAAATAGAAACGATCGAACGGTATCGTTTTGATTGAAGCTGTCTCTATCATAAATCGGACAATAGGTGGCATTCGATGGTTTTCATTTTACGTGATCTGGGCTCTGGTTTTACAAGATCCAATCAGCCAATCTCTGACGTTACTTGTTAAATACATATATGCTTCCAGTTCATGATCATGATTTTCCAAATTTATTTATCTATCTTTAAAATACTGCCCGATGACATAAACTTTAAATTTGTAAATCGTCTGATATCAACCAAACGCCGTCCCCACAGAGCATCTGAACCATTTTAAATTCACACCAAAGCTGTTTCCTCATAACCCAATCATTGCCACTGTTGTCTCCGCAGCCTTAACACTCCAGCTCCATTCGAACGTGAGTTCAGATCCACATAGAAACCAAAACAAAAAAAAATGTTTCCTTGGCATACGTTTCCTATTTTCACACAAAATGTGACCAAATAATAGTTTTTTCATTTTCATCACCGTCTGTTGTTTCCTTTCTTGCGGTTTGCTTGCCGATAACAAGGATTTAATAATAAGTAATAAAAAAACTAAAAAAACAAGAACACCAACTTCACTTCTTTTCGAGCATACACAAAAACACATGCTACAATTTTTATATTGCAACACTTAAACGATTATTATCCTTTTCTTCTGCTCCTTCAAGACCGCAAAACAAAACTGCATCAAAGCCAATTATCTTAGCCCCCCTGTCATCCCACAATCAAGAATAAAACAAAAATAGAAAACCAAACAGAGCTTCCTGTAAAAAAAGTTGAAATAAGGCAAAAAATGAGTAATATGGGTTGTCCTTGTTTTGGGCTCTTGGTTGGTTCGTTCGCTTACAGATGTCCGAGAAAAGTAGCCCTTAAGCTATAAACATTTATTTTACTTTGCTTTCCTGTATACGGGCAACACCCCAAAATGGATATATATATAAAAACCAGCACACACGATCCTTTCGAGGAGCTAGAACTGTTAACGACAAAAAATAGACGAAACCCGATAATACAATGTGGTAGACGAGTATGTTCCTTGGAACATATCCAACAAAAAAAAAAGCACACAATCTCCATCCCGAAACGGGGACTCGCCTCTCTACAAGTGAAAAGTACACAATGAAAAGCGTGACGGCAACGAACAACAAAGAGGATAAGGCTAAAACATACTAAGTAACTCCTTGATGTGTGGATGAAGAGTGAGAGATATCTTCAGACCGCACCATATACACAACACATCCACTCTATTTTACAAAAGACAGGATATGTGAACGAATAAGGAGCACCAGCTGCTGCTATGAATATTTGGCAATTACTACCATGTCCCTACCCAACCACCCACTTTCACTGTTGTCCCAGCACTTTTAACAGGATTTTCAAGAAAAGGGAAAAAATGAAACACAAGGATGTCGATTGTCGGTGGTGTTCTCGTCTTCTTCATCTTCTTCTTCGTCGTCGCCGTATACTCATCGTGGATTGCGATTTTTATTTATTTATTTCATAAGCCTTGTAAATCACATCATCATCCACATGTATATGTGGATAATACAGGAACAGGAGATAAGAATATTGTAAGGCGACAAAGTACAACCAAAGAATACCACACACAAAGTAAACCAAGAAAACGGTGGATAGCAAACGAAAACAGAAGGCGATAGGATTGCCGATGGCTCGGCATTAAGTAGATTGCCTAATTCAACCTAATTCACCATCACCCGCCATCACCATTCAGGCGCTAAAAGACGGCGAATGTTGAGTCCTGAAAGCCAAGGCAGATGGTTTGTTGAGGCAACCTCCCTTGTGGAAAAAAAAACAACATAAAGCACAGTGGAAACGGAAAAATTGTTCCGGCATTCTTGGCATGAAATTGCTGCTAAAACTGCCCCAACCGCTTTTTTATTTTGTACATATGAATCGGGGATAATAATTGTGTGCTTGTAGTGTCTGCACAGTGGGACTGAACGAGGTAAATTCGGGTAATAAATACATAAATGTGGGGTCTCCTTATGAGAATGATTTGATAGAGTTTGTACGTCTCCGCAGCGCACATGTTCAGGTAATTAATTAATGAAGACAGAGTTGACCTTTATGAAAAAATGAATTTGTAGCATCGAGTGACATGCATGCCGTAGGCAAATTTACGCAATGACACTCTTTTGAAGGTGAACGAACACTGCTCTTTTTACATGGTGTCCAGCTTGAGGTATAATGAGCTAAAACAAATGATCTTTCTTTTAGCACAGTTGATCCTCCCTACGTCAATACTTGCCTTCTTCTCTACATCTGCTAAAATATGGTAAGAAAGTTTGCCATTAATTCAATTCTGCAAGATTGTCATTTTAAAGTGCAGTAAAGTCTAGTTTACAATCCTACAAAATCCAATTGCCATCACAATATCTCTCCACCCCACTGTCCATGTATCGGAGGTAATTTCCGCTTTTCTCTATATGGCTGCCAGAATCTCGTTTACGATGGTGGTTATTTTCTCTTATCAGGCAACGAATTAGTCCGAATTTACATTTTATCCTTCCAAATTATGGTCTTGGTTAAAATCGGTAGACGGGATCCAAATCCAACCGTTCATAACCCACCCAAAGCCTGAAAACACTTACGGCAATTTACATACCCTATACAACCACCCACCCGCCATTTGGTTGATTGCAAAATTGGTAACTATACTCTCGACAATGTCAGAGCATGAAGCTGAGATTGTCTATTTAGCAATGCAAAACGGCAGTTACTACCCCGTTACTAATACTCTCTAACAATATCGCACACGTGAAGAAAACGACCTGTTGTTAAATTTTATACATTCACCGTACTTGTATTTCCATTATTAATGGTGGGCGAATGAGGCCTTCCTGAAAAAGAAAATTATGAACATTAAAATTTGAACACCACCCCAAAAACACATTATTCCAGGTCGCCTGGTGCGAGTTACTCGCGCAAGCTGTAGATAGGTATACGAATCTGGAAATAATACGGTCGAACATTCGATTCTTAATAAAACATTTAGCGAATTCACATTCACATTGGTAATTTGTTCCGTTGTGCTTTTCGTTTATTACTGTTTCGCTGTTGTTTTATTGTTTTCTTCCCGCCGAATTAGGTAGCTTCAATTAGGAGATGATACTTTGGGAGAAACATAAAAAAAATATGTTATCTTTAACGTTAGGTCGTTTATGGATGGATGCGCTGCTTTAGTACGTTCATTCATTGGACTCATATGGTTCGTTGAAAAAGGAATTATTCGTTTGATAAGTGGCAATTTCGAGAAGAGTGTATTAAAGAATTAAAAAAAATGTCCGCGGGCACTTGGGCGTATACGTAACCTTTTTTTTATTTTTTTTATTTTTATTTTAAGTGGAATAAACGAGATTTTCTATCAACTCGTCTTGTGGCTTTGGAAATGTTGTGTTTATTGTTGGGATGAACCAAGTGTTAAGTATGGCTTAGGGCGGAAATGAGCAGAAGGACATTTGGGTTGATGTGTTTCTTTAAATTATATTTGAAGCGTTTTGGAGATAACATTTGCTATTGTTGTTTTGAGGGGAATATTATCATCCAGACGTAATTGAATTACTGATTTTTATTTCATGTATAAGAAGGATAGGTACTTATGATTTCCCTTCGGTTTTGAACAGTTTTCCATATCGATTTTGGACATTTTGTTCAATTTTGCGCTTTTCATCAGCTAACGCTCTATTGACACATGTGGTAGACACTCTGCATCAATTGACGACGACGTGTAGGTTCAGAGAAAAAACAGAACTGGCTTTCCAATATCCTGCCATTTTCATTCAATTGCACAAGTTATAGCTTCCATAACACGCAAAGTGCCAAACTACAAGGCGTCACTTTTTTAAACAGCTAAAGTCTCAACTGCCCCTCTTTTGTGTAATATAAAAATTTTATTTTTGAACGTTAATTTTTATATCAGACATTCATGTATACGAAACATCTACCAGATATAATCTTGCAATTTTCGACAAAACCATACCACATACAAAGATGGAGGCAATTTCTTTGATGGAAGAGTTAGAAATTATAGTTTTCCTCACACCACGGACCCCACTGCAGAAAAGAACACCAAAAATAGAAGTTCCAGCTTCGGATATAGTTCAGGTACACAGGAATGTTTGTCATTACGTCGAATGCAATATTCCAAAGGTTTAGTCAATAAAGTAATACGAACTGCATTTTTTTATTAGCTCCTCAATTTTATTTTACCTCTTCTCTAAAGCTTTGCTAACCAAATAATGCAGGCTTAATCGAACCCTTCGATAAGGCTTCCAACAAATTCATATAGAAATTCTTTTCGAAAGAATCACTTCATTGAAGCTTAATGGAAGCTGAAACTACAGCCTTTTGGGTAGCTGCGTCGAGAAAACCACGTATTATCAACTTTTAAAGATTTTATTAGGTATTAAAATTATTTACAAAACTAAAATGAAAGGTGAGACATTTTGCTCCAGCACAAGTGATAACATTACAATTTTCTAAATTCTAATAATTCAACCTACGCGCACGCGAGACGAGATAGCCAAAGTGACAATTACTGGCAAGCAAATTTTAAGAGTCGCCACTGAACTGGCGTGCGTTCATAATGACAGTGTTCAGGCAAAACTAGCGAAATTGCGTTGTTAGCGCTTTATGTTTATTTACTAGCGCGAATGGATTTTTTTTCGAAATTCTATTTTCACTTAATTGAAAGTGCATATCCGCTACAAAACATCGTAAGCCGACAGTCCATTGCTCTATAAAAATTCCTGCTCGTATTTCCGTTCGATCTCAACGAAGTAGTTACAGAAGTCAAGACTTCTATAGAGAGTGTGTTTCTTTTGGAAGCTTTACCGACAACTTATAGAAGCCAAAGCCTTAAATTTTCAAAAATTTTTACCTAACAGAAGCTAAAATATTAGTTGGGTTTCCAAGTGGAATACCCATAATTTACGAAGAATCCACTTAAACGAGTTTGATCAGGTGTAATTTGAAAAGGGGTTCAATTCAAACTGAAGTATACATAAGCAAATAGAAATGCAATTTCTTATAATACGCCCGAAACCGCGGATACGGTCACTGGGTCAAAAAATTCGCTATTCGATGGCTTCAAACTGAGAATGACCACTTAGGTATCCTCTGTTTTATTCATATGATGACTTTGTTTCATGGAAAATATTGCTTTCAGTCACGAAATCAATGAACTTACTTGCAACCCAATTAAGAAGTCGATTGGATTCTTCGACAGCAGTAAGTTTCCTCACACCTATTTTCCTTAGATTTTCTTTCGTTATGGAGAAGCTATTGTGGCAACTCCTTACTTCCTTAATAACGATGTCGATGTCGCCTCAGACTCATCTGGCTTAAAGAAGATTGCGACCGACAATCATTTTAAGAAAAAATATGGAAAATGTGGCACAAGAGCATATCAGCATATCAACTTATCCCATCAATCCCAGTAAAGGGATGTGACATCATCGCTGCCACATTGACGGAACAGACGGAAGGAGAAATCATTTCAGGTGGGATACTACAAATTGACAACAGCGTCGATGAATAAGATTCTATATGAGCTTAGTGGATGGGGAAAAATCTGTAAATCTTATCACTTTTGAAACTATTGTGAACTGTCACAATAGGCCCAGTGATTGGGTGTTCGTTATACCACCTGCTTTGATACCATAGTTTTGTTGTGAATAGATAAAAAATCAAAAACCTCAATATGATTTTCAGAAAAAGAAACGTTTTCATTTAAAAATATTCTATAGAGAGCAAAGTTCCATTTGATAACCGAAAAATGAATCAAATCCGTTGGTTATCGCTTCCCCTGGGCTACATCCGTTTACCGGCAACAAATTCTTATTTGTTTTTCGTGTAGCAAAGGGTTGCAGTTTCGTAATTTTAATATGGAGGGCGCCCTAAAGTTACATTACACATATATTCAAAATAGTGTAAAATAGAAACAGGAAAAAGGTGACAAAAGATGCACACAAGAAAACGCTGCAGCGCGACTCAAGGACAGCGAGGGAAGAGTATCGAACCAGGAAAAGGGAGGAAAAGAAGATCCTGCATAGAAAGAAGACGGCTTACGCAGCTAACCCACGCCCAGTCAATGAAGAACTAGTTCCACCACCTAGTATAGAAGAAATTGGCTTAGCTGGCGCCGAGTGTTGGACTATAACCAAGAAGGGAGAGAGAAATACTTCGGCGGATTTTTGGTCCTGTGTGTGAAAAGGGCTAATAGAGGAGAAGATACAACCGCGATCTCTATGAGCTGTACCATGTGGATGTAGTCCAAAAAGCTAAAACACGTCGCCTACATTGGCTCGACCACATCGAACGAATGGACAATAATGCTCCAGCTAAGAGGATCTTCGACTTCCAGCCCCTAGGTTCGAGAAGACAAGGAAGACCGAACCTCCGTTTCAAAGACCAAGCCATCGCTAATGCCAGAGCGCTTGGTCTCAGGCAGATACTCTTCACGGGTAGGGAGCCCGATAAGGAAGTAAGTAAAAAGAAACTGGATATAACTTTGAGTATGGTTTACGTGACATGACACCATTTGACCATAAATACAGATTAATCCGAAATATAATTGGACAGTAATCAACATTAGATCAAGTTTCGATAGCATCTCCGAACAAAGCGGGCTAAAAAACCCGCCTAATAACGCTAATTGTAGTATTTCTATAGTATCAACTTTTCATAGAAAGGTTGTAACTACTTGCCCTCGTCATCTAGTCCATTAATCTCACCCAAAAAAAAACGACTTAACCAATTCCTCAATAAATTGTTGATCGAATTTCTATTAAAGAACGAAAAGGAGAAAAAACATATTCTAAAGCTACAATACGCCACTATGTCTAAATTAAATATCGCCTTACTTGCGTTGGCTCTATGCTGACCTTGTCTTTTGATTGATTATCATTATCGACGGAAACATACCCTACCGGTATGAAGAGAAATATTTTCCTCTATTTGCCAATGCCAAGGGATTGATAATAATCAATAAATACGAAATAACAAAACGCCAACAAGAGTGAGCTGGTAATAAATCTTGTACTCAACCGTCAAAGTCATCCATTAAACCCTTTGATATTATCAATAAAGTCGTAGCGCCCCCCCCCCCCTCACACACTCAGTTTCGATTTGTTTCAATATTTTACGAATTTGACACACTTGCCACTTATATTACCTTCGTACATTGTCGCCTCAGTGAATAATCGGGCATACGTCCAAATCCTATTAATTTCAGTCCAAACATATGCTGTAGGGTCGCGCGCCTTGTGGCAAAACAAATTCTGTCTACTTAGTAATTCGATTTCTAAAAAAGACCGATAACATATCCCTTTATAGAGGGCCGTAGTTGGCTTACCTCAATAAGGACCATTCCCCAGCTTAGGCGAAGTAGATATGGGATTGCTGGGCATCACTCACGGTCACCTTGACTGTACATTTTCAAAACAACCGGAAATGCGAAGTGATTCTCGTAACTGTCTGCTGTAGAAAACGCACAACGAACAAAATCCTTTTGTCGAACAAAACAAAATTGATTAACACCGAAGTGGCCTGCGCCTAATCCACACTCCACTCTTTAGTATGCACAAAAGGCATCAGGACCAAACTAAACAGCGTGGTGTTTACCCATCGACGCCACCGACACACCCCGATAAAGTGTGTCCTCAATGACCCGAGCGGTAAAGGGTGCTATGTAATGCTATGAGTAAACACCTAAGAGCTTTAGAAAATTATGCGACATTTGTTAGCTCTTTCCTATACATCGTATAGGGTAGTTGGTTGTCTTCATCGAGTGAGCCTGCTGCGTCCTCCTTTCTGAGGTTGAATGATATCAGATTTACGTGTGTCACATAGAAGGTGCGAAATGAGATAAGAAAATAACCCTAATAGGGTCGTCTATGTTTGCTTCCTTCTGCCTGGTGTGTGCGCTTGTTTGCTTGCTTTAGCTGCCTAAATGCATCTAACCATCAACCAAATGGGATTATGGAGATACGAGGTGAAGTATGAATGATTGAAAGACGTTAAGCGACGTGGTGAGGTGAATTCTCCCTCGAGTCCCAATTTTCCTTGAAAGCCTTGCCATATACCTAAAGGGTTAGGCCATTAAACAGTATGTCATCTCAGATGTGACATTTAGGGGGTGTGCTGTGTATCATATCTGCATATACAAACAAACAAGCCCCTGATAGTATCCATGTATACGTTGTACGTTTATTTTGAGATCAAACATTAATTTCTATGGCATGGATTTAAGGAAGCTCGACGGAGAATCTCTACCCCGTAAGTTTGGTATTGACACCAACAACACTGACCTTCCTCTTTGTGTGTGCGCTTCTGCCACTTGGTGCAGTTGTTTAAATATTTCCCAACAATTTGTTATCCATTTCCGTAGGGTTATTTTTAAGACTACATGAAGACGAAGACGTATTTACTTTGCCACAGAAAGCAAAGCAACCTCAAGAGAATCCTTAATTAGTCCAGTTTGTGGCCTTAACAAAAAGAGTTATTTAACTGCGATAAGAGATCATGGCCGGTTACTAATTAAACCCAGCAAACTTAACTTTGTGTATATGAAATAGGCCACAAGCGAAGAATAGATAACAACCAATGGGAGGGAGAGAGCAAGTCGTGTTTTGTTGATGTGATTATATACTCACACTGGAACTGTGATAATCTTATTTTGTTTGGATAATCCTTTTATATTTGCCTTAACTTACCCAAGAGCGAATCTGTTTGATTGAGAAAATCAGATAGTCACTGCGGAAAATTGATTTTATTCAATGAATATGCTTGACGTGTATACATGTAATCCAATTTGAAGAATTCCCATGAATTGCTCTGTGCTCATGGGACGACAAAGGACGAAGAGAACACTGCTTGGTTTTGGTGAAGATTAATTGAAATAAGATGTGTGTCCCAATTCACGCAAAATATAATTTTGATAGAAAATACAGATTTTTAATTAGAAAGCTTACATTTTGTATTGATTCATAGAGTATACAAATTGGGATCATGTGTGGAATAGCACATCGGATAAATGGCCGCCACGGCTTTGCTGGCAAGTACGTACTCTTCTATTGAAATTGTCTATGACCGCTTCGCATAAATGTGACTGAATTTCATTAATACACCTCCTAATTTCCTTTTCCAAGACGTTAGTAATCGTGGGCTTGCTTGGATAGACCTTTGACTTCAAAAAAGTCCAATGGCGTTAAAGCGCAAGATCTGGATGGGCAAAAACGGCCGATTACACGATTAGGAAATGACTCATGACTCATGCAGTAATTAAATTGTTTCTCGGCACCGCACCGTCTTGTTGGTCACATCTAAAAAATAAATAAATATGTGGCGCAACAGGCGGTAGACACCCAGGCCTAGCTTCTCGAAACCATTCGTTTGTGTGAGTTTCTATTTTTGGGACGAATGGAAGGGACCTACAATTGTATGCCGATTCTGAACGGCTGAATTGAGAGAAGCTTTTTCAGGACAGTTATACTCTCGGATGTTTGTCAGACGTTCGCGAGAGGTGGCGCAGTAGAAAAAAACACTAAGATGTAATTTGTGTTTTTCCGGGGATCGAACCTGGGATCCCTCGCACAGCAGTCCAGCACACTAACCACTGCGCTACTGCGCCCACATCTATATCTTGTAATTTAGGCACTAAGAACTGGGTTAACATGTCGCGATAACTAACACCAATAATTGTTACTGCCTAACAAGCCGCATTTTCGAAGAAGAATGATCCGATAATGCCTCCGCACCAAACACTCAGTTCTTTCGTATAGCGCTCCATTTTTACTAACCCCGAATTATCTGCTGTCACATTAGGCGCGTTTTTTTTTGCAATCCTATATGGGCTTAGCAAGTTTTCCATACAAATCGATAGCCCGGATAATAATCATCGGGGCTTATGCCTTAGCCCAGATAAAAACTGTGCTACCAATCTACGATTGCTTTAAATGTTATCGAAAGTGCTATCGATTGTGTCATAAATGACTTTAATTATGACAACCAAAATAAATAGGGGAGACTAGGGCACCTTTGAACGTGAGCCATTTGAACATTGCTAATAAGACAACATTTAGAAAATATTTAAAAGTACATATTAACTAAAATTTAGACGTGGTAATAGGTACCGTCTTTTTTAGACGTCAACGACTTTCGGATATCCTTTCGCCTGGAAGCAGCTGCATGAGGCGGTTTTTCTGCTTAAATTGCATATATTAATTTTTTATTTGTAAAGGATCATTCACATGGGAGCGAAGGAACGAATTGATGAAATGCGAACAAACCACTTTTTATGCATTTATAAACAGAAAATTGCACATTTTATTATTCCAAGACGAGGATAATATTAATTATCCCGTCAAAATGTATTAAGAAAACATGTTTATAAACAGTTTAAATAACGAAATTTCGAATTCAAAACTTTTTGCCGCGAACGAAAAGACTTGACGCGAATTGTCAAAGTTTATTCGCAATCCACAACATTTAATTCGCGTTCCACAAACTAGCGAATAAAATATTCGTTCGAGCTTAACCTCAAACTAGACATTGCGGGTAGAAACTGATGGCTGAAATTCGCGAACTGTTGCGACCTAGAAAAGTGTTCCTGTGAACGGACAGTCAAAACTCGCGAATACTCGTTCGCTCGCTCTCATGTGAATAGTCCTTAAGAGTGTAAACATTTTATGGTGAGTTTTTCTTTTTGTTTAAAATAGGTAGGTATGTAAGTGGCATTGAAATAAAAGCTAATCTCCCACCACCAATCAACACTCCGGGAACATTGAGAACACCGAAATTCCTGAACAGCTAACTCATTTTTGTTTTTATAAAGTTTCTTCAGTCATTTGTTTTTTTTAAATTAAGTTAATTTATTATATTAAAATAATTACAAAGCTTGTAGTATTAGTTATGTAGTTATTAGCTGCCAAAAGCAATTACAAATACTGCCGTTCAAAAGTGTTCCAGCAAAGCAAGGAGCCCCAGTCTCCCCTAAAAAAAAAGAAAAACAAACATCAACAATCAAAATATGGACGAGAAAGATTGCAACTCAAAATTTGGACTTAGGAAGAGACACTGGGACCAGACTGGGACTGCTGAAATGCTACACTGCACGTAAGGAGTTGTGCACTGCCACTGATCCGCTAAAAGTGGCAAGCACATCCAGCACGTCCTGCAAATCGCTGTTACGGCTGGAACCTGCTGTTGGTGCAGAGCTTACCACCAATAAATAATCCGTCTGAAACTAAATGTATTTCCTCTCATTTGTGAACTATTTTTATATGCCTATAGCTACTTGTTCTCGTCATTTATCACTTTACAAACTAATTTACTACCTGCAAATTTGTTTGGTGAAGACAGAAACTGAAAAGTCAAATGGCAACTAGCATAGTGCTGCCAAGTCACGTTTTATCTATGCCTATATAGGATTGCAAAAAAAAAACACGCATATTGTTATCTTTTTTGCCGTTGGCATCACTATACTATTAAATGGCGCAAAATTAAAATTGTTCGTGAATTAAGGGACACCCTTTACAAAATGTTGTCAATACTAAGAGGAAACTTTGAAAGTGTTGATGGCTCCCCGAAATTACGCCAAAAGAAATTACGCCAAAAAATTAAAGTGGCAAAAGAGCCCAAAAACCTCCATACAAATTTGTGGCATTTTTTCCTAGGAACAATCGCCCAAATATTTTGACACAAATGCCGCTAATTTTGCCATTTTTCCAAAACTCTTTCGGGCATTTTTTCCATTTAAGAAAATTGAGAAAACGCCCAAAAATTGTGTTTTGGAAAAAACACCAAAAAACGTGAAATAAGACCCCAAACGAAAAATGAAACCCCCCTGCTTGGGTTTACTGTCAGATTTGGGACCTTATTTCATTTTTTTTTTTGGGCGTAATTTCCATTTAACTTTTTGGCTTTTTACAACAATATTAGGCCGCAATTACTTTTTGGCGTAATTTCAGGGAGACGTTTTTGATAATTACATATTTTGTAACATTGCTGTAACCTGTATGGAAAATACTTTTTCGTATAACATTGACAGGGAAATAAAATATACTTTCGCCACACACGAAAATGATATTTCTTTCTCTTATCATCTACCAGTATGATTTAAAAAGAAAAAAACAACAACAAACGCCCACCCCATCAATCGCTGTATCTAGAAAATTAATCATTAACTTCTGAACTCATTCGAACATATGTCACTCAACGTTCCACAATGTTTGAATTAACATGCCACCCCACTTCCACCAAGTTCATCAACCTGCCACACTTAAGGCACACATAAAAGACTCCATTCTCCATTTGCAAAAAAAAACCCACATGCCAAACATCCGCATTGTCAACTGTAGGATCATTGTGCTCACTTGTCAAATAGATAACGTACTGTGCATGTGTATATACATCGACAACACACTGTCAAAGCTTTATAATTCGTTTTCAATTAAGCAAACTCAAATTGAAAAAAAAGGAACAGCAACATCTACTCTAATGAAGTTCCGCCACCAAATGAATGACAGTCGTTTTTCATTTGTTTCTTTCGTCCCGGACACAAAAAATTGACACTGTTTGGTTTCATTTGGCATCATGTCCTCCCTCCAAATGTCATTTGATATATGAACTGAATATGGTAAGGTGCACAGAATCCTTCCCAAAAATATACAAAAGCAAAAAAAAAATTAACCTAAGCCAAACCCACTTCCACATTGAGTAAAAATTTTGTCAACGAAAACACACAAATTCGAAATTCTCTGATTTTTGGACAGACTCCCCAGCAGCCAGCACCATATGCAATCTGGAAAATCTGTTATTCATTGGAAAATTGTTAGATGCACACGTTCTGCTACCAATTCTAGGATAAAGTAAAAACACAACAAATTTGCTCTCCGTTGCGATAATCACTGTGCATCCAAATACGCGAATGCGTCGTTCTAAGCTGAATGCACCCGCTGCACGGTCGTATCGTCATCGATGCGATGATTGCGATGGCGATGGCTACAAGCAAATGCAATTACGAATCGGAATATTTGCCTCCTAAATTACTGTCCCCCCGGATGAGACTGGACATGGACATCGCGAAAAGTGTTTGCATTTTAGGGACAATATTGCTCTTATTTGCTGGCGATTTTGTCAATTGCAAGAGGCGGAATTGAATCGGATTTAATTATATCGAGAACGGAAACTGGAGAATAAAATGCATGGTCATGCATGTTAATGTGGACGTCCAGTATCCGTATCCGCATTTATACAAATTTAGGCCACTTGTTGTTATTATAATATTTATTATTATTTATTGTTTTCTCTTAATTACAGGGGCCGGCCGCTAGAATTTAATTTACCAATTGTCAAGTTTGTATGCGGTGAGCCACTATAGTCTACTACCGTTAGTGTTCCTGGCCGAAATGAATTACTTTGTTTGTGTTCTGTGGCTGGCGAGTGTATGTGTGTATTTATGCACTTTAAGGACTATTGAATCAGTTTGGGCAGAGTTAGTCGTTCTGTTCGAAATGTTTGTTGAATGTGGTGATTGCTGTGCTGCCACTTGGATGGGCTGTGGTTGGGTTTGTTGATTTCAAAATGGTTACGTACCCATTGAGAGTCCTAAAAAAAGGTTAACCTAGTTTCGTTTGTTTTCATATTTTACGATGAGATGTAGTTTTTATTTACTTTCAGCCGCTAAGAGGATTAGTTTTTTGATTTAGGTTTGTTTGTTGAAAGCTTATTCAATTGAGGAATGTTTAATTTGCTGATGGTATGCAAAATAAGCATGATGAGGGTTTCTTGAGTATAGTACATCAAGTATCGCCAGAAGTAATGATCATTTATCATTTGAACGAGCTAAATTGATACGAGGAAGGTGGATTTTGTTGCAAAGAGATTCTGGTTCGATTCCCACTGAACAAAAGTTATTTTAGGCTCAAGGAACACCGCACTTCCGTTTCAAAGACAAAGCCATCGTTGTTAAATAGAGGTACCGCATAATTAGATAGTTGTGCCCCGTTATGACACCTACGAGGATAGACAGCAATTTCCTATCCTTCCGTATTATATTCTCGGTTTTGGTTACCTTGAAGGATGGCCATAACATCATTCCTGATTCAGTATACATATATAGATATACTTTTTGGGGTCTCCGGTGACTCCGGTAACAAATGTAATGGCCAAGTGAAATACATTCCTGTGGAGGGTATAAAAAAAAGTTGCAAATTTTCCTCCAATTTAGCCGGTACCCATTCACCCCATTCATCGTTTAAAAACCTAAAGCTTTCCATTTTCATCTAATTTCTCAAACTATGTATACCCTTACATTGCACAGTTGTTTGAGCTGACCATTTTATCATGGCAACAAATGAAAAAAGAATCCTTCAAATAACCCTCCATGTACTACACGATAAAAACAAAGAAAAAAAACATAAGAAATTTACATATTTACATTTTGCAACACTTCCCCTTATGCAAATCATATAATTTTCCAACCTTTGACACCCTGCGTCGTGTCAACATGAATTTCCTTCCGTTTTCCGTCCGATATATAATTCTAATTTTGTGCCAACAAAAACAATCATCTCCTATGCAATCAATCACTTTCCATCCACCACCCATTTCAATCCATTAAATTAAATTGACCGAAAAGAAAGAGTCAAATTCCCACACCGGAAATGGAAACCCCATCAAACGGATCCACAAAATAAAATTTAATAAACACAAGGAATTTCTAAAAAGCAAGAAAACAACATCGCATTTGTCCTTTCCACCCAAAAAATAAAAAAATACTGAGAGAGAATTATATTTCCAACATTTGGAATCGATTTCGTAGATTATTCCCCTTCAGCCTCGCAGCAGGTTTGTCCTATTTCTGGTCAAGAAAATAAAATAAAAAAAAAACATTTTCAAAGTGAATAATTAATAAAAAGAAGAAAAACACACGAAAAAAAAAGAAAGGGACGACATAAATATATAACTCTGCAGAATTGCTTACTTACTTCATTAAGGATGAACAGAAAAGAAACCGATGTCCTCAATACCGCAGTGCGTACAGTAAGCGACATCTACGGATGTTCCATGGATGGTTTTCTTAAAGGTTCCATTTTCTATTTAAGCAGATGATGATTGAATAAAAATTCCTCGTGAACCTTTTCAAAATTTAAATGACACAGGAAATGCCAACATGAATATAAAAATAAATATTAATAAAAAAAGGAGAAAAATTACATTAATGCTCTGTGAAGAAGGGACAATCCAATCATGCTACCCCTTCCTTAAAAAGTGTTATTAAAAAAATTGTATTGCATATAAATCAAAGCAAAAAGGGATATTACTTTCCTTCTTCTTTGATCTACAATAATGGCTTCTTCTTTCAGGAGATTATCCTGTGTCGGCCGCAACACTGCATCACTCCCACTACATATCTATAATAGGAGTCATTGCCGTTAAAATTCATGAATTGATTTCTGGGGATTTCTAGGGATATTAAAGGTGTGATGAAGTGCATTAGCACTACTGAGAACGCGCATTTATTAAGTACAATAAACATGATTTTGATCGGCAAAATTTCCACTTTAGTTACACACTCAGCAGGCGGAAGTGGTAGCGTACATAAATGCATTCGGCTTTGTGCTTATATACTGAACTATGGATGAGAGAAGGATAGCCGGATCCGGATCAATGTTAATCGCATGAAGGTCTTTGTGGGAGCCGAGTTTCTCCAAGTGTGAGTAGTTTTACACCCACTTGATATTTGAAATTCTGATAAGAATATTAAAGGATATTCGTGTTTCTCGAAGAATGCAATAGTGAAACGAAACGAGAACTCACTTGCGATGTTCGTAAAATGCAATGCATGGCATTTTATTTAGTTGTCGCCTGTCGGATGTCGGCGCCGGAGGATGGTAAAGAGCTGCCATTGTTGTGACGAATGATACGATTGTAGCAAAGAGGTGGTTCTTAAAATTAATTCGATTCTGGGATTACCATTTAATCAATCTAAAGGGTTTTCCAATAAGAGGTGTTATTTTGGTATTCAAAGAAAAATGCCATTTTTTGAGATAAATGATCGAATGTTTATTCCATAATAAAGAGGAAGGTATGCCGTTAATAATGAAATGGCCACCACGAGCACGCTTACAGGACCATATCCTTTTCATGAAATTTTCCATAACCAAATCGCAAAGTGGCTGCCCTATGTCCTCGATAGCCTCACGAATTTTATCTTTGAGGTCTTGAATCGACGCTGGGCTGTTGGCGTAGCCCAATTCCAAAGAACGATGACAAATGGACAAACCTGGGTTTTCTTCAACACTTTGGGCTACAGCAGCAATATTCTCAGTTGTTCTTGAGCGACGTGCACGGGTGTTATTCCTCACATCACTAACTTGTCCCAACAGCTTGAATTTTTCCACCAATTTCTGTATTGCGGTCCGACAAGGTGCTTCACGACGACCAAAAAATGCTTTAGTTTTGCGAACTGTGACTGCAAGATTTTCACCATTTTTGTAGTGAATTTTAATAACTTCAATGCGTTGTTGAAGCGTGTATCGTTCCATTTTTAGTAATGGCGTAGTTTCCACTTGTCAAATGTCAAAGAATAAAAGCTTCAAAAGTGGCAGCTACCGAAATAGCGGGCCATTCACAATAACACCTCTCATTGGAAAACCCTTTATAATGTAACTTTAATTTAAATAGTTTTCTTAAAGTTAAAAATTAAATACAAAATTTAAATTGTAAGTCCAATATTGTTTATCCTTTTATACTTACAAGCGTATTCTTACTGCGTTAGCATTTAAAAGGACAAATTGGAAACATTTGTGTATGACTTCAGTACGAAAACATTGTACCCTCTGCCTTAATTGGCAACACTAAAGCTTCAGTTGCAATCTGCCAACCTGAATACATTAATGTACATTACACATGCGATGGGGGATGCATGGTTTACCATTTTGAGAGTATTGGCTATATGGCTACTGTTAGTGTCCTCTTTTATCCTGCATTCATTCCATAATCAAGGATTTACCTGAACTCTTGTAGTGTAGATTAAATGAAGAATACTAAAAAGAAAATATTCTCTTACCCAAACCCGCACACATAAAACTGGACAAAAACGTTGCACACTTCAGTATATGGCAAATTAAATTCAATCCCACTTCGTCAAACTCATTTCCACTTGCAGATTTTAAATGTTTTGGTTATACCAATAAGACAGAAGGATAATGCTCATCTCGCTTTAATGAAGTCCAACAAATGCACATCCAAACCTAATCTAGGTATATGTATATGAAAGAAAGCTGTACGGCAACGAAGCCAAACAAAACGGATTTAATTAAAACTCATTCAGTTGAAAGAGAGGGATGCGGAGCAAGCAGATGGAAGTCCTTTTTTGAGTTGCAAATGTCAACCAAATAAATAACAAATTAAAATACGGATAAACGCAAAAAACGGTGAAAATGAGGCAGGTTGAATTCATTCTCACTCCACCATCAGATGTGTCCGTCTATCACGATGTCAGGCAGACAGGACCATTCACTCGGTATTGCATCTAATACGATCATAGGAGCAGAGCGAGTAAAACAAAAAAAAAAGGACTTTCATATATTTAATCAGAAGACGAGGAGCTTTGTTGTGCTGATGCTGGCAGCATCTGCCTATGGCAGGCAACAGGATATACACTAGCTACTTCTCTCGCTAACGAACATATCAGTTTAATTTCCTGGAACAAGGATATTCATTCTGAGCTCTGCAAATGTCCGGCACTATGGTCTGCTTTAACACACACATAAACTGAATGAATGTAAATTATCTTTCTGGTCTATTTGGACTTTACTTGGAAGCAAAAAAAAAAAGGATACATGACGGAGCGTTCTAGTCTTGGTCTCAACACAGGAGGTTAAACTAAACTGCGCATCCTTGCAGGAGGACAAACCAATATGATGAGCATACACCAGTGTCTATGCATATAGAGGTATTGTAGGATAAAAAACAAAGAGATTGAAAGTCTCATATCCTGTGCAAGTCATCAGTGAGTCCGATGAGCTTCGCTACTAGTCCGGATGCGTAGCGTATGTGGTACGACAGTCCATTTTTTTTTCGTTTTCTTTACCAGTTTTGTAGGATAGTCAAGAATTTTCGAAGAGTGTTCTGATATTTTTGATGCAGTACCCATCGGTTGAAAAGCTGGCGCGGGCACTTAATCATTCCTCAAGAATCACATCAGATACTTTGGTATGTAACGATCTTTATGTTGTTCATGTAATCTGTAGATTTTAAGGATACTCTCAAAGGATTGTCTCTTTTGCAGTTCTTTTTGTGGCCATTCTTTTACGCTGTGTCATTGCATAGCATAAAGGTGTCGAAGGAATCTTAGGAAATTAAAAGGAAAGCACTAATGGAAAATCGTTCACAGAGGGCTTTTATATACTTAGTTTTCGTGAATTATTGCAATCAATTAGGTAAGAAGCTCGAAAAGGTAGTGTACATAAGCCGTAAGGAGAGTTGTTCCTTTAAAGAATTTCAAAATAGGCAATAAACCTTGCGAACTACCTAAACCATACCGGTTCATAAACGTTCCATCCAAACGATCTCGCCATGATCTGTCCACTGTCCACTGTAGGACTATCGTTGTCCTTCCTTGTATCAAAGAAGATGGTTCCACCTGATTACTCTATCACTTAAATAGTAACCGACCAAGTGGATACGTCTTGCAAACAAAGATAAGATAACTAAAAAGCGGTAAAACACAATATAACCCTTCACAAAACCTTACAACACATCGGGCCACAAATTTATTTGCATTCGTTCGGAAATTTGCCAAATCTTCTGCAACACATTTCCAAATTTAAGACACTTCTATTCCGAAACAGATGACAGCTTATTGCCATGAGTGCATTTCAACTCCATATGGAGGCAAATTCTCTAGACCCTGAATATAACCCCTCCAAATTTGCTTTGGCATTTTGCCAAAGTAAAAAAGAAAACCCAACGTCAAAAACACTTTCCGTTGGCCATTTCCACTGACCATTCCACAGACAACTGTTCTCGCATTTGGACGAAGAAATTGCTATTTGATTTACATGAGGATAACTGCAACTTAATTAAGAGTAACCTAACGTTTCAGAACCTCTTTAAAATAGGCGGCATTCTTGGGTTCAACTAAAATATTTGTTCTACGCTTCATGAATAAATAATAAAATCCTTTTTAGCACAAAAAAAAAGCAACAACTACTTGGCAAGTTTCCCTCCCAATCCATGGATAACTCTATCAGCTGAGCAAAAGACGTACAGTGGTCGGGGTTAACATAGCCCCACAAACGAAAATGTAAATATTGCCCAAAGCTAATTTAAAAAAAAAAAAAAAAAAAAAAATTACGACACAATCGTTAAACCTTGCCAAATGTACATAAATCCTTTCTCCCTTAAAGGCCTTCCCATCCCCACATGAGGGTATTATAGGGCTTCTTTGGACGAGTGTAATTTAGAAATTTACATTGCGAAGGAGGATGAGCAGGACCTGCTAGTACTACTACTATTGCTTCGAATGAAAAATTAACCGTCATAAATTAAGTCGCACCCCCGCCGGTGCTATTCGCTTATACACCTTATTCACCACAATGATGGTGAGGATAATAGCCAGCGGGATAATGTCTCGCCCAGTCGAGATCGCAGTTTGTAAAGTAGATGGTGGTGGTGATGGTGGCGAGGACGGTCGCTCTAAACGTCATATGGAATGGAAAATGAGGCAAAGTGTTGGCTGAAAATTTCCTTGTGCTAGAATAATTTATCAAAAATACAATTTTCCCGCACTACGAGCGAACTATGGCAAAGGCAAACCTTTTAGTTGGTGGTTTTCACCACCCACTAAGCGCCCACATATCCTCGTACAGTATAGTAAGCAGCCGGCCTCGGGCAGTCGGGCACGCCATATCGCAAGTTTGGGGCCTGTTAAAAGCAAAATAAATTAAGTTTCAAAAGTAAATTTAATTGAAAGCTTTTCATCACTCATTCCCAGTTATAGAGGGAGCGGTACGGCTCTGTCCATCGTTCATTTGCTCTCAGGCCTAACCGCCTGGTGATGTAATATGCGAGTGCTATGATGCGGTTCTTACCGTTTAAAACAGAGTTCGGCATCAATTTGCAATGGACGGTTCCTTTTGGGGAGTCAAACATACACTTTCATCTATTCATTAATTACGAGCACAAACAATGCCTGCTTTTGACAACTTTTTAATTTAAATATTTTTAAATTAAAGTCGATTAAATTGAAGAAAGAATTATTAAATGGGAAATTGGAATTGTTACTTGACAGTAATTTGACAGCAAGTACTGTTGTTATTAAGTTGTGCTTTATATAAATGGCTGGCGCACATTTTAATTTCATGTCGGACCCCAACTGTCACAATCATAAGCAAACCATCTGGCAACACAATTACGTTCTTCTCCTGATGTCTACTTCACACATCGATAAGTTTCCTCTTTCCTGTTGTGTATCTTTAATTTCAAAGTGTCCTTAAATTGGATTTGAAAAAAAGTTTTCCAAACGAAATACACAATGTTACAACAATGCGTTGTCCTTTTTCCAATAACAGAATCTTTTATATCCACTGTAGTGATCATAAAATAGAGCAGAAAATGATATAGAATAGGTATTATTGTGCGGATGGTGGGAGAATGGATAATGTCATCTGTCAAATGGATTTTAACGATGCGTCATAAAATAACAATGCTCTTTGTTAACAGGCGACAAATATAATAATGTAGCCATAATAAAATGGTTTTCAAATGGGCAAAGATATGTTGTAAAGGGTTAAGGAAGTGTACTGCATTTTTGTGACAGGTATAAGTACTCATACACTTCCTAGGGATCGCAACTGACAGATGAACCTATATTATGAAAATTTATATAATGGGCGATTTTGACTGTTAAAATCGTCGTGACTGCAGAATAACTTGAAAGCTAGCTCTTGAAACAAAATCAACAGTGTTTTGAATTTTTGAAAACTACGACATTACTGTCGATACATTGGCTGCGTTCCATTGACCGCTAGATGACTAGCGGCATGAAGGGGCGTAGCGAGGGTTTGAGCCGTGGGGGGTGACTTTCATTGAAATGCCGACTTATTTCAGGAACTTGCCGACTGTATAGAAATCATGAAAATCGGCCCAGTGGTTATCGAGTTATATCTAACGTCAACGAGTTTCACTCCATAGAAGATGTATTTTGTATGGGAGGCGCCACGCCCCTTTGTGCAATTTTCACCAATCTTAACAGGAACACCCCTGGGCTAATACCTAAAAGACCATTCAACTAAGAGCGACCAACTACCTACGATCGAACGACTATTCGCAAGCTTTGACAGTCCGTTCACATGAACACTTTTATAGGTCGCGGCAGTTCGCGAATTTCAGCCATCAGTTTCTACCCACAATGTCTAGTTTGAGGTTAAGTTCGAACGAATGTTTTATTCGCTAGTTTGTGGAACGCTAATTAAATGATGTGGATTGCGAATAAATTTTGACAATTCGCGGCAAGAGTGTTTTCGTTCGCGGCAAAAAGTTTGGAATTCGAAATTTCGTTATTTAAACTGTTTATAAACTTATTTTCTTAATACATTTTGATGGGAAAATTAATTATCCTCCTCTTTGCCCAAACACACGTTTGCCGCGAATTGTTAAAGTTCGCACTCCACATCAATAAGCCGCGAACTAGCGAATAACACTTCGAATTTAACCTCGAATTAAAAATGCCAACCGTCCTTTTTAAAATCGAATCTAAACACGCAAAATTTTAAGAACTTCAGTCGGCAAATTCACCGATGCCGACCCGAGCTTTTTAAAATCGATTCTAAACTCGTTAAATTTTAAGGATTTCAGTCGCGGCAATCTCACCAATGCCGACCGTCCTTTTTAAAATCGAATGGAAACTCGCTAAATTTTAAGGATTTCAGTCGGCAATCTCACCGACGCCGACCGTCCTTTTTAAAATCGTCTAAACTCGCTAAATTTTAAGGATTTTAGTCGGCAAATTCACCGATGCCGACCCGAGCTTTTTAAAATCGATTCTAAACTCGTTAAATTTTAAGGATTTCAGTCGCGGCAATCTCACCAATGCCGACCGTCCTTTTTAAAATCGAATGGAAACTCGCTAAATTTTAAGGATTTCAGTCGGCAAATTCACCGATTTACCGATTTTAAGGAGTTCATCTGGAACCTTTGAAAATGCCGACTTTTGTATACATTTACAAGTTTAAAAACCTATACCTAATGGAAATCCAAATTTAAGACCTAATTTTTGAAAATTGATCGTTGATTTGGCGACTCTTGCGACATCCCCCCACGCCCCCTCTCGCTCCGCCCCTGCCGGCATGCCAAACTCCATATAAAAAAAACTGAATTGCTAAAATGTCAGTTTTTTTTTAGTTTGGCATGTCGCTAGTAATCTGGCGGTTAATGGAACGCGGCCATTTATATTTTTAGAAATAAAATGTCCATACATTTTAGGAAGTTTCTTTTGTGTTTTTTTTTCAAATTTTGTTCACGAATAATACTTTGCAAAATGCGAGGTTGGGTACGTTTGCCTGCAATCCAAAAGACCGTTTTTCAAATGCCCGAAATTGTATGGGGGGGCATGCTGCCCCTCTGCAACCCCCCTGCCTGTGGTCACTGTAGGATTTGGAATGAGTGCGAATAGCCCGTAAAACATACGGGCTTTTTGAAAATATTCATTTACGGGCTTCTGTATTACAAGCTTTTGAAATACGGGCTTTTTGCATTTACGGTGTTACTAAGTTTTTACAGCCACAGTAAAATTTCGATTTTATTGGTGTGTGGCTTAAAAATTCTGAAATTTTATTACATTCTTATTACAACCAATTCATTAGATTTCTATGATAGGTAAATATTAAATTACCTTAGTACATTAGGATTATAGTTTTAGGTTTAGATTAGTTCAATAAAATAATATGTCTTATGCTCGACCTTTAAATATGGCTTCTTGACATTATACAATAAAAAGAAAAGAGTAAAAACAAAAAGGCCGGAACAGAAAGAGAGAGCAATTAAAATTCGCACGCCAATTGTCTTCGGACATGTTAAGCTATCAACACAAGAATGCATATGATCAGTGCACCCACGCTTAGATGGCGCTAACATACGGGCTTCTGTGAATACGTGCCAAAGTTTTACGGTCAAACGTATCGTTCCGATTTGAAATATTGTCAACTTATTATGTTTATAAATTTAAAAATGGGCCATATTTGCGACCAATCATTCAATTACCATTTATTATTCCCAATAACCATTTATTTAATAAAAAAAAGTCTATATTAAATTGCTGACCTAACTCAAGAGGATGTTCTTTTTTTTGGGTTCACTGTTCACTGATGGAAATTATATCCAGAGGAAGAGCTGAAAGCTCCTTTAGAATGATTTAATTTCAATATCGAAAGTGTCAAAGATCCCTCCGTGTCTATATTCCTCATCACTTTAAGGGCATATCGAAATCGAAGTCCTTTTTTATGAGTCTTGTATATTGCCCACCGCAGCAAGCTACTTCCATTGTCTAGCATCTGGTGAGTCGTTAAAGTAAACGAATAAGGCTATCGGGACTGAAGGTGATAAAAACTCATATATGTCGTATCAGTTTCTTATAGTATGTCCCATGGTGTGTGTATCTTCCTTGCAATAAAAATTCCCTTTCCCTTAACTGTCCTGGTTATGTATTTCTAAGCCGAAAATGTTAGTTTTTTTCCACTACGGTCAGCAGTTTTTTTTTTGTCCTCCACAATACGTTTATTTTCATTTTCTTCTCTGTACCTTCTTGCTTCTTCCAATGTGCTTCCAATGCTGGAGGAAAAGTTGAGACGAAAAGAGACAGAGAGAGTAGAAAAAAAAAATAAATAAATCTGTAATTTATCCTCGAGGAGAATTATTGGAGGCTATTATTTCTTTCGTTCTGATAAGGCATACTCTGCGCGACACCACCATGTTTACTTGGCGAGTTATTAAAGTGACGCGTTTACTCCGATGAAAAATGATTTTCATGCGGAAAATCCCAGGATATACGAGCTTCCTGGGCACTCATATGTGGGTGTTAACGCTGAAACAGTGAGATAGGGAGATTTTATAGTGAAAGATCACACTATTGAAGGTCATTGAAGGGAGTCCATTAATCTCTACGACGAAGTCCTTTGGTTTTGGCCATAAAAACACTACGGCCAAAGAAGCCGTATGATAAAATGGGCAAAGGGTTCACTTTTACGAGACGCTGATTGAAGCTAAAGTTACACTGTGTGTGTCGTTCTTGTAGGTTGATGGATTGTTGGTTCATTGTTTTGTTACGGGGGCAGCGGTTAAATTGGGTCCTATTTTTAAGCGTTTGGGGTTTGTACGCCGCCGACCCAATGGGTTTAATTAAGCTTGAACGGCTTTATTATATAGTTTTAATTAACAGGGTGTTGCAAATCTATTGTTTAGCACGAGTTGTAAATATATGTGTATTATTCTGGTTAACAAAGATAATATTTTGTTTAGTCCACTCTTATCTGTGTCTGACAAAAATCATAGCTCATAAAAGGGAAATTCGCTGTCAAACTATTCAGAGTATAATAAAATAAAAACGTTGTACGTGAATGATGGTATTTTGGCAAAAAATATTGTTTATTAAGACTTCGTGTTCTTGATACCATACAACCCCGGTGTCCTTTTTAAAGCTTAGGTAGGTATATTTTAAGTTAAGTTTTTGATTTTAGAGCAACTTAGCGTTATGTTATGTTAGATTATGTCTCCTGAATGTCGCATATAAGATCTTGTCGGCTGTATTTTGTGAACCTCTAAGGCTTATTGGCCTATTTCAGTGTGGTTTTGACCCAGGAGAATCTACCACCGACCAAATTTTCACACTCCGACAGATCTTTGAAAAACAAGAATTTCAGATCTATATACATCACCTTTTTATCGACTTTAAAGCCGCCTGATAGCGGATATATAGGGACGAGCTATATATTCAGAGCCATATCAAGGCTACAGAGCAAGCCTGCAAGGACGAACAAGGGAACATCATAGTAGAATCGCAGTCGATGCTGAGGATATGGAAGAACTACTTCTGCAGACTGTTTAACGGCGATGACGAACTTAATCCCGCTGTCAGGCAGAATGAACCATTCAATCTGGACGACGAAGACCAACAATTCCGTCCACCCGACCTGGACGAAGTGAAGATAGCCATATTTAAGCTTAAGTACAACAAAGCCGCTGGAGCAGATGGCCTAACCGCCGAACTATTCAAAGCGGCAGGCGATGACTTGGTTAGGAGCATGCACCAACACTCATCTGTAAAATATGGTCGGAGGAAAGTATGCCCGATGAATGGAACCTCAGCATTGTTTGCCCGATCCTCAAGAAATTAGACCCTCTGAACTGCGCCAACTACAGACGTATTAGTCTTCTTAACATCGCCTACAAGATCCTATCTGCCGTGTTGTGTGAACGCCTGAAGCCTTTCGTAAACAACCTGATTGGTCCCTATCAGTGTGGCTTCAGGCCAGGAAAGTCTACCATCTACACAAATATTCACACTGCGGCAGATCTTGGAAAAAACCCAGGAAGTCCAAATCGATACCCACCATCTTTTCATCACCATCTTTTTTAAAGCCGCTTATGACAGCATTTATAGAGACGAGCTATACAGCGCAATGTCTAGTTTTGGCATCCCTGCCAAACTCGTCCGTCTGTGCAGGATGACAATGGAGAATGAACGCACAATTGAAGGGTGACCTTAACCAACTTGGTGTGCGTAACTGGAGGCAGATAGCTAGAGCCCGAGCTGGCTGAAGGGGCTTGTTGTTTGAGGCCGTAGTCCACCCCGGACTGTAAGCGCCCCCCAAATTTAAAAATAAAGTAAACGTTGGGTTTGGGTACGTTTGCCTCAAATCCAAAAGCCCGTTTTCAAAAGGCCGTATTACAAAATGCCCGTAAAAAAAGCACGTAAAACAAAAGACCCTTCATGTGGTCACTGTAGGATTTGGAATGTTTGCAAATGAGTAAAAAATACGGGCTTTTTGAAAATGTTCACTTACGGGCTTCTGTGAAAACGGGCTAAAGTTTTACGGTCAAACGTATCGTTCCGAATTAAAATAGCCCGAACTCTTACAATGATGGCAGCTTATGCAGGTTCCATTCTTGTTCACAACATATCAGCCGATGGCCTTGCCCAAAATAAGCTACAAACACATCAGGCGATCGGCTAAGCTAGTTTCAATCCATCAGATAGCCACAGCTAATCTTCCATTACTATTTAATAGGTTATGATTTCTGTTGTTCTTCCACAACCATAGCCCGATAATATCAATATTTGAGAAAACCCATAATAGCCCCTTATTCGAGTACTAATCAATGCGCATCTATATCTACGCTTTATGCACACTTCACTGGTTCTATTACTTATCTAACCTTTCTTCTATTCGACCACCTCCCACTGGGGTACTCTTGATATACAATTACGGTATTACTCCCTAATGCCAATCGGCCATTTTTGCACCCAATCCATCCATTAAAATAATCTCATCGATACCTTGTTTTATATTCCATCTCCGCATAATGGCAAACAACGGTTCACCTCCAATGTTTTTTGTTATAGCTATCTTTTCCGTTCGCTTTCGTGTGCTTGTGCAGTTCTCCTGATGCTTGCCGCAATGAGTAAAATAAAAAAAAAACTTTTCTTCATAACATTTTATGAATATTATCCATTCCTTTTCCCAAATGCGTTGTAAGGCAATCCTTACCTCATTAAATGTTAAAAAAAAACGGACACAGTCCCTAAGAAGCTTTCGAAGAGCTTAAATAGATTTCCATTTGAAGAGCATAGAAAAGATATAAAATAGCGAAGACGATGAGAAGGAAGTAATATGAGATGAAAATCACCATTTTGCCTCCAACTTGATTCAACTTAATGTGTGGGAAGGAAATGTTCTCCTTCCAGGCGCAGTATCAGAGTAAAACCTATTTCGTAGTAAGACCTAATCTCTAAATGAGATTGTTCCCGTGGAGTTATGATTTAATTCAATTACCAGCGACCAAAGCAATTAGCATTGCCTCCATCCTGCCGCCATTCTTAAATAGGCATTATCATCATGACGAGCATCCTCATCATCGCCGTGCGTCGCGCGGTCGTCTCCCTTTCACGTGTTCGTTTCTAGATTTCTAGGACAAAGATCTTCTATACGGAAAGTTGGTCACCCCGTGTCGTACTATACTCTCAAATATAAAGGCCAATTATATACATCCCCGCCGCGTCGTGTCGGTCGTAATTGCAATCGCAGTCATCACAGTAGAACCTATTCCCGGCGAATACAATGAATTCAAATGAAAGCAAAGGAGCTCTGCTGTTGCTCCTCACAAAGCACTGCGTAGCGTACACACATAAGCCGCTCAGCATTAATGTAGATTTGCGGCAACGCAGGAACTACTCTACGAAGAGGATACCGGGAAGGCCGGTTTCGATCTTGCTGTAGCCAAGTGTACTGAACTTCTTGCTACAAGAAATTAACATAATTAAAAGTTCTTTTGTTGTTCCACTGGAATATTTAAAAAAGGGGTTGAAGCCAAGTGCAGAATAAGTAGTACAGAGTACAGGGGGTGGTGTGGTGGAGTGGTGATGGTGAATAGAGGAGTAGTGCTAGTGCCTCTCCGTTTGTCCTCTTTTTCTTTTTATAGCGCGACTATTTTGCGAAACCACACTGCATTGTGTGTCAGTGTGTGTTCTGCGGGGGGTAGTTTAGCACCAATGCTTGCTGTTTCGCTGCAACATATATACAGTTGATTCTGAAATAGTTTTCAATGAACGAATGGATAGGCAAAGTTTGAGCACATAGTTTGTTTCACATAATTCCCGTAACGACACTGATAATGATGTTGATATACTCGTAAGTTATATTTTTCTTAAAGAAGGCGGGTGTATAAATGTTTTTCTTTATCATTTCCAATTAAAATGTTGCTTTTGTGTGGAGATTTTGCCACGCGAATTCGTTCAGTGTGTCCTTGTTTCGGAATAGCGACGACGACGACGAATACAATGGCACATTCGATGTTATATGCGGTTGCGGTTGGCATAGATTGTGTTTGTGCAAATCTGTCCTGTTCTCTGATCGGATTGCATGAACAATTGGATTTGTGGATAATGCAGATTTACTTGAGCAAATAGTAATAATCAGAAATAATTGCGGTAATAAAATTTGTTTCTTAAATCAACCCCCACTGGTGGATGCGGTCGAACATCGCACCCATAGAGTTAAGCACATTTTATGGGGTAATAACTTTTGTTGCATGGAATTTTGATTACAATGATGGGACAAACTTTGAGAGTTTGTTATTATTTAAATAAGTTTCGGGTGCCGTTTGCTTTTTGGCCAAAAGATGGATATACATTTTAACTACTTTGAAATTGGATCCATATAATGAAGTGGTAAACTGCAACTAAACTGACGGTAAAAGGAAGAACTGCATAATCTAAGTAGAAATACTTGCCAGTACTTTCTAGATTAATGGTACTATAAGGCTTTTCAATTTCAAAGCGGAATTAAAACGACGGCGTGTAATTTAGCCCTCTATATACATATAAGTGGGCACAATATACCTACCTATTAGACCAACCAACCTACCATTAATGGCATTCGCAATTGAGATCATATAAAAAGGTTGTTTTTTTTAGAGGTTTGGTTTTTTAAACTGGCAACACTGTTTCTACAGATTGTCAATTTGACAGTTGAGAGTTGATTATTTGTGGTTAGTACGTTTTAACATTTTACTATGAATAGATTAACGCCAGAACAACGCGTGCAAATTGTGCAAACTTATTTTAAAAACCATATTTCGATTCGCCAAACTTATCGTGCGCTACGTCGCGTCCATTGGCGAATTTGGAGTGGAGAAAACCCAGAAGCCTTTGTCGAGACGCCACCGTAGCGCAGTAGTTAGTGTGCTGGACTACTGTGCGAGGGATCCCTCGTTCGATCCCCGGAAAACACACAAATTACATCTTAAGGTTTTTTCTACCCTCTCGCGAACGTCTGACAAACATCCGAGAGTATGACTGTCCTGAAAAAGCTTCTCAATTCAGCCGTTCGGACTCGGCATAGAATTGTAGGTCCCTTCCATTCGTGCCAAAAATAAAAACTCACACAAAACGAATGGTTGTGAGAAGCTAGGCCTAGGGTGTATACACGCCTGTTGCGCTAACTATTTATTTATTTTATCTTTGTCGAAACGCCCTTACATCCTTTAAAAATCACTGTTCACATCGGCCCATCGAACATTTTTGCTGAGCGCATCATTTCGCGTAATGGAATGGACCTGTGAATTGGCCTCCATACACTAGTCTTTTCTGATAAACCAGAGACGGTGGACGATTTGGAAGTCAAAATTCGCCAGTTGCTCGATAAAGTTGTCAAAAATTTCAGACCCGTTCGAAGTCCCTTTCATTCCTCAAAAATAAAAAAAGGCTCAACCTCTTACACGTCGCAGGATGAACAATGAAAATTTCATCATTCAAGACTGAAATTTAAACGAAGCAATTTCAAGTGATGATAAACTCGTCCTTTATCCATTTTGCTACCCTAAAATGTTTTCACAAATGTGCATGGGCACATCTTGTTCTGTAGTGGCATATTACAAAATCTTGAAATAAAGGAAACAGGACACATAAGGCATACTGGGGTCGCACACAACATCATTCCCGGGTGCCAATAATAAATTAATGTCATAACTTCATTCAATAGCACACCCTTTCATCTGGGAAACAGCACAAGTTGTTAGCTTTTTCCATCCGTCTGCGTCTGTATATGCACGACACCATACACATATGACAATTGGTGGTGGGTGGGTTAGGCAGCAGATCGCTTTCACGATATTTCAGCGAAGAGAAAACGTGAAAAAATGCCATTTCGCTGAAATATCTAATATCTATTCTGGGTGAAGTTAATACGTATGGAGGTAGAAATTGTTATCCTTATCACTAAATTCCATTGGGGGAGAGAGTTGCAAGCAGCGAAGGAAAAAGTTGTCAAATGTTGCGGAGCCAAGCTATACGAGACAAAAACGACGATTCCGACTACTTTGACGACAGGAAACTTTATGATATGTCACACCTGGCCAATGAAAGGAAATTTAATTTAGAGAACATTGCGGGCTCACTTAATGGAGGTGCGTGGCCCGCCAACCACCACCCCTCTGCTTCCGCTTCAACACTTTGGTAAACTTTTATAATTAAATTGGATACAAGGTTGAGCTTGTGGGAAAATAGGAAGCAAAGGCGAACCAACGTATAAGATACGAATGCGAAGGCAAGGAATATTTTTGTTATAACCTGTTAGATGATGTGAATAGCAGAAGGCAAGGCTAAAGAAGTCCTTAACGACTCGAGGGTGAGAGATATACCCATACAAACGGAGCCAGAGAGTGTATCGACTTTATTCGCAAAAGCTAATTTTCCTTGAATTGAGTGAGAGATAAGCTAACAAGTTTGGTAATAAACTTCTTCCGTGCATCTGGCCGCACCAGGAAGTCAAATTATTATGTGGCACTAGGAGATGTCAAGAAGTGGGTGGGGTTTTTGGGCAAAAACAATTTTCAATCTAGTGGATGGGAGTGTGAGTTTTGGTTTATCATTTCCCTTTACCTATAAGAAGCAGCAAAGATGAATAGTTTACTGAGAAGTTTTGGTTTCGAATTAATTAAAGACATTGGACAGGATGCCAGAAACAAATAAAGAGAGAGAGAGAGAGAGGGAGATGGAGAGAAGAGTAACACAATTTGCTGATATAAATTGGTACAGGTAAGAAGTTTTCGTTAAGTTTAATTACGTTGGATTCATCCCTAAGTGAAGGGGTATCTTTGAGCGGTTGAATAATTTGTCAATTGGTTTTAGTTAGTTTGGAGTATGATTGCTCGTTGAATTATGCAGAGAATTTTATAGTGTATTATTATAGATGTCCCTGGTCGAGCAAAAGGAAATGTATACTACTAACAGTTAGGAGGGAATTAAATACTTTCTAAAAAACTAAAAAAAAAAATGCATACCGCCCAACAATAGGGACCTCAAAGCATGACGATAATTTGAGAAGGAAATGTTGTTCTCGGTATAAGGTTGAGAACGGGTCGAATCACCGCATCCATAAACGTTAGTTATACGTTCAAGGAATTAACCGATTTTACACACGAAGCAAAAACAAATTCCGTCACGTATTGCTCCACGTATTGCTCGTTCACCGATGAGAACGAGCAATATCTGTCCCGATATTAAATTCGCGAAACTATATAAAGGATGCCCCATAATTCACGCAAAATTTGAATGTTGCCAACGGAAAAAGAGATAACAATGTGACAGCTGACAGTTCGGGGTTAGTAAAAATGGAGCGCTATACGAAAGAATAACGCATTTTCATTGTTGAGCAATATTTTAAAAAATAATGAAGGTTTGTTTGAACAAAATCGCATTCAGGGATGAAGCTCATTTTCATCTTGATGGCTTCGTTAATCGTCAAAATTGTTGAGAAACATATGCATCCACAACGCGTGACTGTTTGGTGCGAATTTTGGGCTGGGTGCATTATCGGACCATTCTTCTTTGAAAATGCAGCTGGTATGGAGTAACAATTAATGGTGTTCGTTATCGTGACATGATAACCCAGTTTTTGGTGCCTAAACTACAAGATATGGATGTGACCTACATGTGGTTTCAACAAGACGGTGACACATCCCATACAGCTAGAGAAACAATTCAATTACTGCATGGGTCCGGACCATTGCCTCATTCCCTATTGTAGACATTTGAACATATTTTTGATCTGACATCGTTCATATTTCCTTTTTATCCAGTTATTATTAACAGTGCAGTTCTGTATAGAATCCATACATTTTATTTTCTCAGTGGTAAACTGTACTGCATCAAATTAGGGCTACATGAAATTTTGGCCCCAATGAAAAAAAATGGTCCCAAACTAAGAATGAAAAATCACCCCAAAATTGGGGCTGTTTTTCATAATGAAATAATACCCCAATTTCAAACATGAAATAAGGCCCCATTGCGATAAAATAAGGCCCCAAATCTGACAGTAAACCCAAGCAGGGGGGTTGCAGGGGCAGCATACGTTTTCGTTCTTTCGAGGTCTTATTTCAAAATTTAAAAATGAAAAAAGGCCCCAAAATATGAATTGTCACTCCAATTCGCAGAATTTTACGCAATTTTTTGTTGTTGTTGCCTTTCATGTAAATTTTTGGGGTGATTTTTCATTTTCAGTTTGGGGCCATTTATCATTGGGGCCAAATTTCATGTAGACTCAAATTAGGGGTGATTTGAGCAGTATTTTTAAGATTGAAATTGCTAGTGTAGTACTGAGTCTGTTTACGGAGCTAGTGACTTCCTCTTGATCCCTCCGCTCTAGGAAAAAAATTATTTAATACTATAGGTTCGTTCGTGTACTTTCAGCATAGAAAAATAAAAAATGTCAAATCTCAAAAATCGAGAGAGAAATCTCTCAATATACAGAGAAGTACCTGATCGGTTTTCTTACAAAAAGTTTAAGAAATGTCATTTCGATATTTGTAAAATAAACGTTAACGGCAGAATCTACAAAATAAGTTGGATTTGAATTTTTTATAAGCTAAAATACCTATTAAAACTATACCATTTTGAATGCGCTGATAAGTTCTAGGAGAACATTCAATTACAACTTCTTCCTCCGACATCGTTGAAGACGAAAAAATAGAGTTTTATTTGTCAAACTTTAGAGCTGTCACTTTCATTTTTCAGTAAGTCGAAATTGGGCGAGTAGAAAATTACGAAAAAATGAAAAGAGGGGAAATGGATTCCTCTCTCATACTTAGTACGTGGTCGCATTCGCACAGTTTCTTAGCAAATTTTTAATAATTTTACGTTTGCAAAAAAGTACCTGACCGAACCTATTATTTTGTTGGTTTTCTCTTTTCCTGTCATTTTTGATGAGAACATGTATAGACTTTGTGCGGTTGCGATCGATTGCGTTCGGTTTAAACCGCGTACGCAAATGAACCTATTAACAAGACAGACGGGTAAGTGCGTTTTTGGTAGACTCCTAAGTCAATCGCCGCGTTCATTAAAAAAATAGCTATAGTATAGACAGCCTAGTATAAACAGCCTCTGATTGGTCGATTTGACTGCAAATTTAGGCAAGTTTCGTGTGTTAGGCAGGATTTTCTGCCTAACTCTATGATGAACTGTCACTTAAATATTTAGGTGCCTAAGCACGTTGAACGGGGACAATTTTAAGTTCGCAACCAACTGAGCGATAAATGAATGATTTGCTTATAATGTAAGGCCCAAAACGGCCAGCAGCGTTTAATTGAATGCAATTTGGGGGGAGGCATGTCGTGGAGCAGTTGCTGAAGCTTTCACATTCAAGGACAAGGTTGCGCAAGGTAAGTAAGTTACGTCAATAACTGGTTTTTCCTAGTTATACCAGATAATCAAAGTGACATCGACGAGTGTTAGGTACTTCGTCCTTATAATGTCTACGACGCCTTAAATACTCAAAATTCACTTGTCACAGCAGCAAAGATCGGGAAGGCTCTATATTATTGAGTATGTGTTTTTTGATGATTGAAAAAGTAAGTAAATAATTCTCTATTTCAATCACCTAGCAGCTATCAATATAGATTCACTTACTTAGTTTTCCGCAAACCTGTAATTCCTGTAATTCCTTTGAAAGCATTTAAAACTCTTTTTATTACGTAGGTATTTTTTTTTTACACATTAATGGTTGGCAGATTCTCTTAAAATGCTTTCAATTTATATTTGGAATTGAAAGCTAATGATTTATGTTTCGGAACATAAATTTCTCTACCTTTCTACTCCCCAATTAGTACTCCTACACTCAGGATAAATTTCAGCAAAGGCGAACAGAAAAAAATAACAGACACCAAAGAGTACTCGTTACTTCTTCCTATTTCATTTGGTGCGAGAGTGGAGGAACCTTTTTCATGTTCCTAATTAATTATTGCTGTTCCCAATTTCAACCATTGTGGTGGTAGATAGAATTTCTATAATACACACACATGTAGAACTCACGTTGCCACATGTTTGTGGCACTAAATTAATGTGCCATTAAGATTTTTATTTTCTTACCTCCTGATGTGTGTTCCATTCGATTTAACAACTGCCTTTATATATTGAAGAACGCCTTAAGGTTCTAGCGAAGATAGTAATTCTTTCTCAAAGACAGAGTATTGTATAAGTCGGGCATTGGGAATTGGGTGGAGAAAATCGTTAAAATTTATTTTTAAATCTTTATTATTGCCTTTTGCGATTAAGTTACACCGTTTGCCAAAATGTTTTATTGATTGGATGACAATGGCAAAGCTTGCATTTAATGATCCTTTTGAGGGAAAAAAATCATTTCGACAAATTGAACAAGACGCTCCAGAACAAGTTGTGGGCATTTTCATAAGAACCATCGCATCAGCGAAAAAATAAAATGAGATCTCGAATGATTGATACTGTCATTAGGTGTCGAAGGCAAAACAGACCAAACAACATATTTAGCCAACTTATAGCAACCCGCCCACAATAGTCGATTATACTGGCTCTTGTAAGAATCCCATTTGTTTTGGGTGGAATCACATTTTGCAAGTCGAAGTTGCACACACACACACACATAGTGATATGCAAACGAGGTTTGTGGGTTCAAATTCTTCTTCCCACAATGTATAGTGCGCCCTCTGACACACATTCGATTCAACAAGTTTTTATATGCAAACACTTTGGGCGGGGGTGGCAAAAGAAGACACACGACTTCTGAGTAGGGAAAGATGATGTTTTTGAGGTTAAGGAATTCCATGAATGCCATTTAGCACATGGTGATGTGATGTGGTTTGGTTTTATTTCAAATACAGAGTGGAACACCCATCTAATCCTGGAGGGGTTTTTCGTTATTATTTAATCCCTTATTACCAAGGTTGATAATTAAACTTGGATTGTGTTTTGAAGAGAGATTAAAATTACATTGCAGCATAATGTTGAGGAATTTGTTACTTTATAAATGGCGGGTTATGTTTTGAAAAAGGTAGTATACCAGCGGTGGAGGATTTTTATACAAACAATTCACTTTGCAGGATAACAGAAGGATACCTTTTGTATTTTTTGCACGCTGATGAGTCCAGATGTGGCTTATTTCGTGTGGGGGATTTTCAAACAATAACAGTGAGGTATTAGACGTTGCTGGGGGAAAATGATAAACTTAATTGCCATTAAGTCTGGAAATAATCCCACAAAAGAATTGCTTAAGGCTGCCGGTTAAGTAGACACGCAGCTTTGCTCCTGTCGTGATCGTGAAGTATCTACAGGGTTTTTATTTTTAGCGTGCCTTTTGTGTACTTAGATGTGGAGCGGAATTTGTAATGAAAAACTATGGCGACTAGATTTCGCAGAAAATTAAATCATCACCAAGTGGAAAACAGTTCCCTTCAATGTGGCTCTAATTTACTCAAGACACAGAGTTTGGCGGGCTTCGATAAAGGATACATTGCAGTCGTAGTGTTAGTTCTTTTATATATTTTTAAATACTTCTCCCGGGAAAGGCGAACCTATATAACGCTTCAACAGCGTTCCGAGATGCTTGCAGATGTATGTTAGTTCTGCACTTAAATTGCTGCAATTTGTAGTCTTCTGGAAATATATCCCCAGGAAGCGAGTTCCAAAGTTTGCTTGCCCTGTAACAGAAGGAGATTTGGAAAGTTGATGTCCTCGCGGTTGTCAAGTGGACTATATGGTCATGAGCATTAGCAGCCTCTGTCTTGTGGGGCGCCCAAAAGTTGCATTTCGAGGGATAATGGCTTTGAGCTCCTCGGAACATCTACCATGGAAGTCAGCGACTTGTCTTCTGTGCACCAACGGTTGAAGATTCGATGTGAGTGTAGGGGCTCCAATAAGTCGAACTGCTCGTCTCTGTATGCTGTCAAGTAGGTTAAGTGAATGTTTTGGGGCCGAGCTCCATATATGGGAACAATATTCCAGGCCTGGTCTAACCTGTGTTGTGTAGAGAAGGAGAAGTTGCTTGGGGCTAAAGTACCTCTTTGCTTTAAATACTTAGTTAGCTCAACTTAGAGGACCCCAATCTTGCGATATAGGAAATGTGGTTCTGCCATGTGATTCCTGAATTGACTGTGACTCCTAGAAGGTGCATTGAGTCCTTGAGATGGATTGGATGGTCATCCATTTGGATCTGAGGAACTGTTGATGCATTTTTCCTACAAAATGTTGTGAGCGGTATCTTGTTTGCATTAAATACAACATAAGAGTGCTTTCATCAGCCAAGCTGTAGATATTATTATTTGCCGATCCAAGCAAATCGTTGATGTGGAGAAGAAATAGAGTTGGAGAAAGAATAGATCCTTGGGGCACTCCTCGAATTGGATGATACACCATCTACAACAACTTGGATCGATCTTATCAGAAGAAAATTTTGCATCCATCCGCAGAGTTGTTGTGGTAATCCATAAGACGCTAACTTGCCTAATAGGGCTCTATGCCAGACTCGATCAAATGCCTTTGATATGTCCAAGTCTACGGCTCTGGATTCGCCGTGTTGTTCACTTGCGTCCATAAGTGCGTTACGTAGCTTAACAGGTCTCCAGTGGAACGACGGCTCCAAAATCCGTCGCTTATTAATCGGTGGCCTGTTTCTCTCCAAGTCGCCAATTACAGATGAATTTATTCAGTCTCAGTGGTGCTATTGGATTCATCACATCAATCCATTCGTGTGGTAAACATCTCTCCTTTAAATACACATCTTTCCTGAAATAGCTCTCATCATTTCTCCAAAATTAAAAGAAAGCTTTTTGAATGCAAAACTCTTAAAAAATTACAATATAAACGATGAAACGATGAAAAAATACGCACCACTTACCATATGACCCGTTTTATTCCAGAAATCCCTTAAATAACATTTTCCCGCAACCAATTTGGTTGAATTCAACTTTTCACTTGCAAACTCTCACAAAGTACACTTCATTCAGAGCGAAACCCCTAGCTCTGGCTGCCTCCGGTAACATCTTTAACTGCATCCCAGAACTTGATTCACTTCTATCCTCCTGTCTTCTACTGACATTCTTAAGATTCATTTGTCCAACTTTAGCAAATGATGCTCAAATCGTTGCAGTTTCACTTTTATGCGTTTTTTTTCCTTCGCTAGCGACAAACATTTTCTCAATTGGACTTTCTTCTGCAGAAACGAAGGGGAAAAAACATCTTGTTTACTTCTTCCATTGGCATCTCACTCCGACAGTTAAAAAGGACACAAACAGACAGGACAAACAAACGAACAGAACAGTAAAAAAAAAGGAAACCCTACTCCCAACGATAAAATGATGAAGACGCAAACGAAGCGCGCCTTAGCACACTGCACCAAAGCTATTTTTCACTGTCGTTGCACTTTTGCAGCTGCAAAAGTTAGAACCTCAAAAGGGTAGAGCTAAAGATCCTTTTCCGGAAGAATATTTGAATAGGACTTTTACCCAATTTTTCCGCTTTTCTCTCGTTGTGTTCTTTATTTTTATAAAAGGGCTTGAGCCACTTTTTTGCGAATGCAGAACCGCGTCACTAATGCGACCAAGAAAGTCCCCCTAATACCGAGAAACGTATTTCAAATGATTATTACTATTTCTCTTCGTTTTTGTCCTGCAATTGTTTGTGTTGGTGTATGGGTGGGAAACTTATCCATCCTAAAGTCGTCCTTTGAATTGCACCATCGTGATGTTGACTATGATGCAGTAAGGAGGATCTCTGCCTGTACAACTATTCATTTAGGTTTTTGGAATTTATAAAGTCTCTCGGATGACACACCAGAGAAGGTAGAAAAACTCTTGATTTTCACATCCATCCTCCTCTTTTCCACATTCATGATTTATCCACCGCGATTAAGGACGGGGATAATTCCAAATGCAAAGAGTGCCATGTCATTGTGGAGTCACCGTGAGTGATAGACGAAGAATGGCGGAATAGCAGATGGAAATGCTATATTCAAGCAGATGCCAAATAATGAACAACGGAGGGGACGAGCACGATGCCAGCCAGCGCATTGTACGCAAATGAGGAAGTCATTTCAGTTAATGTAACAACGACAGGAATATCAACTGATGAGCAACAGTAGTAGCCAAATCAGTATCAGCTTCTGAAGCGTAATAAGCAGCAGCAGTAATGGTAATAGGGATCTGATGATGTTAAGACCATGATGTCAAGGTGGACTTGAAGGCTCCACATTGTTTGCACGTCCTGTAACAAGTGTGTGTGTGTGGCGGTATTTAACTACTGACTTCTACGTGGACTATGTGTAATTTACATGAAATGGTCCACGATTTTGTTGGATTAGGAATGAAAGTTATTAACCATGACAACCCATGGACTTAACAACTTTGGACTTTTACCTCGGACTAATTTGATGTTAAGATTACGGAGGATTTTCTTGAAATCAAGAAAAAATACAGTTCCGCGGAAAATTGTACATACTGGAAGTCTGCTTCAAAAAGAATATGTTGAACGCAGTGATAGTGATTTAGACTTGGCTGCTATATACAGGTCAACACTAACTTCCTTTCCCGTTTATAGTTTCTCTTGGAGGTATGATTCCACCCAAAGATTTGTTTACAAAGGGTTCCAGTGCATGAATCCTGAAAGCAACTATCGCTTTCATTATTCAACTAACACTACCCTACCAATTCCAAAACAATGGTCATTTTAGTCATCAGTCAGGTTTCCTATTTTGTTTACCTGATTTTTTCTTTTTTAATCCTTGTCGCGAATGTAACATGCTGTCCTATGCCGCCTGCTCTCTGTTGTGTCTGCCAATAAAGTCACAATTTATTTTCAATTTTATGTATTTGACTGACATTTTACACTACTGTTGGCAGGATACTAAAGTAGGCTCCATGAAATTAGGCCCCAATGAAAAAAGGCCCCAAAAATTGGGGCAATATTTCATAATGAAAAATGGCCCCATTCCATTTATGAAAAATTGCCCCAAACAAATGAAAAATTGCCCTAAAATAATAATTGGCAAACAAAAACAAAACGTATTATGAAATTTTCATTGTTTTCGGGCCGCGCGAATTCTTAACTTGTATTTTCTTAATTTTGTTGAAGCTTAAAACCTGTTCAGATTTAGAAATAGCTTTCAATTTAAGCTGTATAAAAACCAGCTTTTTTTTTTGTTGAAATAACTTTTAATTTTAGCTTTTAGAATATTCGCGCGAATTTTGAACTTTTATTTTCTCAGATTTTATAAACCTTAAAGCCTTCTCAGTTTTTGAAATAACTTTTAGTTTTAGCTTTAGAAACTTTAAAAAAATAAAAGTTCAAAATTCGAAAATTTTATTTTTTCAAATTTTCTAAAGCTTAAAGTCAGCTTTTACTTACTTACTTACTTATACAGTCCGGGGAGGACCTGGGCCTCAACCATCACGCCTCTCCATTTAACCCGATATTTGGCTATTCGCCTCCATCCAGTTGGTTGAGGTCCCCTTCCACTTGTGCCCGCCACCTAAGGCGAGGTGTTCCTCTACTGCATTGTCCCTCCGGGTTGGAATCGAAGACACTTCATGCCGGAGCGTTGATGGTGTCCATTCGCTCTAGATGTCCCAGCCATTTTAGACGACTGAAGCCACCTCAGTGTTTGAAATAACTTTTAAATTTAATATTCGCACGAATTTTCAACTTTTATTTTCTCAAATTTTCTAAAGCTAAAATTTAAGCTTTACAAACAGTTGCAAACAGGTTTTTACTTTTTCTTGAATATTTAGAATCGATTTTAACATATTTTCGCGTTTTTCATTGAGTTTTGGGCCATTTTTCATTCTTTTGGGTTGATATTTCTTACAAAGGCCTTAATATTTAGAATTGATTTTAATTTGGGGCATAATTGCACAAAAAAAAAAAAATTAAAATTTGCCCCAAATTATTAATGAAAAAATGCCCCAAAAACATGAAAAATCACCCCAATCCTACTATAAAACGTTGTTGTTGCTTACTATATACATTTTTGGAGCCTTTTTTCATTGGGGACTAATTTCATGGAGCCACTAAAGTATAGCTAATAATTCTGTATATAAATTGTTGTAAGTTGTAGTCCTCTATAGAAATACGACCCAAACGCAAAATAGTTGGTCTATTTTTGAATAAACAGATTAATCTTTTTTCATACTTAAATTTATTGTGGTTGTAAATAGTTATTTATTTAAAAATGTGTGTCATGTAATACAGTAATTATCCTTAGTAAATTAGGCTAAATGAAACAAAATTTAAAAAAGCCACCGTTACGATTTTCTCTAGTATCTCAAACAAAGATAGATGCATAAGAGTTGGTCTACTCTCTTTTGAATGCAAAATTCTTGGTCTATTACTATTTAAATAGTGTTTTGGTGAACCGTTATGAAAAAAATGGCATAAACCCTATTTGTTGTTGAATGATCTCTGTTTTTATGCAAGTAGGCATCAGTTTCATGTTCACCATGGCGAGTGGCGTTGCATTATTACGAGTCCTAAAAGAATCGATAATTAAGGCATTTAAAACGGGATTGTCGAGTTATAAAATTGCTCAGAACGCTCATCAGTGCAGAACATTATTAAAAAATTCGAAAAACTGGAAAATATTGAGACAAGTAAGAAAACTGCGCGTCCATCGATAGCAATTACCTCGTTTTTGCCGGGATTTAAAGAAAATAATAAAAGAAAATCGGCGCAAAACTGCTGCAGCAATAACTGTCCAATGGAGAGAACAAATTCAAAAAAGCATTTCGATCGACCCTCGTAAGCGGACGATGAAAAAAATGGGATATAAATTTTATAAGGTTTTTAGAACTTTACAAAACATAAAGCTTCTCAATTCATTAAAAACACAGGCAAAAGAAAAACTACTTGTGATACCTAAGCAGAAGAAAAAACGTCTTGAGTGGGCCAAACAACGCAAAAACTGTACTTTAAGTCAATGGCGGTCTGTTATTTGGAGTGATTAGTCCAGATTCGAAGTCTGCGTTGGTGACGAATGCATACGTGTGGTAAGAAATTCAAAATAAGCCTTTCACAAAAACTGCCTGAAGCAACAGTCAAGTTCCCAGCACCTCTAATGGTATGGGGATGCACGTCTGGGCGTGGCGTGGACAATTTACATTTTGTCAATGGACTGGTCAATGCTGCCAAGTACCAAGGCATTTTAGAAGAAGAGCTTCTTTCATCAATAACTCGTCTTCAACCAAGTGAGGGAGACTATATTTCCCAACAGGACGGTGCTTCTTGCCATACTGCTAGATCGACAATGGCGTGGTTAACTGCTGAAGGAATTCCTTTAGTGTAATGGCCTTCCAGTTACCCTGACGTTTCACCAATCGAAACCGTTTCGCATAAAATGAAGCAAAAACTGCGACAAGAACCAGCTCGGACACTTCCAAAATTAAGGGCCAAGATAACAAATATCTGGGAAACTTTCGGTTCCGAAGAGTGTCAAAAATTAGTTGACACTATGCCACGGCGCTTAGAAGCTGTTATCAATGCCAGAGGTGCAGTAATACAGTGGTAAAATGAAAATAAAGACTGGTAGACTAACTATTTTGCGTCGTAAAAAGTCTTCAATAAGTTATTCAGTTTTATAAGCTCACTCCATTACATTATTTCAATGAAGTCGCCTTCTTTTTATCACCTTTATCTATTAAGAATAAATAAATCTTTATATAATCAACAAAAAATTATGGTCTAGTTGGAAAGAATTCAAGAATCAGCACATGTTTTTATTTTATCTTTGGTAGACTAACTATTTTGCGTTTGGGCTCGTATATCCCCTTTTTTTTATTTTTTTTTAAATTGGTTCCACAAACCTAATGTAGAACCCCTATTTACCTAAAGGATACCTACTTCAAAGTCATGTGGTGTTCATCATCGAATGCGCCACAACCGTGCTGTCCGCACACAGTGTCTGGACCAACAAACCACAGCTAATACGCACCACATAAGTCGTGAATGGCATGAGCATCAACATCAACCCAGTTAGTACCAAAATTTGCAGAGACAAAATAATTAGGCTTTGTAGTACGCAAAATGCAAAATGCGATGCGATGTCATTTATTGGTCGAACGAACGCACATGGCCGCACATAGGTGCACAACTGCGTCCGGGACAAGTGGAGACAACGACGGAACAACAACTAGCACAAAATTGGCAGCAGCTGACTGACCAACAGATAGACGGGCATACAGACAGCAGGCAGAAAAATAGCATGCAAAGCCACAATTATTCGCATAAATCTGTCATTCCATTGAGAACAACACTTCGATGCAGTACCACCGCTACTGGTTCCGAGAAACTTCCAAAACGATGCAATCCCATATTCGTAGGAGTTTCGCTAAATGATAAACTCACAATGCACACTGAGCTCAGGATCTGTATTAAAGATGTCAAATGGTTCGTTCGGGAGAACAATCTAACGTAGCAGGTGGGTGGATTATAAATGAGATACGAATCAAAAGCAATATAGAAACTGCAAATGCGGAATGGCCTGGGGAAAATACTCTCCTGCTTGCCAGGTGGTGTTGTGGACAATCGAACCAAACAGAGATGGTGTTAGCCAGCTGAACGACACTTTGACAATAGCCACGAGTGTATGAAAATCCCCAATTCCGAGTATCCTGCTGTGCATTCCATTCACTATCTGCGTTGTCCACCCAACTTGGCAGGATATTTTCCTACGATACACGTATTGGATTTCTGTGTTGTGGGTGCAGTTCTCAAAGTAAACGATTAACAAACACCTCCTACTCCTACCATTACTTAATTATTATACTTCCATACAAGACATAAAGAATTGTTATCCCTAGGAAAACACTCAATTTATATTAAATCCTCAATCTTTCGTCGAAAATCTTATTAGGTCCTCTCAACAATCTGGGTCCCCTGTGAGTGCTTAAGACGTTTATTTAATTAGGCTTTCCAATTAGCCTTTTAAGAAAAGAATCAAACAATTTCCACGAAGTGAGGATCGAAAAAAACACACACCAATTTATTTGTGTGTCTATTGCTTACACGTATTTCAAGAGCTCGTAAAATATATGCAAATCCTGTCGCCCGCAGATACTACATGTAGACTGCAAATAACAGGCATACAACATCGCGAAATTAAAGACAATGAATTTCAATTTATACCCCACTTGCCAACAAATGGGAAAACTTTGCGCAAAATCGTTGGGTGGAAAGAAGGTCGTATGTGTGCCGCCCGCCGCCGCCGTCATAGAAAACGGATGTAATTAAAATTTGCTGAGCTCATCTTTAACCCATTAAAAGATAATTTGAATGCTTCACAAGTTTAATTGAGAAAAGTACAATTATCAATTGTTTTCGGAAGCCCTTATCTTGGGTAAAAGAGCGGAAATTTATGGCTTCGAAACATGTACGAGCAAGTATATGTCATTTAATGTCAGAAGTTTGGCAAAGACGTCAATACATTCCATTCCCCAGGGAGGCAATTCTAATTTTGACTTATACTCGTAAACTCCTAAAAGGTTAGAATGAATTAAGGACTTTTAACTGGAAATCAATTACCGGGATTGTAGGCAAACATTTTGAAAGACTGCAAAAAGAATGTTTTCTTTTTTAGTACATTATTAGCAAAGATAATATATATTAGGTTCGTTCGTATACTTTCAGCATAGAAAAATGAAAAATGTCAAATCTCAAAAATCGAGAGCGAAATCTCTCAATTTAAGCTACGATTACACGGCCATTTTTTCGAGTCATTTAAATGACGCTGTGACGTCAGGAAAAAATGTCGCATTAGAGCGACATTCAAGCTACGATTCGTCATTGGAAATTTGCGAATAAATGGCGATCACACGAAATGACTATCATCGTCATTTTTGTCCCAAAATCAAATGACAGACGCTGCGATACCTGGCCACTGGTGAGAGTTTTCGATCGAGTTTTACTCGTCCATATTCTAAGCTGAGGACCTTGCCATTAACAATTGCGCTAGAATAAACTTAAGTTCTAATTCACGTGGTAAAACTATATTTATCTTCTCAGACAGCCAAGCTGCTTTTAAAGCTCTGGGCTCATCTGTCATAAAATCGAAGCTGGTCTTGGAAACGCACAGGGACATCTACGAACTTGCAAAGAAAAACCTAGTCATACTACACTGAATTCCAGCCCACAGTGGCTTTGCTGGAAACGAAACAGCAGACTGCCACTGGTCGTACCTGAACCCTTCTGCGGTGTCAGTAAAATCCTATTCTCTTACCCACCTGGAACAAAATAACCTAAGAATCCTAACAGGTTTAATTACTGGCCATGGCCTTATGAAAAAACATCTTCACGGAATTGTAGTCTCTCCGGAGTCCGGACCCCACATGTAGACTATGTCTGGAGAGCGACGAAATCTCTCTTCACATTCTCACGGAATGTCCGGCTCTCTTTCGCCTTAGAAAGGATGTCCTTCGCGAAGAAATCTTTAACTCAGCAAATCTCTCTGAAATACCCCCAGAGAAGATACATACTTGTCTTCCTCATTGTCTCCGGAATAAAAAGATTACTCTAGGACCCTACCAGGAAAGTCACAATAGGCCCCTTTAGAGACGGCCGCAGTCCCAGAGCCCAATGAAGGCTCTCCCAACTTAATACCTAATCTAATCTAATCTAACACGTCCTTTCGTCCAGATATCGTATTAAATGCTTCGTCATTTGCGTAGAAAAATGGCATAGCATGAATTTCGTGCCTTGTCATTTTTTGTAGGCTGCCTTTTAAATGGCGCAACTTTCAGTCAGTCATTTGTCCTAGGCGTCATTGAAGAGCGATCACACGGCCATTTTTTTCCGCCATGTAAATGGCACAAAATTCATGTCATTTGCTCCGCCATTTTCCTAGTCATTTAAATGACGCCGAAAATGTTATCCCAAAAATGGCGATCACACAGAACGACATTTAAATGACTGCTTTGTGACGAGATTTTTACGTCAGAGCGTCATTTAAATGACTCGAAAAAATTGCCGTGTAATCGTAGCTTAATATTCGAAAATGTCAGAATCAAAAAGAAAGATATTTATTTTCAATTTTGATATGAATTTGAATTTGAATTTTCAGAAACAAATTGCAAAATGTTCTTCAACAGATACGTATCTACCTACAAATGACATTTATAATTTCGCTACATACACATAGTAAGTTTAAATATCAATAAATACAACTGAATGCACGCCAGCCAAAATTTATTAAACGTCCAAGGAATAAATTCCAAAAACTCATAAGGACTTTTCAAACTGATAACTGGGTTATACCTCCACGTTGCAATACCTCATAAATAATACGACAACTCTTTGAAAATACTCAATTAGGTAGTACCTATTCCTTGCCCCAATAAGTATTGCCAAACTTTCTCCCAAGCGGAGGACAAGAAACAAAATGAAACTACAAAAAAAAAAAAAATTGAATAAGTAACGACCCGCAAAAATTAAAACTTTTCAAAATGTCTTAAGTACGCTCTCGATTCGCGATTGAAAAACTCAGCAAAATTCAATGACAAAGTTAATATTTGATCTTGATATAAAGATCCCTTAAATGCAAAACTACAATATTGAAACAGCCATTCAGCAAATACACGACGTCCCCGTAAAATTGAAATCAGATGGATTTCTCCTCTGACATCAGTCATGATAGTTTAATGAAGGCGTACGTCTACAATGATCCCTGCCATTGACGACCCAAGCAAATTTAAATGCACAAGGGCCAAAAAGGAATAGCACACAAAAAATATCCTTTTTATACTAGAACAAATTCTTTCTTCCATTTTCAAAGAAAATAGAATAATACGGTCGGTCCCGTTTGAATACCAAATGTAATCGCTCCACCCACAAACAGAATACACCGAATTTAACGATGGCCATGACAGCGGAGTCCTCTTACGTTCATCATAAAATTCACTAAGTTAAATTTCTCAATTTATACATTCGCGTGTGGACCTCCTAAAATATACATAGTATACAGTTACACAATCTTAATCTATTGTGTAACAAAAACACTCTTCTGCACCTTATGTCCAAAGTCAGAGAACATTGTTGTTTGATTGTTCTAAATATAAAAAAATTGAATTTATTCCAACTCCACCCGGTACTTTTGCGCCCGTCAGTGGACAATATTGTCGGAGAATACAAAAAACGTACTTACCTTCCGAGGACCGTCAAGCAATAGTCAGCCTTCGTGCAGAGGTAAGAGGGCCAAAATAATAAGCCTGACGTGTTGGAGATAAATTTGATGTCATTTTATCGGTAGAGTGCTATTGAATAGATAAACTTTGGTGTTGGTTTTTTTGTTTTGTTGTGTTGTCTGCCTGCGCAATTTGATGTTCTTACGACATCTATACTCTCATTTCCTGATCCCTGTCAGAAAAGTCGACAACGGTGATTGTTGTCCCTGTGCCTACTACCTAGGGCCTCTTGAAGGCATTCACTAAAAATATAAGGACGTTTCACACTTCCTCCCTATATATCGTGGCATAAAGACGCGGAAAGTACGGGCGGTTTGCGATTGCACGAATTGATTATGGGTGGATGGGATGGAAGGTATAAATGTGGAAAAGTTCTTTTATTTGCTCGCTATCTGCGTTCCTTTGTGCAAAAGGCAGCAGTAAATTCACAAAGTCAAATAAAACCACACACACTACAGCAAGGGTGAGGCAGGTTCTGAATTCTGATGCCTCATTGTTTTCACCAAACCCACCGTGTGTCGTCGTCGTCATCCTTGGGAAGGATTTTTATTTTGGTGATTTTTATGTGACGTTTGTGATGGCTTTTCACAGTATATATATGCTTCGTCAGGAGACAAATGAAAAGTGATTCCGCGCCAACGGGCAACATTCTCAAATTTACTTCTGGGTTTTGTCTCTATTTCTTGTTCTTTTTATTACTGTTTCAAATCTTCGTAAATTGTCAACAATTTATTTACTTTTATTGATTCATTGACAGTGACAGAAGAAGGGAGTCTGATCTGAGTTATTCCGGTGTGGTGGAATGACGACTGACGAGAACGATTTAGAGGATAAAAGGTGTGCATAAATTTATTCTAAACGATTCGGGCAAGAGCGGATTTATTTTCTGTTTATCATTGACAGTGGCAGTGTCAGACTACGCGACGGACGAAATGACATTGTTAGCTTGATTAAAATAGAAAAAAGGAAACAAATGTCCAATACGTCATTTTGATTTCAATTTGATGGAATTTTATCTATGTTGGAGGTCTGGCCCTCGTTGCATTGGGGATTTTATTTGATTACTTATCTGGGATTTGAATCAGCTATAAATTTATTCTTGATTTGAGTTATGCAGGGATTTTCTATATTGACAATCAAATTGATTACATACTTTATAAATTGTTTGCAAAAGCATAGTTTGATAACTTTTTGACGCTGAGCAGGGCGAAGGAACTTGTAATATATATATAGATATGAGTACCTAATCAACATTTCCTCTCCTGGCTCGAATCAGCTCAGGGAATTTCTACGGGCATGTACTGATAAAATTGTCAAAAGAAAAAAGTTGACAGATAGACGAAATAAACAAAAATTTTCCAACGGTTGCCCGGTTATGAGTTATACAGATATTGATAGAATACAAAATTATATCAATTTAATTAAAATTGTGAATTTTCTCTGCAGTTTGAAATACATAGTTTTGTTTTGTTCAAATTTGTGATTGGCTGGAAATGGCTCGAAGAAGCTCGAAGTGTATACACGTACTTTTGGGTACGCTCAAATTTTCGAAATTGACAGATTTCTACTGCCCCGCTCGGAAAAGTACGCGAATGGACCTAATATTGCGCGATACTAATTATGTTGTGGAATTTTTTTACGAAAGAAATTACTTAATTCTGATTAAAACTTTTCTTTAAATCCAATTTTATTATTTCACTGATCGAAATCGATTTCAATGAACAGCTGATTCTCGCTGATTTGGAACCCAATCGTTTCACTGATGTGTTCGATTCTCATTCTATTCTCAGCTGTCAGTTTTGCTTATCTTATTATCTTATTTTCAGGAGAAGAACTATCAGTAGTTGATTGCCAATTGAACGGTTTTAGAATCTTTCGGATTGCTTCCGGGCGGTTCTGGACGACCAATTGAAAACGACAATAGACTTCAAACTCAAATAAGATCTATCTGTTTGCTTGTTCGATTGGCATCCCGAATGGGAAAGTTCTTCCGGAAGGAAGAAAACGAAATTTTTAGTCTCGCTATTTTTTGTTTTTAACCTTTAGAGTACCGAGTGGGGGACTTTGGGTCCCCCACGACCATGTTTTTGTCTAAATTTCGTCCAATAATATTTGCTTTTATTTCTTCTTTTAGGTAGTCGAGTTTTTTGGCTTGTTAAATACAAAATCAATGTGAATATTAATTTTCGGCAACATTTCATTAACAAAAATTTAATTATAAAGTCAGGGCGACATAATTTACCCCACTTCGTACTTCAGGCAATTTTTTTTTACAGGTAAAAATGGCAAATAGTCGAAGATTTCTTCATCAAACTGTTAGTAGATACGTTTTTTTTTTTCAGTTGAAAGTCAATAGAAGCTATTAATATTTATGATATATATAAAAAATCATATAGGTACATATGTGTTGTGACCTTTTTCTTTGTATTTTGTTGTTTTATATTGGGGTTTAGGTCAAATGAAAATAAAAACAGTTTTTATTTTTCACGACGCTTCGTCCATGTCTATGGACATCATCAGGTGTAATGAATAAATATTACATTTATATTTTACAAGGGACAAACATATACTTGCATATATGTGCCAGTTTCACTTTTTATGTGGTCTTTTACAATACTGTGTAACATCGATGTAAAATATGAATGTAATATTTAATTATTACGCCTGATGATGTCCATAGACATGGACGAAACGTTGTGAAAAATAAAAACTGCTTTTATTTTCATTTGACCCAAAACCCAATATACCACAATATAATATAAAAAATTTTCCTACGAAACGTTCCTATACGTATATGTACCTACAATTTTATTTTTTTTTAATTAATTTTTTTATTAATTTTTATGAAATGAAATGAAATTTATGAAAAAAAACTTAGAAAATTTAATTTGTTTATATATTTAGTCTATAACTAATAATTAAACACAATAAAATACAATTAAAAGTTGAGTTTTATTAGGGGGACCCAAAGTACCCCACTCCGTCTCTTAGGTCTGAAAATTTGCTCGGTACTCTAAAGGTTAAATGAATTAGGTATTAATGTAAATTAAGAACATAATTGAATTTAATTATGTACCTAAATATAACTAAGAATTCGGAAGTTGAATTTAATTTTTCCACTTCTACTTCATGGCAAAAAATTATGTATCACTTTTAGTGACCAGGTGTGGAATCGACTTAGGTGATTTGTGATAAGTGATAATCATAATCAAAAAAATTGGTCGATTAGCCGATTCCACTTCAGATTACATTTTGCGAACTTGCAGTCTATTCACCGAATGTGCTTTTATTAAACAAAAAAATTGATTTGTTTGTGAGCATTTTACTCACTCCTTTAGGTACTCATACTAATGTAGATATCAAGAGGTTTATCCAGACTAAATGCGAAATAAGGTTGCAAGCCCTACTTTATAACTTATTTATGCTTAAGCATCTAATGGATTCATCATCCCCTAATGATTTCTCCGTGAGTGGCCCTTATATGTGGGCGAATGTGCAATTCAATATTTTGATATGTATTATGAAAGGTAAAAGATGACCAACGCAAATAGTGTGGGTAATGGAATCTTATCTGTATTTAACTATGTTATTATCAAAAATTATAGAAAAAGAGATTAATATCAAAGTAACGAGTAATGAGTGATTCCCATCCTCTCTTGGCTCTAAAGAGCGCAGAGAAATTTTTCTTCCAGCTTGTGCTAACAATCTTATCAAATATAAAAACAGTCATATCGGATCAATTAAAATGGTGATAGGATACTAGAATGTTCTCCATATACATAATACAAGTTGTAGTTTTGAACTGAAGTTTAATATGGTTAATTGTTCAAGAAAATCGTTCACGCTCTCTTTTGAGTAGAGTTTTTTGCTCGCTATTTTTAATTTAACAGAGTTTTACAGCTTAGCTGAGAAAAGGACGCGAATAGACATAGTATATGTACCTATCTTTAATTGACATCGATCTTTTTTTGTATTTTGTAACCTATAGAAGAGGAACAGAAGAAAGTTTTTTTTTGTAGAAACAGCTATTCGTCATAATTTTAAGTAATTGAAAGTACATATCCTCAAAGTTGACTTCCTGTACCTAGCATGGCGGATTTCTTATTTTAATGAGTTGTTTTTTTAGGGATGAGTTGAAGGACCTATTTACTAATTTACCGAATCTGAACTGCTGAATGAGAAGATTTCTCCGTTCGCGAGAGGTGGGCCGTACGAACTAAGTTCCAACCGGAACTAAATCCCACTAACCAAATGAACTATGTCACACCGAATATGCAGTGGGATTTAGTTCATATGTTTGGGAGTTCATAGTTCGTAGTTCATTATGAACAAATTACCAATGAATTAAGTCCCAATTTGAGAAAAGTGGGAAAAAAACCTTTAAGTGTAATTTTCAACCGGAAACCGCGGGTTCAACCGGAAAGCGCATCGCGCATATAAACGGAAATGCACGTTTATTTTCGCAGTATTTGCTATTGATATAATATTTTTGTCTCCTAATTAAAGGCTACATATTTTCGGATTATAAAAGGTGATTTTTTTGCGGTTTGGGATTTCAGTCTGATTTTTTTGACAGTTCACGCGTGATTCGTGACACGTGTCAAAGTAAAAAAATGTTCAATTAGCATTGCCATTTCACCATGGTTAGACTTACTACCGAACAACGTTCGCAAATTATTGAATTCTATTAACAAAAATCGTATTCAGGAAAAAATGTTTCGCGAATCCATGGACATATTGCGAGGCGAACTTGGTGAGCAATTCATCTCAGATATTTGACCTGTGAATTGGCCGCCTAGATCGTGCGATTTGACGCCGCTGGACTTTTTGTTGTGGGGATATGTGAAGTCACTCATCTATACAGATAAGCCAGCAACTATTGCCGCCTTGGAAGTTGGAAGACAACATAGGCAGAACAAAACTGACACATTTAACCATAGCATATCATAGGAATTCAGTGGAATACTTCGTGAAACTGAATGAGAAGTTGAACAGAAAAAGTTTTTCGTACGGAAAAATTAATAAATTCGTTTTCAAGAAAAGATGCTGATTAATTGCTTATTTTTTTTTAGATGAACTGACTTTATAATTCAAAAGCAACATTTTAAGACCAAGATTGAGTTCAACGATTAAGTTTAAGTCCTCCAAAAAAGCAAAAAAATATTTTTTTCGGTTGCATTTTACTGATAGCTATAATTGAAGCCATAACTCGTGATATTGGTGAGATACCAGTCGATATGTTGGAAAAAGTATGCCAAAATTGGACATTCCGGATGGACCACTTGAAGCGTAGTCGCGGTCACGAAATAATATTCAAAAATTAAAAGGCAAGAATTGAGTTATCGACCCTAATACAATTTGCAAATTTTCGTTGTTTTTTTATTTGTTTTAAAAACCAAACGTTTAAAAAATCACCCATTCTACTACTACTTTATACTTCTTACAGAGTTTTGTAAAAGCCTTGGTACCATGCCAAATGTTCTTACCTTACTTTCCACATGTTCAATTGCTCCTTAAATGACACTCTTGACAAGAGGAATATACTCTACCATTCTGACGCAGCTGCCTCTTTAAGGCATTAGCATAGAATTTCCGTATACCCCAGCTGTCAATCTTTATTTGTTATCAGAAGATGCCACCCTAAATTGAAATTGATTTTATTTATCTGTTCGTTTACCAGTCCTGTCCTGAGGTAAATATGAAGCAAAGAGACGGACAAAATTTTCTCAGAAGTCCCATCACTTTATTATTGAGGATTTTCAGCTCAAGTGTACTTCAAATTATTCACAGCATAAGTTCAAAGCTATATTAGATACAAGGTCTTCCAAAACAGCAGTACTCCATCACTCCTTTCAATTTCTACATAATATTACTTCGATAAGACGAGTCCGCTTTTCTGCTTTACCAATTGAAGAAATCCTGTCCAATCGAAGAAATTCTGTCTAAATGTAGTTGTGTGTTGACAGCAAAAAGGTATGTTCTTTGATTTGTCATCGACTCGTTTAATTCATTATGGAGTGTTTACGTGTAGTCGGTAGTTATACTATACATATTGTTAGAAAACGTAATACGATAAGTATACAAAAGAAGCTTCTTAATGGAAATTATAGGGTTGGGGGGACTTATTGTTTAGTTGTTATTGTTACTATTGAAACTTTTCATTTTTTGCTGTCACCTTGTCTTAGATATACCTAAAGGAAATCGAATAATTTAGAGGGGTGTGTAATTAGTTTTTAAAAATATAATGAGCGCATAATAAATTTGAAGTTGTTTACATTGAATGTTTACTACACTTTTGGATGGTACTCGTATATTGTTTGCATATTTTAAAATAACGGGAAAGGAAACGGTTACGTTAATTAAATTAAATAAATAAGTTATTTTCAATCAATTAAAAAAGATCTTCGTTGGTTTCATAATTGCATAGACATATTTTCGGCTGATTGGTTCCAAATTTGAAATGTCATTGGTTTCGCGTTTCGGTATACTTTCGGTATACTACTCTTTCTGTATTCATCTTCATTCATCTGGTCGTCATTTTCAGACTAGGTGACCTTGTTTTTTTTTTTTAACAAATCTTCGTTCATAATAATTCATACCAATTAGCTTAATTGACACTCACCCACTTACAACAAATACAAACACCCCATTGATTGTCTATGGGGTTGAAATTCAAATATTCTCCAAAAACCGCTCCCTTATTAAGAAAAGAAAACAACTTTTACGAGTTTTGGGTAATTGATGCCTAATGAGGCTTAGGAAATTTTGGGGCTAGTCAACCATGATGAAATACTTCGACACACCATTAATAAAATTATACATAGTCACGAGTAGCTATAAACCTTGCCATATCCCTTATACACCTCCTGGCCCAATAAATGTTTGATTCATTGCTCACAGTCATCCCAATCCAAATCAAATTATATTTGCTTTGGTGAATGACTTCTTTACACTGACAACCGCAAATGTATACACATCACCCTTAAGTTGACTTCTATTAAAGGATAAGCACTTCTTTAAGCTTATTATTTGTTAGTAATCCCCTAGCACCCATCAGTGATTGAAACATTCGGTGTTACATGGGATTAAGTGTTCAAAATCCATATAGCAATTGACAAATTAAGCATCACCCCGTCACTTATCCTTAGTCTTCCACTTGATGTCATTAAACAGGCCCACGTTTTCTGACAAATCGATGAGCCTGAGTTGCTGATAGATGGCCTGTCATGTGTCAAATCCAGTTAAGGATGCGAATGCGACGGAGAACAGAAATCAAGCGACTCCCATGCCGCATTGAAATTAACCACATTTGGCCGAGTGATTAAAGTTTAATTGCTGCCCATTCCCACCCATTCTTCTCTGAATTATAGGTTAAACCAAGTCAACAGCCAAACTGACAAGACACCATTTATCAATTACCTTACACTTGAGTTAACAGCCACCCTAGTTAACCGCAAAAAATATTATAGAGCAGAAAAACCCACAGAGAATATCTACAGAGAGAAAGATTAATCCATAAGACTGAACGAAGGGAATCGGGGGGACCGCCGCTGGATGACGTATCAATTACCTTGGCAAACACTTTCGAGTTCACTCCAGCAATTTGTTTTTGTGGCTATATGCTGGGAGACTAGCTTTTTAATGGAATTTTGTGGCGGGTTGCATCTAACGGTGGAACTGTTCACCTTTAGAATTTTTTTTTTATCAATTATCGATGAGGTGGATATGATGATGACTTGGATAAGGACTCTCAACCGTCAAGGACAAACCAAGATGATCAGGTGAAACTACGGTGCGCTTAAAAGCTTACCAAACAATTTATCCATCAAGAACCCAACCATCCATCTTTCCATACGCACACTGACACAGACATACATGTTACGATTTGGTCCATTATCCTTATTTTGGTATTCTTAATTTTTTTTGCCTTGAGGGGCGGTCGCGTTTGCAATATTGTCTGTTCACATCAATCGACTCATGTTCTTAACATTGGCAAGTTGAAGATACAGGTATCCGCAGATTATCCATAGTACATCCATGCATGGTATTGGGCGACACGTGTTACAAGATGAAATTCACCATCTATTTCCATTTCTCCCCTCTCTGGCAGCCAGTTTCTAAGTGTACACGTATTTATAAAGTGCAGGCACTTGAAACAATCACGAAGACCACTTTACTGTGTTCCTTTTGTCTTCGTGACGCGCCACATTATACACATCTATCTGCGTGGGTGGGGCGGACGAGACTGATGGGGCGCGCCGTATTTAGAAGTAAAAATATACACTTTCCATCCATAAGTGCGAAACAATTGTGCTCCATACCTTAAGGGTGGATGTGGTCGGTATTCGCCTTATAACCATGATGATGTTGATGGCACCCCACTTATCCGATGGGAATGCATAAAACAGTACTGCCCTCATGCAATTGTTGCTAGCTGGGACTGCTCCTGCTCCTCGGGTTTTATTAGTCAAACTGAAGTATACAGAAGGGTTCCAGTTTCAAGGGATTGTATATTTATGCTCATAAAGTGGAACGGAGCATAATAATCAATAAATGTTTTTACTTCATCATCGCAATCATTATCATCAGCATCATCGCTCATGAGCAACAGAGGCTAAAACAACAAGACAATAACAACATCATCAATGGAGCGACTAAAAGCTAACAGATTGTAAACTGATTGGAAACTTGAAATCGTTCAGTTTGTCCATGAGTGTCGGTTTTGGTATATATTGTGTTGGAATATATAGCGCGACAGCCTTGTAGAAAGGAAAACAATATAAAAATAAAAAGGCCAAAAGAAAGGGTACAATGTTGAACTTTTGAACTTTAATTTGGTAGGAATGGATAATGGATTTTGGAATAGAAAAATACGTTAAGGGGAAGGGTTGCGCTAAAGTTTGAATGAAATCCCGAATATGAGGTTGATTTAACCCGGATAAGGCTTTTCCTGTCAAACAGTTGACTGTGCGTTGCGTATAAAGGGCTTAAGTGTGCCTCATTTAGTATGTGGGTTTTTCGTTTTTGGCTGACTTTTTAAAAAGGGAACAGTGGGCGTTTATTTAAATCTGTTTAGAAGACTAAAAGTTGTAAGAATAATTGTCTTTAGAGTGAACATGAGTATTCTAATTAAATTACACTGGGGAACTTACAACTTACAAGTGAGCGTTGTTGTTTTAAGGCCTAAAAATTTAATTTTGTTTACAGAAAATCTGCTTGTTATTACTGTAAGTCATTAGTAAGAACCTGGTTTTAACAAATTATCTGCATCTATAATTACCTGACACTATCGGGGTGAGTACCTATATACAGACAAAAATTGCCCGCATTCAATTGACCGCTAGATGACTAGCGGTATGCCAAACTCCATATAAAAAAACTGACATTTCAGCATTTGCGCTAGAACTCTAGCACATATTGTGAAATGTCAGTTTTTTTTTGTATGGAGTTTGGCATGCCGCTAGTCATCTATCGGGTTAATGGAATGCGGTCATTGATAATGTTCTGGGATCTAATCGGCGATTTTTTAAGCTTTTGGTTTTGAAAAAATTGAAATAAAAAAAAAATGTTATTACAGTCGATAAATCAATTGTTACCATTTGGTTTGAAAAAATTGAAATAAAAAAAAATGTTATTACAGTCGATAAATCAATTGTTACCATTTACTTTTTGAATATTATTTCGTGTAAATGTTGACCGCGGCTACGCTTCAAGTGGTCCATTCGGAATATTCAATTTTGACATAAATTTTCGAACATATCGACTGGTATCTCACCAATATCACGAGTTATGTTGTCTTTCAAGGCGGCAATAGTTACTGGCTTATCTGTATAGATGAGTGTCTTCACATATCCCCACAAAAAATAGTCCAGCGGCGTCAAATCGCACGATCTAGTCGGACAGGTCCAAAACGTGAGATGAATTGCTAACCAACTTCGCCTCGCATATGTCCATGGATTCGCGTGCTATGTGTGGCATGTCGCGCCGCCGTCCTGTTGAAACCACATGTCTACCAAACCCAGCTCTTCCATTTTGGGTAAAAAAAAGTCCGAAATCAACTAACAATAGCGAGCACCAATGATGCTTTCGACGACCATAAAATGGCTCTAAACACATTTTTTACGAGCGCGATTTTTGGTAATAAAATTAAATAATTTGCGAATGTTGTTCGAGCGTAAGTTTATTCATGGTGAAATGGCAATGCTAACTGAGCATTTTCTACTTTGACACGTATCAGGAATCACGCGTGAACTGTCAAAAAAATCAGACTGAAAAACCAAATAGCAAAAAAATCACCCTTTACATAGGAAACAAATTATTCAGTTAACTGTTTTGTTGACATTTTCTTTCTTTTATACGAAATAAGACTGATTGAATAAGCGTATCATTGACATACTATACATGGACTGCTAGCAGCTAAATTTTCGTTGAAGCAAACACTAGCCCTTTTGGTTCACGGCGGAGAAAAACGAAAACACTCAAATGTCATCGAGCAATTCGTGCGATTTGTTTTGTGTCGAAGTTTGAGTACTGAGTGTGCCACACTGCCATCTGTTATAGAACGCTCGAAATAATTAAGTCGTTATTTTTGCGCAGTTGCAATGTTTCTACAATGGATGGCACTGTGTTCTATGTAAAAAAAATAGCAAATGCGCGCAGAGGTTGAAACCTCTTACCTACTTTCGCCGCACTGAACCAAAAGGGCTAGTAATAAATGCTGCTCAACAGAGATTGTCAGTTGATTAGTTAGTTTTTCATTATAAGACGGATATACTTCTTCGACAGAATTTCTTCTGGAAAATTGGCAACGATTGCCGGCTAGCTTCCGGCATATCGGTTTTTATCTTCTTCTTCTTTTTGTGGTGACAAAAGTCTTCTCCCAAAAGTGGTGACAAGATTTTTATGGGTCGAATTCGATGTGCATCTACGTCGAACGAAACAGCAGGATTTATGCCCAAACACGTAAAAAAAAACATATAAGAAAATGTATTTGAAAATTAAATTTGGGTGAACTTTTCTTAATGTTTGGATTACCCTGATGTCTACAGTAAGTTCTAAGGTATGTTCCTTTACTTTTAAATCTTATGAATTTTTTACTAATTCTTACGAACTTTTACAGATTTTTACTCAATGTCGTTCCTTAACTTGAAATGTTAAATGTTGCAAGATATTACCCCTCCACTGAGAATCTTACTAGTTCTTACCCAACAAATTTCTTTGAGTAAGGCCGTGTGTCAATTGGAGTAAATAATTATCATGGGATACTTTTCTGACACTTATAAAAGTGTTGGAAGAGAAGTTCACCAAACTTAATATAGAGATTATTTATTAATTAATTGAAATTAAGTGTTTTATTTCCTCTTCAACATTCCAGCAAAACTCAAGCAAACGAAAACGTCAAAAAATTACCCTATAGCATAATTTATTATCTTGATCCCGAAGCACGATAATTTTTTGACAGCTGAAAATTCGTTTTCCACCACAATAGTGTCAGAAAATTATCCGAGGATAATTATTTAGCCCAATTGACACACGGTCTAAGAATTGAAACAACTGTCAGTCGCCTGAAATTTGACAGATGATTTGAAATTTGTTGTCCTATTTGACATGAGCGTGTAACGACTATTTGCATTATTGTTTTTTAATTTCCTGCGATATGAGAAATAAGTTGGTATAAAAATGGTGTCAGAACCAGAAGGCGGAAAAATAATGTAGTTGTTTTTTTCTCTTCTCTAATGCTTGAAGTTGAGTCAGTACAAACTCTTCCACATACTTGGATTTATAGCAATATATGGAAAAACAAAATGCATCTGTCATTTTTCATGATTACTACAAAAGCGTCCCTTAACGTTTTCGTAAGTTTTTCTCTTTGAGAGAGAATTTATCCCCACCTTAGCCATTTTGACGGTATTTTCCATTTTTCTACTACCTACAAAAGTAAAGTAACAGACCTCTAATGTACTAAATCGTTGCCAATTTTCCAGAAGAAATTCTGTCGAAGAAGTATATCCGTCTTATAATGAAAAACTAACTAATCAACTGACAATCTCTGTTGAGCAGCATTTATTAACAATTTGACAATTCCAATAGTCTGAAATATTTCCTTAGATGTCGAAAATGTTAGCCGAATTCAGTCGACGATTTCCATAATAGGAATTCATTTATTCGCTGCGCCTATAAATTCGAATTATTCGTATGATTTATCTTTATAACACGCATAGGGCTAACGTCAAAAGCTCCGCATCACCGCAACATGCCAGTGTGGATTAGCTTTGTGAAAGAAGAAGCCTGAAGGACCGAATACCTACCCGATTTGGAATGGATAAATTAATGACAGTTATTAAAATACCGTGACGAGTAAATCAGTTCAACTTACTTGGAAATCAGAAAACTCCATACCCAATATAATTAGTTGTTTCAATTTCAGATCAACAAGTCTCCCAGACAAAAGCATATACCTATCAATTAACCCTCAGCGAGGACAAACACTCGCACATATGCAAATGAAACCGAAATTCCACGTAAATTACTCAATTAAATCGGTTTTATGTATAAGTGGCAGCCGACCCCTAGACAACTGAAAATCGAGGATTAAAACGACTTAAATCGAATTAATCGGCCTACGGCAGGCCGGCCGTAACCTTACACAAAGCGACACTACGTATATATAGTAGACGTAATCATGCGAGCCGCACGGCCTGGACTTTGGTGCTCAATTTTCAATTAGTGTGACACTCAACCGAAAATCCGTCGTTTCATCCTTCCGTTTGAAGTGAAATGAAATCCTTATCCGCCAGCTGTCTCCTCCTGTATCCGGAGTCATTGTCATCGGGTGACATTATTATGTCATACGAGCATATCTATATATTGAATACCGCTCCTCCGTATTATATCGTCCGCACCATATATAAAAGTCATTAATCACTTATTTCACTTTGAGGCTAATTGAGTTTTATGAAAAGGCTACAATTAATTATCATTCAGCGGGCGGAACACCTCCTCCCGATTTATGCTTCTGGGTGAGTAGGGTACACAACTGGTGGTACTACAACGGATTGGTTTTATTGGTGCGTGCGCTTGGGTGTTGTTGGGTCATTTGTGTCCTTTAAACGTTATCATTCGTAAAATCGATGACTGTCGGATTCTTTTCCAACCAAAGTAAGGGGTGAAGGAAAAACAATGCTATGGATATAGAGTAAACCTCTTTTTGCTGTTGCTTCTCTTGGTCCTTTACTGTGATGTGAGAGGTAATATTGGTCCTGGAACCATCATCAGCCAGAGGCGTAGCAATTAAAAGCAAATGAAATCGACATCAATTTGTGGTCTATCGGCACTTTTGTTTGGTAATTCAAAAGTAATTTGCATGCGAAAAAAAAAGAAGTTAGAAATGGATATTTTTGCCTTCGTAGTATATTATAGTTGTATTTGTTATTCTTTTTTGTTAAGCCTTGAACACTCCCATGGTTTTGGGAAAATAATTGATTTCTAATTTATGGCTGGGTAATTAAATTGAGAGATGAAACAAATTTGCAAAAACAGAGATAATTGGTTGGGATTTAGATTTTAGAATGCTAATGTCTTTAAGGGAGTGCCTACTGTGTATTGTTCTGGTCTGGGGGGTTGTTATGGGAAGTACGTGAATTTAAGTTTTATAAAAGGAATAGAGGTAGAGGGCAGGGGCGTAGCGAGGGTTCGAGCCGTGGGGAGGGGGGGTGACTTTCATTGAAATGCCGACTTATTTCAGGAAGTTGCCGACTGCATAGAAATCATGAAAATCGGCCCAGCGGTAACGTCAACGAATTTCACTCCATAGAAGATGTATTTTGTATGGGAGGCGCCACGCCCCTTTGTCCAATTTTGAGCAATCTTAACAGGAACACCCCTGGGCTAATACCTAAAGGACCATTCGCATGGGAGCGTACGAACGAATTGATGAAATGCGAACAAACCACTTTTTATGCATTTATAAAAAGAAAATTGCACATTTTATTATTCCAAGAGGAGGATAATTAATTATCCCATCAAATTGTATTAAAAAAACAAGTTTATAAATAGTTTAAATAATGAAATTTCGAATTCCAAACTTTTTGCCGCGAACGAAAACACTCTGCCGCGAATTATCAGTCTATTCGCAATCCACATCATTTAAATCGCGTTCCACAAAGTAGCAAAAAAAAAAACCTAAGGTTTAATCACCGGCCATGGCCTTATGAAAAAACATCTTCACCGAAATGGACCCCATAGACTATGTCTGGAGAGGGATGAAACCTCTCTTCACATTTTCACGGAATGTCCGGCTCTCTTTCGCCTCAGAAAGAATGTCCTTGGCGAAGAAATAGTTACCTCAGCAAATCTTGCTGAATTACCCCCAGAGAAGATACTTGTCTTCCTGACTGTCTCCGGAGTAAATAAATGGCTCTAGGACCCTTCCAGGGAAGGCACAATAGGCCCCTTTAAAGTTTAAAGACGCCGCAGTGCCAGGGCCGGTGAAGGCTCTCACGACCGATAATCTAATCTTATCTAATATACATTTTCAAGTTTAAAAACCTATACCTAATGGAAATCCAAACTTAAGACCTAAATTTTGAAAATTGATCCTTGATTTGCGACTGTTGAAAAGCGGTGGGGGGGGGGGGGGCGGGTACGCCCTTGGTAGAGTGCAATAATATCTGAAATACATCGATTTTTGGCGATTTTGTTGCCAAATGTTATAGACATTGATATAAGATAATATTAGAAAAAAAACCTTGTTCGTTCACTCTCGAGAACACTTGTCAGTTAATAAATAAAATGGCCAGACCATTTAAAACAAATAGTACGTGACATCAGTCAGCCTGGAGTTCTGCATCACAAGTTATAGACCTTACATAGGTTATACTTAAGTTTATGGGCAATACACGACGTGATGTACAAGCACACGTGGGTCTGCGTAAGTGTAAGCATCGTTCCTCTCTTAAAGGAATATATATCCAATTCTTAAATCACCCACAAAAGTACAGTCAATTAACAATGCCACTCAACTACTTGTACCAGTACTCACGTATAGTACTTAAGACAATCAAAATTTGGATAGTATGTCGGTGTAAATGTCTTGAAAAACGCCAAAGCCCTAAACCACATCGTCTATAGCACTTCAGAATCCCATAAGCTCCTTAAAGATACAATAATTGTCTCTGCCTCAGCTTGTGTATTCTATACCGCCTCAATGCCTGCTACAATCGGTCCTTGTGTCTATTGTTTGAATTGCTAAAGTTTACATCGGCTCCACACCAACCCCAGACTTTGTCTACGGGGGTCGTGGGGGGTATTGTGTTTATCGTCAACAGTCTTTGGTTTTTGTTTCACATCGCGCTTACTGGCACGCATTATGATGAACTTTCGCTATTCTGTATCGCTATGCCTGTGTGAGTATATACTGACTCCTGACCCTGAATATTTTATATGGTGGCACTCATTAATTTATTTAATTAAATTCTATATCAGATTCGAATCTGTGCAATTGTTATTTCTAACGAAGAAGTAAGCTGAGAAAATTGTTTTTTTTTCCCAGATCAAAGACGCACTTCTAGACTTTGCAAATTCTTTTAATTCACTAAAGTGTAATGGGAATGGGAAGGTAAGCGCAAATTTCCTTCAACAGTCGACAGCTCTCTATGCTGGCTAATTCGTAATTTCCTTAGCTATGTGAATGTACAAATGGAAGAAAAGACATAAAGAAGCCAACGATGAAGAAGAAATAAAATAAAGTATATTTTGGAAAATGCTTTGAGTTTCTTAATGTAATAACTTATGGAAATTTATGCCACTTACGTATGTTTCACAGATCCATGCACATAAATCCTGAGATTATGATCGTAAATCTGATTTTATTAGGGTCGCACGCACATTATCATTCATATACAAAAGAATGCGGACAGATAAGCGAGATATGCTGTTGGATACGAAGACGAACGCATCCTGAAAATAAAAAGTAAATTATAATATACATAAGAATAAAAATTATTATTTGCTGTCATTCTTTTGTATAATATATACAGCTTGTTCAGTGTATGTTTCATTGAATATTCGACATAAAGACATGCAATGGTATAGTGTGGGATACTACCATATATCCTTCCATTCAACTGTGTTAAGAGAAAAACCTGTAAGTGCAAGCCGTTAAAGTAAAATAATAAAAAAATAAAACCATCAGATGTGGTCTATTGAGACTGAATACCGTATGATACGGAATCAGTGCTGACACTTTGGACGAAATTTAATTTTTTATTATAGTGGTTTGCGTTTATGAGCATAATCAAAAAATATGCTGTATGTCTAATGGAAATCAAACTTTCTAGAAGAAAAGAATTATTGGGCGTAACACATTTTTTTTAATCAAACTAGAAGATGTTTTAGAAAATCTTAATTATAAAATTGTAAACATATGAACATAGATAGGTATAGGTACTAACTAACTATCGAAATAAACTACATAGATATTCAGCCCCTATTGCGAAGATCAACTATCAATTGATAGTTGATACTTATCAATCAATTTTTTCAAATGGTATTGCGACGATCAATTATCAATGAAGTGTTGATCGATTGTGAACGTGCATCAATTAGCGATAGTCGGTTGACAAAACGGTATTGTGATTGTCAATCGTGAACATTGAACAACTTTATTGGTACTAGCTGTCAATTTTTCAATCAATCGGAATTTCGGTGTTGATAAAGACGACTGTTAAAGAGAAATGTAAATATTTTGAAAATTGTTGAAGATCAACGTTTTTAATTGTTATTTTGTAAGAGCTAAAATAGTTAGTAATAAAAGGCAACTTAATAGATTGGTTGATGTGATGGAGCAAAATCTTGATATCGCGAAAGGGTTTATTTCCAAAACTGGTGCGCAGGTGAAGTGGGGACCTGAAATGCAAAACAAAAAAGAAAATGGTTGAAAATAAAGTCGAAATATCTGCGACTGGTGGTAGCCCAATCTAATGTCACCAGATTAAGGATATGGAAGAGGCTGTGATTCGCATCCTTGAATTGAATACTTGCGTGGATCCTCCTGGTAATGAATTCTTGTTGAACGAATTCCCACCTTCGGTTTTCCAGTTCCAAAGGATTAGATGCATCTCGCAAACTCCTCCGTATAGAAGCCAGTTCCGCGCAATTTGTCTCGCCTTCATCATCATCAAAAAGTAATTCCACTGATGACATGTTTTTCAATAAATTGCAAAATCGCAGATTTGTAACACTGTTAATTATGTAGGTATATTGTTGAAATAATTTGTTTGAAAGTCGTAACAATCACTCTTCAAACTAAAAATATTTTAGAAATGTCAAAATTGAGTTTTCATCCACAATAACTTTATTTTTTGCGTTATGTTCACAATAGCTTATATTTTTATCAATTGTATTTCGCAATACAAATATCAATCTTTAAAATTAAATTAAAAAAATCTTAGTTTATTAAAATGTCAACATCATAGAAATACATTTTTTTAAAGCCGGCGATTGCTGACAGTTCTTGAATGTGTTTTAAGCAAGATTGTATACACTGCTCGCAACCGAATGATTTCCGATTTTAATTAGAGATTGTGGTCCCCGGGCCCGGACTTTACTGCATCAGACTTTTCTTTTCTGTGCGGCGGCGTTAGTATTTGACATGGCAGTCACAGAAAAAGATGAAAAAAAAAAACTGCAATACTGTTTAAATTGTATAGGGCTTGTGAAATATCGTTGTGCCAAAATACGTCGACTATATTGGCTCGTCGGTCACATTGAGCGAATGACCAATAATGCTCCAGCTAAGAGGATCTTCGAATTCCAGCCCCCAAGTTCGAGAAGACAAGGAAGACCGAACCTCCGTTTTAGAGATGCCAGAGTGCTTGGTCTGGACAACTGGAAGCAGCGTCCTCGGGATCGCAGAGGATGGAAGGTTGCATCAGTGTCTCAGGCAGAGACTCTTCAAAAAAATCACCCTTTATAAATGTTTCAACTTCTACCAATTTATTTTATGATGCATATTTCATAATCTCTGTACTAATTATAGCAAGCCACATCTTTTCGAACACAAACTATACATCAAAAATCTTTGTTAAATAGGAAAACTAAAATAAAAGTGTGGGAACACTGATACTGAAGCAGCACTTTAATGCAAGCAGATAAAATTCGTCTGCACATATGATGGCTTTTTATAACCACCGCTTGGCTATAGCAAGAAAGGAGCATTGCTCATCGTTTCAGGTGGAAAATCCTTTAAATTGAATTCTGCGTGTCAATAATCTCCGGCAATTGATGGCGGGATTTCGCGCTTTCATATTTTTATTATTTTTTTTCTCTCATCGAAATCTCGTTATTTTTTGAATTTCCATGAAATTCGCTTCACCATACACAATGGATAGACAATAGCACATTCGCACATTGTGTTTGAAGGTACACGATTTTATGCATTCTTTTATTACTGTATGGAAATTATGCCACTAATAAAATGTTATTACCCTAAGGACATACTCTTGCCCAAGCTCATACTCGTGTTTATCCCTTTCTGTCCAGTGGAATGCACTTGCTAGTTTTAAAGTCAAATTCACTTCGATATATAAAATGCCCACATAAATAAAGAGGAATAAGTGAAGCATTCAAATATAAATTTCAACAAAACAAAAACTATTTATAAATCCATTGTAAATTGTATTCACATCCCTGTGTGAATAGTAATTGGGTTGTTTTTTTTTTACAACATTCTTCGTGAGTTCGTTTATCGGTTGTTGATTTCGCTGCCCACATTCAAACTATTTATTAATAAATTAAAAATATATTTTCCCATATTTTTCCCTCTTTCACCTAACCATGATATCCCATCCATACTCTGAATTATATGACAATTTACGACATTTTTGTTTGGAGGGGAGGCAGTCATAAGGACAATAGCTCCCTGAGGATGTTTTTGTGTGTTCGCATGAGATCAATGGCAACTCTCAACTGGTAAATTATTGAATTGGCTAAAAATATCCTCTTTTTTTATAAATGCATAAATGTAATCTCCTCCTGATGCCCACATGTGAAATACATTTCAATTATATAGGATGATGAAATATGTACTTATGGATATTTATATATTTTAATATTTTCTTTTTTCCAGGCTATTGATGGGATGTCGATACTTTGGAGATGGGCGCAAATCGAGGAAGGATATTTATGTTGGCAATATTGTTTATATTACCGCTATCTGATTCGCGAATTTATCCAATGTGCTATAAATTTAGTCAAGCAATTTTGCGTTGCTTTCATTTTTCGCAAAATAAGTTGTTCCGTATATAGGTGTAGCTGTAGCTAGGTACACTGGGGCGAATGAGTGATTTTGGCAATATTTTTTGTTTGGCTGGGAGCCATATGTGCGGAGGGATTTAAATGATTAAAGGAGGATATAGAATCGAATTTAAGCGTTGTATTAGGAAGGACATTGAAGCGTATTTTACTGCCTCACCATAAGCGTCGTTAGTTGGAGTTTTGTTGGCATATGGTGGTAAGGTATTGATATAAATGTATTGTATATTTGTATGCATACTGGTTTTTGTAAATTTTGTCAAACAGAAAAGTTCGTTTATTTCCCGATTATTTTTATAGATTCGTTGCTATGAGAACAGTTCAAGTTGAAAATTTGTTTAGCCTGCTATGTTACTATACCATCAAACGGTACCCAAAATCTTACAACGCAGGTAGGGGTTTTGGGGGTTAAAATTAAAACCCCTTTACGAAATATCTGGTACAAAAAAATAAGGAGAGTCCATTTTATAAAAAGAAATAATACTTACGTTATATTTATCAGACCTTCTTCTGACCAAATCATGGGGATGAATTGGTTTATGCTCTCCACCAAGTCGTCTTACAATGCCTTAAATAGCTCGGCCCGCAGGTAATCTGGTCCAACAGCCTTGTTGCCCTTGAGTTTCATTGACCAGATTGAATGGCTCGTCCACAGCAGAATTTATGTCGCCTGAAGTAGTTTTCCTAATTGCGGTTCCCAGAAAAATTTTTTTAATGCAATTTGTGTTTTAAAATTTGGAAAAAAATAGCAAAATTTTGTTTAAAAATATGTCAGAAAGTATGTCAGTTGTTGAGTTGCTTTCCTGCATGAGACCAAGGTCCTACCACATCTGTTGCGACACGCGTCTCTGATGGCGACTTGGCATAGATACCATTGGTCTTTGGCATTTGATAAAGGTGGTATGGGGCTTCTAGGTAGTTTGACGGATACCCGATTGGAAAAGTTCTGGCGGTTTGTTGTTATTGATGCCGCTCAACATTAAATCACCTCTGGAGTCTGAGATATATGCATTCGTACCTCAGCTGTAACAACGAGCCCCTGCTCTCGGCAGTCACCGTAATAAATACATACATATGTATTACCAAATATGTGGGCGCAGTATCGCAGTGGTTAGTGTGCTGGACTACTGTGCGAGGGATCCCAGGTTCGATCCTCGGAAAAACACAAATTACATCTTAAGGTTTTTTCTACTGCACCACCCCTCGCGAACGTCTGACAAACATCCGAGAGTATGACTGTCCTGAAAAAGCTTCTCAATTCAGCCGTTCGGACTCGGCATAAAATTGTAGGTCCCTTCCATTCGTCCCAATAATAGAAACTCACACAAACGAATGGTTGCGAGAAGCTGTGTCTTGGGTGTCTACCCGCCTGTTGAGCCACCTATTTATTTATTTATTATAACCAAATATGTAATAATAATTGTCCGGGCCATCCTATCGTACATTCCCGATGACAATTATGGCTGCTTTGTAGGAGTCGGGAGTTTTCGCTATTCGCCTCTTCGCGGCCTATTCACTGTTCGAACATTCCGGCCGGTCCCATTAATGCATTAACCCACTTTAGGGATGTGAGAGCTGCAGTTGGCACATCAAGGATTGATTCTCCGCAAATCAGCACTCTGATTAGTACGGAAAAGTCCTCACTGACCCTAGCTCAAAGTACCTACGTTAGAGTAGGTCAAGTAAGGTATCTGTCCTGTCACCTTGACTATTGACAAACGGTGTGCTTCAATCCGCCGTACGTCCTCCTTGTGTGAGACTCATTCAGTTAGTCAATTCCGACAGAGCACTTTAGTATTGCTATTTTTACGTGTTCAAAGCTCGCGTTTATAAATCCAAGGCTACTTAAATAAACAATTTGATACATTTCATCTATTACTACAATAAAGTACTACTACAACAGTAATAAGATAATCCAATTTGAATTTTCATTCATCTCTACAAACACCATGTGTAGATTATTGTAGATTATCGTATTAATAAATAGTTACAAATTTATTTAACAGCTTAACGTCCACTAATGTCCTTTCCTTGTAATTTATTTAGTAAACAAAATGAAAAAAAAAAAAAAAAAAGAAAACTCAAATTTTCCATTAACTCTAAAAACCCTCCAATATCAATTAATTTACCCATACACCGAAACCATCCCACATTATCCCCCAAAACGCTACCACAGTTAATCATGTATATAGAAGCTTTCAATGCATTACGCTTCAAATCAAATCGAGATCGATGATAGTAAATTTACCATCTCGCTATATTTCAATTTTACCGCACATAAAAAAGGAAGTTCCATTAATAAAACATCCTTTCTGCTAGCCATACCTGCATACCAATATTCTCTTTATCGAAATACCACACATGCTTGTAGCTAGTACATAAAAATGATGATTTAAAAAATGGTCCTCATGTAGGCCTTCCGGCATACCGCAGTGACACTTTGGACTGATTATTCTGATTTCCATTAAAAAAAAAACAGAAGCTTAAAAAAAAACACATTAAAAAGTGGAAAACAAAATGAAAATCAACAAAGAAAACAAATGTCCACTCAACATAATTATCATTGCTAAAGAATTATTTTTCAATTCGCATCAGAAAAGAGGAAATATAAAAATGTCAATTGGCCTGGAAAAAAACTGTTCGCAACACAAATGACTTCTTTTTTTTTTTCCAATACTGCGGATTCATTTTTATTTTTTTTTTGTTTTAATAAAATTGGAAATATATAACAAATGCAGCAGGTTGATTGATTGTGGGGGTAGGTACAAAAAACGGAAGGATGAGCAAGAAAGACAGGCATGTTTGTTTCTAAATATCCTCAATATGACAGAGAAATACGTGTAGGCCTATGACAGGGTAGGTATTTTTATTTATTCAAAGTTTCATTGTATTCTGATTGGAAAAGTGTCAGACAGAATGTTAGTAGCTATACATAAAATATCATCTAGCTACTTGGGAAAGTTTATATCACACAATATTGTTTTCATGTATAGGTAGGCAGGGCACCTATAATTGTGTGAGAATATTGGTGTTTGACATAGATATAAGTTTCCTGTTTTTGTATTTGGCATCATTGATAACATGGAAAGTCTGTTTTTGGTATCCAAATCCTAAATATAGGGTTATCAGCCTGTTTGAAAGTTTCGAATAATTTCAAAGGGTGTTGCTATTCGGACGTTGTTCGGGACACTGGTACGTAACGAAATGTCATAGTTTATATTGCGTTCAGTTGGGGTATGTGGCTCGCTACGCTCGCGGCAAAGACTCTAAACTCCAGTATAATCATTTTCGGACATTATGCCGTACGTTTAGGATCCAACTTTTATATTAATAAAGAGTTTTTAATGAAAATAGGAAGTCAGTCAGTACAAAATCTGTCAAAATTAACGTCCGAATAGACACTCCGAATTTCAAAACTGTGTAAAAGTGGAATGTTTTTAACATTAAATTTGTAAAAGTGCACTAGGAGTTTTTCAGGAAAATTAGTCAACCATTTTTTTTTCAATATAATATATATAATACATGCTGTCAACAAGAAGGGACACACAACATCGACGAATCGGACACAACGTCACGATAGACAGCTACAACTTGGAGGTGGTTAGGGACATCTTCTACCTCGGCTCCACTATTAACTCTGAAAATTACATCACATCAGAAATCAAGCGAAGAATTACACTTACCTACCTACCGCTGTTACTTCTGCAACTGATTTTGTCGAGAAACACCAAGGAGACTCTATATAAGACCCTCATCATCTCAGTCCTGCTTCATGGCGCAGAATCATGGTTGCTATCAAAGGCAGATGAAGATCTCCTTGTTCGCTTCGAACGCAAAATTCTTCGAGAGATTTTCGGTCCCGTTTGCGTTGACGGGCTTTGAAGGATGAGATTTAACAACGAACTCTATACGAGTTGTACAGCGACATCGACCTGGTCAGAAAAGTACGCATCAGTCGACTAAGAGGGCTAGGACATGTAGAGCGAATGGACAACCATTTATTTTATTGACCGTAAAATAAAAGCCCATCCATAATACAGAAGCCCGTAAATGAACATTGTCAATAAGCCCGTATTTTTTACGTTTTTTCATTTTTATTGGACTTTTTTGTTAACAGTGAAAATGAAATTAGAAATGTTGTTGGCGAAAAGTCGCTTTGCATTTATACTCAACCTCGCACTCATTACAAATCCTACAGCGACCACAGGCAGGGGGGTCGCAGGGGCGCAGCATTCCCATACAATTACAGTCTTTTGTTTAACGGGCTTTTGGAAAAGGACATTTGGAATCGGCCTTTGGTATTCCAGGCAAACGTACCGAACCCAACATAAAATATTGGTCATTTTTCTTTCCTGCGATAATATGTCAACATTTTCTCAAGTTACATGTATCATCTAGGATTCTAGGGTCTAACTCGAACTAAAGGAATTGCGAATCTTCTGATTATATTCGCCTAGGTCAATTCGTTTGGACGCTATCGTGCCTTCAACAGACAGACAGACGATTCAGAATTTGATTCTGACTCAGAATATGTATATACTTTATGGGGTCTCTGGTGACTCCTTTTTGGAGTTACAAATGTAATGACAAAGTTAATATACCTTCCTGTGGAGGGTTTAAAAAAAACCGAAACCGAATTAATTTATTATGGCCACCTATGGTTACTATAACTTATGCTGTATAGGTAATTTTTAAATGGCAACTTATGACCTTTAGGACTGCAATATGATCAACATAGTCTCCCAGTAATTAAAGCCAGATCTGAATAAAGTGATGCACCATTTTGTAAGCGTCGCATGCATCCGATTTCCCAATCGCCCATAGCTTACAATTCAATTGTGAACTTAGCTAACACTAATAAATTATTTTACTCGAATGTTATGCCTTTTATTTATTTTGTTACAATTTAAATTTTACAAGAACTTTTGCAATAATGTTCTGTTCACTTAATGACCACTGGCATTTTGTCAACCGGAAACATTATATTTATTAGAACTTCCTACTTTATATTTGAACGCCTCATATTAACAGAGCTGGGTATGGATTAAAAATCCCAAATTCAAACTCTCTCCGCATCATGACCTGGAATACGTTTTTTTGGTTTTCGTCCATCTGCATTCGGAGTTGAACAGACAATACCAGAAAAAGTACAACAATACATTTATCATCATATTCTACGGCTCGTTTGGCAAAACAACAACAATAATAATGAACAAAAATGAAAAATATAAATAAAACGAGGAAATGAAAGGCAAAGGAAATTCATATTGAAAAGAGAAAGAGAATGGATAAGGATAACCAACAACGGGAATGAACCTTCTCCCTACTGCAATATTCCAAGGGTTCGTGTGCTTGTTCGTTTTTGGCACAATACAAGCTACGAGCCAATGTTCGATTATCATTCAATCACGTTCAATAACAAAATATTATTTACCTCGATTTCCGGGTGTTCATACACCCTTCTCGGGCCTTATAACCTGCCACTTGCCAACCATTGCCAATGCCAGTGATGATAGTGATAATGATGATGATGATGATAATGATGACGATGCTGCTGTAGGCCCGTATTCGATTTGGAACACCGATGGTGTCAGTGGGCGGGATTTTATACAATGTTACCCTAGCAGCTTTGTCCTCAGACAATATCCCTTATAATATTTGCTGTCAGTTTTTTTATCGATCAGGGAAAACAAATATTAGCAAAGTTTTTCGTCACCTAAATAACGATTTAAATCAACAAAATGTCCGAAATGTATAAAAAAAATTAAATGTCATTTACCTATATCAAAAGTAAATATAGTCATAAAATAAGAGATATTTATGCAAAAAAGGTACCTACAAAAATGAAAAAAAAAAAAAAAAAAGTATTCAGTTGTTTGCTATAGTAGATAGTTGTCATTTGAATGTCAAACGTAGCAGACAAATTCAAATAGTTACATCCATAGCGAATTGCATTGACCTACCTCGTTCCTACATAGTTGTCGCATTCGTATCAAGTTAACCAGCTTTAAACTTTAACTTTAAACTGCACGTCCTGTAGGATAGGTCAAGGTCATAGCAATGTGTCTTTATAATTTTGTTAGCGTTATACAACTGATATATATATGTACAAGGGAAACCTTGTAGTAGAATCAGAGTCGGTGATGAGAATATGGAAAGATAACTTCTGTAGACTCTATAATGCCGACGAAGACCAGAATCCCGCTGTTAGGCAGAACGTACCACTCAATATAGACGATGATAGACAAAACTTCCGTCCACCTGATCAAAACGAAGTGCGGGTAGCAATATCCAAGCTAAAGAATAACAAAGCTGATGGTCTACCTGCCGAGCTTTTTATAGCAGCTGTAAATGACTTGCACCAACTCATCTCGAAAATTTGTTCAGATGAATGCATGCTTGATGAATGGAATCTCAGCATCGTTTGCCCGGTCAACAAGAAAACTATATCTAGAGGTATCAGTCTCCTTAACATCGCTTACAAGATGTAAATAACCTGATTGGCCCCTATCAGTGCGGTTTTAGGCCAGAAAAGTCCACCGTCGCGTCGATCAAATTTTCACACTTAGGCAGATCCTGGAAAAAACACAAGAAGTCCAAATCGATACCCACCATTTTTTCATCGATTTCAAAGCCGCTTACGACATCATCTATAGAGACGAGCTATACAGAGCCATGTCTAGCTTTGACATCCCTGCAAAACTCGTTCGGTTGTGTAGGATGACGATGGAGAAAGCTCGTTGCTGCATCAAGGTCGGTAGCGACCTCACCGAAACCTTCGATGTCAAAAGAGGATTTAGATAAGGTGACGCGCTGTCGTACGACTTTTTCAACATCATACTTGAAAGATTTTTCCGAAACTCACAGGCCAACACACAAGGCACGATCTTTCAAAAGTCCGTCCAATTACTTGCATACGCCGATGATATTGATATAATTGGTAGAACACATTGGTAGAGCCCTATCCCGAGCAACTAAGGAGATTATGTATAAGACCTTGATCATTCCAGTCCTGCTTTATATGGCGCTGAAGCTTGGACTCTATCTAACTCGAGAAAAAGATTCTTCATAGAATTTTCGGTCCCGGCGTTGACGGTGGGCGCAGTAGCACAGTGGTTAGTGTGCTGGAATACTGTGCGAGGGATCCCAGGTTCGATCCCCGGAAAACACACAAATTATACATCTTTCTTTTCTACTGCGCCGCCTCTCGGGAAGCTGGTCTTGGAAACGCACAGGGACATCCACGAACTTGCAAAGAAAAACCTAATCATACTACACTGAATTCTAGCCCACAGTAGCTTTGCTGGAAACGAAACAGCAAACTGCCACTGGTCGTACCTGAACCCTTCTGCAGTGTCAGTAAAATCCTATTCTCTTACCCACCTGGAACAAAATAACCTAAGAATCCTAACAGGTTTAATTACTGGCCATGGCCTTATGAAAAAACATCTTCACGGAATTGTAGTCTCTCCGGAGTCCGGACCCCACATGTAGACTATGTCTGGAGAGCGACGAAATCTCTCTTCACATTCACATGTCCGGCTCTCATTCGCCTTAGAAAGAATGTCCTTCGCGAAGAAATCTTTAACTCAGCAAATCTTTCTGTAATACCCCCAGAGAATATACATACTAGTCTTCCTGACTGTCTCCGGAATAAAAAGATTGCTCTAGGACCCTACCAGGAAAGTCACAATAGGCCCCTTTAGAGACGGCCACAGTCCCAGAGCCCAATGAAGGCTCTCCCGACTTAATATCTAATCTAATCTAACACGTCCTTTCGTCAAGATATCGTATTAAATGCTTCGTCATTTGCGTAGAAAAATGGCATAGCATGAATTTCGTGCCTTGTCATTTTTTGTAGGCTGCCTTTTAAATGGGGCAACAGCCAAAAAGTTTAGTCATTTGTCCTAGGCGTCATTGAAGAGCGATCACACGGCCATTTTTTTTTCCGCCATTTAAATGGCACAAAATTCATGTCATTATAACTACCTGAAAATTCAAATACATACCATAAGCCGAAATGTTGACGGATTCTGCTCTAAATTGTTCCACCCACACTCGTCCACGATTATTATTGACCAAAAATGTATTTCTCATTTTATCGCCATTCTCATACGAGTCTTTATTGTGAAAATGTGAATTTCAACGTCTCCATTAACAAACAAGATTACATCCAGTCAGCATAAAAGATCTTACATCTCTCCGGTAACAACCAGCCATCAAAAACATACTATCGTAATCACAGGATCATTTGGGGCTTTCCCAAGGCTTCAACTCCCTCAATTATTGAGTCATCAAAATTTATAATGCGTTACGATGATAATCCTTACCAAGTGACACTTTAACGACCGACACGACAACGTCCTGCTGAAAGTTAAAGTAACCATTATCCCCATTCGGGCTCCCCCACTTTCTGCACTTTTCATATCTTAACTAAATGGTTATTTAACAACACGAATTAGGGAGGACTATATTATGCTCCTAATCAAACAATATCGTCCTTGTGTGTACCAAAGTTACATATAGTTTTGTATTAACAATTATAGCCTTGGCTATTGGAAATATGTATAGTTGCAGGGCTTAAACGCTTCGAAAATTGGCACCAAATATGTAGTAATAAAGGACAAATTGGCCTCATCTCTACAAAGAGGCAAACAAATTCATAATTGCAGAAAGTGGTACAGTGTATAGATATAATAAAAAAAACAAAAAATGGAGAAAATTGTTTCCTACAGCCGCATATTCGCCTCCTCATGCCGTGTCAATGAGGAAAGGAAATGCGAGAAGGAACTTGTAACTCTTCAAAGAAGTTGTATAATGACTTCTACTTTGACTATACACCAACAAGGACTACACAGAAACTATATGGAACTCCGCAAGTTGTCCTATACCTACATCCATTCGGCTCTATTTTGTCATCTTTTTTTTGTTCCTCTATATCATTACACAGAATATAAACCAAATAGAATGAGAGAAAGTTTTTCTTTTCTCTCCGTCCATGATGATGATGATGACAAAAAATTAAAACAAAACTTATATTGTTAACACTTTTTTCTTAGCTTTTGTATGAGGGTGTGTGTATGCTTGTTTATAGGACTTCCTTCATCTTCATCGCATCCTTGAAAGATTCACATCTGTTAGTGTAGGCATGCGGAGGGGTTAAAAAAAATGTATTCAAGAACAGACCAACTCTTAGGCAAAACATAAAAATTGAGTCACTTAACGAGGGAGCCAACCCTCAATCCACACATATTCTGCCCGTCAAGGACACGGGAACTATACTGTTAGACGATATAGTGTAAAGGATGAGAGCTAAAGCGTTGTGGGCCGACAATAAGGATGTGAAACAAAAGTTGAACTGGTATATAGCACAATCCACATCACTACGTAAACGGGTAACTTTTATGTTTATAGCTGCGTGGCAAGGATTTTTATTCAGGTGAAGCCAGAAGTGGCAACAGATCGAGCCAACAACTAGCATAACTTTGTTTTCATTGCATGTAAGTTGTGCAAAATTAATATATATTTTTTACTTTATTTTTTTTTTCTTTTACTCCATTAAGTGTTGACACTTTGATGGAAGGAAATACAAATCTACAAAGAGTGGCAGGAAAAATATATATTCAGCAGGAACCGACAGCAAAATTAGGCCATAACTTTGTCAGAACTTTGGTGGTGATTATGACGAGAAGGGAAGTTTTACACGATGAAAGCACGAAACACTATCTACCTATGTGGTATTTTTTTTTTAAATGTTGACCTTTACAAAACTACAGTGTGGTTAAGGCAGAGCCTCGTGACATTTAAGAACCATATTCAGAAATTTGGTATTGAAAGCGCATTAGCTATCCTTAATTCCGTTTCAATTGATTGCCAATCAGACTTGAACTGCTTTAATACTAAGTTCTGAAAACAAAGCCTAATTATATGGTTGTTTTGTTCACCATCACTTTCGAACGTCTGACAAACATTAGAGATTATTAATGTCATGAGGCTTTTTTCTTTCTTTTAGAGCAGAGCCTGAACTGTCAAAAGAAGTTCGTGCTTCTTTTTTTTAGCTCAGACGCATCAGAGCTCAGAATTTGTGTTTATTTTTTCGGCCAGAGAATGATCAGAGCGCGCTTTATGAGCTCAGAATAAATTGACTCAGCAGGCTGAGTAAAAATCTGATTACGCATACCTACGCACTATACAGTCACATTTGACAGAAAAAAAAAATTAGGATAAGAAACATAGTTAAAATGGCGGATGAGCCTTGTTGTTCTGGCAGAGAAGGTAAGCCAAAATAATATATAACAATTAATGAATAAACATATGACAGCTATGTGCTCAAGTGTGTTTCATAAAAAAATCAGAACGATCTGAGCACGCTCAAAATGCTCGTGCTTGAGCTCGGAGTTCAGCTCTGAACTAAAAAAAGAAAAACACCTATGGAAAAGCTTCTCAATTCTGCCGTTCGGACTCGGCGTTAATTTTTAGGTCCCTTTCCATTCGTCTGAAAAAATAAATACATAAACAAACGAATGGTTGTGAGAAGCTGGGCCTAGGGTGCCTGTTGCGCCATCTATATTTTTTTGTATAGTTGTTTTGACATGAACGATTTCAAGGCATCGAAAGAGAATTATGCATTTATATGCCCAAAACTTTTTAATCGGCAGATTAACAAGTGCATCTCATATTGGGAGAACACACCCTGTCAAGGAGTCAATGACACTCAAAACGAATCAGACTAAATTCAAGCGTCGCTTCATATGGTCTTGAATCTCGGCAGTCATTAAGCAACTCTCCAAGCTAAATAGTACTTTAAATAGTTTTTAAGGTTTTTCATAATAACATAAAGCAGATTCCTCTATAATACGTTAAAGCGAATTAACAAGTAGGTAATAGCCAATAACAATTTCAAAAACTCGAGCGCACACGAATCGAACGTCTCTAAAAGTTGGCTGCTGCATCTGACTTTAAAAAATGAGGAAAATTATGAATTTCTCAAAAGTGTCATCACTGGAGTTAATTTATGCGAGGCTAACTTTTAAGCCACACTGATACCTCTCGCGCGTGTGTGTAAAATATAAATCCAAAAAATTAGTTACTTTATTCTAATTTTAAGGTAAAAAGCTGTCGCTTCTTCACTGAAATTGAAAACTTTACTTTTCCACAAAAACAAATTAAAAACTACAAAATTCAAACAGATGGGAGAGAATCGCAAATGAATGCACACCATTATACACGGTAGTTATACTATACATATCCACACAAGTTAATCTGAAAGAGCACATACAACTATATGGATGGAGTACATAATTAGTGTGCCCTTAGGTGCAGAATACCGCCCCTATCCACTATACATTTTGATGAATCGTTGCGTCCTTTGGCATATTCGCACTCATTCTCACTCTTATTCTCAGGGTTTTCGCACTTTTTCCACATGTGTATGCCATTTTAGTACATACACATAAAATTGAAAATTATTTAAACCATCCATGGCTCATAGTTAGAGTCATACAACCTTGCGCTCCTCCACAACAACTGGTATGGTGGGCTACAAAAATAAGGGGATGGTGTTCCACCCTATAGTCGTTGCCGTAATTCATGGTTAAAATGTAAATGAGAAAATTACTTGCATTTTAATTGAATTTTAATTTCATTACTGATATTTTTTTTTCTTCTACAGAAACAGAACGTGAAAAGGTCGACGTCGTCGTTGTCGGCTTCAACATCCAAGCTGTGAGAGGATGTGTCGTTGAGTACGACTAATGCTTCATTTAAAGTTTTGAATAATAATTCATTCGTTTTCATTCTTTTCTCTTTGAGTTATCTGTTGGAGTTTGTGTTACTTGGAGAATGTGGTTTCAATTTCCAATTGAGTTTGCTGAAGTAATTTCGTTTTCTTTTCATTTTGGCTTAAAGTTTTGCCAAGCAACCTTAATGAAACCGAGTGCACTCGTTATAGGCAAATAAGTTTTTATTCAATTTGAAGTGAAGAAATTTGCTAACTTTTTTTTTTTACTTTGGTTTAGGCAACTTTAATAAGGACGATATTAAGGTAAGGTATGGTAAGGTCTTAAAAATCAAAGGAAAGGAAGCGTCTGCTGTTGTAGGTTGTCAGAGCTCTACACTTATAAATAATAAGCTTTTTGGGATAAGTTACAGAAGAACAAGTAAAAGTGTTATCATCCGCCTGGCTGATGCTTTGATACCATTCACTGCCTACAAGTCATGCAAACTGGTAGGCATGTGAGTTAGAACGTACGGAGCGCATGGTTCTAATTTTGGTTTTGTATGGGAGGTACCAGAACTACTTGACGGACATTGCCCAATTTAATTACCAATACGAATACGGAATACCTGATGACGAGACGAGAAGTCATTTCACAAAATTTTATTCGCCTAGCTAGATTCGTTTGGACGCTATCGTGTTTTTAACAGACAGATAGACGGAGACGGACATGTCTAAATCGATTCAGATATTGATCCTGGAAAGTGGCCAGAAAAATTATGGGCCGGACTCTATTGCTACCTGCGAATTTATTTTAAAGATAGGTAGCTATGTATCTCCGTACATCTTACTTTGCTAGGAGGTTATAATGATGGCTGAAACAGTCAACTTAGTTGGCTAAAAATTTTTGAATTTTGCATCTCCTGGTGCCGGTTTGTTTTCGGGTAGGGACGGAGGGTAGGGTAACCGTAGCAGTCTAAAAAATAAATAAATAGGCGGCGCAACAGGCGGTAGACACCCTAGGCCTAGCTTCTCGCAACCATTCGCTTGTTTGAGTTTCTATTTTTGGGACGAATGGAAGGGATTTATGCCCAGTCCGAACGCTGAATTGGGAAGCTTTTTCAGGACAGTCATACTCTCGGATGTTTGTCAGTCGTTCGCGAAAGGTGGCGAAAAACCTTAATATGTAATTTGTGTTTTTACGGGGATCGAACCTGGGATCCCCCACACAGTAGTCCAGCACAATAACCACTGCGCTACAGCGCCCGACAGTCCATCACTCCAGGAGAGAGAGACTGGTGCATGAGCATGGCAGAAATGGATTGTTGAATCAATTCGTTCTTCTGCTCGACCAAAAGTCAGTGGAGTGATTGTATACTTGAAGACAAGGATGGATGGTAATCGTAGCCGTCTGCTTCCCATTTATTTCCTTTGACAACCCGTTCACGAGACAAAGTCTGTCCAGAAGAACTTGATTGAAGCAAACCATCATACTGCTTGGTACTTTGGTAGTTTGGTACCGAAAAAAAGGGTTAGAGTTTGTCCTTCAGGGAGAGCAAAGACGAAGGGTGACCGAAACAGTCTAGAGTGTTGAAATGAAGTTGACTGAGGATGAGGTAGTCCGTTCCTCCAGGTGGTATTATTTCTTCTGCAAAAATGAAGGGTGACCGAAACAGTTTAACCCCCGCTTGTAGCGACTGTGGCTGGTACAGATCTACTCTACAACTTGATGTCGAAATTGGTGTTCATTTAACAAACTTTTATCTCCGAGAGCACAGACGGAAAGGGGCCTTTATAGTTACCAATCCGTGAGAAAGCTGTGTTTATGATTCCCTTGAACCCATTGCGACATGTGAAACTGGTTAGGTACTCGTTATGTTTTAATTATTAATTAGAAAGCTTACATTTTTTGTTGATTCATAGAGTATACAGATTGGGCCTTCGCTAGGGGCAGGGACCTTGACGTGTGCGCAATCGTATAAGCGCCGGTGCGAAGGCTTAATGTTGCAATGACTCAATGGGCTATGCTGTCGGAGGCGGTAGTCGTCTGAAGGGTCACACATGGCAGACAGGCTGTTGAGGAGCAACTAACTAAGAACTGCCTATGGGAAGTAAACCGCATTATCCAATCTCTATTCCAAGGTGGAACAGCATTATGCTGAGGAATGCGTGGCTAAGAGAGTGCTTAGTCGCTAATATGCGGACTCCGAATACCAGGCGATCTTCGGTTTTAAACCAGCCTTCCTGTGCCGTACCGAGCTCCGGCATGGGTGATGTTTCTTTCCCGGATACTCGTGGGATCAAAATTTCGAACCAAATAATTAAAAACGTACAGACTGATGCCTCTGTAATCGCATCAACCTCTGGCCTTACTGTTGGGCAACCAGAAGAGCAAACAGATCGTGCAGCCACTGGCTCGATGGTCAACAACCCTTGTGCTATAGAGCACACGATCACAACTTCTCGGTGTCATGTGGACTCCATCCAAACATTAACGATTTATAAAGATTTTTTGTATTTTCAGACATTGGGAAATCAACAACAACATCAAAACCAAAGCTATATGGAAGAGGTTTAGAACTCGAAGTAATTTCAAGATTTACAATAAATGGGACCTCCAGATCCTATGTTCCTGATAAACACGGGTATATGTAAGAACCTTGAATATTTACGTCTCTGTAATTATTCAATCAACTTATTTACGGGCTTAGTTTGTCCATTTGCATTGACGCTATTCTACGATACCCGGAGGCCCAGAGCTTAGCTTCAATGAGGGCCGAGGCCTGTGCTAATGTCTCTATTACATACATACATGCATTCATAGAGTATATAGATTGGGGTTATGTATGGAATAGCACATCGGATAAATGTCAGCCACGGCTTTGATGGCAAGTACGTACTTTTTTATTGAAATTTTCTTTGACCGTTTCGCATAAATGTGGCTGGATTTTATTAATACATCTCCCAATTTCTTCTTTCAAGGTATTGGTAGTCGTGGGCCGAAAGAAAAAAGTCCAATGGTCAATTCTGATCGCAAAAACGGCAAAAACACGATTAGGAAATGACTCATGCAGTAATTGATATGTTTCTTACCACCGTCTTATTCTTGTAATCATGTCACGATAACGAACGCCATTAATTGTTACTGCCTGACCAGCCGCATTTTCTAAGAAGAATGGTCCGATCCAGTCCAAAATCCGCACCAAACAATCACGCGTTATGGATGCATTTGTTTCTCAACAATTACTCGTGGGTTTTCTGAGCCCCAAATGCGACAATTTTGACGATTAACCAAAGTCGAGGCCAACTCAAATTTAAAAATTTGTGATGACAATCGTACACTCCAACAATTTATTCATTTTATAAATATGTTTATGATTTGAAAATAGTTTGATTAGATTAACAAAGCCATCAAGATGAAAATGAGCTTCATCACTGAAGTTGATTTTGTTCAAATAAACCTTCATAATTTTTAAAATATTCCTCAACAATAAAAATACGTTGTTCTTCCGTAAAGCGCATCATTTTTACTAGCCCCGAACTGTCAGCTGTCACATTTGTTATATTTTTTTCTGTTGGCATCACTGTACTATTAATTGGCGCAAAGTTCAAATTTTGCGTAAATTATGGGATACCCTTTACAATTCAGTTTTTATAACCTGGCAGCCATGCCAGAGCAACAAAAGATGCGCTGCAATGCTCATAACTGAATAGATCCTTTTTCGAATACCATTCTCATCGTATTGGTGTGTAATTAATTGATAATTGTCTTGACGATACCTGATGTACATTTTTTTATTTTTATTTTGAAAAAGCACTTTCGGCAGATGACGCTAGGTACGTCTTACCAGAAAAAATGCAGGAGACAATTTGGAGACTATGCTATGTACATATACTGGAAGGAAACTACATTTATCCATTCATCATCATTCATAAGACATTGAACCTTTCAAATGTTGGTCTATGAGTTACACCAAAAATATCTCATTAATCTCGCCATCCACATTCCACAAAATATATACCACGCTGTATCCCTAATAAATCGAAGGGCTAAACTTTTGTTCGCCATTGACTAAATTTCACTTGAAGTAACCCCAATATTTCTTAAATGATAATCCATTTACCAGAACCACATTGACACAAGTCATAATAATTTATAATAATTTTTCGCTTCATCTTATGATGATTAAAATTCAAAATTTATGAAAATCAATAGATCTCTAAAAGAAGAACAAATATTCCAAGAAGATTGTAACCATTTAGAACTGTCATTTTTCAAACAAGACAGCCCTCCAGCATATTGTGGTTCTTTGTCCCGCAAAAAGAAGATGATTTCTTATATACTCTGTCATCATGTCAACTATCCTCTTCTATACTAATGGACTACAAATACTGTCACCCACTGTATATATACATACATATACATCTTCTACTACTTGCCTTTTCTACTCCAAACAATGTCCTCATTTGTATTTATTTCCATAAAATCCATCAGAAAATGTTCTCCCCTCGCAAAAATATGAAGGCCTACATAAAGCCAGCCACACACAAATCATTTCCTAACCAAAAAGATAAATCTATCTCTCTGTTTCCTCTGGTATAGTACAGAATAGTATACTCTCGAACTCGTATTATAGTCTCCTTGGGCACTACGGGAATGCTTTAAGTTTGCCCCCCCCCTTTAATTTCCTCTGGCCGGGGGCTGGGTGCAAAATTTCAAATGACAGGAAGGTGAAATGTTGTTCATCGCCCAATAGTCAAACTGATTGGATTCGCCTTCAAGCAATTTTATTGACTTTTGACTTTTTGAAGTACCTACATAACAACAATAACAAAAAAAAAATTAATATGCAAACAAACCTCAGAATCGCAATTGCATGGATCTCTTCAAGAGTATACAATTTAATTTTTGATCCTGCTTGGTCCTGGGCAGCCACTCAGTTGGATGCGTTCAGTGAGCATGAAAATATTTCGAGGCTGCTGCCTGCTGCCTGCTGATGCCACATTGCTTCGACTTTCTGGTTTAAACGAGATTTTATGTTTAACAGCAGCTTTATTTGAGAACAAGAAAAACAACAAAAAGTAGCAAATTCGCAAAAAAAAAAAATAAAAAAAAGGAAGAAAAACGCACACACAAAATTAAACAACCATTAAGCCCTTGTTATGTGATTACAATTACAAGTTCAGCAGCTTTCTCGCTACCCACTTCCTCTTTGCGGCTGGCAAAAACGTATACGATGCCACTCTTGGCGTGGTGTATATTCCGTTTGTTTGTTGCTTTTCTGTTTTGCTACGATTTCGGTTTTTTCGTTGTCCTATCCATGCACCCGCACTATTTATTCGGTTTGGTGGATGTTGAAGGTGATCCTTCTCACTGGCATTGTTAATATACATTTTTAATTTTAAATTAGCGTGGTTGTTGGGTCATAAAAAATTCGGCCTAGTGTCCACCCCAGGGCATTTTTCCTGGCAATTTCATTCTGCATATTAATAAGAAGTTAACTCGTCCACACGAACGCACAGGCAATTTACTCTACACTTTTCATGATGCGAGTTGTACGAGTGCCTACCTACCTGGATTTGTTTCGCAGCACATATCCGGGCCGAAGGGTGTGAAAAATAAATAAAAAATTGTATCTGGATTGGATTTGAATTTGGTATGTTCTTAATAAAAATAAAAACAACAAAATGGAGAATCTGGTTTTTATTTAAAATCCAAAAGTCATATGATACAAGTAACTAGGGATATTTTTTTTAAATACTTCTCCCGGGAAAATCCAACTTATAACTCTTCAACAGCGCCCCGAGATGCTTGCAGATGTATGTTAGTTCTGCACTTAAATTGCTGCAAATTTTAGTCTTCTGGAAATATATCCCCAGGAAGCGAGTTCCAAAGTTTGCTTGAAGGAGTTTTGGAAAGTTGATGTCCTCGCGGTTGTCAAGTGTATTGTATATGGTCATGAGCATTAGCCGCCTGTTTTGTTTGGCGCCCAAAAGTTGCATTTCGAGGGATGTCTTTGAGTTTCTCGGAACATCTACCATGGAAGCATAGGTCAGCGACTTGTCTTCTGTGCACCAACGGTTGAAGATTTGATGTGAGTTTAGGGTCTCCAATAAGTCGAACTGCTCGTCTTTGTATGCTTATCCTGCCAGTTCTGCTTTATGGCGCCGAGTGCTGGACGATAAGCAAGAAGGGAGAGCTGATACTGGGCTCCTTCGACAGAAAAATACTTCCGCGGATTTTTGGTCCTGTATGCGAGGAGGGCGAATGGAGGAGAAGATCCAGAAGACAACCGCGAACTCTATGAGCTGTACCAAGATGTGGATGTGGTCCAAAAAGCCAAAACACGTCGACTGCATTGGCTCGGCCACATCGAGAAGAGAAGACAAGGAAGACCGAACCTCCGTTTTAAAAACCAAGCCATCGCGGATGCCAGAGCGCTTGGTCTCGACAACTGGAAGCAGCGCGCGTGCTCGAGATCGTAGAGGATGGAAGGCTGCAGTGTCTCAGGCAGAGACTCTTCACGGGTCGGGAGCCCGATAAGTAAGTAAGTAAAGGGGTTTCCGGGCCTTTTCTGGCTAGATCATCGGCTTTTTCATTTCCTTCAATCCCCTTTAGCCGGGGACCCACCATAATCTGGTATTAATTTAATGCAAGACACTTTGTTAATCTGAGATTTAAAGATTCATTGGTTTTTCGTGCAATCGTTAACCAGTGGTTAGTGCATTGGCCTAGGATTTTCATTCCACCAACAATATATATAGATAAACTGCACCTAAACCACAGATGAGAAGAATTAAAGTCTTGGCAATTTTAAGGCTTGCAGCAGTCGTCGTAGTAACTAACTTCCTCAATAACATTGACACCGGATTTGTATCTGTCCAAGGTCCTTTTTAATTGATCGACTGCATCAGGCCTGTTTAAGGTCCAGTCATTCTATGTGCACATCCGAAGCTCATTGTTCTTATTTCGCTTGCTAGGGTCGTTGGGTCATTCATGTCGTTGCTTCAATAAGAATTGTTTTTGTTTTTTTTTTTTTGTTATTGTCCATCGTAGGGAAGTTAATCTGATGCCCAACAAGAAGGAAAAGATATTCCGGTGCTAGTAGTACTTTTCTAAAGACTATGTCTATAGCATCTATATCGCATATACTACCCTGGTTGAAGACACCAACTTGTTGAACCTCCGGCACAAATAGAGGAATCATGCGATATGGAGTGAAAACACTTTGCATGCCCTTAAGGATTATTTTTTCCTCCGAGTGTGTCTTGCTATTAAACCAACACTGGTGTGAAAAAAAGTATGTGGGACCAGCAGAATTCCTTAAAACGAAAGCAGTTTTATGTACCCATGCTATACTCAGTTGAACGCGCCAAATAAAAGTCATTCAAAGGACTAGGGTCTAGAAGATATAACTTAAAGTGAGTTACTTTGCTTTAAAGCTTACACACTTTTGAAATCGGTTCATCCCTTGAAATAATAAGTCAAACTACACTATACGCGTAAGTAGAGGTCAACACTTCCTACGTCTACTACAAAGTCTTAATACTAGTACCCGTCATCTATAAATAATATAAAATTAAATTACTGGCATCATTATTTTTGTAAGTAGATTTTAAATTTTTCTATTAAATTCGTTTTTCTTTTGTTTTATCTGTCCACTTAGCTGCAAATATGTCCGAAGGATGCAGAATCACTTACTCATCGTCAAAATTGATGTTAAAATTCGTTGTTGATTTTTTTTTCTCATAAATGCTGCAATATTTTATACAATTACACCCATCCTCATTTAAAATGTAATTAACGGCATTCACAATAATTAAAACTCTCTCGCTTATTACCAACCCCAAAACAACATAATAAATAAATATATATAAATGAAATGTATAAATTCATTGGAAAGGATAGCAGACAGTGTATATACAATATACATCCAACAATACCTACATTTCTGTAGAGGAAATAATTAATTAAAAAAAATAAAAATAAAAACCAAATCGCAAGCAAACAAAAGATGATAATACATTTTCATGTGTGCAAGCGAAAAGATTTTTCGTTCTGAATGTTTTCCTCCGGATTTAATTTTTTTCCAGTATTTATATATGACTATGTTTATGTGCACCCTTTTGTTATGTTTAAAATCTCATTGGGGGGGTGAAATTGCATTTTCTTCCCTGTATGTCCTATATCCTATATGTCATCAAGAGGGAGAAGGTGGGTGGGTTGCTCACTCGTATAAAATGAAATTACAGGCCCAACGACTCTGACGAAATGAGCGATTCAGGGAAACAAAACTGAATGTAACCCAGCAACCAGGGAACTAGACAGTTGGAAAATTGCGGGATTCCTGATGTCCAAGTGACCTGGTGAGATAGGAAGGTTAATCTGCTTCCGTGGGATAGGTCGCGGATAACTGAGGACGATGAAATTTGAAACGCAAGTTCATTTTGGCGAGAGAGTTTATAACAGTTTCACCGGCTGAGTATTTTTCAAAATGTCATGCGTGAGAAAATGTTCATGTTCTATCTCAGTGTTGAAGGCTGAATTTGTTTGAGTGGGTTTGACTAGGAGAACAAGATAATTCGGAGTGTCTCATGTTGGCCAGAGTTTGATGGACATGTTGTTAGATTCTCAGTGGTGTGCGTAAATTTAGCGGATAAACGAGAGGAATTATGAAATACTACCATGACCTACACAATGCATGCAAACGAAAGTGTAACAGATTTTTTGAATTAAAAAATATTTGTTATAACTGTTCTATTCAGAAAGTCGAACTGTCAAAAAATTTTTTACGATCTCTAGAATTGGTATTCTTCTTGGAAATAATATTTTATGAAATCTGTTAAAAATTATAACAGAATAAAAGACAGAATTTTGTGACTTTTATTATGAAAGATTTTTATTAAGTAGAGAGTGTTGGAATGGAAAGGATAAAGGGAGACAAATTTAAGCGGTGTTTGTGGTCGTACTCCTCCGAAACGCCTCGACGGATTTTTAAGAAATTGTTTGTGTATACTTAGTAGGTATGAGAATAGGTCATAAAGTATATTTCGTCAAAATTTGACCAAGGGGCGTGGCACCATCATAACAAAAAAAAAACATTCAAAATCGTATATCTCGAAAACCGCCGAAACGGTTGAGTTCAAATTTACAGACAATCTGAGGTATTTCCACAGGAGTGTTCCTGTGAAGATTGGTGAAAATTGAATAAAGGGGCGTGGCACCGTCCATACAAAAAAAAAAACATTCAAAATTTTATATCTCGAAAACCGGCCCAGGAGTGATCCTGTGAGGATAAGTCAAAATTACTCCTCCATTGTAATGATTCTCTATACCGCGATTTTTCCTCCATATCCCCACCGTTAAGTAACGATCATTTTTTCAAAGAGATCAAAAAGGGTATTCACTTAAACGCGTAAAAGCCTCATAAACTGCGTAAACTGCAATGAACTGTCAGATTTTATATGGAGAATAGTTTACGCAGACCTCATAATTTTCCGCGACGATTTGGGCTCGGAAATCAACCGCGGAAAGTTACGCAAATCACAAATGTCAAACTTTGAGAGACAGTCATATGAATTGTTTGTGTGATTCCCGATACAGTCGATTTACGCGATTTACACAATGACAATTTCCTAGGGGTGTTCACTTAAGCACCGCAGAAATTTATACATTTACGAGCTGCATAAATTTATTTGATTAAGTGAATACCCTTAAAGAGAAAAACATTTCTGGTGGGTAACTATAACTATAAAAATAATTTTCCAAAATGATTTGAATCTACTTATAGCAGGTTCGAAATTTATAGGTCACAATAGGTAAATTTGTACCGAAAATAAAATCATTGTATCTAATTTAGAAATTCCGCGCAAATACATAGATATTTAAATTGCGTGAAAATTTGATCAGGAGTTCTTAAGCTACCAGTGTAGATCCTAGAAGCCATTATACATTTGGAATGGGTTATCCATTTCGTGATTTGGAAAATATAGCTGTCTAATTTTGACAGCTGTCTATTATGAATGGATTTCAAAATTCTGTATTTTTAGTTTTGAAAATACGAAAATACTGTATGAATAAAATTTTGTATTTCAAAATTCTGTATTCTAAAATGCTGTATATCCAAAATGTTGAATTTCCAAGATACTGTAAATGGAAAACTCTGTTTTCCGAAATGCTGCTTATGCCCCAATTCTATGTTTTGAAAAAACTGTTTGCATAACTAAAAGCAAGCTTTGATATATTTTTTAAATTTTATTGAGAAAAATATATGTAAAATACACCAGTAAAACAATTATCTTCGACTATGCCGAAGCTCAAATACCCGGTACTATATTATTGTAAAATAAAAAAAATATTTTAGTATTAAAAAATTATATATTTGTATGGGAGGTGTGGGTACTTTTTATTCGACCAAGCTCATTTTTTGTCAAAAATTTTTAAATATTATTAAAACAATATGTGCAAAGTTTAAACTTGCTATCTTTACTGTAGCTATTTAAATTTAATTTTTAACATAAAAAGCTATATAAATCTGATATTTTTGTATGGGAGGTAGTAGTAGTTTTCATCCGATCTTGCTCATCTTCGAACTTAGCCTCAGTTTGGTGGATAAAAGCTTACATACCAAATTTCAAGTCGATAGCTCTTAAATTACGGCCGTAATCGTGCGGACAGACGGACAGACGGACAGACAGACGGACATCGCTAGATCGACTAAGAAAGTGATGCTGATCAATAATATATATAGTTTGTCATGCCTACAACGCCTCCTTATGGGCGTTACAAATGGAATGACAAAGTGAATATACCCTCACCACAGTGTGGTACCGGGTATAAAAAATGTATTCAATCACATAATTTAACAAAAAAATAATAATAATAGGTACCTACAAGCAAGTTTTGATATAATTTTGAAAATTTATGGAAAAAAAAAAAAAATAGCGTAACGGGTACAGTAGTTGGGACCCCTTTTTTTTATACCCTCTCTTGGCACCCCTCTGTTCAATAGCGATTTGCTCTATTCCAATTACTTTTTTCGATTTTGTTTTTTCAAATAATATAATAAATTTGTAATATTTTCCAGCAGTTCTTATATTAAAGGCACTTTTCAGTCGATATACATAAATAAAAGTGTAAACACCTGTCAGTGAAACATTTTTTAGTGCGAAATATTGTGAATTTTCATAAGGCCTTCCAATTTGGTAAGTACACACTTTTTCTGAAATCCTTAAAATAAGTACATACAAAAACTTTATCTATATTAAATGGCAATATGTTAGATTTTATTAATTTAAGTTTAAATATTCAAATTATTTGCTAATTTTTATTTTTTTTTTTTTATAATAAACACGCGCTCAAGAGGGTATGACTACTCTTTTAATGTAGGGTGAACTACACAGCGCGGGCGTTAAGGAAATGAGGATAGATATTATATAATATAATATAATATAATAATATACTAAATAAGAGTTGTGCCAATAACTGTATCAAAAAAAAAAGCCATTGTTTCAAATTTTGGCAGGGGGTGCCAATTAATGTCGCATATTAGACTACAGTAGTTGGCACTGCCAATAACTTTACTTTTGATGGTGCCAACAACTGTATACGAACGTTATTGTTTCAGATTTTTGAAAATGCCTAATAAGAAAAAAATTACGTATGATGAGAATCGGCTTCAACTTGCTCTTTCGGAAATAAAAGGCGGACAGATTTCGAGGAAAAGAGCTTCGCAAATTTACGATATACCAAGGTCAACGCTTCAATTTCGCCTTGGTACCATATTTAAGAAACCCGGACATGGCCCGTCTCCAATTTTAATGAAAGAGGAGGAGGTAACAATTGTTGAGTGGATAAAGCTTTGTCAACTTAAAGGTTTTCCAAAGCGAAAGGAAGATGTTTTAAGTGTCGTCAAAGAATTCCTGACGAAAAAGAAAGGGAACATCCATCCTTAAATAATAACTTATTTGTAAAATACAATTAATCTAATTTATTTATTTGCTCTATATTTAACATTAATTGATTTATAATCATATATACTTTCTTCCTTCCTTCTTTAAATAAAAACTTATAAAAGCGTCGCATTCTTGTTACTTTTTAAATAAAATTAATTTTATTTTATTTTCTTTCTGTATTTAAAACAAATGGATTTATATTTTGTTTCATTAATTTCAAATAAAGGAGCGTTAAATGCATTTCAATAAATCGGTAGTTACTATTTTATCATAATTTTTGGGTGCCAACTACTGTAGTTCCGTACGGTGCCAACAACTGTACCGGGGTGCCAACTACTGTAGGTTTTAAGAGACATTTTTTATAATCCATTTAATTCCATATTGAAACAACTAAACTCGAAATTTTAAATTTTTAATTTTAAAAGAGTATTCATTAAGGAATATACAGATATTATAAATGTATAACATTTTAAAATCGCGTTTAAAATAACAAATCTACGCTTATTTAAAGTCAAAATTTCCTTATGGGTGCCAACTACTGTACCTGTTACGCTATGTAAAAAAAAATTGAAATTCACTCACATAATTTAACAAAAACATAATAGGTACAAGCAGCGTTGCCACTTAAGGGCCAAACGGTCTTTATTTTAGCGTCAAGACCCGTGAACGTGGTCCCCACTCTTTTAAAAATGATCAAAATGGATCTTTTTTCGGTTTAAGTAAGATTTTATCCTTTATTGAACGAAAAAGAATGCAAAAACAATTGAAAAGTACGAAACACCAATAAATATCTACAAACAGTAAAATTTACTGAAAGCTGCTCCCATCTAGAGATGTTTCTTGTGTTCAGAACAATGCTATACTTTATTATCAAACGATCATAAGTGAGCTTTTGAAAAGAGTAGACATTAAAGATATAGTAAAAATGTTCGCATTGCGATTTTTTGATACTAAGGTTATGAAGCAAAGACTTGAGTTTAATTATATAGATCTGGTTTCTGATTTTCAAAATTTAGTTTCGAATTCAGATAAAGTCATTGTGGAATACAAATTCCTTGAGACCAAATCAGCAGATTAGACTAGGTTAGGTTAGGTTGAATAGGGTGTGAGTTCATCTCAGTGACTAGGCACCATATTGGGCCGATCGCCATCCCTGGGGGATGGTCAAAAACATAAACCATTTCGCCCAAGCAATTAATTTCCCTACAAAGGGATAAGGCTTTTCATGCAATTTTTAAAATTAATGACATAGAAGAATTTTGGCATGTTTTTGGGGAATTTAAAGACAGTTTGAATGAACCTTTGTTTGAAAATATACACAAGATTATTGCTAACATTTCTATTTTGCCTCATAGCAACGCTTCGGCCGAAAGAGTTTTTTTTTTTTTCAAAATTCAACCTTATAAAAAATAATTTAACAAATAGACTAAGTATTGAGAGTTGTAATTCCATGACATCTACATATATGTGGATGTTCATTTTTTTCGCTAAGTGTCCATTTTGAGGTCCATTTTTACATTTTTCAGCGTCAAAATTGGTTACAAGGCGCGTACCGAATAACGTGGCCACAAGTAGTGTGGCACGAGTAGTGTGGCGACGAAATGGCGAAGAATTGGTTCAGTTTAACTTTCGAGCCGCAAGCGTGTTACGGCGACGTAGATTTGTAGAGGCATACAAAATTTATATTTTTTTTAAATACAGAATTATGCTCATACAGAATTTTGAAATACAGTATTTTGAAAACATAATTTTTATGGTCAGTATTTCAACCCCAACCCTCATCGAACTTGTAATTTCTTCAGTTTAAGGCCTGCCATCTTAAAATGGGGATCGTTTAACTGGTGCCATTGCCCCGTACTTTTTCAAAAACTAAAAAGGACTACCTGTTACCATCAATTCTCAGCGCTATACCCATATTTTCAACGAATTTTTTTTACCAGAAAATGGAAGATTTTAGTATAAGTGGCCACACAAACTGACTTTGACAAACGAAAAGTTCCCAGGTTTCATAATTTCGAGATGTGATGATGTCTATTGACCGCCGAGATCATGCAATTTAAAAACTCTTTAGTAGTTAAAACCAACATTCGTCATTGCCAAGATACCAGGCGAAAAGTACACAAAATTAATCGAAAATTATCTGAAAAGCATTTAGTCGTTTAATAATGTTGCGTATTTTGGTAAAAAAAAAAATAAAATGAAAAAACAAATTTGTCGAAATATTTATTCTTTGTGTTTTTATTTCGTTTGGTTTTTATTTTATTTTTCTAAATTGGATAACCAAATATTATGCTCCGATAGTGACAGGCAGGCATGAAATCAAAAATGCTTAGTTTCTACTAAATCGTTATTCGTTATATTCGTTAAATTTTTTGAAATCAAAATAAATTCTATAGAAAGCAAAATAACTTTATAGCTAGCTCCTGTCCCAAAGCAATAGTGGTATACAAACAAACCATAACTATTTTTTTATATAACTTCACAACCAGCATTTATCTTAAAATACAACCCCCTTTTTCACAGCAATGATAAGCACCCTTTACAACTTAGCTTCACTTCATCCATAAATTCATATTGGTTTTCAAATGTCCAATTTTGAGTCCTTATTACCATAATTCCTTTTTATGGGATAACGGAGACTGGAGAATGCATTTTTAGTACTCCACAAACCAGATGCCCCTTACTCGTGTTAACCTACCCCTGAATAAGGAAATATTTTCAAAGGAGAATGTTACTCCTTGGGTTCGAAAATTATCGTTATTTTTCCCATAAAAACAACAAAATAATAGGAAAAATCAAGTTAACGGTTATTTCAAAAAATAAATTTCCTTAATACTAGTAGCTATATGGGAATTTATACTTATAGGAATTTTTTCCAAGTGAATTGAAATTGAGTTGAGAAGGGTTCTCTTTTACAGAAATAATTTCGGGAACATTTCCATTTCAGAATCAAATGGCACGGTGGTGCTCCAGCCAAGTTCTATAGTAAAGGCTTTACAGGTTTACTTTTCAGGGAAAACTAAATTAAGCTAAATAAACCCTATCTACTCCCTATAGGTAACCATGTGACTGTCTTCCAGGCGGAGATTTTCGCTATCCTTATGGCTATGCTCTATATTGTGACAAACAGGTGGAGGGCTAGAATGCTCGCCAGGCAGAGTTCAGAAGAGGCTCTCTCAGGACCTGAACCTGCGTTGGGTCTGCCTGCATCTGTGGTTAAGTCATCCATTGATACTTGGGTTTCTCGTGAACACGAGTGTCGGTGGCGTAACTCTGCTGGGTGTAGACAGACCAAACGACAGCGTCTGGACATCTGCAAAAGGTCCGCCTCCGCGTCTTTCCTTCTGTCTCTCAGGAGAATCGACTGCAGACTGCTTGAGCGTCCTTTCGGGCCACCAAGCTTTTGCCAAACACTTAAATGTATTGGGCTTGAGCGACACCACCATCTGTGCTGCTTGTGGAGAGGACGACGATACAGCGGAACATTTCCTCTGTAGTTGTCCTGCCTTTGCTCGCATCAGGTGGCGGATCCTTGGTGAGTGCCGAACATCTAAGGTCTTCATCACTGAAGCTCCTTCTCATCTTTCTTCGAATGACGGGAAAACTACGTACAATAAAGTAAGGTGTCTGTTTGGCAATACAATGGACCAGTAGATGTGTCTGAGTACTCCATCGGATAGTAGCAACCTCCGACAAAAAAAAAACAAAAAGCTGAATAAATATTCTCCGGAAATATGTGCACCAGCTAATAGCTCCCATTCAGCACTTTCTTTAATGAGGTTCTATCGCCATCTATTGAAAATTCACCTTCTGGACTCCGAATCCAAGGAGTGGTTGTGGTACAAGGAAGTGTAGTGAATCGGTCTTCGGAATATCAAACAGGGGTTGTGTATAAAGTAACAGCTTTTAGAAAAGCTTAAAACAGGGTGACGATTGTATATTTATTTGATTTCTCTGGACAAAAGCGTCAACAAGGGCACTGTTCCAATTGGTTGATTGTTAAGACAACAATAATTTTTCATTTAGTTACTATCAATTGATAGCTGATACTTATCAATCAATTTTTTCTAATGGTATTGCGACGATCAATTGTCAATGAAGTGTTGATCGATTTTGAACGTGCATCAATTAGCGATAGTCGGTTGACAAAACGGTATTGTGGTTGTCAATCGTGAACAACTTTATTGGTAGCTGTCAAGTTTTCAATCAATCGGAATTTCGGTGTTGATAAAGACGACTGTTAAAGGGAAATGTAAGTACATATTTTTAAAATTGTTGAGGATCAACGTTTTTAATTGTTATTTTTTAAGAGCTAAAATAGTTAGTAATAAAAGGCAACTTAATAGATTGGTTGATTTGATGGAGCAGAATCTCGATATCGCGAAAGGGTTTATTTCCAAAACTGGTGCTCAGGCGAAGAACAATTTGCGAGATTGGCAGAAATGGCAAAGGGTACCTTGTACAACATTTCCAATAACTTTATGATCAATTTAAATTTCTACATTTGTTTAGGTATGGATCAACCTAAACTAAAAATATTTTAGAACTGTCAAAATTGAGTTTTCTTCACAATAACTTTATTTTTTGCGTTATGTTCACAATAGCTTATATTTTTATCAATTGTATTTCGCAATACCAATATCAATCAGAATTGACAAATTTTGTCAATCGTCAACCGATTGATAGTTAATATAAGTACAACTGTCGATTCGCAAAACTGTCGATCGTCGATTATAAATTATAGTATTGTGATTGTCGATTGCGATTGATATTTGTCGATTTGACAGTCGCTTGTAGTCGATTACAAATGTCTGGTCGATGCTTTCTCTTTGGAAAAAATGTTGTGCGTACGAATAGCTAAAATCAATCGACGCAATCGACAATTGCCGTGACGATCGCTGATTGACAAACACAATAAGTCCGGAACCTTTAAAATTGTCCCCTAGAATTGTTAGGTTCCTAATTTTTTTTTGTCAAATCCTAAGAATTTTTGTTAATTTAGAACGTGTCTATTTTAAATTCGAAATGTCAACTGAGTATTCCAACAGGATTTATTAGCAACCTTCAATCAATCATCCATTTAAGCATTATTTTATATCTAAATAACGGTATGTATGCATATATCCTCATGTCAAGTAGTTTTGCAGTCCTGGAAACAGGAGTCGACTGATCGCATCCGTGAGCGAGCATTAGTCAGAAAAATATGTGAATTTTACACACAAAATTAAAACCAATTCCGCCATGTAGTACTTGTTATTAGGTCCCTATGTGTCTACACTGTACTTACTTTCCATCGCATTCCTTCTATACGTTGAAATGGCTGAAAGCAGAGGTAAGGTAGACTGAGATACCCATCTCGGAATCCTCTTGCCGCTGATCCCCTCAATTTTTGCCAGGAATCCGCCATTTTGTTTTCCTATCCGTGTACGTCAATTCCTATCCGTGTAAAATTGAACAAAAACCAGTAAGACAATTATCTTCGACTATAGGCGTATTTTTTTGGGAATTTATAGCTCACTTTTACTTTTACATGCAAAACTGGTATACTCACTTTTAGTTTTGTTATACTCACTTTTGGTTTTACATGCAAAACGGTTATACTCACTTTTGGTTTTGTTATACTCACTTCCCAAAAAAATACGCCTTATGCCGAAGCTCAAATACCCAGTACTATATTAATGTAAAAATAAAAAAATATTTTAGTATTAAAAAATTATATATTTGTATGGGAGGTATGGGTAGTTTTTATTCGACCAAACTCAATTTTTGTCAAAAAATTTTAAATATTATTAAAATAATATGTGAAAAGTTTAAACTTGCTATCTTTACTGTAGCTATTTAAATTTAATTGTTAACATCAAATAGCTATTTATTTTGTATGGGAGGTAGTAGTAGTTTTTATCCGATCTTGCTCATCTTCGAACTTAGCCTCAGTTTGGTAGATAAAAGCTTACGTACCAAATTTCTAGTCGATAGCTCAGACAGACGGACAGACGGACATCGCTAGATCGACTAAGAAAGAGATGCTGATCAATAATATATATAGTTTGTCATACCTACAACGCCTCCTTATGTGCGTTACAAATGGAATGTCAAAGTGAATATACCCTAACCACAGTGTGGTACCGGGTATAAAAATTAACAAAAAAAAATGTGGTGAATTTGGTTTGACAGAAGCCGATTGTCATAATTGTCAAAATCGTCTCTCTTACGTCTTACCTCTGGCTGAAAGGACCACAATGCAACAATATGTATCTGTTTTACCGACTTCAATTTACGAATACAGCGTTCTTTAGCGATCTAACAAGAAAAACTTCTAAGAACTCATTTTATTTAGTTTCTTGTATTTATTTTCCATAAAATGTTTCAATATTTTACAATAACTGACATTGACTGACGTTTATATCGAATTCTTTGTCAGTTTGCCTATTGTATTTTTTTATCCATTCAGTTTTTATTTTTCTTGCGTCTGTGACGCATACAAATATTTTCCATAATAGGTAATATATTGTTTTCATTTTAAATGTCTATATTTAATATGTTATACTTAAAAATTAGATTTACCAAAAAAGGACAAAAAAACAAATTAAAACCAACTTATTTTAATTATTATATGCTATGAGTTTGTTGTGAGTAATATTTACATTTAAATAAACAATTTGTTCTCATTATTAACTAACTAAAAATCTTATTTATGCTTCTAAGTTTAATGCCTAAAATTAATTTCAATCAATTATTCACAACGATACATCTTTTAACAATGTCACAGTGCATTTATTATACTTTGCCCACCCTTAGGCAATGTTCACATTGGATCGGCCGGCGGTGTACATTTTTGACACTCTGGGCGTCTACCAATATTTATGTAATATCAATTGTTTCTCCACTCTTGACATTTCAATAAACTTCATCTGTCAATAAAACAATAATGTGCATTGTAGACATTCCGCACAAATTCGGACTCAACTAACTTGATACTCTATACCTGTATCTAAATGTTGTTCTACAACATTAGGTCTGTTCGCGTACCTACTTTTGTGTGCAAAAATGAAAAACGTCAAACAGCATAGATAATTTGCATAGAAATTTGACACAAAATACGAATAGCGTTTTGTAAATAAAAAATGTTGGTGCTGAGAGTACGCAAACTGTTAGTTCGTTTGACAGATGACAACCGTAACATTGTTATCAAGCACCATTCTTACTTTGTGTAGGTGTAGGCACCACCTATTTTGCTTTCGATTCAAATAACAGTAGTGTAAGTAAATTATATGATTATGTATTTAGTAGATGACGTTTTTTTTAAATTCTCTGTATTAAGTTTTGTAGAAGATTTATAGCTTGTTGTTGTTGGTTTTTTTTTGCAATATTAAAAATATACTTTGTATCATTTTTTTATCAATATTTTGTGTGAGAATAATTCAGCTCTACAGTCGGCGTTCGTGTGAAGTTCTGTGTATTCAGCTCCTGATGGTTGTACAAATTTACTTAGTCATTTTGGGTTATTATTCAGTCCGTCTATTTGCAACCTTTCGTACAAAAGAATATTCTTTTTTTTGTTTATACTTTATAACTGCCTGATCGTATAAATCTATACCAAATACAAAATAATTTGGAGACTGCGTATTCTCAATATTTCACATGTTTCCACCATCCGATCTATTCCTCTCTCCTTCTTTCACCGCCTAGACGTGATCTGTCAATCCGATCGTTGCATCCGGTACGAGTGTAGTCGTTACAGCGGCTTGTAACAATTTCGTAACAACTTCCTCGCCAGCTGATCCACTCTCCGATCCGGAAGCAATTGTGGAGAATATTGTACTCATGGTTGAGGGTATAGCGGCCACGGTTGTGGCCAAGGTCGTGAGAAGTGTTGTTGTAGTTGTTGCAAGCGTGGTAGCAGCTGCGGTCGATGTGGACAATGTTGCTGGTGTAGTAGATGTTAATGTGCTCAGTAAAATGCTGCTGTTAACTGTGGTTACGTGATGTAAATTTGAGTGATCGATCACAGGCGATCGGATGTATGGGTACGTAGGGCAGGGGTTGGTCAACTGAGCTCCTAGCAGTGACTCAAAGACATAACCAATCAGTGAACCGGCTGTTAGGCCGACATTGTACGAAAGTGTCATCATGTTTCCGGTAACCTCCTTGAGAGTACCGGGTACTTTGGCTGGTGCCAACATCATTGGAAGACTACCTGCGAGACCATTACTAATTCCTAGAGCCATGGTAAAGACAAAAGCCGCTGATTCGCCCGCTATTACCGGTTGTGCACGAGGAGCACAGCAAAGCAAAAGTAGTGGCACCAAAGTGATCCTTAGGCCCGACATAAGTATCAACTGCCTGCGTGACCAAGTATACGGAACAGCAGCAAGTATTTTTCCAATAACATCACCTGTATTAAAGGTAAACATAAGTAATACTGGAAACCAGGTTCCTAAGCTGCAGGATATAATTTCCGACTCGATTCCAGGATACAGTGAAAGAGTCACACAGTAAGCCAGTGCTATGCACACCATGTACGGATATATAGCTTGGGCTACTCTCCACCTTGATTCGAAGCCATTACGAAGATCTGTCAATTTGCCGGGATTGCACTGACCTGGAGTCAAAATATGTTCCACTTTGAAAGCAACATTTGGAGTTTCTTGCGGGGTTGTAGGTACATCCGGTAAATTATTAAGACCCTCAATGACAGATTCTCCAGCTGTTGGGTTTGAAAGCTCATACACAGGATTGCTGGAATTATAACATAAATTATACACGATTAAGTTCCGACCCAGTAATTGCTGTTCGCTTACCTGAAACTCAACGCAGTTGGTGCATTCCCAGTTGCCTGCATAGATGGTGGACTTGATTCCAAAGTTAAAACACCATACTTGGCAGTAGCCGAATCTCCATCCAACACATCATTCTGAAATAATATATTTTGATTTGCTCGCGAAGCCCTAGATGGAAATTTCTCTTACCAATCGATCTTCGTCGGGCCTCAATACGATCTTTGCGCACGCCTTCATATGGTATCTGACGAATGGCGAATCTATTGTCATCACATGCAATATATAACTAAACACTATGTACATCGTTGATGTCAAGAAGAATATAACAGTTGAGACGCGATCGTTGTAAATAAGCATTTTGGTTACAACTCGATTGGAAGACACCAGGAAACCGGCTAAACTCTCGCCAGCCATTACAGCTTGTGTGTATTGTTTTGGCAACATACTAGCAAAACCATAAAAACTGGATTGTTGCACTGGAAACAAGGTGACACAATTAAAATAAGTCACTATAGACATGTTTATTATGTTCCTTACCTGTGCAGCCAATTGCTACCAATGAGACCGCAGCCAAATTCACCGAGTATGCGGTGTTTGCGGCAAACATATGCCACGCCACTTCACAAACGGCTACGAAAATTAATGTTGTGAACGATATGACATATCCAAACAACACACGTATTCGAAACGGTGCCAACGACAGAAAGACATTATTCAGCAAAACTGTGGCGAATGCTACGATAATGTACGTCATAGACATGTCCAAAGCCACAGAACGTCCAGGAAAGCGGGATTGCCAGTAATCTGCTGCTATGATGAAGCTGTAAAATAAGACCAAAATCGTGTGTGTCAACTTAATGCTGTGATTACAAAGTGATTAAGAAGCCTAGAATGTGATATCCATTTGAATAGTAAAGGGTTCCGCATTCCAATCTCATTGTTTGAATACAGTATTCATTAGTTTTTTACGCCCTCCCTTTTGAAGTAATTTTAGATGAAGATGTCGTCATGATATAATGTGAAGGACTATAGTGAGACCAATATCACACCGTCACCGTTAATTGACTTTCCATTTCTCCTGTCGGCCCGCCACCACCAACCCACCTTCGATCCCTATTCTCATGACTACTTGCAATTATTTTAAATTTCTTCAGTTCTCCTACCCTTGAAGTCAGCAGACTATCGGCTAAACATTGACACGAATTTAATGAACTAATTACGCAAATATCGCACCCAAGTTAGCAGGTTGCCCACACACATCAATCGCCGACTTTAGTCTTTAGTGACACGTAACATTAAAAGAGTTGATAAGCTTCTATCAATAGCACTAACGAGGAAAAGCGAATGAAAATAGAAAATGTGCACATATTCAACAGTGTAGACATCACTGACCTAGATCCCGATTAGCCAGACATAAGACCGAGTTTCTAAGGAAGCTAATCACATAAATACACACCGATGTGGAACATTTTCGACTGTTTGTCGCTCTCAAAGGAGAAAAAAGTTTTAATGCAATTCTGCAAAATGTTTAGCATCACTGAATGTGCTCTGATTTCGGTGCATTGAACGAACATAATTATGGAAGGATTCTACAGTTTCCAACAAAAATTACCGAACTGCACAAAATAGTCTTCAGCATTGAGATGAAATCAGCGCCATAAGGATAGTTATGCGTTTAGACGGTTTTACATGGGAATCAGCTTAGGGGAGCGATATAATAATTTGTTCTGGAACTTCAAGGGATATCAACCTCAATAAGAAATGTCATTCTTTCATTCACATGCGTTTACCATGACCGAACCACCGAAGCATGGACCGTTCCGTCTGGAGAAGTAGCTGCTCGACATTGAGTCCCTCACGTATTCTGGTGTTTCTAATGCGATCTCTACGGGTCACACCAGCAATACAACAGAGGAATGTATTGCCATACATTGGACCATAAAGTTGGAACAAACACCGAATTAAAGACTGACAACTTAGCTTTGACACCAAGTTCAGTCCTCGCCAAATAACAAAATGGCCGAGCTGTCTCAAAAAACTCAGCATTGTTCCTTCCATCACTCGTGAATAAAACCCCAAGATATACTTAAACTTCTCCACCTGTTTCAATGAGACTACTCCATCTCAGCTTCAACACAAACGGCTACAAAACCGATCGAATGCGCGTTGAAGCTCAGTCTGAGAGAACCCAAGGATCATCAGCAAATGACTTATCCTAAGATCTTCCAATGCGAAACGTTCTTTGCCAAGACTATGCGCTGTTAAATCCAGTCCATATAAGTAATGAAAAGTAGAGCAGACAGGACGCACCCCTGGCGAAGTCCAAAGCCCACGGTGAGAGGTATTGATTTAAGTCTCTGAATTATTGTTTGAGAGAATTACATTAACAACAACTCGTAGACACAGTCACTTTGGTAGGAATGATAGCTATTTCGAACTACACCACTAATTCATCATCAGACTTCTCTTAAGTGATTGTTTGAATAAAGGGTTTCCCAATAAGAGGTGTTATTTTGGTATTCAAAGAAAAATGCCATTTTTTGAGACAAATGATCGGATGTTTATTTCATAATAAAGAGGCAGGTATGCCGTTAATAAACTCTTGGGTTTTCCGAGCCCCAGATGCGACAATTTTGCTTGTTGAAGTAGCCACCGAGGTGGAAATCGGCCTGATCAGTCAAGATGATTTTTCGATGGAATTCCGGATCATTTTCATGCATTTCAAGGACCCAATCAGCAAAGACACGACGTTGTTGATGATCGGCCGAACTGTGACTGCAAGATTTTCACCATTTTTGTAGTGAATTTTAATAATTTCAATGCGTTGTTGAAGCGTGTATCATTTTTAGTAATGGCGTAGTTTCTACTTATCATATGTCAAAGAATAAAAGCTTCAAAAGCGACAGCTACCGAAATAGCGGGCCATTCACAATAACACCTCTCATTGGAAAACCCTTTATAAGTTTTAAATTTCCATTAAAAATGACAGTTTAAATTTCTCTAAATAAATTATACTCCGATAAATTTCTGACACTATCGTGGTAGAAAACGAATTTTCAGCTGTCAAAAAATGATCCTACTCCGTCAGCAATATAACAAATTATCCTATAGACTAATTTTTTGACGTTTTCTTTTGCTTGCGAGTTTTCTAAGAATGTTGAAGAGGAAATAAAACACTGAATAAAATTAAATAAATCTCTATTTTAAGACTGGAGTTTGGTGAACTTATCTTTTCAACATTTTCACAAGTGTCAGAAAATTAGCCGAGTTAGCGAAATTGGCAGGCGCCCTTAGGTATAAAAAAAAGTCCGATTTCGCGGCGAGCAATTAAATAAACTACTTCCAGGATTAATAATGTTGTTATTGCATGAGTGTACCTGTACAGTATTTATTTCAATATTTTTGGACAAGTTCCCAGATTGAAAAGGATAAAAGATGAAAGAGAACCATTCCTCTAACCACCAGGGATGAATAACTATTTTTTATCGATTTATTTCCTTTTTTTTATTTTATTTTCTTTCTGTTGAAAACTAGGTACTTTAACCTATCAAAATGACAACAACAGAGTTCAATTCGAGGAATAGAGATAGCCATTTACTACATATCAGTAGATGTATGTTTATATGGCTATCTAGAACACCTTTTAGTCTCTTTTAGTGGGGAGTTCTTTCATTTTAAAGTCGCCACCGCCAAATTTGGGTCATATAGAAAATCACCACAACTATTCGAGTACATCTCACTTAAAGTTTCACCTACCCCCCTACATACCCGCATACCTAATGTAGGTACATATGTGCGACTTTTTGTGAAAGTTTGTTGAATTTGTACATCAGGATTTGGGTCTTGACTTTGATTTTCAAAGTCCTAACAATCACACGAACAAATTGCCACGAAATTTTCTCAAGAGTAAGCCCATGAGAAGAAATCAATGGCAGGCTATGGAAAGAGGATGTGAGGGGCTATTGACTTGGAAATGTATAGTGGCAGAGTTCCAATTCAAAGATGTACATATATAATGTAGGTAGGTAGGTACGAAGTGTGAGTTTTTTTTTATGCAATTCCGGCAAGTGTAGGATGTAGCATTCTCTGAAAAGTTTTATCTCAAGTTAGCTTAACTCTAGAATGACATGAAATCGCTGTTAAAGAAATGCAATAAACATGATTTATAACATGAATAGGTCAAGCACGTCACGTCACACACAATATCCCAGGATTATGTTCATTTGCATATAGAATATTATTAGTGTCCTATTTGCGTAAATTTGTAGAAAAAAAAAGAAGAACCTTGAAGTCATACATCAAAATGTCATTGAAAAAGTTACTTAAGACCCTCTCGCACCTGAATGACATTTGAATTAAAAACAACCTCGGAAGTAAACTCACTACAACCTTCGCCCACACCTCCCCCAAAAGAAAATCTTACGTCAACATTCTGCTGGCAGTTAGACGAAAAATAATTTTAGAGATTTCCAAACGAGTGGATTATAGGTACATTGTAGTTATTAATCCATCAGTGACCACTGGAATTGGGGCTATTCTGACGGTGAATTCGTCCCAATGAAATTGCCTGTCCCCAACACAAAAACAGGCAAACTTTAAACTCCACTGTACATATAGGTATCCTGGAAGTATTTCTAACAAGTGTAACCCGCAACATTCCCCAGGCCGCATTACGTTCTATTTTTAAATCACGATACCGTAAGCCCCCCACCTACACGTATGTTGGGATCTGATCAGAATATTAGTACCAAATAAATCGATTTACCGGATAAAGGTAATTTTCGGAGCGTAATGCCGCGCCCCTTAGGTTAACATCCGTCGCCATCATTCATCCGGCCAAGATGCAACCGCACTTACCTATTATAGGGTAAGACAAATCCAATTCCAGCGGCCAGCAGCGCCAAGTATACCACGTGTTTGCGATCCTTTGGCGGGCCAACATCGATTTCTGGACTATCCATTGCTTCATGGTGATTGACACGTCGTCCTTCGAGGGGTTCATAGGTTGTCGCCTGGACACCCTCCATTGTGAGAGTTTAGGTGTAAACAAAAGTAAAGCGAATAATAAACTTGAAACCTCTCCTCCCACCCGGAGTGGCACAACAACAACAACGAAGAGGCTGAGAATGAGCTCTCAGGGACCGTAATCGATTCTACCCGATGCTGTGATTTTAGAAAGGCGTCAATCCGATAATTATCTCCACGCAAAACACTTCTGATGTAATATTCACACTCGCGCTCACTGTACACTTTGCGGTGGCATAGTTTTCACATAGAAGAAATTCCTTTTCCGGATTTTATTTGTGCGGTTTACTTTTTTTTCCACTTTTCGCACTGCGTATGGGAGGAGCAGGAACTGTTTCTACAGATTCTAAAACTTGTCATGGGTTTTTGAGTGCACTGTACATTTTTTGAGTATACCGAGATTGATTGTTGCGGCAGAAATTGTATTTTTATACTAGAAATAGTTATAGTTTAACGAATATTTTTCGATTTCCACGTACCATGTCGTGATGTGTTTTTCAGTGGAGAACTGAAATTTTCTCTGCTCTGTGCAGCGCATGCATCAAAAAATCGATTTTCTATGCCCAAGTGTCAGATGGTGGTGAATTGGAGGCCTTTTTGGCAGGCGACATGAATTGTCGAACAAGCTATAAGAAGGGTGGGCCGGTGAGTGGTGTTTGAAATACCCTCTGGTGGAATTATGAATAGCGGGAGAATTTAAATCTTATTTGTGAAGGCGGTTATTTTAACGGTTTTTTTAAAATACATAGAATAGACGTAGGTATATTGTGTATATGTATAGTCATTAATGTTTGATTATATTTAAGTGGCCTGTACTCTAAAAATAGGTTTCGCCCAAATGTAGTGGGTGGACTCATCAGTAAACGACAACCCCATTTGGTCTAAAAAACTTACACTCCACGTCACTTGAATAGCACACCCCCTAAAGGTCGGGTTTCTATCGCCCACTGGTCCCAAACCAAGCATGCTGGAGACCTATTTTTTTTTTTTAATTAAAGTTAATTTAATTGTTGTGATTTGACCAGAAAGAAGATTTAAAAATAAAGCTTTAAGTATTAACAAAAATTTGTTAACTAAAAACAGGAAAAATGTGGGCCCCTAATTTTGCGCCACTTGAATAGAACACCTAAAAGAAAAAATCATTTTAGAGAATACTGCTTCTTTTTAACACAAACTTTACTAAAATTTAAGGTAATTGGAATATTTTGGATTTTAAGAAAATTGAATTCACACATCTGCTTTGGAAGGGGTATACAAATTGACCAAATAATTTGGCGTAATCGAGCTCCAAGCTAATTCAATGGCTTGGGCTAGTTTATATACAGTCAAATATTGTTGTCCCGGTCCATAAACTTGACGTGTCAAGCTTCGCCAAACATTTTCGATTATATTCAAATCCGGTGAGTAGTCCGCTCAGCTTAATAGCTCCACAATTTGGCTCTATAAATTAATTTTAACAACCCGGGCGCTATGTATTGGCGCTTTACATGTTGTTAGATCCACAGCAGATGTCCAAAAAGGTTATGAAAATATGTTAAAGCCTTATCAGTAAGACAACGCATTCATTGTGGTTAACAAAAATTGTAATTTTCGGGTGCCATAATACGAAACGCCCACGGAAAAAAGACCACACGGTGCCACTACGAATTCCAGGCCACAAAAACGAAGGCTTGCGCTTTTCGAACCGTGTTAAGAAGTGTCTTCTTCATGATTTTTAGTCTTTTTATATCCTTGGCATTCGAAATAATACGACGAATAGTTGTGAGCCTTGCTTTGATACCACATTTTTTCCTGGTTTTTGGAAAAGAGTCGTGAGAATTTTAGGCTTTTCCTAATATAAGTCACCTTTCCGCAGTTGTAAGGACACTATGTATGCGGCCTTTCACGTTTTTATCCATATTTAGACTCATAACTTAAAAATATGGATATAACGTGCCGGCTCCTCTCGATTTTAGCCAATTTGGCAATAAATAGGCTAGTGTCTTTTAATCTTTGATTTGTCCTTTTTCCGCATTGGTTAAGGCGTTTTCTCCACCCATTTTATTTTTTTGTTAACTAAATAGTTTAAACAATAAACAAAAATATTCAATCAAAGAAAAATATGAGTGTGCCAAAGATAACGGTCAAACTAAATGCATGTTCTATTCAAGTAGCGCAAAATTAGGGGCCCACATTTTTCCTGTTTTTAGTTAACAAATTTTTGTTAATATTTAAAGCTTTATTTTTAAATCTTTCTTCCGGTCAAATCACAGCAATTTAATGAACTTTAATTAAAAAAAAATTAGGTCTCTATCATGCTTGGTTTGTGGGCATTAGAAAACCGACCTTAGGGGGTGTGCTATTCAAGTGGCGCGGAGTATAACTTTGGCGCAGTTGGTTATCAATAAAAATGTTAAACTCTTTTCTGTAGAACGGTGTTTATAAAATGAGTCCTTCAATATTCCTGCGTGGATAAAGTTGTTCAAAAGTAAGTGATTATGGTGAGTCTGTTCTTCTTTTTTTAAATAAAAATCATTTCAGCGCGCGGTCTAAATGTTATGTCAAAATTATAAACGCATTTCCAGAACGATCACCAAAAAGGCTAGGTATAAAATGACCGTTGAGTGCATGCCATTATTCGTCGTCGGAAAATGAAATCAAGCTTATGCTATACCCTACAATCTCCCATATTTAATGATCTGATACAATTTTTAAGCTACTTCTATACTTAACTGTTTTTCGCTCTCGCAATAAATTTTCAGCACGTCACTTGCCGCAATTGGCATTATTTGGCAAACGCCACCGTTTTCCGTTTTCCACCCACAATGGTGCCCGCAATGAGTGTCTAATTGGTTATTTTTTTTTTAAATTTTTATTTATTCGGTATTAGTTTTCTATATGATTTTCTATTTGTTCGTTAGTCGAAATTTTTTCTTTTAAATTTTATTTTCATTGTAATCGGTTCTTTTTTAAAATGAGTCTCAGCGATGAGAGCTTTCCCGATGATGACCTTCACATCACCAGAATCGATCGTAAAAGCAATGTCTCATCGTGCATTTCGTCGTCGCCAGGTGGGCACGAACAAAATTTATCAGCATCAACCTCTGGACAATCTTCCTCCGGTACTAGCCGCGAGACTACACAAAGTGATCCTGTAAAAAATACCGAAGGTCGCGAGGAAGAAGATTACACACAAAAAGTGAGATCATGTCAAGATCTTCATTCTGTCTACACAAAGCGCAGGTATACGCATGTGAAGAGCAAAGTTCGGGAGTTTATCGAAAGCCAAAAGGCTGAAGAGGAGCACAGAAAATCAACAAGAGACTACATACGTCGGATGTCTACGCCAGAGAACATGGACAATGAGTTGGAAAGCAACGCTCAGAATGGCATACAAAATCAAGACGCTATAGACAATCCATCTGACATGGTACAGGCTCTATTTGAAAAGGAACAGGAGAACATGTGTTTGAAGGTTCTCAATGATCATCTTCAGTCCAGCCTGCAAGAGAAAATGATGGAAGCAACAAGACTACGTCGAAATGTTGACAGCATGCGTATTGAACTAATGCATGCCAAGGACAGGGCAAAACGCCACTCAGTGCACAGCATTGGTATGGAATTTCGCAACCATTACAGCCCACGATTGTCGCTGCCGACTCTGGTGTATAAGCTTCCGCGCACTTCAACTGGTACACAAACTGATTTTGTGGAACCACCACCACCACCAGCAAACGATAACCAAAACAATAACAACAGTATCGGACTCTACGAGAACAAGAACGTGGCCACTATTCAGCCAATTTCACTGACCTTTACACCCGATCACTTGGGTCATATTCAACGTCAAATTCGTCGTCGTAACAATTCGAATCCGCCAACACCAACAGCTGAAATAACAACAATCAGTAAACTCGAAACTGACCGAAGCGATTCAGCTATAGACACCGAAGGTGACTCCTCATCGGACACTATTTTGAGGGAGGAATTTATGATATCCGAAAAGGGCTGCAACAGTACTGAAAATCAACCAAATCAGAAGAAGAAGCGTTCGTTCAAGCGAAAGTTAAAGTGGATTTTTGGCCCATGTGGCAAGTGTAATGATCAAAAAAACAGTAGTATTGGGGAGCAGTACAGTCAGACTCCGCTATTGGACTCGATGTTGGCACATAGTTTACGTATCGCAGATAACACTAATTCGTCGTAAATGCAATCATAGTTGGTGGTACTTATTTATTTTGTTAGTTTAAGTTATTGTCTAAAAAAAGTCGCATCGCATTTGAATGTTATAGTAAATTAATTTATTCAGTTTCTTTTTTTTTTAATAAAAACATTTAAAGCGGGCTTTAAAATATTTGTCTTTTATTTGGAAGTGAGGTGTAACATGGTCGTATATAACTGTGAACTTATTTTTGGAATTGTATGAAATTCTAATTTCGGTCTGTAGTTGACGCAAGAATGGACTGGATGAAAAAGGAATCTCAGTTCAATTGAGATTAATTCTGCAATAATAATTAAATTCGAATAGCTGTAATTTGTATCCACCACTAACTCGACAGTTAGTTATGTGTCTAATTGAACGTATAAATTATGTATTATTAACTGACTTGATTTATTTTCAATGGGAAGAGATTTTGTTGATCCTTCATGTCAGTAATCAGTATACAAGACGATAGAGTCAGTACTTGGACTGCCATAGATTTTGTAGGACAAGATTTATTAATTAATTCCATACATTTTTTGCCAGCCTATTCCATTCGTTTATGAGTTTTTATTTTTAGGACGAATGTAAAGGACCTACAATTTTATCCCAAGTTCGAACGGCTGAATTGAGAAGCTTTCTCGGGTGTTCGTTAGATATTTGTGAGAGATAGCGCAATAGGAAATACCTTAAGATCTATTTTGTGTTTCTTATCGAAGCTGAGACTTCGCTCTGTAGTGTTGTACAATTTCTTAAGGCGGACGGATTCCATTGTATGGCAAAAGCTGCAGTGCTAATCATTCACCCCTATCGTGGAATCCGCCGCGCCGGGGGGAATTACTCACGGTAAAGAATATTTTGGTATCGTCAAAATCGCAAACTGAACAGTTCCCCGTGTTGGTAATGTGAATTACTTTCACTGTATCGTTAAAAACGTTCAAATCTAATTTTTCCCGAACGGGGAACTGTTCACTTTGCGATTTTGACGATGCCAAAATTTTCTTTTCCGTGAATAATTCCTTTTGTCACACATTTTACAAGTTTTGGCCAGCAGCCTGATTATGGTCCACCCGTTTGAAGCAATACTGCCAACCTAGCGTCAAAATCACATCAAAACACATACAAAAAAAAAGTTCCCGGAAATGTAAATTTGTGCATTATTGTGATCGACATTAAGATGACGCTGACGCATAGCTTTCGCTTGTTAGCTTGCGTCCATGGAACGCGGGCATTGCACTTTTTTTTTAGCAAGTTGAAGTGTGTGACAACAAATCGTATGCCTCTTACGCTACGATGACGATATGAGGCGTGTTCCTCGGTTCCAGAAAATGATGTAAAAAGTAAAATTTGGTAAAATTCAGTAGTTACACGGACCAACAGGGCATACGGCATTCATATCTATATCAACCAAAGCCACAAATTGTGTTAGCATTATATATGTTCTTTATTGTTTAACATTCGTATACACATACAACTTATTATAATTTGGAAAAAATAAAACAGAATAACAAAATATAAACAAACTTCAAAATAATATAACATTAGCGTTGTTTCCCAAAGCGAATATTTTTCTTGGGTTTTAATACTTTTTTTAACAGATTTAGAATTTTAATATATTGACTGTATCGCATGCATGCATAATAACATAGTTTCAGTTTCACTCCATACATCATGTGCTGTGCCTTTGCAACTTTTATTAGAATGTGATACAGATAAGTGAAGGGGAATGGTGGATATTTTAGTTCCTTCTGTCTCTCAGAGAATTATAGTTTGGTGGAAGGTCCTTTAAAATAGAAAAAAAACTATTAGAGTAAACAAGAGACTGATTGTCTCTCATCTTCTACTCACATTGTAAGATGGTGGTGGCATATTGCCTGGTTGTTGATTATTCCTTTGGTTGTCTGTGGTGTTGAATGCGCTTCGTGCAGCTTCAGCTTCCTTGGAATCTAAAATTGAAAGGAGTTACAATTACCATTACCTTGGCAAAGAAAACACATAAAAGCAAAATATGAATTAATTGCAAAAAAGGATGACCTTAAGGCTTACCAACATAAAAAGAAATAAACTTGTTGAAAATATTTACAAAAAAATTACTGGGATTGGAATAAAATAAAAGTTGCAATTGCGGCCTGAAATAACACAAGAAGACACAAAGTAAACTTGGGTTTAGAGCGACAGTGAGAGTGTAACCTTCTCGGCATTTGTGAATTTTTTTTTTTTTTCGCAATGAACTTGTATGAGGGTAAAACAAACGCAAATACCTTGAGCTTTATACTTATGTAGCTGCAATTGAAAGAAAAAAAAAACAAAAAAACGTTTGAAGTTATTAAATACCCAGACGTAGGAATACGTAAGTTGGTTATTTTAGCCAATTTTAAAACAAATCACTTTCGATGTTGTAAGATCTAGTTTTGAAACAGTGCTCAGGTTTAGAAAGTATCAATTGTGTATCTTTTATTAATATTGCGAGTTATTACAAAAGTGGATTTCGCTTACAAGTTTAAATTTGACGATACTAGTTCTAGAGCGCATCGGTTGTGCACTTTTAATACATTGACAAGACAACAGTCCGCCATAAGACTCCTAACAAAAATGGACAGAGAACAAATTGGCTACTTACTTGCAGGCGGTGCGGAGAATCCCATTGCGCCAGATGGCCCAGTGCTACCACCCTGCCCTGGATAGCCTGGGTAGCCATTTGGTAGGCTTGGTGTGTATCCGCCTTGCGGTGTCGCAGACGCACCGGGTTGTCCATATGGCGGTTGACCAAAAGGTTGTTGACCATAAGGTGGTTGACCAAATGGCTGCTGACCGTAAGGTGCCTGTTGACCATAAGGCGGTTGCTGACCATATGGGGGATAACCAGCTTGTTGAGGGAAACCAGCCTGTTGTGGAGGAGCAGTAAAGCCACCGTAAGCTGGAGGGGGTCCATAACCCCCTTGAGCGTATTCTCCTGCTGGTGGAGCATATCCACCAGTTGGAGGATATCCTCCAGTTTGAGGTGGATACCCATCAGCTTGCGGTGCCCCAAATCCTCCCTGCTGTGGCGCACTCGGATAGTTCTGATGATTCGAGTATGTTGGCGCTGTTATCCCATTAAGAAATAAATTCAATCAATAATTTAATTGCCAATACTCAATGCCGAGAGGGACAATAGTGTACTTAAGAATAAAAAAAAACTACATACGTGTACCGATTCCTGGGTATGGTGGAGGATTATCACTGACAAACACCGAATTTGGTGCTGGCCCAGAGAATGCATCATTCTGCGGTATCCACCCGTAGTAGCCTGGAGGTGGCTGATAAGCTGGTGGTGGAGCTTCATGCCACGATCCAGATGGTGTATACGGCGGTGGATCGTCGAAATTGCCATTGGTGTTGCGCATGTTCTGTTGAGCAATAGAGGCAGCACGCAACATAGCTTGACCGTATTCGATGGCTCCTCCAGACTTAAAATACAGCTTGAATTTAACTTCCCCAATAAAATTGCCATTCGGTTGGGCACGGACCTTGCCTTTGATGTAATTGGCACCAAAGACGGGCTGCTCAATATCCACCTGGAACATAAATATAATATAGTTAGAAAGTTTACAGAAAAAATGCACGATAGGTCTTACATCACTCATCGCAATGAAAGGTGCACTAAACGACATCATCGACTCAGTTTGTTTCTTGCTGTTAAATATCATTCGATGTGATGTCAAATAAATATGTCCCTGTTTGGTGCCCTTAAAAAGCGGATTGTCTTGGCCGGCAAACTCCAAACTGACATTTTCACTATGGATTAGAATGCTGAAAGAAAAAATTCAAACATAAAGGGTTAACAACTTTTGATCACTACTGTTGTTTTTGTTCTGCTTTTAATTTAATCTTATCGTTCGCAAAAAATACGCTAATTCTACATGATGGAAGTTCGGGAAAACACAAAAAAAAAAAATCAATCACTACCTGTGCTCAATTCCGACCGGAGTCGTGTGGATTTCCCAATTTTAATCTATGTTCAAATTCGGTCGGAATTTAGCATTTTGGTAAATAATAAATGGAATCTAATACTACACAATGGATTTTTCATGGAAGACAGTTAATTTCACAATGACCTCATCAATTCGGTAAGGACGTCGACTTTTTGCGTTGTTTTCATTCAACTTACTATTCTCCATAGTGAATTAGGACACCGCCGTTAGTGTGAGCTGTATTTACAGACATTTTGTCTGATTATCAGGATATTAAATCGTACTTTATTAAGATTTTCTTGCAATTGATAACGAAATATCGAAGCCGAAGAGGCGAAGAGTGAATAATTTTTTCCAGAAACGTCAAATCCGAAATGATTCATGTTCCAATTTTGATTGGTCCAACTGTGCAGTAAACAAAAACAAAATATGTACAGCTGGACTTTTCAAACTGTTAAAATAAAATTGGATGTAGATTATCTATTTATTGCGAAACTAGAATAATGAATAAAAAATTGGGAAATTCAAAAAAATCCAGTGAAAACTCTCAGGGATCTTACAATTTAGTCGCAAGTACGTGTATATAATATTGTGTAGTATCCCATTTATTTATATAAACGCTGACTTCCGCATACCAACTAAATATTTTAAGCTGTAGTTACTCTTTTTACAACCTAACAACTTTTCGAAAATGTTTTTCATTTTGTTTGTCTGCCAAATTTTTGGATTTGCTGCCAGCAGCAGTTTTCTGATCTATATTTCCGTCATTATATTGATTATAACCCTGTATAGACTTTATGCGATCTCGATTAATTTATATAAATTCCATTTAATTCACATCACACCAAATATGCGAGTGTATCTTATGTTGCGTTTAAACTCGCCTTCACTAAAATCCTGACAGCGACTGGTCATTGTAAAACTTCAGTCACACAGAAAATTATCCGAGGATTATTTGGCCCAATTGACACACGCGCTTAATACATAGTTACGAACGTAGCTCTTGACGCAAACTTGAATATAAAATCGAACAAGTCTAGGAAATGATAAGCAGAATATTAAATAGAACAGATCATGTACCTGTTCCTGTTCCTGGACAATTGGACTTGCCAAGTGGAAAGTTGGTAAACAGTATTTCGAAATATGCGTTTATTTATTGCGTCTTACCGTCTTTATTTCCTTCCCAATGAACAGTTTGAAAAGATAATTTACCGTCTCGTCCCAGATATACAAAAAGGCAAAATTTGTTTACAATTATGGACAATCGTGATTTTGCAATCAGTGTTAACGGCTGAATAGTTGGTTTTTCAAGAACAATTACAATATGAGAAGCGTGAAAAATAATCGGATCACCGGGGTACACGATAAAATCGGCCCCAAATGCCTCTCCACATGTAATATACTTGCCCCGATCCCAGAATTCTTTAAATACTCTGTACTTTAGGGAATCGTCTCTTGGTAGGTGAATCAAAACTCCCTCTATGGGAAAATAATAAATTATTGTATTACTACAATCAAATTTTATGAGGAACTCACCGTGGATATTTGGATGTTCACAGTGAGTTTCGACCAAGGCGTTCTTTCTCTCAAATATCACGCTATCTCTGATTTCTTTGAGGACATCCTCCTGCGTAAGTTTTATTTCTGTAATTATAATTCGTTTAATTTAGTATGTAATATGAATACTTGTCTTACCTGTCTCTGCTACCCCGGAATTTAACAGCTTTTTCCGTTTTCCATACATTATTTTGTCAATGTAGTTTAACGATTCATTGACCTTGCCATCCCTCAAGTGCTCATGTTGTTCATGAAGTTTTCTCTCGATGTCCTCTTTGTATATTTGCACTTCGTTTTCTGTTGGCTGGCGAAGTAAACTCTGTGACTTACTTACGAGGATCGCAAATCCTTTCTCAAGCAACAACTGAGTTTCAAAGATGGTTAGCTCTACAGGAAGTCCGGCATCACTTGCTGACCAGCCCTTTAAAGAGTTTGTGCCAACCATAGAGCCAATTATACGGTGCTTCGTCCGCAGTATCATATAGTCTGAACGGTTGATTTAAGAAGAGAAAAAATTATGATATTGGTTTTAGTCATTGTTTAACTTACCATCTGCATTAAAAATGTAACCAGTTCCATTGAAATAAGTTAATTTTATAATACTTTCATGAGGCTCCATGAAAATTGTTTATTTACTTCGGAGAGAAGAATTGTCAGTCCGTGTCACTGTCAAAAGGTTGTAGAACAGAGACTCTTAAACTGTAATTATGACATTTTTTCCACTTAAGCTGCAAATGTAATATTGAAGTTCGTATACGATAAGTAAACGAATTTTATTAAGGATACAAAAAATGTATAAATTTGCGGTCTCTGGGAAAAACTTTATAAAACTATTTATATTCGCGTATTCGCGAAAATTAAGTAATTTTTGAAGTCATTTGAAACGGCAAAAATAAATACATTCGGAACAATTTTTTTGGATCATTTTCTGCAGCTTCGTTATATTTATTGAATTCTTTATGGATCAATATTTAAATAGGGCATTGGTACCTATATTATACTTATTATTTATAAAATAATATAACGTTGACTATGGTAGTAGCCAAGAGAGAGAAGATAAAAAAATATTAAACGATAATCAAGGTGAAAAGTACGAACTTTTTCTCTACGACATCTGTTCCAATATTTTAGCATATACGAAAGGTGCAATTTACATCTGCATATCATCGTCAGAGTTTTCAACGTTGCAAAAAGCATTTGAGGAGGCAGGAGGAAAATGGTCAACATTTATCATTTGGGCAAAGAATCACTTTACGCTAGGCAGATCTGATTATCAAAGACAATACGAAGCAATGCTCTACGGTTGGAAAAATGGCAATAAACGTGAGTGGCATGGGGGTAGAAATCAAAGTGATTTGTGGTTTTATGATAAGCCAACACATAATACACTACACCCAATTTAAAAATCTAAATCAAAAATAATTAAAGTAATGTTGTCAATGTGAAATATTTTTGAAATTTGAGTTCTTTTGTACACATAGTGATACAAGAATCATTAATCTCTCTTGAAAAATACAGTGAGCGATGAGCGATAACAAAAAATACAAACAGTATGCAATTGTAATGTTTTTGGCCACGTATTCGATGAGTGATGAGAGCGATTTTGAGCGTGCGTCGCTCGTCGTTTACTGCCTGCCTTCAGCTTAAGGTGTAGTAAGTATTCTTCTGAGGGCTGAAGAACCTGTGAGTGATCCCTCTCTTTAGGTGTTAGGTTAAGTGGCAGGCCGCAACAAGAGCAGCCTCACTTAGGTCAGAGGAGGCCAATTGTGATACCATAGGATCTAATAATCTCACAACTACCCGTTGAACCAGCAAGAGCTGAGAATGAAGCCGGCATTAGCGAGTTCGCCGAGGTTGTCGAAGAAGTAATCTCCGAAATGTAAACTTGTAAACTTTTAGTTAAACAAAATGCGATAAGCGCCACTAATCGAAGGTTGGGCAAACTGCACCACGTGCTCCATCGCGAAACAAATCTGGCCCATGCTGGATCACACACATACTCCAACAGTCTTGTAACACTTGTATCCAATCCAATATAAACACATTAGTAGGTGTCACGGGATACTGCATTATTGGGGACATGCTCTCAGGCCGGGCCTCGCTCCCAACGATTTCTATAGAAGCTGCATGGATGAGGAGGAGGAAGAAACTATTCTTCACCTCCTAAGCGCGTGCCCAGCCCCCAGCCCTCTCAGCCCGTATAGAACTATTTCTCGAGTTGTTTTTTTAATTATTGTAGTTTACATCTGGCTTCAAACTGAAGTGTAGAGTTCGAATCCGAGTGCAATGCACTACAGACTACACATATAGAAGGTCACAGAGGGTCTCAATGGCCTGAACTAAGGAAACATGGAAAACTTTGTAGAATTGTTAAAACTCTGCAGATCAAAGTTATGAAAGGGGATACCCTATGGGCATTGCCTTATTAGGAAGAAAGCTATGAGAATAGGTTTGACAAATACGGACACGTGCAGGTATTGCGAGGACCTACGTTTCGCAAATGTTCCTCGAACCTTGTACCTAACAAGGTACTTCTTCGACAATTTGGAGTAGATTGGCCTCAAAAACTATTTTTAGGTTCTGTATAGTGAAATTAATGTTTGGGCGAATTGATTTAGGTCTTAACTGTGAATGTTCCCGGGGATGACGATGGGTCCAGTGTGGTGCCTAGTCTACTGTGATGAACTCACACACCTTATATAACCTAACCTAATAGTCCTATTCCTCATAAATACCTATAGTTGATACCTTACATATGGACATCTAGTTTTTCAATTAAATTTTTTATTGTAGGTATTACACAATTTCCTGCTCCTTATATTTTATTCCAGCAAAACAAACTCAGTACAAAATTAAAAGGGAATGAGAGTCAACCCAACCCAGCAAAATAACTATTTGCACAATTTCAAAATAAACAATTCCAAAATATGTAAATAACTTTTTACATTTAAATCAATATGCATAGCTTAACATATGTACCTACTTATATCTCCAAAGGCAGCTATTTCATGTTTACGTCATGAGTATTCCTTGGAGGCAAACGCATTTTAAAAATACTTACTCCAACTATACCCAATCTTTAATAGCTGCTTTTGAATTCATTCATCTTCAAGTTGAAGGACGCATAGATTAGTATTTGCTTGTTTGCCATAAAATAGCTAGAAACAGTCACAATTATAACATCACTTCTCTTCGCCAAATGGGGGATATTCTCATTCATGATTCAACAGCCAGGATTCATGATGAATGAAAATAGCAATACAAATTCTAAGAGTAAAGCTGAATAGACTTTTCTCCACTTTTCAATGTATCTGACCCAGTTTTGTACGCAAACAAAAATTAGGTATAAAACATTTTAACCCTGAAAGTCATCAAAACAAAACACGCACAAAGCCGAATAAAAAAGTTAACTCAGTAAAAGAGAAGAAAGGTGATCGCCCTGAAGGGTATTCAAAAGAAAAGATCCCCAAAGGAAGTCAAGCAAACAGACGATGGCAATTGAGGCTATCAGGTCATACGTATGCATCTACGCAGAAACGTATAAATGTAGTTACATTTTTTGTATATACAAACAGTAGATAGATACTATATATGACTGACTATCTTACCACCTGACTTTTTATTGTTTCACCCAAGTGGCCAAATATGAATGAGCGGGTCAAAAAGAAAAGAAACGAGTTTCTTCTGTGAATACTTTTACTTTTCATATAAGATATACCAAACCAGTCCATCTTCATCCGACCTGCGGTTTCGAAAGGAGACAGTAAAAAACTTTCTGCCTTTAGTCTCAGACTCATCTCCGCCGTCTTGCCGACTTTTGGTACATTGATCTTAAGCGGTTGGGCCGGTATTTGGACATACCTATACAATATACATACATGTATTCATAAAAGAAATAAACCCAGTGATAGGAGCTTCAGGGTGGAACAGGTGAGCTCGCGCGACGTGAATGTGGAAAGTAAACAGTGAAACGAAAAATGCAGATACTAAATTAAGAAGAAAAACAAAGTATCTCAGCATGAAGATGTTGCTTTTGCTCTCGGAGCTGGATAACAAAAAAAAAAACACCGAATTCGAAAAGAAAAAGATGTACAACTTTTGTTCACTTTACTTGTAAAATTTACTGACATGGGTACCTAGATAATTTTGATGTTCTGTTACGGTTCGAAAAATGCATAAAATTATAGTCGTACTAAGAACAACCAACTAAATAGATGTACATATCAAAGACATTATAAAGGGTGTTTTTTTTTTAGAGGTATAGAACTTTAAGTCGGCAACACTATCTTAATTGGCGGCCATTTTGTCAGCTGTCAAATGATTTATTATACCCTCCACAGGAAGGTACATTCACTTTGTCATTACATTTGTAACGCCAAGAAGGATTCACCGGAGACCCTATAAAGTATATATATTCTGAATCAGGATCACATTCTAAATCGATTTAGCCATGTCCGTCTGTCTGTCTGTCCGTCTGTCTGTCTGTCTGTCTGTCTGTCTGTCCGTCTGTTGAAAGCACGATAGCGTCCAAACGAATTGACCTAGGGGAATGAAATTTTGTGAGAGGACATATTTTTACCGTCGTCAGGTTGGTACTGAAAATTGTCTATGTCGGTCAAGTAGTTCTGGTACCTCCTATACCAAGCCAATATGGCATGGCGAACATTTTGCATGACTTTTATGCAGTGGAGGGTATCAAAGCATCGGCCAGGCCGATGATAACACTTTTACTTGTTTTTAGTTAAGTTTAGCATTAAAACAGACTGACGCCTGAACAACACTTCCAAATTGTGCAAATTTATTTTGAAAATCATGGTTCTGTTCGAAATGGGTGTCGCGCATTACGTCCATTTTACGGTCAACATAATCCTCAACTTTTGGTTGATTGAATACATCAATAATCAAAACTGCCGTATTTGGAGTGATGATAATCGTCAAGTGTATGCTGAGACACCGTTACATCCACAAAAAATGATTGTTTGGGATGTGCTTTATGGGTTCCTGGAATAATTGGTCCGTACTTCTTTAAAAACGATGCTGGCCAGAACGTTACAGTCAATGTTGACCGCTATAGAGCCATGATTACTGACTTTTTCGTTCATCAATTGAACAACCATGATGTGCAGGAGCTGTGGTTTCAAGAAGACGGCGCAACAATGTCACACAACTCGTGCCACAATTGATTTATTGAAGGAAACGTTTGATAACCGCATAGTTTCATGTTGCGGACCCGTGAATTGGCCTTCAAGATCGTGCGATTTAACGCTCGACTATTTTCTGTGGGGATATGTGAAGTCGCTAGTCTACGCCGATAAGCCCGAAACGATTGACCATACTTGGAGGACAACATTCGCCGTGTTATTGCTGATATACGGCCACAAATGTTGGAGAAAGTAATCGAAAATTGGACCTCCAGATTAGACTACGTCCGAGCCAGCCGTGGCGGTCATATGCCAGAAATCATATTTAAATTATAATGCCAGAAGATTATCTTTCGAATAAAGTAAATTTAATGTCAATTTAAAAAAATCATCTGAGATCATGACGTAATCTTGAATGACAAAAATCTCGAAGGCTAAAAATCTCGAAAAGTTTTTTTTTTAATCTCGAATGCAAAAATTTCGAATGTACAAAAATTTAAAATGTACAAAATTCTCAAAAGACTATATCTCGAAAAAATCTCGAAAATAAAAAGTAAATTCGATATTTTTTTTTTCACCCACCCCATATCCAAGCAGTAAACCCAAGCAGGGGGTTTGCAGTATACGTATCTCACTTTTTAACACCATTTTTAATATTAATTCGAAATTTTTTTTCGAGATTTTTGTTATTCGAGATTATGCTTTCTAGATTTTTTAAATTCGAGATTTTTACATTCGAGGTTTTTGCTTTCGAGATTTTTTTTTTTGAGATATCGGGGTAGACCCAAATCATCGTTGTTTTATTCCATTTTAAAGTTCTATACCTCTAAAAAAAAACACCCTTTATGAGTTGATTGTGAAATTAGTGGTGGCTTCCCCAGTGATGAGAGCCATCACTTGACACCAGATATTTGGTTTCATTATACCGATTTCGAACGAAAACCTAGATAAATACGATTGAAAAGAAAGTGAGACTTACTGACCGCTTTTTATGTTTAGATCCACCTCTAGATCTATATTATATGAATCTCCTATGTTGGCCAAATCTTACTGTTCGTCAAAGAAGAGCCCAAGGTAGACAACGTATTTAACTTCTTCGAAGTTGTATCTGTCCATCGTGACGTTTTGACCTATTCGTCCATGCTGAGTCTCCATTCTCGTTGACAGCATATACTTTATTTTGTCCTCATTTACAGCCAGACTCATCTTCGCCGCCTCCGTTTCAATACTTCCAAATGCGCCATTGACATCAGCTCTCTGCGATCTTCCAAAAATGTCAATATGGTCAGCATAAATGCAAGCAGTTGAACAGACTTCTGGAAAATTGTACCTCTGATGATGTTGGCTTGTGAGTTTCGTATAATCGTTTCAAGGATGATGTTAAAAAAGTTACACGATAGCGCATCGCCTTGTCTCAAACCTTTTTCGACATCAAAGGGCTCGGTCATGTTTTTGCCGATTTTGACGGAGCAGCGAGATATCTCCATCGTTATCCTGCACAGACGAAATAGTTTGGCAGGAATGACGGAACGCGACAAGGCTTTGCATAGCTCGTCCCTATATACGCTATCATATGCGATTTTAAAGTCGCGTGTATCGATCTGAAATTCCTGGGATTTTTCTAAAATCTGACGGAGTGTGAAAATTTGGTCGATGGTAGACTATCCTGGCACCGCACTGACAGGGGCCCATCCAGGTTGTTGGCAATATTCAGGAGACTTATTCCTCTGTAGTTGGCGCAGTTCAGAACATTTCCTTTGTATATATTGAAGGTAAGCATGACAACCTTTTTCGCTTAATTTGGGCAATGCAGTCTAATGTATTGTTTAAAGGAAAAAAAACAAGCCATATATATAGATCGTTCGTTTATGTTATCTCTACCCAGGGCAAAGTTGATCTTAACCGTATAGCTTCACTCCGTATAGCAAGATTGTATCTCTCCGTTGATCACCATCGTTTTCATTATAGGTATTTACAAAACATGAAAACTATCTGATATCGGCTTTGTTTCTTTTGCATTCTCAGCACTTTGTATCTCTTTGGTTGTTCTCCAATATAATAACCAGCATCGATGACAAGAAAATCTCTGATGGAGAGAAAAATCTCCTCCAATGGGCCATGGAAAACCCAGCACGATTTGATTCAACGGCGGCTGTTTTCAGTCTGTTGACGGCAGTTGCGCTCCGTCGCAATCTCTCTTCGTTTTCGGCAACATACAAATATCTATCGGAACGTTTAGTTGTTCTAGCGGTGCGCGTCTTTCCCTTTTCCTCGTCGCAGTTATCACGAAAAGGCACACGAATCGTTAGTTACTCAAGAGTGTCGTGCTTTCACAACGTTTAATTTTGTATCCCCCCCACTCCATTCGTTAATTATATACTGTTTACCGTTTAATTGTAAATATGCATAAATAAATTAATGCTATAGCAAATGCTAACTAATAGAAATAGTATTAATAAGATAATTGGTGTTTTGTAAAGAGGCAAGGCATCCTTCATTGTCTGTAATGAATTTCAGCTCAATCTGGATTTTCCAGAAAATTTGTGAGGGAAATGAATTATTAATAATTCGAGTGAAATAGTTAATTTTTTTATTTTTTTATAAAGATGGAGATGTAGTTCATTTGTGTAACTTCTGTTTACGTCAGCTTCCATGTCGCGTGATTGGTAGGTAGGTACCTACATATAGGTAGTGTATTAGTGATTATAGCTTAAATGTGCTTATTTTTGCTCACTTCTAGCGGTGACATTTTATAATGATCCATAGTACTAACCTGTTGACATTTTGTTTGGATTTGCATACCTGATACTCCGATATCTAAAATCTACTTAAAATTATTAGTAGCTAGTTGTCTTTTTTAGCCAGCGATTATTTTAATTAGAACTGGCGCAAGCAATACACTATTGTATCTGGCTTGTTTTCATTTCACACTTAACCATGTATCTGTATCTGTATCTGTATGAATGAATAAAACAATATTTATTTTTACGAGGGTAGCTATCTCAGAGAAGGAGATAAGCCTATAATGTATTCAGTAGATAACGTCTTAGAATATTTTAACTTCGCGATAACTGCAAGTGAAACTGCACGTTATGGTGGACCATTAGTCTTATTTTAATGAAATCCTCTATAGGTACACTATTCCAAGTCGTAAATCGGGACAGTTGTAATTATCACCAACACCAATAACAGCAAACATGGTTTTCTTTCTATTAAATTCATACGCAAAATGATATACATTACTGACATTAAAAAAAAATCAACATCTAGTTGTGGGACTTTTGACATTAACCCAGTTGCACTTTGAAGCATCTCGTTTTAATGAGACCTGGGACAACATAAACATAACCGAGTACTTGTGGGCCAATAGAAATTTGTTAACTGTGCTTAGAATGCATAGCATATCTAGTACTCGTGTCATTAATTCCAAAAAGAGGATTTTTTTTTTTCATTTTATGCATCGACAATCGACTCATTCTCATTCATTAAAATAGTATTTTAATTGATGATGTCCATTTCCTCATACGCGTGGTGTTTTTTTTTTTCGAAAACATGAGTCAATATTATACCAACGGAACAAGAGCGAAAATGTATTTTTAGATTAATCTTAATACATATTTCAGATATTTGTTTTTTGTCGAGAGATATTTTTTGACAGGTGCCTGCAATCATCTCTGGAAAGAAAATAGATTTTCTAGCTTACACGAGTACAAAGTTATTTTTACGCCATCAATAATAAGTCGGACAACATGTAGTTTTATTTTGCAACGCAGGGGGTAAAGTGTAGTGTGATGTACGAATGACCCAATTGTATGCAGAGTATAGTGAGTTCAACTTATAAACTGGAGGTCAATTATTAAATTGGATGATTTACATAATTGACATCTTTGAAATTCAATAGCTTTCACTTCTCAGTTGTTACAACATAAGTCAAAAGTATTCACTTAATCTGATTCATTTATGCAGCTTGTAAATGTAGGTATAAATTTCTGCGGTGCTTAAAGTGAACACCCCTCTGAATTCTTACCACCATTTTGAGATCTTCCTTAAAAAAAAAACTCTGGAAATAAACAAACAATTCATACGACTTCTGTCAAAGTTTGACACTTGTGATTTGCGTAACTTTCCACGGTTGATTTCCCTGCCTAAATCGTCGCTGAAAATTGTTAAGTCTGCGAAATTATTCTTTTTATTATTATTTATTAACTACTTTTGTTGGCGCTAGAGTCGGAGACAGACCTGGGCCTAATAAATGTCAGGTACAGAATAAAAATAGCCCATCATTTATCTAAAGGATGTTTTTTTTAGAGGTACATATAGAACTTTGAAATGGAATAAAACAAAGATGATTTTTTTAAATTGACATTAAATTTACTTTATTCGAAAGATAATCTTTTGGCATTATAATTTAGATTTCTGGCATATGACCGCCACGGCTGACTCGGACGTAGTCTAATCTGGAGGTCCAATTTTCGATGACTTTTTCCAACATTTGTGGCCGTATATCGGCAATAACGCGGCGAATGTTGTCCTCCAAGTATGGTCAATCGCTTTGGGCTTATCGGCGTAGACTAGCGACTTCACATATCCTCACAGAAAATAGTCAAGTGGCGTTAAATCGCACGATCTTGAAGGCCAATTCACGGGCCCGCAACATGAAACTATGCGGTTATCAAACGTTTCCTTCAATAAATCAATTGTGGCACGCGCACGAGCTGTGTGACATGTTGCGCCGTCTTGTTGAAACCACAGCTCCTGCACATCATGGTTGTTCAATTGATGATCGAAAAAGTCAGTAATCATGGCTCTATAGCGGTCACCATTGACTGTAACGTTAGAATGATTCGGGTCTTCCTCTATGCTACGCTCTACAGCAGCAGTGACTACTTCTGTACGCACTGTACGACGTCTCTGTGGATGCGTATTATCATTTAGAGCAAACGTTAATTGATCTGATGGACGATTATGTTGACCGTAAAATGGACGTAGTCCGCGATACGTATTTCGAACAGAACCATGATTTTCAATATAAATTTGCACAATTTGGAAGCGATGTTCAGGCGTCAGTCTATTCATGTAGAAATGCCAAACCAAACTAAAAAAAAATCACTTGACAGCTGACAAAATGGCCGCCAGTTCAAATAGTTTTGCCAACTTAAAGTTCTATACCTCTAAGAAAACACCCTTATATAGTAAATTGACTACGTCAGAGCAGTGTTTTAAAATAGGGTTAAAAGATAATAGAACATCTTAATAATGACAGTAGATATGTAATTATAGAAGACTACTAAGGGGATCTAATTTTTTCATATTGAAGGAATCAGTGTTTAAGGTTTTCCTCGTGTTGACAAACAGAGTAACAGAATGACTTTGTTTCCGATAGCTGTCACTTGTCAGTCAACGTTTAGGTATACTGAAAATTGATAACGAACATCTACTACTTAAATTCATAGCATGTACTAGTTTTTTTACTTTACTATAGTAATTTTTAATTACCCAACAGCGAACTCCTATCGCACGTTTTTGACCCAGAACCACACTTAAATATCTAATTAAACCAAACGCCATAGGTAGGTATTTACATGCAGAGATTATATAGGTATACACGCGACATGTAGAGTTTTTGTAGCGATGATTGTAAAGAATTTTGATTAAAAATAATTTTATTTATATTAAAGAAAAGTTGAACAATGACAGAACCCCCTTGCCGCCATTATCTCTTCCAAAGATGATAAGCTTCCGAACACATTTGCATACAAGTTGCAATGTTGTTGTCAAACAACCTGTTGCCATATCTCTTAAATTTTTAAAGAAAAATAACAAAAACTTTGTTGTTTTGTTTTTGCTAATTAAATTGTAGGTGTGAGAGATGAAATGTATTGGTGTCACGAAAATGCCAGATAGACAATAGACTAGAAAATAAAAAAGCAAATTGCTAATAAAGTTACTATTGACAACTATTTACATTGTTTTTGTTCTTTTTTTTTGTTCGAGTATTACTATGAGCAAGTGGCTAGATTCACTAGCACATTCCAAGCAAAAACAGAAACCAAACACGATTAGAGGTGTCAGTAGTTCACATAGTGCTGCTGTCGGGAGTGCATTAGTGAATGGTGATCGGTATAAACAAGTTGGCTACTCTGTTTTAGCTAAGGAAGTGACAGAGGATAAGCATCATTTATCGTTGGATTTCAGTAGTAGCAGCTCAAGTGAAGAGGATCTTTTCGAAGATTGGAACAAACGAAGAACTAACCGAAGTGGTGGAAGGAAAAAAATGGTCACAAAACGTGCTTATAACATAAGTAATGGATTGGAGAGTAGTCGGGAGGTAAGTGGTATTTAATTTATACTATTATACTTAAAATTGGCACTTCTTTCTAAACTAAGGAATCAATATACCTTCGAATTGAAAAGAAATAATCTAGGTAAATATATAAGTAAATACAAAAAAATCCACACTACAACATTTACATCTAGTGACATATAGCTGTGGTAAATTTCGCTAAAATATCAATTTCTTAATATAATGCTGAATTGAGATGAGCTGTCAATGAAATTCGATTAAAAGTAAACAAATTTAGAAAAAAACAAACAGATATAAACAGTTTGCCGATAAGATTTGAAATAAAGTGAAACAAAGGTTGAATTATATTTTCTCTTGTGAATCAATAATAATTATTTAAATTTAATTAAACGGCTGCCATTATAATAAATAAAATTTTCTCAAATTTTGTTTAGATTGTATTCGTCTCGTTGACAGTTAAACTTATGAACATTTTTCTAACCACGATTTTGGAAATCGATTGGACTTTGATCACCAGTCAAAACTTCTTTTTATAAGAAATTGAGAGAAGTTACAATCTAGTTAATTTCGACATTTCAAAAAGTCAATATTTCAGCGACCTCAGCTACAATTTTTGTTTGTTATTTAGCTAACCACCAGTTTCACAGTCGAAGTTCAGCTAAATCTGAATTTGAGTTTAAATTTGAAGTTCTACTCATCCAGTAGTTTAACTTTAAATTTAGTTTAACTAAATATAATGAATAGAATTTAGCAGTATTAGGTATACAGTGCTTAGCTTTTATACGACTTTTTTTTTTTTAATCATTCCTTGTCTTTTATTTCAAAGAACATGCAAAACAACGTCAAATTTTTGTGTTTTTGACAATCGGCAGCTTTCAAATTGAAATGTCACCGTGTCAAGTGATCTGAGGCAGGGGCGTAGCGAGGGTTCGAGCCGTGGGGGGGGGGGGGGCAATTTCATTGATATGCCGACTTATTTCAGGAACTTGCCGACTGTATAGAAATCATGAAAATCGACCCAGCGGTTATCGAGTTATATCTAACGTCATCGAGTTTCACTCCATAGAAGATGTTTTTGGTATGGGAGGTGCCACGCTCAATTTCACAGGAAATATCCCGGGTCAATACCTAAGATCACCTGTAAATTTCAGCTCAATCGATTCGGTCGTCTTCGTGATACGCCCCTTCGTACAATTTTGACCAATCTTAACAAAAACACCCCTGGGGCAATACCTAAAGGACCATTCGCATAAGAGCGACCAACTACCTACGAACGAACGACTATTCGCAAGTTTTGACAGTCCGTTTACATGAACACTTTTCTAGGTCATTCATCACTTTTCTATCCCATCAAAATGTATTAAGAAAACATTAATTCGGCAACATTGCCGCGAATTATCAAAGTTCACAATTCACATCAATAAGCCGCGTTCCATAAACTAGCAAATAAAAATTTCCTTCGAATTTTACCTCAAATTAGAAATGCCAACCGTTGTTTTTAAAGTCGAATCTAAACTCGCTAAATTTTAAGGATTTCAGTCAGCAAATTCACCGATGCCGACCGTCCTTTTTAAAATCGAATCTAAACTCGCTAAATTTTAAGGATTTCAGTCAGCAAATTCACCGATGCCGACTGTCCTTTTTAAAATCGAATGGAAACTCGCTAAATGTTAAGGATTTCAGTCGGAAAATTCACCGATGCCGACCGTCCTGTTTAAAATCGAATCTAAACTCGCTAAATTTTAAAGATTTCAGTCGGCATATGCACCGTGCGATTTTAAAAAGGACGGTCGCTTTTTAAAATCGAACGAAACTAGCTAAATTTTAAGGAGTTAAAATGCCGAATGTTATACATTTACAAGTTTAAATACCTATAGCTAATGAAAATCCAAACCTAAGACCTAATTTTTGAGAATTGCTAGTTGATTTGCCCCCCCCCCCCCCCTCGCTATGCCCCTGATCTGAGGTTTAAACCGCAGAATGCACTCGTTTAACTTAAACAACAGAATGAACTCTGTCTGAAACTGTGAAACCGAATTAACTGTGGAACTCAATTTTAAACAAAAAGTGTAGTTTAAAGTTGCACTGTGAAACAGGGGGTTAGTGTTTGAAGGAAAACGTTCAAAAATTAGTTGGCAGAACCAAGGTTTATTAATAGAAGGTAATATATTTCGCATCCCGCAATGGCGGTCAATTGTCACTGTGCAATAATCGTATAGAAATTTAATGCGCGCGCATGAGATATGGCTGACAATTGTGACTATTCAATTTTACGAAATATTAAACAATTTAGATTTTTCCAAAAACGACTCCAACGATTTGAACCAAAATTGATAGTTGAGTTAATGTAGATATGCTTAACATGGCTGCATACCCAGTTTTTTGCTAAAAAGTCCAGCATCGGGAGTTTTGAAAATTGGCTTTTTTCGAAAATGGTCAAAACGATTTAAAAAAAAACGTATTTTTAAGGTACTATTGTCATTCTTAACTTGATAGCAAACTCAGTTTTTCCCTAAAAAGACTGCGTCCTTTGATATCCACCCAAATCCCTAATAATAGTACTTTAAGAAACTGATCATATCTCAAAAACGCCATTTTCGATTATGATAAAAATGTAACTGGCAGGTAATTCTTAAATCCATAGTAATACCATTGGCTCAGTTTTGAGCTAAACAGTTGCAAAACAGTGTTTTTTTGAACCATGAATGCGTCCTTCGATTTCCACCCCAATCGCTAAAAATGGTACTTTAAAAACTGCTCATATCTCGAAAACGCCATTTTCGATTTGGATGAAAATGTAACTGCTAGGTAATGTTTATATCCTGAAGAATACGTCGTACTCAGTTTCAAGCTAAACAGTTAAATAACAGTGCTTTTTGAATCCAAATTTGTAACATTTGTCAGCATAATTTTACAAAAAACCGCTCTAACGATTTTGATCAAAATACATATTTAAGACAACATAAGCATTCTAAACATGATCACGTACTTAGTTTTTCTCAGAAAACTGGAATATAGCCGTTTTATGAATATTTCTCAAAAATGATTACCCAAATCCTGACCATTGAGACCACTTTTTTTTAAATAATCAAAAATTGGAATTCGAAATTCATCACCTATGTACTTGCCTCCTTTAAATGTCAGTTGTTCGGGGTGAAATTTGAAAGTAAGTAATAAATTGCTATAGTTAAAATCTATGTTTATGTATGTAGTATATATTACTTTTTATTTAATTAACAAGGGTTCAGTTACTAAACCTGACTACATCTTAAGTGGGATTTTAAGCGTAAAATTTGCAGAGATTCGCAATAAATGAGAAAGTTTCGGACGACCCAGTCGTGCACATTTTTATATCCTCCACAGGAAGGTATATTCACTTTGTCATTACATTTGTAACACCAAGAAGGATTCACCGGAGACCCTATAAAGTATATATATTCTGAATCAGGATCACATTCTGAATCGATCTAGCCATGTCCGTCTGTCTGTTGAAAACACGATAGAGTCCAAACGAATCGACTTAGACAAATGAAATTTTGTGAGAGGTATTCTTTTTACGGTCGTCAGATTGGTATTAAAAATGGTCTATGTCGGTCATGTAGTTCTGTTACCTCCCATACAAAGCCAATATTTGACCCATGTGTCTCTCTGTCTGTTGAAAATACGATAGCGTCCAAACGAATCGACTTAGGTGAATGCAATTTTGTGAGAGAACTTATTTTTACCGTCGTTAGGTTGGTATTGAAAATGGGCTATATCGGTCAAGTAGTTCTGGTACTTCCCATGCAAAACCAATATTAGGCCCATGCGTGTACAGTACATAGGTACTAGCTCGCATGGCAAATATGTATTTTGCATGACTTTTATGCAGTGGAGGGTATTAAAGCATCGACCAGGTCGATGATAACACTTTTACTTGTTTCTTATAAATATGAAATATTATGAAAAGGAAAACTTATATCTAACCCTTTAACAACACCCGTGGATGCTGCTTAAGATCGTGATCGTGTCTTTTTAAGCAATGTTCAAACTTTGAAGCTATGGCCACAATACAATCAGAAATGTTCCAAAAAGTACGATAGGTAGGTACCTCACTGCAATCGAAACATGCTTAAAAGCACTGGCTGTTCGTGTTGTATTCTATACAATACATACTCTAAAGTTGATAACAGTTACAAAATTGGATTCAAATATTTAATTTTAAGACCCTAAAACACAAAATGGACAAACAGTGTGAACACACTTTTTGACACGGCGCGTGATTGTGTAATTACTGTGACATTCATGCGATTCAATGGAAAACGTTGCAGATTCACCTGTTATTAATCACTTAAGCACTCTTACCCCCATTGACCTGGTGATTTATTAAAACAACTTTACTGAGTAAACCGCACATAGTTAAAATAATTATAAGGAAATCTTTCTGACGTCATAATATATAAAAAAACAAATGCAACTCTGTCATTCCACAGTCATTTAATTTGTCAAGTTCACCGCTGTGTAACTCGATCCCTATCAGTTAAACGAACTTCCATCAATACATACCTTCACTGCCACCAATTATGACGCCACTACTCAAGTCGTCCCCCGGCTTAACCGCATCAATGAACTCAAATTAACTTTACAAACCAAAACAAGAAAAACGAAAGCTTTTTCCCACCTATTCTAAAAGAGCTTTCACCAAAACCACCCCCTCCCTTCCAAATTTCAAGAGAAAACTGCTCCACTACCCCTCATTTAACTCACTTTGGCCCACTCCCGAAACTCACCTCGCTTTTATTTACTATCATTTGAAAAATCAGCTGTTTTATCGCATCTTTTTCCCTCTCTTATTCGTTGCGGACTCTGTGGCGAATGAGTAACAAAAATACAAGCCGCCCGTAGATAGGTTAGGTATAGAGATACTCCCCAAGACCTCTCGCAAAACTTAAATAAAAAAAAAACACCAGTAGCTCAATGGAGCACATGGTTATTCTTCTTAAATCTCTTGTACCCTCTCGTTCGGATACTCAACTCAGGCAGGAGTATGTGCCAGTTGCCAGTGCCGCTGTATAGTATCTTTATTTGAATTCTCTTGTTTTGCTATTCTCAATTATCATCATCATTGCCGACGACATCATCATCATCAACATCTACCATGCCCACCATGCCACTGTCGTCACACCACACCACGTTGCCACGATAGTGTGTGCTCTCTGTTATTGTTCTGTTTTAATGGTGTGGTGCTGGGCTGGTGCTATCTTATTGGAGCGGTTGCGGGCGAGCTAGCGAGGAGTTGGTCTGGTGTGGAGCTGCTGCTCCCCACTGTGGAGCTGTCAATATGAAGATTGTGCGGCATCGAAAAGCCAACAAACGAATGTCAGTTGGTAGCAGCACAAGAAAATCCGTTTCCAGACATTTCAATCAGTTGCAAGCGAGTGTCCGAAAGGAAAGGTTCCTTCTGTTCGTTGGTGCCTGTCATCGGGGGTTTTCGTAGTTTCATCCACTTAGTGCGATTAGTGTGATATACGCGCGTGATTCTATCCGAGACGTGTCAACATCGTTAAGACGGGCAAAATTCGAAGCGAAAAAAAAATTTGTCTTTGACAATACGATTTATATAGTAATTTGATTTTTATTAGTTAATTTGCAATTTTTTTTTTCAATGAGAGCTATTTGAATGTGGCTTTTGAGTGTTAAAATTGGAATAAGTAAATAAACAAATTAGTGTGATGAATTGAGAAAAAAAAAAGAATTCAGTTTTGTGACCTATGAGCAATTTGAAATTTTAAAAATTTTACGAGTTTAGTTAAATTGTCCAATGAATAAATAGATGTCAAATTAAAAAGTGTGTCATTGATTTGACAGTTTAGCCTTTGCATTGAGGGTAAATCTTTTTTAAACCATTGAAGAATGTAAATATATTTACTAGCAAAAAAAAAAATTAAATATATTTCCTAGTCCCAATTTAATAGATACTCTTAAAGTACTACTATTTCTAAGGGAACGCCAAAAAGTGAGTGATGCTAAAGAGGGCTTATTGTCTACTATATATATTATAATGTTGTAACCATTGCTTTTGAGGTTTTTAAAGAACATTTTCTAAAGAACGTAAAATTCAAAATTTTAGCGATGTTTTTTTTTTGTGGAATAGCAAACCTTTTTGATTTACAAATTACTGACAAAATATGTGTATGCAAGTATATGGGCAGTTAAAAAACCTTTCTGTTGCAGCAATTTTCCCGTCGCTTAAAAAAAAAAACCCAAATGTGGTAATTTAGGCACTAAAAACTGGGTTATCATGTCACGATCACCAACACCATTAATTGTTACTGCCTGACCAGCCGGATTTTCGAAGAAGAATGGTCCGATAATGCCTCCAGCCCAAAATCCGGACAAAAGAGTCACGCGTTGTGGATGCATTTGTTTCTCAACAATTACTCGTGGGTTTTCTGAAACCAAAATGCGACAAGTTTGACGATTAACGAAGCCATCAAGATGAAAATGAGCTTCAGCACTGAAGATGAATTTGTTTGAAAATTGCGGACTGTAAGCCCCGAACTGTCAGCTGCTACATTGTTATCTTTTTTTTTGTTGGCATCACTGCACTATTAAATGGTGCAAAATTCAAATGTTGCGTGAGTTATGGGACACCCTTTATTTTCATACTTTCTGAAGTAGGTACCTACGATTACGCGATTTTTTTTTTGTCACTCCACTAAACCGTCTTACTTCCTATCCTCCTAGTTCCTGGTGTACGCGACTTATTTTGAATCATAAGTCAGTAGGTAACAACACTAACGTCATGGGTCAGTTTCTGACATTCGGTAAGGTATGAATTGATTTTCACATTTAAAACAAACCTTGTGGTTGAATTTTCCAAATCTCAACTTTGTTGCAAAGTCCTCTATAGGTAGACCCAGGATGAGATGGTTAGATCACGTTCATAATCTCTACTCTAGCGGTATGGGGCATTGCGCTTGATGATTTAGAGTCGATGGCAGAGAATCGAGAGCTATTAAGGGTCCACTTGAGCAACCTACACCCGCAACCCACTTAATGGATAAGCGAGCCATTGAAAATGAATGAATGACTGTATTTATTGAGATTTTTGTTTTAATTTTTATTTTCTATATGTATTATAATTTCTTACATATCCGGGTATATCCAAATTAAGTGCCTCAGTCATCATTAACAGCCATCAAAAATGTTAGTTCAATTTCTACTACTTTCTACTTACGAAGCAGCTTTTCAAAGCACTTTCTATTATAGTCGACTGCAATACAGTATTGTTATACGACAAAAAAACGGTTTATTCATATTTTATATAAGATATTCTTCTAACCTATGTGCTTAAAATAATGTACTCATTCAAGCAATCCTCATTCTCACCTATACCGTCCAGGTTTTCTATTTTTCTGATGAAAAAACTTGCTAAATATTGTTTTTAAATAGTTAACGTGAACATTCAAGTGTTCACTAACCTATCATTTTTGGTGGCTATACTATACTTATTTCGACATAACCAAAAACCGACAGCTATTTAAAGTTAAACCCTTATAATTTACTTGAGCGCGTTTTAGATAACTACAGAGTGTGACGCATGGGATTGACAGAGGTATAGCGATTTTAAAAGATATATATATAATAAGGATTCCAACTCACAGACTGATGTATTTTTATGCTTATTTTCAAATATCAACTCTTCATATAGCCACATACCTGTGACTGTGATATAAACACGCTCATTTTTCTTGCTATAAAACCTTACTAAAAGTGCCTATTCACGTTCAACATTAGCAGGTCTATAATAGGTTTATGATCATTATATCTCTGGCCATATCCAACTTCACCTAACACACTCACACTCGGAAAAATGTTCATTTCAAGGTGATTTCGACCAGTTTATTATCAGCCCTACCAAAAACATAATACTCAGGAGATTATAAAAAAAATATAAGTATATGCTTCAGCTTCACTGAACTACCACAGGTCTTTAAGTGATTCGCCAAGCACCATTGGCCTTAAAGCCGTTCCAAATCCCTCAATAGCCATCGTATGTCAGTCCAAAGGGTACCTGATACTAAAAACTTTCAACATCCGAGTTATAATGCCCATTTTAATTTTTACTTCCTTTAGATAGCTCTATACCCTCTCAGGATGAAAAAAAAAACAATGAATAATTTTTCATATATGAACAATCATTAAGACCGAATCGGGTAAACATGTTTACGAAGTGCTCCATTCCATTCTGTCTGAATGTGAATTTTTACATGCACGTTAATGTGTTCTAATAAATATTTAAAAGAAAACACTTTCATGGCTTTTAGGGATTTCGAAAAGTTCTCCCCCAGCGTTCTTTAGGCAAGGCGGCGAAAATTTATTTACTCAACAGTCCGATTTATTCGGTCGATCAATGAATTAATTAAAAAGCTTAAATAGTGCAGAGTAATTTGTTTATTCAATAAAAATGTCGTCGCTGAACTGAACTGAAAAGTGTAAACAGTGCCTTATTTTAAATTCGAACAACGTGTCTTAATTTGCATTTCGCGGGACGTAAACAATATACGCGCGTAATTGAAGAAAGCTGCGATTGTAATGGGAAACCAAATTTCGCCCACTCTCTAGCCTGGATTTCTCAATTTCATTGAGTATTATATTTCTACTCTTTCGCATCTTTGCAATACCTTTCTCGGATGCAATGTCCAAGTTAGTTCGCTTTCTCAATTGAATATACTGCAGTAAGGAGAGGGGAAAAAAAGTGAAATTAACATATAAATTGAGATAGTATTGCGCGGGTTGCACAAGAGTTTTTTTTTCTTCTTTATTTTTTGTAATTTATTCGTTTGTCAATATACGTAACGCAAAGTCCAATATAATAATCTGGAATGGAAGCCTGTGCCTTGTTGCGTGCTAAAGCGTGGTTGATGCGAACTCGATTCGATACACACATGTGGTCTTCTTTTTGCCGGCATAGTTTTTAGCGATGGCAAGAATAATTTAAATTTAAATCCAGATATAGATGGATAAATATTTTGCAGGCTATTGACATACAGTAAACGAGTTTGCTTAAAGGGTTTCTTGGAAGTAAGTGTGAATGACGCGGAGGAGTTGCAAAAAGTTGCCATAGATTGTACTCTAGAGCGAAAATTGGTCAACAGTTTTATTTATTTTGAATTACAAATTTTAGCTGTTTGTCGTATAGTTGGGCAAACGATTTTGGCACAAGTGATTTCTTTGGAAAATTAAGATGAAGTGCTGTGTCCCAAAATTCATCCGAAATTTGAATTTTGGGCCATTTCATAGTACAGTGATGCCAACGCAAAAAAAAGAGAACAATGTGACAACTGACAGTTCGGGGTTAGTAAAATTGGAGCGCTATACGAAAGAACAACGCATTTTAATTGTTGAGCAATATTTTAAAAATAATGAAGGTTTGTCACCTACAGTCCGCAATTTTCGAACAAATTCATCTTCAGTGAAGAAGCTCATTTTCATTTTGATGGCTTCGTTAAACGTCATCGCATTTGGGGTTCAGTAAATCCACGTGTAATTGTTGAGAAACAAATGCATCCACAACGCGTGACTGTTTCGTCCGGATTTTGGGTTGGAGGCATTATCGGACCATTTTTCTTCGAAAATGCGGCTGGTAACAATTGCCTGAGTAACAATTAATGGTGTTGGTGATCGTGACATGATAACCCAGTTTTTAGAGCCTAAATTTCAAGATATGGATGTGACCAACATGTGGTTTCAACAAGACGGTGCCACTTGCCATACAGCCAGAGAAAGAATTCAATTAGTGCATGAGTCATTTCCTAATCGTGTAATCGGCTGTTTTTGCGATCAGAATTGGACTTTTTTCTTTTGGGGTTTTTTTGAAGTCAAATGTCTATGCAAACAAGCCTACGACCACCAACGCCTTGAAAGAAGAAATTGGGAGGTGTATTAATGCAATTCAGACACATTTATGTGAAGCGTTCAAAGAAAATTTCAATAAAAGAGTACGTACTTGCCAGCAAAACCGTGGAGGCCATTTATTCGATGTGTTATTCTATACATAACCCCAATCTGTATACTCTATGAATAAATAAAAAATGTAAGCTTTCTAATTAAAAATCTTTATAATTATATTTTGCGTGAAGTATGGGACACCCTTTATATGTATGGTTCGTTTAATTAGGTTAATTATAAAATTAAGAAGTAGTCGAAGGGGCCAATTTTTTTGTCGATTCTGAATGACTTTCTCGGCACATAATGGAAATGTCTACTAATAAATTGTAATCCAGCCACTAACCACAAAATTTAAGCTTTGCATTTCTAAAATTGGGTCAAATTCAATTGCCAAAATCACATTAGTCTTGATAACTTCAGTGTCCATGCCATAGCACTCTAATACTTTAAGTTCATCGTCACAGATATTTCAAAGCCTAACTCTCTCCAATGCTTTGCATCATGTCTGTCGAAATCGCCTCCAGCATAGCGGTGAACTATCGAATTGTATTCACAATCAATACACAGTTTCATAGTGAAATTCAACTCGTCCGATTTCACAATGTAATCTGAACTTCAGTTCAATTGAACTCAGTTTAACTAAATTTAATGAATAGAATTTGGCAGTATTGTACAGTAGGTACTTAGCTTTTATATGACCTTTCCAAAATCGTTCTTTGTCTTTTCTTTCAAAGAACACGCAAAACAACGTCAAATGTTTGGGTTTTTGACAATAGGCAGTTTTGAAATTGAAATGTCAATGTGTCAAGTGATCTGATGTTTAAACAGAAGAATGCTGACAGTTTAAACTGCCACTTGGGCCTCAACCAACACGCTTCTCCAATTAGCACGATCTTCGGCTAACCTCCAGTTGCGCACACCAAGTTGGTTGAGGTCCGTTTCCACTTTTGCGCGCCACTTAAGGCGAAGTGGAATCGAAGACTTTACAGGCCGGAGCGTTGGTGTCCATTCGCTCTACATGTCCCAGCCATCTTAGACGACTGATGCGTACTTTTCTTATCAGGTCGATGTCGCTGTACAGCTCATAGAGTTTGCTGCTAAATCTCCTCCTCCAAAGCCCGTCAACGCAAACGGGACCGAAAATCAATCGAAGAATTTTGCGTTCGATGCGACCAAGGAGATCTTCATCCGTTTTTGATAACGTCTATAATTCTGCGCCAAAAAAGCAAGAGTGGGATGATGAGGGACTTATACAGAGTCTCCTTGGTGTTTTTCGACAAGGCCTTACCAATCAATTGGCTTCTTAGGCCGAAGTAGTAGCGGTTGGCATGTGTAATTCTTCGTTTGATTTCTGATCTGATGTTATTTTCAGAGTTAATAGCGGAGCCGAGGTATACAAAGTCCCGAACTACCTCAAAGTTGTCTATCGTGACGTTCTGTCCGATTTGTCGATGTTTTGTGTCCCATCTTGTTGACAGCAGATATTTTGTCTTGCCCTCATTCACGCACTAAACCCACAAAACAAAATTAGTATTTATTTTAAAATTGACAATTATTCGTTCGTCGCATATGCTTGACAATTTAATTGAAATTAATTAGCACGTACTTAACTTGTAATGTATTATTCAGTTAATTTCAAAGTTTGTCATAGATTGTATAAATGTAGTCCACCAACCTTTGCTTTTGTATAATGATATTTATTATGCTCTGACGTCATTAAGTACGCCTCTTATTTGCGTCATTTAAGTACAATTTTTTTTTTTTATTTGCAAATGAAATGTACATAGTTTTCCATATTGATTTGGTTAAATTTTGTATTTTTCTTGACTTAGATTGAGTTTCAACTGCGTTAAATATTTCACTTAGGCTTTTTTTCTGACATACAATGTGAGTGTTGAAAAGTTCAATCTTGAAACAACAGACATTTCTTTAATTTCACGATTTTTATCAATTGAAAATTTGTGATTTTTTTTCTTCTATTCACTCTGGAAGTAAAATAAAATGCCGCCAACATTAACCATCAGCAAAATATGTATTTCAATTGATTTCCTTTTGTTTCGCGACCAGATTTGCTGATTTCAAGTAATCTGGAAAACACACTTCTTGTTTACCAACATTATACTCTGAATGATTTAGAAGGGGATTTTTTTCTTATCATACAATTTGCGCGAAAAAATTTGTTATATTATAAATATTCAGTGTGCTTTGAACTCAATGTGTATCCCCGCCCGAGAATACACGTCTACATAATACACAAATATATTAAAAAAATATATATTAAAAATCCTCTCAAGATTCTATGGCGTCCTCTAATTGGTAAATGATTTTATTACCTTCCACAAGCCAACTATTTCTTTCAATTATTACACACAAAGGAACAATTATCTATGACTAAACTTGGTTATTATGTTTTAGGCAAACATAATAATTTTAATCAAATTGTAGACCAATTATTTATTTTGACACTTTAATGTCATTATCTTGTTCTGGATCAGAAAACCTAAGCTTAGCGTGAACAAAGCAACTGCCTTAAGTCCAGAATACTCAGAGGTCCGATCTGTGAAGATTACGTTTCTATGGCTCAGGCACAAATAATAATGAGATCATCAAACATAATGCCTATATGCTATGCCCATAAGTCTGAAAAGCTTCTAAACACACATGGGTAGGCAATATAATATCTTTGTATGTTTTTGATTGTATGTACATTTATTTTGAATTCTAAGAAAAGAGTTTTAAATGGTTGGAACTTGGAATGAAGGAACACGCATTACAATTATCAATTGTGTAAACAGAAATTTTATGTTCGTTCAAAATATATAGGTACAGTGAATTTAAAGATCCAGAACAAATTATATACCCTACTGTTCAAATGAACGAATATAGAAAAACAGGTTTTAACAGCGACATGCTTTGCGAAGTAATCCGTGAACTTTATTTCTGGTAACATGATGCGTTATAATGGGAACAAGTTTGATAGGAACATTAAAGTAGCTCGGTCCCTAGCTAGCTGCCTCCAGTTAGGTACGCACACCAAGATGGTTGATGTCACCCTCCAATTGTGCGCGCCACCTAAGGTTGGGTCTTTCTCTATTACGTTGTCCCTCATGGGTGCACTCAAAGACTCGTCGGGCTGGTGCGTCGATGTCCATACGCTCCACGTGCTCCATTGATCTTAGCCGTTGTATCTTTGGGATTTTGGCCAGGTTAACTTCGCTCTAGAGCACATAAAGCTCGTCGTAAAATCTTCTCATCCACACTCTATCGATACAAACTGGACCGAATATCATCGGAAGAATCTTTCTCTCAAAATATCCCAGGAGGTTTTCATCCGATTTCGACAGTGTCCATGCTTCTGCACCATACAGCAGGATTCTTGGTTCTATGTGAAAGGGCTTTACTTCTTAGATGTTTTTTTAGCCTAACGAAACAGCGATTGGCAATAGTGATTCTTCCTTTGATCTCTGCGCTGATGTCATTTTGCGAGGTAATAGTGGAGCCCAAGTAGACAAAGTCTTTAACTACTTCGAAGTTGTATCTGTCTATCGTGACGTTTTGTCCGAGTCATCGCTGCTGAGACTCCTTTCTCGTTGACAATGACAGCATATACTTTGTTTTGTCCTCATTTACAGCCAGACCCATCTTCGCTGCCTCCGTTTCAATGCTTGCAAACGCGCCATTGCCAGCTCGTTGAGATCTTCCGATAATGTCAATATTGTCAGGATATGCAAGCAATTGAACAGACTTCTGAAAAATTATACCTCTGATGTTGGCTTGTAAGTTTCGTACAATCTCCTTCAAGGATTATGTTAAAAAAGTTACACGATAGCGCGTCGCCTTGTCTAAAACCGTTTTCGACATCAAAGAGCTCGGTGATGTTTTTGCCGATTTTGACGGAGCAGCGAGATTTCTCCATCGTCATCCTGCACAGACGAGCCAGTTTGGCAGGAATGCCGGAGCGTGACATGGCTCTGTATAGCTCGTCCCTATATATGCTATCATAGGCGAATTGGGGTGACAATTCATATTTTGGGTCCTTTTTTCATTTTTCAGTTTGGGGTAAAATTTCATTATGAAATAAGACCACAAACGAAAAACGAAAACGTATGTGGGGGCATGCTGCCCTGCTTGGATTTACTGTCAGATTTGGGGCCTTATTTTATTTCTTTTTTTTTTTTTTTTTTTTTGGGCCTTATTTCATCGCAGCGGGGACCTTATTTCATATTTGAAATTGGGATATTATTTCATTATGAAAAATAACCCCAATTTTGGGGCCATTGGGGCCAAATTTCATGTAGCCTTTTCTAAGATCTGTCGAAGTGTGAAAATTTGGTCGATGGTAGACTTTTCTGACCTAAAACCGCACTGATATGGGCCGATCAGGTTGTTGGCGAAAGGGTTTAGGCGTTCACACAATCACCCCTATTGTCGTCGTCGTTTACGACTCTAAAAAAAAGCGACACGACTGTTTGGTATTGGCGACTGAAAATAAACGACTTTTGTCGCGGCGACGATCGACAAATGGCGTCTGAAATGTCAAAAAATGTGGATTGTATTTTTCGACGACGATCGTCGGTATTGCGTGAGGCGTTTTGTGACGACGTTTGTCGTGGAAATGATACATTTCTGTCGTCGACTATTTTGCGGACGACTGTGTGATAATGTGTTAAAAAAAGTATGTGTACTTAATTTTTAGTTAACAAAAAGACAATTATAGTTACTTTGCAGAATGGAGATAACAAATAAAAGGCAATTTCTACATTTAGTGAACGAAATGCAGAAAAATAGCAAAATCATTCACGAAGGCCTAACCAAACGTGATGTTAATCGGCAATGGGACGACATAGTCTTATCTCTGAATTGTCTTGGACCACCTTCGACTTCGATAGTTTAAAATACATTTAAAATCTGAAAATAATTGTTATTAACACAATGTATGCAATTTAAATTATTTCTATCACCCACTTAATGTCGGGCAAATCCAATGGATTGGATTTGGTTCGAATTTCCTTCCTTAACTTTACCAGCACTTTTTTCTGGTTTTCTTCTTCATCACTGCTTTCAAAAAACATGTCACACTATTCATTTTTGATTTGTTTTATTAAATAATTAACCAAGTCACAAACAAAACACCAGACCAAATATAAATTCGTCGACAGAAATGTCAAATCCCATGTGTCATAGTTTGTGGAATGTATGTGGGATGTGAGAGTTCAGAGAGTCGAGTCGTTTCAGTTACGCAATACCAAATTCCAAACGACTCGACACGACAAACGTCGCCAGTCATTTGCGACAGACGACGACGACAATAGGGGTGAATATCTCTGACAAGAATCTTAAATGCGACAGTAGTTGGCGCAGTTCAGAAAATTTCCTTTCTTATGATTTAGGAGATGCTCTTCACATTATTACTTACATTGTTTATTTTTATACCGTGTACCACACTGTGGTACATTCCATTTGTAACGCAAAGAAGGAGGCGTTGTAGGTATGACAAACTCTATATTAGTGCTCTTGATTTTACCCGGGTAATACCCATCTGAACAACTACCCGGATACCCGGGTACCTGGTAAATGCGGGTATTACCCAAGTTTGCGGGTACCCGGTAGTTTCGGGTAATGGGTACCCGGTAATTCCGGGTAATGGATATCCTAAATGCAGAAGTACCTGGAATTGAATATCGAGGTGTTATGAATGTTTTTCGAGCTACATCTATGTATACATATAATAAAATTGTAGATTTTTTGTTTGTTCCACTATCACGTAAGAACTACTAACCCGATTCGTATGGATCTTTTTGGAAAAGGTAGGCCTTATCATTATTTGGTTAAAATTGGACAAAGGTGCGTGGCACCGCCCATACAAAAAAAAAAACATTCAAAATCTCGAAAACCGCCGAATTGATGGTGTTGAAACTTACAGACAATCTTAGGTATTGGCCCAGGAGTATTGCTGTGAAGAAAAATAAAATAAATAAATAGGCGGCGCAACAGGCGGTAGACACCCAAGGCCTAGCTTCTCGCAACCATTCGTTTTGTGTGAGTTTCTATTTTTGGAATGAATGGAAGGGACCTACAATTTTATGCCGAGTCCGAACGGCTGAATTGAGAAGCTTTTTCATGACAGTCATACTCTCGGATGTTTGTCAGACGTTCGCGAGAGGTGGCGCAGTAGAAAAAACCTTAAGATGTAATTTGTGTTTTTCTGGGGATCGAACCTGGGATCCCTCGCACAGTAGTCCAACAAACAAAAAAAATTGCTGTGAATATTGGTCAAAATTGGACAAAAGGGCTAGGCACCGCCAATACAACAAAAACATTAAATATCCATTAGTTCGACCACCACCTAATCGATTGAGTTACAATTTTTGGACAATCTTAGGTGTTGGCCTGGGAGTGTTCACTTTTCTTCGACAGTCATGGCCATGGGAGCCAAAGTTTTTAAAATTTGTAACATTGATATGCATTGTCCTGATAGACAAGAATACTATCTAGGCAATACGATTCCTGGAAATTTTGACTTTATAAATTTTTATTTTTTTATGCAATTTTTATCCTTGAGAAATTTCCTAAAAATTATGGCAACTTTTTTACGTACGATCAACAGAAGTTATAGAAAAAAGCCATATTTTGTCAGACAAAAATGGTCAAAAATGAGTTTTGTTAAAATCGTATACATAAGTATATGTGGGTATCTACTACTGTTTTCGAGAAAGATCCAATTTTCAAAAGTACCGTTGTTGCACATTTTAGCGAGAAACATAGTATGCAGTCATTTTGAGCATGCTTACATTAACTGAACTATCAATTTTCGTTCAAATCGTTAAAACCATTTTCCATAAAATCGAAATTCTAAAATTAATTTGTTTCGTAAAATTTGTATATATGGTTTTTTGGTTATGCTTACTTACTTATCGGGCTCCCGACCCGGGCTAGCATAACCAAAAAAAAAACGAAGTTTGAAACAAATCCGATCAAGCATTTAGGCTGCAGGCCTATGGGACAGACAGACATACGGACGGACAGATTTGCGAGACAAACTTTTTTGAGTTCCCCCATCATCGTAATATCAGAATTGATTAAAATCGCGCGTTCGAAATTTTGTACGAAAAGAATACATAGGTACATGTAGGTATCTACCTTTCTCTTAATACGTAAGTATACGAGAAAGTTCAAAGTTATAGAATTTACTAGCATAGCCCGTGCACACTTCGTGGTGCAAAATTATGGGCAGTGCCACGCCCGGCCCCTTTGTCCAATTTAGATCAAACCATCATTACAACCATCTCGAGCCAATATCTCTTAAAAATTGAGCTAAATCGGTGCAAAACTTTTCGAGTTTTTGAAGCATACACAAACCAACATAACATTTTTATATAAGTAGCTATGCATATTTGTTTTAAATTTAAGTACATATGCACGCAAATTTGAACCAACATACGCAATTGCGGGACACACTTTTTTATACTTCTGACTGCGGTATACGAAAATGCTAAAAATACGTACGAAAATGTTATTTGTAAACGTGCTTGGAGATAAAAAAAACTATGCGGGTACCCGAAAAAACTTGGGTACCCGAAAAGGAGCGGGTACCCGAAAAAACGGGTATCCGGAGTAATCGGGTACCCGAAATTTTGGTACCCGGGAAATACCCGCAAATCTCGGGTACCCGGGTACCTGGGTAGAACCCGGGTATGCGGGTATCAAGAGCTCTACTCTATATATTTATTGATCAGCATCACTTTCTTAGTCGATCTAGCGATGTCCGTCTGTCCACACGATTACGGCCGTGATTTAAGAGCTATCGACTTGGAATTTGGTACGTAAGCTTTTATCCACCAAACTGAGGCATATTTTTAACAATAATATAGTACCGGATATTTGAGCTTTGGCATAGTCGAAGATGAGTTTTTTCTTAAAACTAGACAATTTAAGTTTAGTTTTTTCATAAAAACTAGCTGCACAAAAAAAAAATTCTCTGGAAAAAGGGAAGAATTCCCGCGACCAATAAAAAGTGGCTAAAGTTGTTTTGTTTACGCTACTCTATATCGATTTATTTGTTTGTTTATTTCTCTGCTTTAATACATCGTAAACAATTGAGTGGAATATTATCCTTGGAGAAATCAAGTAGTCAAGAAAAGTATAAGGGTGCAGTATGTGTTATGAATTCGCAAACACGATGCTGTCTTATTGACTGCAGTGCAAAAAAAAAGTTTCTATACAACTATACTTACCACCGTTTTCTTAATTGGAAAATCAACTACCACAAAATAATGAAAAAGCGTTTTCTTTTTTCACGCAAATATCTGACAAAAGATTTAACTACTTCGAGAAAGCTTCTGACGAATTGGACAACTGCGTAGCCCCAAACTAATAAATCTGTTGATTAAAAAATTGACCAACAAAATTGACATGAATGAACACATTTCTTGTTTGTCCATGATCTAATTAGTATAGTTTCACATGAAATTATGCTCCATTGGGTCAATAACTCCCACTGGCTTAAGGTGTGACACTGGCCTTCTGAGGTAATCCCTTGAAGTAATTTAGGAAATTGACGTTCGTCAGACATTTCCCCACTAATTGCCGGCTAATGGAAATGGAAAGAATTCCCGAGAGGCCATCTAATTTATGCGCCGACCTATTCAAGAGTCATAAACACCCATAATAGACACATGAACCACTCAAAGCATCTCCTTGTGATTTATTTAAGTGAAATACCGAAAATAGTTAGATATGTACCCTCCTAACTGGGTGAAGTGCACCTAATGGACTGCGACTACGACAATAATAACAATGACGACGACGCTACAATAGCCAACTTCCAGAAAATAACCACAAAATACTTGTCACCAAGCCGCACCACTTGTGCGACTCACTGCATGAGCGGTATTATTCTTCTTACTACGCATCAGGGGATGTTTTTTTTTTTTTTTCTCATATGTTCTCGCACTTCAGCCTATAAAAATAGGTTTCCCCAATCTTCACCCCTCTTTCAACAAAAGATGAAAAATACTTAGCTATTCAGATCTTGAATGGATACTTGTGTGGTATGTATCTTTTCTGGAGAAAGAGGCAGAAGCGAATAAAGAGCTTAACCGACTGAACAAAAGTCTCAACAACAAGACCGAAATATACGACGGCATAAGAACTTTCAAAGATTATAACTATCACATCGGTACCACCCACCACCCGACAACAAGAAAATTATTCAACTTTAACTACTTCTATGCACTTTGACTGCCACTTAACTACTGAACTCCACTACTATAGTAGCAGATACGACGAGTACGGCTACAGATGCGGTAGTGTGCCCTATAGATTAGTACGTGAGTATACTATATCTATCTGAAATCTCTTCTTCTTCAAGTAATAAAAATGTCTGTTCAATTGAATAAGGCTGATACTCGACTGGGTGGGGGGATGAAGAAGAAAAGGATCGGATCGGTAGGTGCGGATTTTCATTCATACTGGATGGGGGATGGGGAATGGGACAAGAACAGATTAGGGGTCGTTTTTGTTTGCGGATTGGGGTTGGGTATAGATTGTTGAAAGTTTAAGCACCACATAAGCACATTGCAATCTTTTTAAATTTTTTACTTTTTTTATTGTTATGCGAGTTGGGTGTAGGTACATATATTTTATGATTTTTATCGATTCATTAAGACTGGTTGTAAAATTTTAAATCAATTTTATACAAGTTTATTTTCCTAACCATATGCTGAGAGTCTGCTTTAGCTAAACACATTATCTGAAGAGGCATGGTATTATTTTGTATGATTTTGGGGAGAAATCTTATCGTTAGCGTTTTTATGTCAGATATCTACTCGAACTCGTATAGAATATGTTATACGATTGGGCAATGCGGATAAGATTAATAAAGTCTAGTTGTCAGAGACACACATGTGTGTTTGCCAAGTTGTGGTGGTATAGCCGAATGCGAGATGTTGATAACCTAATAATGGAAACTGGACAAATACTGATTGAATGAGTGTATTAAATGTAGGTTTTATAGTGTTTAATGGATATAGCACAATTATTACTCATGAGTGCATTTCAATGTGCGGGATTTGGTCCATTAAGAAACAGTTACAACAGTTGTATCCCATATTGAAATTATTTGTTTATTTTTGCGGTTGTTTAACCATCATGCAAATAGACGATTGATTGCAATATAATTGATTGAAATTACATAATGCGGATACAGCTCAGGACAATTATGTATAATATTACGAATGAAATATCCATAACACCAGGATAGTCATTATTTTAATACCTACTGCAGTTAAATTTAAAACCGCAGCAGCTACGCACTTCATTGCTGAACCACAAGCTAATAAGTTCATTTATGCCGGTATGTGTGGTAGATATACAAGTTATTGCCGAAACACCTCCTTTTTGTACCAGATTTTATTAATACAGATTGAGCTGTTTCGCACTCACATCATCACCATATTATAACTCTATGGATCTTCTACCTTCTAATTAAATAATAGCCGGTTTTACAGTGCAAGTTTAAACTCAGGTTTAGTTAAACTCGCAGGCAAGTTTAAACGGCGTACTTAAACCGTGAGTGTATTACAGTGAAATTCGAAAGAATTTTGTACGCCACTGTAAACGTAGATCTCATGTGTATTTGAAATTTCCACCAGTTTTATTTATTGTGTCAGTTTGGAAATTTGAAAGTTTTTGATGGCGCTACAAAGCGTGGTGGTCCTAGGCCTTACTTATTATGCTCCTCCATCAGCCGGCTCGATATCTAGTCTGCCTTCTTCAATTTCGCACTCCAAGCAGTCGGAGGTCTCCTTCTACCTGGTTCGTAGGACTTACAGCTCGAATACAGAAAGGGCGCCTCCATCCGACTGGATAAGGGTCCATGCTCATTGCTCATTCACCATATAGCAGGACTGGAGATGACGAGTGTTTTGTATAGCAACTCAGGGCTTTGGCTTTGGCTGTATAATGGAGCCCGATGAAGTACTCAACCCTAAGAAGAAGGTAAGCTAGCTCATCTTCTGCAAGCTCTAGGCAAACCACAATGCATCTTTCTCTAGGTTTGGGATAAACTCCAAGTGGACCTAAACTGGAGTGGCCGTTTGCAGACTCCCGCTGGAGAGGAACTTATCAGCAAGCTGGCAAACTGAAACATAATGTGAACCCGGATGGCCAATGTGTAGCTAAGCTTTGCATGCAATTAGTATAATATTTATAGCTAAGGCAATATTGTTTGCGACAGTTTCCGAAGCCTGCTAATAAAGTGACATAAGTTGTTGCACTTGTGAAATGGAAGTGGTGCATTTTGTGTTGTAATTTTTGATTACACTTGAAAGTTGACGAGTACCGGCTGCAATCGGTTTTGCTACACCGCTCTATTGTATTAGACGGTATACAAGCATTTCTAGAAACAGTGGAGTACAATCAAGGATAAGGGCTTGCACTTGCACGGAAAATAAACTCAGTTTAAACCCCCATCCATGTCCGGTTAAGTTAAACTCGGTTTAAACTCTCGATTAAGTTTAAACTAGCACTGTAATACACCTTTTCATGTTAAACGTCGGTTTAAACTTGATATCTGGTTAAACGGAGTTTAAAGTTGCACTAACCGGCTATAAAACATTTCCGTCATGAAACGTTGATTGTTTTCCTCAATTTGCGAGATGCGCTCTAAAGGCAAGTGACAAAGAACAGAAACAGAATCCCATATATTTGCAATAGAAGCAGAATTAGGAACAGAACATTGTTTGATGATAGAACGTAAACAAGACTATATTGATTGCTTCTGTTACTGCCAGTGACAGAAATTCGAATTTATCGTGGGAGGGAGATTTTTTTGTTTGCATCTGTCATCTGGCTACCTCTTTTAGCTACCTAAATTTGCAAATTCGACTACTAGACGAAAAACATGTTTTTATTGGACATAATTTCATGATAGCGTTTGACAGAATAGACGGCATCCATGTTTTTCTGAATTTGTTTAATTTTTGTTACAAATTTTACAAACTTTGGCTCATATGACTTTCGACCAATTGCGTTTGCTATGTCTTTTTGTCGTATGGGAGGCGCCACGCCCCTTTGTCCAATTTTGACCAAAATTCACAAAAACACTCCTGTGTCAATACTTAAGATTGTCTCTAACTTTGAACTCAATCGATTCTGCGGTTTTCGAGATATATAGAATTTTGTATTTTTTTGTATGGGAGGTGCCTACGCCCCTATAACTCATGAACCAAAACACATACAAAAACCATATATACATATAAACCTTCGCATTAACGTCGACTTTTATGAGAAATTTCCAAAATCAAAATCGGTTCACGCCTTACAGAGAACAGCAATTACAAACACAATACAACTTATTCTAAATTTCATATTTATCACTATTTGAAAGAACATTTCATTTCAAAAAATCAAGTAAAGCAAATATTTGTAGAAAATTGTTAGTATTTGGATAGCTCTATATTTTGAGGAATTATGTATTTTTCTTGACCCAGTCAAATTAAATTTTACAAAATATTCTCTACAAACTTTTGCCAACATTGTAGTCTACTGAAAGCCATTTTTAGTGTACACTTCAATTTTAACGAATCCGCACGATAGTAATAGACTGAAATTCGACAAAATGTCCCAATAGAAATTGTCATGGTCAATTCCAAACAAGCGAGAATCGTTGTTACTCCTCGCTTCTCCACTCAGTAATTTTTTCCGTAAAAGTTTCGCTATTATGAGCTTCACTAAATTTAAAGTGAACTGAAAAAAAAAAAAGATTTTATTACCAAAGCCAAATGTCTGCACCGTATACTCTGTCTTCTAAATCAGTATACAATGTCATAAAAGAAACCATGAAGTATATTTTCCAGATAATCACTGTTTTGGGTTAACTTTTCACATCATCATAACTCAACTATGTCAACACTCCACATCAAATCAATATTAGCCCGAATAAAACTTCCAGCTTTTCCATATAATAATAGTTTGCAAAACAAAACAAGATTAATGTCAATGAAAATTATGTTTACCCTCATTTATACTCATTCACCCGTCAATAAATGACATCGTTCATAATAATATTCCGAAAACTTGTCAAATATTCTACCACATGGGCACTTCACAAAAAAGAACCACTTGACTTTTTGAAACAACATCGCATCGCATACAAATCGTAGGCAAAGTCAAACAAAAACTAAAGTCAGCTAAAAAAGAAAAAAGAAAGCAAGTCCAAATCTCAGCATATCTTCATAATATTTTCCATCGACGAAAAAAGAGCAAGCCCAAAAACTTTCGAGTATTATGAAAATTTCCAAATGGAAAACATGTCAATGTGCCATTTTTTTTTTGCAAGTTTACACCTCCTCTGCGAAAGAAGGCCTTAAACAGAAGTTTTAGTTTATAAAATAAAATAGAACCAAAAAGACTGAGCGACAAAAATAGTATAATAGAGATAACTTTTCCTGCTTTCAACAGATTAAGTTCAGAAAAACGATGGCACTCTTCTTCCGGTTGTACAGACTTGTTTGCCTCTTCTCATTCGGCATAAGTCATTGTCCTTAAGCACTCTGACATATATATTTTTTTTTTGCAGATTTGGCAGTTCCTTTTGTGTACAACCAATCGGTGAACCACGACCACGAGTGAGACTGAGAACTAATCCCTAAAAGAAACTTTATCCTTATACGAATTTCAAGAATTGCGGTTTCAATTGCGCCAGGAAGTTTTCCGGCACACACGCACCTTTGTTTTGTATTTGTCCTTCTGTCGCCATACATATAATGGAGGAACATTCCTTCGATTTGAAGTTAATATAGAATTGACTGCATTTCGCAAACTTCCTCAAACCTCGGCACCTTTTGGCGTCCTTCAAATACTCACTCAGTTCCAATGCAGAGAACAACCTTGACATACTGAGTGCTGCCTTTGGGGTGGTGGCACTGTTTTGTGTTGTTAGCCCCCCTCGCATTCACCACATGCAACTTTTCTTAGTCATTATTCCATTCAATTGAGGATGGGGAGCAGTGGCTTAACATGCTTCGTATTGGTACTAACTGCCAACTGCATTCATTGACTTTTCAATGAGGATCAGAACACGGACTATATGTAGCACAAAACAACAGTACACACTACACATACGATTCGGGTTCAACTGGACTATTTGGACACTCGGAGTGCTTACTTAAAGAGTGGGCTTGGGCTGAGAGAAATATCTGAAATTGTCGTCTCTAGTAGTGTGGGGGGTTAAGTGTGCAGTACGATTCATATCGGTGCCAAATTATTCGAATTTCTTAATTGTATTGTGTCGCCGTGCTGGGAATGGAAGACCGACCATGTTCCTTACCCACAGTTGTACTCCGATCAAATTGAAGGATATCAAATGAATGTCAAATTAAATTTCAGACTCTCCCTGTAACGATGAGATGAGCACGATGACAACTTGCCGAGAATAGCCAGAGGCCCTTGGGGATATTTGGTGCAAGCTGTTCTCTGCGACCCACAACGAAATCCTCTCGACATTTTTGTTGATGTGTACAGTTTGGCGCATAGAATATAATAATTGGTGGACCTCTTTATTCAGACCAATGGAGCATCTCTTGGGGTTCGTTAGCTTTTGCACATTTCTCTCTGTCGTCGTCTTCCAGAATGGGTAGACGTTTGTGTTAGATGAACTTGTTTCAGCTTCCTTCCGCTGTACAGAAAGAAGCAGCAGAAGTGCAAGCAGCATCGCAGTGCAATCCATTATACTACTTGGGCCCGACAAAGACATCAAGGAGATGCTGTTGATGTGAAAACAGGAAACAAGAAGGATTTAATTAATGCTTTTTGTTGCAATATCATCGTTTGATGGGTTTATAAGAGGCCATAATTGGGCTTATGGGTTAGGACAGAATTGTAGTATGCGGCAGATTGTAATAAATTATTTAGAAATTTTAAGAAAATAATTTATTCAACCTTCAAACGTTGGGGACTTTTCGCGCGAAAGGCATATGGTTAATTCACGGCAATGTGCCTGCTGGCAGAACACGTACTGTATGAAACGTGCTTCACGCAGAATAAAAAGGAAATAGTGTCATAAAAACGTTGGGCACTTGGCGCCGCTTCATAGTTCTTTTGAAAAGTATGGAGTATATTTTGCATGCGTATTAAAGTAGACAGTTTTTATGCAATGCAGTTGCGAAATAGAAGGATGAAAAAAAAAGAAGGTGGGACCGATTTTGTGGTTTGAAATTCCGGAATGGATTGGAATTTCAATTTCAACATTTACTCCGTGAGTGGTGTTCTAATTAGTTGCTGTCTTTCTTAATATTTGTTTTTGTTGTTCGGGGGTAAATTTGCGGACCAAAACTAGGAATATAACTCAAAAAAAATGGCGTAAAAGGTCCATAAAGAACTCTACAGACCTGATGGCTTCTCAAAACCATTAATTATGTCGTTTCTAAACGGCTGAAACGCTGGGATGTTTGTAAGACGGTCGAGACGCAATGAACAAACACTTTAAGGTGCGGGAAGTTTTCAAAAAAGTGTAATACATTTTTTGCAGAGTATATATTTGTTTGTATTAAAACCTAACTCCATTTAATGAGTTTACCAAAATTGTATTAAAATTACGTTCGAAGCACAAGTTTACTAAAGTCCCCCAACCGGAACGATACGTTTGACCGTAAACCTTTAGCCCATATTCAATGCAAACACAGCATTTCGAAGTTGACCGTAACATAAAAGCCTGTGCCCCCAATACAATTATGGTCTTTTATTTTACGGGTTTTTGGATTGCAGGCAAACGTACCCAACCCATTAGATACAGAGGTGAAGGAGTGACTGACAAATGTACTGAACTAGCGAGGTATCCGTTTTTTTCGGATCGCAGCGCCACCTACCGTGTTCAATTGTGAATCCAAACCATCCTTAGACTCATTCAAACACACACACAACATTTCATTAAAATCGGTCCAGCTGTTTAGGAGGAGTTCGGTTACAAACACGTATACAGAAGAATTATATATATAAAGATATGAGCTAGAGTTCTGGTGCAAATGCTGAAATGTTAGTTTTTTTTTATATGGAGTTCGGCATACTGCTAGCCATCTAGCGGTCAATGGAACGCGGCCATTATTTGTATTTGTTGCTTAAATTTGTGTTTTAAGAGGAAAAGTAAAAGAAACCCCCGATGTAGCTCGAAACAACATCATGTCAAATAAACGTGTCGTCGCATTTTAATTATTCTTTCCGAAGACGGATACCTCGATTGTAATTTGAGCCTCCGACGGAGTATGCATTGCGGACAATTCTCCGTTCCGACGGATAATCCCTAATTCCTTGACTGAACATTCAATTGACATTTCATATGTCACGTCAGACGATTTCTCTAGTAATTTTAACTTAGAAATTGTAGTAGATTGAGGGGTCGGCACAGGCACAGTAGATAGTTTTTTTGACACGCTGGACGAAGTAAGATGCGTTGCCGTTTTGTGTACGTTTCGAGTATCTGGAAAGTTTTAACCAGCAGGTACCTACTACATACCTACATTTTTGTTTCTGGTTGGAAACAAATTCCTTATTTACCAATAGCCCTAATAATAAAACGATTTCTTGGCTAACATTGTAGACGTATTTCTATACGAATAACCGCTTTTTTTATAGTATTTCTTTATCATACAAAATTACAAATAGGGATCTGTGGTTAATGTATTGGACTAGAGGAGTCACCGGTTCAACTGCGCCGTGTTGGTTCATAAAATGTTGACAACTAGTACTCGTAACTTAAATGACCCTTCAGAGCAAAAACTATATATTTTTTCGCATATATCCTGCTTTAGTGTTAAAAATACATAGTCGTCAAAAAAAACTCGTATCTCTGATTACCAATTATCCTCCATCATGCTCCATAAACTTCATGAGGGTTTCACTCTTTTCCAATCCATTTCCATTAAATTATACTCGTAAAATTACATCCAAAGATTCCTCAATTTTATTACAGACAGCGAACGAAATTTGAATAGAATGAACTCTGTCAGGCGCCAGTACCAATTTCAAATCCTAAATTCCCATTTTCATATCGCATAGCTATACCCGAGATAGTTATGATAACAAAATTAATGACCAGATAACTCATACCACAACAAAATATTATTCCTTCCTTGCGATCCATCTGTCCCAACGTTTCGTCATTACTTCCAACCACTGGATACCTAAAAACCTCTATACAAACAAAAAAATACATAATCTCCAACTTGCGCCCCTAGATGTCATCGTATACAAAAAATAATTTGTCGCAGAATCATTAAAACTCGACTTTCACACCTCATCCACTTTTGCTATTTGCCTGCAACTTACGTGAATCCATTCATTTATTTACACCCCATGTAACAAATCTCCAGTTCTGTTCTCTCCTCGACACCGGTGTGTCGCTTCAACTTTTAGTGGCAAGGCAACCCCTCTAGGGGGATTATCATTTGTTCCATGCTCTGACTATATGACCCCCATCCATTTCCAGGGCGCACATCTAGTTATTTTGCAATTTACGCGAATTTATGAACAGCTTTGGGAAAGTTATAGTTTTGTCATGCTGCATTCAATTGTTTCACATTTGCATCCATAAAAATGTGTAAATGGAAACGAAGGACTTTTCCTGGCTTTTCTTATAGATGACAAACCGCACATGGTATTAACGAGGAGGCAACAAAAGGAGATGAACAAAAAATTAACAATTCTAATGTCACGAACACTTGGGAAATTAGATTCAATGTCAATTGCTGCAGAGGTAGATAGTACAGCGTTCAGGGCAAAAAGTGAAAATAATAACCTACCTTATTTCCTCGCACATCATTGGGTTCTCGTAAAACTGGCAGAGTGTGAAGCAGATATACAAAATGTGACTAAACTTGGTATTTGTTTGCGTTTCTAGGATCCTTGCGAAATCTCTCGAAGCGATTGTCTAATGTTTTATTATGTTCGTTATTTAAAATCCCCTCAAGTGTGAAATAAGTTGCGAAATTGCTGTGTTCATGGCATTCAGAGTGTCTTTGGCTTCTTAGGTTGGAGGTTAGCAAAAAAAAAAACAGGAAAATATCGAAGAGAAAAAGTCAAATTATGTAATCGTAACAGTAACTTTGTTAGGGAAAAATACTAAAAGCTTAGTGCTGACCCTGAATTCGATTGAGTAGGTAAGGAAGGACATTTAAAACATTTGCGCGCGATATGTGATTTTGTAATAACACTCTATGGTGAATCAGGGTAAAATGAACTGACTTATAAAAGGACTTGAGGTCCGTTTGTCATTAAATCAAAGTTCGTACTATAAAAAAAATGTGGGAAAGAGGCAAACGACATAAGAGACAAGAATCTAGTTTAGTAAATCTGACAGCTCTATAACTTCATGTTACTGAGTATTCATTGGGAAGAACTGGTCACGTTTTCTCAGTTGACGTTTATGTCCGCAACACCGACAAATCAAGTCAATCAAAAAAAAATGTATCGACTTACTAAGTTGACATCTATATCCTATATGTGCCAACATGTGTTCGGAGAACTCAGTTTTGACATTTATATTGGGTCATCGGAGAAGATAGGAGAGCGCAATTTGACATTTCTATTGCCCTGACGTGTAGAGCAGAACAAAAAATACAATTGTCAATAAGTGACATACCAACAGTTCAAGTTAGTTTTCGCGTTCAGGTAAATTTGAATACAGACAATTCAAGTCGACTTACGATGACTAGATTCTTGAATGCGGCCAATCTGTACCGGCTCTGCGAAATAAGGCTCCAATGAAATAAGGCCCCAAAAAATTATACAGGAAACAACAACAACGATTTTTAATAAAATTTCGGGTGTTATTTCCTTTTATGGGCTTTATTTCCTAATGAAAATTGGGGTTTGTTTTTACCTCAAATTTGGGATCTTATTTCATTTTGGGGCCTTATTTCTTGCAGCCATCTGTACCATCGCGGACGTAATCTGTGATGTAACCCGACAAGTGTGACAGCTAGAACTTCAACTATACAACAACTTTGTTCTGCTAAATTACTTCATTATCATTCTGAATCATATCGAGTTCCATTGACCGCAATACTTCTAGCGCCAGTGGCAAAGTGACATTTGATATTCATTATTTTGTGTTTTTTCCTGACAATTTTAAGATTGGACGTTTAAAATTATTTAAAAAAAAATGTTTGAATTCTTATTTTATTACCTTATTTCCAATTTGACGTTTTCACTTCCACTTTTGCTTATTAATGGGGGCGTTCCATTGACCGCTAGACGTCTAGCACATAATATGCCTGATAAAGGAACGTTGCCGCTAGATCTCTAGCGCCAGCGTCAAAGTGACATTTGACATTCATTATTTTGTGTTCTTTCTGACAATTTTAAAATTGGATGTTGGACGTTTATAATATTTTAGACGTTTAGAAGTTTGAAAAAAAAAATGCAGGTTTGAACTCCAATTTGACGTCTATACTTCAACTTTCGCTTGGTTTTTTATTGTATCAATTTTAGACTTTTGATAGATTTGTTTGGCAGATCGTCATTTTTTTCGATCTAGCTCTAATAAGTAATTTAGGGCAAATGCAGAAATGCATTTTTTTGTTGAGTTTGACATACCGCTAGTCATATAGCGGAAAATGGAACGCAACCAAGGTTTTTAATTATTGCTTGTGGAAATCCACAGCATTTATATCTGTTAATACATTTCTTCGATCAGAGGCTGTAGGTGATTAATGAAAGAAATCATACCTCCAGATCATCTAAGCTCCTTCATTACAAACACACGCTCTATGGACACCTCGCAGGTCGCAGCGTCCTCTCAATGATGAAAAGGAGTAGGTATAGGTTCACGAATCGCAGCTATTGTACAACTGTTTAATAATGGTGGCGATGTTTAATGAGTCATCGCCATTTCTATGTATCAGCAATTATTTACGCTGTTGTTGTTGTTTAAAGTTACTCTAGGTGTAAGAAACACATGTCCTTTAGTGATACCATATTAATCGACAGCCACATAGTATATACGGCAAATGCTGCACTCTTTAACCCGATTCCATAGCAATCGTTTCTAGCCTGCTCTTGACCTGACAGCATGTCTGCCTCCCTCCATAATTCTCCGATTAGTGACACTCATAAAATACAAATTGACAATAAAATCCTGAATACGGTCATATTCATAATATGCGAAATCAGAATTCATTTCTCAGGGAGAGGTGACACAGGTCAGGGTGGTGAGTCAAATGCTGCAACCAGCATGGTGCCAACTCAACTATTCGCAATAATGAACTGGAAAACCAAAAACAAAAACAATATGGTGGGGAAAATCTCGTTGTCACTCTTTCACTGTTAATTGGGGCGCAAAGACGCGACCATTTTTTCCGTCAATTTCCTATATCCCGTAACCCGTACGCTAACTTGGTTTGCCATGCCTTGCCTACTGACATAGTAGTCATTTCCGCGAGAGTGAGATGAGAAAGCGAAAAATGAACTTCTACAACGTTGCGAGAAATGTTTCTACCCCCCAACCACCCCGATGATGGTGGCGAATGGCGAATGGCGATAATTATGCCGTCGATGGGTGCCACCGTGATTTCCAAGCCGCGAGCATGACATTAAAAAGTTCAGTCAACTTTTTTTCCCACTTACATTCACACATTTGTCCCGCTCTGCGTCCCAAAAGAGTCAAAGACGAAACTGGTATTGGTGGATTGGATGGTAGAGTCATTGCCATAGCACTAGCAGCTCACATAATGCTGGGCATGACATCGTCGTTGAGTCGTTGTAGTCATCATGAGCGAACAATCAATGTAGTCGGATCTTTAGACTTTCACTTTTTACGCTAAATTGGCGCGCATAGTCGTTTATTGCAAATTACATTTGCACTATGATATCTGTATACTACAGCACGAGGATTTCAGTGTAGCTGTGGATGGTAGCAACGTGGCTATATTGTAGTTGTAATGTGCAGACTGGGATTTGTATACGGTTTATTATTGCCGAGTCTTTTAGGTCAAAATGTAATCCAGTGGATTGCCGACATTAGACAACGACTATAGACGGTTATGTAGTTTTTACATAGAGAGAGAGAGAGAGAGAGAGGAGGAAACGGAAGCGTTCACAAAATTTATTTGTTTTCGGAGATGTGGCAATTTAAATTGCCTGATGTGCAGTTGTTTTTGAGTAAACCTAGCAGTAAGCGACTTTTAATTATTATTAAACTAATACCATGGGACTCTGTAACTTGCCTGTTAGTTTGTGTAATTTATGAAATTGGCTAGATATCATGTTGCATCGTCGAAAGTAGATGAAACTGTAAACATGCAATGCTATTCACGACAAATAGTTAAAGCCTCAAAATATATCTATGTACGTGTGTCTCGTGGAAGCTTGATTGTGAAAGGAATTCATTTTGTTACTTCATTCATGCATAGTCACGAGTACGAACACCTGGCGGTGTTGCACAATGCGGCATCGAACTCATATTTTTATTTCGTGACTTCCGACTATCTGAATTATACGATAGCAACTGTCAAAATATTTAAAAGCTCCAGATGATATTTCATAAAGAGCTTTTGGTTTAAGCAGTCTTAATGGACGGATACTTCTATTCCGAGTCGTTTTTCTTACATCTTATTTCCACGAGCCACAATTTGACTACCTTAATTGCAGCATCAATGTGATGCTTGTTGCACTTTTCTTTTCTCCCATTAGCTATGGAGAAATTAACAACACCAATGACATGCTAACGGCTAACGGCTGTAAAATTGATGTTTCCTACTGGATACAATCCACTTTGTTGCAAATAAGAAATAGTTTAGTTCCCTCAATTGGAACGTATGTCAATTGGGCTAAATAATTATATTCGAATAATTTTCTGACACTTATAAAAATGTTGAAAGAGAAATTCACAATAGGGCAATAGGCATGTGAAATCTCAAATCGAAATTTAAAATGCCAAACTAAAAACAAAATGGTTGTTGTTTCCATGAATTTGACATTTGAAGTGCGGAATATGCATAGTTTCCGTTGTTTCCATAAATTTATCGTTTCAGGTTTGGTTTTTAAACTGGCAATACTATTTCTAGTCGATTTGACAGTTGAAAGTTGATTTGTGGTTAGTAACGTTTTGCCATTTTACGATGAATATATAGATTAACGTCAGAAAAATGCGGCAAATGGAGCAAACTTATTTTGAAAACCATGGTTCGGTTCGCCAAACTTATCATGCGTTACGTCCATTTTACAGTCGACATAATCGTCCATCTGAGCAAGTTATTCGGAACACGATAAATCGTTTTCGCACCACGTACACGTAATGGACCTGTGAACTGGCCTCCACGATCCTGTGATCTCACCCCTTACTTTACTTTCTTTGGGGGTATGTGAAGTCACTAGTCTATGCCGATTAACCAAAGACTTTGGACGATTTGGACGTCATCATTTGCCGTGTTATTGCGGATATGCGGCACCATTGCTCGATAAAGTTCATTCGAAATCATTTTTAAACAGTAATGGCATCAAATTATCTATTAAATAAAGCTAATATCATAGAAGGGCGCAGTAGCGCAGTGGTTAGTGTGCTGGACTACTGTGCGAGGGATCCCATGTTCGATCCCCGGAAAAACACAAATTTCATCTTAAGGTTTTTTCTACTGCGCTACCTCTCGCGAACGTCTGACAAACATCCGAGAGTATGACTGTCCTGAAAAAGCTTCTCAATTCAGCCGTTCGGACTCGGCATAAAATGGTAGGTCCCTTCCATTCGCCCCAAAAATTGAAACTGACACAAAACGAATGGTTGCGAGAAGCTAGGCCTTGGGTATCTACCGCCTGTTGCGCCACCTATTTATTTATTTTTTTAATATCATAGACATTAACATAATCTAGCGTTTTATTTCATACTACCAATGACCGCGGGTCCGCCCGCCGTGCCGGCATAGATTTATGAGTATAATGACAAGTTGAGGGTAGTAAGGTCAAAATAGAAATGTTTTCATCCCCTTTTTTCCAACTCTTATAGGACGAATTTTGAAAAACAATGAATGAGGCATGTAATAATTTTGACTTATCCATAACCATACAAACTTTCAAGTTCATGCGGTTCGTGAGACCCCCCTTATCCCCGCGAACCCTTTACTCCTGAACAATTATAAAAAAAAAATTAAAATCGGAGAATGGTTCTCGAGTTATGGAGGGACGAACAGACGGACGTTGCATTTTATATAGTAGTATGGATATGGATTGAATTTGTATACCTCTAAAAAAAACATCCTTTATATGAACGACTAGCTTTTACTCGCTTCTATGTTACAAAACTTCTGACTATAGTAAAAAAAAACCCATTCCTATGAGCTAATATCCACTTTGCAATATTCTAGAGAACAAAACCACTCAATAAAAGAACAAGGCATTAGATATTCATCCGTCACGTTTCGCAATCAAAATCATTAAACACAAAATTCCCCCAACTGTTATTTATTTAGCTATACTACAGTCAACCCCTTGAGTGTGAACGACTTGAACAAATTAACTTGTGCACAAAAAGACAAAGTGTTGAGAACTCTTCAAATTCCAAAAGTCAAATAACTAAAGCACTAAATGGAATACTTCCACACATTGTCGGAAACTTCAATTGAAGTTTAAGATTTACAAAATCAAAGCCAAATACTCGTAAGCAGGGTGCACTGTTTCTGCATGCAGCAAATCGAGCGTTTCAACCCATATTTGATTACTACCAAGAAAACTTCCTCAGCAGTGTATAACTTTGTTAAGGCATTAAATTCCCGTATACTTAATTATCCCCGACTATATTCACATAACCTACTATCAACTTTTTCCTCTCTCTCTCTCTATTCCAATCAAGGACTATTATAAGTAGTTAGACTCAGAAGTTAGTGGCAGAACAAAGACCAACTTTAAGCTATGCTCCATAACAACTGTTTTTTTCTAAAAGTTTTGTATTCAAAAAAAAAAAAAAAACTATTCAATGTAGAGGTACCTATATGAAAAAAAAGTTCCACCTTTTGTTGGTCGTTTCACTCTTGTTTTTAATTTTTATTCGGGTTTTGTCTCACACTCGAATGGAAATTTAAAATGCCCCCCTATAACCGCACCGACGGAAAAATTAATTGAAGTATCCTTCGGTTTTTTCCCGTCTACATGCCTTTTTTCCGGGTGAATTCCGCTGAATACGATTGAATCAAAAAAAAAACGGCTTAAATAATACTGTCTGACAAAATAGTTAGTGAAACGACAACTCTTCATATTCCAAACAAACCAACTGGAGTATGTGCTCAGCTCGAATCCTTCTCTTGAATAAACAAGGACATTCAAGGTGATGACTATGATAAAATCTCCTCGACACATTTTATTAAAATTAATTCGAGTTGTGTATGGTCTGTGGAATTATTTTGCTCACTGACTATACTTTTTGAACGTTTCAAAGGATATGACAAGGTCAGCTTTCATTGTGGCCTATATATGAGATTGAGATATGTATAATAATAAACCGATCCTGCTTATCCTCCGGAAATCACCACAACAAAGTAGACTGCTGGTTTTACAGTTTCAAAGTCTATATTAATAGACGAATAGTAAAACACACATGAAGAAGACGAATGACAGGGCGTCTTTAAATTTCGAACTTCATACGAGTTACTTTTCAAACTAAAATTTGCTAATTGGTGAAGTTGGATGGTTAATGGATGGTTCGCAGGATGTCTCTTAACAGTTTCTAACTTCCGTTTGATAGTTTTAGTTAAGAAACTTCTTCATAGTTGTGCGTTAGTTGAAGGGTTGAGTTGTAAATAAAACCAAAACCCGGACTTGTGGCAGTGTATTTATTGAGGTCAAAATGTAATTTGAGTTCTGGAAGAGTTATAGGGTATTTAGGTGGAGGCATTATCTCAAATCAAGTTCTCCATTTGCCCCCAAAACTTTTCAAGACTTAATTTCGTCTTTATACAGTTTCAACGAATAGATAATAATGGCAGAGTCGTTTCAATACTGTGATAAATGTGTATGTGATTTGCATAATGCAAGGATTTTTTTCTCTTGAAATACATGCGACTTTCGGCGCACAGTTTCTTGCTTCAGACAATTGTCTCGACTGCTCATATGATGCCTATTGTTCTCCAGGCATTGTGTTCAGTTCAGTCATTCTATTTTCACTATACATGAATTGGAACTCGGGTTGTATAATGCATTCAAATGGGGGGAAGTGTCTGGAATAGTTTTTAAAAGTTTGATAATTTATTTAGAAATTAATCAGATTTAAATATTTGCTCGAAGTTCTTCTTTCACCTCGCTGTCGTATGCCTGTTGAAGTTCTGAGAATTACTTTCAAATGTTGTCTTGTAAATTAATAATTGCTAATAACCTAAGTGTCTTAATCATTATCCTTAGAAATGTTGGATATGTTTATATGGTTTACTTACTTACCTATTTACTTAGGTGGCGCTACATTCCGGGGTGGACCTGGGCTTCAACCAGTACGCCTCTCCAGTTAGCGCGATCTTTGGCTAACTGCCTCCAGTTGCACACTCCAAGTTGATTAAGTTCCCCTTCCACTTGTGCGTGCCACCTAAGGCGAGGTCTTTCTCTACTGTGTTGTCCCTCCGGGTTGGAATCGAGACTCTTCGGGCTGGAGCGTTGGTGTCCATTCGCTCTACATGTCCCAGCCACCTTAGACGACTGATGCGTACTTTTCTGACCAGGTAGATGTCGCTGTACAGCTCGGAGAGTTCGCTGTTGAATCTACTCCTCCAAAGCCCGTCAACGCAAACGGGACCGAAAATCACTCGAACAGATTTCCTTTCGAATTCGAAGCGACCATAAGGAAATCTTTATCCGCCTTTGATAGCGTCCATAATTCTGCGCCATAAAGCAGGACTTGGATGATGAGGGTCTTATAAAGAGTAACCTTAGTGTTTCTTCCAAGGCCTAGTCAGTTGTCTTCTTAGGCTAAAGATTCAGGGAGAATCGCTAAACGAGAAAGATTCGTGCCACTGCGAACCGGTTCTGCGGTTTATTTTCCATTGAGGGCGTTCAAGAATCTAGTTTAGTAAGTCTGACAGATCTACAGTGAGCGTCAAAAGAGAGTAAACACCAATCATGTTTTGACTTGTCTTTGGAGCTTGAAAATATTTTTTTCCAAATATCTATCAAATATCTAGCGGACCCGGCGAACTTCGTCTCGCCCCAATTTAACGCCTTCAGATAAACTCCAGAGTGATAAAAAAACACAGATAGTTCAAATTTTAATGTGATTTATTTGAATGGAATCGAAATCAGTAGAGAGCGATGTGATAAACAATGTTTTTTGATTTCTTTTCCGGCGCAAAACAAACAACGAAGACGGTTTGCCAACACGCGAACAGGCAACGTACAGCTGACCGTGCGAAAACGGGGAAAATCGAGATTAATCTCACAGACTTCCAATGACTGGCCTTGTGATTTATTGATTGTCATCGCAAAAGCCAATCGAATTGGAAAATGAATCCGCTTGAATTGGAAAAGAAGATCAGTTGGAATAATCTGCAGGCGTATTCCCAAATGCGCGGCGGTTCGTATTGAAAGCGATACCTCCATTTCGACCGTCTTCGCTTTTGGTTATTCTCAAATGCGAACGAGGGCGAAAATGATATTTCCAGTGCTTTGCAGTTTTTCCATTCTGAGTTGCAATTTTCCATGTATTTTTCCAACACTTTGACAGCTTTTTCCCGCCACAGGAATTTAGTTTAGTTTAGAGCTATCGCTTTTGATTCGATCAAATCGCTTTTGAAAATACAAAAATGCAAATCCGCCATGAAAAGCGATCCGCCGCGCATTTGGGAATAAGCCCCCTGAATGGGATAAGGACATCCTCTCCTTTGAATTCGCCCTTGATCGTCGCTTGAATCACATTGTTCATCAGTTTTTTGACGGACAACCGCGTATACCGTTGCACAATTTCGGATAATTCAGATTCCGCAACATCATGATTATGATCTATCCCACCTTCGTCTGGAATCACCTCCTTTAATTTCTTTAAAATTGTATTTAATTTAATGACACGATTGTCTTGTCATTAAAGTTCTAAACTTATTTTTGTATTTTTTTTTCCTTGCCACAACATCGCGCTCTGTAATAAATAACCTTGCAATTTGGCAAACTTTGTTGAGGACATTGATTTATTTTCTTCCCTATATTAAGTACTGTATATATCCCCCACTCATACAGCATCATAAAGATAAAACATATTCAGCTTGGTATTAAAAAAAAAAATTGTAAAGGTTGCGTTCTACTTCGTTTTAAACATGTACGATAACAACTCCTTCAAGACTTATTCATCAGCAAACTTTGTCCAATAGAATACAAAAAAAAAAAGAACATCCTTAAAATATTTTCAACATCCTCATGTTGACCTAATTTAAAGTTTTTTAATAATAATTTCCTTGGCTAAATATTTTTGTAGCTAAATCAAACTAAAGCCATCCTATAACCACTGGTATCTGTATAGTTCGATAAATTTTAGCCCAACCACCTGATAACATGGCTAAATTTCTCTAAATCTACATAAAGCTGAATAAAGCTAATAGAAAAAAATAACAATAATAATTGTAAATAAACCACAGGCTAGATGTGGTTGTGCGATTACGGCGACATTTCGGGCTTTGTTTTTTTTTTTTTTTTACCCCCGCCAGATTATTCCACCCCCGCAAACATTGCAAGCGCATGCAAAACTATATGGGACGCATATTAAAGGTACAAAAAACCGTACGAAATGGATGAGAAAAATGGGTGCAGCCTCACTCCCATAAGCCGAATACAAAACGCAAACAATAAGCAACTCGAAGCAAAATCGCTTAATGGGAAAACTTTAGCAGTATGTGGTGTGTACTGGTACTGGCTTCGCTTCGGGTATTTTATGTGAGGCAGTAGTACCTATACCTACTCGTACTTGCCGCAACTACCTATTGTTGTTTGTTGCTGCGTGAACGATGTATTTTTTTTTTTGTTTCTCCATATCTTGTTATGCAACATTTCTTGGTATTTTTTTTTTTTTTTTTTTTTGTAAAGGCACATAGTACTTCGTATTCAGTTTTCCTCCCTTTGTGCAAGTATCTGATGGGTTACCCAATCTGTTTTCTGTGGGAGTATAGTAATCCCATATAATCTTGCATCTCATTTACCATGGTATCACTCATTTCTGCATATAATGGCTGCATGTAAATGTAATGAGTTTCGCACCACAAAAACGCTCTGCAAATCGATTGAAAGGAATTTTCAATTTCGATTATGAAGCGATTTCGATTTATCAACGAATGGTCGGTTGTCTTCTCAATAAAGGACATTCAGCAGGTAACTACACCTATATCGGAGGATATAATGCGATTCCACGTGAATGTGTTATGACACTGAACTGACTTTGAATTAATTCGCTTCATTCAGACGGTTAATTGATAAATACTTTAAATACTTTGTTTTGACAGACGTCACGTTGGCATGAGGAATACGTCCAATACAGATTATGTGTTATGATGAACCCTGTAGGATTTAATCTCTTTATGAGAAAGCAACACATTCCAAGGATTAGAATGTATATGGGGTTACGTGGATCCCTTTGTTCTTCACAAACAATGTTTGATGTCTTTATTGTTGTTCATCCATGAAAATGATAGGATTCATCCAGTGCATCTCATGATGAACAGATAACAGACTCGTTCATGAGGTAAAGAAAAATCAATCAAATGAAACGAAAAATTATATTGAATTTAATTTAAATTGAATATGAGATTAAAACGACTTACTTTGATGATTCTATGGTTAATGTGCAAAGGACTGATGCGCAGCCACAAGTAATCACTTAAGTATGTCAAAGGCAAATTCTGTCTCCTTGCCTTTGGAGTGTGCTATTTTGAGGCGAGCAATTTACCATCAGGAATAATTTAATGGCTTGAGGACTTTTCAATTCTGAGAAAAAATAATAATCGTGGTTTCAGTGTGGAAGACCTTCTCTGGTAGTTTACTCTAAGTCTTCTCTAGCATTTTCTAGAATTGAAAAATGTATTAAAATCGTTATCAACATAAAATTCATTCGTAATATCAGGCGTATCGAAATCAAAATAAAATGCTCATTCGATCACAAGTATTTTTTTTTAAGCTCAGCAGCTTAAGGACCTGGGACTCAACCAGTAGGCCTCTCTAGTTAGAGCAATCTTTGGCTAACTGCACCCAGTTGCGCATTTCAAGTTGGTTGAGGTTCCCTTCCACTTGAGCGCGCCATCTAAGGCGAGGTCTTCCTCTACTCCGTTGTCCCTCCGGGTTGGAATCGAAGACTTTACGGGCTGGAGCGGTGGTGTCCATTCGCTCTAAATGTCCCAGCCGGCTCCCTGAAATTACGTCAAAAGAAATTACGCCAAAAAGTGTTTATTTTACCGCAATTATTTTACCAAAATAATTGCAGCGTAATATTTTTGGCAAAAACGCCAAAAAATAACAAAGAAAATTCACCAGAATTCCAGGAAATTACGTCATATTTTTATAAAAAAAAGCCAAAAACTTAAATGGAAATTACGCCAAAAAAAATGAAATAAGGCCCGAAATCTGACAGTAAACCCAAGCAGGAGGGTTGCATGGGGTTTTTCGTTTGAGGTCTTATTTCACGTTTTTTGGTGTTTTTTCCAAAACACTTTTTTGGGCGTTTTCTCAATCTTCTTAAATGGAAAAAATGTCCGAAATAGTTTTGCAAAAAATGGCAAAATTAGCGGCATTTGTGTCAAAATATTTGGGCGATTGTTCCTAGGAAAAAATGCCACAAATTTGTATGGAGGTTTTTGGGCTCTTTTTCCACTTTAATTTGTTGGCTTATTTCTTTTGGCGTAATTTCAGGGAGCCGTTCGTCGTCCCAGCCATCTTAGACTACTGATGTATACTTTTCTGTCCAGATCGATGTCGCGGTACAGCTCGTAGGTTCGCTGTTAAATCTCCTCCTCCATAGCCCATCTATACGCAAACGGGACCGACAGTCACTCGAAGAATTTTGCGTTCAAGGCGACCAATTAGATCTTCATCCGCAAAAATCTCTGCGCAAAGATAAAATGTAGCGAGGCAGGTTAACAAAGGAGTATTTTGTTCTACAACCTTGTTCCCATCTACTACAATTTGTAGGTAATTTGAATCAAAGTTATGTCAATTTTTTAACGATGAAAGGTACAAATTTTGACAGCACTATAGCAGAGTTTTTAGTAATAGAGAAAATCGATAATTTTATCCAGTAAATTGTATTCAGACTAAAATATCGCGCTGCAAAGGATTTCGCGAGTTTTTTTTTACATTTTGTGTTATATTTTTTTTCTTTTGTTTTTATTAATTTCGTTAATTTTCAAATGGCCCGCTTATCTATTAAGTGAGTCGCGAGTGTAGGTTGCACAATTGAACCCTCCATAGCTTTAGATTCTCCGCCATCGACTCTAAATCATCAAGGGCAATCCACATACGAGTAGAGGAGAGATTCTAGAATTGATCTAACCTGGATCTACCTAAAGGACGCCTGCCTGATAGTAAGGATTCCATAGAACGTCTTGGGATCCTGATTCGGGGCATGTGCTTAACATGACCAAACCACCGAAAAATGGGCCGCTCCGACCGGAAAAGTAGCTGCTTGACATTGAGTTCTAGTGTTTCTAATTGTGTTTCAAAGACGATAGGTCACACGCACACCAAAAATACAACTGAGGAATATCATTTCGGTAGCTTCTATCCGCGATCTTATTCATTCGGTCATTACCCAAACCTCATGAGTCATGAGTCATGACCATAGGTAAGAGTTGGAACAAATACCGAATTAAAGCAACTTAGCTTTGACACCAAGTTCAGTCCTCCTAATAACAGAATGGCTGAGCTGTCTCAAAATTGATCCAGCCTGACCAACTCAGCATAGCTCCTTCCATCGTGAATAAAACCCCGAGATATTTAAACTTATCCACCTGTTTCAATGGAACTCCACTAATATACAGAGTGCATTGAACAGGCGTTCCAGAGACGACCATTACTTTAGATTTGTTCACGTTTACTTGCATCTCAGTTTCTTTTGTTTATGTGATTATTTCGATTCGACTTAGTATATCATTGAACTCTATTCGACAAGTTTATCCGGTATATCTTTGGTCAATAGCCGTTTTATGATAATTCTCTAGAAAGGGTATCGTACATTATTCCAGAGCTGATGACATCCCTTGGTCGATTTCATAATAATATTTGGTCCTTCACTTATGAAAATTATTATATCAGTCAGATAGTATGTAATTTTGCTGTTACAACGACTTCAGCATTCAAAAGCTGTTCCTCTGGCATTGCACGAAATAATATCAATTGCTCAATTTGCGACCAATTTTTCTAAATTGAAATACTGCTTCTTTTATAAAAATTCTCCAAAACTACTATTCATAAAAAAAAACTATTACTGTCCCCTCCGAATGACAGTTTCTACAGGTATACCCATCTCAAACCAACCCAAGGACACTACAATCCATACCGCAAATATACCATACAAAGTAGCCATGAACTACATTTTGCCAAAAAATTAATTTCAACTAATTGACAACAGTCTCGGCTTGTGGCCCATAAAGGAGAATACAATGCGAAAATACATCACGTTCCATCATCACACCATCATCAGCAATATTTTTCACCAAAGAAACTCTCATTCTCCAGCTTGCTAAATGAATATGAAATTATTTTGCAATTTCTATATTGTAAAATTCCGCAATAACTGGCAATAACTATTAAATTAAATTGTTGCTGCAAGCAGACCTTACAACGGTTTCCAACGACCACATTGTTCAGTTTTTTTCCTATTTGCAGCTCTTACACAAATAGTCGATGATGTACTATCAAACAATTACTAAATTTATATACAAAGTCCTGTGAATGCCAGGAGAGAGGACAACAAGAAAAGACGAAAAAAACGCCAGCCAAAACACAACGCCATTGCAACTGTTTTACTTTTTCATCTAGCTGACAAATTGGCACTGTACCAATTTTTGTCTGTACATTCATTTAGATCCGTTCCATACTTATATCCGCATGGATAGGGTCCTCTATTCGCCGTCGCCGTCGTCCTCCATTGGTTGCTTCAATGTGAAACTCGATGTTGTGTTGTGTCGAACACTTTTGTATTTTTGAGAAATATTAATGAAATCGGATTTGGTCGTTGAAAATTTTGCTATTTTAGCTTCCCCACACAAATCAGACGCAGAGAGAGACGAAATGCAAAAACCGGGGTTGACCCTCTTTTTTTTACTGTGCATTCCCGCCCCGCCTGATCGTAAATTACCATTTTTTTTTGTTCTCTCTTTTCGGGGTCGAAAACATTTTGCCGATACTTTGTCTTTCGTCTTGATAAACTGAGGAGGACAAACAAAGCAATATACTGAGCGAAGTTCTGAGCTGAATGGGAAAGGAGAAAGTGATTAATTGGAAAATGTTTTTAATAAAATGTAAAAAAATAAAGAAAAATTCAATAAAAAAAAGGAAGAAAAAAATGTTACGTATACGCCAGAGGGAATTTGTATTTTGTATTTTTACATTTGGCTTATGGCGGCTTACTCTATGATCTTGGGATTCCATTTGTTTTTAAACCATCAATGTTAATATCAGCAAGTGATTAGGAGATTAGAAAATAATTTGAAAAACGATTCAATTAGATTGGGTCCAGCAATCTATGTAACCACTAGAAAAATTGGTATACAGTAGAAATATATGAAGTTCTCGATCCTCCGTCATCGACTGTAAATCATCAAGGGCAATCCCCATACAGGTAGGTGAGAGATTATGAACTTGATCTAACCATCTCATCCTGGGTCTACCTAGAGGACGCCTACCTGATGGTAAAAATCTGGAAAAAAAATTCTCGATACGTGGATATGGGGTGGGTGCAAAAAAAAAAATATTGAATTTACTTTTTATTTTCGACATTTTTTTCGAGATAGTCTTTCCAGATTTTTGTACTTTCTAGATTTTGACCCATTCGAGATTTTTGCATTCGAGATTTATCAAATTCATTTTCGAGATTTTGACCATTCTAGATTTTAGTCGTTCTAGTTAACGTCATGATCCCATGGATTCCATAGCACGTTGTGGAATCCAGGTTGTGGACATGCGTCTAACACGACCAAACCACAGAATCTTGGACTAGTCCATCCGGAGAAATAGCTGCTCGACATTGAGTTCCTCACGTATTCCGGTGTTTCTAATCGTTTCAAGTATTTATTTAAAAAATTCCTATCCAACCTAGTTGGTGAAGGTTCATAATTTCGTGGAGGAGGAAAATCATACATGTCGTCAGCGAAGTCGCCACGTTGCAGTTGGAATGTAATTTAAACACGATAAACTGCACTTAAAGCGTGACCGCTATGCACTGCTCAATAATTATCTGCAATGTGTTGATGTCATTTAATAGCTTGAAGGTATATCAAATGAACGATTTAATTAAACTTTGGTAGGATACAAATTGCGGTACTTCTAAAGTTGCTTTTAATGTTAGGGGTAACAATTACGATTATAAACTGACACTAGCGGAACCGGCAAACGTTGTTTTTCCTGCTCGTACATTTTCATTGTCCATCAATTGTTCTGTGGCCGTTTTATTATTTGAAATTTTATTTATGATTTTTTTTTTGTGTTTATTATTTGAAATTTTATTCATGAGCTTATTCTTGCTTTTTAAATTTGTTTTATTGTTGAGTGTTTATTATTTGAAATTTTGTAGAATCGGATCGCAGCGCCACCTACCGGGTATAATTGTGATTCTAAACCTCCTTAGACCCATTCAAACACACACACAAAATTTCATTAAAATCGGTCCAGCCGTTTACGAGGAATTCGGTTACGAACACATACAGAAGAGTTATATATATATATAAAGAGAATAGCTATGTAAATACGTATTTAACCGCCTTTATACACTTAAGTCGACTACTGGAAAAGTCTCATCAAAATTAACGCGGGTCTAAATCTACATCTAAATGTGATTTGTAGTGTTTCTCAAGCTAATGAGTTTATCTACAAAAAGTAAGTTTGTATATTAGTAACAAAAGAGGGCATACCAAGGTCTAAGATTATTGACAAGAAGAAAAAGAAGTGAACATAATATGAAGCTTTACAATTTTTTAACAAGCCATCTTCAAACGATAAAAGAAATTTCCAGCTCTATGGGCATTTATCGACTCAGTTAGCTTACCAAATTTATTGAAGCATTTAAGTATATTATCGGCTGAACGCACAAGGTACTAACTTATGCACGCTGCAGTGCTTTGACCTAAAATATTAGATTTATCAAAGTCTACTTTGAGATATGCCTCAGCTTCTTTTGTAGCTCCATAAAAAAAACGCATTAAGTCCACTTGAGATATCAAAGTAAAACCCAAACCTTTTATACCATAGTAAGTTCCACACTAATCTGTCAGGTCAAAGTCATGTTCTTATTTCAGGTTCGTCTGATGGAAATGCAAATTTCAAATCTTATTTAAAGCCCTTACCCAAATGGCTTGTCACCTTAACTATGAAAGCAGCAAGGCGAACTAACACTTTCATCTTGGGCACATCGCATCGGTGGCAATCAATAAACATCATCCTTGATAGGTATTATACAGCTGCTCACAAACAGATATATCCCCTCCTTACAAATAGGACAAGTTCATCGTTCATTTACCCAATATCTAACCTCAATCGTATTCAGGCAACCTCCTCTTCCGAAAGCCACACGAAAACAATTTTCGACCCACAATGAGCGATCTGGTTATGGTTCTTCAATTTGTGTCATCTTCTATTTAAGCTCACAGCATTACTTCAACCCCTGTATACCTCGCATGGCATATACTAGTTTCGGTTCAATGGGATAACTTAAAAGGAGAAGAGCTATGGTATATGCCCACACAAAGTATAAGTCACAGCAATTATTTGAGGTCTGGGGTACACCATTTTATCTAATGCTATCCGATGTTAAAATGAAAAACGGAGAGGAAAATACAAAATAATATAAACGTTCAAGGTAATTTGCCTCATTTCTTGGGATTTTCTATATTATCTCCTTGCTCCTGGCTCACCCCTTTCCTATTCGGATAGTGTATGGTTTTGTCATCCATGTTTCTAAGCTAACCCTGAAGATATGACTGAACATGGTCAATGATATAGTTATTGATGTTTCACTCTTGTATTAAAAGACTTGACAGCCCACTTAATTCGCACGAGGCCAATTATCCTAATCCTTTAGTGTGATATAAATTCTCTAACGGCTTAGAGGTGAGGATAAGAAGGATATTTGATATTAATAAGCGGACTTGTCTAAAATTCAAAATGTTCATCCTCCTTATAAGCATTTAAAACTGTACATAGAAGAGAAATTTCTTGGGGGAATAAGTATCTTTTTTCCACATTTTTTTTTTACTTAGCTTAAAGTGAAATGCCTTTTCTCTAATGAGTTTATTATGATGACCATGGCATCTGAAAGTTGGTAGAAAGAGTTCCTTTTTCTATTCAATTAGAAGTTTTTCAGTGGGGGCCATTTGATTTGCAAATTGGATTGTATCAAATTTAGTTAGAGGAATTTATTATTTCCATCAAGGAATTAGGATAATTATAGCTGAGGGAAGGATTAAATTATTGATGTTGTATTCTATTCGAAGGATATGAATTTATACAATTTATACAATTCATATCCTTCGAACAGGAAAGGTTAAGTGAATTCTTAAAAGATTTATTGTGGATTTGGAGGTTTCAAAAATCGAATGTTATTTTCAGCCTTCGAAATGGGAATCACGGAATTCCCATATACAATTTTATTGGTAGATGTAGTGAGTCATTGAATATGCAAAAAAAAAAGCATGTATCCCTTGGAGAACCAACATTGTTTAGGGATGTTGTATGTATATTGTATATAGGCATTTGAGAAAAGTAACAAAAGAATTTTAAAAGGTCTTGTTGCTTCGGCAAGATTAAGGGGGAACCATGTAAAAGAAGGAAGGAAAAACTATTATTCAATCAAAGGATTTTCGATTATAAGCCGATTGAACTAAACAAAAAGGACTTTCAATTAAGGATAGAGTTTAGCCATCAATTGGCGGTGGGTTTTGCGACAATAGAATAAATTTAAGGAAACTCTTTTGTCGACAGCTATTTCCCCTTAATGCTCTCTGTAGTTTTACCTAAAATATCACGTTATTTGTGTCTTGTAGGTATTATGACTAAACTGTCCTCAGCTTAACACCACTCATTATTTGGTGGTACGTGTGTAAAATTATATTATATATTAGATATTAGATATAATATATATTAGATCCCAGATCACTGCGGCCACAAGTGGGCCTATTGTGATGTCCTCCATTTATAGCTCATCCATGATGCCGTAGTTTGTTATAAAGGCGGCTAGATCTTTGGGTGTGCTGGCAGCTATGTCCGCTGCTTCGAGGTAGAATTTACCTAAATAACGTTGACGTGTTTTTATTAAACAGTTGCAGTCACATAGTATGTGTTCCGCTGTTTCTGCGTCCTCGTTGCATAGTCTGCAAGTGTTGTCTTGTGCTATACCCATTGTCATCAGGTGTTTTTTGACTCGACAGTGCCCTGTGAGGAAGCCTGTGACCAATCGAATCTGACTTCTACTTAGTTGTAGGAGATGTTTCGTTTTTTTGTGGGAACTGTTTGGCATGAAGTTTTTGGCTTGCCTGTTTCCTTCGGTGGTCCTCCAGAAATGGAGCTTCTTTTCGTTCAGCCAGGTTTTCACACTCCTTTTTATAGTGTTGATTGGTAGCCCGCGGAATGGTCTTGGCATCATGAATTGGGATGCGGATCCTTTTCTGGCTAATTCGTCTACCAGATCAGGTGAACCTTGTTTTTGGTGGCCAGTATTTGCAGGATTTGGAGGCAGTCCCAGACTAGTTTTGATGTTATTTCAAAGGCGTCAATTGCAAGTAGAGCTGCCTTGCTATCAGAGAGAATGTAAATGTTCTTATTTGTTATAGCCCTGTTTAGACTCTCTCGAATGCAGAGTTCTATTGCATGTATTTCGGCCTGAAATACGGAACTGCTTATATCCATACTAGCGAATAGGGACGTTTTAGTGCACGGACCGTATACTCCGGCTCCAACTCCTTCATCTGTTTTGGATCCATCTGTATACCATACAAGTGAACCGTTGGCAAATGTTGGTTTGTTCTGTTCCCAGTTTAGACGGTCTGGGAATGAGACCTTAAAGTTGTGTCGGAAGTTATATTGTGGTAGATATTTGTCTGTCAAGTGTATTCCAAGTAGTTCATTTTGTCTGAGTTCTTGTAGGATATCAGTGTGGACTATGTTGGAGTTTGATTCATCTTCTGTGATGAGTATATAGGCGTTAACCATTGCTTCTTTCATGAGTTCTAGATGAAGTGGTGGGATGTTTAGGATAACCTCGAGTGCAGCTGTTGGTGCAGTTTTCATTGCTCCAGTTGCACAGGCACATGCTAGTCTCTGTATTTTGTTGAGTTTAGCCTGTGCTGACCTCTGCGTTGCTTTATGCCACCACACGGCAGCTGGATACGTGATGATAGGTCTTGTTATTGCTGTATACATCCACAGTGTCATTCTGGGGTTGAGTCCCCAGTTTTTACCGAGTAGACTTTTGCTGGTTCATAAGGATAGCTTGGCTTTGTCAATAGTTTTGGTAAGGTGAGAGTTCCATGTGAGTTTTTCATCTAATGTAATTCCTAGATATTTGACTTCCGTTGAGAACTCTGTTATTTCACCAAAGAGTGTAGCATTTCTCAGTCTTTCTCGCTTTCTTCTCTTGGTGAATGCAAGTTATGGTGCTTTTTTTGGGATTAACGTTGAGGCCAACTTTTGTACACCATTCAGCAACTATTTTTAGAGCCCTCTGGAGGCGATTCGAGATTGTGTCTTCGAATTTACCTCTGATTAGGATAGCTATGTCGTCTGCACATCCTTGGACATAAAAACCGTCATTACTGAGAATCGTCAGTAGTTCATTTACTACGATGGACCATAGTAGGGGTGAGAGTACTCCTCCCTGGGGGCATCCTTTCGTAGCTATCATACTGAGTTTAGTGCTGCCTAATGAGGTTTTTATTGTTTTGTCCTCTAGCCTGCATTTTATCCATTTACACGTAGTGTCGTCAACTCCCATGTTTTGGATTCCTCTATATATTTGTGAGAATTCTGTATTGTCAAATGCTCCTTCTATATCTACAACCGACCGCTACCTCTTTGTCTCTGAGAGATTTTTCAATTCTTGAGGTAAGGTTTTGCAAGGCGTGTGTGGTCGATTTCCCGGGTTGGTAGGCATATTGATATTTGTGAAGAAGTTTCTTTGAAGTGCCCCGTCTCTGATACATATGTCTATCCAGGATTTTTTCCATAGTTTTGAGGAACAAGGAAGCGAGGCTGATTGGTCTATACGACTTAGGGTGTTCGGACGGTCTGCGTCCTGCCTTGGGTATATATTTGACAACTACCTCCTTCCACTTTTTTGGTATATATCCTCTTCTCTGAATAGGTTAATTAAAACAGGTAGCAGTTGCGGGATGCCCTTTTGTAGTAGAGCCGGAAATATTCCATCCTCTCCAGGGGCTTTGAAGGTCTTAAATGAGTTGATTGTCCACACTATTTTGCCTTCATGTTACTCGTACTGATTGCGAAACCTCCTGCCTGAAAAACTTGCTGTCCTCATACTATTCCCTTTTAATGAGCTTAATTCTGGATCAATTTTATGGCAAAAAATAAAACACTTGACACTAATCCTAATGTCTATGACATTAACTTTTTTTAATAGATAATTTTATGCCATCACGGTTTAAAAATGATTTCGGGCGTATGCGCCCTACTGCTAGTTCGAATGAAGCGCAATCGTGAAGTCCAATTTTCGACAACTTTATCGAGCAACTGTGGCCTAATATCAGACATTACACGGCGAAATGATGACTTCCAAATCGTCCAACGTCTCTGGTTTATCGGCATAAACTAGTGACTTCATCACATACCCCCAAAGAAAGTAATCTAAAGGTGTGAGATCACAGGACCATTACGCGAAAGTATGCGATCAGCAAATGTTTCCCGCAATAAATTGATAGTGTCGCAAGCCGTGTGGCATGTTGCGGCATCTTTTTGGGCTCCCGGAAATTACGCCAGAATTGTTTTTGGGAAAAAACGCCAGACAATTTTTATTTAGTAAAAATTGGAAAAAGCACCAGAACATTATTTGGAAAATACGCCAGAAACGTTGGAAATTAGGCCAGTCAGGTGTGGAAAAAGAGCCAGAAAGTAAAATGGAAATTAAGCCAGATAATAAAAATAGACTACTCATATTCTGGCCTAATTTCCAAACAATTTTGGAAAAGAGATCTGAAAATGTTATTTATTTGAAAATTATCGAAGTTTACATACAAAAAAACTCGCGCCCACCCCAAATCCTACAGTGACCCCAAGCAGGGGGGTTGCACACATATTCTACTGTTTATGCATTGTGGATATAATATATTATATATATATAAAAACTGGGATATATATGGGGGGGCATGCTGCCCCCTGCAAACCCCCTGCTTGGGGTCAAAAAAAAAATCTGGGTTAATTTCCTCTGGCGTAATTTTCGGGAAAGCATCATTCAACTGAGGAAAGAAAGTCAGAAAGATCTTTCCCTAAAATCTTCCACAAAGTGGATGGATATAGCTCCAATTGCTGTGTACGATGGCGAATCGACTCATAAGGATACTCCTCAACACTGCGTTCCACAACGGCAATAACTTCTTCTGTTCGCACTGTTTGTCATCTTTGGGGATGCGTATTATTCACTGGAGTGTGAGCGGTGCGAAAATGATTCATTGTGTTCCCAATAACCTGCTCAGACGGACGATTATGTCGACCGTAAAATGGACGCAGAGCGCACGATAAGTTTGTCGAACAGAACCATTGTTTTCAAAATAAGTTTGCACAATTTGCACGCGTTGTTCTGACGTTAATCTATATTCATCGTATAATGGCAAAACGTACTTACCACAAAGCAAATTTTAACTGTCAAACTGACAAATTGTAGAAACAGGGTTGCCAGTTTAAAAGCCAAACCTGAAAAAAAACACTCTCTTTACATCCTCCTTCAAATCATCAGTTTCATTATATTCCCTGTATAATTTCTGCCCAATTCCATGCCATCTACTACTATACAAATATAGCCACTTTTCGCCCATCAGTTATGCCACTTCCTTTTTTCCAATCAGTTTTCCTAGATTGTATTAAAAATCAATGGCACACAATTACCGGTTTGCCAACAGATTGGACAATTTAATTAAACTTCAATTATGGTTTTATGGAAAAACTTCAATTTACACATTTTTCAACAGCAGACCATCAACAAATGTTACATTTATTTTGACATTTTTATCAACAAATAACGTTAGAAAACACTCTTTAATGAAATAAACAAAGGACCAATCAAATTCGCGTATGTATAATCAAAACGATACCGCCAACTAACAGACAAGTGGAAGGATGTCAAGAAACGATACAACAACAGCCGAAATAGGCCGAAGCGATCAGGTATGTACTCCTTAAACCTTAAACGTTCGATTTCCGATTATTGCTCTTGCATCCTTTAGTTTGTTTGTAATATTTTATTTTGTAGTCGAAATGCACTGAATCCTTTTCCATTTGAAAAATATCCACTTAAGCCTTCTAAACACTCCCTTAGTCTTATAGTCAATTGTTTTCACCGGAAGTGAGATGATGCTCTTCTGCAAGAAGAGATAAGTTACCCCCTTCCGCAAGTCATTCAATGTTTCCCATCAAAATTGGAAAATTACAGGCAATACGGATATAACCTAGTAGGGGTACTTTATCGGGTGTATGAGTCCTCTTTTTTTCCAATCAGACTTTCTGGCGGAATTCCGGTCATAAATGACGAGGACTAAAATCGCAATGAGAATTAATCTCTCTGGGAGGATGATTTTGTTTTTTTTCCTCTCGTTTAAAACTTGAGTGTTTGTTTTACCTCGAACCTCGGGTTATGTGTTTTCAACATTCTGCCATATATTGGAGGGAGATAGGGCCAGACAGTCACACAATAAAAGCTTTGTCTGGCAGGAAGGGGGTGTCGACAATGTGGCAATTTATTTTTAGTTCGCCTTTTTTTCCAAGCTTAGCTGAGACAGTGTTTGTATATATGGGAAACAGAAGAAGAGAATACTTTTGGTTAACTTGGCTTAGCACCAAAATCCACAGAGAGGGTGGGTGGGGTGTAAGGGAAATGTCACTTTGTCTTCGTGATTGCAATTGTACTCTACGGGGACGGAAAGCAAAACTGAAACAAAGGGAACCAACGGAAAGTAATTGAAATAGAGATGTTTTTTGAAGTTACATTATGCTCAGTGTTTGATTGGAAATTAGGTTGATTAAGAAACGAGACGTCTAGGTTTCGGTTGCCTGATTGATATTGGTTTTAATGTAAATTTGGCAGTTTGACTCATTTGTGGTGTCATTTAGACTATGAGGAGTCTTATCTGAAGCCACATTGACCCATAGTTTCCATCAAATAAGCACTCAGCATTGAAGATACTCAATTATGGCTAATGGGTGCTAAGGAAAAATGTAATAAACTTTTAAAGGGATTTAGATTGGTCTTGAGATAAGCGTCTTTCGATTAGATAGCATTATTGGCTAGACTTGATTGATATAAAAAAAAAATATTTTCTAGCCAATAATTAATTGGTATTCTTTCAACCAATTTTAAAATAAAAATACATTTCCAATTTGTGTTGCCATCATCTTGGATAATTGGGCTTATAGCAGTTGGGTTTATTCTATTCTAAAAGGGAGAACCATAATAGGTGGAAAGTAATCCATGGTGGTTAATTTTAATCTGCAAACAGTAAATCCTGCACCAAAATCGAATCTACAACCACTGCCGAACGAAAGATTAGTCACTGAGCTATGAACATTCTGTATGTATATTTATATAGTAGGTTAGAGAGAATATTTCCCTCAATGCGACATTTTATAGCTCAACAAACACGTCCGTTTTTTATCACAGGATAAACTACATATCTACATATATAGTATATATCTTGCATACCGTATACAATGGTCATGTCTCTGCTATTCAATCAGGACTGAATTGCGATTTCGAGGTGTAATTATGTGTTTTCTATATTGAAAGTTTTTTGTTCCTTTTTTTTGTGACCAAATAATCGTTCGTCAGATTTATTTCTAGAGCACAAAAACTTACAACAATTAAGGTAAAAAACGTTCATATATCTGCAAGCAGCTCTACTTTCCATAGAGAAATCTTTTCAAAACTAATTTCAAGCGTTTGACATTGACACTCGTTTAAGCCCTCATAATCCAATAATGAGCCGTAAGACACTCCTTAGCCAGCGCGGTACATTCGTATCTCCTATGATGACGACAATTTCGACTTGGAATGCGATTAAAAATTTCTTGAGTCTACCTACTCATATACGCAATCAGTTAAGCCCAATGCACACGGAGCAACTTTGCTTTGAGTCATACCCTGTGTAATCAAATGGGACGACGCACACGACGCTACTGGATGAAAACTTGCGATTCACAAAAACCAGTTTGTAACCAGTCGTGTGTTGATTTGCATGTCGGGTTGCATATTGATTTCAGTTTCTAGTTTGTCGAAGATGAGCGAACAACAGATCAACCTGTTGCCGGTTGAGGTTGAAAAACATGACGACACTGAACGAACTAGAGATTTTGATTGGTAATGACTAATGACTGATGAGTTTCCTCGTGTGTGGAGTCAAGTCACCACTGAGTCCGTAACTGGTCTGTTACCCGAGTTGCCAACCGGTTTATTTTTTTTTTTCCAATTGCTCCGTGTGCATTGGGCCTTAATGTCAGCGAAATTTTTTTTTTTCTGTAAAAAGAAACAAAAAGTGGAAGTCATCTGACATCTCTAAGGATCTGTCAAAAATCTGAAGTATGAATTCATTTGACTTCTCATGGAAATGTTATTTTTCTGTAAAATGTTCTCAAAAAGAAAATCACTTCGTTTTAACAACGGGAAAAAAACATCTGATCTGTCAAAAGATGTAATGAATCATGGACAAAATCTTATGGAAAGTCATAAGACTTGTATAAAGTGGTCATAAGCCATTGTACGCTGAATGTCATTTGAACTGGACATTACGCTTCTGCCTATTTTAGCCTAACCCTGACAGATGTCATTTTATGAAAAAATATTCATGAATAAATATTTCTCAGCTGGCTTAAAATAGAAACTTTTGGTGTCCATATTTTCTTCGGTTTAACAATCAAACCAATCAATCCCTCGAAATGCATCTTTTGGGCGCCCCACAAGACAGAGCATACAGTACACACTTGACAACCGCGAGGACATCAACTTTCTGTTACAGGACAAGCAAACTTTGGAACTCGGTTCCTGGGGATATATTTTCAGAAGTTTACAATTTGCAGCACTTTAAGTGCAGAACTAACATACATCTGCAAGCATCTCGGGGCGCTGCGATGTTGAAGCGTTATATGTAGCGTCAACTTTCATTGACCTCAATTTCGTCAGTCAATTTCGAAGTAATACCCCGTCTCGGAAGCTCTCAATCTTTCTATCTGTGAACTGTGAATGGCCTAATTGTATTGAGAACAAGCTGTCAAAGACATTAGGTGAGAGTCTACTTCCGCCAGTTTACTTTTACTAGGTATAAATACTTTCACACCTATACTGACCGTGTAAATAGCTTGTAACCAGCGCCTCTATTTGGCTTTCAGCTGGCGGTCTATGTATTAGTTCATGTTTATTATGCTGTACAGAAATAACACACAACTTCCCCTTTATTCCGAATTTATAGTCCATTTGAAAATTTAGTTAAAATGCCCTTCATCAGCATGTAAGGGGCATCGTCTCTTATACCTGCTACTTATAAAACAACATCAGATTTAAAATACTTTGCTTATTGAAATACTGCCTTATTTTTATATAGTTTTAGTTTTTAATCTTTTTATGTATATTTTAGAATTCTAAAGGCATGCTTTTTTAGATTACTTTATTTTACAGTTTCTATTCTATTTACCATGCCACTTTTAGTTTTGCCTTTTACCAAGGAATTTGAAGTACTTTCTTGTTCTTCTCTAAAGCCCGCTTTCAATTAGAAACTACATTGCGTTAAACTCCCATAGTTGTAGATATACAGCCCAGCAAAGCAAACAAAAGATTATTTCTTTCCCTCAGGTTTATGGGCCGCCAATGCACAAACGTAACATTTGTTGGAACCCATATGGAAGGGGCGACATTAACGATATCTATTGGAATCCACCTGCCACCACGACAACCCGTCATCACCTACCAAATTGTCCTTGTGAACTAGCATACGAACAGACCTGCGAAAAGGTAGGTGTGTGTTATAATACCAACATCTTAATCAGGTCATTCAGAGAAAAAATATACGGAACGATATGTTTTAAAGTCTGAAGGTAATTGTTTCCATTTGTTTCCCTCCCCCCGCAATCCTTGATGAGAACAGAGAGATTACTGAAGGAAGGGTCCTAAAATAAAAAACAGAGAAGATGAAAGAAATAAATACCTCCTATCCGGTGTGAATATTTCAATGGCGTACCTCAACCTCACATACCTTGCCTCACATCCGCCGTCAGCCATAGCCCACATATTATTATGGTCCCTCATTCACCCTCATGTGGATGGTATACAGATATTCTTCACTCGCACCCTCATCATTGGATTTCTTTCTTCTTTGCAGTTTCAAATGCACGGAAATCCTTTTCATTTTGTTTGCTATATCTTTTTTTTCGCTTCTTCCTCCAGCGGAATGAATAAAAAATTCCCAAATGGAGAAGAAAAATTACATCCGCACCCCTAAGGCAATCCGATAGTCATAGGAGCCAGCCAGCAAGTTTGTTTGAAATTTGTTAAATCGCACCGTGCGCCGCGCCGGCCTCCTCCCCCCAAAAAGGAGACACTCATACATGAGGTTGGGGTTAATTAAACTGAATGCGACATACATATGTAGGTAGATGTCTTATCGGAATGGGTAAATAGAAAATCATTGACTGCCCTAGTTCCAATTTGCTTAATTACATGGACTGCAATGGTGAGAGACGTTGTCACTCGTTATAGTGACACTAACACTGTGGATAACAGGTGAATAGCGAGGACGAGAAAAAAAAACAACCACCCACAACAGTGTATCGGAAAAGAAATAAAAACAGAATTCGTTCTCCCGCATGGCCTTCAATAGTGTACCTTATACGTAACAGTAAAGAGGCAACGAAAGTGGAAATTTCATTTTCATAACTCTCCACTGCAGTAAAGTTCATGCGAGAAATGTTTTCATTTTTGTTTTTGTTCCTCTTTGCCATTGGGCGCCACCGAGAATTGAGGTTAGGTTTGTTAAAGATGCTCGAATAACTGAGTTTCTGGAGGGTGTGCAAGGGCGGTGGACGGTGCAAATACAAATGTTAATTTAAGTATTTGATAAATTGAATGCGGACAGCGAGCCGATGGAAATATATACGAAAATTTCTCCATGTTGTAACAAAGAAAAAAAAAACAGAAAGGACACCGGTGCTGCCGGCTGTCTGGTTGCAGTTTGGAGGTAGAAAAATGTAAAGAAGGAGTAGGTAGGTAATTCATGTCATTTTATTTGTTTGTCCTCTCTGAGGGGGGAGAAAACAACACGACGTTGTTTGGTTGTCTACCTCTTGGCTCTGTGGAGGACTTGACTTCTAAATGAAAATTGAAAGCAGTTTGATTGAGGATTTGATGTAGATAGTGAAGTTTTCTTGGTCGACAACAAATAAAATTTTATTAAAATAAAAGAGATGAAGGCCAATTTAAACAGGATATATTTTTTACGATGCAATATGGGGTAGCTGTTCGCTAAAAAAAAAAATGTTTTCTCTCTGCCTTCTTTGTGGGCAGATGTGGTCAATTTTGAAAGAAATAAACTTTATGATTACATCTTGTTTTCTATGTTATAAAATTCGGTGAGATTAAGCTAAGTCATCTGGAAATTTAAAAATATATATTTAAGGAATAGAAGTACACAGTTTATATTGACAAGTGATGGTTTCATTACGACTTTAACCTTAAATTAAAACTTCATTCACAAAAGACGTTTGCTGAGTGAGATTTTTTCAATAATAATCAGGATCACATTCGTAACTGTCAAAAAATGCTAGAAATTAGCTTTTTAGAAGTTTGATAAAAGTCACAATTAATTTGAGATGAAAAACGTATTTTCGTAGTTATCTTCTTACAGTGGTTTCACAGTGGAAGTTTTAACTATACACTTTAAGTTTAGTTAGTTTAAAGTGGCTCTCGGTGAGAGAAACATTTAGGCCACACTTTCAGTTTAAACTTCAGTTTTCAACAATTAATTCGGTTTCACAGTTTTGTTTAAACTTTGAACAGAGTTCATTATGTAGTTTGAGTTAAACGACAGCATTCTGCCGTTTAAATCTCACATCACTTGACAGACACAGTGACATTTCAATTGCAAAGCTGCCGATCCGATTGTCAAAAACAGAAATAAAGGGTGATAATTCACGCAAAATTTGAACGTTGCTCCATTTAATAGTGCAGTGATGCCAACAGAAAAAAAAACAGCTGACAGTTCGGGGTTAGTAAAAATAGAGCGCTATACGAAAGAACAACGAATTTTCATTGTTGAGCAATATTTTAAAAATAATAAAGGTTTGTCAGCTACAGTTCGCAATTTTCGAACAAAATATGGCCGTCATAGTGATTTAAAACCATCAACTGTGAAGAGAATAATTGAAAAATTCAGGGAACTCTGGGTATCCTGTCACAAATCGTTCAACAAAACATCGAAACAGTTCGCGAGAGTATTGCTGACAGTCCAGGAACATCAATTCGGCACCGTAGTCAAGAATTGGTCATTTCGAGAAGCTCTCTACAGCGAATTCTCTCTCACAAAAGACTTGAAACGTCATGCTTACTACAAAGTTCAATTGACTCAAGAACTGAAGAGAGTTTGTTGAATGGATTTTGGAACAACAACAAGTGGATGCTGATTTTTTGAACAAAATCATCTTCATTTTCATCTTGATGGCTTCGTTAATCGCCAAATTGTCGCATTTGGGGTTCAGAAAACCCACGAGTAATTTTTGAGAAATAAGTAGGCATTATCGCACCATTCTTCTTCGAAAATGCGGCTGGTCAGGCAGTAACAATTAATGGTGTTCGTTATCGCGACATGAAAACCCAGTTAAGTGCCTAAATTACAAGATATGGATGTGACCAACATGTGGTTTCAACAAGACGGTGCCACATGCGAAATGCCATACAGCCAGAGAAACAATTCAATTACTGCCATGAGTCATTTCCTAATCGTGTAATCGGCCGTCCAGATCTTGCGATTTTACGCCATTGGACTTTTTTCGTTTTGGGGTTTTTGAAGTCAAAGGTCTATGCAAACAAGCCCACGAACACCAACGCCTTGAAAGAGGAAATTGGGGGGGTGTATTAATGAAATTCAGCCACATATATGAGAAACGGTCATAGAAAATTTCAATAAAAGAGTACGTACTTGCCAGCAAACCGTGGCGGCCATTTATCCGATGTGCTATTCCATACTTAACCCCACTCCGTATACTCTTTGAATCAATAAAACATTTAAGCTTTCTAATTAAAAATCTGTATTTTCGATAAAAATTACATTTTGCGTGAATTCCCTTTATATCCATATTTATCGAACGCATTACATTTTATTGTAAAAGTCAACCTCTGATAGCCGAACTCCCCAATTTTAAAGGCTATTACTTAACTTGATGAATAATGTTTGTTATGCTCAAATCTTGCAAGCCAAATTTGAACCACTTTGTCTAAACTTAGAACTTTGAAATTTTGCATGCTGCTTCGGTTCTGAAGACAAAGTACCTATAAACACGTTTCATTCTTTCATTAGTTTTTAAAACTATTATTAGGTACGTTTTACCTTTTCCGGTCGTATACGCAATAAAGATTAAATACTATATCGATGAACGATTAAAGTCGAATCATAAGTTTGATAATAATTAGCACGAGCTTGCACCGAACCTATTCTTAATATGTACCTTAACTTTATGTCTTCTAAAACTTTATAGCGTAAATACCTGAGTTTATTATACGTTTATCTTGAGTATTTCTATCAGGGATTTCTAATCAATATACGATTAGCAAGACTCGATAAGCGTTGGCAAAGCTTTTAAACATCTTGTGCCAATTGGGATTATGGTAAAAAACGTATTTGAATTTTTCGTACATTAAATACAAATTTGTCTGCAATTGCGCACTTAACAGACAATATCGGTCAGTTGGTTATACTTCGTGAATGGCCAAATTCGTTCATTTGAGTCTGTCCAATTAACTTTGTTTTTCAAGCCACGTATTTGTCATTTTATTATGAGAAAATAAACAAAAATCCTATGTACACAACCCAATTACACATAGACAGCTCGTGTGAATTGCTAAACAAATAAACACAAATTCATGGCCATCATGGTAACTTAAACCGGCAATTTTAGTTCAATAGACAACCCAGGTTGGGTTAAGTAGAAACCGAAATAAAAAAGGAAATAAGAAAAAAATAAAAACTCACACGGAATACAAAAACCCCGCCTTCAAGTTAGACTTCGTAGGTAAGACAAAAATCGAACGTCTCGACGGATTATGCAGGAGCGATACGTGCCGTTAATTCATTCACAGGAATTCAATTCAAAGCCTGCCATTTCCGTCACTTTCAATTCAGACTGTCACTCGATTATGATCGAGGGGCAGGGTATCTATCCATAGACCATGCAGATTAAAACTAGATATCAGGTACTTAATAATTTGAAATCTATCACCAGCTATGCGGATAGTTTGTCGCCGGAATAACAAACAGGCGATTATGTCACATCGAGCGTCGCATTTGCTGCTGATCAGTTTTAGCCATATATGAAAAAGACAAACTTAGGCACGATATTCCTAGTTGGGGATGCACGAGCTAGCCACTAGCCAGTCTGTTACATTGCAACGTCTGGGAATGCAAATTCCTCGGTCTGCTATGATGCTATAAGTGAAAGCATAATATGACGGTGTGGTAATTATGAACACTATATACTGTACGGTGGACACTGGACACTGGACACTGGACACTGGACACTTGCACCATCACAGTGTCTACGAATTCCATTCGGGTCACGTAGCAGCGAGTGCGGGTGGCACTTGGAGGAGGTAAAGTTTGAATATTGCAGTTGAAACGACTGCATAAGAAGACACATGAAGGATAGATAGATAGAGACGAACTTCTGTCGAGAATCGAGCATTCATCGCACGGATTCGTTTGTCCCACCTTTACGCGAGCCAGCTATGGCCTATGGCACCCCCTACACACTGGATTCTATAGAAAAAGGAAATATGAAGTGTAGTCACACTGAAATAGGCAAAAGGAAGTGTTAATTATCCTTTTTGTGTGTTTTCTTTTTGTTCGTTCTTTTGGTTGCATGGTAATTATGACATTCGAATATCTAATGAGAACGACACTTGCCGGGTATCTGTCGATTGTTTTTTTTTTTTTGGTTTTTCGCTTGCAGAATATATCAAAGTTTATGCGACATCATGTGCGACGTGCTTGCCATAAGATAAGCCCATCAGGAATGGGACATACGTCTGCAACTGCAGATGGAATCATTTTCCTTTGAAAAGCCATCATCAGTTGACCAAAAATACGTTGTGCCGGCATAATTTTGTTTGCAATACAATGTGCGGTGGTACAGTACCAAGTATAAGGATGGTCTTCAGTCTTCACACACTATTTTTCGTTTGCTTTCAAAAGAATTCATTAAAAAAAATTATAAGAAGAGGAACAGGCATTTAATGCTATGGAGAATAGAGTGTGTTTTGCATTTTAATAAGGGTGTGACAGTAGACGTGTCATTGCAAAGTGTTGTGGAGCTCTGTTTGGTTGGCTGGCAGAAAGCTTTTGATTTATAGACAGTAAGAGGGTAATAAAGTAAGTAGCTCTGTGAATAGACGGAAGCGTTGTTATATTTTTTTTGTACGTGTTCATTGGAAAGATTTGTTTTTCGGAAAAAGTGATGAAACGACAGATAATGGATCTGAGATATAGGTATACTACCCAGGCCTACATAAGATTGGCATTTGTTTTTGAAATGTTATGGTATGGTATGCGATGAAGTGGGGGATGAAAGGTCTACGATTGAGAATTTTTGTTTGATTTAATGAAAGAATGTCTACCAACTCACAGCAACACCTTCTTTAAGGACTCAAACAGAATTTCCTCTTGGACTACATCGCCCACATTCAAAATATTTAATTTTCCTTACTTTAAATGTAAGCTTTTTTTATACCTAGTCGTTCAGTTTTAAAAAGGATTGGAATATTTTAGACCATATATATAGAGTTTCTATCGAGGCATATCCCTGCTTAATGTCGCATACAAGATCCTATCCAACGTACTGTGTGAACGTCTAAAACCGTTCTGCAACACACTAATCGGCACGTACCAGTGTGGCTTCCGGCCCGGCAGATCGACTATAGACCAAATTTTCACACTGAGGCAAATCCTGGAAAAGACCAACGAATTTCAAGTCGAAACTCAACACCTATTCATCGACTTCAAAGCCGCGTATGATAGCATACATCGTCAGGAGCTCTATATGGCGATGGCGGAATTTGGAAGTAAATGAGGACAAGACTAAGTAACATGCTATCAACAAACAAACATAAGAGGTGATGAATAGTCTCTTACCCCTCCTGGTCTATGCAGCTTCTACAGAAATCGTTGGAAGGGAGGCCAACCTGAGAGCGTGCCTGCTAATAATGCAGTGTCCCGTAATGACACCTTTACTATAATGTGCTTATATTGGATCTTTTTTAGTGTTACAAGATTATTGGAACGCTTGGTATCCAGCATGGGCCAGATCAGTTTCAGATCTAGAGCACGTGGTGCAGTTTGACCACCTTCAATTAGTGGCGCTTATAGGCATATAGAGATTCTCCTTCTCCGGTAGAATCGACAAAGTTGTGCCATGCATAGCGAGTTCGTTCGGGAAAACACTCCCCCTCCCTACTCCAGTTTCTGTTTTGGACCCATCTGTACTGTATAAAAGCAAACGGATCCCCTGTGAGACACTACATCACTCTCCCAGTCAGTTCTGGAGGGTATGCACTTATGCAGGTTTCAAAATTCTTGTTCAATTGAAACTGAGGGAGGGTGTAATCAGTGCCTTTTGGGATGCATTCTATTTTATCTATAGAATAGACGAGTGACCAGTTTGTCGACTGATGGAGGTTTCCAGCTCAATTTGCTGTCTAGACTGAGGCCTAAATTCTTGGCCGTATTACAGAGCACCAGCAGGGTGGCATTTAGGTTTGGGGGAACAAAGATGGGAATTTTGTACTTCCTTGTAAAGAGAACCAGTTCAGTTTTCTGGGGATTGACGCCAAGCCCAAATTTTTTGGCAATTATAACACGTCTTATTCATAACTACACCCTACGTTTTATTAGTTTTCTGTTATGGCAACCAAGTATGAATATTTTTGAATTGCTAGCTCTGAAGGTTTATCGTTTGAAAAAAAAAAAACTTGATTAGCACCAGGGCCACGTGAGTTTTGGTATCAAAGGTGAGCATAAGCGGTACCGAACTAATTAAACTTAGGTACAGGTTTAGAGACCGCATAAGCCAACATTACTTAGAAAATAAAAACAAATTTCGACACATATTGCTCGTTTACGGAAAACGCAATTCAGCCTCTGGATTACATGCTTTATCGCAAAAACGAAAAATAAATCAATTCAGCAGGTTTTTTTTTACTTTAAGTGATATTTTAAAATTTACTTCTAAAATAGTTAGAAAGAGGTGCACCATAAAAATGTTAAAAATCGAATTAATTTAAATTTTCTGCATTTTCATTAAATAATTGTTATAATTTTTTTTCAACTAGGACCTCATTTACTCCAAAAAGCGAATTCGAAATATTCGTATCATCTTGGGGATCGTCGGCGCTATCGTCCTAATCGGTCTCATATCTGTAGCTGTGGTATTCTTAGTAAATAATAGTGATTCAGATGATGATGCATCATCACAAACTGGCAATAGTATTAAATTAGATGATATTCTCTCGGGGAAGCTGCAGGCGAGAAGATTCAATGGATCATGGTCATCGGGAACAAATATTATTTTTAAGGAAAATAACGTAAGAATAGTTCTTTTAGTTTGTAGACAGTATAACTCACGTGACACTTTTTCAGCACATATACGAATATAACGTAGCGAATGCCAAACGAACACCGTTACTACACGATGATAAGGTAAACATATTCGCTGTTTATAATATTTTCTGTTACAATAAATAATAACTCATTTACAGCAACAATATGCGGTGTTTGAGAAATCATCCGATGGAAACTATCTACTTTTGGGCAAAAACCACCTTAAGGTATGATTTTTCTGCACTATGACAACCATGGGTTTTTTTACTTTTTATTTTTTTTCCAGATTTTCCGCCATAGTTTTCAAGCCGAGTACGATATACTGGATTTGGAAACAAAAGCTGTTCACCAACTTAAGATAAAAGGCAATCAGCAGCTGCTATACCTCGTACAATGGGCGCCGGTTGGCAATGCCTTGATTATTAACTATGCACGAAATCTTTACTACAAACCAACTGCGTTGGATAGCGAAGAAATTCAAATTACCGATGACACTAACCCTACCATTTTTAATGGTATCCCAGATTGGGTGTACGAAGAAGAGGTATTTGGATCGAATTCCGCCGTTTGGTTCAATCCGAATGGAACCAAAATTGCATTTATTCAGTTCGATGACGCACCAACGAAAATCATAAACTTTCCTTATTATGGCGAAGCGGGAGACTTGCGATACCAATACCCCTGGAATCAACCGGTTGCATATCCAAAAGCTGGGTCACCAAATCCTTATGTTAAGCTTTTTACCGCTGACCTGCAATTAGCCCTAAAGTCGAATCATTTTCTTACGGAGATTCCAGTGCCGAGTACCCTAAATACCCAAAGTCACATTATAACCGTGGTGTCCTGGCTAAACGATCAGAATGTACTTTCAGTGTGGATGAATAGGATACAGAATGCGGCGTATATGCAGGTATTTGAAGGACTTCGAAGGAGTGAGGTAAGTTCAATAATTTGACTTAGTGTCTTGTTTCAATTAATAAGTTGGCATCTTCCAAAGCCCTTTAGTATAGAATCTAAGACCGGTTGGGTTGATTTATTTACCGAGCCGCTCAAGAACAAAGATGGCACTGAGATTGCTTTGCTTTTGCCCTCACGTCAAGGCGAAGATGGAGATTTTCGGCATTTGAACCTTTTATCGACCAAGAGTACTCGCAGCACTCCTTTGCCAATTACCAGCGGAAAGTATGTGGTTACAACGCTGCTGCATTGGGACGCAGAGACTAACATCATATTCTATACGGCAAACACCGAAGACGCCTCAAATGTCCTGCATGTGTATGCTATTAAAGCTGCGACAGACCAAAAGCCACAATGCCTTACCTGTAATCTTCCAATCGATGGTAAGTCTTGGAGAGTGAGGCACAATTTTTGAAGAAACGTATAACAGCTTCCGTTTATGTAGGAGTCCAGCAGAGTTATTTTGGAGCAGAATTTAGTGAAGCCCGGTACATAGTGATCAGTGCACTGGGTCCCAATGTTCCATCGCACGCTATCTATGAATGGTCGGTCATAAACGGTAAGCGGCTACCAAACGATGTCCGATCTTTATCATAATCCTTCGTATACTCTTTAAATTACAGGCGAAGTAAAACTGAATAAAGTTATCGATTGGGAGCTCAACAGAAATCTAAAGAACGAGTTGGCGACTGCTGCTCTCCCGGAGCAAGAAATCCACACAATTAACATTGCGAATGGATTCACTGCCAAGGTTCTATTACAACTGCCTCCCAATGTCGATCGCAGTGGCAATACCAAGTATCCGATGTTGGTGGATGTATATGGCGGCCCCGACTCGTACTCTGTGATCGATAAATGGGGAATGGATTGGGGTACGTACCTTTCATCCAACCAATCGGTGATCTATGCGAAAATCGACGGACGAGGATCCGGGTTGAGGGGCGACAAATTGTTGCATTCCATCTATTTGAAGTTGGGAACCGTTGAAATCACTGATCAGATTGAAGTAACAAGGTTCGTTCAATCATTTCTAATATGGAAAACAATCATAAAAAATCGAATTTGTAGGTCACTGCAACAAAAGCTGCCGTATATTGATGCCAATCGCACCGGAATCTGGGGATGGAGCTACGGAGGCTATGCCGCCGCAATGGCTTTGGCAAACGACCTTTCCGGATCATTCAAATGTGCTGCCTCAATAGCTCCCGTCACTGATTGGGCTTATTATGGTAAGATAAAAAATCAATTTTTCGCTTATTTAGCTAACTTGAAATTCGAATAGATTCGATTTACACGGAACGATATATGGGAGTTCCAGAGGAAAACCCACAAGGTTATGCCAACTCCCGCCTGAGTACGCTCGCAACGCATTTCAAAGGAAAGAAATTCTTGCTCGTCCACGGAACTCTTGATGACAATGTCCACTATCAACAGGCCATGATCTTGGCGAAGAACTTAGAGAGAAGTGATATACCCTTCAAGCAGATTGTAAGTGTTTCCCCCTTATATCCTGATATAATTGATTAACGTTGCTTTTTTTTTTTAAAGAGCTATCCCGATGAAGACCACGGTTTGGCCGGTGTACGGCCACATCTCTATCACTCGCTGGACAAATTCTTCGGAGAATGTTTCAATCTGAAAAGGCTGAGCAAATGGGGACGCAAATGAAACAAAACAAAAACAAAGAAACAAACAATCAAACCTAGTTAAATAAAAATAAACAACAAAAGAAATTTTTAAAAATAAAATTCAAGACGATTTTGTCAGGATATCCAAAGCGTTAAGGATCGATTTCAATCGAATCGAGACTTGTACTTAATGGGATCAAAGCTGTCCTACCTGCACAAATCCCGGAACAAGAAGCAATTACACAAACCCAATTAGCTGAAGTGTAACCTTTTGTAGTTGTGCCTCTAGGAAAACAAAATTAAGTAAATTTAAGTAAGAATTACAAAGATTTTGATTTTTATTCAAGAAAAAAAAAAAACAAACGAAAAAGCCAAAAATTGTGCCAGGATATTTTTTACTTTCTCTAACTATTTCTCTGTCCATTTTTTTTCTTCTCTATACACATCCATTGAACTTAAATTATTGCTTCCTATTGCTTCCTCCTGTTTAACAAGATTTTTTTTTGTAATGTTATGATTTTCCTTAACACACCTATTTTTACTTGAAGATTCTTCATTTCTTTTTTTTTTTATTTGTAAATATATTTTGGATTAAGTTGTCGATGTAAAAATGTAGAAGAAAAAATAAATTATGTTACAAAAAATAATTAATATTGATGTTGAATTAATGAGAAAAAAAAAGCTACCAGAACATGTAAGTACAAATAATCTTTTACCTAATGCCTGCAGGATTAGAGCAAATTATGTTTTAGATGTTTCTAATCTTTGTTCATAAACTTTAGATACATAAAACATAATGTATATAGCGGTGTCTTTCGTTGTTTGTAATTTGCAATCAGGAGACTGGAGAAACGCAAAGAAAATGCTGATTGCCTTTGATATGGCCTTTTGGTATTCGGATCAATTATTCACCCCTATCGTGGAATCCGCCGCCGGGGGGAATTATTCACGGAAAAAAATATTTCGGTATCGTCAAATCCGTAAAGGGAACACTGTTCCCCGTCTGGGTAATGTGAATAAGTTCCACTGTATCATTGAAAACGTTCAAATCGAATTTTTCCCTAACCAAATGAGATTTCTAACCCGCATCAAAATCATTGCGGATTTCGTAGGTTTTCTTGCCTGCTGCACGTCGTTAGAATATATATAAAAAAGGTTCTCTATTAAGCCAAACATATTTGTGATAAATCAGTGCAAAATTTATTTAAATCAAAAAAATGTATTTCTAAGAACACATTTTATCCGGAAGTTCCATGAAATCATGCACTGCTCCTCTTAAGATGTCTCGAATTCTTCTCTGGGAACACCGCTCATCATTTTTTCTCTTCTGCTTCCAAAAAAAGGAGCTATCGTATCCATTATTATATTAATCACTTTAGTTTTTATTTAAATCAATTTTAAAAGAAACTATTTTCATTTCCCTCCGACGAATGCAGCTACACAAACTTGTATTGACAAATAAAAGACAGCCATTTGACAGTGAAACTATATTTTCCAAAGACATGTCGATAAAGAGATGTTTCCGGCGGATTCCACGATAGCAGTAGAAACAGAAAGTGAATTGGAATCGAATAAGTGAAGTGAAACTCAACTCCGACGTGGATTCCACGATAGGGGTGATTATTAATTGCCAACACTACATGAAATGGCTTGTGTGAGGAGAATCCAATAATTTAAATACATTATGAACTGTGAATACAGCAGAAAATATGATTTATTTAAGAATTGAATGGGGAGAGATTGCGACAGCTTGCCTTGCCCAGATGACAAGATCCTCTTCTGTTAAGGAGTAAACGATTTTATCCCCAGTAAGTTGGTCCGAAAAGTAGCCATAATAGTCCACCCTGTCTCTAGCTCTAGTTCATGTAAAACTAGACCAATATTGTGCTTACGTTACGTGCATACATCGTTGCTAGATAGTCGGCATAACATCGATTTTTAAAGGAGTACCATAAAGAAAAGAAAAGTCCAATAGCGTCAACTAACAGCTCCACTTGATCAAACCAATGTCACCAAAATATATTACTGAAATGTATACCGAAAAAGATCGTTTATTGCACCGAATATGCGGGACGTGGCGTCATCTTGCTGGAACCAGAAGAGTTATTCCCAAATGCATGGTGGATCATATTGAAAGCGATACCTCAATTTCGACAGTCTGCGCTTTTGGTTTATCTCAAAAGCGAACGAGGGCGAAATTGATAGTTGCAGTTCTTTCCATTCTGAATTTCAATTTTCCATTTCTTTTTGACAGCTTATTCCCGTCACATGAATTTAGTTTACTTTTTATCCGCAAACAATCCGCCAGCAATCCGTCACCTAAACCATCTATCGCTTTTGAAAATGCAAAAATACAAATCCGCCGCGTTTTTTTGGAATAAGACGCCCTCAGAGCTCCACCAATTCGAATCGAATTACTAGATGTATGGACAAAAAAACAGTTAACGTGCGTCTCCCTTGATCATAAGATTGCAGACACTTTAATTTTCAAACAAAAATGCGCCACTCCAAAAATAACAGTCGCACGCTAATGATAACTTTACTGAACGCATAGGACGATCAAGACGCTGTTGTTTCTAACAAAAATGCTATCGATTTCGCACCCCGTAGATATGATAAATAGTACTGTTTCTTTGGAAGCAACAATAGACGACCCACCATAAAACTGCAAAAAAAATTGATGTGAACAAACCCATTTTATTGCGTTTTCTTTCAAATGAATTTTATGTTTCACTTAATTTCTATCTTCTTTCGCTCTCTTCGCACTTAGATTACATTTAATTTAAGATAAGTAATTCAATTAAATTATTTTAAAGATTTTTTTTTTTTACTAATTATGTTCAATCAATAATATTTATAACAACTTTGCATTAATTTGTTTGTATGTTAGTTGAATCAAATTCAAGTTTAGTGTTAAATTAGTTGTGCTACTTTACGAGTTTACAGTTATTATTATTTTTTTTTTAATTTTCATTTTTTAATGTTGTCTTAAAAAATACTTTTTACTCTGTTGTTGTATTGTTTGTCAAACTACTCTGGTATATTTGTAAAGTTCTTTAGAAATTTAGCATTAAGTTAAATAAATAATTTTTTTAAATTTACTTTTTTTTATATTATGATAAAATTTTGCCATTTCCTTATGTGTCAAGAGAGAGAAAATGTTTACACTAAAAAATACAAATATATATTTATGTAAAGTTTTTTTTTTTTGTAAAGATTTGCTTGTTTTGTTTTTTTAAAAAGTTGACACACTTTTCTATACAAATATGTTTTGTTTAAAATTGTAATATTATTTATAATGTATACAGTATACAGACTAATTAAGTATTTACAGCACCCTGAACTTAATGGTTAAAAAGTTGTTGGTTTTCTGATTTTTTTTTTTTAATTTGATATATATACTTGATGGTTTGTTTTATTTAATAAAGAATTGTTCCTCATCGACGTCGTCTTCGTGATCATCAAGAGGTTGTTCTTCTTCAAGGGGAGGTTCTTCAACAGCAGTGTTTTCATTAAAAGGCTCTTCGCACGGAGGCTCTTCAACAGGGAGTTCCTCTAATTTAAGCGGGTCTGGGTGGTATTCTTCAACTTGGTAGGGATGCTCTCCGTAACGATGTTCGGATTCTTCCAAAACTTCATCCGATTTAAGTTGTTCGTGATGTTGTTCAGTATCCTCGTGATGTTGTTCGATCACCTCGTTATAATATTCTTGTATTTGTTGCTGATGCTCCTGATTGTTCCCCTCATTGGAAATATTTTGCGGTTGATATTCATAATGATCTTGATCTGTAGATGTGATTGCTGTTGTGGAGGTGGTGGTAGTATTGTTCTCCGCCGTAGGCACCAGGTTTATGAAATATAACCTGTTGTCATCGGGCGAATCTGAATTTGATCATCATTACGTATTATTGCTGCCTTTTAAAATAAAAACCTTTTTAACCAGAATATTATGATTTTTCTGCTATAATGAAATCAAAGATTTTGATTTGATTTTTCGATTTTGTTTTTGTTTTTTTTTTTTTTTTTTTTTTTTTGTGGTAGATGAAAAGAGAAAAAAATTGAAGAAAAAAGACAAGAGTTGGTCAACATGAATTTGGTTTTGGTTTTACATAAAAATAATTCGCTAAAATGTTGTTTTATTTTTTGTTTTATATATTTAAAAATATGTTTCGTTTTATTCACTTGGGAAAGAGGGTTATAATATGGAACTTATGGGGCGGGGGGGACATAAAGAAAAATTTAAGAAAGAAAGAAAAATGCAAGATAAAAAAAATGATATTGCTTTTTTTTTTGTTTAAATAGCCGATATAACAAATCCACTTTTATTTTCCAAAACTACAGAAAAGATATCTACAACTTAAGTTTTCTTAATAAATATGCAAAACTTGTTTCGTAAATCTAAGTTCAACCAAAGAAGAAAAACATTTGTTTCAAACTTGCGGATGCATATTTTCTATTAGATAAATAAATTGGTATTTATATATATAAAAAAAAAAATCATAGACGTTTAAGGTTCATATATTCTTTAAGATAAGATGTGATCATGTATTGCACCTTAGTGGAACTATACAAAATATTATACTATGTATTATGTTAGTGAGCAAGCGACAGCACAATTCTCTTACAGGAACAAGCAGGATGAATAAGAATTAAGTTGTATTAGATGGTAAAAAAAAGCAAGCACCATCGACCAGCAGATTAAGTTTTTACCTATATGTATGTACAATTGATTTAAAAATAACAAAATCACTAGGTTGGTTGTAATAAGTTAGTTTTTCGAATATGTTTATATATTGTTATTATTTGGTGCTTAAAACTAGGTTGTATTTGCTAAGTGTAAAGCTTTAATTAAAGGATGCAATATTCTCAAATTGGCGATAGTTGCATTTAAGGGCAAAATAGTTATATGACACAATTTTGCGTGCAATGCTTTTGGCAAAAACGCAATTCTTGCTAATCGATATCCATTAGACCGCTTTCAACTTATTCGGCACTAGCGAGGTATCCGTCGGAACGGAAAATTCGGAGGAATTTTTCTTCGAGGTATACTTCGGAACAGCTTTTCGGAACTTTGTTCCGACAAATATGCAACGCACACTGGCGTTTTGTGTTTCAAGTGCGTTTTTACTGATATTTTTGACAGTTCCATACGAATTTTCTTCCGATATGCTCCGACAGGAATTTCTTGCGGAATTTGTTTACGATTTGAAGTGAAGTGTTGATAAATGAAAGTAATAAAGAAAAAAACATTTTAGCAAAGTAATTGGTTGTATTTCTTGCTTCAATTTGTGTTTCCAGGGCAAAAACAAACGAAAAAACAAGCACTAAATAGGAAAACCCCGATGTACGACGAAACAACATCATGTCAAATCAATGCGTCGTCGCATTTTAATTATTCTTTCCGAAGACTGATACCTCGAATGTAATTTGAGTCCCCGACGGACTATGTGTTGCGGAAAATTCTCCGTTACGACGGATACCTCGCTAGGGCCGATTTTCTATAATTTTTTCAGAAATTTTACGACTGTCAAAGAAAATATAAAAAATTTCGTTTCATAATTAAAGGAGTGTTAAGTAAATTTCAATAATCAAAATACGTATGTATTTAGGGAAGCCATAATCCCCTGTGGGTTAAAAGTGGCAGTCATCAAGAATCTACAAGTAATACAGACGAATGTTCATGTATATACTGCTCATTCACGAATAACTTGATTCTCCCACAGGCACATTTATTGCCAATTTAAGTACTTTTTAGGTAAACTAAAACTTCAATTTATTACCATAACTTTATTTTGAACCTACCAGAGTCCACGCAACAAATGGGACAATTATCGTGTTGTCCAAGTATGTAAATGTATTTATAGCATTATTGAATAAGCAAAAATTACGTTGAAAACGAAAACATTTTTTGCGGTCTAAAGCATTTTTGCAATAACGTTAAATTTCTTAAGCAAAAAAGTCGATTGTAAAAAAAAATGTATATTTAACTGGCGCCCAGTTTAAATATGTCAGCTAAATGAGTACTTAAAATATTTCTATGCCAAGCTGTAGAGAGCTTTGAAACCTCTTTACCAATTCAGCATTAAATTCCAACGAAAATTAATTTATTATTTAATTAACAATAATATAACCGTAATTGCGTCAAAAATATATAATGTAAATTTTGTTTTATAACAACATATATGCGTCCAAAGGCAAAGAAACCAAATAAATTACTATATTAGTGTATATACAATTTACATAAAACTCCTTCCCTAGACTAGCTAGATTTAAGAGGTAAGAAAATTTCATTTGGAAATTCTATATAAAAAGAAAAGGATAAAGTATAAATATAAAAGCTACTTTGTTGTTCGAAAAATAAAAAAAAAATAATAACAATAAAACTCAAACTAAAATAAAGGAAAAGAAAACTTTAAGATTGGAGTGGTTTGGTTTTGTTTTGGTGATGGTGTTTGGTTGGTTGGTTTTGTGGATTGTATGTGTGTCTAAGTCTCACAACTGTTGTTGGTGGTGATGATAGTCATTTATATTCACCTGATTGATATTTCCAATCAATTGATGGCCTTGAAGCGTTTGCACTTGAGCTATGGACAGCGATGTTGTGCCATCTGTATGTTCCTGCTGTGTGACAATTGTCGGTTGACCATTGCCTGTTGCTGTTGTTATATTACCCGATTGATCGATGATTTGATGATGCACCTGTTGTTGTTGTTGTTGCTGCTGTTGTTGTTGTTGTACCTGTACTTGTACCTGCTGTTGCTGCTGCTGTTGTTGCTGAGATGAAGAGCTAACTGCTACAGATACCTGAGTGCCGCCAGCAGTTGAGATCATTTCCGGTTCCTTTTTCACTTGTACTGCTTGCAGCGTATGTAATGATTGCACACTCTGAACTTGGGGAATTGTTCCGCTAACTGTTGCTGTATTCGTACCAGAATTTGCGGTAGAAGTCGTGGTCAGTAGCTTTTTCGATCCACCCGGTATTGCTGGAAGGAAAAGTTATGCACAATATGGACAGTTGAGGGTTAATAAAGGCACTTACATTTTCTGTCTTTTTTAACACCCGGTTTTGCGAAATGTCGTAATTCCAAGTGGCGTCGTAGATTTCTTGATTGACGAATTACTGCGTAGCAAATAGGACAAGTAGCTGGCTGTTCGGATTGGGATCGTGATCGGGCTTCTATTAGAGGAGAAGAAAATCGTAAATCAGTAACGATTGACCTGATATTTGAAAAGTTCACTAAAAAGTGAACCCAATATATGTTCAACATTATTGTATAGGTGAGTTAAAAGTTATCTCAATTTGTATACCTACCACAATAAAAAAAGTTTTATAAAAAGTGGCCCTGATATATTTTACTTTCAATAATATTACTTTTGAAGGACTAAAAGTTATTCAACTCATCGATTAAAATAAACCAAACAACTTTGAAATGTGCGCACGCAATGAAAAAATCAGTACGCACAGGATTCGAAAATGAGCTGTTTATGAATATAATACATAATGAAGGGTTGAGAATGCGAATCCATCAAATCAGACTGCCTTTCATTAAAGTTTACATCAGTTTGTCACGAACAATTTGATCGCATAATAAAATGCTTTTAATCCTTGTCAGACTGTAGTCGTGTATAGATTTAAATTTGGACGACTTCTACGTACAGCGCGACAAAAATATGAATTCCATTTTAACTTACGCTTGCTTCCAGGTTTTATAGATGAATTATTCCCTCCAGATGCGGATGATGTATTTGGCGTTGTTGGAGTAATTGGAGTGACATTTATGTCCGATACTGTTAGCATAGTTTCATTATTCTTCTGAACTTCCGATTTGATTGGCGTCGATGTAATTGCTACGGTGTCACCATTTTCATGAGTTGTAATGGTTTGAATTTGATTTGTCGTTGTTGGGGTTGTCATGATACTGTCCATTTCGTCGGTGCGCGCAATTTTTGATTCGGTTGCTGAAAATTGGAAGAAATCATTAAAACTACAAATCAATCCTTCAGTCGGGGCTTACTTACGTGACATTTTTTTAACACGCGGCCTTCGTTTCCGAGCTGGTAAGAATTGAGTGATTACGTCCTTTACTTCTCCTGCATCGGCGATTATTGGTCCGGCTTGGTGGATATCTTCAACTACTTGAGCGTGTACGGTCTGTTGTGGGGCATTGGCAATAGTGGCAATCAACTGTTCTTGTTCCTAAATAAAAAAAAATATCCCTATATACTAAAACAATTTTTTTTATACATAAATCACACATACCTCATCCTGGCAAACGTCAACAAGAGTTTTCACGTGGTGTTGGGGTATCATATGTTGTAGTTGAATCGAATGGGTCGTATAATCGTCTTTGGTAACAGTCTGTGGAGCTAATCCTTGAATGTTGAGACATTGTGCGGCCTGCAACAGTGATGGCAGTTGAGCGTGATCAACACTGACCTCACCGCGATAAACAAATTCGAGAAGAGCCTCTAGATCGTTGGCATTAACACCGGCAAGCATTACCACGGGATGTTTACATGGTGTGTTCTGTAAGCAGGGAGAAGAAGAATAAATTGTGAGCGAGTCAGAGCGAATTTACCAGAGAGAAGGGATGAGAGGAGACAATTGACTTTGTTTTTATTATTACTATTTAATTTTTTTTTTTAAGGCAGATGATAGTATGGTATGGATGGACATATGGGATGTATGGAGATGGAATATCGTTCACTTAAGAGATAAGTAGGTTATTTGGTGATAGTTTGATTCTCTTGTTCACTCTCGCAGTTCGTAGGCACTGTCACAGGTGGCATTGGGTTTAAGAGAAAAAAAAAATTGTATTTTGTAAACAGAGAGGAGGAAGACAAAATGTGCAGAAAGTTCGTTAAACGAACTTTTATCTAAAATCTAGTTATGAGTATAGAGATGACTGTTGAAGTCTGAAGACTGAATTAGAAGTGTGTTTGGTTAATTCCGGTATTTTTTTTTTTCGTAATTTCAATATTACGTTATTCAATTGACACATATAAAAGAGGAAAGTTGTGCGTATAGGTGTATACGATCTTCGGATACAATTTTGTCAAAAGATCAATAATAATTGATATTGTTTTAATAGGTAGGTATTTTCAATCAATTTAACGTAAGTATGCTTGCTTTATTTAGAGGTACTGCTTCGATTACTATCAAATTCAGAAAAATTATACATAACAATGGCCACGTTCCAATGACCGCTAGTCGTCTAGCACATAATATCCCTGATGAAGGAACGCTGGTGCTAGTGATCTAGCGGCAGCGGCAAAGTGACATTAGAACCAATTTGAGTTCGTATTATTTTATCTTCATGAGAGTCAAAAATGTATTTTGTGCCATCATGCCGCATATTTATTATTACACTATAATTTAAATAATCAAATACAATGTATATTAATTCCATAGAAGTTGGAATTCACATTTTACACCAAATTGGAAATATTTGACTTCTGCACTTTCACTTTTACTTTGACAGTTCGTTATTTTTTTTCATTTTGCGCTAGATTGAAAAATTTCCCAGAAAAGGATATTTCACAAAATGTCCTAGAGCTCTAGCGCAAATGGTGAAATGTCAGTTTTTTTTATATGGAGTTTGACATGTTGCTAGTCATCTAGCGGTCAATGGAACGCGGCCAATTTATAATTAAAAATTTATTGACAGATAAAAAATTATTCTGACAATGCAGGGTAACTGCAAAAACTAACGCAAAATTTCGATAAAGGGGTCTTATTTGAAATGTGGAAGTGGAAACTCCAACTGGTGTTAACTCAACTTTAGTAAGTAGATAAAGGACTATTCACATGAGAGTGACCAACTATCTACAAACAAACGAATATTGGTGAGTTTTGATAGTCCGTTCACATAAATACTTTTCATGGTCGCGGCAGTTTGTGATTTTCAGCCATTAGTTTCTACCAGTAATTTCTAATTTGAGGTTATGTTTGAACGAAATTTTTATTCGCTAGTTTGTGGAACGCGGTTTAATGGTTTGAATTGCGAAAAACGTTGACAATTCGCGCCGAGGGTGTTTTCGTTTGCGTCAAAAAGTTTGGAATTCTGAAATTTCACTGTTTACTGTTTTTAAAACTTGTTTTCTTTATACATTTTGAGGGACAATTATAATTAATTATCTACTCTTGGAATAGTAAAATGTGCAAATTTCTGCTCATAAGGCTGAACCCACACCAAATAAAGCAGAAACAAACAAAGCGAAAACGACAGTTGCTAACCCACACCAGACAAGGCAAAACAAAAACGTTTTTTTGACTTGCCTAATTTGGTGTGGGTTATTAACAGTCATCCATACCAATTGCACTTAAGATGGCTTCAGACTTGGTCGACGATATGGCTATTGTGGCAGCAAAATAATTTGTGCTAAGAATGAGTTTCGATGCATTTGATAAATATATTGCGATTGCCGGCCGATTTTTAATTAAAAATACAAATTTTTCGACGTCACGCATATTAAAATGCTGCACTTCACAGAAAATGATTGAATGAAACATAAATACCAATAGTCGTCGCTCGCATGCTTCATGTGTTTTATTTGGTTTTGTCTGTTTGACTAATTTGGTGTGGGCGCTCTCATTTGATTACATATGTTTCTCGCCTAAACATGCCTTAACTGTTTGATAGGCTTTTTGCCTAACTCGATTGTTTTGCTTAAAATGCTTTATTGCTTATTTCGCTGTACGTTACTCCATAAGCACACGTGTAATGTTTGACGTTAGGCAGTGGAACAAAACGTTTTTGATTTATTGTTTTGTTTTGCCGTATTCGGTGTGTGCGCTTATTTAAACGTGTGTATTTAAATTGCAAAAACACGCAGAAAATCAGTTTTGTTTGTTTAAGGCGTTTTGTTCCATCCGGTGTGGAAGCTGCCTAAGTGCATCAAAAGTTGTTTGTTCGTATTTAATTCGTTCGTTTGCTCTCATGTTAATGGTCCTTTAGGTACTCTAGCGTTACTATTTCGGTTCATTGGTTGGACAGTTTTCCTGCTTTCATACAAATTTAATAGCTGTTCGTGAAACCTAAGACCTCTATCAGTAGTCAAGCACAATGACCACTGAGCTAACTAAATAAATTTAGTAGTCAATCACTTTACCGTTTATATACGAGGCTTATAGAACGTTTACGCTGCACCTAAATTTAACATTTCGCAGACAACGTTCCATTGCTAGTTCTTATTACATAATTTTAAAAATTTTTTGACAGCTTTTTTCTGTTTTTTTTTTTTTTTTTTTAAGCTGAAAAGTCATCTAATGAAGTGCAGAATTCGTAAAGAGATTTTTTCGATTTGACAAATTTACAAATGCAGCGATAAAATCCATCTTTTCGAAATGTTGGAAAATATTTGCCGAAATGCCGAGCTTTTGGTCCTTAAATGCTGAATATAGCCGAAATTATGAATTTAGGTGCCGTGGAAACGTACTAATTATTAAACGTTTTTAAATCACGAATGTAGGTATAAAATTGAGCCAACCTATACATACATAATTTTTAATAGCGAAAAAGGATTCAGTCAGTTTGTGTGGTTTTAGTTTTTGGTAGGCAGGTATATTTTAACGGAGTGTCTATTCGGCCGTTGATTTTGTACTGATTGACGATTACCGATGTTCGGGACACGACTACGTGATAGCCATATTTTTATTAAAAACTGTTTATAAAGATAAAAGTTGGGTCCTAAACGTGCAGCATAATGTCCGAAAATAATTATACATTAGTTTAAAGTCTTAGCCGCGAGCGAAGCGAACCACATACCCCAACTTGACGCAATAATATAAACTTTGACATTTCGTTTCGTAGTCGTGTCCCGAAAAACAGCCTAATAATAACACCCGGTTCCCAATCTTTTTTGGTCGCGGAACACTTTTCTGGAGAGAAATTCGTAGTTATGGAAAACGCAATAACTATTTTCCGATTTTTTTTTTAATTTTAATTTTAATTTTAAAAAATAAGTACATAATATGTACTTGTACATATGTGATGTGATATTCGAGTTGGCCACAGAATAACAAACACTTTAAAGTTCCAGTTTCAAAAACTTATAAAAATTAAATATTTAGTTTTTTTTTTAAACGCTAGTCAATCTTTTCTGAAGAAGCAAAAAGTCCGTATAGGCACTTGTGAGTTTTTATTTTTCGGACCTACAATTTGATGCCGAGTCCGAACGGCTTATTTGAGAAGCTTTTTCAGGACAGATATAGTCTCGAATGTTTGCGTTTTCCGAGGATCGAAGCTGGAACCCCTTTCACAGTAGTCCAGCACACAGACCACTGAGCCACTGCGCCCATCCGGCTTCCTAATATGGTGGTAGGTACAAGGTGGGCCAAAAGAAGTCATCCGATGTTGTTTGGCTCTCATTTTTTTGGTTATGGTTATTTGAACCTTTAGAATTTTATTGGTCAAGTCGAGAAGATGATATTGGCCAAATGGGCGCCGTCACAATTGATTGCCATACGGGCTCGTTTTATGACATTTTTCATCACTTCGGCGAGAACTTCGGGCGACAGATTCTCGCACTGGTGTCGAATGTTGTCCTTGAGGGCTTCTAGGGTCTCGGGCTTGTTCACGTAAACACGGGACTTCAAAAAATCCCACAAAAAAAAGTCCGGAACGGTTAAATCGGCCGATCTTGCGGGCCAGTACAAATCGCCAAAACGACTCGTGTGGTCCCATACTCTTCAAGGTTGGTGGCCAAACGGCCCAGTGTTTGCGCAGTCGGTGTCGGACGGCCGGGGAATCGGCGACGTAATTCGCGCTGCGCCAACACTACAGACGAATTGTTACGCAAAAAAAATAGACACGATTATTCCGCGTTCTTGGCGAGTGTATCGCTCCATGGCTTGTTCACTTGTATTCTACATCTGTCTAGTTCACAAATGTCAAAACAGATTTGACAATGGTGGCCATTTGCAAAAATAAGGGCAATTCCTTTCCAGCTCTGAAGTTTTGGAGTACACGATTTATTTTTACCTATTTTTGTACTGTGTAATCAATACAAGAATTCAATTGTGTTCCGAACAAAATGACAAAGTTTCAGAATCACAAAATTAGCTAGTCTAATGGAACTTTCATATTTTTCCCCATCGGCTTTAAATCATAGATAAAAAGTTACAGAATTTTCATAGTCATTTAAATAATAACGAATGGAATACATACCTACCACTAACTATAAAAATACCAGCAGTATCCAATCGACATCATCAAACAAGTGACACTGATCACTGTCATCAAAGTACCGCGCAAACACAAAATTGAACAACCAAAACAATCCTCGTTTGTTATTTTTGTTATCATTTTCGTCGACCACTCTTTTAACTAGACTCAACAAAAAAATCTCTATGAAGAGAAACTGTACTCAAAACATTATTAGAAAAGAGCAGAGCATCAATCAATTTTCCATCTTCCTTTCTGAGTACCTAAATAGCGTTTCTATAGAAACTGAACCGAATCCTCAATCCACCTCTGTTTGTTTTGTAGTACGAGTAGTGGAGTACCTACCTACCTATAACTCTCAAACGACCCTGAAGGGTTGATTTGACAGATAATGATGTTAAGAAAATCGAGGGTTGTTCTCTTACCTCTAATTGGAAATTTCGGCAGAGATAGTAGGTAGGCATAGGATAATACAAAACTCACCTGTTATGACTTATGAGAATGACAATTAGCAGAGGCAATCGCAACCGCAACGATGCGATGTAAGACGAGAGGGTACCTACTCGTATCTTATCTCATACTTTATAAACAATAGAGCCACAACAGATGGACAAAGGACAACCATTATTTACTGATAGCAGCGTTGCGATTTTGAGAGGAGTCACAGTCACACTTCTTCTCTGAGGGTGAAAATTCAAATCAAACACACCAATACCGAGAGGCGACTGTGCAAGCAAAGTATAAGAAAAACAAAAGCAAATCCAACAAAAGAGGGCACTTCTCTTTCCTCTCGGCCTGACTATGGGCCGATGTGAATGTGTGGAGGGAATAGAACGCGAAATGATCTCTGTTTACAAAAATCTTGAGCTCAATCTCGGGAGCGAACAAACCACTTGCTATTTATCTCCCACTAAACCTCTTCTATATTCCTCCAATTGGGCGGGAAATATTCCATGTACCAAATTATCAAACCGATTGCCTTCAAAATCTTACCTTTAGTAGCTCCAAAAGGAACGGACTAGCTGCACACAGGACTATTTTGTGGGCTGGAAAACTTCGACCACCAGCCGCCAGAGTGCAGTCTACCAAATCACCATGACAGCGTAAAAGTTGAATGGCCGACACAAGCGAACTGCCATAGTCGCCCCACGTTAGCGAATATAAAGAGTTCATTGGCAACGCCATCATTTAGACGGTTTGGGAATGCGGTCGACTGGATGGATGAGGAAAAAAGCAAAGTCGCGATTTTCTTCTCTCCAAAAAACAAAAAAAAAATTATAAAAAAAAATGTCGCCGTCGATGTCGAACTGTCGAATTGTGTATGTATACGAACTATGAAGTTGGCAGCGGTAGTCAGTAACCAAAATGTTCAACTTTTCTCCTCTTTAAAATTAGCTACTCGTAAGATCTTTCACTTTACCAAAACAAAAAAAAAACACAATTTCCACAAAAATTCACTCTATTCTAACACTTTCGCGAAATACGCTCAACCATCATAAGATTGAAATTTTTTTCACAAAATTCCCATTTATCGCGACACATATAATCAGCACTTCAGCAATGCAGAGAGCGAGCGAGAGCGCGAGTCATTCGCTAATGTAATACCTCGGAGAGAGATAGAGAGAGCCTGATAACGACACCGATGAGATGGAAAAAAAAGGGAACACGACGTCGACGAAGGAAAAAAATGTCTCACACCAGCCTAATCACCGTATCTGGTTTCGTTTGATTCGATTTTTTTTTTTGCTTTTTCGCCAAAGTTGTAGTTAAGCGCAAACAACTCTAAAATCCCGTCTTAAATTACACTACACTCGAGGGAAATTTTTACAAATTCCAAATATATTTTTATTATTGTTTTCTTCTCAGAGATAGAAAATTTTCTCTGATTTCACACGTCGAGAAAACTCCACACGTACACACGCGTAGCACGAAAAGAAATTCTATAAACGAGAAGGGAAGGACAAAAAATGATTTTCTCTACGCCTTCTCCACACGGCTCGCTCGCAGAGAATTTTTTTTTTCTCTGCTGACGAAAGATATTTTACTTTTCGTTTTTAGAGCGAAACTATTTGATTTAACACTCGAGGAAACCGGATGTGGGCGAATTAATTTAATATATTAACACAATTTTGAAAAATAGTTTTTTTCACTTAATCTGGGTTCTGGGATATATTTTTTATCGACTCTGCGCGATTAGCTGGCAGACGAACAATTTGTCACCACGAAAATGGATTTTGCTTTTGCTATGGTGAAAACGTAGCAATGGAAATGGAAGAGCAAGAGACGAAAGAGGAGAAGGAAAAAAAAAATCGTGAACTGAAATGAAATATGGCGGCAAGCGACTTTGCTCTTTGGTTTTTAGATTTTCTACTTGTATGTGGGACAAGAAGAGGGAAATCGTCACCGTTTGAAGATATGCGTATGAGCGAGAGATATTCTATTTTCGTTCAGTATTCGATGACGTTGCCATTCGTTGAGGTAAGTTGAAAAAGTTGACAGAGCGCAGAAGAAGGGAAAAATAATAAATAAAATTGGCTGGTGATGCCATCTATGTGTCAAATTTGTTTGTGAAATTTTTTCTATCGACTTTTGTAAATGAATTGAACAGAGGATAAATCTATCTCCATAATTACTTGTATTAATCGTTAAAGTTTATTTAAAGAATATAAATATAATAAGAACGTACATTTTTGCACATTAAACTAGGTAGGCAGTGCCTCAGTGGTGTACATACATACTTAGTTTACCTACTAGCTACTACTGAGCAAAGGGCTCTCGGTTCAACGCACGGGAAACACAAATTACGCAAGTTTTTTGCCTGTCCCGCATTTTTCCAACGTCTGAAAAATATCTGAGAGTCTATACAAACAGCTAGAGGAAGTTAATGCGAATTGGAAAACAGTACGCCAATTTCCAATGATATTTCGCTAAAAACTTATTTAGTAAAAAAAAATAAGATTGGTCTCTAATGGACGTTTATAGTTCGTGGTATAAAAAGTATACCTACCACTGACCTCCGAACTACGACCAAATGTCGTAAATGTCGACCAGACATTTGTAATCGACTACAAACGACTGTCAAATCGACAAATACCAATCGCAATCGACAATCAAAGTTGTCTATCGAACGACAGTTGTTGTCGATCAACGATCAACTATAGACACTCACAATAAGGGCCTAAGTAATATCGAATGACCTTACATAAGGAGGCGCGCGCAATTGGAAGGGGTCCTCAACCAACTGGAGGCAGCTAGCGTTGGATGGATCTGGCTGGAGAGGCATGTTGGTTGAGGCCCAGGTCCGCCCCGGACTGTAGCGCCATCAAAAGTAAGTAATATCGAACTACGTAGATACCTAACTAATAGCATAACGTCGATAATTGAATCAATTTATGAATTGAACAGGAAAAGTAGGTATTGGTCGTAAATGCTTATCTCAAACTTGATTTTATCAAATCATATATGTTAGCGCTTAGATAGGTTAAGAATAAAGAAAAAGTTAAGACCGAAATGGTAAAATTCGAAATCCAAAATAATTTTTGTGAAAAAAAATGTAAACAAAACTTAAATGCTATTTTCGTTCCGCAGGTGCTAGACTACCCTCGGGTATAGAAGGCGTTCCTGCTGGTGATTTTATTCACTGCATATTTAGAATAGCCAAGAATCAAAGGTTTGTTTCTCAGGTTCCATTGCGGCAAAAAAAGACATGTGAGGGAGCTAGCTAACCATTCATCCCAGATAAAAACTCGGACAACAGAATCGTTGTGACCAACCTAGGCCTAGGATGCCTATACGAACCTGTTGCATCTTCTTTAAATTGTATTGTATGTTAACTGATCCGGTTTTTTGAACTAGGTACCCATTTGTGTCAATAGATCGATTTTCAACAACTCCTTTAATGGTTTGTTGATCGAACGAAAGATTCCAATTTAAATTTACTAAAAATAAAACAATTTATACATTTGCACTTATTCTGTTGGTTGTTTATGATGAATATTATTAAAACTCTTAGCAAAAAAAAAAATTAGACTTAATTGATAGCAGACCTAACTTGCACAGTCCCAATGAATATCATCTCCAGGAAGTGGTGACAGACTAGCGTCTGACTCATGCATACGACTCAAGACAAGCGAACGCAAACAAATCCACAAAGTCCCATTATTGTGGGCCGTAATGATAATAAGAGAGAAGTTAAAGTGAAAGCATATTAGGTATATAAAATTATTTGCAAATGCTCTGCAGTGCGAGGCTTCGGGTTTACATGGTGAAATTCTGTGTAAAGTCGTATTCAATTGTCGGAATAACAGTTTGAACGAATTTCAGGAATATAATCAGATAGAGATGCACGCCTAGCTGGCCGCCACCTTCTTCGACAGTTTGAATGATTTTCTTCATGATGTCGGCGTGGCGGCAGGGATGTACAGAAGCCATATTGGGTCCGGGGAGATGTGGATGGCTCTCCATAGTGACAGTCTTTTTAGCGTGATCTTGGCTAACGTCTTCGTACATCTGTTCCACGGTCAATGGTTTACGATTCTAAGGATAACGGGTAATGAGGGTTCAATTTGTTTGTGTAAAGTTTTTGTAACCCACCTCATCGTAGCCCACTACCCAAAGGCGTGGCGTTTGGTAGTACTTGTCGTATGTTATGTGCAAGTCATAGGTCCTTGTATGCAAAACAGAATCACCACCATCTCCGCTATCACCGCCCTCGGAAGTTGTAGCCTTAGGTGTATCAAGCTTCCTTGTAGTGGTTGCAACGGCCTTAAATAAAAAGTAAATTTTATTGCAAGTCAGTAAAAATGTGGGATTACGTTCTTTTTCTAATCAATATCGAAATGTAACTCATTAAAGTTCAACCTTCAGAATAAAGAAACACTAATAACCACCAAATATCAATCAAACCCAATTGCCCTTACTTACTGGATCAACTAGCTCCAACATGCCACTCTCCTCGAACTCTTCCATATCGATGGCTTCGTCATCGTCATCATCGTCGTCATCATTTGGAATATTATTCTCATCCATATCATGAATCTCATCGTCGTCATCTTTGCCGCTTAAAGTCATTTCACACACCTTCTCGTCCAACTCGGCTACACCATCCTCGTTGAGTTGATGTGTCTCCACCCAACCCCCATCACCGCCTTCTTCTTCAACGACAATCTCCTCACCAACGTACTCCATCTGCTTACACCGGCGAGAGCAAGCAACATTTCGCGTAATTAAAAACTGCTTATCTGGAGAGCAAAAGATAAGATAATTGCATCTCACTTGCAGGTCGCAACTTACCTTTGGGCAGATAAGCCTTCGCTTTAGATTCATCCCCAGCAGCCCATTGCCACGTAGGGCAATGATGGACCAAATGTTCTCCAGCTGCAACAAATTCCTCCGGTGTAAGGACACCCGTCTCCCGGAATTTACTCTCCTAGAAACAAATAGATGAATCACCATCATGTCATTATAGAATACAAAGCAGTCCCATTCTCTACCGCAATTTTTCTCCTATTTGGAATAGATACCTAATGCCTTACCTTTAGAACTGGAGTTAGATATTCGGCGACTCCTAGGGCTGTGCCCTTAACGGAATTAATAACACTTTGCATTGTTTAGTGTTGCACAGAAATATTTCTTTGTTTTGGATGTTTTTATACTGCGAAAGACTCTCAGTTGGGATGAAAAGAAAGAAAAATTTCTCTTTAACTTGTTTACGGATGACAAATGCTATAGAGTGATACGAAAAGTCTAATCTCTAGACCACTTTGACTCTAGATTTGCTTTGCCGAATGCGAATCAAATTTGTCTATTCGTCTCACGAAAATGTCAAATAAATATAACTCAGCTGTATGTAAGGGCGAGAACGAAACATCAATTTTTTTTTTAATAACTAGCGATTGGTGAAGTTCTTCATACCAGGGATGTGAGAGGAGGATTTATTTTATATCACATTTCATTAGCAAGTCGAAAGAAAATTAGGTACATTCGATGTAAAGATTAGGCTACGGACAGCTATAGGAAAAAGAATGGTGTCCATAATGAACGCTAACAAACGCTTCGGAAGTACATCAAAATAAACAACATCCTTGAATTAGGTATTGAAATGGATTCGTCTAGAAGAAGATGACTTTCCATTAAATCTATTTATTTTTCAGCCATTCCGACAACATCCCGACAAAAATTGCTCAATACTTTTGTATGTCAATAAAATATTCGATTATGTACCCAAATCTATTGACAGCTGCGTTTTAGCTTGAATTTCTTGATAAAAAAAAACTGAGCAGAAGAGTTAATTCGCTTTTAGCGTCAAGTTTCGCTTAGCATATTGTATCTTAGCATAGAATCTACTATGGCCATGGGCGCAGTTTATTAGCTTTGACCTGTCAAACCTTAGCTTTAGCTTTTGCACTCTGTCCGTAGCCTAAGGTGCTCAAGCTTTTTGCTCCCATATAAATTTGTCTCCAAAATGTAGCTAAGCTAATCTTTTTAACCGAGCAGTATGCAATAATACCTTGACGAGGAATCCCTTGAAAGTGAGAAATTTGAGATCAAAGAATATACCAGACAGGAAAAAAGAAAGCGCAATGAAAATAAAACATTTTTTCGTGTCGATGCATTTTTGAAAGAAATTATTTTTAACGAACACATGTTTTCGGTGACACTTATATCCACAACTACTAACTCCGCGTCAAAACAGGGTTTTAGTAGTTAATGTTTAGAGAGAACAATTTGAGAGCTGCTAGTTCTCATAGAAAATGACAGAAAAAGATAAAATTCCGAAAATAGCGAGTAACGAGCAGTTTCTCCCGGGTATGTACTCATAAATTTGTCAAATGGAAAAAAGTTGACAGGTAGACGACATAAAAATAAACGATTTCGGTAAAGCGATATATGATATGAGACCATAATTCGTATAAAACAGCAGCAGAACACCGAAAAGTTGCTTATCAATGAATAGACTAACAGCGTTTTTCAATAACTGACAAAGAAACCACTGGACAAGTGGAAATAGCGGAATTGTCAAACAAAATGACACTTTGTCTATAATTGACGGTGAAAATTAATTGGCATCGAGTTCATAAGTTGGTCAATCAACTCACAAACGATTTTTTGCCAATAATTGACATAAATGGAAATGAACTGACGGCGGTTTCGTTCAATGACATAAACGCGAGAGCTGTCAAACTTTGTCAATCAACCGACATGAGGAAACCCACCTTAAGCGAATAAATAGTTACATAGGAGACGCACCTGTCCGGAGTGGACATGAACCACTCTATACATTTTTCAGTTTACGTTGATGGAGTGGTCATTTTTTAATGTTTTTATTGGATGCCTATCCAAATAGTTGTAATGTCTTTGTATTTTGAAGAAAGTGACAAGAAACTCAAAATTTTGTAATAAATTGCAAATAATATAAAATTATTATTATTAATAATAATAAAAAACAACTTAAATTTTTTTAAATCGATACGAAACTTTACAGACATCAATCGAAAACCACCAATCTGAAACTCTGCTCTGTCGAATGCCATCCACTGCTGCCAAACACTTGCTGAAAAAAAAAAAATTCACCAACACCATCCATTTTATTGAAGAAATCTTCCCCAAGTCAACAAGAAGAAGAAGAAAATCGACAACGAACCTATATTTTATTTTTCATTTTCGTGAAAATATTTTATTTTTACGAAAAATTATTTAGCAAAAACTCAAGTGGCCTTTTCTAAAAAATTCTATTGTGCAGAAGCAGAACAAAGAATGCGAATAAATGGCGCCGTTTTGAAAAAGTGGAGTGTTTGTCAACGCCTTTGAAAATTCACTGCAATTGGTTTTCGTGTTTTGGCTCCTCCGTGGAAAAAAGAACCACAAAGGTTTGAATATTATATTTTCTAACAAAATTTCATTGTTTCCCTTGATTATGTCGTCTAATTGATAAATTGCAAATGTTTTTACGTGGGTGTCAGTTGTGAAAAAGTTAAAATTTCGTCTTGCAAATCAGATGTGCGTGAATTTTGGAATTTTTTTTTTCATTTTCTAATTTTCTTTACATCGTGCGCCCCTTTGTGTTTGTGATTTTTTTTTTTTCGTTTCGTGTGTCGCATATTTTTTATTCGTTTCAATTATATGTATTTCCATCCGCTGTGACTATTTACTATTTTTAGAGATTGGGCATTTTATTGCAGTTTTTACGGAACGTGCTGGGTTTTGAAATTGTGTTGTACGCCCGTGGGAGCTCCGCAGCACCACTGGAACAGAGGTCGTACATTGTAAGAAATAGATGTGTATATTTTTATTTTGATTAAAATGTGTATAAAGAAGCTTAGAAACTATAAAAAGAAAAAAGAAGTGTGTGATGTTTTCACTGCTTAGGGAAAATGTATGATACGCATAATAATGAGCACTTTAAGTTTAGGGTGACAGATTGTAGGCATGTTGTGTGGGCTTACATCCGCTGCAGGTGCCGAAGTAAAACTAGACACATAAGGCATGCTGAACAGATGCAAAAAGCAATTTTGATTCTCTATAGATACTCGAAAATCATGGTCGGTGATTCTATAGATACTTACTTCAATATTATCTAAGGCATTGACCTATTTTAACTGCTGACTATCTCGGGCCTCGGGGGATTTTCCCTAAAAAGCTAATTGAATAGATATGCAGTTCCTAATCTATCAGATTATTGTGATACTTTTTTTTCTTTAGAGCTGGCATCGGTCAATTTCATATTAGGTATGCGCAGCGAATATCAACAAGAAAGCAAGTCCTAATAGATACACTTATTACTATTAGGGTGTGCCTTTATGTGAAGACAAACTATTCAGACAAGCCAAATAAACTTGAATCGTTTCTCTTTTTCTGTATGGGAGTTTAAGATGCACCACGTGGCAAGTACACCATTATTTGCTTTCCTTAGACCTTAGAGCAACACCAAGTTATGACTATCTATTAACAACTCGATCAGATGCGAGGTACACCCAATGGTAAAGATGTATAAAACTAAAAAGCGACATCTCTTACAATGGGACACCACGAGGACCAACGATAAGGTTGCATTTGTCCAAATTTTTGATAGATTAGTATGCAATGCACCCTTTACTATTATTATCCTAGAAAGTATTAATGTAACTTAGAAACTTACACTATAAGACAGCGTTTCTCTGGACGGCCCATCAGTTTCATATCGCTTTACATATCGCCATTTGATTTTAATTTTGTTTTTTTTTTTATTATTTTCAGATAGACGCTGTGTGGGGCTGGGCTTCTGCCCCGCTGCGTTTGGCGGCAAACAGAATGGGCGATCCACTTTTAGGGGATCGACCGCCTTCGCCGGCGCGTCTATCGCACACTTCAGAGAAGCATCCAAAGGTGACCCTGTCGGAGCTGAATCTCCTGCGTCGTCACCGTGAACTGTGCGATGTTGTGCTAAATGTAGGCGGGCGTAAAATCTTTGCCCATCGTGTGATCCTGTCGGCATGTAGCCCCTACTTTCGGGCCATGTTCACGGGTGAGCTGGAGGAGTCACGACAAACTGAAGTTACCATACGAGACATTGACGAAAATGCAATGGAACTACTAATTGACTTTTGTTATACGGCACACATAATTGTTGAAGAGTCCAATGTGCAGACGCTGCTTCCGGCAGCATGTCTGTTGCAGTTGGTCGAGATACAGGATATTTGCTGTGAGTTTCTGAAACGGCAACTAGATCCCACCAACTGTCTGGGTATACGGGCATTTGCCGATACGCATTCATGTCGCGAATTGCTGCGCATCGCTGATAAATTTACACAGCATAACTTCCAGGAGGTGATGGAAAGCGAGGAGTTTATGTTGTTGCCGGTCGGTCAGTTGGTCGATATTATTTGCAGTGACGAGTTGAATGTGAGGTCGGAGGAGCAAGTTTTCAATGCGGTCATGTCGTGGTTGAAGTACAATGCCGCTGACAGGAGGCAGCATTTAGCTCAGGTGAGGTAATCGATATAGCTCCGATTATGCTTTACTATTTGTTTTGTTGATTTTTCAGGTTCTGCAACATGTTCGCTTGCCACTTTTAAGTCCGAAATTCCTTGTCGGCACAGTGGGATCTGATTTACTTGTGCGGTCCGATGAAGCGTGCCGCGACTTGGTTGACGAGGCCAAAAACTATCTTTTGCTTCCACAAGAACGTCCATTGATGCAGGGTCCACGCACTCGTCCACGAAAGCCGACACGTCGCGGTGAGGTTCTCTTTGCCGTGGGTGGTTGGTGTTCGGGCGATGCAATCGCATCTGTGGAGCGTTTCGATCCACAGACAAACGACTGGAAAATGGTTGCTCCTATGAGCAAACGCCGCTGTGGTGTTGGAGTTGCAGTACTGAACGATCTTCTCTACGCAGTTGGAGGCCATGATGGCCAGAGCTATTTGAATAGCATTGAGAGGTACGATCCACAAACGAACCAGTGGTCGTGTGATGTAGCACCAACCACATCGTGTCGTACAAGTGTCGGAGTTGCGGTCCTCGATGGATTTCTTTACGCCGTCGGCGGGCAAGACGGTGTGCAATGTTTGAACCACGTCGAGAGATACGATCCCAAAGAAAACAAGTGGTCTAAGGTGAGCGAACAAATTGCAAATGCGTGTGCAGTTTCATAGTTAAAAATGTATAATATATAGGTTGCTCCTATGACAACACGGAGGCTGGGAGTTGCTGTCGCCGTACTTGGAGGCTATTTGTATGCTATCGGTGGCTCGGATGGACAATGTCCCCTAAACACCGTCGAACGATACGATCCTAGGTAAGTTGAAGGAGCACTGCATAGATTTGGAAATTTTTCATTTGGAAAATCTATTTGACAGACAAAACAAATGGTGTGCCGTCAATCCAATGTCGACGCGGCGAAAACACTTGGGCTGTGCTGTATTCAACAATTACATCTACGCTGTTGGCGGACGCGATGACTGTATGGAATTGTCGTCGGCCGAACGGTATAATCCACATACAAATACCTGGAGTCCGATTGTCGCCATGACATCTAGACGAAGTGGAGTAAGTAGCCATTACTTTCGTGACCCCTTTTTCGCACACTCATTGTACTTTTGAACTTGCAGGTTGGTCTAGCTGTTGTGAATGGACAACTGTACGCTGTTGGTGGCTTTGACGGTTCAGCGTACTTGAAAACCATCGAGGTATATGATCCTGAAACAAATCAATGGCGACTCTGCGGTTGCATGAATTATCGTCGCTTGGGTGGCGGTGTTGGCGTTATGAGGGCTCCACAGACTGAAAATTACATGTGGTACGACAAAAATCAACAATCTAACCTTCCATTTCGATTATAATAGCTCAATTTCAGGATTCGCAAAGACTCCATAGTTTAAGTGCTCCCATCTCCATTTAAGCAACAAATATATTCCAAAATCGAAACATTACACCATCAACCGTCTATATTGATGAAGCAACATCAATTTTTCAAACTAAACGCCAACCGCCAAACGGAGAACCGAACAACAACCATGTCTCCCTCAATTAGCTCACGGCACAGACCTCTTTGTCTCTTCTCATTCATTTTAAGTTTGTATCCTTTCTTATTATGTAGTTTTTTGTTCCATGCGAGACAGAAACACGGTGACAGTGGGCAAAGATATTAAACATTTATAATGAGCACCGATTTATGAATTGTGTATCGAATAACTTGTTACTCCAGGAAAACCTATTTGAATTTGGTTAACAAAATTTATCTCATTCATCTTATTTATTTGTATTTTCTCTTTTTATACGTATAGGTTATGTTTTTTTTTTTTGTTAAAAAGAAAATATTTTCCCCATACATACGGAATGCAATCTAATTAAACATTTATAGTAGTTGGAAATTTATGTAAATAAAAGAAACAATTGAATTGGATTCAAGTTAAGTTGTAAATGCAATGAATTTGTGCTTTATAATGTCACAGGTTACACAGAATACATTCACCGACCCTTATTTTGACAAGAATATGTTACTTTAGTTAACGCTTATGAAAACTTCCCAACAAAAATTGATCGGGTCCACAAATCGTAAAAATGTAATGCTGGGCGATTACTCGCTTTTGAGAAAGTCTGCATACAGGAATACGATGTAATCAAATTTCAAAAATTGTATGACGTGTGGGTACTGAGAAAGAACTACTGTCATTCTGTATGCAAAATTCCATCCCGCTCACAGATGCGGTAATGCGATTCACCCCAAAAAGAAGTAGTGTATTGATTAGAGCTTGATCTATATTACTGAATCATACAAAATTTTGATATTTTTCATCTATATATCTCTTAATTTGCGTTACAAAGCTTGATATATCTGAAAAAAATTAGGACCAAATCCAATTAATAAGTAACTTTTTGAAACACAACTTATTTACAAAAATTCGAATAAAGCGATATTGTTTTCTTACATCAATTATTATTATTTATTATTTCTCCTTAAGTTTATCGTTTCATTATTTTTTTTGTTTTATAAATTAACAGTAATAAATTAAAGATCTAGGTAATAAAAAATAAAGATGAAAATTATGTGAAAGATGCGCTAAGAAATAGTATAGTTAAGTTTTAAGTTAAATCACCATTTAACTAATATTAATATATAAAAAATATATATTTAAAGAAATACATAAAATTAAACTGTGTTTGCTTAATTCAAATATGTAATTTCAAATATTGTCCGGTCAGTTACTATACTACTGAAAGTGGCAGGTAAATCCGAGGCTTATTTAACTCGTTTCGGAGACTAGGATGACATACAAAATGAGGACCTCCGGTTTACTCGGAAAATTAACCAACTAAGACTTTGATTATTCAACATGTTTAATATGTTATATACGCCAATGCAATATTTGAGTTGAGGATAATAATCGTCGCATTAAACATACCTACATCGAGATCTACAAAAAGTGATTTTAAAACAAAATTAATTATTTTGCCCAATGGAACATGAAAAGTGATCTAGAATGTTTGTCCCAATAAAAAAAACTCTGATGCATTTTTATTTAACCTGTCAGACATCTATGAATTAGGAATATTTACTAATATACATAAATTGAAGCGACAACCTTGTACACACCTACATAACTTGACGCTTTTTTCATTCGAAAACTGGTTCATTCACTTTTGTTATTTGTGTTAGTGAAATATTTAATCTAAATTCATTTTACTCCCAAATTTTTTTTGTTTCAAACAAAAAATGTCATCTCTCATCTCAATCCGAGCAGATAATCGTTTGCGATCAAATCGTTTCGATAAAGTTTCAAAAGTCAATCTAAGCCAACTTAAATCCACCATGCACAAGTAGTTAGTATAATTAGATGAATGACTATACGGAATAAATTAGCATTCTGATTCAACCCACTTTCACTTTCCACGAATTCGTACAGATCTTGCACGAAAGCATATCTCAAAAATCAGAGATTTTGTTTCTACTATTGTTGGGGTCAACTACCTATGTCTGTTTTGATCTTTGGGTCAGTAGTGGGAATGACTTGAAATATTTACTTACGTAGGTAAATTTCATCGTCATCGATTTTATATTTTATTTCTCATCCGTTTTTTTTTAACCACTGAATTAGGTAGATACCTAGGTAGTTTATTTTCGAAGCTTAGTTAAGCACATTATAGAATAGAAAAAAATGTGGTAGATAGAAACGGTAGTTTTTTTTAAATCGTCCGGCAGAAAAAAAAAAAAAAAAAAAAAACATTGCGTGATGAGTGATGATAGAGCTTTGGCATCTATTAAATTTTGGTATTTTCTACTTTCTACTAGAACAAGTTCCATTTTAGAATGGTTGACGTTAAGTCCATTTTCCTTTGACCATTTGTTAAGGGTACTTAGAGCGACTTCCATAATTTCACGTGTGGGAATTAAGAATTTTGCCAGAACCATAATTACTAAGCCATTCTGCTAGGTTCCACATTTCACTTTCACTCGAAATGAAATCGGAAATGAATTTTGTGTTCTACATTTCACTGTATTCGATATTGATTTCAAAATGTTCGGAATTGAGACAAAGTGAAATTGTGATTTCTAAAAAATTTCAGAGTTTCCGAACCGCTCGAAATGCAGAACACTGAAAACGAATTCACTCGATTTGCAATTTCGATTTCACTCGATTTCTGGAACCTAGCAGATTGTGTTTTATTTCCTCTTCAACATTCTAGCAAAATTGAAGCAAAAGAAAACGTCAAAAATTGTAGCCTATAATTTTTTATCTTGCTTCCGGAGTAGGATATTATTTTGGCAGCTAAAAATTCGTTTTCCACCACGATAGAGTCAGAATATTATCCAAGGATAATTATTTAGCCCGGTTGACACACGGCCTTAATGTTAAAATTTTCTTTTATTTGTTATCTTCATTCTGAAAAATAACTGTAGGTAGGTACTCTTTAAAACTAAATACCTTCACATTTCATTAACACTTGATTACACCGTCGTCCGCAAAATGATTGACGACAAAAATGAATCATTTCGATGACAAAAATGGCAGCGTCACAAAACGTTTCGCGTAATACCGATGATCGGGGAGAGTACGATAACTACGGCGCCAAAAATTGATAACGGTATTTAGTAGAGGGGTTAAATACAAGCAATTTTACTATGGGAGGGGGGGTCTATCTTACTCCGTTTAAGCGGGAGGGGTAATTTAAAGAAAATGATACTTTAAATGGAAAAAATACATTAAAGTTCGATTAAGAATTGATTTAGGCAGTAAAAACAACAAACAAATTAAGTATCTATTTTCTCCATATTGAAAAAAATCAGCATTCAAATTTTTTTTTAATTTTTTTCCTTAAATTTCAAGTTTGAAAGTATTTTTTTCAAAAACTATGTATTAACAGCTATAACTTTAGAAATAATATCAAAGAACAAATTCCTGGCTTCCAAAAATCTTAAAGTCCTTTATTGTAAGTGTTGCCATTGTTTCTCAATTTTTATTTTTTTCATTTTTAGTATTATTTTTTTTAAATTGCCCCTCCCGCCTAAACGAAGCCAGATAGACCCCCCCTCCCATAGTAAAAAATGCTTGTATTTAACCCCTCTACAAAATACCGTTATCAATTTTCGGCGCCGTAGTTATCGTACTCGTGCCCGATGATCGTCATCGAAAATTACAATCCACATTCTTTGACATTTCAGACGAAATTTTTGTCAATACCAAACAGTCGCGTCGTTTTCGTGGACGACAACGACAATAAGGATGATAATTGAAAAGATCGTCATAATACATTTCTCTTCAAAAAAACGAAAACATTTAGACATTAGTAGTAAATAAAATATGCTACAATTTTGAACCCAATTCTATTTCCCTCTACTTCCGTCTAACGCCTTCTGCACGCCTACACGAATTTAGCTTTCACTATTCGTATTCATTTCTACAAGAGGTTATTACTCCGAGCCAAACTTCGGTATTATGTAGGTATTCAGTCTATTGTTTACCAAATTTTTCATCTGGTATCACTTTTGACCATTTTCTTACATATTTTGCAAACGATTCCGACTAACGTATTTTTCTTGTCTGCTGTGCATTCAATTTTGTTTAACAACACTATATTATGTATTCGAGTGTAAGGTAGGTAAATAATATAATTTCGTGGTTAAAAAATAAATAAATAAAAGAAAGCACTGACAAATCATATGCTGCAAATAGACACCTCAGTCAAAATAAAACCGTAAAAGTTTGGGCGCGTGTGTAGTTTCGTTCGTCATATTTTTATTTTATTTCGTCGTATATTGTCCTTTGTTTCTTTATTCGAAAACTTTGTTTAATCGAAAATGTGTGCCGGTTTTAATATTTGAATATAAAGTGAATTTTCATAGTAAAGTAAACAAATGTATCTCTGATTTTAAGAATTAAAACAAAAGGCTGGAAACTGCGTAGAGGTAGGCACCTACATAGTTAGGTAAACTGACATCGATCATCATTCATAAACAGTACCTACCTACCTACAATATTGATTATGGACGACTGGTGTTTGATTTGATTAGAATGAGTTTAAATATTTACTTAATTTAAAGGAGTTCATTCAACTTATAATTCATACGGCGGTATCGTGATTGTCGCAATTTGTAGCTGGGTGCGGAAATCAGTAAATCACCTTATCAGGATTGCATGCCTGGTATTCGAAACAGTGCTTATGTTAACTTAAGTGTGGATCTGATATTCTAATCAAAATTATTTGCTTTTTTTTCGGAGTTAAGCTAAGTACACACGATTGTCAGATCTGTCAGTGAAAAAATGTGTCCCAAATGTCTTACAACCGTCTGAACTTACAATTTTCAACCTTACAACGTTGTCAGAAGAGCTCAATACTGCATTTTACGGATAGCTATAAACGACGCCTAATAGCAAGCACTTTCTTAAAATTTGAGCTCAATCAGGGGCCCTACTCTGTATCTGTATGTCGTTCCAAAGGTAACGATTCGGTAATCGTAAAATTTTCCGATTACCGAATATGTGGTAATCTCTACTTCGAAAGCGGAATGAAATCTCCAAATTTCAAAGGCATTGATACACGGAAAATCGAAAGTATGTTTTAAAAAAGTACGAATTCAAAAGCGGAACGAAAAGCACTTTCGAAAAGGATTGACTTTCGGAACGAAATAGAGAGTAGTGCTCCTTGTTCGGTGGTTTTCGAGATATAAGATTTTTATGTCCGATTTTGTCCAAACTTCATAAGAACTCCCTTGGGCCAATAGGAAATATGTTCACAAAATTTGAACTCAATTGGCTCGGTGGTTTTCGAATTTAGCGGTTATTTGTGGTGTATATAACAAAATGGGATTTTTTTTCGATTTTCCGACTTTTCATTTAAGGTCTTTTTTGCTAAACCATCCCTGATTCCAGACAAAGAAAACACAAGAAGAATTATCCAAATCAGTTCAGCAGTTCTAGAGTTTTTGCGAAACTAAGGCACACCAATTGATTTTTATCTACAGTTGGTGTCAAAAGTAAGTCAACACAAATACTGCTTTCATTTGTCTTTGCAGTTTAAAAACTTTTTTTTTTAAAGTTCTATAAAGTATTTTATGCTGTCGAAATGAAATCTGTTTCGTTATTATTAAATATTTAATAAACTTTTTATAGATTGTTGGTTTTATAGACATGTTTTAAGCCATTAAAAAAAAACTTTAAAGAGAATCGGTGTTCATTCACTTTTGACGCTTATTGTATGTACCTATAAAGATAAGAAACGACATTTTACCATTTGCGCTAGAGTTCTAATAGGTAGGTACATACAGTGGTAAGGCTACATGAAATTTGACGCCAATGAAAAATGCCCTCAAAATTGGGACTGTTTATCATAATGAAAAATGATCCCAATTTCAAAATGGAAATAAGGTCCCAAACTAAATGAAAAAAAAAAGCCCCAAAAATTTGACGAGCTACACAAAAAATTAAAACCGAAATAAAGCACCAAAAGCGAAAATGAAATAAGGCCCCAAATTTGGGGTGTTATTTCATAATGAAATAATACTCCAATTTCAAATATGAAATAAGGTCCCAAATCTGACAGTAAATCCAAGCAGAGATAACACCCCAAATTTTATTAAAAATCGTTGTTGTTGTTTCCTGTATAATTTTTTGGGGCCTTATTTCATTTTATTTTTGGGGGGCTTATTTCATTGGGGCCTTATTTCACAGAGCCAAGTTTGGGGTAATTTTTCATAATGAAATTTTACCCCAAACTGAAATATTAATAAAGGCCCCAAAATATGAATTGTCACCCCAATTCGCAGAATTTTACGCAATTTTCTGTTGTTGTTGCCTTTCATGTAAATTTTTGGGGTGATTTTTCATTTTCAGTTTGGGCCCATTTTTCATTGTGGCCAAATTTCATGTATAGCCCATTGTTAAATATCATTTTCAGGCGCAACATTTTTCGCTATTGATAAAAAAGGGAAGGCATAACAGCTAACTACGCAAAAAGTTGAGGAATAGAACCCAACACTTTAAACTGTGCGGTGCGTCGCGTCGTAATAAATAAATGTATGTTTACTAATAGCGTATGAAACCTTGAAAGGCTTTTGACCTGGAGGCTGTAGGTAACTCTATTTAGGTAGGTACTCAAATTGTGAGCATAATACTTGTAAACAAACTTTTTTATGCGACGATATTTCGTTCGCTTGAAATGTTATTGTAATTTTCGAGTCGTGTAGTTCAACCCTATCCGATTGGGTATCATCATAATTGCCCCAAAACAAAATCCCCAAATTCCCGCGCAATTCTCTCAAGCATTCTCTCGGGTAAATTATGTATGAATACAGACAGATCGCTGTAACTTTTTAATCCCACTCACACAACGAAGCGTTAAAGCTTTTCCCTTACCTTCTTCTTCCGCATTTAACAACCACTGTTTTTGTTTTGTTGTTGTTTTGCCTAGCAGCGAACAGCCCCACTGCCCTAGATAGCGAGCGCGCATGCAACGATCAAAGCTCTCTCAGTCGACGCGACGCTTGTGTATCGCCTACCTCAAGGTCGCCATAATTGCAATGTCATTAACTTTTGCGCTAGCTCTCGCGCTAGAAATGATATCATTGCTATTATGGGTGAATACCCATCTCATCTGTTGTTTCAGGAAACTATCTGTCGTACTAAACGCTAAATAAAATTACAAAACCCCCGGCAAGCGCAAAGCTATTTATTAGAAACGCACAAACGGGTTCAACGCTCATTTCGAGGCCACCATATACGCGATACGCCATACGCCAGCCAGTATAGGCACTCGAGCGAAGTGGCGCATGCTCTTCATACGTCATAACAATGCATTAAGAACAAACTGAGTGCACGTTGTATTAGTTCCACTTCCAATGCCAAAGGTAAATGAACTTTGATGTAGGTGTGCATACAAGCAAAAGGTAAACCTACATATTCTCGTTTGTTTATAACTTTGTTTACAGTTCCTCTCTTGAAAATATGCTTTTATATTGCAGAAAGCTTTACTTGATTCCATTATTATACAACTTTTGTTGTGTAGGTATGTGTTATCGTTTTTATTTGGGGTGAGTAATATTGTTTAGGCCCAGTGCAGTTCAGTGACATTAGAGTTAGGTAACGTTGATTTGGTAGGTAACTAGAAGAGTTTGAATTATCATTGTTTTTCGAAAAAAAACTTTGTATTTATGAGGGGTTTTAGGGAAAGCTTTATAGGTAATTGTTTCTATCGGTCAATGGCCCTAAACGTGTCCGATAACAATAAAATGATTAAATATATTTTTGATTGCTGGAATGCTGGGCTTACGTAAAATGTTGATAATTTTTGCAAATGCAATTTTGTAGGTAGGTACATATTACATAAGTCGTTGTGCAAACAAAAGTTGCTTGTTAGATATACCTAGGTACAAGTCACATAGGCGCAAAACTTCCAAATTCAAGTGAAAAGGCACAAAATGCGCAGCCCACTAGGTATGTAATTATTGACAGAATCCTGGACCTTATGACCTTAAGTTGATGTCACACGAGCTTCTTTTTTCCGCGCTCCCACTTGGGCATGCGTCACAAGTAAAGCCCAAAAAGGGTGTGACAGATTGATAAACGTTACTGGGACACTGCGTCCTTAATAACCATCTTATCTTTATCCTTTGCGAACTCATTAAATAAACATAGGCCTTCCTATTTATGGAATTCAATCAGCTTCAGCGGTCAGTGGCAGTGCATGTGCAATGCGAGAAATATTAGGTCTGTTCCTTTACTTTTAAGGCTTACGAATTTTGGTTGAGGTTTACATTATTCGCACTAAACAATTTTTTTTTTGTTTAAATTGACTTATGCTAAGATCTAGTTCTAGGTCCAGGCACCTGCCTGACAGTTGTTGACATACCTACCCTTAGCGGAGCGCGAGCGAGGAAGTACCGTGAGCAACAGTTTTTGGTATCGTACAGTGAACGTCAAAAGTGAGTCAACACCATTGCTGATTTTTTTTCTCTTTGTAGTTCAGGAAATATATTTTTTTAAATATCTATAAAATATTTTGTGCTGTCGAAATGAAATATATTTCTTTATTGTTATTTTGTTATCAAACTTTTTACAGTTTGTTGGTTTTTTAGACATGTTTAAAGACATTAAGGAAAACTAAAAAGAGCATCGATGTTCACTCACTTTTGACGCTCACTGTACATTTATTCAACTAGGTATATACATAACTGGAATGAGTCACATAAACATGGTTTGATTAAAAAAAAAAACATAAAAATTCATTTTCTCAATAAAAAAAAAATAATATTTTATGTTTTTTAGACCATTTTAAGCCAGAAAAAAAAATGTTGCTCAGTGCGCATAATGGAAACCCGCCCCCAAATTTTTACTAATTCTTATGAATTTTTACTCAATGTCGTTCCTTAACTTGAAAAAAATTGTAAAAGAGAGCGGCTGCGAAGAGAGTAAGATATATATATGTTTTAAAAATCTACCACTTTCTATCACTTTTAGGTTTCCCAAAATACCATCTTTTGTCTACCCTCAAGTCCCAACACTGCCCTCCACTGAGAATCTTACTAGTTTTTACTCAACAAATTTCTTTGAGTAAGAATTGAAAAAACTGTCAGTCGCCTGAAAATTGACAGATGATTTAAAATGTGTTGTCCTATTTGGCATGCGCGTGTAACGACTATAATTTGTGTTTTGATTCCCTCCGATGTGAGAAACAAATTGGTATAAAAATGGTATCAAAAAGGCGGGAACATTTTTTTTTGCTCTTTTCGAATGCTTGTAGTTCAATTAGAACAAACTCTTCCACATATACCTACCTACTCATTTTTGTATAACATTAGAAATATTAGGTCCACTTTATTAGGGTTTTTTTTATTTTTCGCAGATATATTGTTTTAGAAGATATATTCTACCGCTGAATGAGTTTTATCAATAATTTTTCCAATTTTCCGGAGTGAATTTGTTCCGAGTGCCAAAGCAGTTGCAATGCATATAGCCCGCCCCAATCGCCAGATCTTAAGTCAATTGAGTACTTTTGGGATGAGTTAAAAGTTAAAACAAAGAATTCGGAAACACAATATTCAGGGCAAAAAAACGCTCAGAGATAAGTTAAAGGATGAATGGTACCAAATAGACTCCAGGACTACTTTAAACTTGGTGAATATAATGCATCGACATACGCAGGTAATTATTGAGGCCCAAGGTTTCCCTACGAAGTTTTAGGTCGAATATATTCATCAAATTTCATTGAATTTTGGAATATGATCGAATGTGTACGGAGACTTTTTTGAGCTCGATTATGAAGTAATTTTTAGTTTTGTTCTGTTTGTTTTACTTTAATAAATGAATTGGTTATAAAACAGTTTAAATATTTACTTGTTAACACCGGAAATATACTTGTACCAATTTTCAGCCACGATATATTCATAATTAAATTAAGCATTTGAATTCTTTTTCCGTAAGTATCGAGTGTACGGAGACTTTTTTGACTGACCGTATTTATGCTCTCCAATTTTTCTCTCCAAACATTTTTCTCTAAAACCCTAGCTAAATTTTGACATGGAGTATGCGTTGTGGATTTAAATGTCACAGACAACAGCTGTTCGTTGAAAATAACGTCCTTCAAAAATTCATCGACGCGAAAAAGTGTTATATATTGTCGTTGCACTTTCTTTTTTCCTTGTGTGCTATTCCTCGTCTAGGTTTTCATTGAAAAACCGTATCCTTAATTAGATACCTTTCCGCAACAGAAAAACACAACAAAAAAAAAAAAACAACAGGAACTGTCAAAATTTAGCTTGAGAAAATGCCCCGAACCATTAATGGGTGCGCAAAATTGTGACAGATACATGCAGTTGAGTCTGAACTGAAAATTTGATTTTCTAGCTGAAGCAGCGTACCGCTCGGCTTAATGGATAATGTGAATTTAGTTCAGCTAAATTTTGGAGAGAATTTTAAATGGGAGCTAAAATTTAGCTCATTCTTACGCTCTAAGCGACTGTGAATAGGACCATGTACTTATTTTAAACAATTAAAATTTAAAATTCATATAATCTATCAATGGCCATCTCAGAGCATACCGAAAACTTTTCTATGACACAACTGAACTTCAGGCCAACCATCAATCAGATATCTTATCCACAATCAATTTCAGCATTGTTCACAACAAACGCTTTAAACTATCCATCCCTTCAATTAATCGTGATAATTGCAAACGTTTGGACTTAAAACCGAGTCTTTCTCAAGCAAATATCTATACGTTCTATGACGACCTTGTAGAATTATAATACTCGCTAAATTGATAAAATACCATAAAGTTCATTCACCTAGATCTACGTTTCTCTAATGCAATGTTTATTTTCACTATTTATAGGTCACTAGTACCAGTCTTTGTTAGAAACAGTACACTCTGTTCCGGGATATTGTCACAAGAGATAACAGAAAATTACCTATATTCGTGAGCGCCCTCCAGAATGCAGTTACATTAATTATACCACCATAACAACCCTTCTATATGAAAGCTCTCGAGCTCTGTCGTCGTCAAAGGCAATACAATCACAAAACATCGCACCCCCGCCCAATCCTAAAGTAAAGCATCGCCACCACCGACCGACCGTCCAGCTGTGTTAGATACTTCAATTTAGAAATAGAATCTAATAATCGACTGAATAAGAAGTTCAACGTGTATAAAAGCTTCACAGATGCTTGGACTTGCTATCAGTTGGTGGTTAGCCATTAGAAAGGCAACTTGTTAGTGCAGTAATCGGATACTTTTGTACATTTTCTTTTATACTTTTTTTTAACGCATCATAGTGTCAAAAAAATGACATCGCAAGAACTGTCAACAGGTGTTCTGAATGCAATTCAAATTGTTGCCACCAATAATGGCTTCAACAACTACACTCTTGAGACGAATCCTATTTCCTGTATTGGTGAGAACTCCTATGGATCGATTTTGCAGACGAAGATCACCTGTAACAGCGAATCAAAGGATCCCTTCTTCTGTGTGATCAAAATCGCACCGATGAATGTTGCTCGCCGCCAGCATATGAAAGTTGTTGAATACTACCAGCGGGAGGTCTTCATGTACGAAAATGTTCTTAAGGCATTTCAAGAGATTCAGGAAAAAGAGAACATCCCACCGGAACGCCGTTTCGATGCCGTACCGAAAATCTACTTCTCGTCACTAAAAAATATGGAAGAGTTTATTATTTTCGAGGATCTTACACAGAGTGGGTTTGTACAAAATTCCCGAAGGAATCCACCCAACTTTGAGTTGACGATGTCCACACTGAAAGCCTTGGCCATGTACCATGCAATGTCATTTGTAATGCAAGCAAAACAACCGGGAGAATTTGAAAAACTTGTAAATGAGATTCGCTTCAAGGATAATCTCTACACGCCAGATATAGATCAGTTTACAATTGAATTCGCCAAAAAATATATCTTGCGAACACAGACAATGATTGCTGATGACAAAGGTCACACTGATCAAGCGCAATCAGAGGTTTTGCAGATCTTCGAGGAAAATTTCAAGGACATTGCTTTGAAAACTGTCAATGGCGGGGAATGTGCACCGTACTCGGTATTCTGTCATGGAGACTTTTGGAACAATAATATTCTCTATCGTTATGACGTAAGTAAGGTTTTTTTTTACTATGCTTAGAGTAGAGTAATATTAACCCAGTTTTGAAGGTGCACATCAACGCAATAACGTTATCACAAAATATTTTCATTGTTATTGTATATCAGTTTCGAAGTAGTTAAGAACTAATCGAATGAAAGACCTTATCGCAGTATGAACTGTATTCAAAAATACTACAAAGAAATTTGATTAAAAAAAAACATAAATAGGTGGCGCAACAGGCGGTAGACACCCTAGGCCTAGCTTCTCGCAACCATTCGTTTGTGTGAGTTTCTATTTTTGGGACGAGTCCAAACGGCTGTTATACTCTCGAATGTTAGTCAGACGTTCGCGAGAGGTGGCGCAGTAGAAAAAACTTTCAAGATGTAATTCGTGGTTTTCCGGGGATCGAACCTGGGGATCCCACGCACAGTAGTCCAGCACACTAACCACTGCGCTATTGTGCCCATAGAAATTTAATTACGCACAAGAAAGTGCTTTAAATGCAATAACAGTTTGTTATGACCGTTAACAGGGACTCTAACTCTACTCTCTATATCTTTTCGAAAGTCAATCCTATTCGAAATTGCTTTTCGTTCCGCTTTTGAATTCGTACTCTGTAATACTTTCGATTTCCCGTATATGAATGCTTTTGACATTTGGAGATTTCAATCCGCTTTCGAAATAGAGAGTATAGATACTAAATAATCAGTTTCGAAAAATTTCGAAAGAGTTTACTAGGACAAGGTTTACTAACCTTTAGCAAAATGTCTTCAAATTAACCAAATTGTTTCCTATCAATTACAGGAGAGCAACAACCGAACAGTCGCCAAACTGATTGACTTCCAGATGTCGCGATATGCGTCGCCTGTACTAGACATAGTACACTATCTCTTCACTTGCACGGAGAAAGAACTTCGCGATGCTCACTTTGATCAATTCCTTCAGAGCTATTACAATACATTGTCGGAACACTTGAGGCTTTTCAATTTGGATTCTGAGCAAATCTTCCCTAGAAAAGTATTCAATAGTCACCTCAGGACATACGGCTGTTATGGCTTTTGCATGGCTATCTTGTCGATTCCGTTCTTCATAATTGATGCTAGTGATTACCCCGACTTGGACACAGTAACTAAGGAGATCAATAATTTGTCTTCAGATGGATCCGACTCTGAGGACAAAAAAGCATCGGAAAGTGGCAGTAATGCTGCAGAAATTTTAAAGCGAACGCAAAATTTGGTAAATAAGTGTGAACTGCTGAACGAGAAGACATTTCCGGTGTTTAAGAGACGGATAACTGGTGTTGTGAAAGATCTCTTTAAATATGATATGGTTGATGAAGTGATCGAGTTCAGCAAGCAGATAGATCAAAAGCAGTTGGATGGATGAGTATTGGAAGAAGTGAAGATGAATGAAAAGAAGTTGGATTGAGAGTTTCAAAAGTGGCGGCAAATTGTGCGGCTATGGTTATGTAATATTAATGCGTACCTTAAAACTTGTGTTACTAGATAAGATACCAGTATTTTAGTTAAGTGTTTCCGGGATCAATTTATATTTTAACATGTAACAAATTTTTAATTGTACATACATCCTTACAAATATATATATATCTATATGTTCAGCATTTTAAATCGTGTTTGCTTTAGTTTTATGCAAATTGTCCTAGATTTAGCCGATTCGAGCAAGAAAAGTCTCGTACAATTTGTAGTAAAAGACAAATTTGCCTTTTTAAGAAAATAACAATAGTGGAAGTGGAAGAAAAACATTCGACATTAAAGGACTATTCACATGAGAGCGACCAACTACCTACGAACGAACGAATACTCGCAAGTTCTGACAGTCCATTCACATGAACAAATGGTCGCGGCAGCTTGCGAATTTCAGCCATCAGTGGACGCATTCAAGAATCTAGTCATCGTAAGTCGACTTGAATTGTCTGGACTCAAATTTATCTGAACGCGAAAACTAACTTAAATTGTCGGTATGTCACTTATTGACAATTGTTCTACTGCCTAATTCTAATTTGAGGTTAAGTTCGAACGAATGTTTTATTCCATGGGTGGGCAAACTTTTTCAGGTGACGGACTACTTTTGCCTTTTACAAAACTTCGCGGTCCACTTGGCAATAGGCGTATTTTTTTGGGAATCTATAGCTAGCTCACTTTTACTTTTACGTGCAAAACTGGTATACTCACTTTTGGTTTTGTTATACTCACTTTTGGTTTTACATGCAAAACGGTTATACTCACTTTTGGTTTTGTTATACTCACTTCCCAAAAAAATACGCCTAATGTTGGGCACAATACTTTACACAAATTCTTTTTTTTTTTTAATTTTTTGTTATAGAAATAAAATTGTGTTTGGTATTTTTATTTTTCAGAATTCAACAAATTAAGAAAGAGAAAAAATTGTACTTAACAAATAAAAAAATATGTATTTCATTACTGCTATACACTAAAAATTGAAGAAATTCAGCTGTTCTTAGAAGTTGAAGCATGACATTGCCAATCGTCTTCTAAGTTTGTAAATTACAAACAGGCATCCAAGTTCTCTTCAGATATGTTTTGTTTTTATAGCTCATTTTTGAGAACGGTGATCCCCATTCACATAAATATAGTGTAATGTAGGCAGGATGAGGACTGGAGAGGTAGTTGGGATTCAAAAAAGGTAGGATAACCGGATGAGGATAATGGATAAGGAAGTTTGGAAAATGGGAGAGAGTGTTGACTTCCGGAAACGTGGCACGCTGGCTCTGCACGGCTGAGCTCGTCGAAATTGGGGGGATTCTTGTTTCCGAAAATCAACATACCTAATCACAACACATAAATCGTGCCGAGCAAAAATTATTCCCTAACGACATCAGACGGACAGTTACCACTTTGAGAGGCGCTCCTTGGTGTTATGAGCGCGGCCAATACCCACCCAACCTGGAAATCCTTGGCCAGACTTCCCCATTGATGCATATGTCCATGCCGCTCACGTCATCCGCCGAGAGAAATTGTAGCTTACCTTACTTCACCCCCTGGAAAAAATCTACTTAAGCAATCATCATGTACTCATTTGTACACAAAAAAAAACAAACTGGTTAAATACGTGACCAGACATTTATTCAAAATTAGACGCATTAATTTGTTTCTCAAATAATAACTATCATGAACCATTCATTTTTTTTATATATTATATGTAAGCATATATACTAAATAATAACAAAAATAAACCGAACTGAAACCTTAATAACGATAAAAAGAATTATTCAACGAAAATGTGAAACAACAAAAAAAAAACTCTTGAACAACTTGAAAACATCTCCTTATGTACACTATACTACAAAAAAAAACCAAAATCATTACTTTCATAATTGGGTTCTCGCCTGTCAAACACTCTGTGCCCTCGCTAAAGTTTCCGAATTCCTACCTACATAGAGCTCCATCTAGGTTTCGGTGAGGGATTAAGAAAAGAAATATCACAACCACAAGCTGAACGAAATTAGAACGTAACCAATTAACAACCTAAACAAATTGACTGATACAAAAAAAAGGAGGAGCAATTCCTGCTCTCAAGGAGTTCACTTAATCAAAACAAAAGTTCACTTAAACCAAAATAAAGAAATATAGACTAAGTTGAATGGAACAATCAAAAAAAAATTATCTGTCACGGTTCTGACACTTATATCTACAGTATGAACAAAAAAAAAACTTAATACTAATCACGGCTATCTTGATGGGCCCTGGTGTGCTGCTATGAGCACGTTTTAGGGTGCTGCCAGTTTTACACACCCTGTTGCGTTCAGTTGGGTTTAGATTAATCCTTTGGGTTATAGATTTTGATGGCGTGGAAAAAAATTTCGTTGGCGAGGTATACAAAAAAAAAATGTTGGCGGCCTTGACTCGCTTCCTTCAAATTAGGTATATACTGTCAAGCCAATGACCGCCAACCGACCTTCAGGTTTGCTAGTATATGACCTGTATAAAAATTTCATTTTAATTTACGACTACGACTAAGACTAATTTACACAAAACTCACAGCTTTTAATTTTAATTCCTGATATAACAAATTTCCTTTCGTTTTCTCGTTCCAGGTAATGTTGAGTATTTTAGGTAATACACTGGACTGTACCACTGCACCGTAAGTAGTATGTACTGCACTTTGTCTATTTGTCTATAGGTATATGTCCCTTTTTTTTTTGTTTTGTTTTTATGGCACTGCCTAATATACATTAGGACTTTATTTTATTTAGAGAAACTATTTTTTTGTGAATTTACACACTTTGTAATTTTGTAATTTAAAATTTTAATTTTTTTCTAAGGGTAGGGACACTATACCGTCTTGCTCAAAAAAAAATTTTTTTTTTCTCTAGCTTTCTAGCAGCCACTAGTATGATATCGGCCCGGCAACTGAACGCACAATGACGTTAGTTGTCGTAGAACAGAAGCATCCGACCATTCCTGAGTTGGAACTACCAACAACAAACCAATCCTCCCGCTAGTGGCCAAGGTTCCATCATCCGATTCAGGATAGTACCAATCAGAGCCCGCCACAGATTCAAAAATCCCGCTGCTCTCAGCAAATATTTTAGGGTTGCTGTATTTGCTACAGCAATTTAGCCTACGATGGTGAACGCACCTTTTGTTCCGAACAGTCCGAATACTGTCAACTGTCAACCCCTCCATACAGACCTTGCATGAATTGGTATCTATTTTTTTGTTGTCACAACAAACTGTGCCGACAGCTAGTGTGCTCGTAAACGTTTATTTGTTTTATTATTATATTATTATTTTTGGCTATAATTCTTCGGCTACCTGATTTCTAATTCTTTTTCTTTTATTTCAGATAGCTGCCTTTCTTTTCTTACTTTACAGATAACGCGGATATCCAATCATCGCCGACTCTCCATGGCTGCAGTTCAGGTGAGCAACGTTTGTGTTAAACATTTTTTTTTCTTGCTACCTACCTATCCTAATGCATTATTTGTTTTATTTTTTTGGATTCCTGCGTCGCCTGTGACTGATAGTGACAATGGCTAGTGGAGCCTAATTATTTGGAGTGTTCGCATATACAAATCGTTGGATGACATCCCATAATTTCGAACAGTGGTAATGGGTAGCAAAACAACAACGATTCGCATTTTGTATTACTAGACATTCAGTTTATTTTACATTGCAGGTGGCCATAACAATAGGTTAAAAAGAGGAATGACGTTAAATGAAAAACATTTTTTTAAGTTCGCATACTCTTCTTCGCTCATAAACTTCCAAAAGCATACCTCCGAGTCCGAACTAATAGCCTTGCAGATTCTTTTACCTTTCTCTTACTAAGAGAAAGGTAAATATTGTTTTCGTACAAAATTTCGAACTCAAGCTCTAGATTTTAATCATTCCATATTGCGAGGGGGGAGCTCAGAAAAAAAAAAAAAAAATGGGTCACGCTATTCAGTCCGTCCGTACTTCTGTCTGTCTGTGATTGAGGTGTTTAGTTTATGTGACAAGAAAGCTAACTACTCTTCATTATCAAGTTCGTGATGTATTGCATTTGAGGATGTTAGAAAATGTTTTATTTCGTCAAATAAGTCCCCAATTCCTTGTAAAAACAGATGACTACTTTACCATCGCACGTCGGTGTTATACAGTAGTTCCCCATGAACGGACTCGTTTTCTTCTAATTGAAAAGTCTTCTTGTAGCCTTCTACCTACTACGAACAATTTTATTACATGTAAAAAATTACATGCGGAAAATTTTAAATTTTACGGCAAGGAGATTCCTGGTGATTACAGTTATAACCAAAACCTTGGAAGTTGGAAATAATCATCCTTCTTCATACCTAATCCTACGAACCCATTATTTCTGCCCGTCATTCACAGTCTATTGTGATTCATTTATGTTTATATATTGGATAGTTTTTTTTTAAGGAATGTATTTTTGAAAAGCAGCATAATGTCTTCATCTTTTGATTTCGCTTTATAGGTATAAAAGTCAATAATTCTTCTTTTGCTGTTAGTCTACTATTACACCTGTCAAAAATCGTGTCAGTCTTGTCAGATTCTGCCCTAAGGTTGTATATAGACAAAAACAAAAATGACACGGTTTTTGACATTCTGAAATAGCAGCTTTCAGTCTTTAAAAATCTAAGTGACAGCTGCGAAAATGTCAAGCAACTATGTGCGCAAGAAGGTTTAAATATTATGCTAGAATTTGGTTGTAAATTTACATTTGTCACCTCATAAAACAAGTAGGTATATAACAATGAATGCGTGCAGTGCATTTTTTGTTTCAAAAATATAAATTCTACAAGAAAAAATGTAATGTTGAAGAAAGAATTGGTTTATATAAAAATTAATGAAGGAGAAAAAAATTCGCTTTTATTATTTTATTTAAAAATATTTAATTGAAACTCCTGCGCGCTCTCCTAAATATGGGCTGGCGGTCGACCGGTCGATCGCGATCGATCGTTTGCCCAGCCCTGTTCTAAATTGTGGAACAGGGGATTTTAGCGAGGGATTTAATAAGCATATGTATGTTAATGGGAGAGATTTTGGAAAAAGAAATAAAAAAAAAAGAGAGATTATGTCCAATAAGGGATTTTGGAAAAGGAGATAACGTAGGGATCCCGAATGTGGAATTTTCTGTTTATAAATGCATCAAATGTTGTTTGTTCTTCAGGTTGGAAAGAGGGTGTAAATGGTTGGACAATGATGGAGACATTTTCGCATGAAAGTTTGACAGTTTGACAGTTGTTTATAAGAATGTGCGTTGGAAATTTCAAAATAAATCTCTTTCATTTTTGTTAAATGGAAACTCATAAAGAGATATATAAATCAAATAAGTTTTTTTGCTGAATTACATCAGTAAATAAATAAAAGAACAACAAAATCATAGAGTTACGTTGTCGTCGGTCCATATTCTAAACTCAAAAATTATAATAAGGGTATTCACTTAATCTGATAAATTTATGCAGCTAGTAAATGTATAAATTTCTGCGGTACTTTAAGTGAACACCCCTCGGAAAAGTGATTGCATAAATCGCGTAAATCGACTGAATCTGGAATCAAACAAACAATTCATACGACTGTCTGTCAAAGTTTGACATTTGTGATTTGCGTAACTTTCCGCGGTTGATTTCCGAGCCTAAATCGAGCCTAAATTATGAGGTCTGCGTAAACTATTCTCAAATCTGACAGTTCATTTACGAGGTGGTAAATTTCTACAGTTTATGAGGCTTTTACGCGTTTATGTGAATGCCCTTAATCACACAAAACTGTCTACGGCTAGAATTCATAAACGTGTCCTATTAATAAATGTAACTAGACCTACCTACTTTCGCGTACCTACAACCTCTGCCACTGGTTCTTCATAGTTGGATTGTCATAACCGGAAATGCTATTTGCAATGGCTGTTTCAAAATCTACTTCCTCTAACTTATGTTGCAGAAAAGCTGAATGAAGCAAAGACAAGAACCGTGTAACCTGAAAGCTCGTTTAACTCTTACATCCATATTCGGAGTGATTTATGTCTACGATATTCATACTTTCATAGTTTGACTACTATGAGTACAGCAATAGTTGACCACAGGATGTCGCTGTCACTACGTAGAGAAATTCAAACTGAATAATACAAACCGTCATGAGAATAAAAAATAATAATATGTAAATAAATAATTGTAGTGGGAAGTAGGTTTTTCAAGTAGAGACGAACAAGGAAATCTTGTGGTAGATTCACAGTCGGTGCTGAGGACATGAAAAACCATTTCCGCAGACTGTTAAACGGCGAAGACGAAACAAATTCCGTTGTCAGGCAGAATGAACCATTTATCCTAGACGATGAATGCCAAGACTTCCGTCCACCTGACCAAAATTAGGTGAGGACTGAGGATAGCAATATCCAAGCTGAAGTCGGACAAAGCTGCTGGACCGTATGGTTTATCGGCCGAGCTTTTTATGGCAGCGGGGGTTAACTTGGTAGAGAGCATACACCATCTCGTCTCCAAGATATGGTAAGAGGAAAGTATGGCTGATGAATGAAACCTCAACATCGTTTGCCAGATCCACAAGAAAAGATACCCTCTAAACTGCTCCAACTATAGAGGCATCCTCAGAGTCTCCTCAATATCGCCATTCGTCAACGAGCTGATATTGGTCTCTATCGGTGTGAATTTAGGCCCGGTAAGTCCACAACCGAACAAATATTCACACTACGGCAGATCCTGGAGAAAACACAAAAAGTGCAATGAACATCAACGCCTGAAGAGTCTTCGATTCCAACTTGGAGGCACAAAGCAATAGAGGAAGACCTCGCACAAGTGGAAGGGGACCTCAACCAACTTGGAGTGCGCAACTGGAGGCTGTTAGCCAAAGATCGTGCTAACTAGAGAGGAGTGTTGGTTGAGGCCCAGGTCCACCCCGGACTGTAGCGCCATCTAAGTATGTAAGTGAAGTTTTCAAGTGAGACGTACATATTGGGTTAAGTTTGGAGTTCGTATCTGATCTTCAAGAGCACATGAGGAGTCTTCTAAAGGTTTGCCCAACGATAGAAATTGTGTCAGAAGAGTACCAAAACAGCATTTTGTATTGTGTGTTATGAAAAGGTTGTAGAAGCTTTGTAGTTCTTTCCTTGAAAGTCAACACAATTTCAAAATTTTTCAAAATTTTTCAAAATCGAGAACTAATTATTTTATTTTATTGTTCATACATAAACACATATACGCAAAAAATTCGTAAACGTAAAAATTATGGTACTCCTTATACCTTCTGATATTTTGCTGCTTAATTTACCAGACAAAGAAGCATCATGATACAGGCGTAGAGCTGTTAAACTAAAAGTCGTAACGAGGGCCAATTTGTTAGGATACTTTAAAAGAAAGCCAGAAAGCCATTAAAAAAACTGCACATTCCGATACATCGAAAAGAAACTGTAAAACAAATTTGTCAGTATGGTAAATTGGCTTTCAGCCAGACAATAAAGATACATAGACGAAGTATCTAATTAATTAAATTATTTTTCCCCTTTTTTTATGTGAAAAATCATTAAAACTTGTAACTTGTAGTAAGCTGACCACCAGCGTCCAACACTTTCGACAAATAAAACCATCCCAATTGTTGATCTATGCGATATAAGCAATAATTCTCTTGCTCTAAAATCAACAGCATCACTGAAAGCCAATATATCTGAACAAATATTATCTTTCTATTTATCCTCTCAATACAATTCGTCATTGAATTCCCGCCGAGTTTATTCAACCTGACCACATCCGTGGACCTTAATTCGTCATCACTTGTATCGAAATGTATTTTTCTAAGAAAAATTCCCACTCCCCCCCCCCCCCCAAACAAAATCATCAATATCTTTTGCAATCAATGTCCCCCAGTCCCAGCTTTATACATCGATATAAGGATAACAAAACAACAGCGCTAAGAAAAATGAAGAATAGGTAAAAAAGAAAGTAAACATTCCTCATAAAAACCGCCCAACTGTAAGGTCAACCCAATTTTAGACACGTTTTCCACATCAGGATCGGGATTCTTGCACCACCACCATCATCATTAATCGCATCGAATCGTCGTCGGGGAAAATTGTTGTAAGACGACATCACCAACACCATACGGAGTCGATAGCTTCAATTTACCCAGAGATAATTAAGCCCAAGCATTTCTCTAAATTCCTTTCAGGTGTACCAGAAAATCAGGACATATATAGAAGAACGGGAGTGTTTCGCAACGAAGTCGACAATAAGCCCGGAAATGTCGATGGAATCCGTTTTAAGGTAGTCCTTTTATGTGTTTGCTTCGCCTTTCTAATCCCCTGAGCAAATATACGGGGGTTGGACCTTTCTTGAAAGGAATTCAGTGCACACATATAGATTGTTTTTTCCGATTGTCAAGGTGTTGATTGAAGGCGGCCGGCCCAAGGTTATACTTTTGGTTTGGATGGCTTTTCTCTCCTTTTCGTTTTTGGCTTTTATTTCTTCTGTTTGCTGTAAAATGGAATTTCTTAATTATCCTCGAATGAGTAAATATTCCGCTCGAATGGGCTTTGAAAGTTAGTCATAGTGCTTTACTTTCGCTTCTGGCTTTTATGGCAAACGGAGCAGGAGTATACGGTCCATTTCTTATATGATGAGGGCGATGATAAATTAGGTTTTCCTTGTTGATGATGTTTGATAGACACGTGTGTAAGCTTGCGCTAAAGTACAACTGTATGGGTGGAGCCTTAAAAATTTAATTTAAAATCTTCTCGAGAAATGAATGCGTCTGTCATCGCAGAACGGTACACCACATATTCGTACCGACATGTACCTTATGTTAATGGTGTAATTTGGAAAATTAATCACCCCTGTCAGAAGGATACAAATTTTGGGGGGAAATATATTTGCTAGATTATATTTTAACATGTTGGGTATATATGGTGCCTTGTGTCTTTTTCTTATGGTTGGTTTCTTATATAGTTTCCTAAAAATGACGGAATGCGTCAATTTATTGCGTGTCAAAAGGGTGTGTAGCTATTTTCATGTATTCGCATTTGTGTGCAACTGCTGACAGTAGTTTTAATATGCGGTTTTGGGTCATTAAAAAGGGCGACACGTTTTAAGGTGTGTCTAAGAATATTTCAAGCAGTAAGGCAAATATGCTCGGAATTCTGCGTCACAATATAGTATGTGGTATTTTAGTTTTTTTTTTATTTAACGCATTTTTGAATAGGAAGAGAGATGATTGATGTTGTTGTTTTTTTACGGCCTTTATGGTTTTTATATGATAATTGATTGTTTTGCAAATAAGCAATTACTCAGAATTAAATTGGAATATACAAAACCGGGTTAGCATCGACCTCGCTTTTTGCAAGATGGTTGTTTCTGGGAACTTTGGTTATAGACAAGTATCAGTGCAGTTTTAGGCCCAGGAGAGTCCACCGTCGATCAAATTTTCACACTTAGGCAGATCCTGGAAAAAACCCAAGAAGTCCCAATCGATACCCAACATCCTTTCATCGATTTCGAAGCATCTATAGAGACGAGCTATACAGAGCCATGACTAGCTTTGGCATCCCTGCAAAACTCGTTCGATTGTGTATAGGATGACGTTGGAGAAAGCTCGCTGCGGCATCGAGATCATGCCAAAAGAGGATTTAGACAAGTTGACGCGCTGTCGTGCGATTTCTTCATCATCATACTTGAAAGAATTGTCCGAAACTCGCAGGCCAACACACAAGGCACGATATTTCAAAAGTCTGTCAAATTACTTGCAGACGCTGATGATATTGACATAATTGGTAGAACACAGCGAGCTGTAACTGGTACGTTTGCTAGTATAGAAACAGAAGCGGCTAAAATGTGTCTAGGGCAAAACCAATTATATACTGTCAACAAGAAGGGACATCCAACATCGTAGAATCGCACAAAACGTCGCGATCGACAGCTATAACTTTGAGGTAGTAAGGGACTTTGTCTACCTCGACTCTGCTAAAAATTCTGGCAACAGCATCTAAGAAGAAATAACCTTTCCCAACCGCTGTTTCTTTGGGCTAAGAATAAGGCAACTGAGTATAGAGCCCTATCCCGAACAACTGAGGAGATATAAGACCTTGATCATTCCAGTTCTGCTTTATGGTGCTGAAGCTTGGACTCTATCTAAAGTGGATAAAGACATCCTCGCTCGCTTCGAGAGAAAGATTCTTCGAGTGATTTTCGGTCCCGTTTGCGTTGACGGGCTTCGAAGAAGGAGATTCAATGACGAACTATATGTGCTGTATAGCGACATCGAACTGGTCAAAAAACTGCGAGTCAGTCGTCTAAAATGACTAGGAGCATATGGAAACAAATGGTTACGTTGGCAATTTGATTCGATTTTTGGAACAAAATCAAAGTAATCGGAAGCAGTGGTTAACAACCGAGTTGCATCTTTTTAAAAGGCCAGAGTCGTCCCAGAAATCTCTACGATCCACAAAAGGGAAACAGATTAGGAGTACGTAAGTTCGTTAACCAATCCATAGCAGGACCTTGACTAGGTATTCGAATTTTCAAAATTGAAAACGGAATACAAGCTGCATAAAATCCAATTCAGGTTAATACATTTGTCAACAATTCTTTTATCAAATTGTTGCATACATTTATACTGAAACTATAATCAAACTAGCGGACCCGGCAAACGTTGTTTTGCCTGCTCGTAGGTACATTTTCATTGTCGGTCAATTGTTCTGCTGCCGTTTTATTTAACTGATGTGTCCGGACTGATTCTGTACTCCATGTGCTTCGACCGTTATTTCCATAGACGTGTGCCCAGGAATCCCGCCCACACTTCGCGCGGTTGTTTTTTTTTTTGTTGAGTATTTATTATTTGAAATTTTATTCATGAACTCTTTGCTTTTTAATTTTTTTATTTATTGTTGAGTGGTTACTATTTGAACTTTTGTGGAATCGCATCGCAGCGCCACCTACCGGGTCCAATTGTGAATATATAAACCATCCCAAGACCCATTCAAACACACACACAAAGTTTCATTAAAATCGGTAGAGCCGTTTAGGAGGAATACGGTAACAAACACGGACAGAGGAATTATATATAAGTATAAAGATAACTATCAGACTATTATCGTTGAAAAGCTGACCTCTAAAACTAGCAACCCATTTTAGTCTCTATAATATTTATAATGTCTTCTAGAAAATGACCTTTTACCATCTTCGAAATTCGAAAAGGATATCGTTTAAATGTCTGCTGGTAAAAGCAAAATCATGTAGATGGAGTTGTGTGTTTAAAACTGTTGCATTCGATAGAATGAATTAGAAGTTGGCAACACCGCTTTTCACACAAACCAAAAACCAACACTAAACTATCATCGCTTAGCTGTCACTATTCTTCCTGCTGTCATCTTTTGGTTCGTTGCAAAACTGGATTGGTGCACGCTGCGTATTATATTTCATATTTAATATTAATTATTATTATATTCCTTTAATTAGCTAAATAAATATTTACAACTAGAGTCAGACTTTCTGTTTGCCGCTCTCCACTCAAAGGGTTGCAACAAAAACATACCAGACCTAATAGTTTGAATTACTCCAGAGCAAAATGCATCGACTATGTATTTATTCATATCCTCCTACAAATAGCTCACCCACACTGTTAGCATTTTATGAAGCTTTTAAGACCTGTCATCACCATAAACGATAGAAAGTAGCTACCTTCCAGTTCCATTCCAGCGTATTGTGTCATTTTACGTCGCCCAAACTATATTTCCCAAAAACGATGCATCACATATAATATATACACAAGTAGGGTGTGCGTGCTTTCAAAAATAACAAGTCTTCCTAAAATGTAAACACATCTGAACCCGCCTCATATCATAACCCATGAGCATACCAAAGATATGTTTATTCATAAATTTACACTTTTCGCTCGCCCCATTGCCGCCATAACGACGCACGGTGAAAAGTGACACCCGCATGCAATCGTTAACTATACATACAGTATCCTTAGAGTCACATCCCGCTAAATATGTTTAAAAAAAATAAGCAAGAAACCTTTGCTCATTTAATAGAATATGGATGAGAAATAGACCAGGTGTTTGACAGAATAGCAGATCATGCATGCTCCAGCTCCCAAAATCTACGCTCACATCCTTCATCGAATTTTTCTTTTTATTATTTTTTGTTTGTATTTTGTGTGTGAAATTTATTTTTTTCGCCTCTCCTATGCGGAGTAAAGTTTGCATTTGCTTTTTCGCCCCCCCCCACAGGAAGTGGTGTGTTAGCACCCTCTCATCTCGTCTTTCCCACCCTTATTTATTATCCTTTTCTATTACCAGGAGTACTTATCTTTCAACGAAAATATTTCAACAGAGCTTCCATTTTATGGGCGAACATTTTCACAGTGTGGGTGCATCGCTATTATGCCCGTCATCAAACCAGGTACGACTACGACATATTGCGCGCACACACATACCGCCTTAGCACAGGATAAGCAGAAGAAGAAGAAGAAGTATTGCCAGTAAAATGCTGCAATTATGAACCATTATCCTTACGCTTAACAATAAGAAAAGCATTACAATCAAAAACTTTAACATTCAGCGGGAATTATTTTTCCATCTTCCATCCGCAAACGCAATAGAACGACGCGACGCGACGACTTGCAACATACAACATCAGTAGCAGTAGTAAGCAGCAGCAGCACTAACTTCTAGCACACTTTGGAAGAATTTTCCATCATTTTTCTTTTTCTCAGATTTTTCCTTAATTCTCTCCAAGTATAGTGTGCTTCTTTGGTCCTGCTAGCTGGAGCTGGAGTGTGTTGTGAGGAAAATTACTTTTAACGAGTTTTCCCGTAAGTTACTGACTGACGCTCTGCGTAGAACATCCGATCATCGTCATCATCATTATCATCATAATCATCATCATCATCATCATCATCATCATCATATTTTTGCCGTCAACTTTTGTAGCGCTTTGGAAACTATCGGCGGCGGTGCAAGTAGATGATACCCCGTCATAGGAAGAAATTTCTTCAGTGGAAACTTCCTTTCTTCTGGTGTGCGTGAATATTCGCAAAAAACTTAACTTCTCGAGTGAAATGTTCTAAGATGCTGATGCTGTCTGGAGCAACGTCATTTAGAGAGGAGCGCCGCACACACATGAAGAGTGTGTCGGAAAAATAACTACACCAGCAGCGGTGATAGTTTGGGAATCGATTGCCTTTGTAGAACAGGTGGGGGTGGTTTCGCTATTAGTGGTAGTAGAACAAAAAAAAATTTGAATTTTACAAAATGGCTTATTGGAGCAGAATTTTTTTTGTAAATGGGAATACCACAGATATTTTTAGGCTTTACTTTCGGGTTTTAAATCAACGCTCTAGGGATTAAGGTTTTTTTGACAGGATACCTTTACAGTATTAACTGAAATAATAGGTGCGTGTTTCTTGCAATCCTATATGGGCTTAGATAAAACACAAAAAAAAACCGCGCCTAATGTTGTCACTCGCTGAGAAGTTTTGAAATTGTCCGTTTTCTGTATACAGTCAAATTTTCTTTGTAAAACTAAGTCCAGGACAGTTTTCTCGAGAACTGTATGTGGTATAGAAAGCTTTCGAAAACAAGACATACATTATAAGAACTATGCCATGAATAGATTTTTCCGAGCTATAGACTTATGGAAAATTGGAGTCTCTTTCATAAGTTATATCTGAGGACCCTTGGCTACACTTAGAGGTTAGAGAACATAAATTCTCCTCCCCCTTTCCGAATTTATAAAATTAAAAGCGACACTGCAAACAATTTCCCATAGTCATTATGAGTTGTTAACGCGCGTGTGAATTATGTGAAAAATGCAGCTGCCTTCTGATAACTTTTAAACCCCATTGTGTGAACACATCCTCTAGCTCCTGTTGCTCGGCACAGTGCACTCTGCGATGAGTATTTAAATAGTTCCTTTATTTAGTAATTTTTTTTTTCATTTTTGCTTTGGAAAAGTTTTGCATTTCACATACTTGCACAACTTCACAACAGTATAGTGAAACTCATTCACTGTACACAGGGAAATAAATTACATTTGCAGAATAAATTGTAATTAAACATGCACCTGAATTGAATTCCTGCATACATTCGCATATATAACTCGCACCGACTTCGGGCCCCTTTCTCTGGTCCCGCGTGCTACTGATGAAAGTAACGTTTTTAGTGCAGCTGCTTCCAGTTTTAATTACTTTTGAAATTAGATAAATGTTTGTAGTTAGGTTATTCTTTGTTTATTTATTTTACAGTTCTGCAGGGTTTTGCATAATTTTTTTTTTCAGCTGACTTGTTCTCGCAATAATGGTTTTCACTTCTGTGAATTGTTTTACTTAGTACTTTTGTCCCATGAAACCGGTGGGCGGAAGTTGTTTTTGAAATGATTTCAGTTTTGTAGCTTGGAAATAATTTATTACGAGATACTCTTGTGAGAAGAATCCTTATAGCAATCTTGGAAGTTTTAATGAACTACTTTTAAAGGCATGTTATTCGCAGAATTTCTTTGAAAATATTGCGGCTATTGCTTCTGGGTACAGTAGTTTTGCATAGTTTTCAGAGTAACATCTAACTGCAAACATCTGCAAATATTCTTGAAGACCCAATTCGTTTTTAACTATTTTAAAAAGAAAATAGCGAGAAATGTTAGTCAGAAATTAAAATAAGTTCACGACTTGTAACGGACAAGTTCTCCAAAAGAAATAAGTCTGGAGCGGTCAAATCGGTAGCATCCTTCAATATGTACGTTGTCGCGCGAGCAAGCGAGCTGTGTGTTAAGGACGATTCGAATGAGAGCGATCAACTTTCAGTCAAGTTTTGACAGTCCGTTCACATGTACACTTTTCTAGGTCAAGGCAGTTTGCGAATTTTAGCCATGAGTTTCTACCCGAGTTTCGAAATTTCGTCATTTAAACTCACCAGTCACAGTAAAGGCACCAAGAAGTGACAAAGAACAGAAACAGAAACAGAAACAGAAACAGAAACAGAAACAGAAACAGAAACAGAAACAGAAACAGAAACAGAAACAGAAACAGAAACAGAAACAGAAACAGAAACAGAAACAGAAACAGAAACAGAAACAGAAACAGAAACAGAAACAGAAACAGAAACAGAAACAGAAACAGAAACAGAAACAGAAACAGAAACAGAAACAGAAACAGAAACAGAAACAGAAACAGAAACAGAAACAGAAACAGAAACAGAAACAGAAACAGAAACAGAAACAGAAACAGAAACAGAAACAGAAACAGAAACAGAAACAGAAACAAAAACAGAAACAGAAACAGAAACAGAAAAAAGTCTTGGCTTTCATTGTCCAGATTGAATAGTTCGTTGTGTAGGCGAGTTGCTTTGCTGCCGCCACACGCGCGTTCCGATGGCCTCTAGGCATGGATACCACTGGTCTTTGGCACTTGATGAAGGCGGTATAGGGTTTCTGGCGGTTTGTTGCGATTACAGCCGTCCAACATTAAATCCCTTTACAGTATTTATTCATTGCTGTTTAGTCTGAGATATACGCAACGCATTCTTACCTGGTCTACACTCTACACAACAACAAGGTAATGGTCCGAGTCTATGTTAGGAGTTCGGAAAGTTGGGACATCTAGAACACTGTATAGCAATGTCTTACACTTACACGTCCATCGCAGCATGATCAATTTGTTTGACAGTTTTTGAGTAGGCTACGTCTATATTTCTTTATAAATTTTAGAAAACCGTTTGCCTAATCTAGCTTTGTCGAAAAACTCGTAGAAACTATTTTTCAAAGCATCAACATTTATCCTCTAGCCCCACAAAGCGCATATTAGCCTGATATTGGCGAATTTAGCTGTGATGTGGATTGTCATTAGACGTTCACTAACATTACTGAAGAATTCTCACTGAATTTACCTCCAAATATGTCGGAGTAGGTCAAGTAAGGTACTTTTACTGTCATCTATTCACGACACCGTTACTTCATCAAGGGAATTGGTTCGTGGTATACGTCCTCCTTCTGAGGGACTCATGTTAGACTTATGAGACTTCTGAAATGAATAGTTAGCACAACAGGTCCGTTGGGCGCCCTTTTTCTCACCAGCCATTCGTTTTTGTGTGAGTTATTATTTTTGGGACGAATAGACGGCATTATAGATAGATATATACTAATTTATAATTGTGAAAAAAATCTTAAGATGTAATTTGTGTGTTTCCGGGAATCGAACCCCAGAAACCATCACACTAACCACTGTGCACAATTTATGTTTAAATTAATAGTAATCCTTGAAGTGTAACTTTAATAAGCAGGAAAATGTCTGCAACTTCCCTGAAATTACAGCTTTGTGTTCCAGTAAAACACACGCATATAACTACTGAATTTGGTTACGAGCGGCAGCGAACAATTTCTTCGTGCCAAGGTTCTTTGTGTTAATTTAATTGAGCTAATTACGAACACGAACAAATTATAACGCCATCTTTGGAGAAAATAATACTTAAATAAAAGGATTTACTTGGGCTCGTGTAAACACTAAGCAAATTGTTGGGCTCTTTGTCCATATGTACCTACACCTACCTACACACCTTTTTGGACTCAAAGAAAGCGCCAGAAATAAGAACAAAAACACCGAATCAGAACAAAATTCGAAGGATGAAGTTGAAGCAGTAGAATAAGTAGAATATTTTGGATTGTAGGATGGTTGAGGCGAACTAAAACGGATTCGTCTTTCCATCATCATTATGCCGAGAAGAAGATTTATTCAAAGCATGCGATTTTTTTTTCGCTCTTGTATATGTGTCTGAATGTGAATGCACCCGTGTATTCACAAAGCAGGGAAAAGAAAACCTCCGGTAACTGGAGAATATCTTGGCAAAAAGTAAAAACAAAAATGAGGTGGAAAAGAAGCAAAATAAAGGAAGACTTGGTAGTTTTCTCTTGTTAGTTTAAAAAGCGAATAAAAGTTTTTAATTACCCATGTCGTCGTTGTCGTTAGTTTGTCCTTTTTAGCCTGCCTTGGGAATTGTGTATAAATAGGAATTCAACGCCCTAGCTCTTTGGTTGAATTCGCTCTTTACTATATTTATATGAAAGGAAGAAATCTTAAGGACATTTCTTGCTTTCAATCGACATTCCGCAACGGGTTTTTTTGCATGCTTTCTGTATGTTGCTGAGTAGGACATGGACGGAGCGGAGAGTCTATGATTTCGCATTTACTCCCTCCTGTTCGTTCGTCATAGGAATAGGAGGCAGGTTCGACTTTGTTGGCTTACTCTGCGGGCTTTGGTGGCTTTCTTTATGACACGGCGCGTTGGTGTATACAATTTTTTTTTCTTTCTTTGTTTTGCTTTTCTTTTTGTATATTGAAAAGTTTTCTTTAATTATTGTTTGCTTTCAGTGGTTTGTTTAACTCTTCTATCTTTTCAGAGATTTGTGAATGAAGTTCGGATGCGACGGCCGGCGCCCGGTGGCTATACTGACCGCGTGTGTATTTACATATAATAGTGTGAGTAGCAGATTTTTAAAGTTTACTTAATGATTAGGTGGTTGCTTATATTTGGTTTAATAAGAAGAAGTTGAATGGAGATATGTAATTTTTTAATGCAAGAGGTAAAGGCGAGAACTACGATTATGAGGATTGACAAATTATGTAGCTCACATAGCATTTCTTTTTGCGACAGCACAACAATAATATTATTTAATTATCATTATCTATTACTACACGCGCTGCAGTATGATATTATCAAATAACATGCTGCGACGCACACGCCATGTCATTCGCATTCGAAGCCAGAGTATTATATTCCGTATACTATTCATGCAAAATGAACCATCTGGGAAATTCTAGTTGTAAATTAAATTGTAAGATAAGCATTATTTTAGTATATAAGATAGTTTGAAAAATAAAGACTGCGAGTTATTCTAGAAACTTCACCGAGTGTACTCATTATTTATGTTGACTTCCCCCCACCAGAGGTAAGGGGTCAATTAAGAATTTTAAGTTCCTCAACTTTTCAACCCGGTACCACACTGTGGTGAGGGTATATTCACTTTGACATTCCATTTGTAACGCACATAAGGAGGCGTTGTAGGTATGACAAACTATATATATTATTGATCAGCATCACTTTCTTAGTCGATCTGGCGATGTCCGTCTGTCTGTCTGTCTGTCTGTCCGCACGATTACGGCCGTAATTTAAGAGCTATCGACTGAAAAATTGATACGTAAGGTTTTATCCACCAAACTAAGGCTAAGTTCGAAGATGAGCAAGATCGGATGAAAACTACTACTACCTCCCATACAAAATATATAGCTATTTGATGGTAACAAATAAATTTAAACTGCTACAGTAAAGATAGCAAGTTTAAACTTTGCACATATTGTTTTAATAATATTTAAAAATTTTTGAGAAAAAATGAGCAATAAAAATGTGGTATGTACAGGTTTTTCCTGCCTTGCCAACCTACTCAACTAACCTAACCTAACCTAAATCAATAAAAAATATATAAAAATGAATTGCTGTTCGTTAGTCTCGCTAAAACTAAAACTCGAGAACGGCTGGACCGATTTGGTTAATTTTGGTCTTGAATTATTTGTGGAAGTCCAGAGAAGGTTTTAAAGGTGAAAAATTGGACAAAGAGGCGTGGCACCTCCCATACTAAAAAAACATTCAAAATCTTATATTTCGAAAACCACTGAATCGATTGAGTTCAAATTTACAGACAATCTTAGGTATTGGCTCATGATTCCTGTCAAAATGGGACAAAGGGGCGTGGCACTGCCCATACAAAAAAAAAAACGTTCCAAATCTCTTGTTTGTATTGCTGTATTTCAGGTATAGGCAGAAAGAAAATTCCACCAAATCGATTTATTCTCATTTCTCGCATTTTACGAAAGAACATTATTATCTAAGACCTAAGCAATACAATTCCTGGGCACGGGCAAAGCCGGGCGGGTACAGCTAGTAAAAAATAAATAACGTCACAAAATATCTAATAAGAAGTCAAATCTCTGAAAATAATAATTACATATTAAAACTTTCACAAAATGTCTCCACATTTTTGCCCTACGCCGTTATTAAAAAAGCTTTGCTCTATAGTCTAGTCAAAATTTCATCAAAGACCAGAATTCTTTTGAGAGCAAGATTTATAAACAGAATTCCCCAATTTGTGAAACAAGAAGCCCATATAGAACTACATTGAAGCAAAGAAAAAGAAAGGACCTGCCATATTCTCATAGAATTTTTGTCAAATAGTACAATATAAATAAGTGCCTAGTCTTCCTAAATTCCTATGAAAAACAAATTTCGACCATTTTTTTTTTTGAATTTAAAATGAAAATTTTCAATTTTATTACTTTAAATGTTCGTATACAAACCTCTAAACAAAATATCCACAGTCACTTGATATTTCTTTACGCCCAAACAAGACACACACAATTCATCCTTATTAAGGGTCAATAAAAACGGTAACATAACAATCCCCTCCCACCTTAAGAAGACATTTTATAAAATAATGAAGCGCTCACCATCCCATGGGAGCCATTCGACTCCATCATAAAACGTTTCACTTCATACACTCTCCTACACGCGGTACTGGTGCTTTGTCTAAAGGACAAAAATTCCGTTCCTATTTGCTCGTCGTCGCACTCCTACATGACGTGTAATTACATTACCCAACAAAACAAACTTTTGCATTCAGCCATTATTCAGCTATGTGTGCTACATTTTCCTGGCATTAATACGTACATTGTACGAGTAATAAACAATAAAAAAAAAACTGGGAAAAAGTACATCAAATGGAATTATTGGAGGATATCCGCCAGGCAACAGGGGCTTGCCTGATGTGCCATATTTAATAGATCAAAAGAAAGAAATTAAGGGGCACTACAGAGCGTCCTTCAATAAAATAAGAAAAAACAACAGCAGCAGCAATACCGTCAGAAAATCCTCAACAGTGAACTGATCCATTTGCTAATTTAATTTTTATTTAATATCCCTGCAGCAGAGAAGAGCAATAACAGCGTAGCACCATCGAAATGACAGCGCATACACACACACAGTACCAGCTGGGAGATAAGAACTTTTATTACATAGTTTTTGTCGCCGGGTATTTTTTTTTTTTGGGCTATAGCGTATAAGACACATCGCATTTAATATTATTATCCTTACACTTTTGCCAGTAATATCCATAAAGTTTCCACTTATCCTTTATCTTTATGACAGTTTTGTACACATGCATAAATATACGCTATACCATATTGGTGCATACTGAATATTGTATACAAAGTTAGGTGCAGTGCATATACCGGCTAGTCGACAGTTAACCAGCCTCTGTGATGCTACGCTGCTGTGGAGACGGATAATGATGATGATTATGAGAACGGTGCCTGGTCGTCGGATAAGGTAAGGATTGTGAGTATGTCTGTGCGATGGCGTACCTAAGTCCCCTGCGAGGCTCTGGGTTATATTATTTTAGCATGCACATAAAAAGCGGATCATCATCACCAACAACAAAAATTACATTTACATACTTAGAAGTATCATGTAGCAACAACAGAAAAAAAAATAAACAGTCTGTACGAGGTATGGAAAATTATCGGACGAGTATTGTAATTTTTTTAAAACCTGACTTGCAAACTTGTCTAAATTCGATTTCGATTTATACAAAACAAAGTATTGAAATTGGAAAAAAGTCAAGTCGGCCGTAAGCGTTATTCTAAAAATGCTGCAGGATACGGGGGCGTATACGTAACCAAATTGTGGTAAAGCATTTTTTGTCTCATTTTGGTTAAAAATGTGCAGGCAAGTCGAACATTGAAAGGTGCTTATAAACATTTTTAGTGTCCAGGATACATTTTTGTTTAAAGTACAATGTCTATAATTATGGCCTATAATATATATAAGCTGAAAGTTAAATATTTTTGTATAAGCCAGGTACATATAAAAAATTCTTCACGGAAGATATCTACGGGTCTACCCCGATATCTCGAAAACAAAAATCTTGAATGTAAAAATCTCGAATTTAAAAAATCTAGAAAGCGTAATCCCGAATAACAAAAATCTCGAAAAAAAAGATCTCGTATTAATATTGAAAATGGTGTTAAAAGGGAACACTACTTTTGACCGAAAAAAAATCTCGAAAAAAAAAATCGGATTTTTAAAAGTTGCTCGAAAAAAAAAATCTCAAAAGCAAAAAATCTCGAAAATTTTTGAGATTTTAGCAAAAAGTTGATTTTTTGGTAAATAATGTTCCTTCTCCGTGATTTTTATGATTGAGTATGCCATTGGTTGCTGATAAGTAGTTTATGTTGTTTAGCAGTAACGTGATAACAAATACAACTGTAATAAGGGAGAAATGTCTATTATATTTACTTATGTTACATTTAGTCAATGCTCAGGCTCACGTATTACTAATTTGCTTGGAAATCGGTAGAAGTATCTCTTAAGCAATAATTTGTGGTGTTTACGACAACCTTATCGTGGTTGCGATCAGGGATGATAATGCTGAACCCAAAAAAGGTAGCAAATTGCCCGAAAAAACGAAGTAGATTTACAAAAAACGAAGCGGACATTTGGCGAAATGCTCTAAATGATAAAATTAGGTCTTCAATTGCATAATGGGATCCATAGATGGATGTGTAGTGTGACAGAAGCACATAAATGATATTCTATAGTGCAAACTACACAAAATACATGACACATTTTTTTCCTGATATGTATATTTCGTTGATTTTTTCGTCGTTGTTGATGTATATTTAGAGTCAAATTGATCAATATTGTCTATTTTAAATGATATCTTGAACCATAAATAAACGAAGTAGAAATAAGTTGCTACGTAGCAGATGAACAATAATTCAAAAATGAAGTAGATCTACTACATATGAAGTAAATTATCATCTCTGGTTGCGATGCCTTTAAGAAAATCGATTTTTTACATCCCTTCTCTATTTGTGAGAACATTCTGGATCTTCTCGTTCTTTCTGTCTGGCTTAGTTCGAGGTACTCGTTCACCACTTCTTGCTTTCTCTACCTGCATTTTAGCTACAATTAGCTCTTTCGACAAGTGGCTTTCGAGATTTTTTATTTTTAAGATTTTGTGTTTTCGAGATTTTTTTTTCGATCAAACGTACCCAACCCGTGTTAAAAAGTGAGATACGTATGGGGGACATGCTGCCCCCACTGCAACAAAAAAAAATTTCGAATTTACTTTTTATTTTCGAGATTTTTTCGAGATATAGTCTTTCGAGATTTTTTGTACATTCGAAATTTTTGCATTCGAGATTAAAAAAAAAACTTTTAGAGATTTTTAGCCTTCGAGACTTTTGTTATTAGCGAAAGGTTACCCATGTTTTTAGAAAATATTTCCTCTTTAGTGGCAACCTTTATTATGGTCTCTAGCTAGCTCATAAAACTAGATGGTACTCTCTTCTAGTAGGATGTTCTATTAAAATGATTCCTCGAAATTTTCAAGTAGTCGTAAATCATTCCTCGAGTTTAGTACTGAAATTCAGATTGTATAGTAAATTTTTCCTTAAACCTGTAATAGGTGGGCAACACATTGAAGGTCTTTTTAAAATTCAAATTCAAACTCATTTGAAAAATAACGTCGAATAATTGCAACTAGATCTAGCTTCAAAAACTGAAAACAAACAAACGCCAATCCCTGCTTCGTGATATTGCATCGGATTTGGACACGTTTAGATCCAACCCGCAGTAATGAAAATCCTTTAGTTTACCTGCCACATTTTTTTTAATAAAGCAAACCTTACTTTTCTCACAGAATGTATGTGGACCCCATGTGGTATCATCTCATCAGCTGTCTGGCGGCAGGATGCCTATCTATGACTGTCTGGATGAGACTACTGGCTTGACTTTGGTTAAGCACCCACTCGACACAAACACTCCGCCATTCTACCACCTACCACTGACAGAAGCTACCACAAAATTTTTACTTGATTACCCCCATTACAACTGTGCAATTAAATGCACTGCTGAATATTTGTCCTCCTTCTCGTCATACAGTCTTTGTGTCGTTTGTCGTCGTCCTAGGAAGATTAACAGTAAGCGAGAGATTGCAGCCGTAGTGGGTGGAAGTGGAATGGTGTCCCATACCTATAAGGCCCAAGGAATTAACTGAAATGGAGAATAATAATTCTCGAGTAATGCGTCGCATGTTCATGCATGCATCCTCTGTATATACATCCATCCACCTACATTGTCAGGCGGGCTCTCTCTGTTCAAATGCATCCCTGAAGGACTCATATATAACGTTAGCGGGGGTAAGGTAAGGATGTTGCATTGCATTGTTGGTGCTGGCAATAAAGCATGTTATGTTAGCTCAAGTAATGTGCAAAACAGCTCGCATATATCACCTCTGGAGAGCGGAGTGTTGTTTGTATGTGAATCCACTCCTTTTGGCTGCAGGGGGCCGGGGGGGGGGGGGGGGGCAGGCGTCGGTCGTAAGGAGGTCGTGGCGCAGCGCGGCGCGGGAGTATCCAACCATACAATGTAGTCAACTAAATACAAAGCCATGTATCGCAATGGCAATGCACAGGAACATGGGTTAATTTAACTAGTCAAGAGATATGAGTTTGGTTTGTGCTGCTGCTACAACGAGCAACGCCAACGACTACGACGACAACGACGAAGTTGGATTCTCGTGCTCCTTGTGCTTGTGCCGCTGTGTACTATTTTATTTATTTGCTCTGTGCATTTGAATTGCATGAATATACAAGTTTGCTTCTTTCGTCATAGTTGTTGGTGCTTCGGCTTCCCTATCCATACATAGCTAGGGTTATGATGGTTATGGAGAAGGTGAAGACAGAAGTATAGGGAATAAGAATTGCAATTGCAAGTTTATGAATAATTTTGTGAAAACCACTACCGCAATGACTTGTAATCTGACAGTGGTGAGGTGAGTTTTCATAAAGTTCTGCACTAGTGAGTATAGTTGGTTTTGAGACGAGGCAAATGTGATTTCCTATACGAAACGTTTGTATGAATACCGCAATTTTCCTGGTTACGTTTACGTTAGTTATTCCTGTTTTTATTTTTCTGTACATGGCTTATGTATAATGAGTTGAGAATTGCTGTGTTGTCACCCTGCCCTAGGGAGGGAAAACGATGATTTCACTGACATAAGGGACACTTTAAGTTATTCGGTTTGTTGTGTAACTAATTAAATGTCAATTTGACAGTTGTTGTTGTTGTTGCATGTGACAAATTGGTAGTGGTGGTAAAGTTACCTCCTTTTGTTTGGATAAACAATATTTTTGTGGCAACATTTTTGCGAGAATATAATATAAATCGTTTGAAGGTGCGATTCAATCAAGTATATGAGTGGAAGAAAACATGCCCGATGACAGGACTATCAGCTCCATATACTCCACATATCTTGCAAGAACTATCGAGGCATATCCCTGCTTAATGTCGCATACAAGATCCTATCAAACGTACTGTGTGAATGTCTTAAACCGTCCTGTAACACACTAATCGGCACGTACCAGTGTGGATTCCGGCCCGTCAGATCGACTATAAACCAAATTTTCACACTGAGGCAAATCCTGGAAAAGACCAACGAATTTCAAGTAGAAACTCACCATAGATAGAAGCTGTATAATTTCGAGACACTTACACTTGAGAATTTTTCTACTCAACCAAATAATTAAAAAACGCACCGATTCGTTATAAATTTCTTCGTTTTATTGAGGTTAAATTTTCCGCCAAAAGTTGGCTCACATGATTGACATTTTTGTATTTAGCAAAATTTGACAATGACAGATTAATTATTACAATGCTGCCAAAATGTTAGGTATTTCAAAGAGATTTTGTTTAGAAAAGAAAGTAGGTACTAGATTAGTTATTTGTACAAAATAAAGAAATAATTCGGAATACATAAATTCAATCTTTAACAGAAGCTTTCACGGCGATTGAAGAACAGGCGAACTCCATTGGCCTTGAAGTAAATGAGGACAGGACTAAGTACATGCTATTAACAAACAAACAAGCATTTGTCCACCGTCTAGGAAAAAACGTCACTATTGATAGCAACAATTTCGAGGTAGTTAAGGATTTAACCTACCTCGGAGTAAACATGACCTCCACGAATGACACCCTAGTAGAGATCCGGCGAAGAATTTCCCTAGGAAGCCGTTACTACTACGGTTTGGCAGAAAAATTGGGTTCAAAACTCCTAATTCGAAGGACGAAATGTGTGCTCTACAAAGCCAGATCTTTGATCGTAGAGGATGGAAGGCTGCAGTGGCTCAGGCAGAGACTACGGGTCGGGAGCCTGATAAGTAAGTAAGTAAGAAAGTGAGATTTCGAAAACTACACTTTCTTGTGGTTTAAACTGGGTAAACATACCGGCGCTTAGCTACTCGACTCGAACATTGTGGTCGCCACCGGACTGGTTGACAGTATCGCCGCTGTGGCTTGCGACGGGCAACGCAATTGGGCATCACCAGACGGACCCTACAGCGAATTTTAGTGAAAGACTTACAAAAGTTCCTGCACAAAGTGCAAACAGTGCATCAGTTAATGCCTGCTGACCGTCAGTCGCGTGTGAATTACTGTTAAACCATCCTCAATCTCAACAACGAAGAGGACGATTTTGTGTCGAAAATCATCATGAGGGACGAGGCGCATTTCCATTTACGTCAATAAGCAAAATCTTCGTTTCTGGGGCACAGAAAATCCGCGCGGTGCGGCGTTCACGCGGGAAGAGTGATTGGGCCGTACTTTTTTTGAGGACGCCATCGGCAATACGATCTCTGTTACTGGCGAACGCTATAGGGCCATGATAAACGCCTTCTTACTGCCGGAATTGGATGAGCGGGGCTTGGTAAAGATGTGGTTTCAACAAGACGGTGCAACTGCACACACAGCACGAGCCAAAATGGATATTACGAAGGAAGCGTTTCCTGGTCGCGTAATCTCCCGTTTTGGCGATTTGCCAAGATCGCCTGAATTATCTAACCATCCCATACTTCTTTCTTTGGGGCTACTTGAAGTCGCGGGTTTATGCCAACAAGACAATCGCAGCCCTCAAGGAGAATATTCGACAGGAATGCGAACAGTTTTCACCGGAAATCTTGTGGAAAGTCATGGAAAATGTGATAAAACGGGCAGAAATGTGTATGAACATTGGCGGCAGCCAATTGACGGATCCTTGATTCGATCCCCGAAAAAACACAAATTAAGGCGCCTCCATTCATCTCAAAAATAAAAAAAACTCACGCAAACGAATAGATGTGAGATGGTAGGCCAAGGTACCAATAGGTATACATCTAAGATTTAAATGTTTCACTTTTTCCATAACAGCCGTCCCTTTTAAGAGCCTACATATGGTCATTCACCAAGTCAATTCATCGTCCTTTATGTTTATGGCCGAATATTTTTGAAGCATGTTTTTCTTATCACGCTCATTACAAAAGCCCTCAAAATTACCCCTTACGAGGACAGGTAATCCAACTTTATGATGTATTCAAAAGGATGAAGCTATAATCGCCTCAATTCTCGTTTTTCAGTTTCTTACTGGTTACACCGATAAGAGGGTCATATACTAATAAAACAAATTTGACACGCAGTTTAATTAAAATTTAGACACAAATAGTGTTCTATTTATATGTACTATATCCTGCAGGAAGTAGTGTATTAATTAAATTCCATCTGATTTCCTTTCCAGTTAGCTTAAGGACATTAAACGCCCACCTACGCTAACAGCCACAAGGTGAATATATGGATAGGTATCGTACTCTACTACTCAAAGTAATCGGCAATAGTTTTTGATGGCCCATTATTATAGTCCAGTCCGCTCGATATACTCGTATTTTCTGTCCTTTTCTTTGACGTATCTATATTCGTTTCCTCTATTTCTGGAAATTGCCAAATTATACAAAATAAAAGCTTAGATGTAAAAAAAAAACAACAACAAGTAAATGAGTGTCCATTAAATGCAGGAAACAATTCTCCGAAGCACAAGGGCAAGTCTCTATTCTATACACATACGCACCCGCTCTAACACACACACACATATATATACAACTACACGCACGAGCCTGTTCATATTCACGCTGAATGGGATTCGAAAAGATTGTCATTCGCATGCCAGGCATAAATTAACCCATATTTGGCTTAAAGGCAAAATTTGCTTTGGTTGTATAGTTGGTACCAGTTTTGATGATATCCAGTTAATGGAGCAACCAGATAGAGGACAAGCCCAAGTCAGTGGATCCCTTTTTTTCCTGTTGATGGTCTTTAAAGTTGTTTTCTTGTGGAATATCGTCTGTCGTTTAGTTTGAGTGTAAGATACGAGGCACTTTGTCGAACACTGAAGGAAAGCGGCGGTTATACTTCGACTATTGAAAAGTTTTCGCCTGTCAATTGAAAATGATTTAAAATGGAATGGGCCCTAAGAGAAAGATCGAGGACGTGGGTATAGGATTCATCCTTTTTGTGACATTTTTCGAAGAGTACCTAAATAAATAATTAACAACCAGGCGGATGTTGTTTGAGACTATTAATGAAGAGAGTCGGCAAGTCTTCTTGTTCAGAAATTTAAGCAAACTGCAGAAGGAATGATTATGAGACATAAAATGGGAGTCGTATATTCCTATGACCCTTATGTCATATTTTGATTTGCTTGAAATTTTGACAGACATTTAGTGATAAATCTTTAAATTCGGTCTTCAACTTTTTCTTCCTTTTTATGTCACAGTTCCGGTGGACCTCTGGCAACCTATACTGTTCCTTGCTTATAATCAACGCCTAAAAGTATGTACGTAATAAAAAAACTCAGCTTTTCTAGTGAAGATTGTTTTTATTTCGTAGGTTATGTCTCGAAACAAAATTTACGGCCGATTTCTTCACAGAGTACTAGCGCTAGTACCGGTATTAGACCAAAAGTTGATACTCAAATAGGTATCAAGTAATTTCTTCACGAAGTACTAAGCTGAATTTGGTACCCAGTATTAGTTAGTACTCGGTATTAACTGGATCCTCAAAATCGGCAGTCTAACGTCGTTAGTACCCGAATTAGGAAGGTATATTCACTTTGCCATTAAGTATATATATTAGGAATCAGGATAAAATTCTGAATCGATTTAACCATATGTCCGTCTGTCTGTCTGTCATTAGCGCCAGTCGTAGGCAATTGGTATTAGGCTTTCGACACATGACTGATGACTGATGAGCATCCTTCGACAATCCTGCCTTAAAACTAGTACCCATGCGGCCATGCCCCTAGAGGAAAAAAATGATGTTACCAAAGACTGTTTCCATACGAGCTCTTCAACAAATCATATCACAGCAGAGGTTTCAATCATCATTGGTGATTTTCCGCCCATAAAGAGGAAGACTCTCTTGGCAGCATAGCTATACTTGGATACCATATATGGAAACATTTTTAGGCTAATTGACTTTAGTAATCATTATCATCATAATCATTGATGATTTGGAGTTGATGGCGAAGGATCGTGACTTAATGGACAAGCGGACCATTTTAAAAATGATTGAATGACTTTAGTAAAGCCTTCATTAAACCGTCAATGAACTCCTTCAGTATTCGGAATATCCGAAGATGGCTAGCTGAAGTTGCCAAAATTTACTCTTTTACAAGAGAGTTCCATCGGCTACGATCATTTGGGAATTCAACGGTTCTTATCTGGTAAATAGTATAAATAAATAGTTGGTGCAGCAGAACCGTAGGCCTAGCTTTTCGCAACCAATTTTGTTTGAAGCGAATGGAAGGGAAATGTTTGACTCCCAATGAACAATGAAAATGTCAAAAACAATAAAATGTGACATTTCATTGGCTAAAATGTGTACTAGACAAGTTTTTGACGTATTAGTCGTTAGTACGGTTGATAAATTTAGCTCCGGTACTAGTACATATATGAAGAAATACACAAGTACGAACTTTTCGTTGGTACCGAGTATCAGAGCTAGTACCTGGTCTGGCTAGGCCGGGTACTAAGGCAGCTTAGTACTCATGTGAAGAAATCGGTCGTTAAAGATTCACGTTTCCGAAGCCGTAGAGAAACGAATACGCTCACCAATACACTGGTGTCAGCATTGTTACGCAGCTGTGTTCCTCTTCCTAATACCTACAACCGCTGTGCAAGTACGGTTGCCAGATGTCACGCATTTGGCGGGACAGTCCCGCTTTTGAACCTTTGTCCCGCCAAGTGTCCCGCTTAAGGAAATGTCCCGCTTTTTCGACATTTTCATTTTTATTTACATACTAGCGTATTTACATACTTCGTAGTGCAAAATATGTACATAGTTAAATAGTACAGTTTTTATTGTAATGTTCTGTGGTACACAACATTTTTGGTTTTTCCAGAAATCGTGTTGCCTAGATAATATTCTTGAGTTTCAGGACAATGCATTATTCATATTAATGTTACAAATTTTAGAAACTTTGGCTCCCAATTCTAAGACTGTCGAAGAAACTTTACCCGCACGGCTTTGTCCGTGCACAGGAATGGTATTGTTTAGGTCTTAGATAATAAATGCGAGAAATGAGAATAAATCGGTTTGCTTTAATTGTCTTTCTGCCTAAACCTGAAATACAGCAATACTAACAAAATAAAAAGGAGAATGAAAATCGGCCCAGCGGTTATCGAGATATAACGTCATCGAGTTTCACCCCATAGAAGATGTTTTTTGTATAGCAGGATTTTGAATATTTTTTGTATGGGCGGTGCCACGCCCCTTTGTCCCATTTTGACCAACTTTCAAAGGAGCACTCCAGGGACAATAACTAAGATTATCTGTAAGTTTGAGCTCAATCGATTTAGTGGTTTTCGAGATATACGATTTTGAATGTCTTTTTTGCATGGGCGTTGCCACGCCCCTTTGTCCATTTTTGACAAAACTTCACAGGACCACTCCAGGACCAATAACTAAGATTATCTGTAAATTTGAGTTCAATCGATTTGGTAGTTTTCGAGATAAGTATACGATTTTGAATGTTTATTTTGTCCTTTGTCCAATTTTGGCGAAACTTCACAGGAATCTTATATGGACCAATACCAAAGATGTGTGAAAGTTTGTTTAAAATCGGTATATGCGTTAAGGCGTGAATCGACGACAAGCATTTTAAGGCTCAATTTTTATACATATAGATACATAATTGTTTATTTAATTTTTTATATTTTGTTAACGTATATTTTTATTCTGAGTTGACTACACTGGTCGGCATAAGTATTTTGACAAAACTAAAGTTAATTCTCCTCATAATTTGAAACTTACTTCATGTAAATTTTGGCACCAATGGAAATCTACTTTTTTGACTTTTTTCCTCGGTCCAAAAAAAAAATGTTTTGATGCAAAAAGTTTCTTCTAACAATTCCGCAATTGCTGTAAACGTTATTGCAGATATTGTATCTTGGAGAAATTTAATATTAAATATAATGACCTGGATTTGCTTTTTGAGGAGTTAGCCGTTCTCAAAAAATATTTTCTTAATAACATAGATGATACTTCGTATGTTAACATGGGCTAGGTTCTTAGAAAAAAATGATTCTCCAAATTTACAAAAAATATGTGAATTTGTATTCTCTCTGTCAGTTTCAAACGCCGAGCTGATAAGAAGAATGAACTGTGATTATTTGTAAAGATTTTTGTAATTTTTTAAAAGAAGATCCAGTTGCAAATCCATTGTATCAAAAACAAAGGGCTCTGAAAAATATGCTTAACTGTTTATTTTCTATTTTGTTGCGTATTATTATGTTTTTTTTATTAACTTTGTTACTTGAATTGCATTACATTTTATTGTTTTTTTTTAATAGTTTTATTATATATTACATATGTACATACCAGTGGCGTGGCGTGAATAATTTTAAATGGTAAGTCGAAGTCGAAAAATATCAAAATGTCGAAGGGAAGATGTAGGTAGTACCTATCTATGTATACAAAACCTTCAGTTATTTTTTAAAGCCATACAATCGAAAACTCCAGGAAGAAATTAAATTAATGAAGATATTTCTCATCTTGAGTGCAAAACTTTCATATGTATTTCGTGTAAACATGATTTATATCATGTCTTATAATATTGTCCTTTATTTCTACATAAAGGTTCTTTAAATGAGTGTTTAAATCGAGCATTTGGGGTTTTTGTGGGGCTTCAGCAAAATCGTCTATGTACTTACTCTTTGAAACATTTCTTCAAACGTATTTACATAGGTACGAAGATCATACCAAAGACTCAAAACACTTGATTTCTCACTTAGCGACTTGTTTATAAACTTTATAAACACATCAGTATGTTTATTTTTTAAAAGATATCTACAAAATTCACCAAATAACTCGGAGAAAAGCGTGTTATTGTGTTGCATAAGAAAGCGGCCTTTGAACAGAGGATACTCCCCTCAGAAAAACTCAGAAAATGATTAGGTAAAAAAGGGAACTGACTATTACTATGACTTCATCACAGCGCAGCGATAGGAGATACACACACAATTCAAATTCACCAAATATGTCGGAGAAAAACGTGTTATTTTCCAGATACATATACTCAATTACACCACAGCGCAGCGGTAAAAGATACACACAAAACCCACCAAATAACCCGAAGAAAAGCGGGTTATTTTTTTGCATAAGAAAGCGGGCGTTGAACAGAGAGGACTAAACTCAGATAAACGCAAGTGTACAAAAGAGAAAGGAGACAAATTTGTTCTATCCAGTGAGAGATTTTATAACCCGTCATATTTCGGGTTATTTTAGATTTGGGTTATGCTCAGAGAGTGTGGGCAGTTATAATACTAATAATAATGAAGGCGAAGAAGGCCCGAAGGGTGAGTGTTTCCGTGTGAATAAAGTTCAATTGAGTTGGTGGGGTCGGGGTATGTAGCTTGCGCAGATGAATAGATACATATTATTAAGTTTATCCCGTGGGTTTTATGTTGCTCGTTTTTAAGTAAACATTGTTGTGTAGCTGAAACTGAAACTTTTAAAAGGTAACCCGGTAGGAATCGGGTTATATGGACGCCACGCCACTGGTACATACCTATCTTTAAAAAAGTTACATTGCTGACTGAGTAACATACAAATAAACTGTTTTTACAAAGAATTAATACAAACCTAGTTATTTTGTCTTTAATTTACTAATATTTTTAAAATGTCCCGCCATGTCCCGCTTTTTGAGAAAATTGTCCCGCGTTTTCACATTTCTTTTATGGCAACCCTATGTGCAAGTCTGAGATCGCAATCGAAATGCATCCATGATAAGCTTCTCTTCCGTGAAGTTTCGTGTCAACTAGGCCTAGAGCTGCGTGAATAAGTGAGTCCACGTATCAGAACAACTGAATTGATAAGCTATCTCACAAGAGGTGGTATAATACTTTAGGTACAATTAGTACATTTCCGAGGTTAAGCCTATAACCCATCGCTCAGTCTTTTACATTTTCAACATGTAGAATGACTTCTCAGTGACATAACATTCTTTGTAGGTACGAAGTAAGTAAAAACGGACTTCCCCGGTCCATTGAACTGCCTGCATCAACAAATTAAAAGCTTCCCTCAAACTCTGCCAACAATACATAATAATCAAAGAAAACTTTGGCAGGCATTTAACGGCCCATACTACACCAACTAGTACGCACTGCGGAAGAACTTAAAACTTGAAATGAAAAATCTCCATAACTATTCATTTATCAAAATTTAATTTATAATCATCGTAACTTTTCGACATAAAGATGGATAGAGCTTCAATTTTTCCTTTGCACTGAAGTTTCAAAGTCTGATATCTTTTAACACTTATACACACTGCGTATGCCGCTGCCGCCCAACAGCATAAGGACCTATACTATATAATACAAAAAGGAGCAGTAAGTTCTACATTGATAGATGTATTGTTTTTCATGCTGGTACTGGCTGCTTTTTCGGTATAGCGAATATCTAGAGAACGAGCGTGTGCAATTAAAAAGGGATTATTTGCAATGATTAATCGGAACGGAATTTCTTGTTATAGAGAAGTTTGTACGCTATTGATGGGGGATAATGTTACACTCTTTGTGCTGTATCCATTTGGAGGATATCCTTACGTTTTCTTCATTACTTCACTTTCGGTGAGGTAAGGATTAACGTTAAGATGCGATGGGCCTGATTTACTTAGCGAACGAAAAGCAGAAACAAAACGGCTATGGAATTAAGAATCGCTTACATTTCAAATTGATTTAATTGGTTTAGTTTAGGTTGAGATAGAGTTGAGAGAGAAAGAGCCGGAAATTTGATGCGCAATTCGGATTTGGGTCCTTGGAGTTTTGTACTTTGAATAGAGTTTTGTAATTTGCATCAGTCATTGTTCGAACTGTTTCATTTTATTTTATAAGATTTTCTGTGAATTTTCAGATCGGAATATCGGGTATCGATTTGAATTTTATATCTGAAATTGCTTTGGACTTGTGCAAAATAGAAGCCTTCTAAGTATCGTAGTAGGTTGTTTTTATTTTTCTTATTTTTTTGTATATTTGTTATACAAAAGTATTTTATGAAATTAGTCCTGAAAATTTAAAAAATTGTGATCTTGAAATGAGGTTTTTCAGGATCAAAGTCGAAGCTTTGAGATGCTTAGCGATGGATGAATGAAACGGCAGAACTGAAAAGTCACACGTGCAACAAATGGAATGTATTGGAACAACGATATTTATTATTGTTCAAATAAAATCTTTTGAAGTTCTTGATTTCTCTACCTCTAGCGACATTGATATATGGAATGCTAATTATTAGAGGATTAAATTTGTTCGTATCTCTTTGATTAGTGACGGAAGGAACCATATATCAAAAATGAAAACTCTATTACCTAACTAGCCAACAGAGACTCCTGGCGGCTGTTCAAATATAATAATTTATAGATGTTCTTAGACATGTACATAGGTTGGTTGGTTGAAAGTATCTACCAGCTGGGAAGTGCCAACATTCTTAGACCAGCACAGGTTCATTATGATACCACGAAAAATGGATCATATAAGATCTCCCTATACTAGTTGAACCATTTTGAGCCCTTTATATTCCGACCATCGAAAATTGGCTTTTTGCAGAAAATGCGAATGTATTTGTCCCTTTACCGCTCCTATCGGAATGTGGACCCTCGTTGAGAGCGAGGCCTGTAGCGCTGAGCCCTTCCTGGCCAGCTCATCCGTGCGCTCATTGCCTGTTATCTCACTATGCCCTGGAACCCAGAGAAGTGTGACCCTGAAGCGCTCGCTCAGACAAGCCAGCTCGTTCCGGCATTCCTGCACCAGTTTGGAGGATATGGTAGCCGAGTAGCTTTGATGGCGGCTTGGCTATCTATAAGGTTAGCAATGTTTTGTTTAAGCGTTGTGTCACGCCCTAGTTGCGTGCAAGCTTCCCGGATGGAAAACGGTGGCAAAATCCGCTAAGCGTACTGAAATTGATATTTGAGGTGATTCCGAGTAGACACCGGTCATCTTTGGTTGAAGTCCCCACTTCTTTCCAAAGGTTCTGCTACAGGCATAGAAAGCAACCGACGCGACGCCGACGCCTTCCTTACTCTGTGTTCAATCTTATGTTTCCAGTTAAGTTTTGGATCAAGCATGATACCTAGATACTTAGCGCTGGATGACAGTGTGAGTGGTTGATCGTTTAGACGGAGTAGGGTAAAATCGGGTATTTGGGTTTTGGTAGTGAACAGCATCAGTTCAGTTTTGCTCGGGTTGGCACCGAGACAACAACTTGCAGCCCAGGTGCTTACCTTGTCTAGAGTGGCCCCCATAATTTCACTAATCACGGTGGGGAAACTTCCCTGACACTAGTATCACCACGTTGTCCGCGTACGCGACAACTTTGACCCGTTCCATGTCTAGTGTTACCAGAATTTTGTTTAGGTATAACCATTAGCCATAGCAGGGGCGAGATGACGCCACCCTGCGGCGTTCCCCTATGGGCGAATTTGGTTATGTGGCTGCTGCCTAGGGCAGGAATAACGAAGGTGAGGAATAGTTTCCTCCTCTTCCTCATTCATAAAGATTCTGCAATAGTCGTTTGCGAAAAAGACTAGCCTTGCGGCATGTTTTCCTTTCAATCAGTGTGTTCAGTAATGACACCTATTGTGGTGGCGAAATGTAATCTGTAGAGAGAAATCAATTTCTTAGAGCGTTTCGAATCCATCTTTGGCCAAATTTGTTTTGTCGCTAGACAAGTAGTGAAACTTGCCCATCTAAGATTTGTACTCTCGATAGCATCCAGCTTAAATTTTTGATTACAGGTAGCGATTGGTATGCCTAGGGTGTTGAGTTGTTCCTATTCCGACGAGTTCATCGGTCTTACAATTCCCTGGAACCATCAGTGTAGAAGTGAACTGATTCATCTTCTAAAAAAGTATCCTCGTTCCAGATTGCTCTGAAAGGGATTGTGACGAGAAAGTTCTTGTCAAAATTTAGAAATAGGTTGTTGTAATCAGTGTTTTCGGTTGAGATTTCGAAATTCTTCAGAATAGAGGCGTGGCCAAAGTCTTTACCCGACTGTGAGGTAGCTTTAAGGCGAATGACTGCACTCGCTGTCATTTTCTTGCTAAATGTAGTAAGAATAAAAGGGGATTCGTCGCATAAAGTTAAATACTTTCACAGTGTCAGACGGCTTTCAATGAAGAACTCTCTTTTTGCAAAGCTTAATATTCAGCAAGGAAAACTGTACAACTCGAAGCATAAGTCAAGGAATCGTCTGGTCACTTTTTGCTTCTACAGCTATCGATGTTACATACCTACCTCAAAATCAGATTCATCAAAATGAAATCCGATCGTTCAAAGTATAAATGCTTTCAAAAGACATGTAAGCGCAGTCTTGAATATAAAATCTTTGAAAGGCTTCTGATTTTTTGAATCCATATGTGACAATTTTAAAGACATAAAAGTGATTGATATTACTTCAGCCTTTGTGGTTGTATTTCATTCATTTACCCCTCAAGTCAAAGCAAATCCATTTCAAACCACCTAATACACCATTCAGTATTCTAACGAAGTATAAGCTATTCCGCACTATATATTTATTAAATTCAAAATCCCACACATGAGCCATGCACTTCATTGCCACAGATCAAAATAATGTTTCCCACAAAATATGATTAAAACCATAGCACTGATGAACTCACTCTTCTGAGTTCCAAATTTCTCAGTGTACTCAATTTTGCCACCTTCCAAAATTTCTCGCCTTCATTTTGACTTTTGTTTTGGCTCTACGGGTAACCAAGGATATTTTCTCGCACATCTAGATTTGGTACACACAGACCACTTAAGCGCACCCACAAAGGTCTTTCAAAATAAGTCTCCCTACGCCACCTTCACATAAATAATAATTACACCAAATTCTTTGCTTCGTATCTGCTCTTCTCCCTTCATCTCTGGCGTAATAGCTTCTTTGCCTTTAAAGTTAAATATGCGGGAGAAGAGAAAATTCACGTTGCCAGCCATGCCAATGTGAGTGTGTATGCCTTTATACAATACACGAATACACCTCTTCTCCTTTTTGGTGAAGGCAAGTGTTTTTGGCGCAACGATGGTGGCAGTTTTCATAATCCTTCAGACTGCGATGGTGGCTTCTTCAAACCGAATCCAGCCACATATGCCACTTCAGGTGGTATTTCCACAAAGTAAAGAATATTGTGAAAGCTCAAGATGTTGATGATGCTGGTTCCTGAATTCTGTGCCTACTAATTAAATAAGAAAATATCTTTTGATCTTTGCCATGTATGCGCGACTGATGGAAAGAAAAAAAAAAATAAGCAAAATTCACACATAATGTTGAAGTATGCGCGTTGTGTGTGCAATGAGGTAATTTTTGTTTGCTTCTCTACACTCTACCGTACTGCAATGCTATTAAGTTTTCGACAGTTTCATATATATATTTTTTTAAATCCTTTTTGTCCTTGTACACTGGAATTAATTACTTTCGATAGCGCTTCATTCCGAGGCAATAAAGGAAAGAAAAAGTTTTTAATTTGCAGATTCAAAAAGGATTTGTGTATCCAATTTAGGAATTAACCTTTGAAAAAGTTTTGAGTAGAAACCCTCACTTCTCGACATGACGTCCTTGAGGTTTGTTATTCATGCGGGAAAAAGGACTTTCGTTGACGTTGATGATGTTATGTAAGAGTTGGAAATTATTATTGTACCTAAATGGGCGTCTCAAGGGGTATAGTAGGTATACCAAACCGGATTTTGGTTAAAAGGATTTCAGTCGCTTGTCTTTAAAGAATTTATAGGAAATGAGTTTGTTTTATGATTTTTGTTTTTTTTTATATATGCACAAACGTTTTTGTGTACCATTTTGAAGTGATGTACTAATTTGATGTTACAGTTTGAGCTTTAATTTGAATGTAGGTTTTGGATTCTGTTCAATGATGGTCCCTTAGGGAGAAGATCCTTTTAGAATGCTACTATTCGGGGACGGGGAGTTTTTTTTTTTAAATGAATGATTAGACAGGAGGAGAAGGCCACAGAGGTTTGTTTTGGCTACCTGAAATTACGCCAAAAAGTGTTTTGGAAAAAAAGACCAAAATAATTGCGGCGTAATATTTTTGGCAAAAACGCCAAAAAATAAAAAAGGAAATTCACCAGAATGCCAGGAAATTACGCCATATTTTTGAAAAAAAAAAAGCCAAAAAGGTAAATGGAAATTACGCCCAAAAAAAAATGAAATAAAGCCCGAAATTTGACAGTAAACCCAAGCATGGGGGGGTTGCTCCTACGGTTTCGTTTTTCGTTTGAGGTCTTATTTCAAGTTTTTTTGTGTTTTTTTCCAAAACACTTTTTTGGGCGTTTTCTCAATTTTCTTAAATGGAAAAAATGCCCGAAAGAGTTTTGGAAAAAATGTCAAAATTTGCGGCATTTGTGTCAAAATATTTGGGCGATTGTTCCTAGGAAAAAATGCCACAAATTTGTATGGAGGCTTTTGGGCTCTTTTTCCGCTTTAATTTTTTGGGCTTATTTCAGGGAGCCGTTTGTTTTCTCCTCCCTTTCAATCACTAGTTCGCGGCATTGTGCTTAATTTGGACAAGTAGGTACATATTAGTAGTAGTAGGAGTTTAGTCAATTGGCAAAGAAAGTTTATTTCCTAACAAGGGAAATAATATATTTTTTACCAAAGTCATTCGTGGCTATTGTGGGCGCAGTAGCGCAGTGGTTAGTGTGCTGGACTACTGTGCGAGGGATCCCAGGTTCGATCCCCGGAAAAACACAAATTACATCTTAAGGTTTTTTCTACTGCGCCACCTCTCGCGAACGTCTGACGAACATCCGAGAGTATGACTGCCCTGAAAAAGCTTCTCAATTCAGCCGTTCGGAATCGGCATAAAATTGTAGGTCCCTTCCATTCGTCCCAAAAATAGAAACTCACATATAACGAATGGTTGCGAGAATGTCTACCGCCTGTTGCGCCACCTATTTTTTTTTTAAGTCATTCGTGGCTATATAAGATTTGTTACATTGGTTTTTTTAACAATAATTCCTTGTCAAAAATTTGACAATAATTTCCCAAAAGAAATTGTCAGATGATACCCAATAATAAGAGAGAATCCTAGATTTCCATTTCTATACTATTACTGTCATACGTTCGTTTCTCTTTTTGGATCGCTGACGCTCGAATCACCATGATTACTGTCACTTGGTCTTGTTTAGAAAATGACAAAAAAAAGAAAATTACAAAACACATATCAGATCCAGATGTCACTCTCATGCATAAATATTTATAAATAAAATAGATCCGAAACTCACAACCGACGTTCCAATGACAAATTTCGAAAATCTTTTATGGCACCAAAATGTCAAAAATTCTATAGGTGTACGAATACGTGGTTTTCCAAAAAACCTATACCAAAGCCATCGCTTTCTGCTCATTTTACGCATTTAACCCTACACAGCAATCTGGGTATCATTTGTTGGAGGTATTTTCCAAAATAATGACAACATTCACAAACAAATCATCTTCTGAGCATCCTCCAAGGACACATAAAGCTTAACCACACAAATCCTTCGTTTTTGCCACCACCTGTAATATTATGCAATAAAAGAAAAAAAAAAAAAAAAAAATCTCGAAAGACAAACGAACTTCACGCGTGGAATGATGTGAGAAATTCTTTGGTATTATGGGTAAAAATATTTCTACAAATAACCGTAAATTTCCTAAGCTGAAACATTCACCCATTTTTGTTCATTTCATATGCCAAGGACATTTTGGGGTTATTGTATTATTGACGTATAACATAGGACTGTAAAATTTCTTCCTATGTGTAGTTTCGCATTTTCTTTAGCTTGTTGGTTTTTTTGTTGTAGCATTGTTGTAGTCATCATAGGCCATAGTGTGATATTTACTTTGACACTATATTTACTGACACTAACTAAGCGAAAGCCAGCCCCGGATCTAGGTTTTTTTTGTCTTTACCATAAAAGGTGCCCTATTTTATTATTTTTTTTTATATTAGCTGGTAAATATTGTCTATCGATTGACGAGCCAAAAATCACTTTACACTTTTTTCCTAAAAGAGGGTACGTTAACGAGTTTGTTGTGCAAGTTTTGTCACTTAAGTTAGGATTTTAAAAATGTGTTAGATTGATATTAGGATGTTTAAGGACGATGCAGCTCAAGTAAACGCAATAAAGGAACTAAGTTTTATTCAATAATGATTAATGCAAAAAAATGGCAAATGGTATGTCATAGATATGTGTAATATTAATATGTATGAAAAGAATGTAGTAGATTCTTAACAATTGAGTACGTTTAAAATTCTAGTTTAGTCTGACAGCTCTCTGACTTGATGTCTCTGATTTGTTATTGGCCTCGGTTGATCATACGTAAACAGTTTACTCAATTGACGTTTATGAAGAGGTAGCCGACAAATCTAGTATTTCTCGAACTGCCTGATTTGTTGAGATGTAAAGCTGAAAGTTTGGTGAAAGTTGCCATGTTATACAATTATTTAAACTGCGTCATATCATGGAGAAAACCCAGGAAGTCCAAATAGATACCCATCATCTTTTCATCGATTTTAAAGCCGCCTATGACAGCATTTATAGAGACGAGCTATACAGAGCAATGTCTAGTTTTGGCATCCCTGCTAAATTCGCCCGTTTGTGCAGGATGACAACTCACCGAGACCTTCGATGTCGAAAAAGGATTTAGACAAGGCGATGCGCTGTCATGTGACTTCTTCAACACCGTTCTTGAAAGAATAATGCAAAACTCAAACGCTAACACCAGAGGTACTATCTGTCAAAAGTCCGTCCATCTACTCGCCTACGACGACGACATCGGCATCGAAAACGGCAGAACGCAGCGTGATGTCACTGGCGCATTCGTGAGTATTAAGACGGAGATGGGTTTGGCGGTCAATGAGAGCAAGACGAAAGTATATACTGTCAACAACAACGGACACCTTACAGGGACGTCTCGGACAGAATGTCACTATAGACAGATATAACTTTGAGTTGGTTAAGGACTTTGTCTACCTAGGCTCCGCTCCGCTATGAACTCAGATAATGACACCAGCGCTGAGATTAAACGAAGAATAACACTTGCCAATCGCTGTTTCTTTGGGCTAAGAAAGCAACTGAGTAGCAAAGCCCTCTCTCGAACAACTAAAGTAACCCTTTATAAGATCCTAATCATACCAGTCCCAGTCCTTCTCTATGCGGTGCACAGTCATGGACTCTATCAAAAGCGGATGAGGTTACTCTTGGTTGCTTCGAGATTAGAATTCTTCGAGTAATTTTCGGTCCCGTCTGCATGGACGGTGAATGGAGGAGGAGATACAACGTACAGCGACATCGACTTAGCCAGAGGAGCGAAGGTCCAACGACTGAGGTGCCTGGGTCATGTAGATCGAATGGACGCAAATGCTCCCGCCCGAAAGATCGTCGAATCCACACCCAAGGGACGGGGCAGTAGAGAAAGACCGCGATTAAGGTGGCGCACGCAAGTGGAAGGGGACTTTAACCAACTTAGCGTGCGAAACTGGAGAAGTTGCGCTTTTGTAATAGATTTACTTCTTCTACTAAGTGGCCCTGTGCGCCACTGGTCAATAATTGGTCTATAATCGATTCATAGACATTAGACAAACCTTTTTTCATTCCAAGTTTTACGTAAATTATAATAGGTTGTCCCACAATCTGATCCCAATGGATTGTAACTTTTCTGCACAGGTAATATTGTATAATTCGTGACCCCATCAGACAGGAGATATATCTTTCCAAAACAAGTACAAAGTTTCATTGTCATGCTCACACATCGGCGTCATCAGGAGAATAGATGCAGGGGCGTAGCGAGGGATTGAGCCGTGGGGGGGGGGGGGGGTGACTTTCATTGAAATGCCGACGTATTTCAGGAACTTGCCGACTGTATAGAAATCATGAAAATCCAGCCCAGTGGTTATCGAGTTATATCTAACGTCAACGAAATTCACTCCATAGAAGATGTTTTTTGTATGGGAGGCGCCACGCCCCTTTGTCCAATTTTGTCCAATCTTAACAGGAACACCCCTGGGCTAATACCTAAAAGACCATTCACATAAGAGCGACCAACTACCTACTGTGCTCGAACGACTATTCGCAAGCTTTGACAGTCCGTTCATACGTTTATAGGTCGCGGCAGCTCGCAAATTTCAGCCATCAGTTTCGAACGAATGTTTAATTCGCTAGTTTGTGGAACGCGTATTAAATGATGTGGATTGCGAATAAACTTTGACAATTCGCGCGGGTGTTTTCGTTCGCGTCATAAAGTTTGGAATTCGAAATTTCGTTATTTAAACTATTTATAAACTTATTTTCTTAATACATTTTGATGGGATAATTAATTATCCTCCTCTTTGCCCAAACACATGTTTGCCGCGAATTGTTAAAGTTCGCATTCCACATCAATAAGCCGAGTTCCACAAACTAGCAAATAACATATTCCTTCGAATTTAACCTTAAATTAGAAATGCCAACCGTCCTTTTTAAAATCGAATTGAAACTCGATAAATTTTAAGGATTTCAGTTGACAAATTCACCGATTCACCGATTTTAAGGAGTTCATCTGGAACCTTTTAAAATGAAATTTTGTATACATTTATAAGTTTAAAAACCTATACGTAATGGAAATCCAAACTTAGAACATAATTTTTGAAAATTGATCGTTGATTTGCCGACTCTTGGGTGTCACACCCCAACACTTCCCCCCCCCCCCCCTCGCTACGCCCCTGAATAGATGTGGCAATTTAAATATGCATTGTCGCTGTGAGTTTTGTGAACACATCCCACCCACCACGACCCACCACTGAAGTTTTATTGATTTTGCTTATCTCGTGTCCATGTTTACACAGCAATCCATTTCCTCTGAAAAATCAGCACTCAAGTCGTGATTTTTGTGCGGTGTTGCACGAAACCACTGTCCATGGGGCACTCCCTAAGTCACAACTGCATGCATTATTTGCAGCAAATTATCAAAATCTGGGGCATGTGTTGCCCCAGCATATATACTAAACGCACATTGCCTAAGAACTTGTAAATGTCAAAGAGTATAACAAGATTGGGAGTGCCTTCATACTGCACGCTAAATATCATTTATGCAAGTTGTGAAAAAAAAACCACCCGCAAAAAGTTAAGTGTAATCTTCGAACACCTGCTCTGCAGGCAGGGTGAACTTGTCTGGTACTGTGGAACACCTCTTTAATTGGAGGAGTGCATGGAGGAAAATCATTTGATATCTATTGTAAAATAAACAAAATCTTTAATGGGTTTACGACGTGAGAGACGCATTAAGAGCGCCACTGCGCGGCCGTTGGGAATGGTAGATTCGCATGCAATCGGAGCGCTCACGAGCACTTGAGTTGCGCTTGCATAAGGTGCATAAGGTTACATGAGATTCAAGAGTCGATGGAGTTAACCAAGGTGCAAGTGCGAACTCTATTAGTTTTGAGGGCATCGACAAATGATTTATGACGGTAAGGTGGTGTGGCATGTAATCGAATTGTGTGAATGGAGATAAACTTGTGCGCTGTGAAGTTGGATGTGGCTATAGAATTTGTTTGTTTGGAGGTATGGGAAATTGATAAAGTTTTTAAGAGAAAAACTTATTTTGTAAACAAAAAAATGGGAAAATTATTTAGTGCACTAAACAATGAACGATCCCATTTGAGGTGGATTTTTTTTTAACGAAAACAAGCAAGGATAAAATGATGAAACGCCAGTAGTAACGTTAATTTAAACGAAGTTCTGTTTTTTCCGCATTACATTAATTTTTATTGAACTTTTATTTATATATTTATTTGACTTAATGTTAGTTTACAAAATGGTTATGAATAATTAATATTTTGTGTGTTACATTGACTTTTTTTTTTAAATAATTGGATTTACATAAATTGTGATTGTTTTCTCAGATTCATACTCGTAGTATGCATCGTTGTCAGGGTTGACCTCAGGGTGTTCAAACCCGGCTGTCGATGTTGTGGTAGAGAGGGTTGTTCATCTTGGTATTATTCTCGATGGTGGGTTGTCTCGGTCAAATCGTAGAAGGGTATAGTTGCCCTGTCGATGTCTCTTGGGAATAGGTCCTCGTTTAGTAGAGCCAATACATGGAGGTAACGATGCTCTGAGATGTGTTGGGTTTCCGCAATCCTTCGGACTAGAGGGTTTGGATGGCTGGATTCATTCCCGAGTATTCTCTGTAAAAGTGGGACCATGTACTTTTCCAGGTGGGTGATGCTGGCTTCTTCATAGAGTCTTGAACTTCTGACGTTTTTCTTTCGGATTGGATCGTAGTGGAGTCCTGTGCAGATCCTTAAGAGTTTTCTCTCAAAATATGGCCAGCTTTCTCATGTACGTCTTGGAAATGATGTACCAAATGGGGAATATATTGCCTTATAAGTTGTTTGTAGAGCAGCAGCTTGGTTTTTTTTACTGAGTCCGTTCTGCTTCTTCATCAGCGGGTAGACTCGATGAAACGCAAATGCAGCCTCCCTAAGAACAGTGTTCAGGTGTGGGTTGAATCTAAATCGATCGTTAAAGTTGATTTCAAGTTATTTAATGTCGTTTGTGGTTGATAGAGCTGATTCATCAGGTATAGTCTCAACGTTACATTACGACAATTGGTGGCTGACCGTCCTCTATTTCTTCCTCTAATGGGTCTTCTGATGCAGATCAGTTCGGATTTGGCTGTGTTGATCCGTATGCCTCATTTTTGGTAGTAGGTACTCGAAAAGTTTCCTCACGTGGGCTTCAACTCTTCGTGCTGGGGACATTGAGCTACTATATGTGGCAGAGTCATCGGCGAAAAGGCAGCTGTTGGTTGTGTTCTCGAGCTTAGGCTGGTCGGATGTGAAAATGTTGAAAAGTATTGGACTCAATTTTGACCCTTGGGCTACACCGGCTCTGATGCTTTTTGTTTGTGAGTGGCTGTCTTCTATTTGTACAAAAAAGGACCTGGAATGAAGAAAGCTAAAAATTATTTTAATAAGGGGTATAGTAAAAGTTAGCAGTTCAGAGACTGAAATTCGACATAATTTCCCAACAGAAATTGTCAGGGTCAATCCCAAACAAGCGAGAATCGTTGTTACTCCTCGCTTCCCCACTCAGTTAACAAAAAACCATGGCCTGGGTATTAGCCAACGAATTCTTCCCAATAATACCTCTCTACTCGTATGAATCTGTTGAAAAATCTCACAGCGTGCGGGAAAAAAAGAGAGGAAGAGGTGAAGAAAACCGAGAGAACGACAATAAACAAAAACACCTCGTAGCAACAACAACGCACAGAGGTTGGTCTTCTCCTCCGTTCTAATCACCAGTTGGCGGGCTTGTATTCGTCGCTCAATTAGCGCAAGTGGTAGTCACTTGGTCAATTGAGAAAATCGAGGTGCAAGTTCACTTCCTGACAGGGGAAAACAGAAATGTCTTCCCAAGTGGATATATACGGAGAATTGACTGTCAGAATTCAAAAAACTATTCAAACAATCACTTAAAAGGAGTCTGATGATGAATTAGTGGTGTAGTTCGAAATAGCTATCATTCCTACCAAAGTGACTGTGTCTACGAGTTGTTGTTAATGTAATTCTCTCAAAACAATAATTCAGAGACTGAAGTTAGCAGGGCTCTAATCGCGTAATTTATCAGACTATCATCGTTGAGACGATTGTATAAAACGACCTCGTTTTTAGTTTGCTTCATATAACATCACAATCACGTCGATCAATCGAATCGTTCATCGTTTTCATTTTGAACAGTTTGAGCAGGACTGTAAACAAACTGTGACAACTGAAAACTAATAAAATTGTTATATTATTTTGTTTGTTTTGTTCTCGTTTATGTGAAAATGCATGTATACGTTGGAAAATAAGCATAGGCGCACGAGAAATTATATCGATAAGGTTTGTAAAGGAAGAAAAAGAAGAGGAAGAAGACTCAAAGACTCGTCGGGCTGATGCGTTGCTGTCCATACACGCTCCACGTGCCCCAGCCATATCAGCCGTTGTATTTTCAGCTTTTTGATACAAACTGGACCGAATATCGTCCGAAGATTCTTTCTCTTAAAACATCCAAGGAGGTATTCTTCCGATTTTGACAGAGTCCATGCTTCTGCACCATACAGCAGGACCGGGATGATTAGGGTCTTATATACCTAATATCTCGATGCTGAGACTCCTTTCTCGTTGACAGTATATTTTGTTGTGTCATCATTTACAGCCAAGCATTTAGTGAATGCAATTCTATGATTGCATCCTCAAAAGAGAACACAGCTAGGGTTCGAACTGTCTTTTAACAAGTATGAAGAAAATGGATTTTTGTCCTATATTTTCACATTTCATCACACTAATGCTAATGCAGTGTCCTTTGTGAACATTATGTATGCTTTTGATTGGAAAATGTTTCCTTTAATATTTATTTTACTTTTAAAAAACCTAAACATAAACAAAATACACCAAAAACGATGAAACGATTGCAAAATAGCCATCGTTCAATCGAATCGTTTCGACGACGCCATTTGACAGTATAATTGTTTACGTGAAGCAATAAAAAGCGATGATCGTCCTATCGATTCGACGATTATCGTTGTTTGTTTGTTATATGAAGTAGAAGTATCGTCGAGACGACGTCGTTCGATCGTTTTAGCCTTACGCGATTAGACCCCAGTTTAAGTTTGGGAATAAGTCCTTGAATCCACACAGAATCAAATGCCTTCTCCTTCTCTTTAGTAGATATTCTTTATAATACAGCTATTGCAAACTTCACCACTAATTCATCATCAGATTCCTTTAAGTAATTTATTAAAAAGTTTAACTCTGACGGCAGTTAATTCTTCGAAGATAAGTTCCTTTTGTTACGTTTCCCCTAATCAGGAAGTGAAGCTGCACTTAGGTTCCCAGTCTTTTTACCAAGGCCTATAGCTGGGGTATGTACAACAATTTTATTTTTCATGTCTGTCAGTGTCTGAATCTGATTTATGTCGAGAATATACGTATAAAAATTACAATAAGTAAAAAACAAAAAAAATAAACCAAAAGGCCTTGCCCAAAAAAAATTCCGCCTATAACTTCTTTCAATATCCGCAAATAGAGGATTCAAAAGCACACCCTTCCCATCCTCTTTTACTAAACGATTTTAGATAAATGAACTACACGTTTACCAAAAAAAAAATAAAAACATTTCCTTACAACTTTTCTTTAATACCCCTAATACTACCTACCCAATTTTATTAGTTAAGTGCACCTCCAGGATACTCTTCCACTCCCAGTTCAGCAGACAGCTGACACCACTTATTTGTGTTGGTATATATAGTATACACGGGAGCGAAGAAGGAGCATGCTCCATTTCGGACATTAAACCACAATTTCCTGTAGCACGAAACTTCATCCGGAAGGTAGACCGACGTTCGGCGCGGAGCCTTCCATCTCATTTAAATTGCCCACTATCTTCCGAAACAGAATTTCCATCTTCTACCTTTAGCTTCGGCCCTTCGAGGCCACGAAACCCATGAAAAGTTGTCCGTTGCCTTCTGCCTATGTGCGTGTGCATTTTTGCCATCAGCTTGCCATGCTCAAGTTGGAGGAGTATAGGTAGAGTGACTAAAACTCGCCCTCTGTGTGCCGTAAAGTTGAATTTCGATTTGAAGATCCTATCGCGCGGATGTTTAATTTCTTGATAGTCACGAATCTGTCGTTTGTTGTGTTGCTTTATCGTTTTCTTTTCGTTTTGTTGTTGTCTTGTGTTTATGTCTTGTTGCTGTTTTTCGGAAGTTTAAGTTGCAAACTAATAATCAAAGCGAGGAGTTTATCCACTGAATCCATCTCACTTGGCAACCTATCGTACCTACCACAATAAAGAGATACTCGGTGGGGTTTTGCGATTTTTCGCTCATGCAAAAATCTCATAAAACTAATTTTTGTCTTCGTATCCTACGTGTATACAAAACACATGCAATATCCCCCTTCTATAGGTGTGCCCGCGTGTGGTGGCTGGTGCTTGGATATACAAGAGGTCTCCTCCAGCATGGGCTTCTCTGCGACTTTCAATAATTTAATGCTAATCTCTTTTCGCGTATAAAATAATGATAATTCAAAGTCAGGCCATAATGTGTTTTGGGGTTTTTTTTTTACTGTTTGGATAGAGCCTTATTTCGGCGCACAGGGGGCCCTATATAAAACGGCTGGTGTATAGCGGATGGAAATTGTATATCTGGATGCGGCTGCAATAAATTGCATTTCGCAAAAATCGTGACCAGAAAGTGTTAGAGAGCACGGGTGTGTGTACGAGATGAGGAACATGCAGAGTGGAAGAGTCTCTATTTTATTGTCGCACTTGGAATTTATGGAGCTCTGAATTTCGGTTATGGTTTCGTTCTTTGTTTTCATTTGGTGGCGAAGAGAGAGAGAGTTATTTTTTTGGAAATATTTAGTTATTATATTTGTTTCCAGGGCAGCATTATATTTTGCGGTGGAAAGCAAGATTGCTTCCTTAAAACGGCTTAAAGAAGCCCTTGATGGGAATGAGTATCACGGAGATTAAACCTACTTTGTTAGGCATTGTATAGCCCGGCTTTATATAGCTTTTTATGCTCGTTGCTTATCATATAAATATATGATTTTTGTTTGTTGAATTATTGCTAAAACCAGTCGAAGGTAGCCGAAGCAAGTAAAGTTGAGAAATTGAAGGGAATGTTTGCGAAAACAGCAAATGGATGCGACGATTCTGGTAACGATTGTCCCTTCATTAAACCGAAAGCATAAATGTTTGTAATTAGGTATTATTGTCTTAAGAGTGCAGTGATCTTTGATTTTCGTTGGTGACTGGGAAACTTTTGGCAGGGAAACTTTGCTTACAGACACACCCTTAAACTGAAGTCCCTTTCTAGTAGCTATACCAATAGATCTGCGAAGCCTGACACTGTGCTAATTTTTGCTTGGAAATTCATCTGAAAATGTTCCCAACATCCAGCAATTGAAGTTGCTGGTATATATTTGTATGTGGTTCTGAGATTAGAATAGAAAGATTTAAGATATTCTATATAAATAAAATGAACGATAAAATCATTTACTTTACTTTACTTCTGGGGCGCTTACAGTCCGGGATGGACCACCCTCTCAACCAACAAGCCCCTCCAGCCAGCTCGGTCCGTAGATAGCTGCCTCCAGTTACGCATACCAAGTTGGTTGAGGTCGCCTTCCAATTGTCCGCGCCAACTAAGGTCGTGTCTTCCTCTGCTACGTTTTCCCTCAGAGGTGGACTCAAACACTCGTCGGGCTGGTGCGTTGCTGTCCATACGCTCCACGTGCCCCCAGCTTCAGCTCTTTGACTAGGTCAACGTCGCTGTGTAGCCCATAAAGCTCGTCGCTAAATGTTCTCCTCCACACTACTTCTATACAAACTGGACCGAATATCGTCCGAAGAATCTTTCTCTCAAAACATCCCAGAAGGTATTCATCCAATTTTGACATGTGAATTTCAAAAAAAAATTACAAAACTTAAAGCCAAGAAGGTTTTTAAATAATCCATACATCTATAAATGGTAACTTCATAGACTGAAACTGAATAAACATTTGTATTCGTTTCCGGGCGTCCCTAAAAACGGGTACTGAACTACAAGCCGCATTGTTTCTTTTACATCCACAGATATGAGCTAAAAAAAACCTTGACATGTGTACAGAAACTACACCTGAAGGAACGAACCTGAGTTCTAACAAAATAAAACAAAACCGAAAGCAATAATTCACATAAGTAAGCAAAAAAACATGTCTCTATATTTCCGTACAAACCCCAAAACATGGCACATTAGGGTGTTGACGAAGAGCCTTTCTCATGGCCCATATCCCGCCTATACAAGAAAGACCCAACATCACAATGCAAGACACAAAATAGGATGGGTAGGTACATTTTGAAATATTATACCAAAGTGTTCTTGTTAAATGGCGTTCTCCACAAAAAAAGTTATTAGGTACCTGCAATCTTATTAAGATATATTTCCATGTTTGGGAGCCCACGTCTTTTCGATAAATATGTCGTACACGCGTAGCACGCGGTCGAAAGTACTATCAATGTCTGCAATTAATATCAAGAGGCAATTTAACTTGAACAACCTTAGGCTGTTAATATAGCAATTATAAAAGTTATTATACGTGAGCTTGCATTTCCCGCAACTTTTGGCAGAAAATTGTTTTGGCCTCGAAATCGAAGGAAACAAATCCTACATACACCGACAAAACAAAGCCTGACAATAAAACGTCTCCTCCTCCGACAGGATATTCGGATTGATGTTAGGTGGCATGTCTCGCCTTTCATTCGTTTCAATTTGTTTATTTTTAATTAATGATGCATGAGTTAGTTCCATCTGCAAATAACTCCCCAAAGAGAAGAAGTAGAGACGAGACGCGGCACCCATAACCATTGTCGTCATAGAGACACACAAACTCACATCATATCAGAGGGACGTAGATGACAAGGAAGGTAAGTTCTATAAGGAGTGCTACACTTCCGCAGCATTTAGATTTGATTTTGTTCAACGTTTCGGATTTTATTTCCCTCATTTCCATTCATTGAATGCTCCACACAGACGCTGCATAGTTCGTCTATATGCTATGGTGTTCGTCCTTTCTGGAACGAAATTTACATTTCTCTCCAACGTCGTTGTTCGGGCAAGCGATGCTGTTTTGTTTTGTCATTGAAGAATATTCCATCCGGCATGAAGTTGAAGTGGAGAAGAATACGAATCTAATGGATTCGTACTTTTCGTAGTTTCCGGTAAAATGGAGCTTAACATTAAGTTGAGGAGGTGATCATCATCATTATCATTGCAGGTCTTTGTGTATATAGTATATCTAGCCAGCGGCCAATCCTTTTCAGTTGCAGTGCACGAGCACCTGAATAAAATCAATCAATTTTTAAATGGTTCGTGTTTTTATTTAGGGAAGCTATCGAAGAAGAACTATTTTCATTGTCTTCGGAGCGAGCATTATTGTTTATTATATATAGATGACTTGGGGCGTTGGTATGGGAAATAATCGAAGTGGATTGGATAGAATTTTTTTTAATGTTATAAACCGTCGCTTTTATTGAAAAATAGGTACTAATTGAGTCATGAGGTTGCTTTTTAGCACTTTCGAACTGGGTCATTATTGTCATTACTTTTGAAAAAAAAAAACTATATTTCTGTTAATTCTTTATATTTTTCTAGCTAATAAATAAAATAAATAGATGGCGCAACAGGTCCGTATAGGCAGCCTAGCCTTTAGCTTCTCTCAACCATTCGTTTTTGTGAGTTTTGTTTATTTTTTTGGGACAAATGGAAGAGACCTAATTGTATGTCGAGTTCGAACGGCTGAACTGAGAATCTTTTTCATGACATTTATACTCTCGGATGTTTGTGAGACGTTTTCCAATCTATTATGATTAAATTTCTATTTTTGTGCAATACAATTAATCTTATTCGCTGTGACAGTTTTGGAACCATAGCTCACGGAACAAAATGGCGTGCGAAGAGGGTACCATATTTCCTTTTTGCAAATATATATTTAATTTTCTGGATCGCTGCCAGAAAAATGTTTAATTCTATGTCAGTTGGATGTAGAAGAATTTTAGAATTTGACGCTTTTTCGTTTTTTAAGGTCTAAGTTGCCGGAGCAGTCAACCTAAAAGATCGATTGTGCTTGGCGTCAGAATTATGTTTAGGCTATAGTAGTGGCTCTTACTTTCCTAATGTAGCTGATGATGCCTTCAACATAGGATTACCGTAATTTTTCAGTACTCGTACTTATTTCCCTGAAAAATGATTTCCTTCTAATACCACAAAGAGCCGAGCATTCGCATATGATATGTTCCGCTGTTTCGTCCTCTTCAAGACATAGTCTGCAAACTGTGCTGGTCTGTTAGGTAGCCTACTAAATTTTTGATATCGTGCCTGCGTAGATTTAGTATTTTATTGGCATCTGATTTGAAAGGCAGAATATCTTTTTTGGCCTATCTGAGTGCTGGGGTGTTCCTACAATATATGACTTACATTTGTTGTATTCCCAGCTTGTTATAGCCGAACTTTTTGTTCCTGGCACTAAGTGTTTGGAGGGAATTGAAGCAGTGCAGTACTGATTTGGAGTCGATAATGAGTGAGCTAAGGGTTTTTATAGTTGACTAGCGGACCCGGCGAACTTCGTCTCGCACCAATTTAACTCCTTCAGATAGACTCCAGAGTGATAACAAAACACAGATAGTTCAAATTTCAATGTGATTTCTTTGAATGGAATCGAAATTAGTAGAGAGCGATGTGATAAACAATGTTTTTCACAACAAACAAACGAAGACGGTTTGCCAACACGCGAACAGGCAACCCACAGCTGACCGTGAGCAAAACAGGGAAATTCGAGATTAATCCCACAGACTTCCAACGATTGGGCCAATCGAACGGGGAACTGAATCCGCTCGAATTGGAATGGAAGATCAGTTGGAATAATCGGAATTCGTGGGATAAGGACTTCCTCTCCTTTGAATTTGCCCTTTATGATCGTCGCTTGAATCACATTGTTCATCAGTTTCTCGACGGACAACTGCGTACCGTTGCACAATTTCGGATGATTCAGATTCCGCGACATCATGATTATGACCGATCCCACCTTCAGCTGTAAATTATGCGGTGGAGTTCGTGGCACATCAAGCGAGTTAAAAAATTCCGTAGGATAGTTGGCCGCTTCATCCTCGTCGGTCACGCTGTCTACGGATTTGTGCGAATGCAGTTCTCCACCGATTTTGACTTTGAATAATGAAATTCAAGCTATCGACGTCCTTATTCTTCGCTGTATAGTATTGCCCGTACACTAATCCAATCGAGATATAATTTCGTGCAATGCCGGGGAACACTTTGGTGATGAGTTCCTCCTTCGACGACGTGCACTCGCAAAAATTTGCCGTGAACGATATCAACCCAGTCGAAACATCAACGGGAATTTGGCCATTGCCAAGCGCCAGCAGTTGTCTCGAGAACTCAGCAGCAGATGCGACTCTCATATTCGTAGTCAATTTCAACTTCTTGACATGCCGCCATAAAGACGACGATTTCAGGCATGCATTAAGTTCATCGGCAGCAGTTGATTTCGGGATGACGGGAAGCGTTTGACGAAAATCTCCGGAGAGCAATATCATAGCCCCATCAAATCGTCTCGAATCACCTCGTAAATCCTTCATCGTTCGGTCAACTGCCTCCAAAGCTCGTTTATGCGCCATCGTACATTCATCCCAAATGATGATTTTGCATTCTCGCATCAATTTCGCTGTCGCCGAATTCTTGGTCAATGTGCACGTTGGTTTGTCAACCGTGAGAAGATTCATCGGCAGCTTCAAAGCGGAAGGTGCAGTTCGACCGCATTCCAACAATGTGGCAGGGCAGCAATGCCAGAGGATCCAACAGTCAACGAATTTTGAGATCTTGACCAAATTGTTGGCAGAATCAAAGAAAATGCCAACATTTCGTCGAAACAAATTCAAATTTTTCGCGTTTTTCCGGAATTTCCCGAGGTTTTCACTAAGAATTTTATATTTTTCCATTCAAAAAGCCATTCCAGTTGCACACAAAAAATCAATTTTCGTTTTTTTCAATTGTCCGACTTCCGGAGGGTTTTCCCAAAATTTTCTTTTAGAAGAACCTTCTCCTGGCAATTACGAACAACTGAAAAGAAATTTGAGCCAAATCGGTCTAGCCGTTCTCAATTGATGAATTACTATACATTTTTGCCACCATTTTTATATATATAAAATTGACCGTCAGTGAACATACGGATGTTAGCCCCTTTAATACCTGAATTGTATATAAGGGTTGCGCATTCTTTAATGGCATGGAAATCTGCCTGAAATGCTCTGGAGCGTTTTCCCATAGGTATAGTGAGACGTTACAATTCGGTCCATGAATACCAGCTCCCATCCCCGAGTCCAATTTGGAACCATCCGTATACCACTTTAGGCCGTTTTGGCAATTTAGCGAGTTATTGCTAACCCATGCTTGACTGGTTATATGATCTCTGAGGAGAATTTTTTGTTGGAGCATAGTGGCTTTGGTAGGCGGTCTGTAACCGTACAGATCATGTCAAGTTCTGGAAGTTCGAGAAGTAGTTCCATTAGTACTGAATACTCGCTAATAGTTAACTCTTCCGCTTGTGTCAAACTTGCAGACCTTCGTATTGCCACTTTTTTGATATAAATGTGGAGGGGTGTTAGTCCTATTAAGGCTTCTGTAGCCACAGACACGCAAGCCGTTGTACCTTGTTGAGCTTATTTATGGCTGTTTTTTTGGTGGCTTTGTTACACCAAACTATCGAAGCGTATGTTATAATGGGCCTGACCATGACTGTGTAGATCCAGTGTGTGATTTTTGAAGCGAACCCCCAGGTTCTACCATACATGCTGCGGCAAGCCCAGAAAGCCATAGTTGCTTTTTGAATTTTGTTGTTTATGTTGGAGTTCCAGCTTAGTCTTTTATATATTTAGGATCACTCCAAGATATCTGACTTCGTTGGAGTATACTCCATGACAGTGTCATTGATCGAAATTTGGCTTTAATTTGACTTTAATTTGACTTTAATTTGACATGCCCCCACTCATCTAGCGGGCAATGAAAAAATATAATTTAATTTTTAATCTTTGTCAGACAGAATTTCTCGCAAAAGAAATTTTCCTTAATTTTCTTTATTAATAATTTTACATTGTCACTATATTGGAAAGTATATAGCTAAACCCCTAAATATTCCCCCCCAAAAATTCACGAGTATACAAATTTAATTTCCATATCATTTTGCTGTTTTGTATAGAGCTGCCATGAGTTGTGAATGGTGGTGAAACCTCATAATGGACAATTGGTCGACATTAAATTTAAATGCGCCCATTTGCGGCTCTCATATTTTCAGCACGTTTCATCGAAGCCTCCCCCACGTATACTCTGCTGAAAAATCAGACCTATAGATTGGTATGGGAATATATACCTATTTGATTGTATCCTGTTAACAGAATATTCACACAACGCAGGATAGAGAACACCCGAAGGCCATTCGGAATTAACTTAACCATAATGTTGCGGCAGGATACTATGCCGTTGCTTGTCTCTTTGCGCGCACCAATCCAAATCACCGAAAATTCTCAAAAAAGCCACACACAAATTAATTGCCATAATAAAATTTTATTTAAAATTCCTATTAGGTATATAGATTGAAAGGCAAACAAAATTATACGCATAAAGGAAGCAAGGGAGGTACCTAAACCTACCCTAGTGTGCAGAGTACTCGTGTATTTGCGTGTGCACCTTTCATTATTTTTTTAATTTGGAAGTGCGGCTTCTCTTTCATTCGGTTGCCTATACTGGCTCAGGATGTGTTTCAATAATTAATTTCACGGCTTTGTTTATTGATACGACATTAAACTCCAATTAAAATTCGCCGAAGTAATAATTATAACGATGATCATTTCAAATATACTATAAACCCAGTAACCTCTACAAGGAGGGTGGGTATAATACCAACAAAAATAATTAGGCAATAAAACATTTTTAAGCTCATGGGCCTGTTTGTATCCATCGACCCCAGTCTCGTACTCAAACCACTGGAGCACAGTAAATGTTTTAAAAAAAAAGTTAAAATTTATTACGGTATCGACTCTAGAGAGCAGTTTCGAATGAACCAACAAGGAAGAGCTAAAAATAAAACAATTTCGTATCATTATTTCGTTGTATACATTTAAAAGAAGCATGTTGGCCCTCCTTATAGCACTTCTCGTTCTGATAACATGGCTGGTTGTTCTTCAATGGGAAATGTAATTATCTTAAGCACATAACATGCGAAATAATTTATGCTAACTAAACCAACTCTCCTCGATTTTAGCTTTTTCTTCTGTTGGTAAGTCCACCGAAGACGCAACCACTCGGAAACAAATATTGCTCATTATAATAACGACGCACGATTTCGTCGATGAATGGATTATGGATATTCAAGGAGCCCTACGGCCATGCAGTCGTTTTTCTTTTATTTTAATACCTCCCTCGAAAAGGCGAACACTTATAACGCTTCAATAGTCCTCCGAGATATCTACTCCTTTAGAAATGTGTTAGTTCTGCGAGTTCCAAAGTTTACTTATGTTAAGAGCTGAGCTAAAGGAGTTTTGGAAAAGTGATGTTCTCGCAGTTGTGAAGTTAGCTTGTTGCATTTTGAAGCATAGATCAGCGACTACTCTAAGTGAACGCTTTGGTCTTCTAGCGCTTTAAGGATGTGTTGAGCTACCTACGGTCGTAATTTTACATCCGTCATTGATTGTTCAACCCTTTGGAATAGATAGTGGCTCTAGTTTTGCAGAATATTGAGTAAAATTCTCCGAAACTATTGAGGCAAACATATCAGCCTTTTATTTAACTATGCTGTTCGTCTACTTTCACTTGAGTTTTATTTAGTGGAGTTAAAGCAGCGGCAGAAAAATTGCTATCCACTATCAGTGACCAACTAAACAGAGTTCTATTCAAGGTTAATAACTGCACAAAGAAATGTGGACTGACAGTAAACCCACATAAAACGGAATTAGTTCTCTTTACCAACAATAGAATAATTCAGGAAATAAGCCGGCCAATAATTGAAGAGATTCCGCTAATAATTTCTGATATTGGCAAATACCTGAGAGTTATCCTATATCGAAAATTAAACTGGAATCTCAACAGTCAAACATTAAAGAAAGAACCAAAAAGGCAATGATGCCTGTAATAGAATTCTATGCATCGGAAGACCATATGGGATCCTAATCTTAAAATAGTCATATGACTTTACACGGCGGTTGTAAGACCGATACTAATAATTATATGGTAGCTTATTCTGGTGGCAAGCACTGTCAAAGGCTACTAACCTTATAACCATGACAAAAGAATGGCCTATAATGGCACTACGGGGGCAATGAGAACCAGGCCCACAGCGGGGCTAGAGGCTATACTGAATCTTAAGCCCCTAGACCTTTTCGTATAGGAATCTGCTGCAAACAGCGCCCTTTCGGCTAAGACAGACCAAAAGCTGGAAACACAGCCTGACGGATCATGTATAAATTCTTTACAAATACACCGGCAATAATGTATGCACGGACTACACTACTCCCCGGCTAGATTTCACAAGACCATTTACCACGTGTTTTCCCAGCAGGGACGAATGGTATGAAGATCAACCGATGTTCATCGGACCAACCATACCTGTTTATATACGGATGGGTCAAAGATAAAGGTCGGCGTTGGCGCGGGTTTCTAAACGTCTTGGACTATCCAGTTCAATCAGACTTGGTGACTACCAGCAACGTATTCCATGCTGAGATACTGACAGCTGATAAACAGGTTACAGTGATGGCAATACCTCATGCTATCTGCCTTTTATTGACAGTCAAGCGGCAATAAAAGCAATCTCTGCCGTTGAGTTAAAATCGAAGCTTGTAAGTCGCTGTCGAGAAGAACTACGGGTTCTTGGCGCGCAGCACAAAGTAAGACTATGCTGGGTTCACGGGTACAGGATATGTCTGGAAATCAAAAAGTTGATGAGCTGGCAAGAAACGGATCCTCCCTTGAACTAAACCTGGCCGACACCACCAGTAATGAATTCCCCCCTGTAATTTCAGATAGACGGTTGGGAACAAAACACTAATGGCGACAAATGAAAGATGGAGCAACCTCGACTCCTGTGGCCAATCTTATAGCAAACAGAAAACTGAGAGAACTTTACAATTGAACAAGAAATCAGTAGACGACCACCACATCTGTTCTAGTCGCACTGTTTGCTCGATTTTCACCGAGACTATACTGATTTTTCAATCAACAAGTGACTGTGAATCATACCTCAAGACGAATCTTTGGTTCAAAGACTATCGCCGAGAGGATTTGTTTTATGCCCAGGGCCTGGCTTGTCCATTTAATCAAACTACTTTCAATCATAAACATATTTATGAATTGAATAACGTTGGAGTGTACGATTGTCATCACAATTTGTGTTGGCCTCGACTCCAGTAATGCGTTTCGCCCCGATGATTCACAGTCACTTGTTGATTGAAAAATCAGTATAGTCTCGGTGAAAATCGAGCAAACAGTGCGTCTAGAACAGATGTGGTGGTCGTCTACTGATGAGCCCACCCACCACATCGGGGCGAAACGCATTACTGGAGTCGAGGCCAACACAAATTGTGATGACAATCGTACACTCCAACGTTATTCAATTCATAAATATGTTTATCATTGAAAGTAGTTTGATTAAACAAGAAATTGTCCTTGTCCTCGATTGTGGGTATTATAACCGGACACAAAATGCGGAAATACCATATCAAAGAAATGGGAATCAGCACAGATGACCTGTGAAAAGGATGCGGTGATGAGGAGGTGCATAAGGACACCCAACACTTTCTTTGTAACTGTTCAACGCTCTGTCACGTAAGAAATAAAATCATTGGTAGCTACTTTTTCGAAGATTTAGAAGAACTTTCCGACAGGTCCATTAATTAATTAGTAAGTACATCGGGTTTTTTTACCAATCCGTAGTTTTTTCATAGGTTTCCAGGGTTTGGAAGTCATAAACCCCTAGGGCATCACAACGGATCTACATTGATCTAAGTGTGGCACGTACAGATTGTTCAAATTGTGGGATCTTCTCATTGTCTTAAATTGATAAACGAATAAATAATTTTAATTTATCTGATTGAATTTTCAAAAAACAATTGCCACTTTCATTCGGACATGTTTACACTATCTTCCTCTTGTCATTCACTGTCATTCGTTCAAATGGCCTTTGTTAAGAGAAAAAGTCAACAAAAACGCTAACCATACTCCTCTAAGGTAAAAGGAAAAAGGACTAAATAGAAATTAATTACAAAAATAAAAGGGAAGACAAGCAAAAACAGGAAAAAATGAATTGCTTTAAATTACTAAGTCCACTCATAGAATGGACATTCGTCCCAATTTTGCCGTATACCTCATTTGCCACCACCACCTCAATCGCCTCCCAGTTCTGAACTTTTGGTTGGTGCAGTTTTTAAATTTCCATTAGTGTTCCATGTTTGCTAATTGCCAGAGGTATCGCATGAATGCCAACGAGAATTGCGATTGTATGTTTTAAAAAGCTTTCGTGCAAACCGAAATTTTAAGACCACGGAAGGAGTAGTCAGAGATGGAATCGAGGATGTAGCTAATTTTGTCGACTTTTTTTGCAAGTGTCCTGTGGAGATCATCAGTAATGTGATTTTTACTATAGATACTCTTTGAACTGTCTTGGTTCAACAGCCACCCCCTTTGATATCCACTAATTTGATTTTTGCTGTCCTGGTTAAATTCATTTAGTAACAATTAGCCAATCCATTTGAATGCCTGATGGCATCAGCTAGTACTTTTCGTCAAAACTTCACTCAAAATAGTCTAGAATAGATGCGAGCGAAATAAATGAATTTCATACTTCGGTTAAGATTTATATCATATCAGGCGTAACATCTAAACCCACACTGTACTGGTTTTGTGTTCAGTTAAGCGTTTTAAATTCCTCCCGGGAAATCGAAGCTGAGCAAATATTGAAAGTTATCATTAGAGGCGAACGGAATGTTGAACATCATTTGGGAGATTATCTTTTGAAGGCTGTCACGATGAAAGGGAAGAGAGGAAGATATAGTGATTTCAACAGGAAGGATTTTGTGCAAAGTATAGGCTCTAATATTGATACACACAGTGTAGCTGTCTATCGAATTGAATTTCAAGACGCTTGAGGCAGAGGATTGTTTAAACTTTACGTTCTGGAAATATCAGATTTGCATTTAATTGGGTAGATAATATTTGCGTAAAGCAAAGCAACGCAAACTTGATAGCGGAAGGATAACATCAAACAGCGAGTACACATAAATTAAATACATAGCCGCCGATTTTGTTTATTTGTAGACAGGGTTGGGATAATTTCGAATTTAATTATAGGTGGACTACGGGAAATATTTTCATATGGAAATATTATTTTATTAAGTATTCTATTTTCAGCTCGACGTCGAAAGTGATGTGTAAAAAAGAAACAGAAACAGAAACAGAAACAGAAACAGAAACAGAAACAGAAACAGAAACAGAAACAGAAACAGAAACAGAAACAGAAACAGAAACAGAAACAGAAACAGAAACAGAAACAGAAACAGAAACAGAAACAGAAACAGAAACAGAAACAGAAACAGAAACAGAAACAGAAACAGAAACAGAAACAGAAACAGAAACAGAAACAGAAACAGAAACAGAAACAGAAACAGAAACAGAAACAGAAACAGAAACAGAAACAGAAACAGAAACAGAAACAGAAACAGAAACAGAAACAGAAACAGAAACAGAAACAGAAACAGAAACAGAAACAGAAACAGAAACAGAAACAGAAACAGAAACAGAAACAGAAACAGAAACAGAAACAGAAACAGAAACAGAAACAGAAACAGAAACAGAAACAGAAACAGAAACAGAAACAGAAACAGAAACAGAAACAGAAACAGAAACAGAAACAGAAACAGAAACAGAAACAGAAACAGAAACAGAAACAGAAACAGAAACAGAAACAGAAACAGAAACAGAAACAGAAACAGAAACAGAAACAGAAACAGAAACAGAAACAGAAACAGAAACAGAAACAGAAACAGAAACAGAAACAGAAACAGAAACAGAAACAGAAACAGAAACAGAAACAGAAACAGAAACAGAAACAGAAACAGAAACAGAAACAGAAACAGAAACAGAAACAGAAACAGAAACAGAAACAGAAACAGAAACAGAAACAGAAACAGAAACAGAAACAGAAACAGAAACAGAAACAGAAACAGAAACAGAAACAGAAACAGAAACAGAAACAGAAACAGAAAACTTGACGACTTTCTGTTGTCAAACAGACATTTTTCTGTCGCTAAATTCTGTTGCTGAAACAAATTTGTCTGATGTTTCTAATTCTGTTTCTGTTGCAAATCAAATCTTTGTCATTTGTGATTTCTTATGTATGTCTTATGTTTGTCTTATGTCTGTTTAATTTTTTAGAAGCATTTGCCTACACTTGACCTTGACCAATATTGAAGAATTGTGTCTGAAATTAACATTGAATATTGTATCCCGAACAACTAACGAATTCACACACATCGCTTAGTCCGCGTCGGTCGTCGAATATTGATAATCCACCAAATCTAAGTTATGGAAACAGAACTCCTCAAGGTGTCTTTACCTATGTATCTATACATAAATATTTCAAACCAGCAAGCCACAACTTTCTGGATTTGATATGTGGAATAACAAATCCTGTTGTTTAAGTGTCATAAAATGGAAGTAATATGTACACACCAGGCAATCTCAACCGCACACCACCTCTTGAAACGGATGTGAAATTTGTGCAAACCCTTCATTCAACCCGCGTTGAATTTCTGAAGTTATATACATATACCAACAAACAGTAGTACAAAAATTTCCATTTACATTGCAACTACGTGTGTAACTTCTGCTTTGGCAAATCTCCTACTATACATAAGTTGAGTCGTCCTCGTCGTCATCGGGTAGTTTTCGACGAAAACGTGGAAAATGTTATTATGATGTGTTGCATCGCATATCACCAACTCTAGCAGCCACCCCCGTCAAAGCGGAAACTACGCAAAAATTTGCTACCAAACAGCGGGGTAGCACGTGTCGCACGGTGGGTGGGATTTTCCTCAAAATTTTCCCTAATGTTGTGTGGCATTGAACGAATATGAACAAGCGTAGGTATACAGTATGAAGGGTGGCAAAATATAAATGAAAGTCGCTCAGTTGCCATTTGACAGTTTGGGTACTCGTCGTTTTCATAAATGATGCTACGTGCGGTAGATAATATCCTTTATACCTTTCTGCGTCTGAAAAAAAGTAGTATCATCAACAGCTTAGGATATACAAATTCATATTTTATACCACCTCGGCATCGAGTATATATGAACTTTGGCTGGGAGTAGGAAAAATTATGTTTTCCCAACAAGAGGGTTGCGTGTATAGGTTTAGCGAAATGAACTTTCTCCAGCAGATAAATCTCATTTGAAATTGGAAAATGGTGGCAGCGGTGACGGCGGGCGGTAGATCGCATTCATATACAAATAAACTTTTATATTGTTACATAGATTTGGTGAAATTTACGCCGTGAATTATCATGGAAACTTTATACCGAATGGTAAAGTGAGGGAGATAACTACCTACCTATAGGGTTTTCCTATTTTTATACCTCGAAGTATATTTTTCATAAAAAAAAAAAAAAAAAAATAAAGCAACTTTACCTTGAGGACAGATGTGTACGTATAGTCTTTTGAATCAGCTTCATAATTAGAAGTTAATGAGGAGGAATCAAAATTAATTGCCGCAACATAACTTGGTAAGAAAAATGGAAGAAAAGTTTTGTGCGTTTGTGCGGATTTTATTGCTTAATTAAACTTTGAGTTGGAGTTTTAATGATAACGTTTTGGTATATATGTAGATGTTGGAAAAGATTAGATTGATTAGATTTTAGATTTAACAATTTTCTATAATTTATAATTTATGTTACCAAAAGCTGACGAACCCAAATGAAGGTGGACCAGTGGTATTTGTGATGAGAGATGAGCTAGGACTAGGATTGGAATAGTTAGCGCGATCTCAGACTAATTGCGTCCAATTATGCGCACCAACTTACGTGAAGTCCCCTTTGACTTTTGTCTGTAACGAAACGTCCCCGTTCGTCATACTCCTATGGCCCCCACTGTTAGACACTTTGTATGGCCACTACTGTACACAGCCAACCGCAGACACACCACCCGCTGCTATTGCACAAATTACCTAGACTGGCCAACCAAACAACAATCGTGACAAGACATTTTTCATTCGTCACTTATAAGTCACACTGTCCCATTGTAGGAAATTGTATGAGTACCCGAATGAAATTGCCATTCGGGGCGACTTATCTACTGTTGTTAGTACCAAACCCGTGTGCCAGATAAGGCTCCCACTATAGAAATTGATCTCGGTCAATGTTTTGAATTTTTGGTGGCTGAGTTTCCTTTGGGAGACTGGCCTTAAATCGGAATCGCGCTTGTTGCTGAGCCGCATACGGAGCCACGCTCGTCGCTGGGCCGCATACGGAGCCACACTCATCGCTGGGCCGCAAACAGAGCCACGCTCGTCGCTGGGCCGCTTCTTGTACATACGGAGCCAACGCTTCTCGTTGGGCCGCATATTGTATTTGTATAGCATATACTCAACCTACGAAGTTAATCATTGTTAAGTTAATCATACGTTAGTAGTTTATACGTTGGTTACCAAAATAAAGAATATCTCTTAACCAAAGTTTGGTGTTTCTTTGGGGTAAATCCTGGATCCGGCGAGCAAAACCTCGGCCTAAGAAAAAGCACATCACATGTCCATCTGTCACTTACTCTTTTCCAACAACCTGTCTCAGCCTTGGAAATAGAAATGAGATTCAAATTTATGTGTGCCGAGTGAAGCGCAATCGTGAAGTCCAAATTTCGACAAATTTATCGACCAACTGGGGTCGTCGTATATCAGCAATAAAATGGCGTACTGAGGGCTTATTCTCAAATGCGCGGCGGATCGATTTTCATGGCGGATTTGTATTTTTGTATTTCCAAAAGCGATTTTATCGAATCAAAAGCGATAGCTGTATAGAGTATAGGTGACGGATTGCTGGCGGATTGTTTGCGGATAAAAAATAAACTAAATTCCTGTGGGGGGAAAAAGCTGTCAAAGTGTTGGAAAAATATATGGAAAATTGAAACTCAGAATGGAAAAACTAGAAAGCACTGGAAATATCATTTTCGCCCTCGTTCGCATTTGAGAATAACCAAAAGCGAAGACGGTCGAAATGGAGGTATTGCTTTCAATACGATCCGCCGCGCATTTGGGAATAACCCCCCTGTTTTTGTCGTCTTTGGGGATGCGTATTTATATCCACTAGAGTGTAGGTTAGGTGGTGCGAAAATGATTCATCGTGTTCCCAATAACTTGCTCAGATGGAAGATTATTTCGTCCGTCAAATGGACGTAGATCACGATAAGTTTGCCGAACGGAACCATGCTTTTCAAAATAAGTTTCCACAATTTGTACGCGTTGTTGTTAATCTATTCATCTTAAACGTACAAATCAACTTTCAACTATCAAATTGAAAATCTATAGTGTTGCTAGTTTAAAAACCAAACCTCTAAAAAAGACCATAGATAATTGAACCTCTCTGGTCCTCCAAAACTGACTTTCTATAAGAATTGCAAAGCATATTTGGTCTCGCAGTGTCCTTCGAATTCCTCTGATTTAAAAAATATACATATATGTAAGTTGCAATTTGAATTTGTTTTTAGAGTTCAAGTTGGAAATTTTCGTGCCCATCTCGACTCAGAATTGCAGAAGTATTACCAAAAAACTCTAAATCGACAGTACCTACTCATACGTTTAACAATTTCCCCTTTAACAAGGTGAGTGCAAGTTCCAATTAAGTAACCGAAGCATTAAGCATTGTACCACTTAACATTGTTCAAGTTGTGTTTCATTACAAGTCCATTTGCGTGTTGGTCTCCCCCTTTATACAATTGCAGGAGGTCCTTCTGTTCAGTCTTACTCTCAACAATCAGGTGGCACAAGTTCGCTCTAACACCCCCTTAACTTATGTGACCGCCTTGAAAAGTGCGCCCTTTTCTCCAAATGCACTTCACCGCACACTCGTTCACCACATTCTACCGCCCACTTTGCCGCTATTACCCAGCGTCGTCAAGCTCCAAGGGCAACACAATTTATTTCAACTTCAAAATTACCAACATGCATTCGGGAATTACAATAAAACTTTCTGTGTGTGTTCGGAATTAAATCCGCGCTAATATCCTTCACAACTGAGTGTAGACGCAGAGCATATATGCAACAAAGTGAAGCAGTAGAGCGAACGATTGCGAAAAGGATTACAGTCGGCCCCATCGTTTTGCCTACAGTATACACAGACAGTCATGAGTGTTGATTCGCTTGGCAATTATAAAGTGGCCGCTTAGCGTGGTGGGATATTTCGGCCACTTACGGATTAGCAAAAGTTGATGCCATTGATTTTTAATTTCAATTTAAGGCACCGCCACATACGAATTAGAAATAGGAACTCATTTTTATAATCCCCACCCTGGCCCAGCCTGAGTCGACACAAATTGCGACACCTCGCAACCACTTATGCCGTGGGATAGAATTCTCAGATATTAGATATTCCCCGCATTGCTTGTATCCGCATCCACCGCATATACACACGGAGAGCTATGAGCACAGATGATAACTTAAGATTCTGCACTGTACATAAACTAATGGCGGCACTGATGTGAGGGTGTAGTACGTACACAAAGGCTTAGGGATCAATTTGCCATAACAACTATTTTGCACATGGAAATCTCATGTTTTGCTAAGTCCCATCGTCGCCGCACCACCACCACCACCACCACCCTTTGGTTATTTAGTAAGCAGGGTAATTAATTCGGGTAAGACTTTTGTGTTGTACATCCGCAAGTAGTAGTGTGTGTATGTGTGTGCGTATGAAAATTGATATTTTCCCATATGCTTAGTGTTCACTGTTCGGTAGCAGTATAGGGTGAAGGACGTGTGAAAGGACTTACAACAGACAGAAGCAAAATTGTGGTCAGGGATTTTGGAAAATCACAGATAGTGTACGCGTGAATGTGTGTGTTAAGTCGATTTTAATTAGTTGCAAACAAAGTGACACTAAAACTTAAAATCTAATCCAGTATAGTGTTTTTTATCAGCAATCGTCTTTTTTCCCAGCAGCACAGGCACAGGGATGTTTTAAATGTGTATACTTAAAGTTGGCTGGTTGTGATTTGGGGAACATTAAGTTATTGCTATTTGAAAATCCTTGTTATCGGAGCAGTACAAAACACTTGGAGAAGGATAATACGTATTAGGGTCTGAGGGGTGATGTGTGACCGACCAGGGTCGGTCGTAAAACTGAGATTAATTAGATTTAAATTAAGTTCTTTGATTTATGTGTGCGTGTTGTTTTTTGGGGGTTTCTCGGAGTAAAAGTAACTTGCTTATCGGTGACTGAACATGGGTCATATGAAATATGAAAGAGCCGTAAAACATCTTTATGGGATTATTTTGTATGAATTGTTATTTGTTTGTGTAGTATAATGGGCTTAAGAATTTACACCCATTTGGAGACTACCAATTCTTATTGTTTCCTCTTGATTTATGGCACAGTATGTGATGTTTTCATTTATGCTATTTGACTTGAGTGAGACTGAAAATATGTGTTGTTAGAACTGCGATGTTTGTTTTTTCTGTCATATTCAAGCTCATGTTCTCATGCACCTTTCGAGTTAGCAACAAGGACCTTAAACTAGCTCAATTCTTCCAGTCAGTTAAATTTATACATAGTTGCAAAGGCAATAGCCTGTTGCGGAAGAATCAAAGGGCACGGTAGTGCCCCAGCCAAATTCTCTAGTAAAGGAACACACCCTTTTTGCAGGAACAAACTCAGGCTGTTTTCGACCCCTCTCTAACTTCGGAACTATTTAAGCTAAAATTTCAAACTCATAGCATTTACCAAGCTCATGAAAAAGGTCCACTTCACCAAATTCCACCTCTGTAGACGTTAGTAGTTCCCAACATACAGGACTTCAAAAATCACCAAAACCGTAACTGACTCACTCGCTCTCTTAGATAATGATTATGATCATTAAAATTATGCAGCACTTCCGGCCATCCTAAAATCGTAAAATTTAGGAGAATGCTAGATGCTGTCGGGCGTACACTGGGAAAAGTCGAAAAATTCAGATTTTTCATTCAGGATACGTATATTATCCGCCCATCTTTGAAAATCGGTTATTATTTAATTTTGGCCATTTCCGATTATCCTAAATTTTTTAAATTTGGTAGAGCGATAGGACTTGCAGTGTACAGAAAGGAAAAAATCAAAAAGTGTAGGTATATTCTCCATTCAGGAGTGTGGTATCCGCACACTTTTGGAAATAGGTTAATATTTATTTGGGCCACTTCCGATTGCCGTAGAGTGTTGAAATTTTTTGAGCGGTATCACTTGCAGAAAGGAGAAATATTAAAAATAAAAAATTTACATTTAAGGGTCCTGGACTCTGCCCACTTAAAATATGAAAATAAATTAATCTCAGTGTTAACGATGGGCGACATAAGTCGCCAAATGACGCCTTTTCTTCTGTCTGGACGAGTGGCGACCACAATTCGAAATAATCGTTTTTTGGACCCCTTTCACAAATTCAAGCGACATTGGGACGTATTTTCAAAACTTCAATTTATTTCTCAAATAACACCCAACAATTTTGAAAAAAGAAATACATACCTATTTGCGTGTGTTTGCTTCTTTAATAACTCTTCGCATGTTTGCATATCTACTAGATGACCCCGTGAACTTCGTAAAACTTAAAACTTATCTCTGCGATTATGGCGATTATGAATCCCAATCAACCTTCCAACTCCAGTTCATTGAGATCGGCAATATTGGCCGCACTGTCTACAGTTTAAGTTGGTGATTAAATGAAACTCGTTCGTATTCAAATGCATTCAATGTCTTTTATTTACATATAAAAATTGAGGTCAATTTACCAAATTTCAAAGCTAAAGCTATAGTGTTTTAAATAACTTGTATGGGTCGTGCCATTCCCGATTACCAATCGCACCCTAATCTAATTTGTATTGACAATGCGCATCAATGTTAACAGTCTTATAACTTTTGAAACCCAGTTTTTTTGCATGGGAGGTGCCACGCCCCTCATCCATTTACCAAATCTCACAGAAACACCTTCAGGGCAATAACAAAGAATTATTCAATATTTGAGCTCAATCTATTCGGTGGTTTTCGAGATATAAGATTTTTACGAATTTTATGTATGAGAAGTGCCACGCCCCTTAGTTCAGTATTGACCAAACTTCCCAAAAACTCTTTTGGGCCAGTAACAAAGATTCTCCTAAAATTGAGATCAATCGGTTTGGTGTTTTCGAGTTTTGCGAACAGTGGTGGTGTATATTCCCATACAAAATGGAAATTAAAATTTTTTCGATTTTCCGACTTTTCATTTGGGGTTTTGAGGATTTTCTAAACCACCTCTGATTAAAGACCAACAAAGCAAAAGAAGAATCATCCAAATCGATTTAGCCATTTTTGAGTTTTTGTGAGACTAACGCACACGCTACATAGAAGACCTGTAGCTCTCTACATGACCTGTTATTTTTTCTTTATTTGTTTTTTTTTTTTTTTATTTAACATTTATTTCATTTAGAAAATAAATTCTCTTTTTTTAATAAACTGTATAATTTAAACCTGAAAGAAGTTTTTTTTCGTTAAATTGGGTGGGACGCATTTTTTCGCTCGGGCGACATTTTTTGGAGCCATTTTCAAATTGTCCATCGGTAACACTGAATCTACCTGCTGAATGAAATTTTAATGATTAGTTTATAAGAAAGATAGTCAAAGTAACGGTAGTCAGTGTCTGTTGAAATATTAAAAAGCGAAGACGCTTGAAAGTAGTGAAATCACACGAAAAATATAAATGTATACTTTTACCCCTTTAAGGGTTAAATTTCCAAAATCGAAGAAAATAGTTTTCTTTATTTTTCATAGAGAGTACATAAACCGAGTTTGAAGTCAATCGGATGAAAAATCAAAATTTTCCCATACAAACTTTGACCCCCCCCCCCCCTTTTACCCCTTTAGGGCGCAATCTGAATATCTTAAAAATATCTTAAAATCATTTTCATATAATGTCCTCCATGGTCAAAATCCCAATCAAGCGAGAATCGTTGTTACTCCTCGCTTCCCCACTCTAAATATTTACGCATATTTTTCTGTCGCTTGACCTATTGGGACAGGTTTGAACAAAACAGTCGGGGCACATTTGAACAAGGGGTCTATAAGTGGCATTGAACTAAAAGCTAAGCTTACACCACCAATTAACGCTCCGGGAACATCGAAAACGAGGACAGCTGCGATAATGATTTTTGTCTTTAAATTTTCAAAATTTCTATTCCGTTAATAAAATAACTCATTTTTGATTTTATAAAGTTTCTTCAGTCATTTGTAAAATATTTCAGTAATTTCTTCAAAATTTCAGTCTGCTTTTGTTACTTCGTTTTTGTATTTTTATTAAAAAAAATAAAGTTGATTTATTTTATTAAAAAAATACAAACCTTATAATAGTAACATATTATCTGCTAAAAGCAATTACAAATACTGCCTTTCAAAAGTACCCCAGCCTAGTTCAAAACTGCCCCACATGGGGCGTACTTTTGAACATAAGGAAAGGACCTACTTTGTTTTTAAATAAAAATAAATTATACGCCCTTACTAAATTTACGTAGTTATTTGTCCAAATCAAAGTTATTTGTATTTCTTAAAGTGAGAATACTTTACAGTCCAATAATTTAAACAAAAAAATAAATAAATAGGTGGCGCTACAGGCGGTAGACACTAGCCTTAGCTACCCGCAACCATTCGTTTGTGTGAGTTTCTATTTTTGGGACGAATGGAAGGGACCTACAATTTTATACCGAGTCCGAACGGCTGAATTGAGAAGCTTTTTCAGGACAGTCCGAGAGTATGGATGTTTGTCAGACGTTCGCGAGAGGTGCCGCAGTAGAAAAAACCTTAAGATGTGTTTTTCCTGGGATCCCTCGCACAATAGTACAGCACACTAACCACTGCGCTACTGTGTCCACCATTTTTATACAAAGGTCCTATAAAACATTAGTGAAATGTTAATCCACCCATTTCATGGCTAAAATCATTCAAGGTCATCTTTACAATCAAACTGACGAGATGACCTTCACCGGTTCTCTTCTATTTCCTAAGTAGCTTTGCATGTTTGCGCATTCAATTGATTCGGGCCGCCTCTTATCACAATATTATTCTTGCCATAACCACTTGCATTTTCCTTAACAAAGCCTCAATTGTTCCCATAAGAAAGGAACCTTATTCCTCCATTAGAGAAACCCTTCAAAATCCTTCATCATCAAAGAAGCGGAGGTCACTCACAAGGAATGTTCTATTAACCAAGTCCTCCAAAACTAAATTACATATCATTTCGAAAGGAAAATTGCCCACTTTAATAAAATGAAATATTTAAAAGGAATACCCTTTCCCAAACACCCCAAATCACGGAAGGAAAATATCTCACATCGTATAATCTTTACCCGCGAAGACATTGTTGTCCAAACATCTGAGTTATAAGAACACTCAACGAAAAACACGTGTAAAATTTACATAAATCGAGTGCTAATTTGCATAAGCCCTAAGGCCGTTTTGAGCTTACTTAGTTTTAAGGCAAGTTGGGTTAAAATGCTTAGGTAAATACACTGCCACATTATCAGTGTAGAACTGCCTTAGATATAGCTTGAATTATCCATGTTTGCCTAAGGCAATATTTCCTAAGACTAAGGTGATTTTTGCCAATATTTTTAGCCAATAACTGTGTTGAGTTGCCTTAACTACTAAGGTAATAACAAAATGTTTTTGCCTTAGAAATTGCGTGATTTTTGTAAGATTGCTAAAGCAAATTTTGATTAAGCTAAGGTGTTTATTAGCTAGCCTATAGGTGTGGTGAATTACTGAATTCCCCTTTGCTTATTAGGAATATGCTTTTAACCATCATTCTAATTGAAAATCAAATTATTTATTTTATTATATTATATTTTATTTATACCGGACAGTTTCACAATTTTTTTTTTACGGCTTATATCATTGTTTTCGTTGACCATATTCCTGCATATTCGTGTAGTTTCCATCCACTATTTCATTCAATAATATCCCATCAGTCAACAGTTTCATTTGAAGATTCTATAATAAACAAATACATTTTTTCAAACATAAATATCTTTGTCCTCGATTTTAATAAACAAAAACATACCTTCATTATTACATTCCTCGACAACATTTGCGTTGAGTTTCCTATTTCTAGAACATCAATTTTCATCTTTGGGGACATTTTGGTTTTTCCTAGAACAAACAAGTTATTGATAATGAAAGAGGGATAGGCAATTTATAGTCCATAATAGGAACTATTGACACTATTGCTAAAACTCACCTTATTATTGTAATCTGCAAGCCAGCACGCAGTTTGAATTTTGTATATCTAATTAACAAAAATTGCCGCTGTTTTGTCTAAAAATATAAGCACACAAACACGTTTGCTTTACGGAAATTGCAAATAGACTGTCTAATTTTTGCACGCGAATTCAACTATGTATTATACTTCCAAAAGTAACCACAGGCTTAAGGCAAAGTACAGTCGGCCTAAGGCAAATTTAAACCGCTACCCAATTTTTTAAGAAAAGTTGTCTAAGACCTAAGGCAAAATTACTTAGTTAACCTAGCAATAAAAGGCAAAGTTAAGAAAAAAACATGTTATTTCTTGGTTAAAACTACTAAGCAATTTTAGGCAATTCAGCTTATTTTCCATTAGTTAGGTCGTATACAAATGTGCTTAGTTTTAAGGAGAAATATGCTTGTCTAATAATATCCATACAAAAAACTTTACCTAAAGCGGTTAAGGCAATATTACACAGGATTTTTCTCTGAGTGAAGGATAACATGGGAAGTGAAGTGGCGAGAAACGTAGTAAGTAACTCCTTAAGAGCATTTTACATTCTTGTTCTAGGAATATACAGGGGCCTCAGATGTTAGATCCATTAGTCGGAATTAAATTTACAATTTGGTACATTTATGGGGTATTCCGGGTATGGGCTCCAGCTCCCATTGTCTGTGGGATAGGACTTATGTCAACATGAATTTCAGGGAAGTGTGGTTGTTGTTGTTCCCCGCTCAATAAAATTCCACAAGAGTATAGTGTCATACTGTGTTGCAAAAATTGATACTAAAATAAAAATCTGAAAATAAGGAAGGGGAACGGAAACCAATTGCAAAATCGACTTGCAATTCTGGAAATGATTTAATCTAATTAAGGCCAAAAGAAAAGGGGATTTCCTTTAACTGTCACTTGAGTGTGACAGTGGCTAGAGTGTGATTTTTTTTATAAATTGTCAAGCAACTCACTCAATTTAAAGAAATAAATTGAAGCAAAACAAATGCATTATCCTTATCCCTAAAAAAAACCAGACCAAATACAACTGTTAAATTCCAAAGGATATATAAATGCAGTCAGAAGTGCATCAAAATTACAGAGAAAGACCAAAAGTAAAACAAAGCAATAAAGAATTAAATGTTTGATTAAAAATTTCGGTGACATGTCGGACAATGTTTTTAATTAAAATGCCGGCAATGTTGTCTGTTGCTGTTCCTGGCAATCGTATGCACTGTCCTGTAAGTGATAAGGGCGCAACAGACACTATACCACCCATGGGAATGAAGTACAAGGGCCAACAAAAAAAAAATTACATCGAAACAGGTAAAAATTAAAAAAAAAATAAATAAAAATACGCGGTCATCCTTTCACTCTGTTGTATATGTCAAATGTAGGTATACACCCGCGGCATAGCTACGATCTACTGGTAGGAGTACGATAAAAACCGTATGGCTGCATGCCGCACATTTTGGACAATGCCAATTTATTTCAACAAAAATAAAGAGCTATACAAACGCAAAAAAAAGTTCTACAAAAACTGCACGGGAATTGAAAATGCAAAGAATGTTGAATTTTTTTCCTGTTGTATAAATTTGAAATTAATTGCTATAGGGTGGTTTGTAATATGTGTGTTGTTTAAAAATAAAAAAAAATCGAAATATACGATAGCAATAAAGTTGGGATATTTATTGCAAAAAAAAAAAAAAAAATTATAATAAAAATTATTTGAATAATATTGAAAGGGATGTTATATACAAAAAAAAACCGGCCAAGTGCAAGTGTCACTCGCGCACCGAAGGTTCCGTACGTTAGTTCATAATACATAATATGCATGCATAGTTAAGGTATTGTTCCCTAACGTCGGTCGGTCGTCGTCACTCGTCAGTTTCGACATACGTTTACTGACCTACCCCCTAAAAATGCGAGCAAGACCCCTTTTACACGCAGAGTTTTTTCACTCATGACTCTTCTTAATTCTCTTTTGGGCACTTATGGTGCATTTATACGTTGAGTGTTTTCACATTAGTGCCTTGATTGTCAAATTGTCTTTGTTTCCTTTTTTTCTCATTCGTCGCTCGCGGTGGTAGCTGCATTTTCGAAGCGCAGACCGCATACAGTTCGAAAATAGAGCAAATGCAGACGTCTATCGCGACTGAGTACGGTTTGAGAATAAAGCAACGCTGAAAATAACGAATGAGAGCGAAAGAGAATACAAGAATCGGATGGGAATTCGCGGCCCATCAGTGTTCGGCTATCCCCTGCACTTTTCATCCCCTTTACCTACACATTCTCGACACTAAAGTGAAAAAACTCTGCGTGTAAAATGGGTCCAAGATATTTCATTGGAAAATCATCGTCCCCACCCAACTCGTAATAATACAAATGAACAGAGAGGGCACACGTGCAACAAAAATACATACACGGATACGATACAACGAATATGAAACAATGCGATGATAGTGGGGAGAGAGGCCAGAGCACAACCCTCCATCCTCCATGACCATGTCCATGACATCGACCGAGATGCACAACAAAAAATATTCACCATGGCCTCCCATCAAACCTCACAAAAGGTATTTCTCCTCAAGCACATCTAATCAATTATGCAAAAATCCTGTATGAAATGTCTCTCACTTAAGATCCGCCTTATATCCAACAAAAATAATTTTCTGCCACAGCAACCAACCACCACTGCCCTGCCAGCCACGGCACTCCACTCATATCCAACACGAAATCTCCCCATGCAATCCAACAACGCATAATGCATCGAGAGCGCTAAACACACACACAAGCCACACCCTCGGTTTGCTTACGCGTGGTGAAGATCGTGTTCAACCAAACACTAATATGGTATGCGCATCGCGTATGGCCGTGTGGGTGTGGTGACATTGACAATGGTGTATGAGATGGGTATGCATTGCGATGGGAATGGAAGTTCAAATTGTGGCGTATTTTATGTGGTGATTGAGTTTTTTTTTTGTAAATATCTTCTAAAATATTAACTTTTTGACATAACAGTCTTCAGCACATAAATAACTACGAAGATGATATACAAGAAGGACATGTTATTTTTGTAAATCTAAAAATAAACAGTTTTTTGTGCGAATGAACATATTTTTTCCACACTCCAAAACCAGCCGATGTATTGTTAATGTTGGTATTTGTCGATTAACTAGAGGTTATACCTGATACTGTGTGCAAATTCCAGCCTTCTACGTCAATTAGTTCTTGAGAATAGACCTAGGTACAAAATGTTCTTATTTTATTCGGACAGACATCGTAGCAATCGAAAGCAATAAGGTTCCTCCATATGGAAACGGAACCTTAAAAAGAGGAAATGTATCATTAGAGGTTTGGTTTTCAAACTGGCAACGCTGTTTCTACAGATTGTCAATTTAACAGTTGAAAGTTGATTTGTGGTTAGTGCGTTGTGCTATAGATTAACGCCAGAACTACGCGGGGAAATTGTGCAAACTTATTTTGAAAACCATATGGTTCGAGTCGGCAAACTTATCGTGCTCTACGTCCATTTTACGGTCGACATAATCGTCCATCTAATAAAGTTCTTTGGAACACGATGAATCATTTTCGTACCAACGCTCTAGGGGATAATACGCATCCCCAAAGACAACAAACAGTGAGAACCGAGAAGTTATTGCCGTTGTGGAGCGCAGTCTTGAGGAGAATCCGAAGGAGTCGATTCGCCATCGTGCGCAGCAATTCGAGCTATGCCCATCCACTTTTGTGGAAGATTTTACGGAAAGATCTTCACTTAAAAGCTTTTAAGATTTCTGACTTTTTCGTTCCTCAGTTGAATTGGCATTGACGTGACAGAGGTTTGGTTTCAACAAAATGGCGCGACACCATCAATTTATTGTGGGAAACATTTACTGAGCACATAATGGACTTGTGAACTGGCCTCCACAATCCTGTGATCTCCCACCTTTAGAATACTTTCTTTGGGGGTATTTGAAGTCACATTCCTTCACAGTCAGTTAGTTCCCTCTTTTATGTTTATATATCGCGCAGGAAGCCTAGGTACCTAAGAAAGTACCTACCTAAGGAGCAGTTAGTATCTCTGAAAAATATGTCTAACGTAGAGTACAGAAACCGAGTTTGAAGTCAATCGGATGAAAAATAAAAATGTTGCCGTACAAAATTTGACCCCCCTTTTACCCCTTTAGGGGTTGAATTTCGAAATATCCTTCCTTATTCCTTGTATATATTATAAAGGGAACCTTTGTGCAAAATTTCGGATTTCTAGAGCAAGGGGTTTGGGCTGGGCGTTGATGATCAGTGAGTGGTAAACTTAATTTTTATATATATAGAAGATATACGGCCCCAGTTGCTCGAGAAATTTGTTGAAAATTGACGCTTATGCCCGAAATCATTAACATTAGCTTCAAGTGCTTCATTTCATATTGAATTTGAATATCACTAAAATAAAAACGCCCTATCCGCTATCCATGCTAAAAAATATTTGGCAATTTGCTGTCTATTATAGCATTTTCTTAGAAATTGTGTCAATTGAAAAAATTGAAAGTGTGAGCAAAACACACCCCATTTTCAATTTCAACAAAAATTACTCTGACCCACTCTGCGTAGCAACTTCAATTTACTGTTTCCACGAAGTTCCCCAGATATAGTGTTTAATTTACCTAAAAGCTGCTGCCGCATTCAATTTGGCATCAACTCTGATCTAAACGAATTCGCACTGAAGCATTTCGCCATATACTCAGTACTAACATTCACATGTCCTTGCTATTTTACCCCCAAGAATTGATAATGGTTCTTGGAGCTCGTTGCCATTTTTACAGCCAGGCATAGACAAGGAAAGAAAAAAAAAAACAGTTTTCCATTTCCGTTTTCATGCTCCACGCTCAGTTAAATTTTGAGGCAAAACGCGCGGGTTAACACATATTTCTGTCAGCCGTGTTCATATTGGGGACCCAAGCAGGCAGGATGCTATTCGCATTATAGGCAACGGAAATACACACAATTTTTGTCCTTCTATAAAGAGTTTTTGGTTTTTTTTTCAGTGCGCTCTTTCCTGACTTTGACTGTTCTGCAGAGAAATGGACGATTCAGCAAAAATTGCCAACGCACACAATTCAGAACTTTAATTTTGTGGAAATTATGCATACACATCCTTTTTTAAAGATTTCCGTTTTTGAACTGCTAGGATATCAGTAGCAGAGATCAATGTTGAGGCAAAAAAAAAGACAAACCTTACCACCCACATTGCTGCTGCTGCTAGCCGTTTAGGGCAAAAGGAAAAAAAAAAACAAGTTCAATTTATTTACATTGAAATTGGAAGGAAGTGTCCAAATTTAAAAATGTTCAAAGGACACACCAAATAAAACGAATTCAAAACGGACACATTGAGATGTAACTGCGACAGGACCTCAACAAAGGAAGACAAAAACAAAAATGCGAATATATATGTAGATACTTAAAGAAAGCAAACTAAATATGTGTTTGTGTTTGTGTGGCTAGCCTGGCAAACTAGGATGGACGTTAAAGTCCTATATTTTGCCATTTTTATCAAATTTATAATTCCAATTTACTTGCAAATGGGATTTTCTTCTACCGCCACTACGCCGCCGCCGCCGCCACCGCCCGTTGCTGATGCTTCTGTTGCAAACAGAAACAGTTCGGGTTTAGGGTTTTCGGAACAATTTCACCATTTGTCTTGTGACGAGAGTGAGTTCGCCCCCCCACATACATATATGTATAGATGTATATACGAATGCAGCAAGGAACAAATCCAAAGCAGTTGCAATGCAATTCCGTGACGAAGGATATTTTTCCGAGTGCAGTTTTCCTTGATTGTTTTCCTCTATCGTCATCGTAGTCGATTTTGCTTCCTGCTGGGGTGGCTAGTACCAGAAAGAAGAAGATGCCTTCTCCATACATATAGAAGATGCCTTCTTCTTTCATGTTTTCATTCAGTCCTTGCTGGAGGGAGGAGGGCAGTGTGGGTGGAATATGTAGCCAGCAGAGTCTTTGCAAATAATCTTCTCGCAGCTATTCTTCATGTCCTTTTCGATTTTCTGCTGATGATAGTTACTTTTTCGATTCTTGTTTGACTGGAATTGCTGCTAGCTGTCCGTTTGAATTTTCCCTTTTTCTATTCTACTGAGGAGGATATACGCCTTTTTCAATCAGTTGAAGGAGGAAATCGTTTTCGTTTCGAGAAATTCTTAACGTATCAATTGAAAACGACGCTCTTTGTTAGCTATCGTGATATCGAGTTCTGAATGAGGAATGTGTGTGTATACCTGGACTTGTTAAAGTCATGTTGAAATTCCACTTTTTCGAAAAGAATGATAAGAAAAGATGAAGGGCGCTTTTCGCATAGGTAGCTACAAGCTTCAGTTAGTATCATTCCATGGTCGTCCTTTATTGCATGCAACGTTGCCTTTTGAAATTTCTAAATTCGATGATGATCTTTGTTGTTACCAAAAAAAAAATTAAGTCTTCGTTGAGAGGTTGAGCACAGACCACGGAGCTCTCAAGTCGGGTAGTATGGGTTTTTAAGATCTATGTACAATAACCATAGAACTTGTTTTATAAGAATGGAGCATTAAGAGAAAATATTTTATACTCAAAGAATTTTTGGTAACTAAAGACACTTGTACATAAAATGTCAACTGTTCAGTCGAATGTCATAATAGGTACCTATACGAATTCAATATGAAATAAAACACTTGAAGCTAATGTTAATGTCTATGATTATAAGCTTTATTTAATAGACAATTTTATGCCATTCCTGTTTAAAAATAATTTCGGGCATATGCGCGCCACGGCTAGTTCGAATGAAGTGCAATCGTGAAGTCCAATTTTCAACAATTTTATGGAGCTACTGAGGCCGTATATCAGCCAAAACACGGCGAATGTTGACTTCCAAGTTGTCCAACGTCTCTAGTTTATCGACATAAACTAGTGACTTCACATTCCCCCAAAGAAAGTATTCTAAAGGTGTGTGAGGTCACAGGTCAATAAATTATGGGCTCAGCAAATGTTTCCCGCAATAAATTGATGGTGTCGCCGTCGCGCACCTTGTGGCATGTTGCGCCATCTTGTTGAAACCAAAGCTCTGTCACGTCAATGCCATTCAATTGAGAAACGAAAAAGTTAGAAATCTTATTGGCTTTAAAGCCAAGACATTTCCGTAAAATCTTCCACAAAGTGGATGGGCATAACTCCAATTGCTGCTCCTCAAGACTGCGCTCCACAACGGCAATAACTTCTTCTGTCCGCACCAGGGCCGAATTTAGAGGTCTGGAGGCCGTGGGGCAACAAATGAGTGGAGGCCCCCTGGCTTATTATTTTCCAAATAAAATGAAAAAATTTTTTCCGTCAAGTGTTTCAATAATTTATTGCGATTATTATTTATTATCTTAAAAAACATACATATAAAAATATGGAAAAAAAACAAGAATTATATGAAATTATTGGCATCGATCCTTCAATATAACTAACAACTATAGTTAGTTGATCGATATGAGATTCGTCGGGAGTAGAATCCACTGACACCGAATAATATTTGGATTTTTTTTTCTGGATACTATTTCAGGTAGCACTTTGTCACCCATAGAACTGATCAGTTCTTCGCAAATCATGGCCACTTTCTTTATTTGCATGCTCTTTAAAATGGGTTGCCAGGATTGGTTCATGCTCGGCTAGCAATTCCAAAATTTCCAGAAAATTTCCATTTCCCGGTGAACCAATAATTTCATTGTCACCTCGAAAGGCTAATCCACCATCAACAATTTATTTGATAGCACTAACCATAATTCTGAAGATTTTTTGCCAATAGTGTATTTTTTGTGCCTCTTGTATAGCTAGCTCTTGATCGATGCGTCCTGTGACTTTTCCCCGTTGCACTAAACTCATTACTGATTCCAAATGAGTCTTTGAAATCTCATTTTCATATAGACGATCAGATGCATGCTTCCAGTCAATGAAGCCTTCTCCACTGAGTTTTGTGGTTTGAGTGATCGTGTAAACATATTCTTTGAACATTTCCGAGCAAAGTTGGAACTGTCTCGCGACTGATCTTGAAGAACTGCAGAGATACTTCATCGCAATTTTGAAGTTCTGTCGAACTTTTTTCAGTCTAATATTCGATCATTTCATTTGTTATGCGGTCAGGCCAAAGACCAATGTCATTTTTGAGACCACAAAATTCAGCTTGCTCTTGATTCTTATAATCAGTTTTAGAAAATTGTGTGTTGTCGCCTGTTCAAACTTCAGGATGATCTTGGATAGTATCGAAAACATCTCCATCTACTGTGTATCTCCTTTTGTTTTGTTTAGTACTTTGAGGGAGTTCTTCTTTATTTCTTCGGATTCCTTTTCACGTTTCGCTTGCAATTTTCTCTTCTATGAGCCACTAGCAAAAACTCGAGAAGTTTTGTAACGATGACTCATGATTCCACTATAAAAAAAAAGTTAACACTTAAGAAAAAATGCGAATAAAAAAGCTTTTAACTAATGCTGGGTTTTCACTTGTCAATTTGAAATTGACAAATGACTTATTTTTATGCTAGTTAAAAAATTGGCAAGTGGAAATAGCGAAAAATAGCTTGTCAATGAATTGACTAACAGCGTTTGACAATAACTGACAAGGAACCCTCTGGACAAGTGGAAATAATAATGAATTGTCAAACAAAATGTCACTTTGTCTATAATTGACAGTGAAAATTAATTGGCACCGAGTTCATAAGTTGGTCAATCAACTGACAAACGATTTTTTGCCAATAAATAAAATAAACTGACGGTGGTGCAGTTCAATTACATAAACGCGAGAACCGTCAAACTTTGTCAATCAACCGACTGGAATGGTGGAAACCCACCTTAATAAGAAAATAGTCGTAGAGTTGATAGTCGAGCAAAACCAAACATTAGCAGAAACACAAAAAAGGTTTATAGGGGGTTAAGAGCAGTTTACATGTAAAATGTATAGAGAAACTGCGAGCTATGTATTAGAACCTGTCCAGAAGCTTTTAAGACGCACGTGAATTATTTAAAAACTTGCATGAAAAATGCAACAGAAATATTTTCCAAAAATTAAATTCAAGAACAGGAAAAAGGAAAAAAACTTACATTTTGCCGCTTGGAGAAAACTATACTTATGACTCAGTAAGGCATGTGTCGTTCACTTATAACGCAATGGCCTGTTGTCTGTGTAGTGTAGGTACACAGTACACTCCGTCTCACTTGATTACGAACAGGCAGTTTTTTGTCTTAACTTTACGATATTTTTCAAAACCGTTTGCCAATCTGGGAAAAACCAATTGCGCAAGGAATGAAGGATATATTATGTTTATATTGTAAAAAAATCGGATTAAGATGATAAATGCAACTTTTATGACACTTTTCGCAAAAGGGTTGCGAGCATGATGACTCTGGGTACGGTAATGTATTTGTTGTTGCTTAACGGTCGATCCCAAATGCAGGTGGTTGTTGATTTTAAATGTATTTCTCGCGCCTCTGCAATTTACCGCTATTTAGGACCAAGAATATTGAAGTTCTAGTTCGAAGATATTGAAGATGATGTTCATCGCCGTCGGTCCTGTATTTGATAATGATTAGGTTTTTATTTTTTGTCTGGTATTTACTCGTCTGAATTTGAAATATTTGGCCCCTGTTTTGTGGAGGCCCCAATTTTGTGGAGGTCCGTGGCTGTAGCCCCGGCTGTCCTCCCCTAAATGCGGCCCTGGTTCGCACTGTTGGTCGTCTTTGGCGATGCGTATTATTCACTAGAGCGTACGTGGTGCGAAAACGATTCATCGTGGTCCGAATAACTTGCTCAGATGGACCATTATGTCGACGATAAGTTTGGCAAACGGAACCACGGTTTTCAAAATAAGTTTGAACAATTTGCACGCGTTGTTCTGGCTTTAATCATTAAATGTCGAAAACTTAACACAAATCAACTTTCAGCTGTCAAATTGACAATCTGTCGAAACAGTGTTACCAGTTTAAAAACCAAACCACTGAAAAAAACACCCTTTATATTCCCATTCAATCGGAAACCTATATATACAACATCCCCAAATTATCCAATCTTGCGCTAAAAATAAAATATTCTTGAACCTCAACTAGGGGTTATTCCCTTTACGGATCATAACTACCTAGTTGTATTTCACTTTCTTATTCAGAAAAATGAGAATCCGAAGGCAAATTTTAAATTTTCTTTGTTAAAAGCTGAGAAGAGTTTCGTATCCCAGCACAAATTCGTAGTAGATACATCGCATGGAAACGCAGCGAAAATAATTGAAATACCTACTTATTTGAAAAAGGAGCGCATTACACTTGTGCTTGTCTCCTTGAATTATTAGTTGCTTGTAACTCAGTGAGTCTTCACCCTAACCCAAATTCTATATGTATTGTATATGTATACCTTAAGTTCACCTGCCATCGTTCTAGAATGTTGTACAATATTGAACAATATAAATGGAATTCCCTTAAATCCCCCCGGCAAAAGACAAAAGAAGTTCAGTTCATCTGGACGAATGTTAAAACCCAATACAGTGCTCTGGCTTCATCTCCCGGATAAGGCAATATAAATGCGTAGAGGGAGAAAAAAAAAAGTACCATGACAACGCATCCTTGCACACAACACATACAACCTAAACATGAAAATGCTATGAAATTTTCCTTAAATTGGCTTTTATTATGCCAGTCAGTATAGCAGTTGATGAATGCACCTCTCCCCCGACCTAATAGGGCGCATTCTTTTGCTTTATTATATTTCAATTTGGCGTTGAGCGCCCTGCTCACGGGTGCGGTGCAGTGGTAGCAATGGTTTGAATTGAAAAGGAAAAACATCCTTGTAAAAGCGGAATTTAATTTCACTGTTGGAAGAAGCTATGAAATACAGATACAACTGATGTAATGAAAAAAAAAAGTGTGAGTAGTTTGGTAAAACGAAAAAAAAAGAAAAAAATTAATATTCGAACATCTCCACCAAACAGAGGGAGGTAGAAGGAACTCAAACAATTAAATATCCGTTAAAGGCAAACTGAAATCTATCGATGTAAATATAATAACCAATATCCTTTGCTTTGATTTCACGCAGCAGTACGAAGGACGGGGGAGGTGAATAATTTTCCCAGGAATTCATTTTCATTTTTAGTCCATCAGCAGAGCTCGTGCGCACGGTAGACCGAGCAATAGGAAACATCTTGCCATTGGTTTCGCTTACGAATGCGATCGGGATGGAATGGAATGGCACTTTTTCTTTTTTTTTGCTTGCTCTTCTTCTATTATTAAATCATTTTTTTTCCATCCCAATCCACCATCCGCATGTCGCTTGTACAGTGCGAATGCTATATTTCGTATTCCGTTGTCCTGTTTGCATAATTTTTTAATTAACGATGGTTTATTGAAAGGCTGAGGTTGATTTTTGAGAACGTGTTCACTGTGGCGGAACAAATTAAAAACTCAATTTAGTAAAGTGGAATTATTAAAATGTCCTTTCTGTATTAACGTATATGGGAAGAGATGGAAGAGATGGAAGAGATGGAAGCTGCTGGGTAAAGTCCTCTTGGTCAGGAACGATTAGAGTGACGGATATATGGGTGGTGGGCATATCTGCTACCAAAAAATGTGTTTACTCTCTGGAGAGGATAATATAAGTCGATAGATGTCAAAATGTATTAAGGTCAATACAAAAAAAAAAGTTTTAAAGATTAAAGATTGTTTTCCAATTAATATGCAAAAATCGAATTTGTCCCTAGCGGAGTCATCTAGGGTAGGATGAGGACCAAGCTCTGGGATAGCAATAGAGTGCGTCGAATGGCTTACCATTCGGCCATGTGTTTGGAGGAAAGCTAAACGTAACGATTTTTGTAAATACCTATCCGGAAAAAACTGTTGCTGCATTGGAAAGTCGAATTTTCAAGATGCGTTACAATTTCAAACGTCTCACCATCTCCTGCATTTTAGAGGTATATGTATCCTTAAAAGCAGCATTCGCTCACATTCAAAGTTTGTATTTAAAGTCCCCAAAGAGACTTAACTTTACTTTGATTGCCAGAGTTTTTGTCTTGAAAACGTTAGTGTGTCGGTTGTTCTTTGATTTGATAGACAGGTACAAAATTAAACAGTTTTTCGTATGAAGGAAAATAGTTTTTTCACCAAATTACTTACCTATTACTCCAAAACCAGTCAATGTATCGCTACCGTTGGTATTTGTCGTTTAACTAGAGGTTATAGGTACGTACCTGATGTTGCGTGCAAATTTCAGCCTTCTACGTCAATTGAGATAGGTAAAAAATTGGTTTGGCGCGTTCAGACAGACGGACAGACATCCTAGAAAACAATAAGGTTCCGTTTTGTCCCTATGGGAACGGAACCTTAAAAAGATTATGGAATCTCAAATTTGGGAGAGATTTCTACGTTGGTGTTTCGAAATATGGCCCTATGACGCTTTCGGAAAGCGAGTATGTAAGCGACATTTATGGCCATATTCGAACACTTGGCCCTATGTCGCTTTCATAATGCTTCATAAGGTCATTATGTCCCTTATGCCTCTTTCAAGTCATTTTCAGGTTGGTTGTATGCAAAGTTTCTGTATATCAATGTTTCACATATATTTGAAGTGGCCTCGCTTTGTAAAAGTGTAATAAGGCCATATTTAGAAATATTCCGAAATATGGCCTTATTTCGCATATCGCCTTATGTCACGGCTGTGCGGTTGTTGTAGAGCAGAACTGGAATTTATGCATATTTAACACGAAACGAAATGACCTTTAAAAAAATTGAAATAGTTCATTTAGAACAATTGTCGGATCAGATTTTTGAACTAGATCATTTGCGAACTTTTGAAAAAGCCTACTGTGCGTCTTCATCCACTATTTCATTTTGTATCTCAAGTACTGGAGTTTTTAGGTTTGATCGTCCTAAAGCTACGATTACACGGCCATTTTTTCGAGTCATTTAAATGTCGCTCTGTGTGATCGCCATTTTTGGGATAACATTTTCGGCGTCATTTAAATGACTAGGAAAATGGCGGAGCAAATGACATGAATTTTGTGCCATTTAAATGGCGGAAGAAAAATGGCCGTGTGATCGCTCTTCAATGACGCCTAGGACAAATGACTAAACTTTTTGGCTGTTGCGCCATTTAAATGGCAGCCTCCAAAAAATGACAAAGGAACGAAATTCATGCTATGACAATTTTCTACGCAAATGACAAATGACGAAGCATTTAATAGGATATCTGTGCTTTCATTTGGATTTTTGTCTCGTGGCGAAAGGATCTGTTAGATTAGATTAAATTAGATATTAAGTCGGGAGAGCCTTCATTGGGCTCTGGCACTGCGGCCTCTCTAAAGGGTCCTATTGTGGTAGAGTCCTAGAGCAATCTTTTTACTCCGGAGACAGTCAGGAAGACAAGTATCTTCTCTGGGGGTAATTCAGCTAGATTTGCTGAGGTAACGATTTCTTCGCCAAGGATATTCCTTCTGAGATGAAAGGGAGCCCGAAATTTTCTGTGAGAATGTGAAGAGAGGTTTCGTCGCTCTCCAGACATAGTCTACATGAGAGAGAGACTAACCAGACTAGATCAAGTCGCGATGGAGTAGGTTTGTATTTTTCCCAGTCTTACCTTGGAGGGATGATGATAGAGAAGTTTTTATGGAAGTCATATTTCGGTAATGTGTCGCAGCGTCCGTCATTTGATTTTGGGACAAAAATGACGATGATAGTCATTTCGTGTGATCGTCATTTTTTCGCAAATTTCCAATGACGCATCAAAGCTTGAATGTCGCTCTAATGCGACATTTTTTCTTGACGTCACAGCGTCATTTAAATGACTCGTAGCTTAAAACCTATTTATAAGGCAGAGCCGATCTAAGTTTTGGTATCTTTGCTTTCTTGGAGTGAAACCTATAGTAAGGGGGTCACAAACAAAGACACAAACCACTACACCATGGGTACCACAACCTTTATATATTGCTAAAAGTTTATAGAGGTATAGCTTTTTGGGATTCAGCTAGATTTTTTTACCAGGTTTTTTTTTTACTGAAGGGATAAACCAACTCATTGGTGATGCTGTCAAAACCCTAATGATATCGATTGCAGATTTTGTATAGCTTCTTCCGGCAATCAAAAAAAGACTTAAAATTTCCAGCAAATTGATGACATGAAATGAAGCAAAGTTAACACTTTCTCGCTCTCCATCAAGTTTATCACAAAAGCCTATCTCTTGCGCTTGAACTATTAAAAGTCAAATGAGAGGTTGAATACCAAAGTACTTACATAAAAGTTTACACCATCGTTATAGCGTTTACTTTTTGTAATTTGTTGCTCCATAATTTCACATGAATACCACATTATACCCTCATATAAGCTGTCGGGCTTAAAATTAGACACTTTCGAGTCTACTCGTGTGTTTTATATGCAATTATGCTGCCAAAAATTAAAGCCTCTTAAAGTGCGGCCTCCCCGAAGTAAATTCTTAGCACCGTTGTTGTTTGTGACAGCGCCTTTGGCCTCAAACTCCGTACGCCATTCATGCAATAATTGCGCCAGTAATTACATCATTATGTGTCTCGTTATTGCCATCCCATGTGCCTGCTTGTGACAGGCACACTCTCTACGTGTGTGTGTGTTGGTTGGTGTCCTGGCGGAGCATGCTGCTGCTGCTCTGCTTCGGATGACATTGTTTGAGTAAGGGCAATGGGGGGAGGTTTGCTTTGGGAATTTTTTAAGGACATATTTTCATGGGTTTTATTATCTCCTAAGGACATGTAAGTATTTTTACTTTGACGCGTAAATCATTCGGTCTATCGACTAAGCAGAGGTCGTCTGTATACAGTGTTAGACAGTTCTACACAACATCTTATACAACAAATACGAGCAATTCACTGGTCGCTCTCTGTTTAGTGGATTTTAATGCTCACAGCTATCGCATAAACACAGGACGACAAGTACACACAGTACAAACAGTGATATTCTTGTTTGGATGAATCATTGCGCTGGACATTGTTGAAAATGTCTGAAGGAAGGACAGATGGAACATGGAACAGACCAAGAATGTGTGTAGTGTGGGAATGATTTTTTATGGGAATACCAATTGCATGCTACTACAAGGATGGACAGGACAACATGAAATGCGGTCAAATGGAATGAGTGTCGCTTCTGGCCAAAGCATCACGTACGGTAAATATTAAATTTGTTTGTGCACTTGGGTGCTTGGCTCGCTTTGTCCTTCTGTTCGATATACCCAAACCTTCTTGTTGTATGGTATCCCTGCTGTGTTTGCATGCCTGCCATCATGATGGAGTCTTGTTTAACGGTTAAATAGTGCGTGCGTTTCTAGTTAGAGAATTTACATATATACGGTCCGGTTCCCTTGTATATCCTAGATTAAAGTTAATTGCTTAAAGCGGAGAAAAAAAAAACAACAACAAATATACGAATTTATATGCGCTTACGCCCATGCAGTTATATAGTGTCCTGACTAAGAGGCTTATAAATAAATTGTTTTTATTTTTATCGCACTACATATACACATACATCATGCGTGTAAAAAGAAAGCATAAATTATAGTGAATTATGGTCCTAACGATATCATGGAGGTGACAGGATTAATGGTTATACACCAGAAGTGTTTATTTCTCTGTGCTGAACTGCTGACTCATGGGAAATAGGTTTGATTGTAAAAATAAGATATAGGACAAAGGTAGAAGAAAGTTTAAGATTTCTATTCACTATTGAGGAAGTAGAGCTATATTTGTGTTAACCTTTTGAATAGCTTCATTGGCTATAGCTGATTAAATCGAGTTTCCCTCGTTGCAAAATGATTAGGCTTTCGATAACCAACAATCCTCGTGGACACAAGGAAAGGCACGCGACATGTGCGGTGTCATTGTGACATCTGTTTAGCTCATGGTCCTTTTTTTTTGTCACCTCTGTGAAAGGAAGCAAACATTTTCAATCTCGAGTTTTAGATATGACTTCCGGGCATTGGTTTATTTGATTATGATAGTTACCTTACTTGATAGGCTTGCCACCTTCTCGGAAATCTCGTGGAGCACTTAAAAAAATTAAACTTATAATCTTATATTGCCCAATTATTATAAAATAAGTAATAATAAAATGACAATTCAAGCTTAGTACGCTGCTCGCGCTAAATTTTAACTCACATACAAAATTCTCTCCAACATTTTGCTGAGCTAAATTTAAGCAAATCCGCCGAGCCGCAGACGCTACTTCAGCTAAAAAATCAAATTTTCATTTCTGACTGTACTTCATATATCTGTGAAAATTTAGCGCGGCGCCCATTAACGGTCCGGCACATTTTAAATTTTGACAGATCATGTTGGTTTTTTTCTCTTGTTTTTTATGTCGTTTTCGATTGGTCGTCCAGAACCGTCCAGAAGCAATCCGAACGCTTCTGAAAGCGTTCGATTGACACTCATCTGACAGTTCTTATCTTGAAAAGAAGAGAAATTTGCTACTGGATTTGAATTCAGAATCGCGGAGAGTTCTTCCGGACGGTTCTGGACGACCAACCGAAAATGACATTAGAGTTCATGCATTTTTGAAGTAAGTAAGTTTTCTTTGACACTTATATCCACAACGCACTCTATGTCAAAATTTAGCTAGGATTTTAATTTTAGCTAATGTTTGGAGAGAAAAGTTGGAGAGCAGCCATCGTGTAGCCACCGTCAAAAGAAATGTAAAATTTCGCAAGTGAAGAGGCTAGGCTTTAATGGTCAGTGCAGATGCAGATGCAGAGGTCAAAAGTACCTGAAGAGATGAGAAACATGAAACTCTCTCTTCTGCAGGCGCTGCCGTTTATATTAAAACTTGACTCTAATATATTTGTTGCCACATTTGTAAAATAAAATCGTGCTCTTTGAGAAGTGAAAGGAATTTGATTTTTTGTTTGTTTTAGTAATTATGTGTGTGGAGGACATTTTTCTTTTTGTGGAGGACGGAGGACATCACCTTATAAAGGAGGACTGGTGGCAAGCCTACCTACTACCTTTATTTCGGTGTCCCGCACGTCTCACGCGAGTATCTAAGAGTCGTCAACAGTAAAATTCACATGAGAAGGTTTTCCAATATCCACACATCGGACCAGAGTTCATTCAACCACTCACTCTTACCTCTTACGTTGTGCAACGATTTGTATTAGGCAGCATACTACGAGTATTCCCCTCTCTATCCCTTCACCACATCGCCACCCCAATAATGAATTATACATACGTAAGGGTTCCATTTAAATTGGTGATACAATTAGCACTAAATGTGTGAACGTGTCGTTGCTAAAAGTGCGTGTTTGTATTTTACCGAAATCAGTTATCAAAGGAGACAAAAAATAAGGCAGCTTCCTAATTTCTCCATTACTTCAAAGTGTGATCAAGGTAACACGTGCTGCGTTTATTTATTTTTTTTCCAAAACAATAAAAAGCCCCCACGACCACGACACACCACACACACACACACACACTCCTTTGTTGATTTAACTGATGGAAGATTGAAGATGAAATAGGATGATTTCCTTTTATTCTCTCTGGTGGTTTCCTAAGAATAAGAAACAACAACCAAACGACGGAAAATCATCTCATAACCCCGGAAGCGGGCCTAAGCCTACCCTTGCGCGTGTCACCCCAGTGACAACGCCTGGTGCAGATTCAATTATAAAAATTGATGTCACGATGCGTAAAAACGTGTCACCTGTCTCTGTGTATAAAAAAAAAATTAACCGCGCCCTGTCAATAAATTTCCAATCAGTTTTTTAACGCAATCATATAAAAAAAAAAAACAGTCTTAAACTTTTCTTGGGAATTATTAATATCGCTAAGAGTTTTGTATGGCAACATATTAAACACATGATGTTTTTTTTTCGAACAGTACCTTCCTAGAAGTTCCATTTCCCTCCCTTTATAATAAATAAAAAAAATTTACTCCAAATTTCAAAGTTTTTGTATTAAAATAATGATCTGTCTGTCGCAGGATCTGTATGTTACAAAGGGCGAGATGGTATAGTTCCCTTGTCAACATCAAAGAACCATACACCAAAGCTGAAATATTAAAACATCAATGTATAGTGACTGAAGGATACTCATTAAAAGCCAAAAGGCACAAAGCATCAGATCAAAAAGTCACAAAGAAAACAAATAGAAACATCAATATATTAATCGACAACGACAGGATGTCAGGCAGTCAGTTCTTTTGCAAGTTTTTCTGTTTTATGCGTTTTAATTTCTGCAATTCCGGGATGTTTTACTTTGTGTCCAACGTTTCACTTACCCCAGCGGCTTACAGCACTCTGAGCGTACAGAGAAATCTAATAAAAATCGAAATCAATTTGTCGGACTCTTTATAACAACTTATTCCGGAAAGCCTTGGAGCTTTATAGCTCTCTATGATACTCAAAGTATCAACATTGCCGGCAGTAATTTCCTTTTGCCAAAATTGTTAGCCCCGGTTCTATACCCTTGCTGCCGCGCGCCATCACGCTGGCTGTCCAAAGTGGAAAAAGAATTCCAATAGTGGAATTAATTTGATCCTTTTATACTTTGTTTCGCATACCAAACAGTGGTATGTATATAGAGTGGTGGTACTGAGCTGGTCCTCTCTCTAATTCAGGAAGTTACAGAACTATCGATGGCAGAACGACGACGAGCCCAGCTGATTGGAAATTCGTAATACAGAGCAAACGTTTTGTAGACATCGACATTGAGCTGCAAAGCACCGAAAAGGCAAAGGACGAATGTACTCTATATATATATATACCGCACCAAACGGAGGGAAAAACCAATCGAAATTCCTAACGGCAATGCTCTATGGACATGTACTGGGGATTGATCTCCCGGGATGGGAAAGTGTATTGAGTGTTTTACGCCTGAAGCTGCCATGTAGTCCTCGCCGAGGGATAATCAGTGATAGTATATAGGGCCGAATCAATTTTATCTTGGCACGAGGTTTTTTTTTTGATAGCATCGTTGTCGTCGTGTGCAGATGTTAAAATAGGAACATGCCGTGGGCGGATATGGGAATAGGCAATGTTGGCTCGTGCATAATGTGGGAAATCGATTTCAGCTGAAGAAACTTCGATCACAGGATATATATGGAACTATGCTCTTGTCGCATATATGTCTTCTCCAGTTTCTAATCAGCATATTTTCGTAGACCTACACAGTTCAAGAGAGAAATGCCATTGGAACCATACTGATAAACATGGTCTTTTCTCGATGGTATTTCTAGGACTTTGTCGGATTAAAGGCCTTTACACCTTACAATTAAAAACTTAGGTAGGTAGGTAGGTAATTGGGTGCTCTTGTGGCGGCTGCCACAGCTTCACGTAGACCATCAGTTGTGTCCAGTCACGGGAACCTTCCATTTCATACCTGTTGGAGACAAAGAATATACCGCTTTTGTTTGAGTCGCCTAGATTTGGTATTAATCTCAGGCATTCACAAGCTCTTGTATCCGGATTTCCAGCTTGTCCTAAGAGTAACCGAATGGATGTGGAGTTTGTTGACCTACTGAAACCACCCCGATTTGAGTATGAATCTCAGGAGTTCTTTAAGATCAACACTCTCCAAATCCTCTAGTTCATCGAAGAAGAAGCTGTGGAGAATCCTTTGTCTACTGTTTTTAAGGGCTGGGCATTCGCAAAGCAGATGACGAACAGATTCTATTTCTTCAACGTCTCTGCAGCTTCTGCAAAAGTCATTATGCAGTGTGCCCAGTCTTCCCGCGTTTACCCCTATCGCACAGTGTCCAGTAATGACCCCCGTGAGTATGCGGATATCCTTGCGGCTAAGTCCGATCATGAATTTGGATCTCTTTTTGCTCACTTCTGGCCATAATTCTTTTGCATGCCTACAGGTATTGAGATTGTTCCAGCGTAGATATGTTCTACTCAAGGATTCAATGTCAATCTTCCTGGCAAGCGTGCTTAGCGGATTTTTTACAGATTTTAGGGCCATTGATGCGTGCATCTTTGACCCGTTTCTTGCAATCTCATCCGCCTGTTCATTGCCCGGAATATCCATATGCATATGTATTTCTTGCAATGACTTACTGCCCTCGACTTCACCACGACTGACTCCATGGCTTTTATGGCCGCTTGGCTGTCAGAGTATATAGTGATTTGTTTGTCGGCAATGTGTCGTCTCTTTAGGTCCTTTGCCGCTAGGGTTATAGCAGCAATTTCCGCTTGAAACACACTACAGTCATCGTTGATTCGAAATGATTCTCGCAGGTTTAGTGTTTCGCTGAAGATGCCCGCGCCTGTACCGACATCCATCTTGGAACCATCAGTATAGAGATTCACTTCTGTCCGGAATTCTGGTTGTGAATCTCCTTTCAAAAGCGAGGGTGGGGGGTAGATAGTATGTAGTTATCTTTTCCTTTGCCGCGCGCCATTGTGTTTCGATGGAGGCGTGCCCATAGGATTTGTATGACCATATTCCAGACTCTCTTAGTCTGATTGCGGTCTTCACCGCTCTACTGCTGCAGTAAATATCCAGAGGGGTGAGGTTTAGCATTACCTCCATTGCTGCGGTGGGTGTTGTTCGTAGGTAACCCGTTATCCCAATGCCGCCCTTTGGACTTTAGTGAGGCTTGAGAGATGGTATTTTTTCTCCGTGGCCTTCCACCAGACGATTGTACCATATGTTAAGATGGGCCGCACTATTGCGGTGTACAACCAGTGCACCACGTGCGGCCTGAAACCCCATGTGTTGCCGAATGCTTTTCTACAGGCATATGGTGCCACGTATGCTTTTTTGATGCGATCCTCTATGTTTTCCTTCCAGCTAAACTTGGAATCCAGGATTATGCCCAGATATCTCGCTGTCTTTAATATTTTTAGATCCACCTCGCCCATCCTTGGTGGATTAAATGGGGGAATTACTATCCTTCTCGTAAACAGCAAGATCTCTGTCTTTGATGGGTTCACACCAAGTCCGCGTCCCACGACCCAGTTGTTAACTAATAAGAGTGCGTAACTAAGTCGTTCGCTGAGAACTGGAGTGAACTTGCCTGGGACTAGGATTACTTCATCGTCTGCGTATGCGCTCACAATGAAGCCTTCCTTTTCCAGTATTTTCAGCAGTTCGTCTACTACGAGGAGCCAGATGAGCGGTGATAGAACCTACTCACCTTACGCTCAATACTCACGTCTCCTATGTCCTATCGTGTGCCTAGCATGAGTCCAATCCAGTTACATAGGCTGCTATTTAGGTGGGCTTTCCTCAAGCTGCGCAGAATTGTGTCAGCTTCTATGTTGTTGAATGCCCCCTCAATGTCTAGGAACGCGCTCAGCCTATATTCCTTGTGCTGTAGGGATTCCTCTACTACCGATACTACCTTGTGTATCGCCGTGTCTACAGATCTGCTCTTCATATACGCGTGTTGTGATTTTGATAGATAGTTATCGCCGATCACTTGCCTTACATACAGATCGATTAGTCGTTCCAGTGTTTTCAACATGAAGGATGACAGACTTATTGGTCTGTAGTCCTTTGATGTGGTGTGGCTAGCCTTCCCTGCTTTTGGGATGAATATCACTCTCACCTCTCGCCATGCCTTTGGAACATAACATAGCCTCAGACAGTACATGTAGATGCGATTTAGCCATGGAATTATAGCTTCCTCTGACTTCTGAAACATTATGGGTCGAATATTATCTATTCCGGGTGCTTTGAACGGGGCAAATGTATTAATTGCCAGGCACCCTCGCGACTGGTGTTGTTACGCCGCAGCCGTCCGACACCTCGGTGCATCCTGGGAAGTGAGTTTCAGTTAGTATCTCCAGCGTGTCCTTGTGTGATTCGGTCCAGCTACCGTCTGCTCTTCTTAGCGAAGATTGCCCAAGCCTAACAAGCCAATTAATACAGTTTGTGGCTACCGACCAATTTCACTAATTTCCTGTTTGTCTAAAGTTTAAAAAAAAAAAATAGTTGCAAAACGCCTTCTCTGGTTTATCGATTCCAACAAACTCATTAGTGAAAATCAAGTATGAATATTTAAAAACAACGTTTAGTTCTGACTATCTTATTAAAATGGAGTTCACGAATTATTTCACTCTTTAGATCCTTTCTAGATCCCCGGACTGATATCATTTTTTTCTTGACGTTCGGTAGATACTTAGAAACAGTGCAACTATGACTTTTGTGTAACTACCTATACAAAAGCCAAGTATTATGGCCACCAAAGGAACTTTCTAAGAAACCCCAGTTAGACAAGCTCAAATCATCTTCAAGATGTTCCATCCATCGTGGGTTCTATCTAGTTTAACTACACCGTTTCGTTTGCCAAATGGCCCTCTCTCATTCTTCATCTTTCTAATCCGACATATAATTCCCTCAAATAGAGTAATCCTCCATCCTGCTTTAAACCATCATTACGAGGTGTACTTAATCAGAGAAAACTTTTCACTTACAAGAGAAACTTATTACCAAAGTTTCATCTCCTCCGCGCCTGGCATTCAATTTCATTCGCTTATATTCATGCCGTCCAAGGACGACAAATATTCATCATGTTCATCATCATCGTCAAGTGAACTGTTTTTCGCTGCTGCTGCCACTCTCTTTTCTAAGTAAAAATAAATTACTTTTCGTCCTTTTTGTAGTTTTTATTTTATATAATTTTTTTTTTGTCGCTTGCTTCCCAGGGGGTGGGAGGGGGCGTATATATGTAATAATGTCAGCTTAGTCCCAAAAAATCATACCTATACTATACTGAACTGACATGCCAGCGCACCAGTAAGTCACACTTTCTTGTTCTTCTTTTGCTCCTACGTGAGTTTACCTTAAAGATTTCCCGCATCCAGAGAAGACAAGGAAGAAAGAGGAAGTGATATATATCCTGATGGGTAGCTTCGCTCAGCTCTACTTTGCTCATTTACAAATTCTGGGAGAGAAAAGTTCGTCTTTGCCTCGCACACAACGACACACTCGCAATCGTTCTGGAAACATGATAAACTTCCATTCGTCGTCATAGTCGTTGGAGGGCGACAAAGACCAATTTACCTTTAACAGCCCCGTTGAGACCAGAAGCAGAAAAAAAAAAAAAAAAAAAAAAAAACTGAGTCTTCTAACCTAACTTGTACTTGACTAACTCTGTCATATTTTTGTGTGCACTTTCGTTTAATATTGCATGGGTTGTCTTTTGGAGGGTAAGAGCGGATTAGGACGAGCACTGACAAAGGTCGTCCTTTTGCTCATAGGCGCTAGTATATAGGTAGGCACATATGTTATCGGAGATAAGTTATCTCATATCGCTTGGAGCCAGTTCTACTCTATGCTCTACTATATATACAGCTATCTCAAAAGGTCACCAAAGACGAGTCACTGACGAAGCGAAGACGAACGCAAATGAGAATATGCCTGTGGAAATGGAAGTCATCGCCCTTAATATTATTTTTTGTGGCAGGCTTCTATCGGATGGATAAGCAAATGATATTTTAGTTCCTCTTCCCCATATAGCCAAAGCAGATGTTTCATGCCATCGAGGTCGGTCGCCTGTGTGTACAGAGATGAAAGTTGCGCTTTCACGTATGACAAAGTTTACTTTTATCGTTTGCCAAGGATACGTGCATAAATTTCGCAAAAGGAACTGATAAGTAAGTTACGATTTAACCCGGCCCTCGATGGTACACACAGGGAAGAAAGTTTTCACCCCTCGCCCGGTATTTTTGCGCCCTGCGGTTAGAGGGGTGAACTTCTGGTAGTATAACTTAGTTCATTTTATCATATGGGAAAAGTTTGTTGCCTCCGCATCTACTATACTTACTCAATGGCTGGTGGTATGGCGACAACGACAACCAGGACGAGAACAATTCTATTTCATTCGAGTTAACTAAATGAGTGTTTAAATATTTTGTTTTCCCAGTTCCTCGGAGGCAGGTGTGTGGTTTTTGTGTACTCCTTGCCGTTCTCACTGATGCAGTCTGGTGTGTTGGCTGGCGGTGTAAATTATGTCCCATCTTTGGGGAATGAGTAGCACATTACGGCGAGATAACACCGGGGATCTAGAGACTCTGCACTTTTTCCTATTCTTCAATAATTTATGGAATACTTTTGGTGATGCTGCAACTGTGTAATGTGGAACATAAGGTGAAAGTCCTTTAGATATGGCTACTTGCCGTTCGCCGATTGTTTTTCGAGAATTTTCTTCTATAGAAAATTGCTTCTGAGGCTATGAAAGATTTTAAATGCGGCAACGGAAACAAAGTTGTTTTGTAAAAAGTCGAAAGTTGTCAGATAAAGGATGCCTTGATGAAGTCTGTCGGGGCAAATACGAAAGTGTTTGCTGTAAGGTGAAAAGTTTTTATTCAGTCAATATTTATGTATATGTTTTCTCCAGGAACAGAGTAAACAAAAGTGGCATTTCGGTAACCTAGTTTCGAGGTAAAAATTTGACTGATTTCACTTCTTTTTTTAAATTGTCTTATCCTAAAATTTGAACGTTTCATTAACAGAGATTGCACGAAAATCTCGCACGAGCTATCGTACATTGTTCGGGAGTTTCACTTGTGAGCATAATGGCGTGGGGTGTTCTGGGTATGTACAATTGTACAACCCCCAGAGAGAAAGACACCTCCCTGTCTAACAAATATCTTAGAAAACTTCTTAATTCGGAAGTTATTTTGTGGTAGACTGTTATAGTTCCTTTCATTTGTTAGAATAATCTTTATATACATATACTACCCGCCCGGCTTTGCCAGTGAACAGAAATTGTATTGCTTAGGTCTTAGATAATAATGTTCTTTCGTGAAATGCGAAAAATGAGAATAAATCGATTTTTTGGAATTTTATTTCTGCGTAAACCTGAAATACAGCAATACAAACAAAAAATTAATCATGAAAATCGGTACAGCGGTTATCGAGTTATAACGTCATCGAGTTTCACCCCATAGAAGATGTTTTTTGTATGGCCGGTGCCATGCCCTTTTGTCCAATTTTGATCAATCTTACAGCAACACTCCTAAGCCTATAGCTAAAATTGTCTGTAAATTTGAACTCAATCGACTCGGCGGTTTTCGAGATAATAAGATTTTGAATTTTTTTGTTGTTGTATGGGAGGTGCCCCGCCCATTTGTCCAATTTTGACCAAACTTCACAGAAACCGTATATGGACCAATACCAAAGATGTATGATGATAGAATATGAAGAATATGAATATGATGAAGAATAATAATTCTTCTGTCCGTGTTTGTTCCGTACTCCTCCTAAGCGGCTGGACCGATTTTAATGAAACTTTGTGTGTGTGTTTGAATGGGTCTTGGGATGGTTTATATTCACAATTGGACCCGGTAAGGGGCGCTGCGATTCGATTCCACAAAAGTTCAAATAGTAACCACTCAACAATAAATAAAAAAAATTTAAAAGCAAAATTTTCATGAATAAAATTTCAAATAATAAACACTCAACAAAAAAAATTAAAAAGCAAAAATCTTATAATTCATAAATTTCTCGACACCCCCGCTTGGTAAGGCTTCTTGATCGAGTCCCATCAGGCTCACCATGACTTTAGAATCAGTGTAGCTCGGTGTCATATTTCCCATATTGAGTCGTTAAAAAGACTAAACGAAGTCAAGGCTTGGTGCTAGCATCCGTATGAAGAAGTGAACTAAGTGCCGCTTATAGTGCGGGACAACCCGGACTGGGGCGACAGGGTAATATTGTAAATTAACCACCAAAGAACAAATTAGCACCTCTACAGAACAAGAGGTTCGCCCTTCTGTGCCTTCTGCCCTTTTGGAGTTAAATTCTCTGTTTTGCACGGCTACTAAATTCACGAGAGTAAAGCTTTTTTTTTTACTGTAAACAAAACAGTCAGATATATTGTGCACATAAGAAATAAAAGGTACCTACTGAAGAAAATCTGGCTCGAGGAGGCCGAATCGGTAAGACCGGCGCTGAGTGGATTGGATTGGTAATAAAAAAGAGAAGCTCATTAAAAAATACTAGAAAAAGGATTGAATCCAAGACTCTGTTTAGCTTTCTTTGTATCACATTTCGAACGGCACAATCGCCAGTCAACTCTTGGTACCATATAAAATCAGTATGCCACTTAGATTTCCTTGACCAAATAATCAACACAAAGACAGCCTCGACCTTTGACCAATCATCTGTCACCGCAGAATGATATCAAGCATTTGTTCTCTCTTTCAATTTGAATACCATATCCCCTTCTTAAAATTAAAGCGAATGTCACTTTGAATGCCCCAATGATCCCAGGCGGCCACACTAAAGGAATTACAAAGAGCCCGGCCCGGCCCGGCCCACCCTAACCGAACCATTTATTTGAAGCAAATGCAAAACTGCATCCGTCGTCCCATGAATCACATCTGGTTTTCATGGTTTCCCCAACATTTTGTAGTCGACCTTTACCATACAGTGGTACAGGGGCATCGCAGGGAGGCAGTAGGTATCTGTATATACAAACACACATCCTCTCATTTTAATATAAAGGACATTTCGAAATTTATTACACCCAGATACATATCTGACAGAAAATTAATTTGTGCTCGTTTTGATTTATGTGTTTTGTTGTGCTGCGACAACTGGTGCACTACATCATCATCATCGTAGTCGCTTCGTTGTTGCCATCACCATTACCATGATCATCATCGTGTCGTTGTCGTTGTTGTCATCAGTAATACAAATACCCTTATGCAACCGAAGCACTTCCAGCAGGTTTTTCCTCCTCCATATTAAAATTGGAATAAAATTTAAAATATCGATTGGCCTCTCCCGAAAAACACAAAATTACAACATATATAGCTTCCTTAGAAAATGAAAGGCCTGACGCGAACGCAAAGGGCGGCGAGCTAGTTTACCGAAACAACCCTATCTTTTGGAAGGCTTATTACCCAGTCTCCCCCCCCCTCGCATACTGCGCGCATTTTAAGTTATTACCATCTGTGCGGGCGACAGAGGAAGGTGTAGGTGTGTAATTTCTCTGGCATTATTTTGTCATTAGAAGGAAATTAAGTGAGTTGTGGTGTGCCGCATGGTTAGTCATGTTTGAAAATTAGCAACAGCAACAAACGAACAACTGTGCGCTGTGCTGTTTCTATATATATATGAGGCGAAATGAAGCCAACGGTGTGGCAGGACGACCTCTTGCGACAGTGTAATTAGAGAGACATACTCGTAACTCCAATTCTATGCTGTGTGTCTAACTTGAATGCTTGTGATTTGGATCTCTGGGGACGATATATACTATACATAGGTACTTTCGCAAATGTACTATACTTATATGCTGTGCTGCAGTAACCACAAAGGCAGATTGCCTTTGAATGGAATCGATTGTTAGTTAGTCCTTGTATAGCTAAGGTATACCTACCAGTCCTTATGGTTGCAGATCATTATGCAATTTGCTTTTATATCCAAGTTCTATTTAAATTCGAAGACTGAAGAGTGAAGAGCCAGAGTATAAGTGGAGCTACTGTCGTTAGTATATGAATAAGTAATGAGTCTTTTGCAAGTCTTTTGCATGAATGTGTCTATCCTGTTGGAGGAGGCATTGATTTAAAATATAAGGCTGGGTAAGGACATTTTTGTGCCTTAGTACTGTGACTAATTAAGATCGAATTTTTGCCTTGGCTTATGTATGGAAAAAGTATATTTTCTAGCATAGGAACATTCCTGGGCTAATACCTAAGATTGTATGTAAATTTAAACTCAATCGATTCGGTGGTTTTCGAGATATAAGATTTTGAATGTATTTTTTGTATGGGAGGCGCCACGCCCCTTTGTCCAATTTTGACCAATCTTGACAGGCATACTCCTGGGCCAATACCTAAGATTGTATGCAAATTTAAACTCAATCGATTCGGTGGTTTTCGAGATATAAGATTTTGAATCCATTTTTTGTATGGGATTTGCCACGCCCCTATAACTCATGAACCAATCCACCTATAAAACCATGGTATTAACGTCAACTGTCATGGGAAATTTCCAGAATAAAAATCGGTTCACGCATTACAGAGAACATTGGCGACATACTACAGACAAACATTCGTTTTCATAAATATAGACTAGCGGGCCCGGCAAACGTTGTTTTGCCTGCTCGTATATTTTTTATTTGACATTTTATTCATGATTTTTTTTTGTTTGGTGTATATTATTTGAAATTGTATTCATAAGCTTATTCTTGCTTTTTAAATTTTTTTTATTGTTGAGCGTTTATTAGTTGACATTTTGTGGAATCGCAGCGCCACCTACCGGGTCGAATTGTGAATATAAACCATCCCAAGACCCATTCAAACACACACATAAAATTTCATTAAAATCGGTCCAGCCGTTTGGGAGAAGTTCGGTAACAAACACGTACAGAAAAATTATATATATACAGATATATACAGATTGTATTTGTTGTCGATTTTTGTTAGTTTTCCGACTGAAAGTGTGTTCTCAGTACTGCCATACCGCTCAAGTAATCGCATTTTTTTCCGTGAGAAAAAAAGACAAAAAATCCTCTTTTGAAGTAGGTATACATTTTGTGCGCAGTAGCGCAGTGGTTAGTGTGCTGGACTACTGTGCGGGCGATCCCACTATCCAAGGTTCGATCCCCGGAAAAACCCAAATTACATCTTAAGGTTTTTTTCTACTGCGCCACCTCTCGCGAACGTCTGACAAACATCCGAGAGTATAACTGTCATGAAAAAGCTTCTCAATTCAGCCGTTCGGACTCGGCATAAAATTGTAGGTCCCTTCCATTCGTCCCAAAAATAGAAACTCACACAAACGAATGGTTGCGAGAAGCTAGGCCTAGGGTGTCTACCGCCTGTTGCGCCACCTATTTATTTTTATTTTTTATACATTTTTTACCACGCAGTATAGTTGTATAGAAACGCGATACAAACCTTTGAAAAACGCCCAGAACTTATACGTAATACCTCAGATAAACTCGACACCAGCTTTCATTCATTTCTATAAAAAAAACAGTTTCCTTTCGAATAGAAATAACTCACTTTGAGCTCAGTCTTCAATTAAGATGTAAATTCATCATTAACAACCCCCTTGCGCGCTTTCAAATGAGATTCCAATCCATGAATGAATCGTGAGCACAGAACTTACAATAAGAAAAAAAAAAAAAAAACACTCATCAGAAGAAGTTGCTTCCTTGTGAAGTGTCTCCCCCAAGGGAAGCATACTTCAGGATCAAACTTATGCTCACAAAAAGGCGAGTTTCAATTCAAAGGTTATATTAACTCTGGAAAAGCTCCTTTCGCGCAGCTGAAGAAGGACAGGGAAGGAAAAAAAATGCTTTATTACAAAATTGAAATTGGACCATAAGTCAGAGCTGCTGCCGCTAGTGGCACTTGTATAGGAAAAAGGATAATATCTCAAGGAGCGCCGTCGTTTCATTGATGACTTTGGTCGTAAAAATTACCAAAGTAGAACAGTAGCGATGGAATGTTGATTTTTACACCCCACTTTTGGTGCAGCATTTTTGCCCGCGAGCAATGAGTTCCATTGGAATAATTTTAAACGGGATCCCGCATTCACAACCGATGCGGTTGTCGGTCTGTATTAAATTAGGCAACTTGTGTCCAGGATAATTGCTTTTTGCCTACAGCAAACCCAATTTTCCAGCGCAGAAACATGGTGTTGCATACAAATATCTTGCGAATGATTGCGTTCTGTAATAATTAACTATGTATTTGTATGCTCACCAGGACGAGGCGGTCGCTTCACGCTTCGTTTCAAAGGCAATTGCCAGCAAAATTTAATTTTTTCCAATACGCGCGCGATTAATTAAATTTACTCTGCAAAGTGTCTTTGGCAAGAGGGGCGAGAGCGACTCGTTAAAAACTAACTAAAAGTTGCTCTTTCAGTTCAGGTCCGCCCCGCTACGAAGTTAAATAATGTTACGTAACATCGTCCGCAGTCATCCCCAATGATTTGGCAATTTCTAGGACATCATAAGGAACAAATGAATATTTTAACATAATGAATGCGAACGATAGACAGTGCGCGGTGGGTAGGTATATATAAAAATTCAAATTTATAAGAGAAAAAAATAAAGGACCAAAAGGAGTTCTCGGTTTTCGCACATAGTGCGGTTGGTTGCGGTGCTGCTCCTGGTATATGGAAGTCATTATAGTCCTGTGACTGCGAGTGAGTTCATTTATTGTTCGGTTTACATAGTCTATGAATTTCAAATTTCATTTCCGAATTTTACTCTATGTTACACAATACATCGCTACAATCATCCTTTACCGCTGTGTGATGGGCTGGAGGACTATATCACGATGAAAATGATGATGATGGTGATAATGATGATGCTGATGTGTGAGATATCAATTCCGAAGGATAATAACCACAACATAAAATGTATTGTTAAGGGTTTTTCTTTTTGGCAATTCCATTTACATATTTCTCTTTGTATAAAGTCCTCATACAGATATACAGGACTATGGTGAGTGGTAGAGATATTTCAATCGAAATGAAAAGGATACTCTACTCTGGGTTTCATATGTGAATTTAACAACAAAGCAGTAAGGTTGTTTTTTTTTGCCGGTCAGAATGGAAATAATATGGTATCTTCGTCAAGGGTGTTACTGGATGGTCAGTCAATCTTTTATATGCATGTTGTTTGTGGTCTTTTCTTATTTCATGGATCATCGAAAGAGAACGAGAATGAAATTAGGAGGTTTTTATGGTAATGATGCAAAGGACATCCTTTAATATCTATTTCATTTCCCAAACAAGCACAACTGTTGGGCAAAGTTGTGCATAAACATTTTAACATTCGGTTTTATTGAGTTTCAAGTTTAATTTCGGCCTAAGTATGTAGGACGTAGGTCTTATCTAATTTGGGTATACGACCGTATATACGTAATTAGTATAGAGTCCCATATCTATGTAATAGGTCTACATTTTGTTTTTATTGTTTAAATTGTAGCTACTTTAAGGTAATAGGATCAATTAAAAACCGCTACCATTACATTAGGTTACCCCTACGCTTGATTGTAAGACTTTAGCCCGTATTCACAGAAGCCCGTATTTCAAAAGCCTGTAATACAGAAGCCCGTAAATGAACATTTTCCAAAAGCTCGTATTTTTTACGGGCTTTTCGCAGTCGTTCCAAATCCTGCCGTGACCACAGGCAGGGGGTTGCAGTTTACGGGCTTTTGAAATACGGGCTTTTGGAAACGGGCATTTGAAAAACGGGCTATTCGACGATCGGCGAGTGAAAGTGCGCGGGCTTAAAGAGGCAATAGGCTTATCACATGGCTAAATGATTTCGATTTTACATAAATATTTGAATATGAAAAAGCTTTCCGCAAGATGGGTGCTGCATTTGCTCACAATCGACAACAAACGCATTCGTTTGACAACTTCAAAGGTTTGTTTGGCTTCTTCGAAGCCGAAGAAGGCCAAAGTGGGTTTGTTAGCATTAACAAGGTCATATTACGCAGAGCTGCTGGATCGGTTCCAAGCCGATTTGAAGCAAAAACTGCAGCATTTGGCGAAGAAAAAAGTTATTTTTTACCAGGATAACGCACCAGTGCACAAGTCCGCAGTCGCAATGGAAAAATTTCATGAGTTAGGCTACGAACTCCTCCCTAATCCAGCATATTCCCCAGTTTTAGCCCCCTGCGACTACTTCTTGTTGTCAAACATGAAGAAATAGCTCGGAGGTAAGAGATTTGGGTCGAATGTAGAGATCATCGCTGAAACAAACGCTTATTGTGAGGGGCTCGAGAAATAGTATTATTTGGAGGGCAACAACAAATTGGAAAAACGTTGGATGAAGTGTATCGAGCTAAAAGGATACTATGTTGAAAAACAAAATGTTTTTATGTCGTAATGTAAAAGAGGAAACTATCTGATTCTGAATGAATCTCTGTGTATCCTGAGGGCTGCGCAAGCAAAGCCGTGGGCAAAAGCTAGTTGAAATATAAATTGAGTTCGAATGTCATTCGATTTTCTAAATTTTATAAGGAGTATATTAAAGTTTGACGTCCCCTATAATATTACAAGGCATGCTTTTTGCAATGAAATTGATGTCAAAAATGTTAAATATCTAAGGAAGTTGTTTTGGACAAGTAAAAAAATGAGCCACAAGTCTTCAATTTAATGAAGTTATACAAAAAAATAAGATAAAATAAAATAAGGCTTTACTATTATGGCTATTGGCTATAATATCTGTGAAAAAGTCCAGCTTTGGACAATGTACCACATTAGTATTATTGGACAGAACTTTACTCAATTTTCATCTATATTTGACTCTAGTGGACTTACCTGAATTTATTATGGTTGAACCTTAAATATACCGTGGTTGCAGCTGGATTAGACACCAGAGCTCGAAAATAACTCTCAACCTTTATTTTCAATTGGTTTCTCACTGAGAGATATTACATTCGGCTTCGACATTAAGGTCTTGCTCTGAGATTTATTTATATACACTTACCTTTTCGCTCTTTGCTTGTCTATTTATTTTTCAATTTTAGATTTATCACTCCTTAGTTAATTAAAATTAAATGGAAATGATCAACCAAAGACCTCATTCTTCGAAAGTAAGTTAAAAAAGTCAAAATTGCATTGAATTCAGCGTTGTCGTTCTTATTTAACACACATGTATATTTTTTTTTTGTTTAATGTCGTCCCGATGTAAGATAACGATACAGAGCTGTGGTCAAGAGAACGTGTCGATTGGGGGAAATTAATTCTGTTGTGTAGATACTCAGGTTGTTCAGTTTCGATGATTTTGTGCAGGAACCAGGAAGGACAATGTCCGAAATTTCTTTTATGCTTTTAGAGAACGCAGAAACAGGACTTTAGACATAACCTAATTACCTACCTAATTTTTTAGATTATTCCAGTGTTCTTTCCCAGTAGTGAAAGAACTGAATTTGTTTTCATAGAACTTGGTTTTTGCTGTTCTAATTTTCATAACGACTTGATTGACTAGACATATTATTACATAAACTATATTATGAATAAAGAAAATGGCTTTATAGGGGATATCAATATCATCATCTGAATGTGTAATAAGAAATATTTTTAGAATTTTTTAGAATTAAGTTTGACTACAAGTAAACTCTCAAGGGTTTTAACAATACCTTTTCTCATTACTTGTGTAAGCGGGACACTTTCACTTGCACTGAACTTCCTTAGACGAGTGTTAACCAATGACTCTTCAAATCACTAATGCAAGTCCACATGCGCTGCTAACTAATGTCAATATAGTTATAGTGATAAATGTACAAATGGGATTTATTTTTTTCGGTCAGTGATATATCTCAGTGGTTGACCGAAACCACACAAAAAAAAAAATAAGGGTTTCTCTCTGAGCATAACAAATAAAAAATACTGTGCTAAGAAACTGATTATTATCAGTGATGGGAAATTAACTTTTCAGATTGTACTTTTCACAAGTTGAGATTGTAACTTTTAGGACTGAAGTGTATCCTCATTGTTTTGGAAATTGGTAGCCACATTTATGGGCAATTGTATAGTTTCGAGATCACCTCGTTTTTTGGTTATGAAAAATCCAAGATTAGACCGATCTTCAATGATTTTTTTTATGTTCGTTTTTATGACGGATTTATGAAAAAAATTTAGAAATCTAAAAATATCAATATTTCATTAGATTTTAGCTTTGAATGCTGAAAAAAATTTAGTTATTGCAAATGATCCTCCACAGTTTTTTTACGATACCAAATTAACTTCTTAATCTACACAAAAAAAAAACTAACAAATTACAAAAAAAAATTAAATTCAAAATCATGAAAATCGACCTAATTTTGGATACCTATTTTATCGACAAAAACAAGGTGAACGCGAAAGTACATAATGAAAGCTATATGAATATTAAGACTCTTCTCTTAGTTCATGATATAAAAACAAATAATGTCCCTCTTTGCCCTTGATATAAAACAAATGGCTATCATTTTGAAAAATGATTGGTGATATAACTGATATATCAAATTACAATAAAATAATTAAAAAGTTCGTGCAGCAGATCCGTATAACATCTGCAATGGCGGACTATTGTGACTGTGACAATAAACGTATAAACATTGCTGGCAATTGTGACTAGCTATTCGTATCTCGATGAAAAAGCTTGCCTTTTTGACAGATGTGCAGAAAGAAACGAAAAAGAGTTCTCGGAATATATTACCTAGTATACATTATACCTAACTTGGACCGTATAAGTAGGTACCCTGAATGGCTTCTCACAATCACAGCCTTTCGTTTTGTGCGAATTAGCTAATTTTATGATGCTTTCACTGGAAAATGATACTCTCTGAATATATGGAATAATTGAAGGGCCTACTCTATTTCTTTAAACATAATACAATCGAACAAGTCAAATCGAAAATGAAATGTCAACACTGTCAAACGTATAGGTCTGCTTGGGCGATGCTTTCAACCTTACTATATTTAATATCTAAAGTCGATATTTACGCCTGAAGTCGCATTTTAGCTTCTATCATATGAACGCGTTGTTTTTACATAATCTGTTAACGCACGCCCGCATAAACGCCGGCAGCATCAGCGAATGAAAAGCTAGGTTTTTGTTGTGTAAAGAAGTGTTGAGAAATCTTCTTCTGTCAGTGAAAATGAGATCTCAACACTCAAGAAGTCAAGAGCATGCGTGCACTGTGCTTCGCAGTGCCCCTGCGCATGACCTATGAAATTTGTTTCTTAGTTGGTTAGCCGCATGTTAGAATTTGAAGCTTCAAGCTGAATGCATTTTATATTCTTTATTACAAATTCTGGATGTATTCGTAGCGTATGAAATTGTATCTTTTAAAGAAGGATTGTAACTGCGTAACTTTTGAAGCAAAAATATTTTTTGTTAATTGTATCTTTTTCGAGTGAATTGTAACTGTGTAACTTTAATTTCTGATTGTATCCAAAAGATACAATTGTATCCACTTTTCCATCCTTTATTATTATGTGATCAAATTTAAAATTCTCAACAACTGAGAGTAATATTAAGACCTTGGAAAAGGTTGAGAGATATTTTCGAGCTCTAATAGACACTAAATAAATGTGAATATGTACCTCTTGGCTCAACTAGATCTGTTGAAACATTAATTTCCAAGAACGCTATGGAAAAATAGCACGTTCCTTAACAAAAATCGAAATTCTTCGAATTAAACGGACGAACAATTTGAGCTAGAATCAGAATCTCCTGAAAATTTCTATTCTCTATCACTGTGTACAATTTCACATCGCTATAATAAGTTATAAGGAAGTTTAAAGGAAGCCCTTAAATTTGATACACTTTTAACATTTTCATTTTGAAAAAGTCCGATAAATGAGCACAATTTTTCCTTTCCCAAGTTGGAACCCAAAGAAATATATACTTACAATTAGGCCCAATGCACACGGAGCAACTGGAAAAAAGTAAACAGGTTGTCAACTCGGGTTACAGAACAGTTACGGACTCAGCGGTGACTTGACTCCACACACAAGGAAACTCATCACCAATCAAAATCTCTATTAGGTTCGGTGTTGTCATGTTTTTCATCCTTCTCCACCAGCAACAGGTTGGTCAGTTGTTCGCTCGTCTTCGACAAACTACAAATAGGCAACCCGAAATGCAAATGGTTACAAACTCGGTTTTCGCAAACGAATTTTCAACCAGTAGCTTCGTGTGCGTCACGTCATCCCATTTGATTACACACTACACAGGGTATACGACTCAAAGCAAACTATAGTTGCCAATTCGCATCGCTGATCAGTTTTTTTTTTTCAGTTGCTCCGTGTGCACTGGCCCTTACTTCCACTGTTCCAAATCTTGTGTCTATAACGATGATTCATAAATTAATTCGCACTTTTTTTCGTATTAACATTCACAAAAATAACAGACAAAGAAGCAGAAAGTATGTATACTATGCTACCACCTAAAAGAATGCGTAAATTCCACCCGAATCCGACTTGTCGGTCAAGGATCATAAATTTCACACCACGTACAGATTAATCAAAGAAGTTTCCCACTTTCTGAACTCTTCCAATTGTAATGATTGCATCTTTTGTGCAGAGCGGCTCTATAACTACGCATTCAAAGGGAATACGTAATAGTTGTAACCGCAAAACTTCACCACATTCACCCTCAAATCATAGAAGTAGTCCAGAGGCAACGTGTTCTTAGTTCTCTTATGCTTTATGAACTCGTAATAATTTCAAAATGGAAACTTTTACCATTTGTCATTTGACTATGCAAAAGGGTAAGCGGGTTGCGCCGGTTCGCCTCTGCTCTTCTAAGCCCGGCATCATTGTTTGATAAATGAGGTTAACAAATTTCGTTGTGACTTTTCTGCGCGTTGTTCCCCGGTGAATCCACCTCTCATGCTCCTGACATTCATTCACTTGACTGAGTTTTCTTTCAGACTGCCACTACTGCCACCATCATCACGGGCGGCGCAGCGCACCGTGGAGTAACGTCTTCGAAAGGGTGTCATTTCGCTTAATAGAAAAGGGTTACTTGGTCGGCATTTTTTTTTCCTGCAAGACATGGAGCAGAGAGAAGCTGCTGCTGTTCGAAAAGATTTTTTTTTTCTGTTCTTTTTTTTTCCTTGAAAAATGACTTCAACCTTTGGGGTTAATGGAGTGTTAAGATTCTCTGCATAGTTAAAAAGCCAAAAGGGTTGGCTGGCTATCACTCAAGTGACAAACAAAAGAGCGAAGCCAGCACGAACAGCCGAAAGGAATCACAGATGATTTGCATTTTACTTTGGGAAACTTCTCTCGTCTATATATCAGTGAAACATTGTAACGAACGCGTTACGTATTGTGCTCATAATATTTTTATAACGGTATAGTAAGGGGGTCGGGGTAGGTACTCGCATTTAATTTGATATCACATGTATCACTGTTAATCCTCTAATTACCTCTCTGGTTGTCCATAAAATTGGCAAAACTAGGAGTATGATTATGCACTGAGGTGGTGGTGGGTGTGCGAATTAATTTCCGCAAATGGAATTCACCTGAAATACCAAATAATCGGATAAGACCCTCCTTCGGTCCAACCATTCCATATGTATACATTTTCATATATTGACAGATAGTACTCAAACTCAAACCCGATTTAATCTCAAATCAAATGTCATCGCAATCCAGGGAAGTGAAGAGAGGGCTGTGTGATTGGACAGGAATTACAGGCTCAGGAATTTTATTCGAATTGGAATTACAAGTTAATTGCATAATTCGACCCTCGATGCTAAATCATGCATATTTTGTTAATTAACACATACACCCATACAGCTGCAGGGCGCACAAATACTTCGACCCTATCAGATAGATGCCATTTAGTTTGTGTGCTGGTCATACGCATATGCATCAGTGCAGCCGACGCCTACGGTGATCGATTTTTATATGCATTTTGAATGTACACGAAGTGAGTCCTTTAGATTACCAGTGTTGCCAATTGTGTTCCAAATAAAAATATTGTTCTTTTGGGTAAAAGAATTCGTCACCACTTACTTATAAGTACAGTTTAAAAATAAATAGTTGGCGCAACAGGAGTGTAGGCACCCTAGGATTCTCACAACCTTTCGTTTGTGTGAGTTTTTATTTTTGGAGACGAATGGAAAGGACCTACAATTTTATGCCGTGCCCGAACGGCTTAATTGAGAACCTTTTTCAGGACAACGTAATTTTTTTTTTGTCGGAGGTTGTTACTATCCGATGGAGCACTCAGACACAATTACTGGTCCATTGTACTGCCAAACAGACATCTTACATTGCTGTACTTAGTTTTCCCGTCTTTCGAAGAAAGATGAGAAGGAGCTTCAGTGATGAAGAGCTTAGATGTTCGGCACTCACCACGTCAGCCCCAAAGATCCGCCACCTGATGCGAGCAAAGGCAGGACAACTACAGAAGAAGTGTTCCGCTGTATCGTCGTCCTCTCCACAAGCAGGACAGATGATGGTGTCGCTCAAGCCCAATACATTTAAGTGGTTGGCTAAAGCTTGGTGGCCCGAAAGGACGCCTACAAGCAGTCTGCAGTCGATTCTCTTGAGAGACAGAAGGATAGACGCGGACCTTTTGCCAGATGTCCGGACGCAGTCGTTTGGCCTGTCTACACGCAGCACAGTCACGCCACCGACACTCGTGTTCACGAGAAACCCAAGTATCAATGGATGACCTAACCACAGATTCAGGCAGACCCAACGCAGGTTCAGGTCCTGATGAAGCTTCTTCTGAACCCAGCCTGGCAAGCCAATCCGTGATCTCATTTCCCCGGATACCAGTGTGACCTAGGACCCAAACAAGTTTTACCGTGTTCAGTCTACCGACCAGTTCAGAGAAAGCTTGAGTTCGAGCAGGGTTTACCACGATATCTCGAAAAAAAAAATATCGAAAGCAAAAATCTCGAATGTAAAAATCTCGAAAAAAAAATCTGGAATTAATACTATTAAAAATGGTATTAAAAAGTGAGATGCTGCCCTCCTGCAACCCCCCTGCTTGGGTTTACTGTTTGACTATAGGATGGGTGCAAAAACAAAACTCGAATTTACTTTTTATTTTCGAGATATACTGCCCTATCGAGGTATCCGTCGGAACGGAAAATTCTCCGATTTCATACGAATACGAATCGGAGGATTTTTGTTTCGAGGTATTTTTCCGAACAGCTTTTCGGAACTTCTTTTCGACAAATATGCAAGGCACACTGGCATTTCAGTGCGATCAAGTGCGTTTTTACCGATATTTTTGACAGCTTCGTACGAATTTTCTTCCGATATGCTCCGACAGGAATTGGTTGCGGAATTTGTTTACTATACGGTTTGCAGTGAAGTATTGATAAATCGAATGTAATTTCAGTCTCCGACGGAGTATGCGTAGAGGAAAAAATTCCGTTCCGATCGGATACCTCGATAGGGCTGATAGTCTTTCGAGGTTTTTGTTTCGAGATTTTTTGAGATTTTTAGCCTTCGAGATTTTTGTCATTCGAGATTACATACGTCATGATCCCGTTCGAGCACTAACTTGGACGAGGTAAGAGGGTTAAGCAGCGCTTTTAGTGCAGCCTGGCTATCACTGCAAACGTATATCCTTCTAGCCATTTGTTTGTCACAATATAGCGCATAGCCATTTCATACGAATACGAATCGGAGGATTTTTGTTTCGAGGTATTTTTCCGAACAGCTTTTCGGAACTTCTTTTCGACAAATATGCAAGGCACACTGGCATTTCAGTGCGATCAAGTGCGTTTTTACCGATATTTTTGACAGCTTCGTACGAATTTTCTTCCGATATGCTCCGACAGGAATTGGTTGCGGAATTTGTTTACTATACGGTTTGCAGTGAAGTATTGATAAATCGAATGTAATTTCAGTCTCCGACGGAGTATGCGTAGAGGAAAAAATTCCGTTCCGATCGGATACCTCGATAGGGCTGATAGTCTTTCGAGGTTTTTGTTTCGAGATTTTTTGAGATTTTTAGCCTTCGAGATTTTTGTCATTCGAGATTACATACGTCATGATCCCGTTCGAGCACTAACTTGGACGAGGTAAGAGGGTTAAGCAGCGCTTTTTGTGCAGCCTGGCTATCACTGCAAACGTATATCCTTCTAGCCATTTGTTTGTCACAATATAGCGCATAGCCATAGGGATAGCGAAAATCTCCGCCTGGAAGACAGTCGCGTGGTTACCTAAGGGGTAGTGTAGTCTAATGTTCTCGCTTTCCACGAAGACTCCAGAACCAGACCCCTGTCCGGAGGCATTCTTTCCCTGGCTCAGAGTCTGGCCGAAGCCATTCCGTTGCCTGAGGAAAGTTGACGTGTTAGTTTTGTCGCAATAGGATTTCTGGTGTCATTGCATCAGACGGCATATCCATAAGCGAAACTTTTATAAAATTGCCAGCAAAGTGGCAACCCTTTCGAATCTAACCTTAACACCGCATCAACAGCAAAAAAAAAACAGCTCCATGCTCGCATGTATATATAATCCGGGCAAAAACAAGGTCATAATTCAATTTTCCCTATCTGTCGTCTATCATCCATGATGTTGTAGAGAGAATGTCCAAAGTTAAATTAACTTCGGCAACAAAATAATTAAATATCCCGCCAGATGTTGACTCGTTTATGCCTTTGGCAGGAAAATACACGAAGCGGGAGGCACTACCTCGCCGTATCGGAAAACTCAGGCTATACGATAGAGGCAGACAGCTCAAGCGGATGTCGGACGGACAGCCTAAGTTTTCATATTTTAACAAAATTGTATTTGGTGTTTGTGAGCGCGGGGGCTAAAAAGTGCCAGACCATGAAGACAACTTTACATTGGGGATTGGAGTGTATAGCCATTTAACTCTGCATCACAGATATCGAATTCCAGAAATTCCCTTCTTATCCTCACTCGCCGCCGCTGGAAAAGTGTCTCTGCTCGACTGTGCGAATAACTTTATTTGGAAAAGTGCACATACAAAATGTAAATTTGCATATTTCTAATGGTGTCGGGGTGTATGTGTCCGGTCCTTCGAGCCGGATAGTGTGAGTGCCTCTTTCTGTGAATAACCCTATGAATCGATTTTCTGCTTGAGGTTAACGTTTAAACATACCCCTTACCACGGTGAGCCTTAAAAAAACCGCATGGGAGTGCATACAGTGCACTATGCATATAATCGGCTTCCGCACAGGGTTTATGTACACTATACCGTTAAATGGTGCTTTCAAGATTTATAAGTTTTAATTTTAAGCTGTGGCAGTGACAATTCACCCCTGGATAGCCTCAAACGGGCCTACACTATTATACCGACAGATGGAAGAGAGTATATACATATAAACGAATTTCGGTGGTCGGGCGCACTCTCATGGTTTCTTGTCTATAAAAGGACCTCTGCTGTCGTCTCGTCACATACCACAAGTAATACAAGTTGGCAGTAATAGCCTTGGCTATACGACCAAGGAGAGGGTGGTAAGGATTTAGTATTACCCGTTCGCCCATTATACGTCCTCAGACTTTTATACTCTCCATGTTGCTTCGTCAACTATTACACTACTTGGGCCGAAACGAGGAATCCGGTCTCTTGCAGGCTGGAAGTAATAAACCTCTTAAATAGCTGTTGGCTTCAATTTTGCATACACACTGTGAAACTCTCTTATACAGTCGGTGGTGTTCTGTTCCGGAATCCTACAGCAACTGTGCCTACTCATCATGTCACAACTGATTGGCAATGAGCCAGCATTACTGCCTAGAACGACAATTTCATTTTATTTCGTCCCATTTCGAAGGACGACGGTTGGCTGGGTTGTGTTCGGATGGTCCTCCTCGTATAGATAGTTTGTTGGATATGGTGGCTTCAATTCGAAATCCCCAATTCCATGTCGCTTTCGATTGTACATTTGCTGTTGTGTGCCACTGGTTAAGTTGGTTACCGCACCACCAAGGGAAGCAGAAGCACCATGCGTCGGCAGTAAGCAGTTTATGGAGAACATTCTTGAAATTCGTTTTCGGTTTTTTGGTTGTTATTTTTTTTTTTTTTTTTAGTTTCTTTCATTTTGCAGGATATTCCCTCCTGAAATGAGAGTGCAACATTTTTATTGTGGAATTTTCGAGCTGGAAGAGACGTTGGCGTAGTAAATTGTATCCTGCCGGTTTCCTCTTCCTTTGCTCGAAGTGCAGTTTTTCGAGAGATTTGGGTGGTCTTAACCGCACTTGGATGGCTTGCTATTGCTATACAGACTTTAGTTTACTTTTATGGTCGAGAGAGTTTATCTCGCGTACGAGAATTGTAAACTGAATATACAATCACATCTGGATATGCTTGAGGGAAGTATAGCTCACCGAATTCATTGCCGTTACAATGCTTGGATTACCCAGACTTACAAACCGAATCGACAAAGGATATAGTATATGGAGAAAAACGCAATCAGTATTAATAGCCTGCTGTGAATGGTTTCGCTGGAATAAGAACTCAGTGCCTGTAAAATGAGTTACAGCGCTGAGAGTAGTATCATGAAAGTCGTAATGACTTGGTCACATTATAATTTTGGCGGAAGCTGAGTCAACCACAATTTATAGATTTTCTTTATTCCCACAAGCTGTATAGAAGTATACATTTAAGAGTGCGAGTTATAGTGGCATATTGTTGAAGAAATTCAGTACGGCTTGGCACTGCCAGTGGGAATATTGTAGAAAAATTATTTTTTTTAGTAAAAATGGGAAAAGTGGTGAAAATTTGCAAACAATAATCTGCTGTGCAAAATAGGTAAGGGACACTTTCTAATAATTCATTGCATATTGAAAAATATATCGCAGGTCGCAGGCAATTCAAATTTTCAACTTTTGACTTATCTTTATTATAATATATAATTCTTCTGTCCGTATTTGTTACCGTACTCCTCTTAAACGGGTGGACCGATTTTAATGAAACTTTGTGTGTGTGTTTGAATGGGTATTGGGATGGTTTATATTTACAATTGGATTCCACAAAATTTCAAATCATAAACACTCAAAAATAAAAAAAAATAAGCTCATGAATAAAATTTCAAATAATATACACCCAACAAAAAAAAATCGTAAATAAAATGTCAAATAAAAAATGTACGAGCAGGCAAAACAACGTTTGCCGGGACCGCTAGTTTTATAAATTGTTTCTTATGTCGATTTCAATAGCAACCTACCTACTAATAATTATGAGCCTGTCTCTGTCTGATTTTGCTTAAAAAAAGCCAAAATATTCGAATTCCGCTAAATTTGTTTGCTCATCGGGTAGGAGGATGTAGAGGTATATTTTGTAAATGAAGCAACTTTCCGGTAAAAATCCACAAAACAATTTATGAGACTTTTTTGAAAGAATTTAGTAGGTACACCGATTTATGTTTAACTATTTGCTCTTCTTTCCAATAGGATGAAGCTTCAAAACACTGATTTTTTGTATAGGCAGTCTTCAATCTCGTATTGAAAAAGATAGTGCGCATCAGGGCAGGTGTGAACACGGAAAGCATTATTATCAACAGGTCCGTTCAGCTGCTGGGATAGGGGGAATACGGACGATATTGACATCATCGGTGGTTCCCAGCGTGCTGTGATAGAAGCGTTCACGGCGATTGAAGAACAGGCGAACTTCGTGTTAGCTTTGAAGTAAATGAGGACAAGACTAAGTACATGATATCAGCAAACAAACAAGCATTTTTCCACCGCCTAGGACAAAACGTCACTATTGATAGCAACAATTTCTAGGTAGTTAAAAGGAATTCACTACCTCGTAGTAAACATGAACTCCACGATCCGGCGAAGAATTGCCCTAGGAAACCGCTGCTACTTCAGATTGGCAAAACAATTGGGTTCAAAACTCTTAACTCGAAGGACGAAATGTATATGCTCTAAACCCTTATCCTGCCAGTTGTGCTTTATGGCGCCGTGTGCTGGACGATAAGTAAGAAGGGAGAGCTGATACTGGGCTCCTTCGAAAGAACAATACTTCGGCGGAGAGGAGGGCGAATGGTGGAGAAGATACAACCGCGAACTCTATGAGCTGTACCAAGACTACCAAGATGTGGATGTAAGTAGTCCAAAAAGCCAAAACACAGCGACTATACATTGGCTCCGCCACATCGAGCGAATTGACAATAATGTTTCAGAAAAGAGGATCTTCGAATCCCACCACCCAGATTCAAGAAGACAAATCAGATTGAACCTCCGTTTCAAAGACCATCAAGCCATCGCGGATGCCAGAGCGCATGGTCTTCTTTCGGATGACCGTCTTAACCTTTTAGGTCTTAAAATCAAATTAACCTACTCTACCCACGTCTTTTTTATCGATATCTTGGAAGATGATGACTTGCAGCAGCGTCTTATGTCGCATACCTTGCCAAACAATCGAGTTAATGTAGGGGCGTAGCGAGGGTTCGAGCCGTGGGTGGGGGACTTTCATTGAAATGCCGACTTATTTTAAAAACTTACAGACTGTATTGAAATGATGAAGATCGGCCGAGCGGTTATCGAGTTATAACGTCATCAAGTTTCACCACATAGAACATGCTTTTTGAGGGATACCTACGTAATACACAAGTGCAAAATCCTCAAACTCAAATTGATTATCCCCAAACACAAAATCCCCAAATACAAAATCCACCAAATCAAAAATCCCCAACATGTTATTTCAAAATATTTAAAGAAATTTTCGTCTACCTAACCTTGCGCCTACTCCAAATCCAACAGTGACCCCAAGCAGGGGAGTTGCAGGTACCAAATTTACTGTTAATGCATTGTGAATACACTCAAATCTATTTTGGATTTGGGGATTTTGGGTTTTGGGATGTTGACTTGGGGATTTCAGTTTGGGGATTTTCGTACCCAACCCGCTTTTTGTATGGGAGGTGCCACCACCCTTTGTCAAATTTTGCCCAATTTTCACAGGAACACTCCTGGGCCAATACCGTCCTTTTTAAAGTCGAATCGAAACTGGGTAAATTTTAAGGTGTTCAGTCGGAAAATTCACCATACCTACATAATGAAAATCCAAACTCACTTTTTTTTTAGTTGCTCAATGTAATAAATGTATAGCTTCCTTGATTTGCCGGTTCTTGAAAAGGCTGTCAAAAGCGTTTCTTTAGTCGAAGTTGAAGCTATGTCAAAATGGTAATGTCAGTGAAAAAATAAATGGGATTAAATTAGAAAACCCAAAAGAGCTATTAGGCAATAACCCTAAAAAAAAATTAAAACCAAACGACACGGACTAACAGCTTTTTGAAACTCCATAATACCCTACCTTAATCTCACTTTTAGATCCGCTTTAAATTGTTGTCCTCAAAAGAACCCCGCTCTTATCCTTCGCCGCTTCGGCCAAAAAACCACTTCATATAAATGCACACATCAAGTCCTTTTTCTATGCCAAAGCGAAAACCCTTTCCGACATTTTTGTACCACATAAATGGGCATTTCTTCCATCCGGACCGCACCATCAGTAAGTGCTAGTAACTTCCTCATACTCAACTCACATTCGCATTACAAAATGATTACATATGCAAAAGGAGACAGTATAGATTCATGCAAAAAAAAGGGAACAAGACGAACTGGAAAAACCAACTCAGAATGACATATGCACAACCGACAACCAACTCGCATATCACGTGAGTACGACACTGGAAAATATTTACTTTTTCTTTTGCTTGCACACAAAAATTCAAGAAAAAAAAAAATCGGTATCCACATTTCACTTCACGGGATATACATACATATGGACCGTATGCTTGTAAAACACAATCTGCAGCTCTACCCAGTGCAACGAAGATGAGAGGTCCTTTTGAGCCAGTAGAATTGGAATATCCATTTTTGTATGCTCTCCGCATTCTTTACTGTTTGTTAATATGTTTCGAGTTTCTGTACAATTTTTTGTTAGTCTTATTCCCCCGCCTCCACACTCCATAAATATTCTTTGTGCAGCAAATGGATCCTTTCTACTATTCACATCCTCAACACATGTAGCGTATACGGGAGAGAGTACAACACGAGCTCTTTAGAGGTCTATTTGTTCAGTGTGGGCGTTTCGATGGTGTGTATGTTGCATATAGTCAAAATTAATTTGCAAGACTTTTTTTTTATGCTACCTCCTTCCATTCGTCCTCAACTCTTGTTTGTATGTTTGCTTTAATTGAGACCGTGGTAAGTGATTTTCCGTTGTAGAGTGCGACTCAATTTTTCATGCATGCAAATATTTTTCGGTTTCCAAAAGACATGGAGTCCTTAGCACAAACACAGAACAGCGCAGCACTTAAATTGGCTTTTCTCGGTTTCGGTGCAGAAAGGTGTGAATGCTTATGCTTTTGAGACCATCATATGCACTTGAAGGATAATTAAGGAAAACAAATCCCAAACAAAAGTACTGACATCAGAAAAACACAAAATCCGAGACAAATGGTGTTGTCATAGCAAGCTCTTTTGTGTCTGTGTTGTCTTGTTTGGATCCTTTTAAGTTTTTGTCGAAATCACCTGCCAGTGCGAGAAAAGGAATAATAATCCAACTCCCAACCCGCACACACCAGGAGATTCGCCCGATTTGTATCGCTTGGCATAGGTATATGTATGCATGAGCATGGTATGCTGTTTGATCCCTTCATCATTCGGCTGCATTATTGTCGCCCTTCAATAGAGTGTTCTCGTAGATGATATACGAGCAAAGTGAATCCTTTCCTACTTTCGTATACCACGATGCCGTTTCCTTTCTTCATCATCATCATCATCGTCATCCTGATGAAAAATCCTTTCGGATGCATATGAATTGATGTTAACATAATGTTTGCCCGGTGAGTACTCGTACGAGTATATCGTCGTCGTCGGCCGGTCTGCTATGAAGGAGGCAACCAACTGCATGTTGAAGCAAGGATGCATGATGACGCAAAGATTATTACAAAGCTGTTATTCAGCATAAATTTGCAATCTTCTTTGTACTATTTTTGGGATCGCCTTTAACGTGTATGAATAGTAGGTCTAGGTATATCCTTCCAAAGTGATGATACTGCTGCACCTTCTTGCAGCGTGTCATTCTATTGATAAAAAAAAACTGCTGAAGTGCTACCTTTGATGAAGCAAAGCTTTGTCAGCGAAAAGAAAAACTTTTATTTTATTTTTTTTCTAAATAAGGATGATCGGAGAAGGATTTTTGTACACTAAGGTGTTGCATGTTGCAAAATTTGTCTATTCTGCTTTAGAATTGTGGGTAAAGAATGAAGTTTTGTCTATGATTGCAAAAAAATATGAAGCGTTGGAGTAATAAGCTATAGGGGTTCCATCGCCCCGTTCTTGCAAGGAGAGGTTTCGTAATTTTGGGAGCTCAAGACCATAGAGGAAAAAAATAACAAAGCATAGACGCATTCATATTTTCATTTACTTAACAATCAGCTATTTGTTAAACCCTTCTAGGCGGAAAAAATAACAAGTACATACAAGCTAGGAAAACAAACTTACAAGTTACAATACTAGAATTAAAAACTAAGACTTATAACTAGGAATTAAAGCTAGGGTTTAGGGTGAAGGAGGCTGAGTTTAATGGAGGGAGGGCTGCGGCTGCGGTTGAAATCAGAAATGGAAATGTTTGAGTTCACCTTCCGTAGCATGCGGGATATTGCTTCGTTGGAGCCTTAGGACGTGCGGTGGGTTGGTAGATAGAAGAGGCGGTGGTATCTTAAATTACGAGGGTTTGTATTAAAGAAGATAGAGTTGTAAAGAGACGGGCAATCGATAGAACCTGATAGGAGCCGATGAATGAAGATAATGTCTGCAGCATCCCCGCGATCCTCAAGGCTATTCAAGTTAATGAGTTTGAGGCGGTCTTGATAGGGAGGCCGAATTAGGGTATCGTTCGAAGGAAGACCGCGAAGGGCAAATCGAAGAAAACGTCTTTGAATGTATTCGATTCTGCTTATATGAACTTGCTGAAAGGGTGACTATGACCATGACCACGTTTGAATGGCATATTCGAGGAGGGGTGGACAAAAGTGATGTAGAGATCTGGTCACGTAGGGGTCAGAGAATTCCTTTGACCACCGTTTAATGAATCCAAGGGATGAATTAGCTTTACTAATTATCTCATCAATATTCATCAATATGCGAACGGAAATTAAGATCGCGGTCGAACAATATGTCAATGTCACGAAGAGACTGTACGTTTTGTATAGGTTAATCATTAAGAAGGTATAGCCGGGGAGGGGACGTGATAAGGTGATAGATTGGCATTTATGAATATTGAGTTCTAGGCAGTTTTTGAGACACCAAATAGAACAACTATATCTTCTTGCAGCAAGCAGGGGAAAGGTAATGAAGGTAAGTGTTTGAAAAATTTGGTATCGTCGGCATTGAGAGAGATAGAGGAGTGTTGATGGAAGAACAAAGAAGAAGAAAACCAGCATAACGGAGAAGCAAAATCAGTTATGAAGTTTAAATTCACCAAAGTAGTAGAACAACGCAGAGATGATAATTTATATCTATATTTCACGCCACGGTTATCGAGTTATATCTAACGTCATCGAATTTCACCCAAACATAGAATTTTTTTTTTGTATAGGGGGACCTACGCCCCTTAGTTTAGTGAAATGGGAAAAAATAAGAGCGGCACACCGGAACTAAGAAAATTGATCATCCGAAAATATTGTGCGGCAGGAGCATCTATGGATTCCATCGCCAGGACTTGGAGTGCTCCAAAAAGATGGTATATGGCGCAATAAAAGTTCTCAATGATACAGGTATAGTATAGAAAAACCCAGAAGAAAAAAAACGGCAAGAAAACCCACCGCTAAAGAAGACAGACTCATTTTCCGTTTGAGTATAGGTCAGGTCCTTTTCTTACCAGTAAAGAAATTCTGTCAAATGTATCGGGACATCTAAGTCCAGAAATAATATCCAGAACCGTCAGGAACCTACTATTAGAAGCAGGTCTGCGGGGGTGCATCGCACGTAAAAAGCCACACGTTTAAAAAAAAAATTTAAATGTCGGTTGGAATTTTCGAAGGAATATGCACTTAAACCCCCGCCCTCTTTCTGGAAAAAAGTGCTTTGGAGTGATGAATCAAAATTTAATATGTTTGGATCCAACGGAAAAAATGTGTAAGGTGGCCAAAAAATCAGAAACTGAACCCCAAGTACACCATAAAAATGTTCAAGCATGGTGGTGGAAATGTGATGGTTTGGGGAGCCTTTTCCTGGAGCGGTGTTGGTCCTATTGTGCGTGTTGCTGGACGAATGGACCAGCATGTGTATAAGGATATACTAGCAAATGTTATGGAGCCATATACTTTTGACCCTCACTTCACGGCTTGTGAAGAGTTGGTTTCCGGAAGAAAAATTATATGTTTTGAGATAGCCAGCGCAAAGTCCCGACCTCAGTCCAATTGAGAATTTGTGGGCTGATTTGGAAATAAGTTCGGGAACGAAAACATCGATAAACGCCAGCAAATTGTTCAGAAACATTGAACAAGCTTGGAGAAATATCCCCTTTAAGAGATGTCAAAAGTTGGTAGCCATTTTACCAAACCGGTGTGCTGCTGTCATTGCAAATAGTGGATATCCCACAAAATATTAATCAAATTTTATAATTATTAAGAGTTGGACTCAAAAACTTAATTTTTTATATGTATTTTAGAATTTAAATTATAATTACATTTTTTGTTTCTAATTATAATTCCACACAGAAACATACCTTCTGCTCTTTTTTTTTTTGAATTTGTTTCTATTTCTTCTTTATTTCTTTATTTAATTCCCATTTTTATTACTATTAATACGCTATTATTTATGTTTACTAAGGACGTATCGACATTTTTGATAAATAAACCAGCGGTAATTAAATCCTCAGAAAAAATTATTTGTTTCTAAATAGTGTTCCACCACGGTATATAACGAAATTTCGTTTTTCAAACTATTTGCCGCGAACGAAAACACCCTTGCCGCGAATGGTCAAAGTTCGCAATCGACATTAATAAGCCGAGTTCCACAAACTAGCGAATAACATATTCCTTCGAATTTAACCTCAAATGAGAAATGCCGCCCGGTCTTTTTAAAATCGAATCGGAACTAGCTAAATTTTTACGAGTTCATGTGGAACCTTTGAAAATGGGTTGGTGATGATATCTCCTTTTCCAAAATCCCCTTTCCAAAATCCCCTGTTCCATAATCCCCTGTGCTAGAATCCCTTACTCCAAAAAAGACCCTGGGAGAAAAACCGCACGGTACAAAATCTCCCATTTTTAGATTTGGTGTTATTAATTCTGTCGCGCGACAGAGTGAGATACGTATGGGAGGCATGCTACCACCCTGCAACCCCCCCGCTTGGGTTTACTGTCAGATTTCCAGTATGTGCGAAATGGGGTAGATATATGCAAAGTTTATATTATGTTCTTTGCTTAATTTTACTGCCAAAACTACGCGTTTAAAAAACGTATAGCTTCTAAACTGTGGAACAGGGGATTTTAACGAGGGATTCAATAAGTATGTATGTAAATGGGAGATTTTGGCATAGGGGATTTTGTCCCGGAAGATTTTGGAAAAAGAGATAAAAAAAAGATTATGTCCAAAAAGGGATTTTGGAAAAGGAGATAACGTAGGGATCCCTTTGAAAATGCCGCCTTTTAGGTATATATTCTTACTTACTTACTTAAAACCTATACCTAAACCTATACCTAATTAAAATCCAAACCTAAGATCTAATTTTTGATTTGGCGACTCTTGAACAGCGTAATGAAAATCCAAACTCAGTTCTTCTATTTTAACATTTTGTTTAGACCTAATTTTTGAAAATTGCTCGTTGATTTTGATAGCTTACACTGAAGAGATGAAGAGAAACAAATGTATAAATCAAATTAAAGTAACTTGACTCGCCCAATTTGTATTGTTCCATCCTAACAATCTTCCCAACAGATATCTATAATTATTGTTGCTGTGATAACTGATTTCCCTTATAATTTCATTGGAAATCAAAGTAATTCATTTAATAATGCACCACTCACGTTATGCCCTTGCTGAAATCTTCATTCTCAGGTCTTGTTACATGATTTAGATGTATCGCCTGCCAGACTCTCATGTAATTATACACACATGATGATGCACATAGACACACCCTAATGCACAATCGATTAATTATTCCTCCGTGATTCGGATTTATTTAGCTTCATCCTGATTCTCTCCACACCCGCACCTAAATTTGGGGCACAACATGAATAATAATGGGATGTTTGCTCGAAAGTGGTTATGTAAAACTACATCAATTCGGCAGAGTTTTGTACACAGGTCTTGGCCGTCATCATCGCTGGCATCCACACCACATGCAGCAGCCATTTAAAAGCAAATACACACAGGGATTTGTGTAAGGATACCGATTAATCTACTTACAGATCGCCTCCCTTCCAAAATAAATAGGGGAAAAAAAACGAAGCATTATTATGAGGAAGGAAAGTTAATCCTGGGCAGAAGGCAGGCACGGATCGGTATTGTGTTGGATTGAAAACTTACAAAATATCCTGCTCGGGATATTCCAATGTTCGTTCATCGGAGCTGTAATTACATAAATCTACTTGATTTCCTTGTATAGAGAAGGCGATGCTTTAGCAGTGTGAGCATAATGGAGTAAAAGCACATCGAAAACAGGATCCCAGAAGGAAGTAACTTTTCTAATACAATTTGTTGTTGGTTTTCTCAGTTTTTGTTTTCTTCCCGCATTCGGCGCGGCCTCGGCCTTGGTAAAATCGTTAAGCAAATACTCCTAAATTGATAGAGAACAGGACCGGATTACGGAGGATTCCATCCGCAGATTCAGAGGTTGAAGGGCAAAACTAAAATGTGGTATGGATATGAATTGTTATTAGTCGTCGTTATCGTCATTCTTGGTTCGAGCAACACAATCAAGGACACGCGTAAGGAAACACTCACAGAACACTGAATGGTAGTTAAAAAGTGAGAAATGCGCGGCGGAGGTTTGGCAACTCCTCCCACGGGGAAACCATGGATTTTCAAATTTATATGTTTTTTTGTATTATCTTTTTTAAAATGAATACCATACTCTGATATCTTTCCTTATTTCTTGGAAGGGAGGGAGGACTTTTAATTTTCAATACCCGCCTGAATTCGTCCATAAAATTGAGCACCAGAAAGTGGATTTTTGGAAAACATATTCAAGCTGATTTTTTATTTGACTTTGCTCTGTAGGAGGTTTTCATTTTTTTTTCCTAATTCAATATAGGCTCAAGTATGGTAGAGGACTTCTATAACAAGTTCATAAATTGAGTTTTGTGGGCGCTTTTGAATATGGCCATAAAACAATAAATGTTTCGCAAATGGACTTTGTTGGGAAGGTTGATAGGTCATTTGAATTTAAAGAATGATTTATTCTGCTGGGGCAGATGTTATTGCGATTTCTTTTAACCCTCATTTATAAGGGATGAAGTAAGTGAATCGAAATTGATTCAGATTTATCCAGTATGCAAATCCTTCAAGTGTAAGAAATCCGAATATCTTTGTAATCACTAATTAGTCAGATAGGTATTGGTTTGAGTTAAAAATGTATCGCATTTATCCTCAGACTTTTTTCCAGTTTCTGTTCTTTTTTATGGATAATACTTTCGGAGCAAGGACGTTAACAAAGGCGGATGAAGATCTTCTTGGTCGTTTCGAACGCAAAATTCTTCGTCTGGTTTTCAGTCCCGTTTGCGTTGAAGGGCTTTGGAGGAGGAAATTTGACAGAAATTCGACTTGGACAGAAGACGTATCACTCGACTAAGAGGGCAGATAGAGCAAATGGACACCAACGCTCCGGCCCGAGAAGTCTTCGATTCCAACCCGGAGGGACAGCGCAGTAGAGGATGACCGCACCTTAGGTGGCGCGCATAAGTTGAAGGGGACCTCAACCAAACTTGGTGTGTGCAACTGGAGGCGGTTAGCCAAAGGGAGGCGTGTTGGTTGAGGCCCAGGTTCACACCGGAATGTGTGGAATTCGAAATTTCGTTATTTAAACTATTTATAAACTTATTTTCTTAATACATTTTGATGGGATAATTTATTATCCTCCTCTTGGCCCAAACACACGTTTGCCGCGAATTGTTAAAGTTCGCATTCCACATCAATAAGCCGCGAACTAGCAAATAACACATTCCTTCGAATTTAACCTCTAAAAAATAAGAAACAACCGAAACAAACTTTCGCAACGCAGCTCTCATTTTCAGTAAGCTTTTGGGAAAGTTGTCTCTACGAATCGATTTTATTAGAATTTTAACGATTTTTATTAAACTTAGCTCAAATATTCTTTTTTAAAAAAGGTCGTGTGCGATCGAGAGTGGTATAATTTTTTTATTCCTCCCATTTCAAAAAGAAAAAAAAAGATTTCCAATCCGAACATCATACCATACACAGATTTGAAAACTAATTTCGTCTCTGGAGTCACATGCTTCATTATGTTCCTACATACCCTCCATAATTGCTTGATTGCGCTCCCTCAACAATAAGCCCATTATAATCATCGCAAAACACTCTCCCCAAGCCACGTTCTCGCAAGACCAACACACTCAAACCCTAAACTTTTCTTCTCTTAACTTTCGTCACTAAATGGCGGTGACATTTCCAAATTGCAAAATTAACGAGAGTGCCTCTTATTGTTTCATTGTGTCAACCTCAAACAATCTTGTGTCACCTTACAATGACAAAATCCCAGCCATCCCCATTGAATCATCCGTGATGACAATTCTGCATGTATTTACATATGACGAATACACTCGTAGCCGTATGAGCTATGGTCTCCTATATACGCCTTCTTCATATACCCAAAACTAAAGCAAAAGTACAGCGAATGACAGATAAAAAGTCACAAAGTTGTTGGGTATGTCAAACTCCATGGAATTGCATTGTTATTACTTTTTTAAGCTCATTCACTATATACGGCTATAAACTATAGAGCCTCCGATGTGCACATCAGAACTGTGTGCGCCGCCAACAGGATAACGTTGGTAACAATATTCTGAAGGCTTGCTCATACGTATGCCAACGGCAAAATAACTTCATTTCACCAGCAGAGTAATAATTTTAATGAAGCATTTTGCGGCGAATAAAACTTTTCCCAGCGACACTTCCGCTCAATTGGCAGAGCGGCGGCGGGCGGTTCGAGTGTAGGAAAGTACTCGAACTCGAAGCAGGAAGCCACTGCTGGTTCTGCACACGACACATCAATTGAAGGATACACCCCAAGAGTTGAACACACACACATCCTACTACTATATGGCAATGATGGGAGGAACTTAGTGCCCAGAAACTAATTACAATTTGAGTTTATTGTAGCGCAGAGGGTATAGTACAGGAATTGGTATTGTCGCGTACAAATGTCGTTCCGAATTGGCGGTACTATAGTTTATGCACGAGCGGTACGGGGATGGGGGGAATCATCGGGTGAAGAGTTATGTTTTGAGAGAGCGCCGCGCCGAGTCCTGGAAGTTGTATTGTATGGTGTTGTGTTGAGAAATGTTCACCAATCGAGTTCCAAGTAATTTGTCAAAGTTTTGTATATCCAGATCTAGAGAATCGCGGAATTAGCTGTAGTGGCAGTTGCCAGAATGCGGTTTTGAATTGGGTTGGTTTACAAGCGAGCTTCAATTAGGAACAGGGTATAAATCAACGTGCAGATGGATAAAAGCAGGCGCACCGAGGGGTACAGGAAGGTAAATTTATTCACTAATTAGAAGTCGCGCACATCTGATGACGACGGTGCATGAGGATGTATTTGACAGCATTCCTTAGTGTCTGTGGTTTTTATTAGAGTTGATTAGGTAGGTAGCTCATCACGTAGCAACGACTTTTGATACTTTGTCGACTATTGCTCTATAGAAAGGGATTTTTATGTTTATTTTCTGTGGCTTTATGTGGAAACTGGGTTCTCGCGGGACTATATTTACCAACTATACGTCATTTTACGATCCATCTGAGCTGAGTCTTATGTAAGTAATCAGATGCTGAATAGATTTTCATGACGGTTTAATCTTTCGGAATAAGGTTAAACATTACACAATTGAACGAAATCGAACATAGTTTGTCTATCCTTTTGTGGAAAGATGAGAAAAGAGTAGTATCTTTAGGTACCTACCGCTAGTAATAATTTTTAATTTATGTACAGGTTACATTCTACAAACCAACAATAGCGAACATTTTCATGTAAAATTGTCCATTGTAAACTACAAAATGATTAGGGTGAAGTTTAAAGTTTATTGTTTGTAGGGCCCTGGCCGCCCTGCAAAAATACCCTCCCATATGAGTTCTCGCTAAGACAGAAATATATTGACTTACCGCGGTACTAATAATCATTTTTAGTATCAGGCTAACTTTTACGAAGACACAATGCCGAACATTTCTATATAAAGTCATCCATTGTGACCGTCAAAATATTTAAGTTGAAGACTAAAATTGATTATTGGTAAGGCCCTTAATCCGAAAATTAGAGTTTTTGTGGAAAACTTTTCTAGGGAGGGATGACGGTCTTCCTTCCTTCATGGTCAGTTTCGTATAGCTGACTTTGCTAAAAAAAAAACCTTCTCAATGGTAAAACTTGTAATTTGATTATGCAGCACAAAGGATCTTTCTTCTGATCAGGCTAATACCTGAACAATTTTCACCATGACCTTCAATTTATTTTCGGTCACAATAGATAACTTATATTTATATATCGTTCGTTGACGAAAGTATTGTAATCTAGGAAAATCTTGTTTGAAGTACAAAAATCTTATTTTGAGATCGTTTTTTCAAGACCAAAAATTCTTCTTTTAAGATTTTTAGTAAGCTTAAAAATCGTACTTCAATCCTGTTTCGCGATTATTTTAAAAATGAAGTTCTTACATTATACGATGCCTGAAACAAATTTATTTTGGGTATTTAAGATCTAAACCTAAGATCTTAGATACATACCTACGATCTTTTAATATATCATCACATCATACATTCAAATCGATCAGTAGATAGGTAATAATATTAAATTTTTAATGTTGCCTTATGACTTATGAGAATTTACTCATTACCTAAGTGAGTGTGAGTTTTAGGAAAGAATGGTTTTCCCTTTTTTGTGTTTCACTCAAGATTTTGCGTGCTCATTTGTGTTCCAATGTCATCTTTTAAGATTGTTTCGGCTTATTTCAAGAACAATTGGTGTCATATTATGATTAATCACGTAAGAATGAAAAAATCTAAAATCGAGCTTGAGCATACTAAATTTTAGCTTGCGATTTTTCTCTGAGTGTACAGAACCTAAATATGGTTTCCATTTTATTTGTGTCCAAAATTGTCGAAGAAGTATCTTCCAAATAGTTTCCTCCTTCACCGAACAATAGCTTGACATTCACAGAGGAGATGAATAATATCCTCTGCGACATGTAAGTCCTCGCAGTACTTGCATCCTTGCATGTGTCCGTATTTTTTAAACCTAGTTTAGCGTGCTTCCTTAAAAGACAGTGCCCAGAGAGTATCCCTATTAGCATTCGTAGCTTTGTCTGCATAGTTTTAATAGTTCTACACATTTTTTCGATCTAACTTCTATATAAGATTAAGATCATCTTAGGTCTGCCGTTGCCGTAGTTGCGAGAAAAAAAAAATACGGCTACTTTAACTGGTGCTCTCCAAAAAGTTAGTACAAATTTGCACTGCTGAAATAGGTACCTACATTTCACTCTCTGCCTAAACTTATTTGAAAATTAAGTAAAATATTTCAAGTACTCATTGAACATTCTTTCATTTTTAAATAATTAAATACAATTTTTGCATACTATTAGACAGCTTTTGAAAATTACGTAGGTATTTTGATTTTATTGTACATAATATTTATTTCTAATTCGGCGTCATCGGTGGAACCCCTTAATTACTACTACAGAATTATGTATCTATTTAAAAATCAAGCCTGAAAGAAATACCATGACTGATGACAATCGATTTTTTCCTAAAATTCGTAATTTGTGTCATTGGAAAATTGGTTATGCTCATGGCTTGAAGACATATCGTAGACTATGGCGATTAAAACGATTTTAAATTGATGGAATGATGGGTGAGTACCAATTTTTCATTTATTTTTTTTTACTTTTCTATTTTAGGTATCATTGAAACTGGCGCGACTTACCTACTTTGGACAATCTATCGGCTTGTCTACTCTCTACTCAGTACCCTAAAAATTTAAATGGGCTTTATATATGTCATTATAAGCTTGTATAAAGCTTGAACTAGGTGGATAATTATGGCATACTGAAGGCGTTGTTTTATGGATACCGTGGTTATCATTTTTGTTTCTTTTGAATCTTAGACATAACATGGAGACATAAAAATGGTTTTGCCAACGACAAGCCCCGTAGTGGCCATAATGCTCTTTTTGGGTCAATTTTATTACATCGCCCCATCAGTAAATACGAGTTCCTAATTTAGTTGTTCCAACAATTTAGAAATCAATTTCGATTCCTAAATCTTTATAATATTGGAAGCTTCAATTTGCATTAGCAGCCCAAAGTAACTAAAACGTGTCCATTAATTTCTTGTGGTTTTATGCAAGAAAGCATACCTAACCTATACTAAAGTCCTTTGATATTATACCAACGTAGTTGCACCTTCCGTCAAGAAAATTCGTTTTCCAGTCTTCACAAACATACTTCCTGCTGTGATATGAACAAGAAATGTCCTTTTTCGTTCGCAATATGCGCCATGCCATGGCACGCATAATACATAAAATTAATTAATGACCAACTCGTACTCTCTTGAGATTGCCAACCGGCTCAGCACGTGTCAACAAACACACTTCGGAGGTCCAACAAGGAAACACAAATAACCTGAGAATTAGGTAGACAAATTAGTGGTCTATTGTCCTTTTGGTTTGTTAAGTGGTGGCCGACGACGCTACCCACGATTTAAGATAAACTTTTAAAAAAATGTTAATTTAATGTCTATACCTAAATTTCCTTAATAACTTTTTTAAATAACAAGTAAAAAAAACATTTTGAATACAAAAATACGATCCATTTTTATATAGATAAATATGGTAGATAATCAAAATTTTTATTTAAGTAATACATTTTATATAATAAAAAGGAATATATCGAGAACTATTTTAGTCCTCATATAAAAATGTAAAATGTTTACCTCTATAGAATGGTAGCAATTTTCATTCGAATCCCACCGAAGTGAATTTTAAAATCTCTTCAAGTGCAGATCTCAGTTTGTTAAAATCTTCTTTTTTTTTAGAAATCTCAAAAACCCAACCCGCGGGACTGCTATACCAACAAAAACACAAACAAACACTGATTAAAGTTTTCAGATAATAGTCTGGAAACCCCAGAAGGCACCACCTACCCTCAAGGACTATTGTCTTTCCAACTATGTTCGGGAAAATTGTGGAAATTGTACAATAATGTACCGGAATAGACCAGAAATCCTTGATGAACCTTAAACTTAAAACTCCCAAATATAGGAGTAAAGCAGTTGTATGGGAGCTGGTGGCTGGCTCGGTGGTGGCGGGGGTGAATAGAATTCACCAAATGACTGCAAATACACACAATTGCAGGAGAGCTAGATAGCTAAACTAGCACTGGTAAGTGGGTGGATGTTGTCTCAAGCGTTTGCCATTGCTTAAGAGTGTACCACCATTACTTTTCGGGATAACCGTTTGCTATGTTTAATTCGATTCGACAGTGTAAAGGTTTGTGTTTCTCTGTCTGGTGTTTCTGGTTGAATGGCATGAGTACTGCACTGCGTGGATGAACTTTGTGGTGGATCCATATGACTATAAAGTGGAAAAGTTTGAACGTTTAGATAGAATTAAACGAGACGATTATCGTTGTGGCGCGCAATTTGGAGGAAACCTATACCGCAACAACTTAAATGATAAACTATCGTCCACGAAGTGGAATATTGCTGCGTCGAAGTTGAATTTTAGCTGTCTATCAATCTGACTCTCGGCACTTTCATAAAATTCTTCAGGGCTTACAATCGCTAGCTGACAATTTGTATGCGACGCTGGCATGGATACCTAGAGAAGGTATCTATGCGTTGTCCAATAATTTGCGGACTCCACTTAAAAAATTACTGCCATAGCTCCAGGCTTGAGTAGAGTTGAAGGTGTTTAAAAGAGGCCATCAATGGATCTTCAAATCAAACTCGACTTGTCTTTGCAGAAATGAGGAGGTCTAATTTTGAGTATATAACTTGTTTAAGTCGTTTCTCCGTCAGGTTTGAAAAAGTTTGCAAGGGTTGATCATTAAAAAGTAATTAATCGTCAGACTCAGCAGCCGTTTTTGGTACCATTCGGCAGAACGTGAACAGATTGTTATCTTATCTATCACAAGACTGAACCTTTGGAGGTACTTTGCACACAAACAGAATCAAAATCGGACACCCCACCACTTGTGAAAGTGCACAAAGCATTCCCCAATAGGGGTCGTACTAATAGAAAGTCTGATATTGATTCAGTGGAGGACGAAACCAATTCTCAGATGTCACCATCCCGCAAACCGTGCGCATGTAAAACAAGCAAGTGCATCACCACCCGTAGGTGATCCAAAAGGACAAAAGAAAAGAAAACCCATCGCCTATAAACTAGATAAGGATTTTGTCTTAAGAAGCGTAAAGTTAGGCGAAAGTCTTAATTTTATTGGAAATCCTCTTTTATTGGAGGGTTTAACTTTGCCGGGTGATGCTTATGGCTCTGAGTAGGTATAGACATCGTTGATGTAAAAGGGGGTGATGCAGGTTCACTTGTCGTCTTACTTCCACCGCCTTGTGATAGTCGATTGGAATGTAGCGCGGCTTTACCGTACCATACTCAAAGTTGTCGTTTTGTGTCTGTTTTTTTTTTTTCGTACCTTGTTTGTACTGACTATATACCTTTTAACCCAATGGAGGATACGAGGTCGACAATTTTTTTTAGTCTTCAAATTGACAAGGATAAAGTTTGATGATTGAAAGTTTACAAAAGCTATTGTCCTTTTATGGTTTTTGGGGTCGTTTTTTGTTCGCTTTCTTACTTTGCCAGGTTTCTATATATTGTCGTTGTGTGCACTTGCCTCTCTTTGGCACTGCTGGGGGAGGCAATTGGTTTTTTTTTTTTTTTTTGTATGTCGATTCTTATTTTTTGGCTGTCGCTCATGTTCATTCAAAGGATTTTATTTCATTTCCTTTTGCCGCTTTTTTTTTGTGCCACCCCTAGTTTGGTTTCGTTTTTCTTATGAAATTCTATTTGCTCTCCTGTTATCACTGTAATATCCTGAAGCGGAGAGCACCTGTAATTGAATTTAATTTGTTCGACACTTATTGACTTTTCCTACCCCCAAATGCTATCGGGGGCGCTCGTATCTATGTCTCGGTTTTATTTGAGCAATATTGCGCTTGGCATCGAGAAAGTCCTTTAATTTTCGTTTTATTTCTAATTGTTGATTTAGGAGGGGCTTGACTATGGCAACCAGAAATTAGATTTAGAAAATAAATATAAAAATTTAAGACATTCGTGACACATTATCACGTTTTGGGTGTTAGAGTGTGCATTGCCGCTTAATTGCAGGACGACGATGAAATTCCATCTGCTTTATGCAATTAGCACGTTCCATGGAAGAGAATAGCATTGAAGTTAGACGATAATCATATAATGGTGAGCAAGCAAGCAAGCAATGGCAGCAATAACAACAGCAACGAGAAGCGAATCAATTGATCGGGCAATTGACACCCTGAGGGTGGTTTTCATTCCCTCAATCGTATGCACGACCGAGTATCGTATTCTTTAATCAAGTTTTCCTGCTCATCAAACCCAATCAGCAATCACTTTGTGTCCCTTTTTGTCCATTTTAATCAATTATTTCCAGTTACTAGATATTCCATTGGCGAATGGGAGTGGGTTCTGCCTGGTTTTTCTAGTTCATTCGCCTTATCCATTCGCCGTGGAGGTGGCGACGTCATTCTCTGCAAAGCTCTGTCCATCTTCTGAGCGTCGAACTGTCTGCATCTCTTTAACGAACGCGCTATGAATTTAATATATTCATTGAAATGGACTGAGATACACAGCTACTGGTATGACAATGAGGTGTTGACCAATCTCAGTCGATGCAGTCGGCGAAGACATTAACAACAGACGAATGGAATTAAATGTTTAATGGGCAACAGACCAGGCAGGAGTTAGGATGATGAAATTGACGCAAATCAACGAGACAGATGAGAATTGTGCAACACTCTTGTGCTGATCGGCATCAGAAGAAGTGGAATCGATTTATTGCAGTCAATTTGTTACCATAGTCGGTGACACCAGTGGCGATGGGTTATTTGCTTGGTAAGTAATAGATACCAGTCTTTTGTATTTTCTCTGAATGACTTGGTTTTAAATGAGAAATTTGCATGTCTGAAAGGATTAATTGGAAGGGAGGTATATGTACTTATGTTTGAAAAGTTGTCAACTTTTTTCATAGCAGATTGACAGAAACTGCGATTGAACACGATAACTTGGTGGAGAATATGAAGGTTCCATATAAAGGGCTGAAGCGTAGTGATGGCTAAGATTTGGCATTGATTTAAGCAACTTAACGACCGATGGAATGGACGTCTAACCATGCCAGTGTGGCGAATATGACAATTGAAAATTCCGCTGATGTACTCGGTCTCTATAGGGAATACAATTTATCCCAACGAGATGCGAAATATAGACCACCAAGGAAATTCCTGTATAACCTTATTAAATGGCCACCTATATTAATCATTGTTGCTTTTTAGATTTTAAGATTAAGGCTTATTTTTTTATTATTTAAAGTTCCCTGCTCATAATTGGCTAACACTGCGACCTAAGAAGGATTAAGGCTTTCTTTCAAAAACCGCCTGAAGCTTCCCAATTTCGTAGCACATTTTACGAACTGTATTTATGCCTTGTAATGAATTAAATTGTCGATTGGAAATCTGTCAAAAACAATGTATATTTGACAGGAAACAAATATAGCATATGTGAGATTTTAACCATCTGTGGTCACCATAATAATACAGCAATTATTCGTGAACTTAACTTCTTCAACCCTTATTTAAGTCCAAATTCGGATTGATACGAAGTCGGGCATAACAATCAGTAGTGGGCTTAAAAATAACCTTCATTTATGAATTGCTCTTTATCTCGCCTAAATGACAAACCATACCACTCTGGCCAAGCTCCAATTAAATCACCAATGCCATATAGATATAGATACTTATCAGAATATACCGAATCTGTCCCCCAACACTGTTCAAAATATACATTGATTCACTAACTTAACAAGGTACTCGTATTTGTATGCGATTCGAATGACATCCATTTCCATGGAAATCTACTCGATTTCCCTTTGAAATTGCATCGCCCATCTCCGTTGGCAATATTATATATATAAAGGACAATGATAAGCTCTGTCCTGGTCCCGCATATATATACAAAACACACGCGCGCACATAGAGAACATATCAATTGGTGTCATTACCAGGACGTGTAGAAAATTGAATTCCACACAAGTGGAGTCCATAACTCAAAGCCTCTCTTTTGTTCGGGATATTGAATGTCCTTTTGTATCGAGTCCGGGACACTCTGTTTCGGAGCTAAATTGAGTCCCATAATGAGAGCTCATAAGCCCAAATGACGACAGCAAAAAGGTGCCAGCAGCAGGCTAATGGTGGGTTACACGTTGCGCGTGATGTGAATGCAAATGGGTGGTGGGTTTCTATACCGCTTGCCATTTTAGTTAACTTGGTTTTCTGTGTGCTTTTTTTTTTGGAAATTTCCCGTAATCAGGGATAATTGATTGCTAAACAATGAGTGGAATATATTGGACAACAGAAATCTAGGCCCGATTGTGGCAATGCGGAAGTGACATAAGTGAAAGACGAAAGGCGAAATGGTTAATTATTGTCATGCTAATAAGGGTCCTTGTTAACTGGGGAATATTTTTATGCGCCAGCCCTTTCTTTCGTTTGGCTGTAATGAGGCGGTTTTTCTGCTCAATATTTACTCAGTATTTAGTGGGTCGTTTGTTTTTGATATGGTTTTTTTCTCTCTATCCTGACAGTGGCCATTGTCACATCATGACAAAACATAATTTCTCCCCCAAGGAGAGCTCCGAATAGAAACTGTCACATAAATTATCCCCGAAAATGAAGTTATTGTGCGACAGACGGCGCGAACTTAGTCTGTTGTATGTACAAGCACAAACAAGCGAAGGACAAACTAATCTTCGTATATAGACCATGCCTAAGCGTTTGGGCACGCACCATAAATTGAAATGACGGACGGAGGAAAGGGATACTTTTGAGGAACTCTTCCTGACCCGGGTATATTTATGGTCGGTTGGCGTTAATTAATTTGTGTGGATACTAAGATGGATACAGGATACTGGATACACAATAGGAGCGGGATCTATCTGGTTTTACATGGCACGGTGGTTGGTTATGGTTATTATGCCAACTTGAGACTAATAAAGTTTTCTATTTATGTTACTTCGAGATGACAGTGTGGTAAAACATTTGTTGTTGTTGTATAGGCGCTCGTAAGTAAACACAAAGGGAATTAAGTATTTTGGTTTTATTTGCTCGAAGATGTCGCTTATTATGGTTACTTTCGCACTTGTGTTTCCTGGTCCATCTCAGGACTGTCGTAGTGATAATCTAAAGATGTCAAATATTACCTGGAAATCGTTAAGTCACTCCCCTCGGGAACGACAGGTGTCAGTTTCATTTTGAAGACTAAATTTTGGCCAGTAGAATGGAATTGGAAACACATGGGGTTTTTGTTTAAAATATTTATTCTGTTAGTCCTTGACCTCAGAGAATTCAATCTAATATGTACCAATGAAAGCCTCAGCTGAATTGAAGTCTTCGGCTTTTAATGTTGGCATTAGAGGTCATCTCCTGAGAAAAAGACCTCATTTGAATAACCAGGGGATAAGGTTTATTTCCTTTTTTAATGTTTTTTAATCCCGCAAGCCTTACTTATGATTTCAGGTACTCATCGTGTGTTTTTATTTATTACTAGCTTTTGCCCACAGCTTCGCTCCCGCAGTCCTCTGGATTTGGACACAGAGATTTCTTCACAGTCAGTTAGTAGGTAGGTATATCGTGCAGGAAACCTACCTAAGAAAGTATTTAAGAAGTAATTAGTATCTCTGAAAAATATGGAGAAAACAGTTCAAAAATTATATGATCAATATTATTTTGTTGGTGAAGCGCTGGCATCTCAACACAGATCATACTATAGCAGACTGAGCCACTATCTACGGGACAAAACATATTTCTTAGCTAGTAAATACATCGATATGATGAGCAACATCTTTAGACTATGGTGGAACTCTAATATTTTAATTATATCCCACACCACCCAGATCTTCCTATACTGTGCAACATATGCAACCGGAAAGATCGTGAGGATGTGTACCACTTTCGAATAACGGTTCGAGAGTTAAGAAAAGGGCCCCTTTAAAAGGGGTCATCAACAATAACTCGGGCCCCCAGCTGAATTTCCAAAATAGGAAAGATTGATTATCTTTATTTCTTATAATAGACTACACAAACCGAGTTTCAAGTCAATCGGATAAAAAATACACATTTGCCCATACAAATGTTGACCCCCCCTTTTTACTCCTTTAAAGGTTGAATTTCCAAAATCGGAGAAATGCTTTTTCTTTATTTCTTATTGAGTACACAAAAAGAGTTTGAAGTTAATCCGAATAATAACAAAAATTTGCCCATACAAACTTTGACCCCCCTTTTACCCCTTTAGGGGTCAAATTTCAAAATATCCTTCCTTATTACTTGTATACATCATAAATGGAACCTCTGTGCAAAATTTCAGCTTTCTAGAGCAAAGGGTTTGGGCTGTGCGTTGATGATCAGTGAGTGGTAAACTTCATTGTTGTCACTTTTTTCCAATAACCTAACCTGAGCTTCTAAGTTAAATTTTTCAATACATATCTATTAGAAACCAAGGTTTATTCTTCGAACTATATCGTTCCCATAGCTTTAATTTGAAAAAGAGACTTCGGTTAAGCCACGAACATGGGGCATGGATGCGGTACTATATCTATGTGGACATAAAAGGATCCTTGAATCTTCAAAAATGAGACAATTGATTTAAATATGCCCTTGGATATTTATTATTATTTTTATCAACTCAGTATCAAAGATACGAGTTCAGAGGTGAGGTTGGGTTGGGGTGTGAGTTCATCACAGTGGACTATAGGTACCGATATTGGGCCCATCGCCAATCCTGGGAACATTCACGGTAAAAACCTAAAACCAATTCACAACAAGCATAATTAACTTCCCTACAGAACCTAAAAATTGTTTCAATTTTGTTTGTGAGGCCAACATCCTCCAAATTGTTGAAGAAGAACTATCCAAGGTGTTTCCTCCTGTAACGAGCAATAGCTTGACATTCACAGAGAAGATGAGTAATATCCTCTGCACGTGTCCGTATTTATTAAACATATGCCCCTATTATGTAAGACAACTCAACTTTCACACAACGCAAACTAAGTATAATAACTTATAGACAACCACTAATATCTTTGTTGTGTTTTGACAGACAACTTTTCTATCAAGGTTGTGTATTACAATACGGACAATACCGTTTTTTGAATTAAATAAAACCAAGTGACAACTCAACTTTAGTTGTAGTTGTCTTACATAACAGGGGCAGAAATCTCCTAGCGTGCTTCCTTAAAAGACAGTACCCGGAGAGTATCCCTATTGTCATTCGTGACTTTGATTTGCTGAGTTTTAATAATTCTACAGATTTTTTCCGACCTATTTTAGGGCACAGAGCCTTTGAGACCCTGTGACCTACTATATTCGACCATTATCTTTGGTCTGCCCAATTTCTGGTTTTCTCTAAAATAATTCTCTTGGCCACAATTATTGGTGGTCTTATGCCGTCAATAGTTAAAATTTGTGGAAGCTCTGCTCCGTGTTTGGCCTTCAGAACGTCAGCCCTTTCGTTACCCTCAATGTTACAGTGTTCGGGTATCCAACACAATTTGACATGGTTCTTCGCGCATAATGCTCTCACCATTGTGCTGCAGCTCCTGACTAGTTCAGATTTGATGATGAAGGACTCTAGCGTCTTTAGCGCAGCCTGATTATCAATGTAAATAGCGATATTCTTGTTGGATACTGATCCCATATCAATTAGATCCGCAGCATTGAGCAAGGCCAGAACCTCTGCCTGGAACACACTGCATGTGTCCGGAAGTCTTTATGACACGTGTAGATCTATCTATATCTTTAGTTTTGGAACCACCCGTATAAATCGAAATTTAATTTTCATTCGAAACCACATTCTTTTGCCAGTCCTCCCTATATCTGGGTATAGTACTTCGTACGGTGTGTCTAGCTCAAATTCAAATAAACGGACAAAAGTTATGCAGAAAAATATTATGTAGCAAAATTTCGTAAAACAATTCGCACCTGTTGCGGATTGGATACAACTATCTACTATTTTAAAATGTGACATGTTGGCCTTACAAAAAATCGCACTATCGTAGGAGTTTCTGATTTCAATTAAGATCAATATCCCAAGGGTTCAAGTTCAAATCAACCCTACCAACCGTTGGTATTTCATCACAACCGATGGTATTTCATCATATACTTGGAAAAATTACAAACACCCTCAACTCTTGGATAATATTTCTAAATCCATTTAAATTTATTTAGAAAAGGCTCAGGCGAAAGAGGCTGTAGCTGTAACAAAGTTTGCATTCCTAATTGCCCCTGCGCTGTGCCTAATTTTGTAGTCGGCATCAGCTATTTAAATATCCATCGTTCCTCAATCCTTAATTTCAATTTTAATTAAACCCAAAGCAGCAGAGGCATACTCTAAACTCTATGCCGCTGGGCTGATGAGGCAAAATTCGATGAAATCCACATTCACACTTTTATCCTTGGGGAAATTCGTTTCCCCGCCATTCTTGGCGCGCGTCCCTTTGTTTCCTGCCAAACACATTTCCGATCTAATTTTGCGTACTTTTCACAGAAGGAATTAGCGAATTCATTAGGATTATGTTCAATTATTTAGTTCAATGAAATTCGGCTGCGACTGACATGTTCATCTCGTGTCACCGAGTGTGTGTGTCCGTGTCGTCGATGTATGTATGTGTCGAATCTACTGGGGGGATGATGTGATATTATCAGGTCCGAGCTAATTAATTCCCATGACTACCTAGATGATGATGATGATGATGATGAATCTCAGGTGGATGTGAAACGCGTCTTATATCATAATAACATGAAAGCGGATTAAACACTTTGTTGTAGATTGAGAGACGAGCATTTTTCGGCGAAAAGGCATCTGGGGTCCGCCTCATTGCATTTGCTTTTTCATTAATTAATTATAATTGCCTTTGGCTGTCGCTGGGTGGTGGGTGGTGGGGCGTGGGGGTGATTGTAATTGTTATTTCTATGAACCAGCGAAAGAGAAAGAAAGAACATGATATAGATCCTGAATGGCAATTAAAATTCCATTGAAGAAGTAGTCTTAAGTCTATGCGCGCCAAGGACTGTGGGGCGGGCAGACTATGTGAATCTCTTTTTCGTTTGAATAAGGATCCTGATGGAGTGAATCAATTAATTTTGGATTATTATAGAGATGTGCGTGTTGTAGTTAATTGTATTGTTTTTCTTTACTCTATATCTGTATCGGTGTACGCTTCCTTTTGGTAATGTGATTGTGTGATGCTGTTGGGGGATGGATAGAAGAAGAATAAGAATGCGGCGTTTCTATATAGGAACGTTATATTTGAGAGTACTTAAATGATTTTATTTATACTGTGAAATAAATTATGTTAAAGCTGATTGCAATGTGGGAGCTTAGTATGGTTGTTTATAATTATCTTTGTTTACGCATTGATTTAAATTACTTTGGTTCAGATCTTCCAGAGGTTATATCCGCATTCGGATCATATTTTCAATATAGTGAATTCTCAGGGGAGTGTGTGATTCTCTAAAGTTTCATGTCTTTTGTAAAAACAAATTTATTTCAGGTAAACATTAAAATAAAAAGTATATGTACAATTTAAAAAAGAATGGATAGATAGATAGATAATTGATTTATTATTTATTTTCTTATTTATACCTATCATAAATTTATTTAACAAAAAATCGATAAGCCTGTTTGACATTTTTAAACGTTCAATAAAAAATGGTTTATAAAATTCAAAGACAAAAATAAAAAACCTGGGTACAATAATTTTTTGCTTGATTTTTGATATCTATTATCAACTTAAAAGTTCTCATTTATGATTTTGTCTCGATAGATTATTGCTGATATAATAAAAAAGTTTTTCAATATCGCTTTCGCAGTTGAGGAGCGCTAGAACTTTTTCCTTTGATTTAATATTGCTAGTAATGAGGTTTTTCTAATTCTCCCGATTTATTCTCAATCTCCCGATATTTATTTTGAAACCTCTCGATTTGTTGAGAAACATTTCTGGCAACCCTGATCCTGATTGATATTCTTTGATCAGTTAATTGTATTCAACCCAATCTGACATTTAAATTTAAAAGACATAGGATTAATTATTTTGTAATTAATTTTTAGGATTAGTTCAGAAAGGACATTCCTCTGTAATTTTTTTTTGGATCTGTTATATCGATTTTTTTTATGAATAGGGAATATAATAGGTTCCTTGAACTGCCGCGGTACATGACCCGTTTCTAGTATTTGATGAATGGAAAAATGTTGGAATTGGGCTAAGAAAGAAAGGACAAAAGGGAGAGAGAGAGGGAGAACGATTTTATTTATTTTTCTGGCATTTTAACACATACTTGTATTATGTATTATTTTCGGGTCAATTATAAATTTATAATTATCTATATCGTGAATGGGGCACATTGTATTGCCATGATAATGCCTACATATTTTGTACCTACTCCCAATCGCAATATTATTATGAGGTGAGGAGACCAAGCAAATATACCAGACAGCTCGTCTCAATTTAGATAGACTTTGCAAAAGTTATACCAATTGAAGAGAATTATATCCAAAATTAATATACAAATTGAGTTGTGGCTCATGAATAACCATTGTCTAAGGGCACCAGGAACGCATTGAGCTTGGATATTCAAATTTGGTTCATTATTCCCAAATAAGTTATGATAAATTCACCCATCTGCTTAGTTCCATCGATACTATCTATGCTTATATACATACATATAAAGTTGCCATAGAGAAATAAAATGATTCCCACTCAAAGTGGCCATTTCTAAAGTATGATGCACGACTGAGCTACTGAAATACTTGCAACTATGTATTAAACCCTTTATCCATTTGTATAATTGAATTTAACACTTCTGTATCCATGCAGTTGGCATAGACCACGAACACGGTAATTTAAACTCAATATGCTAAAATCAATAGAGCAAACCGATATATAAATGGAACAGAGCAAAGTACCTACATAACCTGAAATCAATCTCCCAGTCATGAAACGATTATTCTCCTGCGCCGCACAGCCCGTCAATTTATTCTCGCTTTTGGTTGTTTATGTTGCAGATACAAATCACCGATTAATTCACTTACCAATTTGGCAACATAGTTGCCAATGGTATAAATTCTACTTCTACATCTACCGCATCGGCCGGCATTGACTATAGAAAGCAACAAAATAGACAGTCCCGCTCCGTCTCGCATGTGCAATCAAATATGTAATTGCGGCGGGAGTCTTAATTTCAAATCCAAAGTTTCAACTTGCACGTCGTGCTCGTATAGTCCTCGTCATCGCCGTCGTCGTCGTCTGTATCGACAATTTGATTCGCAATATTGTCCGACTTGGGCGCGCAAAGACAAAAGCCAATGCAGAGGGATTTATGGTAATCACCCTGTCACGACAAATCGATCTGAACGGGTTCTGCGCTTGTTAGTTACATTAGATATCCAAAATGAGACGGAACCATACACAGTGACAGGGAAATCGACAGCCGATATATAGAAGTAAAATTCAACTGAACCATGATTTTGAAAGTCGCTAAGAAATTCATGAATCATCTTCATCATCATCATCATCATCTTCATCTCCATATTCAGTTGAGATGGAGATTTGAGAAAGGAGAATGTTTTAACAACACTCGGCTCAGCAGGATTCGCTGAAAAAAAAAGCAAAAAAAAAGGATGGAATACGAAAAATATTGAGTCCCTGGTATGGACGGATTTACATAAACCGGACAGGGGCTCGGTGAAACATTGTCACAGGTGTATGAATGATGTGTGTTTTCTTTTTATCATATGAATTATATTTGCTGCTGCTGCTTCGTCGATTGTGTAGGGTTGATGTGATGTGATGCGAGAATTTAAATTGGATTCCACCCAGAAAAAGGATTTCCAGGGGGATTTTAATACATACATATTTCAATGGGGTACAGTAGTATGCGATGCATCCGATCGCCTTAAGAATGTTGTAACGTAAGCGTAAGGCACGTATTAGTTTTTTTTCTTCTCATTTTTTTTTCGCAAAAGGGTGAAGGAGCTCTTAAAAAGGAAATACATAAACATATATATGGCTAAATAAATTCATCATCCAAATGGATATAGATACATCGACATATAGCTGAAGAACAGTGCGAGTTTAGGCTCTCATTTTTGGTTTAAACTTTCAACAATTTGAAAATAGTTAAATAGATAAAGTAGAGAAAAGTATTAACCATTTTTATTAAATCAAAAATGTGTTCGGAGAAAAATATCCTCTTGAGGGAAATTGTTCTGCACTTTCACAACTGCGCTGTAGCAAGCACTGTACCCCATACCCATATGCACATGATACCGATTGATCACCTATGTGACGTCAAATTACAGTGTGTTAAGGGCCAGGCCTTATTATATTGTCACGGACCACTTTCTGGAAAAACTCGATGGATTCTCAGGAAATATGACGTGCGGAACACCGCCACTTTGAAATCAAATGCCCTACAGACCATGCTTACGCACCTTAAGAAACCATGAACGGTGATCTTCCTATTTTCTTAATTTTTTAAGGTACCTCCGAGACTGTGATTATTTTGCTTTTTCACGAAGCCACGAAAATAGAAGTCCTCCTCATCAGTCGTAACTGAACAAAATTTGCTGCATATAAAAAAGTGGATCGCCTTCCAAATCTTTAGCGCCCAATCACTGAACTCATTGTCTTATTATTTGCCAAACAATACTGAATAAAAAAAATGGCGTCTCCTGTCAGATGCACTGTTATGTTAGCTATCTGAGCATTATGGCCGATTCACAATACAGCGAGAGAGCGAGACGAGAGCGAGATCGAGTCTAGCGCGAGTTGTCAAATAATTTCCAATCAAAGGAAATCCATGCAGCAATACACATACTCGTTGCCTCGTCTCGCGACCATTTCGGAAATTTGGAAAAATCTCGCCCGAGACACCGATGACATTTACTCTCTGAGTGGGAAGCGACGCCATTTTCATAGAAATGTACTTAAGGTTGCCACTTGTATTTTCTCAAGCAAACAGGGCGGCACTTTTATCGTTTTTTTGTTATTATTTTGATACGGTTTGATTATTCTGAGAATTTTTTAAATAAGTCAGCGATAATGTTAGAACTTATTTTCCCATAATAATGAATGACGGATAAAAGGGGAATTTCGTATTTCTTTAAACAAACATTGCCCCGAAAATATATATATTTTGAGTGTGTTTCTTTTTGATTTCTTGGTTATTGGGGGTCATTTTCTTGAGCAAATTTTATTAGGATGTGAGAGCTTTTCATAGGAATTCATTGGAACCTGTTCTGGAATTGACTAAGAAGTTCAACAGAAAAAGTAATTTGTATTAATAAATTAATTTTCTAGAAAATGTAGATTAGATTAAACAACACGTTTTTCATTCGAAAAAAAATCTTTTTTTATTTGAACACACACCAAGCGAAACAGATTGTAGCAAAACAAAACGTTTTGTTTTCTTGTTTCGTTTGGTGTGGAATTTACCACTTGCTTTTAGTGTTGGTCGGACTCAGACAATGAAGTTGTGCAAATCTTATTTACATTTTAAAAACAACGACATGTAAATTTTGTTTCGCAAAAACAACAGGTTAACTATCGGCAACGAAACATGTTTTTCTGTTTTGCTTTGGTTTTTATGTTTTGTTTTCTTTGGTGTGTGTTGCGCTCTAAGAAAGTAGGCAATTATCGTCGACGACGCTGGTTCCAAACAGTTTTGTTGCATTCGGTGTGTGTTATGCTTGTATACAATGGCATGCATTTTCGACAACCACCACCGAAACACTTAAAAACAAAAACATCTGTTTTGTTTCATTTGCTTTGGTGTGTGTTGCCTCATAAGAAACAATGTCCTCTTGTTTCACGATACAAAAAAACACGTTTTGCTTTATCCGGTGAGTTTTCAACCTTAGACAACAATTGCTTAATTTTTTTTAACTAACTTTATAATTCATAAGCAACATTTTAAGACCAAGATTGAGTTCAGTCATTAAGTTTAAGTGCTCAAAAAAAGCAACCGAATTTTTTTCGGTTGCATTTTACTGATAGTTATATAGCGAATGATGATAGCGACGCCTGAAAACTGCGAATTGGTTGTTTTTAGAATATTCAAACTGCATGCAATAGTGCTAAAAAAGCAATAATAGTGCAGCTCTGTTTTGTAAAAAAAATCGAAGTGGCAATATGGTTTTGTAGTTTCAGTGGTCCCTCTATTCGTTGTCAGAAAAACTCGCCGACGTACCACGTTTCATTGTGAATTGCCGGACGAGCTTAAAGCGAGAACGAGGCGAGAGCGATTCTCGCCTCGCTCTCGTCTAGTTATCACGCCCACATTGTGAACGGGGCATTACCATATTATCTTCTCTTCTCTATATATATAAAACAAAGAGGAAAAAACTGTATGTTCCCTCTGTCGACCGTAATTTTCAACCAATTTAGTTGATTTTTTTTAAATGTCGGTAATTATGGTGATCAATTGATAGGCCAAAAAATGAAAAAAATGAAAAATGAAAAATTTTTTAAAAATCAAAAAAAGGCCTGGCGAAGCCGGCGGGTGTTCAGCTAGTCTTCATATTATGATTCTTCTGTACATGTGTTGTACACATCTGGAAACTAAATGGTAACAGTCAGAACGCGTTATATGGTGAACGATCTTTATGTTCTCTTACCTGAATATGCCACTTTTTTAAATTGCCAAATTGACACAATGAATAAAACTGATGGAAATTTCAAATACACATGAATTCTACGTTTACAGTGGCGTACAAAATAGGCTAGAAAAGTTAAACGGAAGTTTAACTAAACGTTCGTTCAAATTCCACTGTAATACGCTCACAGTTTAAGTACTTGGTTTAAATTTGCTTGTGAGTTTAACTAAACCTGAGTTTAAACTCGCACTGTAAAACCGGCTAATAGTATTTTAGCCACTGTTTCCTCCTTTTCATACACAATTTTTCTGAGAGAATCCCATTCAAAAAATCATAAAAATTATTAACGAAGAGATTTTTGAAAAATTTTTTGCCAGTCACTATTAGAATTGTTTGAAGCTTTGAAGAAACTTTTTGCATCAAAACATTTTTTTTTTTTTACCGAGGAAAACAGTCAAAAAAGTAAACTTTTACAAAAGTTATAAATTTTCAATAGGTACTTAATGGGTTAAGGAAAGTTGTGTATCATTCCAACGGAATTTAAATGACCTTTCCATTGATATATGTAATATATCACGGTATATGTAATACTGCGAATGCCTATATAAAAATTAAAAAAAAAAGTCTGGACAACAACTCCATATCCATATAGGACCTGGATCCTAGATCTAGTTTTTCTCAGGCATATACGTTTATTTGGTTTATATTTGGAGATGAATGAAAGCTACCTCTTTTAACGCTGAATGAGAAGATTCTTTATATTGTCGAATGCTTGTCAGACTTTCACAATGGATGAAAAAATCCTTATGTAAGCTGAAATCTGTGTTCCTCCAGGGGTTGAACCTCGAACCAGCACTCTAAGCGCTGAGTCGCATCCACATATCTATTATGAATTAATTTGCTATAAATATATCTTCAGTTTTATCTTCTTAAGTAACCTACTAGGTTTTTCTCTCCATCGACACTAGAAAAGTTAAAAACAAAAATACATCTCTCAACTTTCGCCGACTTTCTGCGCACTCTTCGAAATAATCTCTTCACGATTTGAAGATCTAAGCGTACACGTCCTTCACATCGCTTCTACTCCTATCCAAAGCTGTCTTACCAATTTCATTATTGTTCTATAAATATATCTCCCTCTCACACTACGCGCGACAACTGCTGAAATTGCCACAATTTCCTCGCAAATTCAATGTCATTTATGTCAGATAGTTATATTGCCACCATCCACGTTTTTGTGTCATCTCCCACCGCGCGCGCCGCCCGGCCCCACGGCCACGGTCGTCGTCATCGTAATTCCGCTTACAAAGCACAGGATATGAAAGTAAATTCCATTCACGAGCATAACGATGATGTTGGATAGCTGCTGATGCTATGGCATTATAATTCTTTCATTTAGTTGCTTATTAAAAGTTGTAGATCTTGTTTAATGGCATTTCATGGATGTTTTTACTGCTGGTACTATGCCCCGCTTCAACCAAAACCCATTCTATGCCTTTGCTTACTTCCTTTTCGACTTTTCTTTTCTTGTCCTGCTACTGTCGATCTTCCCTGCGTAACATTACTATGCCCTGTGTATAGAGTATTTCTCTGCTGTTCATGGAATTCCAAAGTGGAGTGGTTGAAAAATGCGAGCAAGGAAAAATCCTGCCATTCACAATGATGAAAACGCATATATAGAACAATTTTACCATTAAATCCGATTTTCATTATAGCATTGAGTGTAAGTGAAAAAAAAATGTATATTTCTTGTGCAGAATATATTCGCAGAAATGGTATGGTATGGTATGGAGAAGGCATGGCAATTAAATTCTATTGGATCTTGGATATTTATGAGGGAATAAAGACATTCGGTCGATGGCATAATATGAGAGGCATATATACATATAATAATTGCATAAGGGTACTCCTAAACTGCCCCCGACCACGACCTACATTCAATGAATATATATATGACAAGCAAAAGGAATCCTTTCATGGCAATTGATAGCACACAAGAGTGTATAGACGAGTCCTTCTGTATAATGTGAATAAATAATGTGCGACAAATGAAACTATACCGCACCTGTGTATAGAGTTGAATTCTGTTAGAATGGCCAAAAGTTTTACTTTTAATTGGGTTAACCTTCGGTCTTTAATTTACTCCCTTTTGCAACTGACAGAGGAAATGTGTTACACTGGGAAAAATTGGATTCTAATATAGACGCATCCTTTATCCATTAAATTGAGTCTGAAATCGTTCTTGCAATTTGCCATAAAGACGCAGTTAAATCGGAGGTTAAGCTGATTATAGGTTCTCCAGCCGTGACAGCCGTGAATATATGGTTAATTTGTGGATTTTTTATGCTAAGGACTTCTTCAGCGACTACCGACTTCTGTTTCGTAATATCCTGTCGGCTATACTGTGAGAATGCCTAAAACCTTTTGGAAATAGCCTGATCGGCGCATATCAGAGCGGTTTTAGTCCCGGAAAATCAACCATCGACCAAATCTTCACACTTCGGCAGATCTTAGAAAAAATGCAGGAATTCCAGATCGAGCACACCACCTCTTTATTGAAGGTCGCCTATTTATTCAAGGTCGCCTATGGTTGCGTATGGAGGGACGCATTATACAAAGCCATGCTTTATATCGGCATCCCTGAAAACTCGTCCGTCTGAGCAGGATGACGACGGAGAAATCTCGCTGCTCCGTCAAAGTGGGAAAGAACACCACGGAATCCTTTGATGTCGAAAAATGTTGAAGACAAGGTGACGCGCTATCATGTAACTTCTTTAACATCATTCTTGAAGCAATTGTACGGAACTCGCAAGCCAACATCAGAGGTCAAATTTTTCAGAAGTCTGTTCAAAGTCTGTCTGACGATATTGGCATTATCCGGAAGATTGCAGCGAGCTGTCAGTGGCGCATTTGCAAGCATTGAAACGGAGGCGGCGAAGCTGATGAAAACCTCTTGGCACACTTTGAAAGAAAGATTCTTCGAGTGATTTTCGGGGCTCCCTGAAATTACGCCAAAAAGTGTTTTGGAAAAAAGACCAAAATAATTGCGGCGTAATATTTTTGGCAAAAATGCCAAAAAGTAAAAAAGAAAATTCACCAGAATGCCAGGAAATTACGCCATATTTTTGGAAAAAAAGCCAAAAAGTTAAATGGAAATTACGCCCAAAAAGAAAAATGAAATAAGGCTCGAAATCTGACAGTAAACCCAAGCAGGGGGGTTGCTCCTACGGTTTCGTTTTGCGTTTGAGGTCTTATTTCACGTTTTTTGGTGTTTTTTTTTTTTTTTTCAAAACACTTTTTTGGACGTTTTCTCAATTTTCTTAAATGGAAAAAATGCCCTAAAGAGTTTTGGAAAAAATGGCAAAATTTGCGGCATTTGTGTCAAAATATTTAGGCGATTGTTCCTAGGAAAAAATGCCACAAATTTGTATGGAGGTTTTTGGGCTCTTTTTCCACTTTAATTTTTTGGCTTAATTTCGTATCGAAGGATATATAGTGAAGGAGGAAATTCAACGACGAACCTTACGCTCAAGATACAACGACTGAGATGGCTGGAGTCACATGGAGCTTATGGACAACAACGCACCAGGCCGACGAGTCTGTGAGTCCACCCCTGAGGAACAATGAACCAGATAAAAACCCCACCTCAGGTGGCGCGCACAATTGGAGAGCGACCTCAACCAACTTGGTGTGCATAACTGGAGGAGTAACTGGTTGAGGACGTAGTCCACCCCGGACTGTGAGCGTAATCTAAAATAAAATAAGGTATCTTCAGCGAAAACCAAAAGTATTCGAGATCAGAGGGCCTAAACATGTATCAATTTTAAGACTACTAACAGTAGAACGATTTATTTTGCCCGCGGCCTGTCACATTTAATCAACCACCAAAACAGCAAAGGACGAAAACCCTTTCAAAAATCACATTTAGAGATGATAATGATAAAGAAGCGTTTTACATTTTGTTGCAGAATACAATTTTTGAATGTCCCAAATAATTGTTTTCAACTATCGACACAGCAAAATTGTGGTTAGGGCTAGTCCCCTTCAAAGGACAACAATTTCTTCACAATCAACTATTTTTGGCAACTGGAGAAAAGCATACCATCCGCCGAATCAATTTAAAAGAAGAATACTCTAATTTTTAGACACGCATTTATATTATGTCCAACTAAAAAAAAGTATGTGGACGTACCTATAGTGGCTCAGTGTTTGTGTAAGGGATCTCTCTCAAGTCGATTCGTCGATTTTTTTTTAAAGTAGCTCAACCGGAGGGACTTAAGTTACTTCAATTTTACATCATGGCATACTGTTATATCATCAACACCACAAACCATGCCAACCTGATATGCTAATCAATTATTCAACACCAGTAGTCCTGGCTCATACTCCATTGAAGGCTCCTTTCAAATTTTTTTTGTTGAGTCAATTCGGTATCGATTCTTTCCATTCAAAGGGAAGTACCCAATTTCAATACGAGATACCCGGCTGTTTTTTTTTTTTTACTTTAATTTCTGCTGGCTGTTTGTACCACCATAATGCTCTCGCACTGTCCAAACATCCTTATCGGAAATTAATTCATTTTATGTTAGCAATTAAAGGGGCGAACGACATACAGTGCAAAAAAATAAGGGAGGCTACCAAAAAAAATCGCAGGAAACAGACGCAAAGCCCTCCTGCTGCATGAAATCGTTAAAGTTTCTCTTGTCATTGCTGCTGCTGCTGCATCATGCGGGTGTGATATGCGATACGCTTATGCTTCGGTTGTTATGGCCGCTGGGCCACTTTTATAGATCCACACTAAAATAAAAATCCATCATATCCTCCCTGCTTGGTGGTATCGCACTCGGCATGAACTTAACACCCCATAAATCCGGCAGAGGTAGAAAGAGAACCCCCTGTAGGCACCTGTGTGTATATGTATGCGCGCGTAAATTCATATCAAAGTGAAATTAAGAAAATGGAAAACTCAAAGGTTGACATTTTGGGGGCTTTTTTTATGCCCGTCTCTAAATGTGCGTGTAGGCAGTTTGGGGTTCTTCATTAAATACGAGGATTCGGTGGGCTTGAACCATATCTGGTTTTGGTTTTACGATCCCTCGTACACTGTTTCAGATGAATGGTTACAGTTGCACAGTATTATTTTTTTTCTCGTTTTGTTTATTGTTTTGTTTTACCACTGTTTGATTACTTACTCCATTTAGCGAGTGTTTTTGTTGTTCTGTTGTGTTTTATGAGCAATTTTTTTCGTTTTCACTTTTTTTTTTTAAAGGCCTGATACCTACCTGGTTTATGGGCTAAGTCTACTTAGAAATGGATTCGGAGAAGGGGTGTTATTTATGTTTTTTTTTTGTAGGTGTTGGGGTGGCATTTTCTTTTGGGTCGTAATAAAGTAGCATTAACACTGTATTAAAGTTTAATTTACCGTAAATCGATGTAACTTTTGAGGATGCTGTCAACATTTTGGGTGTATTTTTTTTTAGCTCAATTGAGATGGGAAAACAAATTAAAGTACATAAAATACTATAACTTGAAAAGGTTCGTTATCTATTAGCTAATGTGATCTGATCACAATTTTTTTTTTTTTTTTTTTTTTCAATACTTCTCTTGCGAAAGGCGAACCTATAAGCTATAACGCTTCAACAGCGCCCCGAGATGCTTGCAGATGAATGTTAGTTCTGCACTTAAATTGCTGCAAATTGTATACTTCTGGAAATATATCCCCAGGAAGCGATTTCCAAAGTTTGCTTGTCCTGAAGGAGTTTTGGAAAGTTGATGTCCTCGCGGTTGTCAAGTGAACTGTATGGTCATGAGCAGCCTGTCATGTGGGGCGCCCAAAAGTTGCATTTCGAGGGATAATGTCTTTGAGTTCCTCGGAGCATCTACCATGGAAGTACCTATAGAACAGGCATAGGTCAGCGACTTGTCTTCTGTGCACCAACGGTTGTAGATTCGATGTGAGTGTAGGGTCTCCAATAAGTCGAACTGCTCGTCTCTGTATGCTGTCAAGTAGGTTAAGTGAATGTTTCGGGGCCGAGCTCCATATATGGGAACTGTATTCCAGGCCTGGTCTAACCTGAGCTCTGTAGAGAAGGAGAAGTTGCTTGGGGCTAAAGTACCTCTTTGCTCTAAATAGGTAGCCCAACTTAGCGGACGCCGATCTTGCGATATAGGAAATGTGGTCCTGCCATGTGATTACTGAATTGACTGTGACTCCTAGAAGGTGCATTGAGGTGCATTGAGTCCTTGGGATGAATTGGATGGTCATCCATTTGGATCTGAGGAACTGTTGATGCAGTTTTCCTAGAAAATGATGTGAGCTGTTTCTTGTTTGCATTAAATACAACCAAGTTGTCTTTTCGCCACTTCAAGATTTTGTCCAGATCATCATTTAGAGAACTAACTTGTTCACATCTCTGACTGTGTGATGTAGCCGCATTCACAAACCCACTGTTCAAGATGGAGGATATAAGAGTGCTGTCATCTGCAAAGCTGTAGATATTATTATTTGTCGATCCAAACAAATCGTTGATGTGGAAAAGAAATGCAGTTGGAGAAAGAATATATCCTTGGGGCACTCCTGCATTTATAGCAAACGAATTAGATGATACGTCATCTACAACAACTTGGATGGATCTTCCCAGTAGAAAATTTTGCATCCATCCGCAGAGTTGTTGTGGTAAACCATAAGACGCTAACTTGTTTAATAAGGCACTCTCCTTGAATTGATTATTTGGTTTTGCGAATCGTGCGGATGTTTTTAACATGGGCTATCGCATCTTTTGAAGATTACCACTGCCATTTGCGCAATCACAAGACAAATGAAGCATACCGACGTTTGATGACCTCTCGGCAATCTCCAGGTATGAGATTCACCAACTTAAGTCCACAGGCCGGTTTTGAAGTTTACTTCCATTTTCCTCCCTTATTACCTTCAGGTATAAAATCTCTAGTGAATGTTGTCTTAAAGGTCCTCTCAAGCGGTAATTACATGCTCCCCAGCAAGATGCCAAAAACGAGGCCATAACTAATCAGAGCTCGCACCCGTATGTTCGGTATAGTCTACTTACCACCCACTCTCCCCCATAAAGGATCACAAACGTTGCTATAACTTTCGTCTTAGCGTATCTTGAATATGTCAAAATGAAGACATCCATCTATAATCTAACCTAACCTTACTCTGCTTCTTTGCAGTAAATAAAGTTAATAGTCCAATTTTAAAGATGCAGCTCTTATATATCTACTTGCGCCAGTCTACGCGTGGAAGGCCACATAAATCTTTGCCAACTATTCATTTTTTTACGGCACTAAAACATATGTATTTTCATATTTCACTTCAAGTCTATTGTTATCACATACAAGGAATCAACTTCTGTCTTCCTTTTTTTTTTTAATAAGTTGTAAATCGTTCCACTGTTACGCAATAATTCTCGGTTAACTTACAAAAAAACAGACTCTTTCACTGGCTAGTAAATATAGAAACTAATAAAAACTTCCCACTTTGTCATCGACGATAACGCTACCTCATACTCAATATCAAAATGTATGGATAAATCTTTTACCGTTTTTATGGAAAAATCCATGAAGACATCCAATATCCCATCAACCCGATAAGAACTTTGACGACTTTTGATGGTAAAACTTCTACACAAGAAAAAAAAAAAAGAACTTTCCACCCATCCAAGTCCAAGAATGTTGCCATATACTATAGCTAATAAAACAAATCCAATTATTATCACATACTTGCCATCTCTAATGAATAACTTAAAGGGGGGAGGCACGATGACGGGGAGAGAGTCAGCATGACATGCTATAGAGCCAACAAATGTTATTACATCAAATATTGGACGTTTAGTCGTAGCCTATTTTTTTTTTTTTGCAACCCCCATCTGCTGTTAAAGGTACCGCAAAAAAAAAGAGGACCTTTATACCAAGTAAATTCTTATTCATGACCCAAAAATTATCCTAGAATCAAATAACAGACAAAAACTCGAACCTTGTACGTCGCAGAGAGGGAAGGAAATGATTTTCATAAAGGGCGCATACATGTAATGAAAAGGATTTTTCGCAGATCAAAGACTTTTATTGTATACGCGAAGGCTATAGAAAGAAGAGACATGTCATCATATAAGCCTGAACACACCACGACCATACACACAAAAAAAAAGCAAACTGAGAAGAAACTTTCGAGCAAAAGATTATCCAAAGTGCACACAAAGCCCCAAGGTTCGATACATACGTGCGGTTGTAAGGATAGTGTACTCTTCACTGGGTGAAATTGCAACAAGGGAAGTTTTTAGGACTTTAGCCGATATCACAGCTGACAATCTTCTTATACGCTTTCTTGGGTATATGGAAAGTTCTTATTTTTTACGAGTAGCTATAGCATATTTATCAGATAACCAAAAACTGAGACCAAGAAGAGAAAAAAAAAAAATGTTATGATACATCATAAACGAAGCCGGCACAACCCTGGGGAGCGGGAGCTCATCATCATCATTGCATATGTGTGTGCGTGGGGGCAGATTTAGTGGTCTCCGACCAATCATTACTCCTCTCTTACTAGGGCTTCAAAAAGAAACTAAAGAGGATTTTTATCATTTATAATACGATCCACATTCCACAGATCCGGTCCGGAATAGGTCTGCCCCCTACGTATAAGTATAATCAGTTAATCATCATCAGATTCAGAGATTCAGAAGCTTATGGCATTCAGTCGATCGATTTAAAGGGGATGTATTAGTAGGACGAATTATTAAATGAGAATCCTTCGCGCTTTGTAAAGCAAATTGACGCCCGAGATAGCGAAACCAATTCAAAATTCACACACTTCAGCCCCAAGGGCGTAAAATTATTGTTTCATCTTCACGTCGAAAAGTAGGTAGGAAGAATCTCCAGATCCAGAGGGATCAGGTCGAACGTTAGATAGAGATGGTTATAAATAGCTTTTGAGCTGAAACTGTGTACCGCAGATAATTCTTAGTGACACGATGAAAAGTGATTTATCTTTTATGGTTGCTTGGACAGGCGGCCCCAATGAATATAGTGGCGGAAGGGGAAGGTACTATGGAACACGAAAACCTAATTAACATTAAACCCCTTTCGGGAGCGGGACGCAATGCATAGAAGTGATAAATGTAGATATCCTTCAAGGAATATCTATGAATTCATGATAGCTTGAGGCAGGTAAGAGATTTCGTTGGGGGTTTCAATTATAGAATGTTGCCACGCATTTGGCACTAGACGGGGTAAGGGGAGGCGGAATATGACTATAATATCATTATCTGGCCTAGAAGTGACTAAAATTAACTGATTTCAGCATGTTTTGAAATTTTCATGGCAAGCTTTGAATTTGAGAGCGAAAATTAATGTTTGCATCAAATTGGAGAGCCTCCCAGGTAGAGAATGAATAATTTATCAGAGGTGTCACTCATTCCATGCCTTTTTGAAGTCTGACATTTTGGGACATTTTTGTTTTTCACGGAATTGGAATAGCTTGTGAAAGTTTGGATAGACCTGGGGGTAGGTTTTCTTTTCTTAATATTATACTCATAAATTAGTGGAGGAGTTAAAACCAGCGGCATAACGCCTCAATTATTGAATATATTTTAAGAAGGTCAGCCAACAATGGAAAATGCTAAAAATTTGCATTTTGCAATTGGCAAAAATTGTTAGCGACCAACCCCGAATTGTTAGCGTTCATATATGGGAATTTGAAATTGTAGTGGTTTCTTTTTAAATAATAGGTTATTTTGACACTGACAGCTATTTCCCGCTCGAAGACTTGACAGAAAGTCAGTATCGTAAGTCCGCGGAACGAAATGAGTCGTTTTACGCTTGAACAACGTTCGGAAATATTGAAAACTTATTTCCAAAGTGAGTGCTATGTAGCCCAATTAATACGTTTTTTAGAAAAAAAGTTTTGGCCGAAATGAAGCATCCACGCAAGTTTGTGCAAAAAGTTCGTGAGACTGATATGTTAGTGGACAACACTCATGGTCCAAGTTGTCGTACGCTGCGCACAGTCGTGAATGTGGCTGCTGTAGCCGAGAGCGTGAGGTGAGACTCAATTCACGAACATCAACTCGCCATCCATCTCAACAGCTCAACATTTCACGCACTAGCCTGAGGAGAATTCTGCACAAAGATCTCGGATTATTCGCTTAAGCTCCAATTAAAGGCGCATGACCATCCGCTTCGTTATCGCTTCGCAGTTTGGGTCTTAGAGCAGCTTTAATTGGACAACGATTTTGGGCGAAAAATCATCTTTTCGGACGAGGTACATTTTCATCTCGGCGGCAACGTTAACAAACAAAATTTCCTCATCTGTGGCTCAGAAAACATGCCAATGCATCCACATCAGAGAGTGACAGTTTGGTGCGGATTGTGGAGTGGTTGCATCATTGGATTTTTCTTCGAAAATGAGGCTGGGAACAACGTTTCGGTCAACGGTGGGCGTTACAGAGCCATGTTAACCGACTTTTTTTTTTACTGAAATTGAAGACATTGATTTGGAGGACCATGCAGTTCATGCAGGATGGCGCGCCTTGCCACACACCTCATATGCCACAATCGATCTTTTGCGCACCAAATTTCCAAATCATGTAATCAGCAATTGGCCACCTCGGAGCTGCGATTTGACCCCTTTGGACTTTTTTTTGTGAAGGACCGATGTTATGCCAATAATACGAAAACGATTCAAAGCACTTAAGGCCAATATCATCCAAGCAATCCGTGAGATACAGCCCGCGAAACCCTCAACAAGGTCTTGGAAAATTGGAGTCACAGAATGCGCTACAGAAAGCCAGCCGAGGCAGGCACTTGAACGACGTTATGTGTTCCATAATTAATGGGAATGTTTGCTATTACTAATAAAGCAATGAACTATAAGTGTAGCGACGTCTGCACGCGTGTTCTGGGTAACATTTTCTTTGTTCTGTTGTAAGTTGGACAAAGCTTTCTTGAAATGATGCAATTCACAAGATTCGTTTTTATTTTTTGCTCTTGAGCTATGTAAAACCAACATACGCGTGCTACTCCGATATTTTACGAACGCAAACACATATTCCAGCTCCACATGACATATATGCAGCCTTTTCTAACACACGCCAAATTGACGTACATTTTATAAACATCAAGATAACTACAGACAAGTGGCGATCTGGTGCTTTTTTAATGCACAATATCATGGCAGTTAGGGATAGATTAGATACCCCATCGTAAGTCATCAATTAGAACATCTACATGTACACGTCTATTCAACTAAATACTTAATCCTTAATATTTCATTCACGATCCCCTTGAACATCAATTAGACAACCACTCATCTTATGATTCAATCATAGGCACTTCTTCAAGCCAAAATCTATTCCTTACTTAACAAAGGGGCCATGATTCATCGTTCCCCTTAGGAACTTCCAATTCCAGATTGTAATCGCGCGATTTTCTCCATTTCGTGACTCCAACACCATTATTAATCATTGTGTGTTACATAACCTGCATAGGTATGTTCTGAGCAGAGTCTCTATCCATCTTTACTGTAGGTTAGGTACTTAGACTTACCCTTATCTACACCACCCGCAGAGCAAAATGGAACAAAGCAAAAACAACGAGAATTACCGTAAGTACAAACAAAAGAAAGGTATAAGGATGGATGGGGTAGGCTTTACTTAGGATGGCTGCGGAATTGTAATTATTACATCGTATTTCTCTTCGTCTTTTCTCTTGATCTTGGTATTAATCATGGTCTTGTTGTGTAATGTGTGTCCTTGTTGTTGGTTGGTTTCATTGTTGCAGGCATTTTGTAGGTACCTATATGTGCGAGATTTACTTTGCTCCATTGTGTCATGGCCTTTGCCATTTTCATGTAACCATTCTTATATCCTGTCGACGTATGGATTAATAGGACAGTCAGTCGTCAGTCTGTCTGCAAACTACGATACGTTTTCACCCTCAACATTTTTGCCCTCGCCCCTCCATCAGAAGCCTGTAATGGAGGCTGTCTACTTTGGATTGCGGATTGAAAGATTCTCAAACTCATATGCCTAATGATTATCACGATAAATCCCTTCACGCCTGTCAGAGGGTGGTGAGAACGTTTATAGGAGCCGCATATAGCCATGGAGTACCTATCTACAGTGCGCACTGTGTTAGCTCGAAACGCAAAGTTCAAGTGGGAATTGTAGGGCTTACGGCGATGATGATGATGATGTTGACGAGATGATGAGGGTTTGTATGTGGGGGGGTTACCAATCGTATATGCCGCCCCCGCTTTATTGTATAATTAAAAAGTGTTAAACATTGGTGTGCGAACATATACATATAGTATAGACGCTTTTACACCATGGCAAGTGGTGATTTACAGTGGGGTAGAGATATAAGGGAACATGTCCGGTCCGTGTACCCATATTAATCAAGAGAATTATTTTAAAGCTGCCAGAATGGGAACTGGCTGTGAAGTTGTGCCGAACGTTATTGTGACAATATACATATCTAGGCTTTTAGTTCCGAGCAGAGTCTGAACTGTCAAAAAAAAGTTCGTGTTTCTGTTTTAGCTCAGACAGATCAAAGCTCAGAATTTGTGTTCAGAGAGTGATCAGAGCACGCTCTATGAGCCCAGAATAAATGACTGAGCAGGCTGAGTAAAAAGCTGATGACAGTACATTTGACAAAAAAAAAAAAAAAAAAAACAGGTTAAACAAAATAGATGAAATTTCGGACCAGCCTTATTGTTCTGGCACAGAAAGTAGTATATCAAATATAACCATATAACAGCTATGTGCATAAATGTGTTTTATAAACAAACAAACGTTGTTCTGCCTAAAATAGTTATTTTAAATATTTCAAGATTTATTTTGATATTTTTGTTTCATTATTATTTTTTTAATAGGAATGAAGGCGGATAGCTTCAGTGGTTCAGTGGCCATTATCGGACTTACATATGCACCAACGTTTTTATATAATATAGCTGTACCCGCCCGGAGTTGCCACGCCCTTTTGTCCAATATTGACCAATCGGGAACGCTCCCAGGATATGATTGTCTGTAAATTTGAGCTCAATCGGTTCGACGGTTTTCGAGATATGTATAAGATTTGAAAAATTTTTTTTTATGGGCGGTACCACGCCCCTTTGTCCAAATTTGGCAAAACGTCACAGGACCACTCCAGGGCCAATAACTAAGAATATCTATAAGTTTGAGCTCAATCGATTCGGTGGTTTTCCAGATATACGACTTTGAATGTTTTTTTTTGTATGGGCGGTGCCACGCCCCTTTGTCCAATTTTTCAACTTTTGAACCTTCTCTGGACTTCCACAAATAATTCTAGACCAAAATTAGCCAAATCGGTCCAGCCGTTATCGAGTTTTAGCGAGACTAACGAACAACAATTCAAATGTCTGAGTCGATGGCAGAGAATCGAGAGTTATGAGCAGGGAACGGATTTTGTTGACCTTGCCTTTTTTTCCCTTTTTTTACTCACATTGCCTTTTTTTGCTTTTTTCCTAACATTGGATTTTTCTGCCTTTTTTGGTCAAAGTTGAAGTTCATGTGCTGTTAAAACAAACTGTACAATTTAAACAAATAATATCGCCGAAGCATTACTTGTACAAATTGTTTACGAACTTCCGACAAACATCCGAGAGTATAACTGTCCTGAAAAATCGCCTCAATTCAGCCATTCGGACTCGGCATGAAAATTGTAGGTCCCTTCCATTCGTTACAAAAATAAAAACTTACACAAACGAATAGTTGTGAGCAGCTAGGCCTAGGGTTCCTATATGGATCTGCTGCTATTTATTTATCTTTTTTTTGTGTCCTGTGCGCAATTGATTGGAGATATGTACTTTCAATATTTTAAGGGGGATCGATGAGAAATTGCAAACAGCAAAAGGACCAGTTGCTGAAGTTGTGGTGAAAGCGCGCGCCTTCTTTTTTGCAAATGAAAGACTCAAGACCATAAAAGAAATAAATAATGTAGTAAATGGCGCTGAAAAGTTCAAATTGCCTCCAAATATTGCAGTCGATGACAAGACGTCATTTAAATGGTCTCCACTTGTCTCTGCCCATGTCCTCTCTTCAGCTCTTTCAAAGCTTTCCTGAGGGACAATCCCAGGCGTTTGTTGCCAGCAAATTCTAAAATGCTTAGGTATATGGTTGTACAGTGTCATTATAAGGCTTAAAACCTTTTTCTTTGTAATAAAAGGCATTTATTCCTTTTTTACAGTTTAGTTTTGCCTTTTTTTGATTTTTTAGGTCAACAAAATCCGTTCCCTGGTTATGAGCAACCTACACACGCGATCCACTTAATGGATAAGCGCGCCATTGAAAATGAATGAAAGTGAAATGTCAGTTCATACTAAATTTTGCCCAGAAAGTGACGCCAACATAAACTCGCGCTCTTCGGTTCGGAACGAAAAATAAGTGAAACAATATGACAACCATATTGGATTTTCCATAGAATGCTAGAGACATCTATTGGGCGTGAATGAATTTAAGAGGTAAAACGGTTGACATTCAAATTGTTGCGTCAATTGCTGACAATAGGTAGATGTCAATTCAAAAAAGTGCGAGTTACCAATTTATTCCATTCCGAACCCAGAGAGAGCTGGTGGTTATGTTGGAGCTAACGTGAAGACGTCTACTAGCAGTCCATATATAATTACATATGTCAATGAATGGCACAATAACGTTGAACCTTTACTTTTAAGCCACACTGTAGTAGATGATATTGATAATTTCTGTTTGCGAAGGAACTTCCCTCGAGCTTGGTGTGGTAGAAGGAAAAGGGGGAGACAACAGCGCACCGCACATCCTTTCAATCTTCATTTCGTGTTTTATTTTTTTTGTGTTAGCTTTGCTTCAATCGCTCCTCCATTTGTAAAGGGGTTATATTATGTGTGGTGTTATGTTTGTTCAAGCACCGCTTTTCGGTAAGCGCGCGGTACTGATGGGGTCTTTTATAAATGAGCTTTTTTTCACCACACCATTCTCATCTTTGCCCTATGAGTCGACATCTTTCAGTCTTAGTTTCTTTTTTTATTTTGTGTACCTTCTTTCAATTTATGCTTACACCACATATGCCAGGGTGATGGCTATGGCGGGCTCTTGAGAACCTCTGCACGAAAATTTACATATTTCGTTGTCGTTGTCGTCATCGTGTGTTGTATAGTCCTCGTATAGTCATTGTACTTTCTATGGAAGCGCAACCAGAGTTTCGTAAGAGGTTTCAATGAGTGCGCACAAAAAAAAAAAATAACCAAAAAAAAAAACTCCTGAAATTGAGAAACACAAAAAACCGTTGAAAATAATTGCAAGGATCTCAGCATGCCACATATACATATACCATACCAATTCCGCCCACACACTCATTTTGCATAATTCGTTCCTTCGTATTCGTCTGCAGATTTCGTCCTCTTAGTCCTTGTCTTTCGACAGAGTTGCATTAATTTTATCATATCGCTTAGCTATGTGTCGCTCGCGCCCAAGAGAGTGTGTGATTAAAAATGCTGCATTGCGGAAACTTTTTTATTTTGTTTTTTTTTGGTTTCATTTCTTTCCTCTTTTTGAGACACTTAACTGTGGCTATCATCTTTGCTCCCTGTACTGTAGTCTTGAGTTTCGCCCTTCTTTTTTTTTAATGTTGTATTCTCTTACATAATTTGATGGTTTTTGTCAGGAGGGACTTTGTTGCAAGGGTTTTAATTTGGGTGAAGAAATTAATATGTGTACCCACATGTAGAGGTCGCGCGGTTGTGTGCTTTCAGGTTTTTCAGTCCTCATCTCGGAAATACAAAAAATGTAATTACTGTGATTCTTTTCAGTGTTTCTTTCTTTTGCGAGGGTAGGAGGACACAGGATAATATAAAAGGGCGCATTGAGACCACAAACGATCTTAAATTACATTCTGGAGTGCAGACAAATTTCTTTTGAGTTTCTGGGTGGGAGCGAACCAGACGTCATTATTCTGAGTGGGAAAAGTATATATACGCATTAATCCGGCTCGAAGGACCGGGTATTTATTTTTAAATGAGTTTCAAGTACTGGAATGGTAGTAGGTATATGATGTAATTTCATGGAAGTATTTTATTTATATGTAATATGCCTGGATGTGGATTTTAGGTTTGAGAGCTCAACTAAAACTGGCAAAAGCCGCCAAGTTAAGGTTACCTACTGAATAAATATTGGACGCGATATTTCACCGGCCTTTCATTCATTCATATATGAATCCACAATCACTGAAAGTGATTTGAGACTATTAATGCCAACAAATATGTGTAGAACACGTATCGTCCTTACCGGGAAAAAGCATCCTTGAAACTTGTTATGATTTCAAATACAAACATATCGTCTGCTATATTCTTTCGGAAATTTATGGGGCATCACGTCATGCCAATCAACGGTATGTTATGAATGCTCACGAAAGGATTATGGCTAACTAAATTGCCTGGCGCTGATATGAATCAATGAACTGAACAGGGTATTAATCTCTACCAACTTTTCATCCCAACTCCTATACTGTCTTCTGAATGGAGTAAGTTCGGACATGCATCATACTTACCTATGTCCATGTCCATATTAGGGTTCGAGCGGTGGGGGGGGGGTGACTTTCATTGAAGTGCCGACTTATTTCAGGAACTTGCCGACTGTATAGAAATCATGAAAATCGGCCCAGCGGATATCGAGTTATATCTAACGTCAACGAGTTTCACTCTCCATAGAAGAGGTTTTTTGTATGGGAGGCGCCACGCCCCTTTGTTTTGACAGTCCGTTCACATGGACACTTTCATAGGTCGCGGCAGTTCGCGAATTTCAGCCATCAGTTTCTACCCACAATGTTTAGTTAGAGGTTAAGTTCGAACGAATGTTTTATTCGCTAGTTTGTGGAACCCGAATTAAATGATGTGGATTGTGAATAAATTTTGACAATTCGTGCTAAGGGTGTTTTCGTTCGCGGCAAAAAGTTTGGAATTCCAAATTTCGTTATTTAAACTTTTTATAAACTTACTAGCGGACCCGGCAAACGTTGTTTTGCCTGCTCGTAGGTACATTTTCATTGTCCGTTAATTGTTCTGCGGCCGTTTTATTTAACCGATGTGTCCGGACTGATTCTCTACTCCGTATGCTTCGACCGTTATTTCCTTAGACGTGCGCCAGGAATCCCGCCCACACTTCGCGCGGTTGTTTGTTTGGACAATGCACATCAATGTCTACAATTTTACAACTTTACCTCCCACGGGTGTCGAGAAATATATGAGTTTCTTGCTTTTTTTTTTTGTTGAGTGTTTATTATTTGAAATTTTATACATGAACTTTTTGCTTTTAAATTTTTTTTTATTTACTTTTGAGTGGTTACTATTTGAACTTTTGTGGAATCGCATCGCAGCGCCCCCTACGGGGTCCAATTGTAAATATAAACCATCCCAAGACCCATTCAAATACACACACACAAAGTTTCATTAAAATCGGTCCAGCCGTTTAGGAGGAGTACGGTAACAAACACGGACAGAAGAATTATGTATACAAAGATTTTCTTAATACATTTTGATGGGATAATTAATTCTCCTCCCCTTGGCCCAATTACACGTTTGGCGCCAATTGTTAAAGTTCAGAATCCACATCAATAAGCCGCGAACTAGCGAATAACACATTCCTTCGAATTTAACCTCAAATTAGAAATGCCAACCGTCCTTTTTAAAATCGAATGGAAACTCGCTAATTTTAAGGGTTTCAGTCGACAAATTCACCGATTTTAAGGAGTTCATGCGGAACCTTCGAAAATGCCGATTTTTGTATACATTTATAAGTTTAAAAACCTATACCTAATTTAAATCCAAACTTAAGACCTAATTTTTTAAAACTGATCGTTGATTTGGGGGGGGGGAGGGGGTCATACCCCCCATGCCCGCTCCTCGCTACGCCCCTGCGTGGAACGGAAACATTTACGCATAACTATATTTCATGTCCTGTATTATAACATTAGGAATAAATCCTATTTTAACTGCGATATATATTTATGCCAGTCTTCAAAGCACTCCTCCACGGGAACTCCTCCTAAAAGTGTATACACACAAATACATTCACCCTCATCGACGTACTAGATTGATTGGCCATAAATGTATTAATACTCCCGCCCTCTACCCCCTAAATGGCCTTAAGTAAGGAAAACAATTTTTTTTTTTGTTTGCGTTCTTCCGATAAACATCGATTACTTTGACTATATAACAAACAAACATAAACATTTCGTTATTTGGCGTATATAACACAACACCAATAAAAGCTCCTTAAAAAATATTTCCATTTTACTGCTTATGACAACTATTTCGACTTTGGCCATTATTTGTGGACTTGTGCGGTGCGGTAGGTAGCCAGGTTTGATTATACACTCAACAGCAGTCCACTTGTACGGATAAAAGTGTACAAAGTCGCGACCTCTCGACATCCTAAAAGGGCTCTTTATCGGATTGCTTGTGACCGTTCGATTTATTGACGAGCAGAAGATGCGAGTATAAAAGGTGGTCCACCCAGAGTAAACATGAAAACCCACTTAGGAGTTTTCATTGGTTTGTCATTGAGCATAACGGTATATTGTTGTAGTGGTTATGATGTTTTTACAGCCTCTTGCTGCCTCTTAATAGGCTTCCTATAGTTGATAATTATGATTGTAAGTATATGATGTTTATGTTGCGGTTTATTTTGAGAAAGGATAGCGTACACATATGTATGAGGGGGCTTGTTATAAACATCTTAAGCGCGTTTCAAATCGCTATATGTATATGTAGTGTGACCCTCTCCCAATCCCAAGCGTAACACTCCACACTCATTTGAAAAGCGCTGTACAGCTTAAATAGAGGATAGCTTTAATTTATATATTTTTCACCTAAACCCTTGACAAATGCAGCAGTATATAGCTGGAATATACCCTATCTTCCTATTTATCTAATGTGCGCTCGCCATGATACCGAATTACGGTTGAGAGGATCTGCTGATTCATGCAATATTGAGTGAAATACAAACAATTCAACTTTTACAGTTCAATGAGTGTGAAATTCGATTGCAATATCCTTGAAGTTGTCGGTTCCGTTGATCCTAATACATTAATATATTGCTTTTGCCATTATATCGCTATACAATACATCTACATCTTGTCATAAAGTATAGCCGATGATAGTTCACGACAACGACAATCTATAAATAGAATAACTGATCAACTATGCTGTTGCCTGCATCCTGGGAGATGAGAACTTGCGAAGTTGACATAATCGATGATTGACCTAAACCTAATATACAGTTGTATAGACACACAGCACCCGCGAACACGAACAGTGCATTTCGTTGGTCTAAAGTTTTGACTGGACCCGTGCGAAAAAGGATATAAAAACGAACGGAGTGTAACATATTGAAAGTTTAAGCAGGAAAAAAAACACGAAAATAGTCGAGCAATTTTCACAGCGTAAATTGCTGGCAATAAATCTCCATAAATCGTGCAAGGACTATCCTTTTGTGTGTCGCCTTATTCTTATTTAGTTCCTGTGGATTGTGTGTGTGTACCCCATCAGATCTGGGTGGTGTTACTTTCAAGTGTCGTACTATTTTGCAACCCTATACGGTAGGTACACATACTGCATTCAATTCACCACGATAGTAATTTACATACGACAAACGTGCAACTTGAGAGCCATTAAATCTTTTCTTGTTTTTCCAGGCGAAGAGGACATCCTTCAATACGTCAATGCTATAGGGGTGATGTTACAATACAGCATATGCGGAAGACTACCGGACGTACGAAATGGAATTCTCATTCGATTTAAGATTAGTATTCCTGACTTTCTTGATATGTTAGAAATAAGGTCCTGCAATGCGTTGGTTCTCTTGAAGTTTCTCTCAATTGCTAGGAATTGGCTTTCTTGGAATACCAAAACACGAATGTTGAGAACGCTGATTTACCTACTGAGGTTACCAATTTGGCTATTGAGTATTGACTATTCTAATGTCGCGAGGATATGGGATTCAATATATGTGCATAGTACTGTCATTTGTACGAGATATTCACTAAAAAAAAGGAAAGGAACCTAGAATTTTACGCCGAGTCCGAAAGGCTGAATTTATAAGCTTTTTCAGGACAGCGAACATCTGACAAACATCCGAGTGTATAATGTTTGTCAGATGTTCGCTAGATGTGGCGCAGTGAAAAAAGCCTTAATGTAATTTGTGTTTTTTCCGGGGAACGAACCTGGGGCCCCTCCAGCACACTAACCACTGTACTACTGCGCCCACACGATATATTCACTGCCGCTGGATAAAAATGTGCCTGAAATATTTCGTTTGAATGCGTTTTGTTAGTTCACAGATATCTTCATTGAAATCAGTCCAAAAAGATGCCACAAAAAATGTCAAACAGAAAAATTATTTTGAGAATATAACAGAAGGACACATCTCCATGAAAAGTGCATGCATTACATACATCAGCGCACCACTCTCAGACAAGAGCCAATCAGTTTTTGGGACCTATTAACATTAGGAATCAAGCGAGGACCAAGACCAAGACCAAGACCCTCATCACTCCAATCCTCGCCACGTTAAAGCTGACTGCAACCGAGCTAACCCCTTCTTACTCTGGCCTTAGGGGGATCAGGGGATGCCACTCCGATGGGAATTTCCGAACACTTTTACATTAACATTCGAAACTTGTCTCCTTTTGTAAGTTTGGCGAAAGCAGTCGATGAGCTCTGCGGATCACTTGAATGTTTCTGCAATCTTTATTTTACCCGACGCACATTCATTTTGAGATGTAAGAAACTTCTAAGGGTCTGGTTTTTTTTTACTGGAGGGATTTCCTAAAATAATTGGGAATAATTTCCATCCATACAAAGGTTTCTTATACTTTATAAAGGAACATGGCGATTTAACTTCTTCGGAAGGGTCGTGAAGACCACTTAAGAGAGAGCCATAATATAAAGGAGTAAGGAAGCTTAAGCCAAAGTGGATTTCTGTACATATTTGACACTAGCTTAAGCCCAAATAATCCAATTATGGTTGAACATTTATCTGTGGTTATGATATTCAATTGGTTCGATTTAGTAAGCATTTTAGACGAAGTTTTCTTTGAGGACCAGGACCAGGACATGCACATATTTTAGGTTCTCTAGTTTAGATAGAAGCAGCTCTTATTTCGCTTGCAAGAGTCTCTCAATGTTCAATTAACAACAATTTATGGACAACTATTTCGAATGTTCGACGGGTCAAGCGCGAGTTCAAATTAGAATCTTTCATAGACTCCCTGAAATTACGCCAAAAAGTGCGTTTTGGAAAAAAGGCCAAAATAATTGCGGCATAATATTTTTGGCAAAAACGCCAAAAAATAAAAAAGAAAATTCACCAGAATGCCAGGAAATTACGCAATATTTTTGGAAAAAAAGCCAAAAAGTTAAATGGAAATTACGCCCAAAAAGAAAAATGAAATAAGGCCCGAAATCTGACAGTAAACCCAAGCAGGGGGATTGCTCCTACAATTTCGTTTTTCGTTTGAGGTCTTATTTCACGTGTTTTAGTGTTTTTTTCCAAAAAAACTTTTTTCGGCGTTTTCTCAATTTTCTTAAATGGACAAAATGCCCGAAAGAGTTTCGGAAAAAATGGCAAAATTAGCGGCATTTGTGTCAAAATATTTAGGTGATTGTTCCTAGGAAAAAATGCCACAATTTTGTATGGAGGTTTTTGGGCTCTTTTTCCCACTTTAATTTTTTGGCGTAATTTTTTTTTTTTACGTAATTTAAGGGAGCCCTTTCATATGTGAAAACGTAATTTGTAAAAATTCCCTCCTATAAGTCCATTGATTTTCATCAAACAGCGTACCGAGGTATATCTCCTTGAATTTTGTCTGAGGATATCCTCTTTTTGCCATCGCCTCGTACCCATGTACCGGTCTTAGCCAGAAAAGCGTTTTTAATTCGTCTAACACCAGGATTTATGTAATTTTTATTCGGTGTCAAGGAATTGCCAATAAATTTCCACTTCCTCTCGTTCTGTGTGTTTTCGCCCATATTTTTATTTTTTTTTTTTGTCACCGAAAGATATCCTGTCACTGCGTGCGTTTCATATACACAGCTCTGCAGCTGACTGTGAAAAAATCGACTTCCTCTTGAACCGTATAGAGTTTCACTTGTGAGAAATTTCCATGGTCCACCCACAGTGCGGCGAAAGATGTACTTCTTCCTGTTTTAGCAATTTTGGTTCTCTCCCGCTTTTTATCATCATCATTCTGGGTGTCTGTGTGGGGTTTTTTTTTTATCCCAGCTGGTATACGATAACCTTTTTCGATACCCGTTTATCTCTGGACCCGTCCCGCAAATGAGAAATTTACCTCGTCCTTGCTCAAGGATGACCATTTTCTATTCAACGAGCAATACGTGTGTGCGTGATTGGGGCGAGTCTGGGGCATTGGATGGCGGTCAGCAACTATTTGTTTCCTATATGTAGTGGCCTCCGTCAATCCCTCCGGAGAAGGTTTGATATATCGTCGCAACCGTCCAAGAGATATACCACCGGACACGTTTTTATTTATTTCCGAATTAATGCGGTATATTTGTTATGTCACTTTAAATAGGGGTGTTTTCTCTGTCACAGCAAGAACAATCGCTTAACAGACCCTTTTGTAGGAAGTTAGAGGACGTACACCAAAACAGAATTGCACATTCGGTTATTTGTTAAGAAATTGGGTTCCGTTCGGGAGTTATTTTCTCTTCTGGTGCGACTGTGACTGTGACAAACAAATTTTTTTCTATTTGATGAAACTAAATGTGGGACTTCCAATTTGTCAGTGACAGTTTTTTATTCAGATGAACGAAAGAGGGAAAGAGAGAGAGAGAGATGGATTAAGTTAAAAAAAAAAAAAACAACAACACATGTGGTCAGCGTTACAACGCAGATTCTTCTGATAGCAACGGCCCACTCGTCCCTTTCATATCATTTGTGCAAAGTGAGTGGAAAGCGCCGCTCAGAACCCATTCAAATGGGTAAAGTTGCCAATTTCGGGATTAAATTCAAATGGATTTACAGTGAAAAGGATATTGGCTGCTTTACTTAGTGTGATTGGATTGAGGGGGAAATTTAAAGTGCTGAAGTGGAATATTGTATGTGCGTGTTTTGTCTGTACATTTGGGTGGTTAAAAAAAAAAATTGCTGAATATGCAACATGCTTTTGTGCTGAGAAATGTAAGCGAGGCAGTTCTTTTAAGGTTGAGTGTTCCACTTTGTGTGATATGGGATCGGTTGAAATGATTATGGTGTGATTTTTATTATGTAAAGGTTTAATCAGGAAAGGAATGTCCTTTTGCTAAGCTTGTGTGTGATATTTTGAAAGGACAACAATTCAATTAGGTCAAATTTATTGTAAGGACTTCGTTCAATTTATTTTTATGTAAATTAGCAAAGATATTATCGTTGTAAAGCATTAACATGAGTGGCGTAGTAATTTCGAAGGATTTTATTGCAAAAAATAAAAAATAAAAGTAACGATCGCCAATAACTGGAGGTACTTTAAAAAATCTGCTCATATCTCGAAAACCCCATTTTCGATTTAAATAAAAATGTAACTGGTATCTACTTACTTACTTACTTATCGGGCTCCCGACCCGTGAAGAGTCTTTGCCTTAGACACTACAGCCTTCCATCCTCTACGATCCCGGGCACGCTGTTTCAAGTTGTTCAGACCAAGCGCTTGGGCATCCAATGGCTTCGCCTTTGAAGTTCGGCCTTCCTTGCCTTCTCGAATCTGGGGGCTGGGATTCAAAACCTCTTAGCTGGAGCATTGTTGGTCATTCGCTCGATGTGGTGGAGCCATTGTGATCGACGTGCTTTTACTTTTTGGACCACATCTACATCTTGATACAGCTCATAGAGTTCGCGGTTCTATCTATCTTCTCCTCCATTCGCGCTCCTTGCACCAAAAATCTGCCAAAGTATTTTTCTTTCAAAGGTGTCCAGTAGCATCTCTCCCTTCTTGCTTATCGTCCAGCACTCGGTGTCATAAAGTAGAACTGGGAGGATAAGGGTTTTGTAGAGCACACATTTCGTCGTTTTAGTTAGGAGTTTTGAACCCAATAGGGTAATTCTTCGCCGGATCGCCCACTAGTGTGTCATTCATGGAGTTCATGTTTACTCCGAGGTAGATGAACTCCTTAACTAAAAACTCCTAAAGTAGCATCAGGTTTCCAAGGATAACGATCCACACAGCAAGCTGGCGCTCTCCAAACGGTCGAACCGCCAGCTGGTATCTACTGCGGTATATTTTTGTAAAGCTGAACACTTCAGTGTCAATACAAATCCAATTCAGCCAGTTTTTTTTAGCGAGATTCGCAATAAACTTGAAAGCTTCGTGCGACCCAGTCGTGCACTTTTTTTTGTCAGAAATATCAATGCTGATGACTTCTATCTTCGAAATAATCGTCAGGGCTGAAAAAATAATAAAAATTTGATTCAACAACGCTTGTGCTTAATTTTTATCGATTTTATTTTCGTAATCACTTCTAAATCAAAAATACGTCTCAACTTTCCGAATGACTCCATCAAAAAAACAAAAAAAAAAATCTTCTCTCCCCTGGTCACAACTTTTCAGCTGCGTAAGGTGGCTGCGCTATTCCTTAGGGTCTATTAATTTACATTTGAGTCGACGACAAAGTTCCATAAGTAATTATCCAGGAACAAATTCAAGGTTAATCGAAATCCTTTTAAAATCTGTTCACGATTGGAGATTTTTAAGGCCGGACCTACAGTTGTTATACCCTCCACAGGAAGGTATATTCACTTTGTCATTACATTTGTAACGCCAAGAAGGATTCACCGGAGACCCTATAAAGTATATATATTCTGAATCAGGATCACATTCTAAATCGATTTAGCCATGTCCGTCTGTCTGTCTGTCCGTCTGTTGAAAGCACGATAGCGTCCAAACGAATTGACCTAGGGGAATGAAATTTTGTGAGAGGACTTATTTTTACCGTCGTCAGGTTGGTATTGAAAATGGGCTATGTCGGTCAAGTAGTTCTGGTACCTCCTATACCAAACCAATATGGCATGGCGAACATTTTGCATGACTTTTATGCAGTGGAGGGTATCAAAGCATCGGCCAGGCCGATGATAACACTTTTACTTGTTTTTTTTTGGCAATCAAAATTAAATTATCACAATTTTCAAAGTTGTGGAAAGAATTTCAAAATGCGGTAAAAAAAGGGTTTCCTAATATACGGCAGTCTAAAAGAAAGGACGGTGAGTTGGGACATTCGCACATTTCACCTCCCTCTCTAGGTACCTATACTTATGTGTATATGGAACGGATTGAGTTAATAAATACTTTCATCGCCATATTGACGATATTCAGCTACACACTTTACGGATTTACCACCTACTTTAAAATAAATCCTTTGCAAAATATTTACGATTCTGCTGGCATGTATAGACTTTCCTCAGCCACCTTTGCAGCGTTTTTAAGATTTAAGTGCCCATCCAAATGCCACATACGGCTCAAAATGTGTTTATTATTTTATAGCATCGGTTTCTTGCACCCAACGAGGCCATATTTGAAATTTATCTTTCGCTTTTCTTTTACAGCCCAGCATCTTGATACCGGCGACCAAGAAGGATATTTATGTTTCCTCGAAAGTATATATATTGAAAGTTTTGCCTCCCAAAGTTAACGCCCTCTATTACCCGCATGCTTTTATTTCCTTCTTTTTGTGTTCAAAATTGATGGCTTAGTAAGATAGAAGCCTCGCACACTGTGTGTGTTGTAATTAATTTTTGTTCTCGGTCCTATTAGTGTCGAAAGCTGTGATTTACGTCGTCAAGCCCAACTGCGCCAGCACCATACAATATACGTAGAAGTACGCACGAGTCCTCAATAAAATTTACAAGTAGCATTCACTATATACGATGATCCCTTGATGGTTCTGTACAGTCCTTTTCTTCGATTTAGGGGATTTCTCTTCTTTTATTTTACTTGAGATTGAGAAGAGTATATACTTTTCCTTTATTTATGACCCGTTAAAAACTGTTGATAGGCAAAAATTTGATAAATTTCCCTTCCATCTTTATACAAGTGTGAGTGCGAGGGTGTGTAAACACCCTTCCGCTGGAGAATCAGAAAACAGTTGAGCTGCAAAGGCTTTTGGCAGGATGCAAATGTGTTTTTGTTGGGGAGGAGGTCCATTTTTGCTGATTTATTATTTCCTGACATCACAAAAACTCCTTTTGGTTTGCATCCGTTCTGCTACTTCTCTGGTTCGTTTTAATTTCATTCGATTCAAATGTTAATAATAAAAATCGAAAAGGATTTTCTGGGTGCGTTATATGTATATCCTTTTTTCGTCAGAGGGTGTCAAGATTTGAATGTCCGATTTCAATAAATCATCGGGGATGGGCATAGAATAATATGGGGATAACCTCAAAGTTATCTATCAGTTCTAATCGGTTCAAAGGATGCCGATAAGTCATAAAAACCAGCATATCCTTAGTGTTTATGATTACATTTGTGAACTTGCAAACGTGAAATATCCTTTGTGTCGCAGCAATACAATATGGAAGGTTGGTCTGTCAATTTATAGGAGAGTGCTAAATTCTGATACTGGATTGGTGCGGATATCCTTTTCAATTCATTATTTTACATTTCAGCATTTCTCATAAAAAACAAACCAAAGGAAATGCATATAAGCCACCGACTGAAGAGGTGTGGTGCCACAGTATGGGTAACCTGGCTTTTGTTTCCAATATTCATTTCACTACAGTGCATGACTGGCGCACTTCTTCCTCGATCTGTCAACCCTCAATAAATACAAAAAAATAAAAGCTGGAGCATCATCCACCATACACGTACACCATCAGGCAAATGGAGTGTATAGTGTATACTGTCCATTAGTTGCAGGTATCGGATATGGAGTGCTGGAAACAGATGTCGATGGAACATCATCCATTTTAAAGGAGCACCAACTTTTTCCAGCTCGTGTGTATATATGGCGATGTGTCCTTGCTGTCACTCTTTATTATTTCTTTTTTCGCCAAAACGACATCATTAACATGAGCATCAACGGTAGCTGCAAGGGATTCCGTGTAAAGATTGGTCCTTTGCAGTAAGAATCGGTATTCAGGTTAAATGAAACAGACTATCCATGCTTTTGTTGGACGTTTTCGTTTCCGGAAGGAAAGTGATTGTGATTGTGATGGACATATTACTTCCCTTGGTTGTTGTAGTATTCGTGTTATATTCGTGTACTTATAGATAGGTAAAAATACTCTGAATGTCATGTCGATGGCTTCTTTGGAAAGCGGATAGCGAATGCGTTGCATGGCGTGGGTTTCCACATCGTTGCAACCCAAAATTGTTTAAAACCAATGTATATACAGCAGCATATCCCTGCTTAATGTCGCATACAAGATCCTATCCAACGTACTGTGTGAACGCCTTAAACCGTTCCGCAACACAAAAATCGGCACGTACCACACTGGCTTCCGGTACGACCAAATTTTCACACTGAGGCAAATCCTGGAAAAGACCAACGAGTCTCAAGCCGAATTCGGAATCCCGGCAAAACTGATTCCGCTGTGTCGCGTGACGCTGGAAAACACGCGCTGCAACGTGCAGTTTGGAAGCAGCTGCTCCGATCTATTTCAAACTTGCACCGGATTTCGGCAAGGAGACGCGCTATCATGCGACTTCTTCAATCTCGTACTGGAACAGATAGTGCGCAGGGCAGGTGTCAACACGGAAGGCACTATCTTCAACAGATCCGTCCAGCTGCTGGGCTATGCGGACGATATTGAAATCACCGGTCGCTCCCAGCGTGCCGTGATAGAAGCGTTCACGGCGATTGAAGAACAGGCGAAATCCGTTGGCCTTGAAGTAAATGAGGACAAGACTAAGTACATGCAATCAACAAACAAACAAGCATCTGTCCACCGCCTAGGACAAAACGTCACTATTGATAGCAACAACTTCGAGGTAGTTAAGGAGTTCACCTACCTCGGAGTAAACATGAACTCCACGAATGACACCCTAGTGGGCGATCCGGCGAAGAATTACCCTAGGAAACCGTTGCTACTTCAGTTTGGCAAAACAATTGGCTTCAGAACTCCTAACTCGAAGGACGAAATGTGTGCTCTACAAAACCCTTATCCTGCCAGTTCTGCTTTATGGAGCCGAGTGCTAGACGATAAGCAAGAAGGGAGAGCTGATACTGGGCTCCTTCGAAAGAAAATTACTTCGGCGGATTTTTGGTCCTGTGTGCGAGGAGGGCAAATGGAGGAGAAGATACAACCGCGAACTCTATGAGCTGTACCAAGATGTGGATGTAGTCCAAAAAGCCAAAACACGTCGACTGCATTGGCTCGGCCACATCGAGCGAATGGACAATAATGCTCCAGCTAAGAGGATCTTCGAATCCCAGCCCCCAGGTTCAAAGACCAAGCCATAGCGGATGCCAGAGCGCTTGGTCTGGACAACTGGAAGCAGCGTGCTCGGGATCGTAGAGGATGGAAGGCTGCAGTGTCTCAGGCAGATACTATTCACGGGTCGGGAGCCCGATAAGTAAAGTAAGTAATCCTTCTCTTACATTACTTTTTTTTTGTAATATCCTTTATATGCCCGCAACTAAAAGAGAGCACTGACCGCGGGTACTTAATCGGTAAGTAGGTATAGCTATAATGTCCCAAGTAATCCCTCAAATAACTCGGCAGAAAAACTCCTGAAACAAAGTGCCAATTTCTTTAATCTCGTACCGCCTCGCCCGACTTCTATATATCTAGATCTATGCACTTACTTACTCCCTCCAACCCCAAGATGGAGCAGTGCTTTGTTAAATCCTGAAAGTCAGCACCTCTCGTGCTCAGAGATTTATGTATGATTTCACTTACGATGTATAATGCCCGCTATAACCGTCGACCGCAAAAATAGAAATAGCACCCGTGCGGAACGCCTTCGAATTTCCGAATGATGCAGTACCTTTACTTTTGGCTTTTCCTTTTACTTAAAGCGAAAAGTAAAGGCGAACGCACAGAGGCAGCACACAAACAATGGGGTTGGAATTTTCTGACGATTTATAAGGGAAATGCCATTAAGTGCCACTATACACCCAGCCGCATCCCATTCGAACCCAAGCCAGTTCCATTAATCGTTGCACAAAAGGAATCGTCTTCTGAGCAGACAGGTACTTATAGTTCAGAAATTATACGTCCTTCTGATGTTGGACCAAAAGTAGGTAATCGTCAATGTCGCAGTGACAGTGTGCGTGCAATGTTGGGCGGTTTCTTGTCTTATACTTACCCTAATGGAAACTATTATAATTCACCCACTTACTGGTGAAGCCTCCTTCATCTCTGATTATAAATTTAGAAATATTAACTATACGGATAGATGTTATAGAAGGCTCATTCCCAAAGGTGGTTTCCCATTCCACGCACTCGCAACTGTCCACCCATCTCTGCCTGATTTATGTTTGGTCATTCCTGCTTTCATTGCTTCGGATCATTCCAGCGTCCATTCCCTCCGGTGTACTTCCTGTAGTAAATGGAATTTATCAGTTCACTCTAAATCTAAACCATACGACGGATGTAGGCATATAAATTCCTATTTCACCTGAAATGAAAATCAAAGGCAGAAGGACTTTCGTATATACGCAACGCACTTTTGTTTTACCATTCTCTGTCCAAGTGAAATTGGTATCCAAATGGATATTCGTCACAAGACCGCACCAAAAAGAACACCCAAAACCAGAACCAGACCAACAACCATTAGGACCAAACAGCATGTGTGCAAGTGTGTGCTATTGTATCTAAGAGCTCTAGAATGGAAATTTATTGGTTGGATTTTGTAAATCCAAATGTTTGTGAGCACAGGTGTATATTGCTGAGGCAGGGAAGAAATGTTTCGTCCTTTACATCGAAGAATGATTATTATAGGAGTATAGATACCGTCCAAACCGTCCTATGTACATTATACAATGTGCGTGTATTTGAAATATTATATGTATGCACTTGTACACATTTGAGCGCTTTTAGAGCGTGAATCTCTCTCCAAGTGACAATGAAAAACCGGATATTAGGCTTGGGGCGTGATAAATCTTTTTAAACCGAAAAATATTAGACGATTAAGGACACCAGTGAAAAGATAACATTATTCCTACCGAAAATAATCCTTTGGTCCCTAATAGATTAGTAGATCCCAAAATTTATTTCGAAGAATGGGTAATGGATTACCTTATGTATCTATTAGGAATATGGTATGTATGGTACTACGAGTAGTGGTGCTTATGTGCTCTGTATATATCTGCTCTGATAACCCTTAAAGTGTATGGAAGGTAAGGCACCTCTACTACAATTTAACAGTTAAACAGTTCGAAAACGAATGAGCATTTTTATTAAAATATTGATTTGTGGATACCGTTCACCTTGGTATTTTTGAATGTAAGAAACTGTAGATATAAGGGCCTTACTAATAATTATTTTAAATTTGTTGTAGGTCACAATAGATAATTTTATATGGAAAAAATCGCTACTGTGAGATCATAGTACTTAACCTGGACACTAAAAATGATTATTAGCTATTATCTAGTACCGCGCATTGTCTTTTATTTTTGGTAACATTTTTGAAGTGGCAACCTTTTGAAACCTCATGTGAAGTTTATAAAAATATTTTAAAGTTTTCATGATTTTCAAATTAATCTAGCCTAACATATACTCTCGGGTAGTTGTCAGACGTTCGCGAGAGCTGGCGCAGTTGAAAAATTCTTAAGATGTGGGCACATAGTTCGTGTTTTTCCAGAGATCGAACCGAAGACCCCTAGCTCAGTGTTTAGAAATACAAAAGGAGGGCTTATGAAAAGACACAGCTTTCTGGGCATTTTTCCAACGTTTTTTCTTTATCTTTATTCCCTGAACGGCTGAGCTACGAAGATAATGGACACATTCAAAACTCTAGTCGTAGGTATTAGTAACTCGACTAGAATTGTGTAGATTCGATTTTCATTGAATATGAAAGCTACTTACCTACGTTCGTCACCACACACAATCGAAATGTCATCTTAGGTAGGTAGGTAATTGGGTGCAACCGAAGGGATGTGGAGTTTGTTGACCTACTGGAACCACCCCGATTTGAGTATGAATCTCAGGAGTTCCTTAAGATCAACATTCTCTAAATCCTCTAGTTCATCGAAGAAGAAGCTATTGAGAATCGTCTGTCTACTGCTTTTAAGGGCTGGGCATTCGCAAAGCAGATGACGAACAGATTCTATTTCTTCAACGTCTCTGCACCTTCTGCAAAAGTTATTATATGCAGTAGTTATGCCCAGCCTTTCCGCGTGTACCCCTATCGCACAGTATCCTGTAATGACCCCCGTGAGTATGCGGATACCCTTGCGGCTAAGTCCGATCATGAATTTGGATCTCTTTTTGCTCACTTCTGGCCTTAAGTCTTTTGCATGCCTACAGGTGTTGAGATTACTCCAGCGTAGATTTGTTCTACTCAAGGATTCAATGTCAATCTTCCTGGCAAGCGTGCTTAGCGGATTTTTTTTACAGATTTTAGGGCCATTGATGCGTGCATCTTCGACCCGTTTCTTGCAGTCTCATCCGCCTGTTCATTGCCCGGAATATCCATGTGCCCCGGTACCCAGCATAGGGTCACCGTGTTGGCTTGCTAAAGTTAATGTCATCTTAGTACTTAGTCGAAAAATTATAGACTTGATTTGTTGGCTAAAGCTTAGTAGGTACGCTGCTCGAGCGAAACTAAAATTTTAGTTGCTCTCCAATTTCTCTCTAAAGATTACCTAGCTAAAATCCTTGCTAAATTTTGACATAGAGTGCCCTGTGGAATGTTAATATAAGTGTAACAGAGAACAGCTGATAATAATTTCCTTTAAAAATTCATCGACGCGAAAAAGTGTTATACATAATTTCGTTGCGCTTACTTTCTTCCTTGTCTGCTATTCTTTGATTTAAAATTTTATTAAAATTAAAATAGGTGGCGCAACAGGCGGTAGACACCCTAGGCCTAGCTTCTCGCAACCATTCGTTTGTGTGAGTTTCTATTTTTGGGACGAATGGAAGGGACCTACAATTTTATTCCGAGTCCGAACGGCTGAATTCAGAAGCTTTTTCAGGACAGTCATACTCTCGGATGTTTGTCAGACGTTCGCGAGAGGTGGCGCAGTAGAAAAAACCTTAAGATGTAATTTGTGTTTTTCCGGGGATCGAACCTGGGATCCCCTTGCACAGTAGTCCAGCACACTAACCAGTAACCACTGCGCTACTGCGCTATTTACTTTTCCGCAACACAAAAACCAACAGATCTGTCAAAATTTAGCTTGAGAAAATGTGCCGACATTTTAATTGTATTGGCCATAGTATATTCGATGCTAAGATGCATGCTAAGCGAAACTTGGCGCTTAAATGGAATAAACTCCTCTGCTCAATTTTTTTTTACCAAGAAATTCAAGCTAAAACGCAGCTGTCAATCGATTTGTGTACAGGTACATATGGTAGGTAGGTAGGTAGCAGTGGCGGTTCGCCTTGAACCCAATTAGCACTAAGATGTGCCGTTTTGTTACCACGACTCGTGTGACCTATTTTCTGTTGATTGTTTAGGATGTGGTCCGGTCGGTGCCTATAGCCAACCTGTGGAGTTGAGGAAACGGATAAGATCCTGTATCCCTTTGCCCGATATGTCGCTAAGGTCGTCAAAGAATGGTTGGTTTAGTGCGCGCAGTCTGGCTCTCACTAGAGCTGGACATTTGCAGAGGAAGTGGGAGATAGTTTCTTTTTCATTTGTATTACCACAACTGCGGCAATGCGGGTTGTATGGGATACCTAGCTTGGCCGCATGGTCTCCAATTGGCCAATGCCCCGTGATTATTGCCGTGATTCTGGCGATATCTGGGCGGGTTCTGTTTAGCAGGTTATTTGTTCTGTTTTGGTTGTAGGTAGGCCACATCTTCCTTGATATGACGCAGTTTGTCAACCCCGACCATCGGGAATTGGCTTTCTGCAGAAAATGCGAATGTATTTGTCCCTTTACCGCTCCTAGCGGAATGTGGACCCTCGTTGAGAGCGAGGCGTATAGTGCTGAGCCCTTCCTGGCCAGCTCATCCGCGCGCTCATTGCCTGTTATGTCACTATGCCCTGGAACCCAGAGAAGTGTGACCCTGAAGCGCTCGCTCAGACAGGCAAGTTCGTTCCGGCACTCCTGCACCAGTTTAGAGGATATGGTAGCCGAGTCGATGGCTTTGATGGCGGCTTGGCTATCTATAAGGATAGCAATGCTTTGTTTAAGCGTTGTGTCACGCCCTAGTTGCGTACAAGCTTCTCGGATGGCCAGTAATTCCGCCTGGAAAACGCTGGCAAAATCCGGTAAGCGTACTGAAATTGATATTTGAGGTGATTCCGAGTAGACACCGGCCCCTACACCACAGCTCATCTTAGATCCGTCGGTGTATATGACCGTGTCGAAGCCCTTCACTACTTCGTCCCTCTTCCACTGATCCCTTGTTGGGAAACCAACGTGGAAGCCTTTCGTGAAGTTTAATTTGGGTGTTATGTAGTCGGTTGGAGACGTGACCATGCCGTTTGGTAGCGAATCCAGGATGTTGCTATGGCCGTACGGCCTTGCAGTCCAGCATCCCGACTCCTTGAGTCTTATAGCACTGCATAATGCGGTATATTTTGTATGTAGGTCAAGGGGTAGAAGGTGCAAGAGCACAGTAAGGGCATCTGTTGGGGCCGACCTCATTGCCCCCGTGGTACCTATACTGGCTGTTCTTTGCAGTCGTTTTAGTTTTGTAAGGTTGTAGATTTTGCTCAACGCAGGCCACCATACTAGTGATCCATACGTAAGAATTGGACGCACTACGGCTGTGTACATCCACAAGGTCATCTTTGGTTGAAGTCCCCACTTCTTTCCAAAGGTTTTGCTACAGGCATAGAAAGCGACCGACGCCTTCCTTACTCTGTGTTCAATGTTATGTTTCCAGTTAAGTTTTGGATCGAGCATGATACCTAGATACTTAGCGCTGGATGACAGTGTGAGTGGTTGATCGTTTAGATGGGGTAGGGTAAAATCGGGTATTTTGGTTTTGGTAGTGAATAGCATCAGTTCAGTTTTGCTCGGGTTGACACCGAGGCCGCAACTTGCAGCCCAGGTGCTTACCTTGTCTAGAGCGGCCCCCATAATTTCACTAATCACGTTGGGAAACTTCCCTGACACTAGTATCACCACGTCGTCCGCGTACGCGACAACTTTGACCCGTTCCCTGTCTAGTTTCACCAGAATTTTGTTTATAACCATTAGCCATAGTAGGGGCGAGATGACGCCACCCTGCGGCGTTCCTCTATGGGCGAATTTGGTTATGTGGCTGCTGCCTAGTGTTGCCTGAATAGTTCTTGTCCTGAGCATAGAGACTATCCATTGACTAATAAATTCCTCTATGCCCAGCTCAATCAGAGATTCAAGAATAGCTTCAGTGTGTACGTTATTGAAGGCTCCCTCTATGTCTAAGAAGGAGGCTAGTGTATATTCTTTATACTGTAGGGATATTTCGATTGTCCGCACTACCTCGTGGAGAGCCGTTTCCGTGGATCTGCCCTTTAGGTAGGCGTGTTGTGATTTGGATAGCAAAGATTCTTCTAGAAAACTTCGCATGTGGATGTCCAGAATACGCTCTAGGGTTTTAAGTACAAAGGAGGTTAAACTAATTGGTCTGAAATCCTTCGCGGTTTCATGCCCACGTTTGCCTACCTTCGGTATAAAGACCACTCTAGCGCGTCTCCAAGAGTGGGGTACGTGGTTTAGTATTAAACAGCTTCTGAATATTGACGCCAGCCAAGGTAGTGTTAAGTCTTGCGTTTTCTGTAGCATTACTGGTAGTATGCCGTCAGGGCCCGGAGACTTAAACGGGGAGAAGCTATTAATAGCCCAGGAAATCTTTTCCTCGGAAATTATTGAGGCGATATGGCTGTGGAATGCAGGTTGTACTTGCCGAGACCTCTCGGGTTCCGTACTAATATCGCTGCATCCGGGAAAGTGGGTATTTATTAGGAGTTCCAGGGTCTCCGCACAGGATTCGGTCCATCCTCCGTCTAGCTTTCTCAGAAAGGAAGGGTTGGAGTGTTCCTTGGACAGAATTTTACTTAGCCTGGCAGAGTCCTTAATGGTTTCTATCGAGTGACAGTAATCCCTCCAGGCCTCCTTTTTGGATGTCTTTATGGCTTTCTTATAAAGGCTTAAACAGTCCTTATAAGGCTGCCAGAAGTTGTGTTTGTGGCAGATGTTGAAAATCGCTCTGGTCATCTGTCTCAGATTGAAGAGGTCTTCGTTCCACCATGGTGGAAGTGTTTTTTTACTACGCCTAACCGGGCACGAGACTTTGTAAGCTGCGTCCATCGCATTCTCAAAAGTCTTTACCTTTGCCTCCAGTTCTTCAATAGCTACCGCGTTTGTTTTGGGTGTGTTTTTGAGTTTTGTCCGAAGGACTTGGCCAAACTTGGTCCAATTTATTCTTTTGGGGTTTCTAAAAGGTTTAGTGGTCTCGGCCTCGAGACTTACATCGTAGAGGATCAATCTGTGGTCAGAGAGTGACTCCAGATTAGAAACTCTCCAGTTTTCGACCCTAAAGTTATCATTGTTTGTTTTTAATGTTATATCTAGGACCTCTTCCCATCCCCTGTGTGTTTCCGTACTCGGAAAAACAAAAGTGGGGGTCGCGCCCTTATTACAGACAGACAGGTTAGTAGTTAAAAGAAAATCAAAAAGTGACTCACCTCTTTCATTATCTTCCGAGCTCCCCCACACTGTGTGCCGTGCATTGGCGTCGCAGCCCATCAATATGTTGTCCTTCACTGTTGTTTCGGCTATGAGTTGCCCCACTTCCACTGGCGGTGCTGGTTTCTCATGAGCCATGTATGCTGATGTGATGTATGTTCGTTGGTTCTGGTTAGCACACTCTAGTTTAACAACTGTTAAATCGTCTGAGCTAAGATTGGGACATAAAAAACCTTTAAGATGTTTCTTAGCGAGTATGCAAGTTCTAGGCTTACCTGTGGCCTGATGTTTGTAAAACAGGTCGTATTGTTTGTCTTGGAGCCCCTTAATGGATGAGTCTCTCACCCATGGCTCCTGGATAATGCCGATGTCCATGTTTTCCTCCCGTAGAAAAAAAACCAGCAGATTATCGGAGGCGCGCCTTGAGTGCCTCAGGTTAATCTGAACGACTCTCAGCATTACCAGTAGATGTTGATGGGGTTTCGTCGGCTATCATTAGGTCCTCCAACAGCTTGTCGGTTTCGACGATGTCTGCATCGTCGTCTGGACCGGAGGGAATGAAGACTTTAAGCTTGGCATGCCTTATGCCAAACCTAAGTTTGTGATCTGCTTTCTCGAGAGCCACCAGGCACTCGTTGTTTATGAGAAGCAGGAACGACATAGTGTTTTTGTGGGGTTCCTCCGCCTTGATGACTGCCCAGTCATCCATTGGAACCGCCGGGTTGTGCAGTTTGAGACACTGGAGGAGCCTTCCCCCTTCAATCTTCATATTAGGTAACCAAATGCGGGCCCTAGGTCTCCTCGGGATTTCGTTAGCTGGGATGAGCTTGAGCTTCAAACCATCCCAGGCGTCGCTAACCTTAGCAACGCACTCGCTAAGGAAGTCCTTTGAAAATTGGTCGGCGCATTTGATTACCCGATATCCCCTAACCAACTCGGCGGAGTCAAAGTCTGGCAGAGTTCCCCCTTGGTTGTTGACGATGTGGTCGATCACCATGTCGGAAAGCTTGGCCTCAATGCTTCCCCACGCCTCGGCTATGGACCTCCCATTTGTGGATAGCTCATCCACAAGTGCGACCTGGAGATGGTCCCTTACCACCTCGGTAAAAGGCCGCTTCTGGACCGCACTAGCCGCCGACGTGCTTGGTTTGGATTTTGCTGTCGAACCTTCGGCAACCTTGGTTTTTTTTGGGGCCGGGCGATGGGAGGACTCATCTAGAGACCTATCCCGCTTCGCTGCCTGTTTCGGTTTGTTTTTCAGGCTCTCGTTGTATTCGTCAACGATTGCCTGATATTTTATTTTATCCGCCTGGTCCTTATCGTGGACCTTACCGGCAGCCTCGTTCTTTTCAATCTTCCCTAAGACGAAGAGGGCCATCTGGTACTTGCTTCTCATTGCTTTCCCTTCGGATTTGTGTTTGGTGTGTGTTTTGGTTTTCGGTTGGTTTGCCGTCGAGGTACTAGCCTTAGCACTCTCGCAGCGTGGTTTAGGGACGATTGTCTCCTGACTGGAGGCCAGCAATTCGTCCTCTGATGAGGTGCCAACCACTGGCAGCCTCAGCTGGTCTTTTTGTTTTTTACTTACGTCTTCTTTTCTATCCATTGTTTGTTTTTGTTTTAGATTTGGTTCCCACGAGTAGGACCGGAAGGGTGGGTCGATCCTGGCAGAGCCGTCTTACCAGGACAAGGCATTTATACAACCGACCTTGCCTGGGCATCGGAGGGGACCGTTAGCGATCTGCATTTTTAACCACCTGCTGACCATGCAGCCATCGGCACGGGTGCCTCAACACCTTGGCTTAAGTGGGATTTTTGCTGGGGTTTACTCCCCGGACACCTTAACTAAAGGTGGGGTGATCTTAGTTTCGGTCTAGAGACATCTGATTTGCTACAACTCATTCAGAGGGGTGACCTGTCGACCGTCCCTCTGTTGTTTGCGCCTCCCATATGTCTCGTAGACTTACTACAAGCCCTTTCGCCCCGACAAGGCGTCAACCCGTCGAAAGAGACAGGTACATATAATCCAATACTTTTAATGACATTCAAAAGTATTCAGCAGTTTATGTCGGGATGTTTTCGAATGTCTTTGTAAAGATGATAAAATCCGTCATAATTATTAGTTACGTGATTTTTTAATCTCTTGAACGGACAAATTTTTGTCCAAACAACAAATGGCTGAAAAATAAATTATTTAAAAGAAAGTCCTCTTCTTCTGACGAATCCTTTTCCATAATTCAAGGATGTTGTTTATTTTGATGCACTTCCGAATCGTTAATGTTAGCTAATGTCATTATGGACTCCATACGCTTTGCTCATAGCTTAGAATTTTTAGCTTTAGCTTTCGCTCCGCTTCTAGCGTTCACTCTGTCCGTAGCCCTAATGGGCGCGCAAAATTTGGCAGAGGTATATAATGAAGAACAGTCTGAAATGAAAATTTGATTTTTTATCTGAAGCAGCGTACCGCTCGGCTGAATGGATTTGCTCAAAATTTAGCTCAGCTAAATTTTCGAGACAATTTTGTATTGGAGCTAAAATTTTGAAGAGAAATTTGTATGGAGCTAAAATTTAGCTCGAGCAGCGTACTAAGCCGAGACATTTTAGGCTTGATTTGTCGGCTACCCAGGCCAGGGCCCTGTTTCATAAAAATTGACAATTGCGACAGGTGACAGCTGAAAATTTGTAAACTGACAATCGGACTATTGTCAAATTTTTATTCCATAAATAATTAGACAATTTTGTAGAATTACAAATAATAGCCGACAATTGTCAAGTTTTGGTTTTATAAGAAAATTGTCATGACAAAGAATTGTCAGGAATTTTTCGAGAATTGTCATGAATTCTCTGACAAATTTGTACTGACAATTTTTGTTATGGGACAGATAAAATTTTACAATTGACAATTTTGTCAGTATGTAATTGACAATTCCGACAGGCGTTTGAGTTTCGGTCAAGTATTGATAGTGAAGTGACAAGTATGAAAAGTGACAAGTTTGAATGAGCATTTTTGTTACTGATGATGACAATAAAATAGTTTGTCGAAAAACTTTCAAAAATTAAAGAAAATAAGATTGTTTTCTATTTGGTGGGTCTATAAAGGCGTAAACAAAAATCATCCCCCTATGATTTAAAATGCTAAATATTATTATTTCTTCAAGCGGAAGTGATGAAGAATCTCAAATCGAATTTCGTGGAGTACCTACGCAGTCGACACTTTAAAGAAAGAATAAATAACAATATTTTATTGCATTAAGTGATTTCAAATTTAAGAAAAAATTACATGATCGGAAAACAGCAACGAAGTATACCTATGTTGTTAAAAAATTGGTGGACATCTAGAGCATACCGCAAAAAGCAATCACTCTCTTGATAAAACCCACGACAAATTTTTCAAAATATTTATAACTGTGAAAAAATTGTCAGGACAAATTTGTCAAAATATGACAATGACAAAATAGTCATGTCAAATTTGTCGTTGTATTTAACTGACAATTATGTCAGCTGTCATTATTTTATGAAATGAAAATTTGTCAGACAATTTGTAGAATTGTCACCTGTCAATGTTTATGAAATAGGGCCCAGTCTAGCTAGCCCAATAAAATATCAAACAAATCGAGTCAGTCAGCAATGTCTGCCTTAGTAAACTAGACTAGAGTTTTTAACGTCTCCAAGTATTTACCTACTGCCTATAAACTTAAATTCACTGCGCACCACCAAGCTCTGATAAATTGATAAAAGATTCGAATACCAAAACGGAATCAAAAACAAAATCAATCAAACGAACATCGCTGATATTGATATACCTACCTACGCAGTTATCATCATATCGCAGTCGCAGCATACAAAATATCAACGCACCATATCGCAAACACCAACACCAACACGAACGAAACGATTCTCTCCAACCAAACTCTACAAGTTGTTTTGCGAGCGAAAGCATATCGCTTCGCTTCTCGCTTGTTGCTTCTTCTCTGTCATGCGCACAGTTCTTTCACAAAAACGTCACATCTCACATCACGATTCACAACAGCAAAATCACAAGCAAATCCCTCCAGCAGCAGCTGTGTGGAATGTCTATTGTATATTGCTCTGTTGCTCGCTTCATGGAACAAGAATCTGCGATGCGATAGAAACTAAAATTATTGATTTTCCAACTCTGGCTGCCTGACATTTTCGGTAAAGCGATGAGCGATCCCATTTCAACTTTCAAGGGCAACACATACACACACACACTCTTGTTGTGATATAACGTATGAACATGAAAATTGATATGTGCGACTGCGATGCAAAGTGTTGGTCTCCTCTTGAATGCAATTCGTTTCGGTACGTCCTTCACCCTCCATGATATTTGTGAGATATCGCTCGAACAGCGAGCGTCTCGTCTACATACATTATACATACCTACAGCTACATTGTGTGTGGTTGACTGTTGATAAAAACTCTCCGCTACTTACCTCTCCAACAGCGTTTGGTCGGCTTGTTTTGTTGTTCGTTTTGATAAATTTAGTTGCTCGATGACGTCGTCTGATTGGGTTGTTTTGTGCGCGAGATATTTCGTTGAAATCTTTTTACGATAAATGTCAAAAGATAGTATGAGTGATCAGAAAACCGAATACTACACGATGAATGCGAAACTCTGTCGATTGGTTCAAGAAAATCCGTGCATGTATGATCGCTCGTCGCCAAATTATCCAAGGAAGGACTATGTGGAACGAGCATGGGCACATATAGCAAAGGAAATGCATGATTCTGGTAAGTCTACACTACCTCTCCTATAAATATCTACACTGATTTGGTAATAAGTTTGCGTTGCGATGATGTCATGTTATTAATATTGTTATGATGTCAATTGCATGATATATTTTTTTGATTGTGTAGGTTATTAATGAATGATGGATGACACATCTACAAATTAAAAATCAGTTCTTTCATGTCGTGATAACGAATAAAATAAAATAGAAAATGCTATCGAGTGTAGTGTAGGTAATGATTTTTAGCTCAGTCATAAGTTGACCTCTTAATTCTATTTAGACAATTGTCAATTGAACGATGATTGGGTTTTCATTTAAATACCTAGCATTGCAAGAGACTTTAGCGACATAAATACCTAAGCTTAGTAGGTACGCTGCTCGAGCTAAATTTTAGCTTCATATACAAAATTGTCTCCAAAAATTTAACAGAGCTAAATTTAAGCGAATCCATTTAGCCGAGCGGGTAGGTACGTTGCTTCAGCTAATTCAGACTGTAGGTAGGTACTTCATATACATACCTACAACTACATATCTGTGAAAATTTAGCGCGTCCATTGTAATGGGTCGGAACATTTTCTCAAGCTAAATTTTGACAGATAGGGCTACTTTTTGTGTTACGGAAAAGTAAATAAGGATGAGTTTTTGCAATGAATACATCGACGAGGAATACCTTGGAAGTAAGGCATTGGAGATCAAGGAATAGCACACAAGGAAAAAAGAAAGTACAGCAAACATATAGAACTTATTCGCGTCGATGCATTTTTGAAGGAAGTTATTTTCAACGAACAGCTGTTTTCTCAGTTTTCTGTGACACTTATCAGTATCCACAGCGAACTCTATGTCAAAATTTAGCTAGGATTTTAGCTAATGTTTGGAGAGAAAAATTGGAGAGTAGCTAAAATTTTGTTTCGCTCGAGCAGCGTATACCTAGGTGTAGGTACCTACCTAACTTAATGTTTTATCTTTTGCCTACTTTTCTGTACCTACTTTTAAAAAATATTCTGCAAAGTTTTCTTAATACATATTTATTCCTAGTATTCGTCCTTTATTAATAACTTTTCAACACTATAAATATAAATCTATCACCCGCACTTATTGTAATGTTGCGTCATAATAGTCGAGAATTTAAAGAAGAGTGATGCCATCTTATCAAAAAAATATATTTGATAACTTGTTAAATATTTTTTGTTAGAATGAATTATTAAAGTATTTTTAGTAGAAAAATGGTAGTGGAGTTGTAGATACGTTTTACAGAGCCAATATTTAACAGCGCATTCAATTTTGAGAACTTCATGCAGCGATACCACTTTACTTCAATTGAATTAGATTTACATACTTCAATTTTGGAAAAAAAATTAAAATCTGCTCCCTACTTCGCACTATTGTTAAATTCTTTATTATCTACTTAAATTTAAAGATCCCTTATTTAATCCGCATCAAATTTAATAAAAAAAAACCTTAAATCTGCTTCCAAAAACAAAAAAATTATTTAAAAAATGTTTTACACTCTTTCATGTAAGCCCAGATTCACATTTCAAAAGAATAAATTGCATCAAACTTCACTTTAAACACAAAATGTATTACAATTTTCTGACGTTAATTATTGCTTCCCTCTTAATTTAAATTATAATTAAATAAATATAACTGTATTTGACAAAAAAACTGTTTTATCATAAAATGATCTGATGTAATCTTACGACTAGACAACCAAAAATAATAAAACAAAAATATTGTTATAATTATGTATCTTAAAACGATTTTTATACATAAAACTAACTAAACGATGATTTTGAAATCTACTTCCCTTTTGTTGAATCTACTTCACTTTTTGGGTCAAATCTACTTCGCTTTTTTTTGGAAGTGGTAACGCTGGTCACATGTACCTAGGTAACTTGAAATAGGGAGAAAATTTAATTCATAAAAATCTCAGAACCAACCATATTTCCCCCTTGAACTGTGACACTGTTGGATGGCCAGACTTCAAGATCACTGTTCTGTGTGGCTTTGTAATTGGAATTTTAAGATGCTGGTGGTATTTTTGAAATCTACATAAAGCAAACTTGTCTGCCTTTCCCACTCCTCAAGTGCGTGAGCCTTTCCTTCAAAACCCAAACCACAGGCTTGAAGCGCCTACTGTAGAGTTAATATTTCAACTTCATTATAAATCTTATTTATGTATACTACCTAAGATAATTAGATTAAGAAATATCTATCTTACATTTTTCCAGTTGGCTCCTGTAAAGAACGTTGGCGCAATATCCGCACAGCATACGCTCGCTCGGTGAACATTTATAAAACGCCCACCGGACCGAATCGTCATAAACGCTATTACCTTCACGACGAACTTCAATTCCTGACAAAACACATATCACCAGGTCTTCCAAGCTTACCCATACGGATCCATACACCCACCACAGAGCTCGAAGGAAACAATGACAATTCCCATCAATCAGTAGAAGAGACCGACGACAATTGTACCTTTCAAATAACACTCGATTCCTCATCTCCTCAACCTCCTGTACATCACACTGAAGAGGATCACGTTCATGTGCCGAGTCCATCACCAGAACCTGACTATGCTGAGTTGCCATCGAGTCCACCTAACAAAAGGCGAAAACAAACAGAACCCGAAGAATACCTTAAAGACTTTGCAAAAATATACCGCAACCGAGATCCTGACTCGGAATTCCTAAACAGTCTCCTTACCGAGATGAAAACAATGAATGCAAGACAGAAAATAGTTTTCAAGGGGAAAATATTTCGTGCTTTGGAAGAGGTATTCGATGATTCCAAGAATTTTCCAGGTAACGTCCAGCCTTCACCTTTGGCTCATAATACTTCAAGATCTACACAGACTCAAAATAAAAAAAGTTCGCCGAAAAAGAACATTGTTGCAACTACCAACAATTCTTCGATAGTGCAAGATGAACATCAGAGAGATACTTTGGAGTCGGCGGCGGCGCCCACATTTGGCTCACGTGTACCTATGGTTTCTTTAGGTGCGATTGAGAGTAACATTAAACGGGAGCCAATAAACATAGATGAATAAACAGTGAAGTTGAAAGTTCCTTCTAAATATAATATTTTAATATTTTCTATCTTCAATGTGCTAAATCTTCGGAAGATAATAAATAATTTTAAGTTTTTTTTTTTTCAAAATCGAAAATATTTATAGCAAAATTAATCAGAGCATTTTTTCCAATGAACAAAACAAACTTATAAACTCAATACTAACTACAGTATCAAATTCATTATTTACACAATTACAATAGGAAGTCTGGCAACCAAAAACAACTATACTTTGAATATTCTAAGTGACTGGAAAAAAGTGGCCTTACTAAAAAAAACATTTTAAAGCTCCACCTCAAATACATATTTAGTTGGTCAAATAGATGAAAACTATGGGTCCTACTCTGTACGAAACCGAATATTTGGTACTTTATATTTCGAAAGCATTTACAGATTTCGCGCATCGGGTATCGCACCTCACCACACGCACACCCCCTCTCGCTCAGCCCCTGAAAGTAGGGTTCAAGTCCCAGATGCATAAAAAATGTCCTGTTTTAGTCACAACTCACAGATACGGATGCGGTAATTCGGCCACTCTGTTCATAGGTATAGGATAATTTTTCAGTAGGAAAGTTTTAGCTTGGAATGAATCCGTTATGGGTAGTTTCGTTCAAGATATCTACGAAATAAATCTTTTAACAAAATTCCTTAATTTTTCTTCATTTGCTCTATAAACGCTTGTGGTCTTTACAAAGTTGGCTTAGATCCGGGATCAAATCAACCAGCAAACTGTTTTCTATCTGTTGGCTGGCGTATGTGACGCAAGTCAGTTCAAAGCCTCCAGCCTCTGTTTCTGTTTTGTTCTGAGTTTAGTAAGAAATTCGTTAGTTGACCATACTTATCGTATTTCGAAATTCATAACTCATAAGTATTCTCCGAATCGAAATACGAGTAGGTACCTACATAAGAGTATAGGTATAAGTCTTATAATAGTTTATTTAGGTTTCACAGCACCAACAACTTCCTTTCATCACTGCTTTGATAAACCTGTACCAACCATCGCGGAGCCTCAATCACAACACAACAAAGAAACCATCTGATTCGAAATTTTTTCTACCACACTATAGCCGGTCTTTTTCAGGTCATCATCTGCACATAGCATTATTTGTCATTATCACCTTGCTTCCTCAAAAAAAAAAATAAAAAAACCAATACTACCTCTTTAGAGTCAAACTACTTATATATAGGTAAGCAGCAGATGTCCATCTCCTCGATTTCGGCTTGGCCAGTTACCAAAGATACAAAAATGATCGCTTAAGAACCGGCTGATGCCCACATAGCTTCAAGCATCTAAAAACACACCAAAGATACACATACACACACAAGCAATTGCCGAACGAGCATTTTTCAGCTGACTCCGCTCCGATACCGATTGCTTTTATGTACTCTGCTGAGCTGAGTGTGAATTTCTTTCATTCTTCATTTTATTATACGCTTTCAGCGTTTCGTATCTCTTCGCCCTTCCGACCGTCTCTAAAGTGAATGCGTTCTCAAGCGGTGCGACCGGCCGGCATTCAGAAACGTCATTATTTATGATAGTATGTGTGTATCTTTGGTGGCGTTCCATCAGCGAGATTTCTCATCTCAATCGTGCTAAAACGATTAATAGCGCGACGCAATAAGCGAAAATGCAGACTTAGGCGAAACGATGTAGAAATATTTTAGTCAGATTCATAGATAGTGTAAGGAGCCACTACAATAGGTATTTGTTCAACAATAAGCCGAAACGAGTGGTTTAGTTTTATTTGCGTGGCCCTAGGACAATCATTATAGCATTAACTCGGCGCTGCGGCGGGCAGATCCTCCTAATACTCACCCATCGTATCGGCGGACATCGATCTGTTGGCTTATTTATGTCGTTTTCCATTGGTTTCACTCGGGGATTCACTCATTCCTAAATCCAATGGAACAAGAAAAATGATTCCGGCTGACTACACTCACGTATTGGTGAAACGTCAAAAATTACTGTATGGCTGCTGCCATCTGGCTTGTATAAAATACATAAAATGCACTTGTGTAAGTGCTCCTCGAGTGGATTCTGACTTGAAATCGAGAAGCGAAATTCTCTCCTCAGAATCGACAGAAGAGTATTTTTTGCGCCAATGGAACGGTTTCAGAAGTGATTTTCTTGATTCCGGACGCTCCCGGACGCTTCTTTTTGCCCAATGGAAAACGACATTAAATTTGCATATTGACATGGCACCACCTCCTCCATCTGCGTCCTGCATTTACAAAGTGACGTTTATTCTTGTATGGCTGGCTCATCCGGTGACTCACATGACTATTCATACAAATGTCGAAAAGATGACACCTTGTCACTTGGACCTCATGAAAAGGGCATCGAAGCTACCTACACAATTTTCTAATCGGATTAGATAGATAGTGGAAAGCGGAAAGAATACGCCTACCCCCTCTGAAATGACCGCTGTCCTTGACCCCCTTTCAGATACAAGAGCAAACCAGACGAAATAATTTCAACAAAGCACAAATCGCCACGCTATGAATGTGCCTCAATGCTCTCGACTATAGCTGCCGGCCTTAATCCTCCAGCTCCACCACGACCGATTCCGTCTTCATCTGACTACACCCTTCCGTTGTTGGCCCCTCATCCACCCCACTATACAGTGTTACAGTAGCGAGTATCATGTAGCTTACTCCCGCTGCCAAGTGACCCAGCCAGAGAGTTCTTCGGCGGTTTTTTCTTGTATGTATGTTATTTAGTATCTTTTTCCAACTGACAGTTGCCTTCTTTGGATGCCTTCGCTTCGGTATTTTTTTTTTTTTTTTTTTCTGTGGCGGAGGTACTTCATGTTTTTTTTTGTTCTTTCATTCGAAACTTCGAATTGTCACTCAGCTATACGGCGCGGCGGCGGTGACTGGCGATGTGTTGGCTATGGTCGGATAGTTGTTAGATGATGATTTGAGCCTGCTTTTGCTGGTTCCACGTTCCAAGCGCTATGTATACCCACACGCCCAGCTATATGAAACTCTCGCTGTTGTTCGGGTATACTTGGGTAGAGCGATGAATGACAATGGTGGTGCTGGTGGTTGTATCGCCGCGCCGTATGTACCTACACCATGCTCAGACGGAAACGGAATATAATCCAGAGAGCCAGCAAGAGAGTGAACACTGATAAACTGGCAGCAGCAGCAGCGATATTGACAGTGGCGGCAGCGGGGTATATCTGTGGGATACACATAGCTGGTTGGGACGGTTGGTTGGGTATGCCACTGGCACTCTGGCAGTAGCAGTCAGCTATGTGCTTTTGTATCTTTTCCCTGTACCTGCTTCGTTTTATGGGCTATATGCTTCGCCTGCCCGTTCCGTCGCGTCAGTCCGGTTGATGTGGATTCAACTCAATCTCCTGTATAGTCATAGCTGGTGTAATTTATAAAAGAGGGCGCAGATACAGATACACAGTTGTGGTAAAAAGTATTCTATCACCTCAAGTGGATATAAGTATCATATCATATTGTCGCTTTTTAAAGCTCTACTATGTTACAAAGCTTGCTGCCATTTGCAAAATTGTGTCGGCCTTAAACTGGCACTCCTACTCTATTTTTTTTAAATGTCTCGCTTGGGAAAGGCGTATATGTACCTACTTATAACGTACTTATAATGATTCAATATCGCCACAAAATGCGTCCACATATTTCGACCGTAAAGTCAGTCGTACACTCCAACAATTTATTCACTTCATAAATATGTTTATGATTTGAAAATAGTTTGATTAAATGAACAAGCCAGGCCCTGGGCAGAAAACAAATCCTCTCGGCGATAGTCTTTGAACCAAAGATACGTCTTGAGGTATGTATGATTCACAGTCACTTGTTGATTGAAAAATCATGAATCTCGGTGAAAATAGAGCAAACAGTGCGTCTAGAAAAACGACAAAGGTCTAACTCTAACTTGGAATAACTTCTGCTATCCGAAGCTACTATTCCCTAGACATGTCAAAAATCGTCCCAATTGCTGACGTGCTGACGTCAATATGACGTTAGATTCTGTCCTAAAGTTGTATGTGAACAAAACCTGTCCCAGTTCGGAAAAACTTCCTCTAAATGTTTGCATTTTGTTCTTTCATCAATTCGACATTCATTAACCATTTAACACAATGTTCGCGTTCAATGTGCTTAGGCACCTAAATATTGAGGTGACAGTTTATCATAGAACTTAGGCAGAAAATCTTGCCTAACACACGAAACTTGTCTAGAGTTGTTGCATGCAAATCGACCAATCAGAGGCTAATGACTAGCTAGGCAAAAGAGTATTGAACGCGGCCAATGTATAAAATTGTATCGCCTTGGATTCTCAAATGAACTCACCTGCGAAATCTTCTTCCGGGAAACTCGAAGCGAATAAAATGCGAATTTTCTTTTTCGCCGAAATGACGTCTGCGAATTTGACATTGGAAGTAGGTACCTGGTACATACAAGCAAAGAGCTGTTTCACAACTCAAACGAAGCGTCTATTTTTCCTCTTTCCAGTAAAACTTAAAACGTCAACATAGGTGTTACCAGCCCTGAGATATTGACAACTTGACAGCACTCCAACTTGCTGCTTGGTACCGAAAGTAGATGTCGCGATTTGTCTTCGGTGATCAGGCGAGGGGTGACCATAGCAGTCCAACCCTCCAACTGTTGCCTCTGACGGGGTCCTCGCTCTATTCAGATGAGATTGATTGGCGTAGACAGTTCCTCCATTTGGCGGTTAGTCTTCAGACAAACAGGCAGACAAAGAGGCTGTTCTCCTCTGACAGTCCGTTACTAAGGAGGGTGGCTGGTACAGATCATATAAGAAAGACTACGGCAGGAGAGAGCGACGAAGGGTGACCGAAACAGTCTAACCCTCTGCCTTTCTCCTCTGACGGAGTCTGAAGGTTCGACGTGTGAAGGTAAAAAATTTGACTGACGTGGTCAGCTCTTCCCGTTGGCAGTTAGTCTTCAGAAACAGACAGAGGGTGACCGAAACAGTCTAACCCCCCGCTGGTCTCCTCTGACAGTCCGTTACTAAGGAGGATGGCTGGTACAGATCAGATAAGAAAGACTGCGGCAGAAGGAATAGACGGAAAGGTGACCGAAGCAGTCTAACCCTCCGCCTATCTCCTCTGACGGAGTCTGAAGGTTCGACGTGTGAAGGTGAAATTTACTGACATGGTCAGCTTTTCCCGTTGGCGGTTTAGTCTTCAGAAACAAACGAAAGTTAAAACGCGAAAGCGGGAGCGGGAAATAAAACATGGCGGTGGCAATATAGCCGACTGTTTCCCCTTGCAAAACTAGTTCCTTTCGGATTTTCGCACCTGAAACATTTTCTTTTATCACAACTGTAGCGGGACTCACAATTTTGGGGCAGATGATGAAAAAAAAAACCAACCACACACAGAGAGAAGAAAATCGAGCAAAACCAACAAAAAAAGGAAAGAGCGAGTGTATACCGAAAGCGTGTTTCGGCTATGATGATGGGCGGCTGGAAATGAGAATTCACCAACCCGCAGCCAAGCAGCTGCTGTTTCATCGTCGTCGTCGTCGTCGCGTCGGTCGTTGTTGTTCGTGCGCTTTGCTTTCCCTACTCTGCTTCTGCTCTGCTGTGCTATGCCGATGCCAGCAACCACCAGCAGCACCAGCCAGCAGCTGTGAGCTGAGGTGTCCACGAACTGTATGTATGTCGCACGCTGGTGTATTGCTTGCTTTGGTTTGGGTCGTTTTTCTATGGAACTGGATGATGACGATGTCGACGACTGAGCTCTAGCTGGGGCTGGCTGGCTGTGGCTGTCTGTGACTGTCGCTGCATAGCTTGCCTGCCAACGCTGAAACGTTCAGTTGAGCGTGGACTCTCCGCTAGAGAAGGTTTACACATCTCTGTTCTTTGCCCGTCTGTTCTGTTATAGCCATATACATTGGTTTGTGTTGTTTTTGTGTTTTTCTCTGAGTCTTCCTGTTCCTCTTTCGGGTCATACTTTATGGTCGGCCGACTGACTGACTGACGCCGGCTGTGACTTGTGAGTTCCCAAAAAAAACGTTGAAAGCAAAACGCGACTCGGCTGTCTGACAACCAGCCAACCAGCCAGCCATCCAGCCAAGTCAGTTCGAAGCAATAACAACCCAGGGACGCACATACATACAAGGCAAGAGCAGCAGCAGCAGACCATCCGAATCCAAGCATTCCTTGTAGATTGCCAGCTGACACTCTCCGCAACGAACGACGACGACAACTTTGGTGGTGGTGGTTGCTTTTCATATAGCTGGGCAATCGGCATTTCCTGCTGCCACTCTGACTCTGCTACTGGTAATATTGCTGTTATATTGCTGCCCCTAAGGAGCACACAGATAGGTATATAGGCTTACTGCTTGGGTAGCTACGCACACAGCGACGAGCGTAGTTAGTGGAGAACATTTTTGCTTGGCGAACGTTCTCAATCATTCAGTGGAGTGTAGCGAGCGCGCAACAACCACCGGCACAGCTATGGCACTAAAGGGCAACTCGTCGATTGTGCTGAACGTGGAAAAATTCATCAAAGATGTCGAGAATCGACCCGCGATATGGAATCGCAATTATCACTGCAATAAGCCATTTCTGGAGCAGATGTGGGAGGAGCTGTCATCCATTCATCAATTGCCAAGTAGGTTGATCTCTACTGTTCTATGAGTCAGCATTACCAATTGAGTATTTTTTTTTGTTGTTTCTTCACAGAGGTAGTACTGAAGGCGAAGTGGAAAGGCTTGCGTGACAATTTTCGCGTTGAATACAAACGCATACCGCGAGGAGACAATGGAGACTTTCTGATCCAACCGGCACAGCATGAGTCAAAGTGGATACATTACTATGCGCTGCTGTTTCTAAGTGAGTTTGCATTCTTTTTCCTATATTGTTACATGTTTTGATTAGTGGTGATGGTGAATCGTGAGAGGGTGGTTTTAGGTGAACAACTTGTTTTTAGATTTGGGGGTAGGTTAGCAGTTGAGTGTGATTTGAAATAAATGGCGATTCGAGTGAAGAAGGGGTTGAAAGTTGTGTGGGAGGTAGTTTTATAGTAATGAGTTGATGGTAAGGCAGTGTACGAGCAATAATGTGTATGTAGGTGGTATAGGTGAATAAATTATGTTTGAGTGATTAGTTGAGAAGTGGTTTTTGAGTTAATTGTTGTGCATTAAGAGTGATTAATTTGAAACGATGCAAGGTGATAAATTGGTGGAGGATAGATATGCATAGGTGTACGAAAAGGAGCGCATCTGTTGCTTATTTTTTAATGTAATGCGTTGAGTGAATCATTTTTGCAGTGAAACAGTTTTAGAGTAAGTTGGGATTGGCCAGGCAAATATGAGCGTAACGAAATATGAGCGTAACGCTATTATTTTGACTTTTCTTTTTGTTTGTAAATTGACGAATATTTTTGAAATTGGAACGAAGGACTTACATTTAGATCTAAGTGATGTAGATAAGATGTTACTTTTTTTATAACAAATTTTTCCCCATCTTTCCAGCTGAACACATGCGTCATCGACTTCCAAAAACCGAACAAGACACAATGTTCTACTTCTCTCAGTCGAATCCGCAAGAATACGAACAAACCCTCGTCGAGCCAGACCTTACGAACGGTCTTATTCGCATTCCAGACAGCGATGAAGAATTCGATGAGGATGACGTCGACGACGATGACATGGAAGATCCACCCAAGCCACTAGTTCAGAAGCGTCCCGAATACAGTTCTAAAAAGCGATCGCCTCAACATCCCTCCACAAACAACAGCATGTCTGACAGCACCAGCCTATATAATGAAAAATCTTCATCATTTGGAAATCACAATAATGTTCCATCATTGAAACTCAAGAGACAACGTCTCTCGGAGGATAGTAATTTTAATGGGTCCTCGACAATGGAAACATCTGCTGTACCCGAAGATGATGATTATCATTACCTGTTAAGTCTGCATCCGTACATGAAGCAACTGAATTCGGCACAGAAACTGAGAATCCGTACAAAGATACAAAAGTTGATATTCAAAGAGTTGTACAAAGAGGACATCGAAGAGAAGTGAACAAATTTGAGTGGATTATTTGGCTTTTATCATTCCAAGGATTTAAGGGGGTTGTGTCGTATTGAACGAAATCTCCGATAGTCGTAAGATCAGGAATTAGTTGTTAGATTCATTTTCAATAATTTTATTTTTAAATTAAGACTGTTTTGTTAAGGTACTATATTAATGTACATATTTATTTATTTTTTTTATTAAACAAAAATATAATTTTTGTACAAGTGTGTAGAGTGATACCTACCTACATTAGATAGTATTTTTGTATCAAGTTCTCAGAAATACATACATATACAAAATATTTAAATAATGGTTTTTATTATCATTTAACTGGTTAGGTATGGTTTATGGCCGATTTTTAGACGAAAGGGAAAAAAGGGGGCAGGGATAAAAACGGCAAAAAAATCAAAAAAGGGGAAAAAATCTTATCAAAAACAGTTTGTAAGAAAATCTTTGAGAATGAATGTACCGCTCTCCAAACGATAACGAACCATCTAAATTATTTCGTCATTTGTCCGATAAGGTAGACTGGATACAAATTCATGACCCAACCGCTGAAGTAATTATACTAGGTGACTTCAATGCCCATAACATGAATTGGCTACGATATTCTAACCGAACGGACGAGGCAGGGAAACAAGCTGAAGACTTCGCCATTTGCTGCAATCTCACTCGGCTCGTTGATGAGCCCACACGAATTCCAGACAATCCATCAAATTACGGAAACACTCTCGATCTGTTTCTCACAACAGAGCCAGACAATTATGAAATAAAAGTGTCTGCTCCCTTAGGGACGAAGTCCATCATCATGCTCTAATATCTGCTATCCTCTCTATACCGATACCAATAGGAGCGAACCAGGATCATTATCGTTCGATTTGGAATTATAGTAAATCTAACTGGGACGAGCTGCGTAATTTCTTCGCTTCGTTGCCATGGGCTGATATGTGTTTTAGAGATACCGATGTCAATATGTGCGCAGAAACCGTAACCGAAATGATTTTACTCGGTATGGAACTTTAAATTCCACATTGCATCAAAAAATTAGCTTCAAATAAACCCTGGTTTAACAATGAATGCAAGCGAGTTACCGCAGCGAAAAACAAGGCTTTCCGTGAATGGCGGTCAATCCCTTCGGAGCAAAAAAGATCTGAATTTATAATTCTTCGAAATAGATGCAACCAAATTATTGAATCGGCAAAGACAACTTACAGCGAAAGTTGATTGGATGTCCTAACGGCTCACGCGCATTCTGGTTTGTGGCAAAGGCAATCAGTAATAACTTTAGTTGCTCTTCTTTTCCACCTCTATAGTAAAAGAAGACGGCACGCTAGCCACAACACCTAAAGAAAAGGCAGATCTTTTCGCTAGCATGTTTTCAGAGAACTCCACCCTAGATTCTGCACAACTAGAGCCACCAAATATCCCGAGGGTGCAATCATCGATGGCAGAAATTTCGGCCTCGAATAATTCAACGCATCCTTAAAGAACTAGATTGCAATAAGGCAACGGGACCCGACGGAATCCCGGCTATAGTACTCAAGAGCTGTGCACCAGAACTTGCACATGTACTTTGTAAGCTGTTTAGCATGTCGTATTCACAGAAGACGTTTCCTTCTTGCTGGAAGACCTCTCGGACTCAACCTATTCCAAAGAAAGGGAGGAAATGTCTGCCACAAAACCATCGTCCAATAGCGTTACTTTCAATGCTCTCAAAAGTAATGGAAAAAGCAATAAATGTCGAAATAATGAAATATCATATCAAATGTATTTGACCAAGTCTGGCACAGAGCCCTATTAGGCAAGTTAGCATGATCTGGACAAAATCTTGAAGTGGGAAAAAGACAACTTGGTTGTATTTAATGCAAACAGGACACAGCTCTAGGAAAACTGCATCAACAGTTCCTCAGATCCAAATGGATGATCCAATCCATCCCAAGGACTCAATGCATCTTCTAGGAGTCACAGTCAATTCAGTAATCACATGGCAGTACCACATTTCCTATATCGTAAGATCGGCGTCCGCTAAGTTGGGCTACCTATTTAGAGCAAAGAGGTACTTTAGCCCCAAGCAACTTCTCCTTCTCTACAAAGCTCAGGTTAGACCAGGCCTGGAATATTGTTCCCATATATGGAGCTCGGCACCAAAACATTCACTTAACCTGACAGCATACAGAGACGGGCAGTTCGACTTATAGGAGACCCTACACTCACATCGAATCTTCAACCGTTGGTGCACAGAAGACAAGTCGCTGACCTATGCCTGTTCTATAGGTACTTCCATGGTAGATGCTCCGAGGAACTCAAAGACATTATCCCTCGAAATGCAACTTTTGGGCGCCCCACAAGACAGGCTGCTCATGACCATACAGTTCACTTTTGTCAAGTCCGCGAGGACATCAACTTTCCAAAACTCCTTCTGTTACAGGACAAGCAAACTTTGGAACTCGCTTCCTGGGGATATATTTCCAGAGGACTACAATTTGCAGCAATTTAAGTGAAGAACTAACATACATCTGCAAGCATCTTGGGGCGCTGTTGAAGCGTTATAGGTTCGCCTTTCCCGGGAGAAGTAGGGTAGAGCGGGGCTAGTTGGGCCACTTTTCGTTTGAAGTCCTGTTATAACCAGATTATCCATACTATACCTTCAAGAGTGGTATCAAAAGATAGAATGGAGTTCGTACTTCTTAATGATTTTGAAAAGATCTGAAAATATTCATCCACAAGGGAATAACATTGCACTAAGTCCAAGTGGCCCAACTTACCCCACCAACGGGGCAAGTTGGGCCAGTGAGTGGGGTAAGTTGGACCACGGCTTGAAAAGTGGAAGAATGAGCTTCATAAAGGGCAAAAAATCCCGAATTTATAATAGTATCTTATTCAAAATATAACAAATAAATAGAATTCAAAACAAAAAAATTCTTCATGACGTAAAACAGGTGGACACTGGTATAAGCCCACTTTCGACAAGTATGGCACTGTATCCCTCAACGGGCAGCTTTCTCAGTTTTTCGCTTGCACGTACGCATTCTAGAACAAATAATAACGGTCATACAGATAACACATGTATTTATTTATTTAACGGAGCAAGTTTTTCCCTAGGCCCAACATGCCCCACACCTAGTTTGATGAACATATTGGGTCACAAAACCAAAAATACTCAAAACTATCCAATTTCGTACAGTGAATACTAAAATATATTAACGTATCTCATAGCAAAACCTTACCTTAATGTATATCTTGCACCTTATCACCATTAAAATAATAAAAGAAAGACCGGCATTTTTTTTAGTTTTTCATGCTAAAACTGAAAATTTGATGTGCCTCCTGCTGATATGATGCAGCTGAGACCGGTTATGCACGTGTTGGGTATTGTGCAAGCATCATTTGTGTATGATCCTGTTCGTTTAGAACTTACTGGTTCTGAGTAATTCGCGTGGTCCAACTTGCCCCCAACTAGCCCCGCCCTACCCTATTGAAAAAAAAAAAAAAAAAAAAAAACAGCTGACATTATAGGGGTTATAAGCCCCTTTAATACAACTTATATAATGAGGCCTAGCCAATGACAAACTAATTATATAGTTAGAAAATTATTCATTTAATAGATTAAGTAGCCACTAATATTGTTTTGTAAATCGTTATAAATCCGTCGGGCCCCTTTTGTTGAGCCGACATTAGGTACCTATTTTAGTTTTAAGTCTAGTTGCTAAGCCAATTTGTATATAAACTGATTGAATAAAAATAATTCCTTAATCTAAGTAGCTTATCGCATTTCCAGAGACTCGATTTGCATTATATGCGGTCGTTTCCTATACTCCAGTCTTAGTATACCTACTGTAGATTTCATTTAAAATAGCATCCAAATGAGCTTCAACTAAACCCTGAACACCACATCAGGTAAACCTACTAACATTATACCCTTCAAATTAACCTGCAACCCTAGGAAATAAAATTGCTCCTCTTTTACATACAAATAATGTACTCATCAAATCATGGTACAACTAGCTACTGATTAAAATAAAATATTTAAATATATATCCCTAATGCAAACGAATGGGAGTGACCCAAGACCCATCAGCCCAACCCCCAGCAACCATATATACTCGGATGAAAATCAGCCACCGCACACAAAACCATACCAAATCTATAATGAAATGGAATTTCAATGAGAAATGATTTAAGAGATATATCCCTTTCCTTATCGAATGTATAAGATGGAATATATTGGTCCTGGCCCAATATACCGTCATCAATTCACTTGCACGCACATGGTATGAAATGTGAAACTTAAATCGATCCCAAAAGGATGCGTCATGTGATTTGTTTTAATACAAATGCGATGATGAACGCAATTCATTCATCACCTTGATGGAATTGGCGCAGCCAGGCGAAACGACAGCAATCCTTTAAGTTTGCAAAACAAGAACATCGCACAAGGGGGTATTTAAATAAGAAGCATCCGTATCCGTTCCTTTATATTGCGGGCGAATGAGGGTTCTGTTCGCTGGTCCTCCTGATGTAGAATAAAACACTAACGTCGACAGAAAAATATTATTCCATCAATAAAATTCACTCCTCGTCGTCCTCGTGGTCTCGTTGGGGGTGGATATCGTAGATGATGAATTTGATTGTTGTTTCATATGCCACACATATTCACCATTTTAATATGATGATATGTATCCTTTGTTCGTCATCCCATGTGGCATACCAGAAACGCTACTCCTTCTATAAAGAAACAAAGCATTGCAATAAAAATCTGACAGGATATTGGTCTTTCGACTGGGAAGACGATGTAGATTGCTCTGCACCGCCTCGGTTTTATGGGTTACCATTCATTACTCTCTTTCAACATCTTCTGACACACTCATGACAAAAAGACTACCGCCAAATCATAAAAATGTCATTTACAAAAGTGCATAATATGGCGATTTTCTCACTGCCACCGTTCTATTTAATAACCTTGGACAGAAATTGCTTTGAATCGCTGTGAATCCTTTTGGGTTTTACGAAAGAGAATGAGAGAAACTTCCAAGGTACATACATATATCCGACCGACACACTCGTCCTTCGGTGCTTATGAAATTTGCGGCGGCAAAAATCATTATTTTCTCATATTTTCTTTTACGTTCTCCTCTACGGTGCTCGGTGTCCCAAAAGGATTGAGTTTTCTTCTTTAAATTTGTGTTTTCTTTTTCTCTTCTGGCATTGAGAGCATTTGAAAGTTGGTTATAATATTATATCCTTGATTCGTTCACAGTGGTGTTTTCCTTTTCGAGGAGAGTAAAAATGTTTTTACGAGTTCATAAATCTTTTGCTTTGTCGTGCGGTATGGCATGGCGCGAGATTATGTACTCATACATAGTGTTCTCTGAGCTGTTGTTGTTGCAAGGATTTTATGAAAAATGAAAAATGAAAAATGTTTCCCGTATAACAATATTTTCTTAAGAAACATGAGACTTTTCTCAGATACACTATATACACATTCATTCAGTGGTAAATGCACTACATTGGAAGATAGTATAGATGTGATGAGTGGTGAGGTCCTGACGCTCAGTGCATATTGAGTCTTTCATGAAATATACTTGTAGATAAAATTATAACTTAAGGTGAAATAAGACTCGCATTTCCTCTCCCCATCATATGCTACTAAAGGGTGTCCAATAATTCACGCGAAATTTGAATTTTGCGCCAATTAATAGTACAGTGGTGCCAACGAAAAAAAAAAAAAAAAAAATGTGACAGCTGACAGTTCGGGGTTAGTAAAAATGGAGTGCTATACGAAAGAACAACACAATTTCATTGTTGAGCAATATTTTTAAAATAATGAAGGTAAGCAATTTTCGAACAAAATCATCTTCACAGCTCATTTTCTTCTTGTTGGCTTCACTAATCGTCAAAATTGTCGCATTTGGGGTCCAGAAAACCCACGAGTAATTGTTGAGAAACAAATGTATCCACAAAGCGTTGCTGTCAGGTGCGGATATTTTGGCCCGGAGGCATTATCGGAGGGAACAGCTCGAATCGACAAAATGTCGAAAAAAAATATCGAGATACCTTAAATTATTATTTTGTCGCCCTTAAAAGGACGGTAATTTACTTAGTTTAACTTAACGTAGAAATTAAGCACTGTTTGTGATATGCTCCATGGAACCTTACTTATATGGACGGTTGAGTGTCATTTTTCCATTAATTTTCAAATGCTCATCCATTTAGTGGGTCGCGGGTGTAGGTTGCTCAAGTGGACTCTCCATAGCTCTCGATCCTCCGCCATCGACTCCAAATCATCAAGGGAAATCCTCATACGGGTAGGGGAGAGATCATGGACTTGATCTAACCATCTCATCTTAGGTCTACATAGAGAACGCCTGCCTAATGGTACGGATTCCATAGCACGTCGTGCGTTTAACATGACCAAACCACCGAAGCATAGACCGCTCTGTCCGGAGAAGTAGCTGCTCGACATTGAGTTCCTCACGTATTCTGGTATTTCTAATGCGATCTCTACGGGTCACACCAGCAATGCAACGGAGAAATCTCATTTCGGCAGATTGTATCCGCGATCTTATTCTTTCGGTCATTACCCAAACCTCATGACCATAGGTAAGAGTTGGAACAAACACCGAATTAAAGACTGACAACTTAGCTTTGACACCAAGTTCGGTCCTCCTGAAAACAGAATGACCAAGCTGTCTCAAAATTGACCCATCCTGACCAATCCTACGAGAAAACTCGGCATTCCATCACTCGTGAATAAGATCCCGAGATACTTAAACTTCTCCACCTGCTTCAATGGGACTCCACTAACATGCAGAGTGCATTGAACAGGCGTTCTGGAAACGACCATCACTTCAGATTTGTTCACGTTAACCTTCATCTCAGCTTCAACACAAACGGCTACAAACCGATCGAGTGCGCGCTGAAGTTCAGTCTGAGAGGACCCAAGGATGACCGTAAGTCATCAGCGAAGAGCAGATGACTTATCCTCAGATCTCCCAATTCGAAACGTTCTTCGCCAAGACTGCGCTGTAACATCCAGTCCATGTAAGTAATGAAAAGGAGAGGAGACAAGACGCACCCCTGGCGAAGTCCAACGCCCACGGTGAAAGGTATTGAATTAACGCCGTTTACCCGAACACAGCTTTTACAGTTTGTGTAAAGAGATTGAATTGCTCTCAAGAGAGAACCGTCAATTCCATACTCCTGTAATACGCTCCAGAGTTTACCTCGAGGGACTCGGTCGTACATGCGGCAGGTATAGCATACTCCCAAACCGTCTCAAGTACTGAGAGTGAATAACTGGTCGGTTGTGCTTCCGCCGGGACGAAAACCGCACTGCTCATCTCCTAATCGTGCCTCGACCACAGCTCTGCAACGTGTTTCCAGCACCTTGGCAAAGACTTTTCCGGGGAGACTTAAAAGTGATATACCTCTGTAATTGGAGCAATCCCTTTTATCCCCTTTCTTGAAAAGGGGCACAATCACCCCAATCTGCCAATCGCTGGGAGTTTCGCCGCATTCCCAGGCCACTTTAATGACACGAGAGAGCCATTTAACTCCCTCTTCACCTAAGGCCTTAAGCATTTCTGGCCGGATTTCATCCACTCCGGCAGATTTGCCAGCTTTTAGCGATTTGATCGCAAAAGTGACTTCCTCTACCGTGGGATGGATCTGTCATCCTCAAAGCCCTGGATTGGATTGAGCAATTCAGAAAAGTGCTCGCTCCATCTGCGCAAGATGTCATCCTCATTAGAAAGAAGTGTACCATCTTTGGATTTGACTCATTCAATAATGTTCCACTTCCTTCCTCTAAGACGACGGATGGTCTGCCAGAACACCTTGCTTGCAGATCTGTGATCACGGTCTAATTTCTCGCCGAACTCCTTCCAAGATTGTTCTTTGGCTGCTTTAACAGCCAAGTGCCAATTGGCGATTTTTAACACCAATTCAATTACTGCATGAGTCATTTCCTAATCGTGTAATCGGCAGTTTTTGCGGTCAGAATTGGCCATCCAGATCTTGTGATTTAATGTCATTACAAAAACTGTTCCTCGGTCACAAAAATGAATCTCTGAAAGCCGATACCTGCACGGAGCTTCAATTGCCTTATTATTCAACATGATTTCCCAAATAGCTGCCGTCAGTTATACGCACGCTGGAATAAAATGTCGTCTAAGCTGGTTGAAATCTATCTGCCGGTTAATGGGGGGAGCTAAAGTTCATCTGCTGGAAACGTTTTACTAAACCTCCGGCATGATAGATTTCACAGAAATGCACACACAACTGTCGCAAAACATTTCCAGATCAATTTAGGACGGGCTGTCATTCGCCTTTTGATTAATTATATAATGCGCCATCTCATCATATTGGCTTTCCCGCATCGGTGTATACCTACTCTTCTCTTAACTGTCAAATGTCAGAAGGAATGAAAGACTCATATATACTGTACCAACCTATATCAGAGAGATAAAGCTGAATAGGAATGACAAATAACAGCAAACATCACAAATCGATAGCTGACAGTCATCGTGGCATAATAATGATATTGCAGTCTCATATCAATGTCTCCAATGCTCTTTCTTATCCTTTTCCCATTCCAATTGACAATCCGACACAATCCACTTTCGGTCTTATCGCTAACGCTTGATAAAAGCCAAAACAAACACATCAGGACATCAAACAAAAACATATACAATACAACAGTAACATGAATAACAAGAAGGAAAAACTACATTAAGTAAATGACTTTCTATCCTGCGCGCTCATATATACTTACACGCGTTCGAATGAAGGAAAAAATATATCAATTCAAAGCCCATCATCAGGGGGGTGTAGCCGTAGCGTCTATGGGACTGATGGGGGTCGCCGAAGTGGAACAACACAGAATGTTAGTGCTCGTATATGTATATGGGTAGTAGATCAAGCGTTAACCATCACAAATCCTAGAAAAATAATTTACTTGGCAGCGGTGACGGTGATGGTGGGTGATGGGGAAGACGGCCGACTATACATTAACCGATTAGATTGATGAGCTATTGACGACGGCGAACTTGACAGGAACGTCGCCTGATTTCTTCGTTCTTTGTGACACAAGTTCTTCGTTCCCCCGCATTTGTTGATGAATTCCGTACGGTCCTGCTTAAAATTTAATGGCCATGACAAACCCAAAGATTTGTTACAGTTTTCTCGCACAACGATTGGCGACGTCATCGCGGTTAAGGCAAAATGGAAAAAAGGGTTCGACAAGTACAAAAATACCCGGTTAACGAGCTTTTTCTCGCGCTGATGATTCGGATTCGATACCAGATGACCTTCGCTTTAAGTATATATGGCCCCACAGCTTCTACTCACGATGACAATGATGGATTACGTTCTTCATCTACCATTCTCTCTGAAGGACTGTCTTCTATTAATAGATATTAATGGATCTGGGAGGCGACCGATCCCTCCTCCTTAATCCTTTCGAAAAGTAGCATTTAAAAGCTATAAATTCCCTCTGACTCACGCACGAACTGTGCGGATATTAACATAAACAGAAAGCATTTTCCCTGAAAAAAAAGGATACAAATCCAGCGAATGAGAATGACACAACGAAAAACCGAAGCAATAAGCCCCTGGTGCACAGCTGGAAAATGTCAATTTCCGATTGGGAATCCGATTGAGTTTTATTTAAATTCATTTTGTCAGCCTCGCACTCTTTAATATCCTTTTACAGCTTCGGCTACTATTACCACCACCCGTTGACAGCACATGGACAAATATACATTTATTATTCACCCGGGCCTCACATATGAACGCACATAGCGACAAGGAAATCCTTCATCGATAAGCAGAACGGCTCATAACTGACCAAAAGCCACCGCTCCTCCTCCTCCTCTTCACCGCCCGCTGTGAAAATCCCTTTTTCAATCGAAAATTTTCGGAAATCCTAAGCCTCTTCATGCACCCACCGATATAGTCTCATCTCTCTTGTGTGTGTGTGTGATTGAAGAAACAGCAATCAGGGCTACAGAATCTCGTTATTCGTCTCTTTTGAAAAATATCACAACTAAACCCTTTTGTTCCAGCGCGTGTATGCCGAAAAGTATTTTTCTCTGTCCCTGCTTCTCGCCGGAACAACGTACAGGAAAAAAGGACTCAACATTTAATCTCGACAATTTTTGATTCGATATATATGCGTTCGCACAAAAGGACTTTTGTGCCCTTTTTGCCTATGTGCACACACAACAAAGGCTGATTTTGGTTCCATGATAATTCATTTGGTTGTGTCCTAGGGTATTATGCGGAATCAAGTGGATATCCTTGAATGGCCGAACCCTCACACCCACCCCTGCAATATTGGGAATGTCCAAATTTGCTTGCTATAAAGGGTAAAAGCTATAAGCTATACCCCCGCACTCCTACGTTTTCTAATTCGATTGCGTGTGGTGTAGAGAATGCATCTTTTTGTCCTTCTTCAAGGGTCCTCTCCCCGATTCACTATTGGATACTATATGGCATTCCTATCTCATGCGTCTGCAGTTCAATTAAATGAAAAACATTCCAATTTTGGCGCAAACGTTGGTAGTACAGCTGAATGAGAAATTTTCCTATTTTGGTATGTTTTTGTGTGATGATTTGGATATGTATTGTATAGGTGTGTGTCCTTTTTGTCCTTTTGTGAATTCGAAATCTGAGATTGTGAAGAATTTTTGCAATCGAATCTTTTGTGACAAATGAATTCTTGTTTTTCAATCCAAATTAGAGTGGTATAACGTATAAGGGAATAAAGGACAATGAATAGAGGAAGTTCTCTTTAGTGCAATGGAGAGTTTCGAAGACTTATTTCCGCAAAAAGGCCTTCATTTGTAGAAGATTTACGCTATCGGGAGGCTGCTGCGTTTTCAAGGGCGCATATTGAAGAAATTTCGTATTTGAATTGTCTGAGAGGCTTCGATGTCGATATAGGTACGTGATAAGGGGAAAAAGTCGGTCTCGCAATTTTGTACACCTCTCCGTCGGTCTCCAGCCAGCACGATCTTTGGCCAGCTGTCTCCAGTTTCGCACGCTAAATTGGTTAAGGTCCCCTGCCAGTTGCGTGCGCTACCTAAGTGGCGGTCTTTCTCTACTACCCCGCCGTCCATTGGATATGGATTCGAAGAACTTTCGAGCTGCAGCATTCACGTCCATTCGCTCTACATGACCCAGCCACCTCAGTTGTTGGACCTTCACTCTTCCGTACAGTTCGTCGTTGTATCTCCTCCTCCATTCACCGTCTATGCATACGGGACCGAAAATTACGCGCAGAATTTCCCTCTCAAAATCCCCACGAGTAAAGTGACCTCGTCCGCTTTTGATAGAGTCCATGCCTCTGGCACCATACAGAAGGACTGGCATGATTAGAGCCTTATAAAGGGTCACTTTAGTTGTTCGAGAGAGGGGTTTTTGCTACTCAGTTACTTTCTTAGCCCAAAGAAATAGCGATTGACAAGAGTTCTTCTTCATTTAATCTCAGCGCTGATTTCATTGCTTGAGTTCATAGTGGATCCTAGGTCGACAAAGTCCTTAAAAGTTTTGCAGTTTGTCCTCGGCTGCACTTTTGTTACGCTCTGAGAAAAGCCTGCGAAAACGATGGTAGACTCTGTAATCTGTTGGAAGAAAATGTTACTGATTGAACTATGAAAATAAACCGTCGCACTCCAACCCCAAATGGCTCTGTTAAACAAACGTGTTAATGCCAAATTTGGTGTGGACACAGATTCTAATTTTTGATCACTACTGAGAACCAGGGTTGTCAGGTTTTAAAAACCGGTTTTAAAAACCGTAATAGCCAAACTTAAAATATAAAACGCCAAAAAATCGCTAAATTCAAAAACCATAAAAATCAAATTAATTCGTGCAACTCGTAATTTTTAACTAAAAAAAATTTATGCAAATTCCCCAAGCTCCTGGAACTCTGGCTGCCCTAAGCTCCTAAGGCATTTGTCATTTTGTACACCTTGTTCTAATTCAATTTCAAAACGTTTTCTTCGGGTAGGTACATTTTCTAGATAAAATTCATTATAGACCAATTGACAGAAATTAATTTTTGCCACTGAGCCTCAGTAAGTTGTAAGCTTTTGGGTGGAATCAAGCTTACAAGCAGACTTTTAAAACAGGGTAGCAGTTGTCTTAAAACAGACGCCTGGTTAAAAAAATTTAAATCGCCAAAATCTAAAAATATCGCCTTTTTTGGGGTGCGTCGCCAAACCGATTTTCGAGTCGCCAAATGAAATTTCAAATCGCCACATCTGACAACCCTGCTGAGAACTCAGACCTATTTAAATTTGTTACATTCACCTGATGGTCGTTGAATGGGAAACTTAAGCATTTCCAACGTTGTACCCGGCCAGGGGCATGTATTTCTATTTGCTTTCTTCACAAGATCGCTAGCCTCGACCTAAGAACAGAAATACAAAGTCAAATGAACATTTAGCTTTTCAGCAGTCAACTGACTCTGCCAGTAATCCGAGTTCAACAAAATGTTGAACAAGGAACTCTTGCCAACATTCGTACATCCAACTAAGTACACGTCTCCCTTGTGAACCCAAATTTTATGCAGTTGTGTTATTAGCAGTTGTGTGATTAGCTCTTCGATGCCATATTCAGTTTTAGCTGATACCGTTAAAAAAAAAAACTAAATAAACTAAAATAAATGATCATACAACTCAATTTTTACTCCATTTTCGCTCAAAGTGTTAGCAAGTCCAAGCCAAGCCATTGCCAAGTAGATGTAGAATAATAATAAACAACAGAACAGATAAATATTGACTCATGGTTGGCGTTCATCCATTTCTTTCTCCTCTGTTTCTTTTGAGAAAATAACTCAACTTGAAGAATGTACTCATCCATCCACCAGGAGAACGTCACTTGAAGCGACATCATCGACTCGTCGGCAAACATGGCCAACTTCGATTTCGCAATGATGATTCCTCTATGGTAGTATTCCCAATTAGAGATCAACGAATATTTCATATTGGATTTGGAGATCTGTTCATTACGCCCCTAGGTATGCAATGACAAACTACTTATACGGACTGATCATCGCCAAAGCCTAGATGTATGTGACAGTTTTTTTCAGATGTGATCTTTTAGATTTAAATTGGATAGACATTTAGATAATTTCGCCAAGTCCCACTAGTCACCTCACAGCCTCGCTCAAGTGTGAGTATATTCCATATATCCCATAGAAATGTCCACAACAAGGATATACCAATTTAACTTTTCCTTACTTTTTGTATATAGTGTTTGCCGTTTGCCGTTTGCCCCTTTCATTCCACAAGGGAGTAGGGTCAGAAGAAGGACAGTGCCGACTCACACGGCATTAGAGCAACAACAAAAAATGATAAATGAATGATCCAAGGACATTTATCATACTTACGCAATTATTTATAATGCGCTTTGGACATTTTGCTATTTATTGTCATTCTCTTAACGTGACTACTGTTATTTTTTTTAGTTGTTACTCTTTCGAGCCGGAATATGAAAATGGAAAAGTTTTTAGCACCAACCAAGCACACGAGTTGGCTCTTGGAATTTTGTCACGCATTATTTGTCGTATAGTGTGTACGACTAATCGTCTGGAAGGATAACAATATTTTTGTTTTCTTTCTTTGTGCTATCTTTGCGCGCAGAAAATCATCGTTTATGTTGAATCTATTCATAATCGTAAATAAGGGATTAATCAGATAAATCAGGGGTAAATAACATTTCTTTGATTTATTTCTACGATTTTATAGTCGTGGTGTTGGTATGTATGAAAAGAATTGGGTATGGGCCTGGAAATACGGATAGGAATACTGAAAAGTGTTTTGAAGAAAGGACGTAAGCATTGTATGATTCATGACTCTCTGCTGGTAATGAAGTAAGAAAGTCTGGGGTCTTACCCAAAGTTCAGCCCTAATGGATTGGGATACTGGGAACTGCGTGTTAATATATAGACTGGGGATATAAGGGAAGCGTAAAATTCTTGAATTGTGTAACTTTTTAAGTTTCTGGTACATATTAATATTTTATTCTGCGTGAAGTAGCTAAATGGTTGTTTTATAGAAGGAGATTGTGAACGTGACGATTGATGGGGTAATCGTCAAATTTAAGGTACCTAAGATGGCAGACTGGGAAGTGTTCGACAGGCAGCAGCTGATGCACGGACTGGACTTTGTACGGGAACACGCGCAAGTCTTTGACCAAAAATTCGCCTTAGGGATGACCGGCTGATGGCTAGTTGCGAGGCACAGCGTCTGGTCGATGTTTCCGGCGATAGCTCGACATCCTCGGCAACAGCGGCGATATTCTCGGCACAACGGGCGCTCCGGGGCCGGCCACTCTTGGTAACGTCTCGTGTGGTCCCATACTCTTCAAGGTTTTGGTGGCCAAACGGCGTAGTGTTTGCGCAGTCGGTGTCGGAAGGCCGGGGAATCGGCGACGGAATTCGCGCTGCGCCAACACTACAGACGAATTGTTACGCAAAAAAAATAGACACGATTATTCCGCCTTCTTGGGGAGTGTATCGCTCCATGGCTTGTTCACTTGTATTCTACATCTGTCTAGTCAACAAATGTCAAAACAGATGTACATGGCGATGGTCGAATTCGGAATCCCGGCAAAACTGATTCAGCTGTGTCGCGTGACGGTGGAAAACACGCGCATTGCCTCGTCCACATCGAGCGAATGGACATAATAATGCTGCAGCTAAGAGGATCTTCAAATCTCAGCCCCCAGGTTCGAGAAGACACGAACCTCCGTTTCAAAGACCAAACCATCGCGATTGCCAGAGCTCTTGGTCTGGACATAGGATGGAAGGCTGCGGTGTCTCAGGAAGAAACTGGAGTCGCTCTTCTCTCATCGTGAGATATACACATAACTTTTAGTAAATTTCCAATTAGGATTGCCATGTTTCCAAAACGTATCATTTGTATAATATTAGTAAACTCAAGTAAAGAGCTCAGCAACTCCGCCAACAATTTTTCAATTACCATGAACAGAGGATAATCCTCTTAAAAAAAGGATATTATAACATTTCAATTTGCCAACCTTTTGTACATTCCACTTGTTGTAGTTGCATTCCTTCTAGTTACGCACGAGCTTTGTTTCACCGCAAATCACGGTTCCATAATCGGATGGAAGGATTTTATCCTGATACTAATACAACCTGTATGGGCACCCACATTCATATAAATTTTTCCGAAATATATGCTATCATCAATCAAAATCAATTTTCATGTCCTCGAAAAATTCGCTCTCATCAACCGCACCACTGTGAGTCAGCATAGAGTGTTCGCTTTTCGATTTAGGTTTGACATATTGCCTAGGATTTCCGATGAATAGTAGTTCCTATGTCATAGGCTGGCGACATTTTTCACCCAACACACACATCACATCGTTAATAACAATTTAATACCATAATATAGTGAGTAAACGCGGTGGTGGCTGGGGACGACGCAGAGAGGAAGACAGAGTCAAGGGACGAAAGTTGATCTCATATAACACTATTAATAATAAATTCGTTTAGCTAACTCTGAGGGATGACTGAACTCTATATTTACCAAGGACAAATTAATCCTTTAGTTAAGCCCAAAATAGGCTTAAACAGGGAACGCACAGAGACATCATTGGCGGCTAAATCTTGCAAAATTCATATTGGACTATAAAAATCTTTATTAATTATTGAAGGTCCTTGAGAAGAGATTCCGCTTAAAATTTGTATGTATATAATATGTAGTTCGCACTTTATTGTTGTGCGAGTGATGGTGGAAGTGATATAACGGTAGAGACGAGCCATTGATGGCTATTGAATAACTTAGTTAACTTATGTCTGTCAAATGTCTGTTAGGGTTTTGACAACCATTAGCAACAATAACATCCAAGGACAGAGACAAGGAGTTGAAAAAGTATTATTTTTTTTTCTTGTTTGCTTGGTTAACCGTTAACTGTGAAATTTTCAAAATTAAATGGGATTCGTGCGAATCCTTCGAGAATATTTAAAACGGAGGAGGTGGTTGCTATGGTATGCCTTGCGCTTCATCGTTCAGGCAATGATATGATTTGGGATGACATTTGCGCAAATAATCAATACTGCTGATGGAGCAATAGAACGGATGACGTTAAATTACATCCCCGAAGGTGTTGTGTGAGATAGGGAAAAGGATATCTCCCATGGGGGTATATATAAAACAAATGGTAATCGTATAACTGATGCTGAAATTCTCTATGGAGAAGTGATGCGAAATTTGAAATATATGTACCTAAGATACTATATAATCAGAGTGTCTATGGGAGGAGGTGTATTTTTTCTTCCTTCAGTGTCATCCGTGTAATATACAATCGTATAGAACTTCGAAAGTTGAAATATATATGTAAATTTTTGAAATCAATAAATGGATGTAGACGGGTGGGCCAAATACAAGTTCTTCCTTAAAAATGCAATAAAATGAACAAAATTAAATTGTTTCCATTAATTATGGCTTTATTAGTAAGAGCAAGCATTCCCATTAATTATGGAAGACAACGTCGTTCAAGTGGCTGCCTCGGCTGGCTTCGCAGTAGCGCATTCTGTGACTCCAATATTCCAAGACCTTGTTGATGGTTTCGGGCTGTAGCGGATTGCTTGGATAATATTGACCTTAAGTGCTTGAATCGTTTCCGGATTGTTGGCATAACATCTCTCCTTCACGATTCCACACACAAAAAAGTCGAAAGGGATTAAATCGCAGCTCCGAGGCGGCCAATTGCCATCGCCAAGACGGCTGATAACACGATTTATGGGAATTTGGTGCACAAAAGATCGATTATCTATGGCATATGGGCTGTGTGACATGGCGCGCCATCCTGCATGAACCAAAGGTCGTTCAAAATCCATGTCTTCAATTTCAGTAAAAAAAAGTCGGTTGACATGGTTTTGTAACGCCCACCGTTGACCGAAACGTTGTTCCCAAGCTCATTTTCGAAGAAAAATGGTCCAATGATGGCCACCACTCCACAATCCGCACCAAACTGTCACTCTCTGATGTGGATGCATTGCAATAACGTGCGGGTTTTTCGAGCCCCAGATGCGGCAATTTTGTTTGTTAACATAGCCGCCGAGATGAAAATGCGCTTCGTCAGAAAAGATGATTTTTCGCCCAAAATCGTTGTCCAATTCAAGCTGCTCTAAGGCCCAAACTGCGAAGCGATAACGAAGCGGATGGTCGTGCGCCTTCAATTGGACCTTTAAACCAAATAATTCGATATCTTTGTGAAGAATTCTCCTCAGGCTAGTGTGTGAAATATTGAGCTGTTGAGATCGATGACGAGTTGATGTTCGTGAATTGAGTCTCACCTCACACTCTCGGCTACAGCAGCCATATTCACGTCTGTGCGCACCGTACGACGACAGGGACCATGAGTGTTGTCCACTAGCATACCAGTGGATGCTTCATTTTGGCCAAAACGTCTTTTCAAAAAAACACACTGTTTGGGCTACACAGCACTCACTTTGGAAATAAGTTTTAAATATTTTCCAGCGTTGTTCAAGCGTAAAGCGACTCATTTCGTTCCGCGGAGGTATGATACTGACTTTCTGTCAAGATTTCGAACGGGAAAACGCTGTCAGTGTCAAAATAACCTATGAATTAAAAAAAAAAACACTAGATGGCCCACCCTTTATATTTTAAGAATAATTAGAAGGTTAAAACATTTTCGTCTGAAAAGAAATTATTTTCATCTTCTAACTTGTCCATATAAATCTGCTAGTTTTTGTCAGCTTTTTTTTAAATATTATATATTTAAATGAAATTTCGTCTGAAAATCTGAATAAATCGTCAGCATTATTTTTGTCTCTATGAATATTCCCTTTTACTCATTTGTTTTTTTTTTTTTTATATTTTCAGACGGGTTTAATTTTTCAGACGATTTTTAAATTTTTCAGACGATTTTTATATTTTTCAGACGTTTTTAAAAATTGTTTCAGACGCTTCCAATATCTGATTTTCTGATGATTTCTATTTATTTTCAGACGATTTCTATTTATTTCTATTAAATTTCAGAATTTTTTCGATTTTTGCTGACGTTTCTTATTTTTTTTTTTTTTGAAAAATACTGTTTATTTGTAGACGAAACAATTGTAGCCATAATTAGAAAGATATCGAGTAGAACAGCAGTGTGACTCCAAAAACTGAATGTCAACTCGTCAAGATCCGGGAAAGTAGATATGACAAGACTGATTTTTTCAACAACATGGCTATACGAAAATGCGTGTATTTCTCATCAATTTATCTTCAGATATCTTATAGGCACTTACTAAATCGATATGCCTTTGGTAAATATCCCAAAAGTTATGCTATGCTTCAAGGGCATAGAGAATCACCTTTCCAGAAATGCCTTAATACAGTTATGCCGATATTGAAATTCTTTCAACCATACTTCACTTCCGTATAGTAGCAGTAGGTACACATCCACATCCTTCTGCATTACGTTCCGAAATATTCAGAACTCATACGTAGCAGACGTATATTTCAAAAACAAAATCAATATTGACGTATACAGGTAGCTTTTGACCGAAAACCACTTCCATAGTGTAGAAACTACTGTAAACCATGTCCATGCTTGAAATGTTTGTCCAATAAACTTAATGAATATACCTTTGAATATTTCTGTTCAATTTATCTTTTGACATCAGACAAATACTTCCTCTCTCCACCGGAGGCTATGTTTCTATTGCAAATTCCAATGATAAATTAACCATCCTCCATCCTGTTCTGCAATCTTGTTCATCCAGCTGGAAATTGTAAATATTAATAAATTTCAAAAATGTTTGTCTCATTACACTTTCTTCAACCACCCCCAACCAAACTCCCTTTCTACATTCTACAGTAAATAATACATAGAAAAAAAAATCTCTCCATTCCCGCACTCTTCTCATCAATCTCATTATTTCAAGAAGGAAAATAAAAACGAAAACACACTCCTTAAGCGTTCGAAAGTGTTTCTAATTTGTAAAACCTCACACACCCAGAACCCAGAGTTTCGTTAGAAGGAATATTTTTTTTTTACGACTTCTCCACACTCTTCGTTCTTCGTGCGTTGTCATCGCCACACCTCTTCTGTAGCTAAATCGTCGAACCAAAACGATAGAAAAGCGTTTTACGACTTTTAAAATTGCCATTAAATGTCGTCAAAAAGAACGACGACGAAGAATGCCAATCCTTACTCCCCCCCCCTGCTGTGGGCTTATTAATGTCGTCGATGCGGGGATACCTAGGTTTGGCTTATAGCCTAGAAGACTGCGGTGCTCACATTCTCATTGAGATAACAATACCAAAACGGATTCTTTCATATCGGAGGACTTGAAGGTACCTATCTACAAGTAAAAAGTTAAAATGATGAAATCGTAAAATTAAAGAGAAGCAAATGTCATCATCGTATCATACCTCAAGGGCAAATGCAGGACACTGACGAGGATCACGCAAAAGGACGAGAATAAAAAAAAAAAACTGATTTAATTAAAAGAAACAACAAGAAAAAAAAAACAGGCAAAGACTGCCTTGCATAAAAATGTTGGAATGCAAATTTTACGCCTTTTCGACATACTCAAACCCAGCAGGCGAAGGCCAGGATAAAAAGGACTATAGACAGTACTTCTTTTAACATTTTTACGACTTTTTTCTCAGTCTTAGAGTGTGGCTCCGTTGTTGTTATATATTTTGACAGTTGGACTGTGCGGTGCCTTGGAACATCAGTTTAGCAAAATTTGATTCGAATTTGGATCAATTCGTTTTTCTGCAGAAAAATAATAGGCTTCGAACTTTGAACTTCGTTTATACGTCGTCTTTTGCCAAAATTAACAATTTTTAAAACAGACCTCTTTTTCAAATCAAAGGGCAGTTTTGTGAAGATAAAATGTTGAATCGCATAACGTCTACATCCCAATATACGCTTGATCCTATATCACTCATCACCTCTGCATAACAAATTAAAATATCCGCTTGCTTTTTGCCAAATCCAATTTTAACTCAAAAAACTTTCATCCCCTTCTAACCGCTCGCCCCCACTGTGCGTCTACCATCCAAAGACTAAGTTCTTTTGTTTTATTAAACGGACCAACTGATTTATTATAACGATGCAATAATAGTAAAAAAAAAGTCCTTTCTTCGTTTGCATCTTCTGCTTCGTCCGAACTTTCTTCATTTTACAATATTTCTCCCCCCCCCCTTATGGTAAAGAGCTTACATCATACTTTTTACACTCTTTTGGGGGCCGCCAAAAGATTTATACTTTTTGTAGTTGAAAAAGTTTCACGTTCTCTGTTAATATCTTAGTATCTCTGTATCTCTGTATTCTTGCGAAGAATGCACAAAAATGTGAACCGCCTTGATCTCCCAAAGAGAAAGGAAAATCATATAAATAAAATGAATAGACCACGGCCACCTCCTTTTCACCTTTCAGCGCTTTGGCACAGCCCTTAAAGTTCAGCAAAGTCACAAAAAGCCGACTAAGGAAACACTGAATCAAAAAACTTTTCCACTTTCACCATGAGAGAAAATGGAAAATTGTTCAAAATGATCAATTATATCATTGTTGACGGTACGAGTTGGAGTCATTAAAAAGACGAAACCGTCTAAAAGGAACCAACTGCGTAGAAAAACAAACATGGCACAAACTGTATAAAGTTAATCGAAACAGGATCAGGATGTTATCGGACAAAATTTTTGTCGGTTTAAATTGCTTGGATAAATTGTACCCAAAAGAAAAAAAAATCTGAAGGAGAAAAACACACTCAATGATGGATGGGGGATGGGGGGAGAAAAAGGGTTCAAGAACTCCATTGTTGGGAATAATAATTGACGGTTAAAGCAATGTTACGCATTGACAGCCTAGCCTAGTGCTTTGTCGTTTCACAAAGGTAGGCGAAAAAAGATTTTTTTGTTTTGTTTACAAAAAAAAGCAACAGAGAAAGGGGTGACTACACACGCCCACAGGAAGTTTACCTCCTTGATGGTGTCCTGGCTTGGCTCATAATTTTTCAAAATTGAATTTAAAATTTATGTATTTTTCTCCTTTTTTTCGTTCGCAGAATAACAAATGAGATACCGCCGAGTGTAATTTGGACAAACTGTTGAGAATTTTTCTTATTTTAAAGGAAAAGTGGAACTAGCTAAAGGAATTGTATAGGTAACAGTCCTGTGAAGGAAGTGGCGTTTATTAATTTTTTTTTTCGATTATTGTCCACAGTCCAGCGCCCATTTGCCCATATCGTTGCGAAACGGGGGGAGGAAAAAAAATTAAGATATTAATCCAAATTTATGGTCCTCTAAGGGCGTGAGCAAGGGCTAACGAAACGACCAGTGTATACCCTGTGATAACGAACGCACATTTGCCTCCTTTATGCATATTTATATATATTTTCTTTTACAGAGGGCTTTACTTTCAAAAGGTGATGGGAGGAGTCAGGGGTTTGCTGTGCATGGGATATTTTAATTAAATCGAGGAGCGACGAGCACTTATCAAGGTCAGGTTGTCGTTGTTAGATGTGGGATATTGGATGAAATGAAAATAATGTCCTGTGGAGAGATTTGTCATGTGCTATTTACCCTGCTTAGATTCAGTCACGTAACCGAAGTAGCATAGGATACAACACTTGAATTTTAAAACAAACAATAATCAAAACTACCCGCCTACGTTCAATAAAATTCTCTAAATCAAAATTAAACTGAAAAGGACAAAAAAAAAAAACAATAAAAAAAAGCATATTCTTCAAAAGAACCACTTTACAAAAAAGAACTCTGATGAATACATGTTCTATGTTCCACAAGTGAAACGACGACGGACATTGCGGTGGTAAGTCATAAAAAAAAAAAAAAAAAAAACCACCCCCTAAGGCTAGCTGCTAAAATCTCCGTCAGAATTAACATCATCGTCCTTCTTGTCGCCACCAGTGCGCTTTCTGTATCAATTCACCAAAGATGCTTCCGCAGTTCCTCCTTTGTCTATTTGAATTTTTATTTTCATTTTATATTTGTATGATGTCTTAGTTTTCGAGCCATTGAATAATGGCAAAGTCGTAAACTACCCGTAGGTATACCCGCCTCCCTCTGGTCGCATTTCCATTCGCATCTTCCGCAGAGCTGCAGAGTTAATAAGATTCAAATGCTTTTGAATTAAGCCAGAAACCGAAGAGTACGTGACCGTGATTCCAATGATGATGATGACGATGATGATGACGACAATGACGACTATACGTAGTTGCCTTTTGCAATGGGAGCAGGAGGTGGAACGTGGAACCTTCTGGCGAGCGGGAAATAAACTTTACGAATGGCTCGTAAAACCCCGAGGGCATAATTGAAGTGTTAGATGTGTGTTTGTGCGCAGAAGACCACCCTCGGCCGAAAAGGGTTAGACAGAAAACAAAGAATTTTCGGTTTTCTTTCTTTTTAAATTTTTATTTCAGCCGAGAATCGTATAATAAAAAAATAAACCAACTAGGGACGCAGACTAAATTTCATACTAAAACAGAAACAAATAGAAATGGGATAGTTTGAAAAAGTTTTTGAATAACTCGGAATAGGATCATCAAATCTAGAGCCAATTGCTGAAGGATAAAGGCCCATTTCGACTTTGATAGTTCTCTTGCGATAAGTAGTATAATATAACTGACGTTTTATTTCCATTTATCACCGAGGCGGGGAGGTAAAATTTGTGAAAAATTGCAGATTTCCTAAGCGATATACAATATGTAGGCACAAATGCAACCCCTGCGCGATAAGAAATCGTAAAAAGTTATAGTCCTTAGTCCTTGTATGGTGATGTAGGCTATTTTATTGTTTTTAAATGGGCCGATTTTTTTGATTTTTGATTGCATGAGAAGTTATAGAACTTATCTATGAATTTAAATTTGCCGTTGGTATCTATTATATACTCGTAACAACTGCGCATCAAATTGATGGTTTACAAGAAACTTATTTCTTTCGAGTGATGTCACACGCATTTTTGCAAATTAAAATTTAAAACATCGAACAGAGAAATCTTCCGGTAGAGTCACAGTGTTCATCATTTTGCAGTTTGCTAAACGGCGAAGACGACACGAATTCCGATTTCAGGCAGAATGAACCATTTAGCCTGGACGATGAAATAAAGACATCCGTCCACCTGACCAACATGAAATAGCAATATCCATAAGATCAAGTCCAACAAAGTTGTTGGACCGGACGGTTTAACTGACGAGTTTTTAAAGGCAGCGGGAGATGACTTGGTGGAGGGCATACACCAACTCGTGTCTTAGATTGGGTAAGAGGAAAGTATGGCTGATGAATGGAACCTCAGCATCATTTGCCCGATCCACAAGAAAGGAGACCCTCTAAGCTGCGCCAACTATAGAGGCATAAGTCTCCTCAGCATCGCGTATAAGGTCTTATCTGTCGTACTGTGTGAACGCCTGAAAACATTCGTCAACGACCTGATTGGTCCCTATCAGTGTGTTTTTAGGGCCGGTAAGTCCACAACCGACCAAATATTCACACTATGGCAGATTCTGGAGAAAACCCAAGAAGTCCAAATCGATACCCACCACATTTTTATCGACTTTAAGGCCGCAGATGACAACATTTATAGAGACGAGGTATACAGAGAAATGTCTAGTTTTGGCATCCCAGCTGTACAGAATGACGACGGAGAAGGCTCGATGCTCCGTAAAGGTCGGAAACAATCTCACCGAGACCTTTGATGTCAAAAAAGGATTTAGACAAGGTGATGCGCTGTCATGTGACTTTTTCAACATCATACTTAAGAAAATCGAGCGAAACTCGCAAGGCAAATCCAGAGGTAATATTTTCCAAAAGCCTGTCAACCACTTGCATACACTGACGACATTGCCATTATTGGCAGAACACAGCGAGCTGTCACTGGTGCGTGTGCGTTTGCTAATTTCAGTACAGAGGCGACAAAAAATGGGTTTAGTGGCGAATGTGGGCAAAACAATATATATGCTGCCAACAAGAAGGGACACACAACATCGACGAATAGGACAGAACGTCACGATAGACAGCTATAACTTTTAGGTGGTTAGGGACTTTGTCTACCTCGGCTCCACTAAAAACTCTGATAATGACATCACAGTAGAAATCAAACGAAGAGTTACACTGTCTTGCCAACTGCTGTTTCTTTGGCCTAAGAAGGCAACTGACTATAGTAAGGCCTTTTCAAGAAACACTAAAGAGTCTCTCTAAAGACCCTCATCATCCCAGTCCTACTCTATGGTGCAGAAGCATGGACGCTAGCAAAGGCGGATGAAGATCTGATTAGTCGTTTCGTATGCAAAATTCTTCGAGTGATTTTCGGTCCCGTTTGCGTTGACGGGCTTTGGAGGACGAGATTTAACAGCGAACTCTACGAGCTGTGCAGCTTCATCGACGTGATCAGAAAAGTACGTAGCAGTCGACTAAGATGGGTGGGACTTGTAGAGCTAATGGACACCAACCCTCTTAGGTGGTAAGTAAGTAAGTAAGTCGTGTTATTGAAAAAGATATGGTGTCGAATGCATCCTTTTTTTATATCCCTAAAGCAGGTTACCAACAAAGAAATATGGTCTATTTCAGCTGTGAATTTTTGATTCAAAGGATACAAAGTAAAGACACAAAACAACTCGCCAAAGTGGCATTGCAGAAAAGGACGAGAGCAGGTCGTAAGTTCAAATATGCATAGATTTTAGTCGGTAGTATAACAAGTCGCTGTTTGAATGGAATCACTTTTTCAAAAAAATCTCCGCACAAAGCATATCTACAAATAAAGCAAAAGTTTTGAAGTTAAATATACATTTTCAAAGCAATTTCATAAGAAATTGTGTCCCAATCCAGCGAATAAATCACCGACCTTGACACATATGCTGACCTAGTGCTTATAGGACTTTACTGAAATATCCAATATGTATCAAAAGTTAATGCAATCGCCAGCAGTTAATAATATATGTGTTTGAACACAAAGCCTTGTGTTCTCTTGTTCACCCCCCAACCATACCAATCCGGAAATAAATTCTGCCGAAGAAGAGCATACACTTACCGTCCAGGATTCCGCATATCTTCATACACAAAATACTGCGAACCATAACATTCTTGGAAAATTTTAATTTATGTGACTGGTGGGGATGTTCGGTGTTCGCCCAATGCGGAAGGTCGACAGCCCAGACAGGATATAGAAAAATATCCACACTATGAAAATGCCTCCGTGGAGCCATCATAAATTCATATTTTCTCTCCTGTGTCCTCGTTTTGTTTGTCAAAAGTGGAAAAAGGGCCAAAAGCAAGTGAAATCGCGGCAAAGTGCTTTCTTTCCGGTAGCGGTATAGGTACTGCGAACACGCTCAAATGATTCACACACCATACCAGACAGAATGAGTGTAGGTGTGCACGCAGTGAAGAAGAAAACAACGACTCTAAAGAGGGATGCTTTCTTGTTTGACTAGCAGTGAAGGAAACTAAACTGACTGACTATATCCAGGTTATCCTTTTAGTTGCATTTTAATTGAAAACTCTCATGTAATTCACAATCGGTCCTGTCGAGGCGATACAATTCGCAGTATAATATGCTGCCCAACTTCTGTCAGCCTTTTGAATGTTTGATAAGGTTCCTGCTGCTAACTGCTCCTTTGTCGTGAGGTTTTGTTTTATTCAAAGGATCTATATAGAATGTCTGACGGTAAAGTTGAATCCCATTGGCGCCCCCGCAGTCGTCACCAGACCACCACCTGCCCGCTCGTATATAACAACATCATCGATTCGAAAATTGTTTGTGCAAATGCAATTTCCTGTAATAACAGTTCACCACAACCATTACCAGCATAGCCATTACCACAAAAACAGAGCTAAATCCTTATTGTACGGTATTTTGATAACGAAACTCATTTCGTTCAGAAGGAAACTCTGTGTGAGCGCTGGGCAGGAGCTGAGTGGTGGTTTCTTTGGTCGGTCGGTAAGCATTGTTTGGCATTTCACCTGCATTGCTATACGAAATTGCCTGCAGGACCTAACAGTAGTGGTATAGTATTACTCAAAATCCACTGAGCCCAACTGCATCGCTTTGCGAGCGGATAGGGGGGTAAAACCTTATTCAACTCAGAAATAAATCCATCTTTGAACTTAGTGCCATGTCCATTCAACCGCCTTTTAGCAATCTACCTACACCGCATGTACACTCGCTCTTACACAGAAACGGCCGCCGCCTGAACAAAAGAAGCACAAGGAAACAAGAGCAGCTTTTACCCAAGTCCATTTTACAATAATTCACTGTTTTGCGAGAGAAAGGCGATTGCCCATGATCCCTTTTTTGGTTTATAAATGTGATGGAGTATGGCGGTGTGGGTGTCAGAGGGAAGCGACGGGGGTGCTTGTGCAGCCGCCCTCGGGTAATGGTGCTCGGTAAGCACATTTTGGGCATCACCAAATGAATGCAGATGCCTGGGATAAGCTCTGCCTCTGACCCGACATGAACAATGGGTGGTATGGTTACTATTTGTTTTTTCTTTTACCAGTAATACAATGTAAGGGACCTGTATTGGCATAAGGAGAATTTTGGGATCGTTTATCTCTGAATTTGTATATGTTTTATATCATGGATACAAAACGAGATTTGATTTGGAAATCGACAACTTTGATGATCATTTTAAATTTAATGGCGATATTGGGCAGTTGCTTTTGTAAGGTTTCTTAGAATATTTAAAAGATTCACACGGAAGTTCGCAACATCTATGAACTATGAGCAACTTCATGCAACAAGGCGGTTCACTTTATTCTTCTCTGACTCGGATAATGGTCGAAATAATATTCAAATACTAAAAGAGCGGGGCTAACGGTATGGTAAATTGAAAATGTTATGGATTTCGAAAGGATAATAACGATGAAATTACCCTGCGAGCACTAGACGTTCTCTATATAGTTCTGTGTGTGCTTTGTGCATATAAAAGATAAATATGTATACGTTTTAAGGGTATATAGTGCCTGCAATAACTTGGATTGATAATGAGGGTTGTTTACACGAGACTATTCACCAGAATTAACCACTTTTTCGGTAACTTTTGTTACTGGAATTAAGTCCATATACGAGCGGACCGACATTCGTAATAAAGTTTATTTTCCAACTTGCAGTCAAATTGTGACGGAGGCAAGTTGTTGGCATACACAACACATATCCATCCATGCTTGTTCAAGGTTAAATGATTCAACAAAAGGAGGATTACGCCATTTAATTTAATGTAGGTATACGAGCCGTATACCGTCATAAGTCATGGCTGGACAAGGAATTTTGTGAAAATTCGTATTAACATCATATATAGATATTTTTGTATGCCAACATGGACAAATCATTCAAATGTCATATGGGTTATGCCTGGGCGTTCTAGTTAGTATTGCTTTCGGAGAAGGTTCCAAGCATTATGCTTATGAGTTGTTAATAAGAAAAATTCCTTAATCAAGCTTGAGGGTATTTAGTCGGTTTCAGATTGGTTCGATGAGAGTTTTTTTTTTTCATTTCTGACATGTGAATATTGAGGTTTTTTTTTTGTATTACAAAGTAATCTTATTAAAGACAATCGTTCAACAAATCTTCTTTATAGCAATGAAGTATATTTCTCGCTTAATTTCGCCGTTTAATTCCAGGCTTCAGGCGCCAGTCCCCAGGCGGAACGATGTACGTTTGGCCGTAAAACTTTAGCAGGGATATGATTTACGGACTTTTGTTAGGTTAGGTTAGGTTAAATAGGGGTATGAGAGAGATGTCTCATACGGCACTAGGCACCAAAAGGGCCCATCGCGATCCCTAGAGGGAACCAATTGCAGTGACCTACAATGGAAAAACACCTAAACACTTGCCCTTGAGAAAACCCCAATTTCCCTGCAAAAACCAAGTAGCCCCTTGTAGTTGGTATTGTCTATCTCCTCTAGATGTTGGAAGAAGTACCTGCCCAGAAATTTCCTTCTACTACGACATATTGCCTCACATTCACAAAGTATATGTGTTATATCCTCTTCGGCTTGCAGGTCATCGCAGAATCTACAATTGTCCGAGTCTGCCAGCCTGAGCCTTTTGGCATGTTTTCTAAGAAGACAATGCCCTGATAATATGCCGATCAGTGTCCTGAGCTGTTCCCTGCCTAGTTTGAGGATTACCCTAGATCTTTTACGGTCGTATTGCGGCCAAAGTGCCTTAGATACTGCGTGACCGATGAGGCCCTCCCACCTCCGGTCGGTTTCCTTAGTTATTTTATTCCTAATATTACTTTTTATGATGCAGGGAGGTGGTTTAATATCCACATCTCCTCCATCTAACATTTCCCCGCCTCTTCTCGCAAGCTCATCAGGCTGCTCATTTCCAGCTATACCGCAGTGTCCTGGTACCCAGCACAGTCTCACTCGGTTCTGACTGCATAATGCCTTGAGCATTGTGCGACAGTTCCTGACTAATTCAGAATTGATGTTTGTAGATTTCAGTGCCTTGAGCGCAGCCTGGCTATCGATGTAGATGGCTATATCCCTTCTAGATACAGATCTCATCCGCATTAGCTCTGCCGCTTTCAGAACAGCCAGACGGACTTTTGTTAAACGGGCTTTTGGATTGCAGGCAAACGTACCCAACCCCATTCCAGGTCCACGTCATGCGTTTTGCACTAATTTTTTTTACTAAAATACTATCCTAATGCGTTGCTTTGACACAATTCATGTTTAAAAGCACAACTGCAATCGAGAAAGTAATTTTGTTCGCACTTGGCAAAATAAAATCTATTTTATTATATATCTCACCCTCTGAATGGACCCGAAAAGTAATTGTTAGCTCAAAATACTCGGTGAAGTATTGCCTAACAATTAAAAGCACAAATAAATTAAAAGCAAATTGAGCGTAGTAAGGTTGAAATAAAAAAGTTTGCACCCCCTTTTTTCAACCCTTTTAAGAGGAATTTAGAAAAACGATGAATGAGGAATGTAATAATTTTGACTTATCTATCAACATACAAACTTTCTAGTTCATACGATTAACGATTCGTGAGGCCCCCCTATTACCAGTAGTCCCTTGACTCCTGAGCAATTCTCACCGACCCTACGGCCTAAGTGTGCCACACATCTATATAAATCATGAAAATCGGACGAATGGTTCTCGAGTTATGGAGAAACGAACAGACGGACGTTGCATTTTATATGTAGTAGATATGGATGGTGGATGGATAATATTATTTCGTTCCAACCGTTCTCGTACTTTTTACAAACTTTGCTTATGCGGATAACATTTTCCGTCGCCCTTTCGAATTTGATATTTTACGAATGGGAACAGTCCTATAGCTTTTGCCACAAGGACAATTTTTAAGGGCAAAACGAAGGGGTTGGTGATAATATCTTCTTTTCCAAAATCCCTTTCCAAAATTCCCTTTCCAAAATTCCCTTTCCAAAATCCCCTATTCCATAATCCCCTATGCTGGAATCCCTTACTCCAAAAGACCCTGAGAGAAAATCCCCACGGGACAAAATCTCCCATTTTTAAATTTGGTGTTATTAATTCTGTCGCGCGACAGAGTGAGATACGTATGGGGAGGGGGGGGGGGCATGCTGCCCCCCCAGCAACCCCCCTGCTTGGGTTTACTGTCAGATTTGCGGTATACGTTCGAAATTGGGTTTATGCAAAGTTTATATTATGTTGTTTGCTTAATTTTACTACCAAAACTACGCGTTTAAAAAACGGATAGATTCTAAACGAACAGGGGATTTTAACGAGGGATTTAATAAGTATGTATGTAAATGGGAGATTTAGGCATAGGGGATTTCGTCCCGGAAGATTTTGGAGAGATTTTGGAATTTTGGAGAGATAAAAAAAAAAGAGAGATTATGTGCAATAAGGGATATTTTAAAAAGGGGATAACGTAGGGATCTCGCGGAAAATCACTTCTAGCCAAGGGTTCAATAGTTCAATACTTTAAGTGCCTTTTGAATCTCCACTGTGGTGTCAAATGGACTAGGTGATGGGTTGCTGTAGAGTGTAGCCCGTTTATCGTCTAGCGTATTACCTGGGAAGTGGATATTCATGAGGACATCTACGGTCTCTTCGCTGGATGTGGACCATTCTCCATTGAGATTTTGAATGAAACTGGGCAAGGGTGATAATTTGAAAATAGATCGGTTTTGATTTGATAGAAAATGCGCCCGAATGCCCTCAACAACGGACGATTTCATCAAACGCTCTATAAATCACATCAGCTGCCACCAATGTGACAGTAAACGTAGAGGGATCTACTTTGAGTAGCTTAATATGAAGAACTATGTGCTCCATTATGATTCAGTTTCTGATGGGATGTGTGCGGTTAGTTGCTCAGTGGTTTGTGTGTTGGACTACTAGGCGAAGGTCTCAGTCCAAACCGAAGAATAACATAGGTTGAGTACGTTTGCCTGCATTCCAAAAGTCCGTATTTCAAAATAATCAAATGCCCGTAAAACAAAAGACCGTGATTGTATGGGGGGCATGCTGCCCCTGCAACCCCCCCGGCTTTTAAAATACGGGCTTCTGTAAATACGGCCAAAGGTTTAACTATCAAATTTTTTACAAAACTCTAAATGCCTATAGGATCTATACTATATAAAGAGTTTTTACAGTGATGAATAAAAAAAAAAACGTAATGCAAAACCTTTTTGTTAGTTTAGTCGCAGACAATAACTAAGGCCAATCCCTAAGGCTTTAAATTTTACAGAATCACTATTAACTTCTACTATATCAAAGTGTATACCTATCTACCTACAGCTTTAAATATTCTTTAGCTTGACTTAGGTATATCTCCTTCCAAAGGGAATTGGCCGCAGACGCCATCAAATAAAGTCTTTTTCAACCGATGCCTGTCATATTCACTCATTTGCAGACACTGGAGAGTTTCTTTATATAATGCGCGATAAAAATCTGTGTCCATCCCCTTCTATCTTTCAGTCGTTATCCTGACAAAAGTAAATGTTGTCCTTTCACTTCATGAATAGTCAAAAAATAAATAGAGAAAAATCCACATTTAAAAGAGTGCTACCGTAGAAGGATTAAAAAAGAAAAGCAGAAGGATTGACGCTGAAGATATAGAAATACATATAGCTATATCTTGAGGAAGCCAAACATATTCATCTGTATAGAGAAGTTCGCTGTCTGGACGATGTCAAGAGAGTGCTTCTTTATTTTCTTCCATTTTGTCTGTGTTTTTAGTTCTTAGTTTTTTTTTTTTTATTTTCCAATCCTATCCTTACTTTCATTTTCTGTAAATTTTTCTAGGCTCACTTTAATGCGTGTAGGGCGGCCGTGGAGGAAACCAGCAAATTTAAGCTTTAAAAGGCACAAGCAGGATAGCAAAGTCAAATGGCCAGTAAAAGGTAAAAAAAAAGAAGCGTTTTTCTACCTTCCTTCGTAGACAGCGAAGAGAAACCAGGGTGTTGCAATTATAATCAAGGAAAATCATTTCCTAGCATTCAGTGTGATGAGGAGAGTCTACAGTTTTTTTTTTCTGTTTTATCTTCAAAGTCTTAATTTTTGTTTTCTCTTTTTACTCCCGGTAGGATTGCCCTCTCTCGTTCGTTTTCTCTGTTGAATGAACCGAAAAATAATAATAATCCCCGTGGAACAGTGTGGTGAGGGAACTGGTCGTCCTTCCGGCTTGTGAGTTTGAATTCGTCCGACCGATCAGACTCGTAAAGCTTGAAAGTTTGATGGAGAAAAATGGATGTAGAAAAATTCTCGAAAACAAAAACGAGAAAAGCTGCACACAAAAAAAAAACGAGGACATTGTGTGGTAGACAAAAAACAACATATACGGACGTAGCAGAAATTAGTTTCACGGCTCATTTTAAGGAAGGTGCATTGAATTTTCAATTAGAAATGAGGATTCACACCGCAACAGTGCAGCTCTCCTTCTACCACTTGGGGTTGGGTGGGGTCTGGTGTTGGGAATCAGTCTGTTGCCGGCAAAAACATGGTGCGGTAAAACATTAATGAGTGATTTTTCATAATCATTTTGCAGGCGTTTTACCATTTTTCGAGAGCTTCCTGACCCAGCAACATCCTTTCTTTTGGTCGATAATGAGTTCCTGAGTAGGTAGTCGGGTTTATACTGAAGGTATAGCATATATATATAGGTATAGGTATCGTGTAGATGTTTTTTTTTTTATAATGCAAACAATAAATCTTAATGAAGAAATTAGAAACAAAGAGGCTAGACGGGTTTTGGACTTTCTCTTATTATACCCTCCACAGGAAGGTATATTCACTTTGTCATTGCATTTGTAACGCCAAGAAGGATTCACCGGAGACCCTATAAAGTATATATATTCTGAATCAGGATCACATTCTAAATCGATTTAGCCATGTCCGTCTGTCTGTCTGTCCGTCTGTCTGTCTGTCTGTCTGTCTGTCTGTCCGTCTGTTGAAAGCACGATAGCGTCCAAACGAATTGACCTAGGGGAATGAAATTTTGTGAGAGGACTTATTTTTACCGTCGTCAGGTTGGTATTGAAAATGGGCTATGTCGGTCAAGTAGTTCTGGTACCTCCCATACAAAACCACTATTAGACCCATGTGTATCTACGTCTGTTGAAATCACGATAGCGTCCAAACGAATCGACTTAGTCAACTGAAATTTTGTGAGAGATCTTATTTTTACGGTCCTCAGGTTGGTATTCAAAATGGGATATGTCGGTCAGGTAGTTCTGGTACCTCCCATACAAAACCACTATTAGACCCATGTGTCTCTCTGTCTGTTGAAAGCACGATAGCGTCCAAACGAATCGATCTAGGCGAATGAAATCATGTGAGAAGACTTATTTTTACCGTCGTCAGGTTGGTATTGAAAATTGTCTATGTCGGTCAAGTAGTTCTGGTACCTCCTATACCAAGCCAATATGGCATGGCGAACATTTTGCATGACTTTTATGCAGTGGAGGGTATCAATGCATCGGCCAGGCCGATGATAACACTTTTACTTGTTTTTCATTCATTTTAAATTGGATTGAAAATATTTAGTCTATGAGAAATTGGTCTTTGCTTCCACACATAGAATTTATGCCAGGCACTGTTGCTATGAGCATATTGACAGGTTGTCTTTTTTATTTAAGCGACCGGGGACTGAAAATGTACCGCTGAATTGACGGTTCATTTTTGGATTGAAGGAGATCAGTTAACGAGTCCCTGGAACATAAACCTACACCTCTATACCAGACTAAAAGATAAACATTCGTTAGAACAACAACTTTTCGCGAAAAGGCTGCAGAATTTCCAAATATCATCAATCTACATTGTAAAGTAGAGAATCCTTTAACAAATAAATCAGCGGACAGTTTGAATTTAATAAATTTAAAAAGGAGTATTTCATTATTTCCCAAAGTTACCAAAGACTTCTCTTCAGACTATAGGTAAATTAAGAACTCTGTTTATGAAATTTGGAAATGCAGCAATTACAACTTAGTTGTTCAGTGGTTTGTGTGTTGGACTACTAAGCAAAGGTCCCAGTCCAAACTCCAAACCGAAGAAGAACATAATTTTCCTTTTTTATTTCCACTAAATTAAGGACTCTATTTATGAAATTTGCAATTTTTTCAACACATCTAAGGACTCGGGAATATTGTTCTCTTTAAAAAAAATTCCTATCAGAGCAATTATTTTGGAAGTTCATGAACTATAAGGCCTTCCAAATCTCTATAAGGTGTAACTATCCCTCAATCCTATTTACATTTCACACCCTCAATCTCATGCGTAACACGCACTCTACTATATGATTATCCTCAAGGTGCTGAGAGGCTACATAAACTCGAAAGACTCCTCATTGTTAATTTTTCTTCATAGCAAGCACAATTCGTCATCGTCACTGAAAAGAGAAAAGAAAGAGCACTTACATAAATTTAAGTCCTTTTAAATTAAATCAACCGATTTGCCAGAAATGTTCTCATCAGAAGTCCGTTCGTTGCCCTCCACCGCGAAGTAAAAAAAAAATATCATAAAACCCTGAGAATGATTGCAGTAATTGCTACAGAATTCTTCTGTGAATGATTTAAAACGATGGTGCGGGCAAGAGATAACCTGGACCAAAGGACGCTACTGAGTCATTGATTTTCACCCCCAATCATAATGAAGGAAATGACAGCGCGAAGGAAAAGGACTTTTGCTGTAGTCTAATGAAAACCAACGTTGTTGGTTGCAAGAGAGCCGATGGACATCGCGGAACGCTCTACTGAATACAAAATGATTAAGATTTCCTTCCCGGAACCGCAGGGGTATGCGCCATGGGTGCGAAAATGAATTTGAGGGATTTCCTTCTTTGTTGTTTTTTTTTTATAATTTTTGAAATGTTTTTGAAAAGATTTCGACTGTGACGACTTTATTTGGGTAATTTTCCAAATGAATGATTACCAGAAAGTACGAAGAAATGGCGGCCAAAGTCGAGAGTCCAAGTAGCTAGGATTTGCGTTCCCTAATTGAAATAAGTAATTACTCATTTTAAGTCATTCTTCCTTTGGACTCATTTTTCTGCTTTCATTATACCTAAGTTCGTAGTATAGATAGGGTGTATTTCACACCCCCAGGATTGAGATATTTTACACCCTTTCTCCCTCAATTCTAAGCGTCACACTTTATACTGAGCTGAAATGCGGTCTAGTGTTTTCTTACTGTGTTATCGATTGTTTTTTTTTTTCGCCTTTTAAGTGCAATCTGTTTTATAAATTATGAAAGGACATTTATAACCATCATAATCAGCTGTGATAGTGATATAGCTTTCATTTCACCCTTGTGTGGTGAATGTCTACATGAATTTGGCATTCAAAATTTACTTGGCAATCAATTTTAGTGCATTTCATGTCGGTGTAGGTATCTGAATTGGATACCAATACATTTTATGTAAAAAAAAATCAGAAGAACCACCAATGCCTGTTCAAATAAAACAATTCGCTCGAATTAATTCTAAAAACTGTGTCATGAGTCATGGACAAATAAGATGCTTTCACACGCACGACCCCAGCTGACATAAAATTCACTTAACCGAATTAAGCCGTCAAATAGAAGAGGAAATACATTTTAAAACTAAACAAGGTACATGATCCCTGTACAGATTTAAGCCCCCCCATTCTCTTAGCACCCAATTCGCTCCAGCTGACAAAAGCATAACACAAATAAAAATAAAATAAAATATCCCAGCTGTAGGTATGTACAACGAGTACATACATAAAATATACGAAAAAGGTCAACTGTTTCGCTTTCTCAATCCAGTGCAAAAGAACTCACCAAACAACTTAATTTCATTACGTGTGCTCTCTTCCGTAGATAAAGTGAAACGTCGCTACGAATAGCAAAAACAGAATCCTTCGTGCAGCGAAAGGAGGACGATAGTATATGGAAAAATAAGCAAATAAATGAAATTCATTTGAATATTGTTAAAAGAAAAAAATCTCTCGCATACACGAGCAGTAACATGGATCAGATTTTCTAAAAAAAAAAAAAAACTCCCGAAGGATATAACTTCAGAGCTTGAAGCTCATTGCGCTCACCCTCACAACCTCACTCGCATTTCATTCTTATCCCAGGAAAGTGAAGACAAAAAAAAAATGCAAATCTCCAAACGTATGTTTGTCACATCTCCGTGGTCCCAGTCGTCATTCTCTGTAATGAATTTCACTGTAGCTAAAATGGGTGGCAGAAACAAAAGCGTTCATCAACCTACCGTAATACAGTCCAGAGCAAATGAATTCAGACAGCATTTAAAATAAATAAAAAATGATATGCACAATTGATGAGGTCCACGTTATCATTTCATTAAAAAAAAAAAAACAAGTAAAAGTCTTGGCGGATGCTTATTGTTACCCTGCACTTGTATGTACTGTATGGGTCTAATATTAGTTTTGTTTTGAACTACTTGTCGGTCAAGTACATTTTAAATACCAACCTGACGAGCGTAAAAACAATTCTTCTCACAAAATTTGATTCACTTGGTACGATTCTTTTGGACGCTATCGTGTTTTTAACAGACATACGGACATGGCTAAATCCATTCAGAATTTGATCCTGATTCAGAATATATACTTTGTGGGGTCTCCGGTGACTCCATCGTTACAAATGTAATAACAAAGTGAATACACCTTTCTCAGCTCAATTTCTTAATTTTCATCACAGTTATACTCTCGGATGTTTGTCAGAGAGGTGGCCATTGTAAAAAAAACCTTAATATGTAATTTGTATTTTTCCAGCTATCGAACCTGGAACCCCCTAGCACAGTAGTCCAGCACACTAACCACTGAGCCACTTTTAGCTCTCTTTTAATTAAAATGTTTAATCCCTCTGATGCTGGAACATACTTTCCATCGTCACTGTATTTTGAAATGTCTCTTATGGGGGGCGACTGACACGAATTGTTGTTGTTTCAATTCAGTTTTGTTATCCTTGCTGTGTATTTGCATTTTTTTTTTCCTACAAACAACAACAGCTCACCCTTAGTTTTTACCGCTTCACCTCCATATCCCAACACCCAGAGACAAAACATGCAACAATTTCACGTATGTCCTTGCTTGTGGAAATGACGGCGCCGGTATGGGATGGGGTAAAAAATTAATTTGCTTTAATCTCCCGCTGGGATGGCCAAGCTACCCCCTCCAATTCCCTATATAATAACCCGTCACCAAACCACGACGCAAAACCGCCATCTTAATCCTTGCACGACAACATTTACTAAAAAGTGCCAGGATGTGCATATGAATCCTCAGCGCAAACATGCTTTGCTTTGGTTTTAGCGCGGGGGAGTGTAAGAAAAGATGGAAATGAAACAATTAATTTAACGTAGAAGCGCCCTCTCTCTGAGCACAGCCAACACGACCGAATTAAAGGGCTACGCTGTTGGTGATGGTGAATGGCGGTGGTGTGGTGTTGAGGGTGGCGGTGACGTTGTGGCGCTCTAAATAAATATCTCGCGTTAAATAAACATCCTCTCTGTCCGCGTCCGCGTCCCCCAAAAATGAAATGTAAATTTTCTCAGTTAGCTTTCGCTACCTCCCCCGACATCACACATCGGCATGTGCTCGTCACGACATGCGGTATCCTTTTTGTTTTTTTTTTTTTATTTTTTGTTTAATGCAAAACTCATGATGAAATGGTGGGGCGGTCTACCGAGGCTATGACGATGATTATGATGGATTGGTTAATTTGCTTAGCGAATGAGTTTGGGAAGCAAGCCAAAAAAAAAAAACAATTTTTTTTTTAAGAACGCAAATAATAAATGGAAAGCAAATAAAGTGTAAATCCGAAAGAATGTCCACGAAATGTCCTTCCTTCGTGAAGTGGAAGGGTCTTTCTGCATTTTAAGCTATAGTCGCGGTTTCTATACATTGAGAGCGATAATTATGCTCGCGTCAGTTTTGGTGTATTAGTGGTAGGTGTACCTACTACTGCTACAAGTGGTAGGTAATAATTATTATTTTTACCAATTGTAAGAAATTTCGTCTCCAGGTCGTCCCGCATTTGTTTAAATATTTCCTTCGTTACAAATCTGCCACAAAGGTACTAGAAACTAGAACCACCTAAGAAGAGCTCATTTTAGGTAGGGGATCGGACAAGGCCTTTTGGATGATGGAGTGGTCATTTTGAAAATGTTCAGGGGTGCCTAGAAGTGATAGATCATCTTTAGCGGTTATGAAATACACTGGTGATATCGTTTGTTTATTGGGAAAATCCAAAATGGCCGCCGGGTTTCCAGGTGGGGAGGGAAAAGGTCATCCAAAGCCCAGTCCGTCCGTGATCATTATTTAAAAATTGTTTTAGTACTCGGCATGTTTTATGTTTTGTTGCCGACTTCGTCATATAGCGGGGACAAGAACCACCCTATTCGGAGAGCTTTGCCGTGCTTCGCCAGCATATCGCGCTCCTCGCTCGCGACTTTCATCCCCTTTCTGCTCCGGTCCCATCCCAAAGTCCCATCCACATCCCTGCTCCACTCTCTTATTCACTCACAGCGCCCTCTAGATTTCAACACCAAGCTTATTGCAATATTCTATTCAGAAAGTACGGAATCGCGGCTTATTTTCTATCTAAATGTAGGAAATCCGTGTATTTTGACTATCTGTCTAATAAATTTTGCAAATCAATCCGCGAATACATATCTCTCATTTGATGTATGGTATTCATATATGTTAAGTACTTTTAGAAAAAAATTTAGGTACACACTATTTTATAAATATTGAATTTTGTTTAAGAAAAGACGGCAGCTCATCATGATTCTAAATATGGCTCCAATCCCCAACCCTGTGGTATATATTGCTATCGACATGACAATCATTGTTACTACCATCATAATTACCCACACCACATTTTAACATTAGCTTTCTACCCCTGTCAGCCACACCCTCTATTTACATCAATAAAACTTATTTAAAGCCCTGAAATTCTTCCCTCAATTTGTCCCCAGTTTCTCATTTGCCTTCACTGCCAGCAGTTTACTCCATCAATCTATAGTGCCAGTCATTAGTGGAAAACAGTTTTGAAAACCGCAAAAAGGCACACTTAAGGTGAGTTTACGTTAATTTACCCATCCCGTGTAGAGCATTAACTCCGCTTTCCGGGGGTAGGAAATTAATGAAAAGCACCACCACTCTTTATAATGTCTCTCCACAAGGGATAAAGCTATATATACCTACAAGAGCTTTGGGGCGTATTGTCCATACCTACGTTTGCTTGGCAAGTAAAAACTTAATTTGCCAACAGTGATCGAAATTAATTGGAAATGTTAAGCCAGAGCAATAAATTCCCGAATGAACAATAAAAAGGAGGAATCCTTTTTGCCATTTATACGTACATATACACATATTTGGTTTCATCCTATTTCTGCTAGACCTTAAAGCACCACCTTCATCTTCTTGTATTTCTGTGCGATGTTTCCCTTCCTGGTTATAGTCACTTGAGAATTTGTTTTATTTTCAGTGTCTTTGTGTTGATGTATGGGCTAATCTATACGTATGTATAATGCGAGGAAATTATGCACTATTTACCAATGAAGGATATCTAACCGATTTAATCCTTGCCCAAATAATTAATCGACGACAATAATATCATTGCGTGATGGGCACTCAACCCTTGCCATATACGAGTAGCGAGTACGTATCGGGAACGAGGACACATTTTCCAAAAAATGCTGCCAATAAAATAGGCATTGATGGATAATGCTAGTACCGACATCGCCGCCACCTTACTTTTACCACCATATACCATCCACTATTTCCCGAAACGGATTTACAACTTAAGATAAGGAATCGCACACATCCAAATCCAACCGAAACCATCAGCAATCGGTTTATGATCGTCTTTACTGCGTATATATACCTAATCAGTGGAATCGCATTATTATCCTTCATAAATTTTCCCCAGCAGCTACATATCCTGACAGCTATTCATCGGCTTGCTAATATAGCTTGACTGCGTGTATTCCAAATATTAATGGAACCGAAAGTGGTCGAAATATGTTGCAATTCACCTTAGACCGTCTTGCGTCGAAGGGGGTGGAGAGTATGCGTCCTTATGATTTTCGCATTGCTATAGAAAATAATATAAAATGAATCCTGCATTTGCTGTTGCCCAAATCCCAATCCTATATGATGGGTAGACAAAATCCCTCATCCACAACCATATGATAGAAGTCGTAAAATACGTTTGCTGTGTCCTGTACAAATGCGTGACAATAACTGTGAATAGTGGACATAAAAATCGTTCCCCGCACGTCCTTTGCGAATCTGAGTTGAATGACAGAACTCTGGATCTCTGGAGTGACGTACTGTGAGATCGTAAATTTATATAGAATCTTGTGAGCGCTCACCGGATTGACATTGGTGGTAATTAAAAAAAAAAAAAAAAATGTCCACCATTTCGTTTTTTTTTTTTTATTAAGGCCGGGGCTATAAAATTTTGCTCCTAACGTGTTGGCAGCTGTCCAAACAATATACGGAGTATATACAGAGATATCCTGGAATGGTATAAAATGCGCTGTTTTTTTCTTTCTCTATTTTATAGGTGTTTACAATGGGAATGTAGTGAAAGACACTGGGCACGATAAGGATGTAACGAAGGGTATATAGCAAATTAGCTGCAGAAAGCGAATTGATTTTTATTAGATTTGTTTCGCTATTGTTCTTTATTGTTTGAGCAGTTGTACATTCAGTGTGCTTTATTAAATGCGGGGTTATTGAACCTTTATTTTTTAACATAAAGCCTGATAAGGTTTTATAGCTCCAACTGGTTGGGTGTTGAGGCCCAGGTTCACCCCGGACGTATGTTAAAAACGCAAATCACAGGCGAAGAAGTCTAACGATTGTTGTTCTCCATAAGAGGTGAAAACTGAAAAGCTTATCGGCCGAAAATGTTCAAACGAATTGATGAATTTTGAAAAATGATTAACTTACTATGTATAATTCAACTAACAAGAAAGTTTGAGAAAACGGATAAGATCCTGTATCCCTTTGCCCGAAATGTCGCTAAGGTCGCCAAAGAATGATTGGTTCAGTGTGCGCAGTCTGGCTCTCGCTAGAGCTGGACAATTGCAGAGGAAGTTTCTTTTTCATTTGTGTTACCGCAACTGCGGCAATGCGGGTTGTATGGGATACCTAGCTTGGCCGCATGATCTCCAATTGGCCAATGCCCCGTGATTCTGGCGATATCTGGGCGGGTTCTGCTTAGTCGTAGGTAGGCCATATCTTCCTTGATATGACGCAGTTCGTCAACCCCGACCATCGGAAATTAGCTTTTTGCAGAAAATGCGAATGTATTTGTTCCTTTACCGCTCCTAGCGGAATGTGGACCCCCGTTGAGAGCGAGGCGTGTAGTGCTGAGCCCTTCCTGGCCAGCTGGAACCCAGAGAAGTGTGACCCTGAAGCGCTCGCTTAGACGGGCAAGCTCGTTCCGGCACTCCTGCACCAGTTTGGAGGATATGGTAGCCGAGTCGATGGCTTTGATGACGGCTTGGCTATCTACAAGGATAGCAATGTTTTGTTTAAGCGTTGTGTCATGCCCCAGTTGCGTGCAAGCTTCTCGGATGGCCAGTAATTTCCGCCTGGAAAACGCTGGCAAAATCCGGTATAAGCGTACTGAAATTGAGCACTACGGCTGTGTACATCCACAAGGTCATCTTTGGTTGAAGTCCTCACTTCTTTCCAAAGGTTCTGCTACAGGCATAGAAAGCGACCGACGCGACGCCGACGCCGACGCCTTCCTTACTCTGTGTTCAATGTTATGTTTCCAGTTATGTTTTGGATCCAGCATGATACCTAGATACTTAGCGCTGGATGACAGTGTGAGTGGTTGATCGTTTAGACGGGGTAGGGTAAAATCGGGTATTTTCGTTTTGGTAGTGAACAGCATCAGTTCAGTTTTGCTCGGGTTGACACCGAGGCCACAACTTACAGCCTAAGTGCTTACCTTGTCTAGAGCGGCCCCCATTTCACTAATAACGGTGGGAAACTTCTCTGACACTAGTATCACCACGTCGTCCGCGTACGCGACAACTTTGACCCGTTCCCTGTCTAGTTTTACCAGAATTTTGTTTATAACCATTAGCCATAGCAGGGGCGAGATGACGCCACCCTGCGGCGTTCCTCTATGGGCGAATTTGGTTATGTGGCTGCTGCCTATAGTGTTGCCTGAATAGTTCTTGTCCTGAGCATAGAGACTATCCATTGACTAATAAATTCCTCTTTGCCCAGCTCAATCAGAGATTCAAGAATAGCTTCAGTGTGTACGTTATTGAAGGCCCCCTCTATGTCTAAGAAGGAGGCTAGTGTGTATTCTTTATAGTGTAGGGATAGTTCGATTGTCCGCACTACCTCGTGGAGAGCCGTTTCCGTGGATCTGCCCTTTAGGTAGGCGTGTTGTGATTTGGATAGCAAAGATTCTTCTAGAAAACTTCGCATGTGGATGTCCAGAATACGCTCTAGGGTTTTAAGTACAAAGGAGGTTAAAGTAATTGGTCTGAAATCCTTCGCGGTTTCATGCTCACGTTTGCCTACCTTCAGCTGTATAATTCGTTGTTAAATCTCCTTCTCCAAAGCCCGTCAACGCAAACGGAACCGAGAATTTTATGAAGGATCAAGAACTTCCAGATAATTTAAATGTTCCACTCCAAACTATTTATTAAAAATATCTATTTTATTTTTACTACATCCGGAAATGGAAAAAATTTAGAGCCTTTTCGAAATATTGACAGAAGTATTTAAATTGTCTGACAAATACATTTTTTTTTTTGAATCCAATTTCCTTGCCGCATATCTGTAAAGGTGTTTACCTTTTGCCGTAAATCTCCCACGTGTGTGTGTAGATATGTGGAATTCGAATCTAAGAATCAATGAAAAAAAAAAATCTATGTGAGAATCTATCAACTGTCAATAATAAGATGCTTAAAATCGATCAGAGAACACCCTGCGCAACCCCCAAACAACCCAACCTGACTAATGCTGTTCTTTGCTCTCATCCACCACTACACAACCGCACTGTTTATGTAAATAACAAATCGAAGAAAATATTTATTTCAATAAACGGAGCCAGGAATTTATTCCTGGTCCCGAGTATGCTAAATTTTTTCCACGTGCCAAAGTACCTTTTTCCCAATCCGAAGCTGTTGGGGGGTGAAAAAACCGAACCCCCACCTGACGAAGGAGGCCAAGCGAGGACGATGAAAGATTTCTACCTCTCTGCTCTATTCGGTTGGAGTTGGGTTTTAGGTGGTTGTATGTTGTATATACTCTGGTGGGTGCTGGGTGAAAATGTTGGCATTGGCGGATTAAATTTATTGGCTCGGAATGGAGGTAATCAAATGAAGTCACCGCAGAATCCGCAACTTGATTCTTCGTGCCATCATCTCTAATTGGGTAATAAAATTCCATGGCACATCTTTGAGCGCGTGGTTAAGCTGCACAGTCTGCTTCTAACGTCTTTAGTTCGCGATCGAAGCAATTCAAAATAATGAAGGAGATGGGCACACACGGGCTTTGATAAAAAGCGAAGTATTTGTACCTGGAATGGTGGATCTTAGCACCCAGGCTTGCTGATTAATGTTTTGGTTTTCGGTTGATGATGTTTCAATTTACATTTAGACGCATTTTAACGATCGCCGCCGCATTGGGCTTGGATGAACTTCAACTGAAGTGGAGGGCCAAGGTGTTTAATTTAATGTCCTCTCCTGTTGCTACTAATGTGTCCCTGCGTGGCAAAGATGGCATAAAAGCGAAAATTGATGGTGGGAATTTTACATTAATAAGAAACTTCAACACTCTGTTATACGAAATACCCTAATTACAGCACTCCTTATGATATTTATATGGCTTATACGAAATAAGTTATAAGTGATGATAGTTCCACCAGGTGAAGTTGTTACATACAAATGGGTATCAAAATAATTTGACTTTAAGCAGGTTGTGATTTCATCCTTTTACCTATGAGAAACTATGTTAACCTTTAATTTTCTTTGTTGGTAAACTGAATGCAAGATGCAACTTGGAAGGGAGGGATGGCCCGTAAATCAAATAAATGCCCGTAAAAAAAAGTCCAGAAAACAAAAGACGGTAATTGTGTGGAGGATACTGCCCTCTTGCAACCCCCCTGTCTGTGGTCACTGAAGGATTTGTAAAAAATACGGGCTTTTTGAAAATGTTCATTTACTTTACGGGCTTTTGTAATACGAGATTTTTTACGGGCTTCTGGAAACACTGGCTAAAGTTTTACGGTCATACGTATCGTTCCGCACGGCGGCGATGGGTCAATATCCAAATGGATCTTCAAGAAACCACTCAGACTCGCAGCAAGGAATGAATTTAACTTAAAAAAACCAGTAAGACAATTATCTTCGACTATGCCGAAGCTCAAACACCCGGTACTATATTATTGTAAAAATAATATAGTATTGGAGGTATGGGTAGTTTTTATTCGGCCAACAAATTTAAAATATTATTAAAACAATATGTGCAAGGTTAAAACTTGCTATCTTTACTGTAGCTATTTAAATTTAATTTTTAACATCAAATAGCTATATATTTTGTATGGGAGGTAGTAGTAGTTTTAATCCGATCTTGCTAATCTTGGAACTTAGCCTCAGTTTGGTGGATAAAAGCTTACGTACCAAATTTCAAATCGATAGCTCTTAAATTACGGTCGTAATCGTTAGGGCAGACAGACGGACAGACAGACGGACATCGCTATATCGACTAAGAAAGTGATGCTGATCAATAATTTGCGTTACAAATGGAATGTCAAAGTGAATATACCCTCACCACAGTGTGGTACCGGGTATAAAAACAAGCAGAGGTGAGTCCTTTCGCAACAAGTCCTTTATCAACAACGTACATACTGAAGCGATTCTGGAGTCCTTAACGGAATTAGGAATAGAAAACCATCTTAGCCTTTGGATTGTTTCTATGCTTAACACCAGGATCATTCAGACAACACTAGGAAATAGCAACATAACCAAGTACGCCAGCAGGGGGACACCCCAAGGAGGTGTCATCTCACCACTGCTATGGCTCATAGTGGTGAACAAAATACTCAACAGTCTAGATAGAGAAAGAATCAAGGTAGTCGGATATGCGGACGATTTGGTGATACTGGTGTCAGGAAAGTTTCTCTCCGTAATTAGCGAAATTATGGAGAATGCTCTGTCGAAGGTTAGCACCTGGGCCAAGTTGCGCGGTCTCGGTGTAAACCCGAGCAAAACTGAAATGATGCTTTTCACCACTAAGACCAAAATACCCAGCTTTACACTTCCTCGCCTAGACGGCCAACCGCTCTCATTATCCTCCAGTGCTAGGTATCTGGGAGTGATCCTGGATCCCAAGCTAAACTGGAAACTGAACATTGAACAGCGGGTAAAGAAAGCGTGCATTGCTTTCTATGCCTGCAGCAGAATGTTTGGCAAAAGATGGGGCCTGCAACCAAAACTGACCCTTTGGATGTACACAGCCGTAGTACGACCAATCCTCACTTACGGGTCAGTAGTCTGGTGGCCGGCTCTTAGAAAAGCCTACAACATAACCAAGCTCAACAAGGTCCAAAGAACGGCATGCATAGGCACCACAGGCGCTCTCCGGTCGACGCCGTCAGACGCCCTCACAGTCCTCCTGCACCTATTACCCTTAGACCTTCATATCACAAACATCACAATACATAGCGCGATCAGACTCAGAGAGTCGGGGTGCTGGTATGCGAGACCCTACGGACATAGTAATATTCTGCTCTCCTTATCAAGAGAGCTAGTACCATCCTCAACGGATTATATCACCTCCAGATTACTCTTCAAAAAACACTTTGAAGTAGAATTCCCTTCAAGATCAGACTGGCAGGACGGACAGTTGAACAGGGACCCGAACTTAACAATCTACACGGACGGTTCAAAAATGGACTGTGGAGTCGGTGCGGGTGTTTTTTCGGAGTCTCTGAGCATCTCAAAATCCTTCAGGCTCCCGGACTCAGCCAGTGTGTTTCAGGCGGAAATACTTGCTATCCGTGAAGCCTGTCGCCTAATCAAACTACACACGGACATAGCTCCGAAGCAAAAGATAGACATCTTCATTGACAGCCAAGCTGCGATCAAGGCTATCGCCTCAGTCAATATAACCTCAAAACTAGTACTAGAATGCCGAGAGGAACTGGCCTCGCTTGATCAGTTCAGGATTGCCCTGATCTGGGTTCCAGGCCACAGCAACGTTTATGGAAACGAACAGGCTGACGAGCTGGCCAGGCGAGGTTCAAGCCTCCACTGTTCACTTGCGGAATCGGTCCACATCCCAATAGGAGCAGTCAAAGCAAAAATTTCCGAAGAATACCTATCGAAAGCCAATCTCAGATGGAATAGGCTAACAAATTGTACCATATCCAGAAGGATGTGGCCAAATTATAGCAGGGAAAAAACAACCCACCTTCTGAATAAAACACGTAAAGATATAGCCAGGATAACCGCGATAATCACAGGCCACTGGCCTATAGGGGACCATGCATTCAGATTAGGCATCCCACATAATACCCACTGTCGTAGTTGTAACGACGCAACCGAAAAAGAAACCATCATTCATTACCTCTGCTCCTGTCCGGCACTAGCTAGGACTAGACACCGAGCTCTGGGTAAACCCTTCTTCACATCCCTCGAGGAAGTTTCGAAGAATAACATCAAAGAACTTATAACCTTTTTGAACTCCACAGGTTGGATCTAAAATCTCCACTTCGACAAACTTTAACAACCAGGTCAAATGAGTTGTGGTAACAAAACGGCACTTAGTGCTACTTGGGTTTTCTAATAAACCGCCACACCTACCTACCTACCTTTCGCAACAGGTCATAGGAACCCTAGACCTAGCTTCTCACAACCATTCGTTTGTGTGAATTTTTATTTTTGGGACGAATTGAAGGATCTACAATTTTATGCCGATTCCGAACGGCTGAATCGAGAAACTTTTTCAGGACAGGTATACTCTCGTAGGCTTGTCAGACGTTAGCGAGAGGTGACGCAGTTTTTTTCCGGCAATCGAACCTAGGACCCCTCGCACAGTAGTACAGCACACTAAGCACTGAGCCTCTGTGCCCATAAACTTTAACTTTTAATTTAAGCGTATATAAATATTTTCCATACAAATTTTGGAGCTTCCACGTCGAGAAGCACAATATTTTGCGATGGTTGTACTATCTTCAGCAACGGTTTAGGTAGGCTTTAAAATATTTCTTAAAATTCATCTCCAAATCATGTACCTACCTGTACAATATATGAATTTTGAAAAGGAAAACGATGCCACTCCAGCTATAGTATTTTAGGCAATAAAACATCCCAATCTGTGGAAGATAACACTATACAGCAAAAAGTGTTACATTGAAGCGATTTCTCTGCCAGTATAAAGCATCTGGAAATGGAAACAGAAACTATAATAAAAACTCCCTCCACTGAAATATGCGCGGCGTATACGCAATGATTTATTCATCTGAGAATAAAGAGAGGAACAATACCATCCCGGATCCAGTATACTGGCGGGAAATTTATGGAAGCCACCACCTAATAAAAATTGATAACACTCCTGTTAAAAGAAAATTGAAAAGAGGAAAAAAAAAACTGACAGAAAATAAGCAACAATAATACATCTCTCGGCTCTGTCGCATCCACATATCCTTCGGCTTCCTTCCGACTGTTGTTGAATAAGTGCATCATCGTGTATCGGCGCAAAGGATAACAAAAATACACACATTTCATTGGAAACAAAAGCCAACCCGTCGTCGTCGTCGTCGCGTATCGCGGTGCGATTGTAAAAGATGAAACAATGAAACAATGCGCAAGAAGCGTAAAAAGGAAACTTTGTGACTCATATCCTGTAAACGCGACGACGACTACCGACCGACGACGTTGGCAGAACAATATATGAGTTATGACAGCAATAATTCATTGCATTAAAATTTTCAGTTCATTGATGGCTTTATTTATTCAATCGTATAGGTAGATAAAGATCTCTGTGCGGTAGCAAACAGAGAGGGTGGGCTTTCATCCTTGCGATAGACAACGACTCGGACGACGAAGAAGAAAGATAAATCTAACGGAACTCAGTAGCCACCGATTTCATTTTAATCACCTAGGATTAAATGCAAACGATTGTGTTTATACCATGCACCAGGCGGATATATGGGCCACAACGATAACGGTCCAAAAAGGGTTCAAAGCTATAACCACATACGGTCCACCGCAGTACAAAAATAAAGAGTAGAAATGGAAATTTCCTGATAAATTACTTGAAATCCGCTTTGCACGCCCCGAAGGTGATTTACTTTATAAATTATTGCGTAATAAATTCATTCCCCATACTGCGCTGCTCCTGTAGATGGCGGTCTCCTCTTTTTATATTCCTGGTGTGTGTCCAGTGATTAGTTGGCAAACGGACTCTGAACGGCCCCTCTCACACATGATCTCATGAATCCAAATTGAATTTGTCCATAGAAAATTCATGGGCTCACCGAGCAAGGGAGTCCGCAAAAAATTGCATATTGTGCAGAAAATATGAAAGAAAGGACCTTCCACCCAAACACACAATTGACCTACTTCTATAGAAATTTCTTATACCCACTCTATCGGTATATGAGAATCGCGCTCGTGTTAACTTTCGGGCCAATTTAGTCAATCCATATATAGACACCAGCAGCGGAAGAAAGGACCTAAATTGTGCTCCCAAAACCAGTACCAATATCATATACAACCGCACTCACACAGTGTATCCTTTTCGCTTTCCTTTCTATATTTCCTTCCTATATGAAAGTAGCACAACGTTTGCTATGGGATTCGGCTAACAACATCCTTAGGGAGTATTGCTGGCAGTATGGAAAAGAAGTGTGATATCGCAGGGATTGTGCGGAGTAGTGGCGGATCATCAGGCGTAAATCAAAAAGTGAGGGTAATTGGAGAGAAAGTCACATGAAACTCTTCATCAATATGCTGGTTAACTACATATATCTGGACGGAGGAGAGTCCGGGATTGGACTCTCGATGATAAGTATGATGGTAGCTCATTATCCCAATCAGTTGTTGGCAAATTGGACAAAACTGGCACGATGAGTAGAAGCTTATTGGACGACATCGTAGTCCATTCGATATAATATGACGAACATATTGTCCTAAAAGTGAAGTTTCATTCATTTTGTTGGACACATTTGGAGGGTAATATACGGATAATGAAGATGACAATTTTCCCAATGAAACTTTGATTGTTTGCTCTCGATGGGTATACATGACGCAGTAAGGTCGACATTTGTATACAAAGCACCCAGAGAAAATAGGCCCATTGGCGATTGAGTTTGGCTCATGAAATTAAGAAATCAATTTTGCGGGTATAAGGTTAAGTGTGACAGTACGAATAATAATAACGAATAAAATTAAGACGAGGACTCGGGCTAACACATTGTTATACAATATAGTTCAATTATTCAGTGATATGGGAACAGTTGTCGGTAAAATGAACATTGTTAAAGCGAGCGGTATACGACGCGCCTACCATTTTTAAGAATGGGCAAAACCCACAGTACACATATTCAGAACCTACGCGCATTCATATACCTTGGGCAAAACCTAAATTTCCAATTGCAATCATTTTTTAAGTAAACGACAAATCACATTGTAGAACTGCACCTCAACCAACAAGCGTCTAAACTTAGCCTGATCTTTGGCTAAAACCGCCTCCAGTTGCGCACTCCAAGTTGGTTGAGGTCCTCTTCCATTTGTGTGCGACACCTAAGGCGAGGTTAGGTCTTCCTCTACTGCGTTGTCAATCAGGGTTGGAATCGAAGACTCTTCGGGCCGGAGTGTTGGTGTCCATTCACTCTAGATGTCCTAGCCATCTTAGTGGACTGATACGTACTTTTCTGACCACGTCGATGTTACTGTACAGATCGTGGAGTTTGCTGTTAAATCTCCTCCTCCAAATGCCGTCAACGAAATCCATGCTCCTGCGCCATAGAGCCGGACTGGAATGATAAGGGTCTTATATTTATAGAGTCTTCTTAGTGTTTCTTGACAAGGCCTTATTAGTCAGTTTCAGTTGCCTTCTTAAGCCAAAGAAACAGCGGTTGGCAAGTGTAACTCTTCGTTTGATTTCTGCTGTAGTGTTATTATCCGAGTTCATAGCGAAGCCGAGGAAGACAAAGTCCTTAGCTACCTCAAATTTATAGCTGTCTATCGTGACGTTCTGTCCGATTCGTCGATGTTGAGTGTCACTTCTTGAGTCATTCACCACTAAACCCATTTTTGCCGCTTCTATGTTTATACATACATGAAAACGCACCAGTGGCACACAGAGAGAAAACCACCACATAAAGTAGAAGAAAAACTATAAGATTTCTCTATGGTTTTCATCCAAGAAGAAAGTCATATCAAAACAATAGAGAAAATCTTATTGAAATCTTTATGAATATTCTATAAGAAAACCACATACTTTTAACAAGATATCTTATTCCATATCAATACGACGGCTTCTTAAAGCAATATGAAAACTTATTGAAAAGTATATGAAAATCTCTTCGCACCAATAGGAAAAACTTATTGAAAGTATATGTAAAACCGATTAGAAAAATATGGAAAACTTATTATCTTTTTAAAATATTTTATTTATTTATTATAATTTTTTTTTCTCATATTTTACATACACAATAAAGACAAAATTAACAATTTTTTCTGAAAAAAAAGTAATAATAAAAGTATAATTATTCTAAAAGAAGAAAACAAATACAAAGTTAATATTTTCTTATTTAATAAATTACTTACACTCCTCGATACGTAGACGCGCTTTTGACATGAAATCTGATAATTAATGCGTTCGGCAAACACCGTTTATATGCACTTTTATAAAATATGAGAATACTTTTAGTTCTAAGGGGAATTCTTATTGATTTAAGAATATTTCCTTATTACCGTTTAAAGACAAGCTCTTTTAATAAGTTCGTCTTCTCAAAACCGAATATTAACAAGGTTTTCATATAATTATTATACAATTTAATACTCCCACCCAAAATTAATGTGATATCTCTGTAAAATTTTAAAGAGAAGTCATATAGATTTGAGAAGATTTCCTTTTAAACGTTTATAAACATAATTTTGTAATAAGCTTGACTTCTTAAATCCAAATAGTAATAAGGTTTTCATATTATTTTTATCATTTAATATGATTTGGCATGCAAAAATGATATGAAAAACTCTTAAAAAGATTTTCTCCATTAAACCATTAAGATTTCTCTATGGAAAATTCATATTATTTACTCCTTTTAATAAGATTTCATGGTAAATCAGTGCAATAAGGCAATCTTATTGATTTTATGTAGTCTTTTTTCGCTCTGTGCAGCTCACTGTGTTGGGCCAATCACGTCGGTCGATGTCGTCAGCGTATCTATGCAAGTAGTTGCGCAGACTTTTGGAAAATTGTGCCTCTGTTGTTGGCTTGCTAGTTTCGCACAAATTTCTCAAGTCATCTTGACTAAATCCATTTTTGACATCAAAGGTTCGATGAGATTGTTTCCGACCTTTGTGGAGCAACGAGCAACGAGCATTCTCCATCGTCATTCTGCACAATCTGACAAGCTTGGCAGGGATGCTAAAACTAGACATGGCTCTGTATAGCTCGTCTCTATACATAAATGCTGTCATAGGCGGCATTAAATTCGATAAACAGTTGGTGGGTAGATATAAATTTAGCCAGAAAGCTATAGAATAATAAAAATGATAGTTTTAAATTATATTTAAGCGATTTTGTCTAGGTTGCATATTAATAAAAAAAAAAAAAAAAAAAAAAAATATAAAAATTAATTTAATAACGCGAAGGTCGTGAGTCCAGCTACATTTTTTCCTAATCTACCAATACTCGTATTAAAGTGTACTTCCAATACATATACCAAAACACACATAACTGTCCTCATTTACTCATAACGAAAATACCGATAATACCAAGGGCAAGGATACAATATCCACATATCAAAATAGCATAATTCGGATTTTTTTTGGGACGGTACCTTGCTTTTCCATTTTTGCCATTTAAGTCAATAACAGCGGAAACAACTTAGTCAGTCTATACCGACAGAAAGGAGAATTCGGGGGATTATGTGTCTTCAACTACCGCACGGCAAATTGAATCCTCGAACACCGCAAGATCGAAAACTCATTGAATTTTATTACACAGCATATATGACGTTATCAATGGCGCGCGGCAGTGGCAATAGGAAAACGAAACTTTCCGACGAATTGACTGCGCAGCGATAAGGTGACATAAAATTTTACGATTATTTTCGATTGCGATGCTTCCTATAAGCCTTAAGCCCTAGAATGCGAGAGACAGTGCGGGACAGGACACAGGGATATGTGCGGACATGGATTGTGAGTACAATGTACGTAGGTGATTTTAGCACACATTTTGGCTATCGTCAGCAGCGAGAGAACGCTTAGTTGTGACTAGGCACGTCATAAATGTTGTAAGTGATTAAAATGACAATAGAAAGAGAGAGTGATAGAATGCAGAAGCGGGAGGAATACAATGAAGTTGCGAATAAATTTTGGGAAGGTTAACAATATAGGATTTGTGTCTGCTGTGTCGGCGCAGCACTGAATTTTTATAGCCCGTCGACGCGACGTCATCAGCGGTAGCGTCATCGCGCCCTCATTCTGTCTGAATGTCAACCCTTGGTGCATATGCATGTAGTAGATACATGAGTATAGGTATAGTAAAACGTTTTATGGGTTGCCATTTGGGTACACATTTTATCGTTTGCTCATAGAGGGTTCTATGGATGCTAATGAATGAAACCACGAACGCATTTTAATTTTCTAAGTGTGGGCAGAAAATGACGCGTGATTCCCCACCCCCAACCCCCTCTAACTTTCAAAATTACTGTCATACAATTTCGCCGAGAAGGCACATGGATCATATTCTTAATCTCAGAAGCCTATACAATGTCATCTTCCAAATACAAAGTACATACATATAGGCACTAATCTTTGATTTGCGGTTTGAATTAATTAGCATGCTATTTCGGTCGAGTGACCACCACCACCACCGACCGCGCTACGAACACCAACCAGCGCACCACTGCCATTCGCGTCCGACTGACCCTTTCCCATTTTCTTTACACCCATCTGCCTCACCTTTACATATATGATTATCATTTAGTAGTAAAATCCAATTATCATTTCATCCCAGGCCAGGCTTTGTCATGACAACAGTTCTGCTCTGATCCGTCCAAACCATCAAAAGGGGTGGCAGTAGGTGCCAAATAGAACAAGGGGGCAAACCGATGTTATACCTTTTTAACCCCCACCGGCGACGAGCTCTGCGGTTAACCACATTCACAAATGGAAAATGTGCAAGTAATTAATTCGGTTCCAGCAATGAATTATTGCGGTCACACATTAAATAGGCTTTCAGCAGGAGGCAGCATAAATAGTGCTGTTTCGTATGCGTATACATATTCTTGGGGCTGATTGATGATAACTATACCTATTGCCAGGCAGAGGAGCAACAAACCTTTTCAAAGAAAGTAATTATAAAGTCATCCGAGACATAGGAGCTGAGTTGAATCTTATTTCCGGCACCGGCCCTCCACCTCAGTATCGGATGATAAATGAAGTGCGTATATGGCTGATGTGAGGATGAAGGGTTTTTGTATCGTGATGCTGATCCTTGAAAAGTTAACCCCAATTTGCGAATTCCATTTTGTTTGCCGACTATAAAGAATGACTGTGAAAAAATTTGATTAATTACTGCAGGCAAAAAAAAAATTATATTCGCCCAACGTGGGGCTCGAACCCACGACCCTGAGATTAAGAGTCTCATGCTCTACCGACTGAGCTAGCCGGGCACTTGTCAAACGAATGTCAAATTGAAGTTTTCACTCACTGTTATCAGATCAATATGCCACGTGGTCAGTTTTATAAATAGATACACTAGCCGAGCCGACTAGCGAATATTCTCCGTCCTATTTTTAGGTACATTGTACAAAGTTGAGTTCTTAGCTGATTTAAAATGCGGCAGTGAATTTGGTGTGACAGTTGGCAGACATGGCAGGGACATGAATACGTGATAAGCGAATAACGACCCCATGCGATCTCATTTTTTGTTTCTGGGCATTTAACATCCTGTCTTTTAAAAACCCAAAATCTACGTGCCAGATTTTTGTCTGCATTCACACTTATAATAAAGGGTGTCCCATAATTCACGCAAAATGTAATTTTGGTAGAAAATGCAGATTTAATTAGAAAGCTTACAGTTTCTATTGATTCATAGAGTATACATACTGTACCTACAGATTGGGCTTTGCTGGCAAGTAGATACGTATCTACTCTTTTATTGAAATTTTCTATGACCGTATTGCATAAATGTAGCTGAATTTCATTAATATACATCCCAATTTCCTCTTTCAAGTCGTTGCTGGGTCGTGGGCTTGTTTGCATAGACCTTTGACTTTCAAAAACCCCAAAGAAAAAAGTCAAATGTCATTAAATCGCAAGATCTGGATGGCCAATTCTGATCGCAAAAACCGCCGATTACACGATTAGGAAATGACTCATGCAGTAATTGAATTCTTTATCTGGCTGTATGGCATGTGGCACCGTCTTGTTGAAACCACACGTTGGTCACATCCGTATCTTGTAATTTAGGCACTAAAAACTGGGTTATCATGTCTGCCATGTTACTGCCTGATGACCAGCCGCATTTTCGAAGAAGAATTGTCCGATAATGCCTCCAGCCCTCCACTGTCAGCAATACTCTCGCGAACTGCTTCGATGTTTTCTGTTGATCGACTTGTGACAGGACAGTGTTTAATATGGGATCCCTACGTTATCTCTTTTTCCAAAATCTTCCGGGACGAAATCCCCTATGCCAAAATCTCCCATTTACATACATACGTATTAAATCCCTCGTTAAAATCCCCTGTTCGTTTAGAATCTATCCGTTTTTTAAACGCGTAGTTTTGGCAGTAAAATTAAGCAAACAACATAATATAAACTTTGCATATACCCAATTTCGCACATATACCGCAAATCTGACAGTAAACCCAAGCAGGGGGGTTGCAGTATACGTATCTCACTCTGTCGCGCGACAGAATTAATAACACCAAATTTAAAAATGGGAGATTTTGTCCCGTGGGGATTTTCTCTCATGGTCTTTGGAGTAAGGGATTCAAGCACAGGGGATTATGGAATAGGGGATCTTGGAAAGGGGATTTTGGAAAAGAGATTTTGGAAAAGGAGATATCATCACCAACCCTTTTCCGCTCATGTCAGACTTTCGGCTACACTGCTGCCTCATGGAAAAGGGTCAAGGTAGTTTTTATACCAAAGAACGGCAAGGCCACCCATGTCTCTCCAAAGAACTTCAAGTCAATCAGTCTCTCATCGTTTTTCTTAAAAATCTTAGAAAGACTCATTGACAACTATATTCGAAAGAAACTAAAAGCAAACTCGCTGTCCAAATCCCAACACGCATATATCGCAAGGGTCTCTCGGTAGAAACAGCTTCACAATCGCCAGTAGGCAATATTGAAAAGTCGCCAAGCAGTTCTCGATGGTATCCTTTCTATATATCGAAGGTGTCAAAACAGAGGTCATCCGCAATCGGTAGACACCCTAGGCCTAGCTTCTCGCAACCATTCGTTTGTGTGAGTTTCTATTTTTGAGTCCGAACGGCTGAATTGAGAAGCTTTTTCATGACAGTTATACTCTCGGATGTTTGTCAGACGTTCGCGAAAGGTGGCGCAGTAGAAAAAACCTTAAAATTTAATTTGTGTTTTTCCGGGGATCGAATCTGGGATACCTCGCACAGTAGTCCAGCACACTAACCACTGCGCTACTGCGCCCTACAAATTTGGTCTAAGTGTGTCCTGTTTTTTGGACAGCCACCTTGCCTCACCTAACCTAACCTATACTTATTTGTCAGAAGGGAGACATTAAGATCTGTGTATGACAAATTGAAGGTAATAATCGAATTTGCAAAAGTTCAACTCTTTAATCAAAAAGCCTTTAAAGCCTATACCGACATAAATACATTGGTATACATTATATTCCTTGTCTCAGTTTTGCCCTACTCCTACTTTTCCTAATGCGGAAACAATTTCTAAAAATAAGCAGGCTATGGTAATGAATTAATGTGAAGCAAGTTTTTTTTTTTCTACATATTTTGGCAATGCCAAGGACGGTAGGGCTTAAATAGAAATTAACATATCAAATATGTATACCTAGTGACGTACCTATACATAAAAATAAAACTTAGTAAAATCTTCATAATTTCACCACACCACAATTGAAATTGGGTCTGGAGGGGTTGATGGCGTAAAGTCTAGGTATATAAAATAGTTTGAAATCACGAAATACAAAAACATAATTGATATAGGTCACGAACACTCTGAGAATGGGGAACAAAGAAGAGACACAAAAATCTAAGTGAACGTATTTGCTGACAATATGTATTTTTATGTTTGTATTGCATCAGGAGCTTTTCTTTGAAACACCTGAGTGATGATTTGATGATACATTTTCCGTTTTGAAATGTTGGTGACATATGACATATTTCACTAGGTTGGCCTCTTTTAACCGAATCTCAAAATATCGAATCCAAAATCTCGAAAAAAAATCGCGAAACAATAAAATCTCGAAAACACAAAATGTCGAAAAAAAAATCGCGGCGATTTTTAACACCAATAATTTTCAGGTATTCTCGAGATTTTGTCTTTCGGTACTTTCAAGAATTTTGTGTATTTTAAGAAAAAATTACCCAAAAACAAAAATTTATTTTATATAAAGGTTCTCGAATTCATGAGAATCACGGAGAAGGAACATTTTCTTGATTTAAGTACCTAAAGCCAGGACCAGACTTGTATAGCGCAATCGGACGACAAGGGCTTAGGACAGAACACAATACACTGCGACACAATACACGAGACAAAAATGTTTCTACACAATATGAAATATTTAGCAGTGATGGCGACACAGCACTCCGCAACACCCCACGCATTAGAAGTGTGGTTCGGGCTTAAGCCGATTCCCTAAGAACGTTGTGAACATAGAACAGATTGTAGTAGGAAGTGGACTTAATAAAATCTCATCGATTCTCCTGAGTTACACTTAACCGTCCATAGGTTCCATGGAGCCTATCACAAACAGTGCTTAATTTCTACGTTAAGTTAAACTAAGTGAATTACCGTCTTTTTAAGGGCGACAAAATAATATTTTAGGATATTAGAAATCGATTTTCTACATTTTTCAGAATTTTTTTATCTAGATTTTAGTTTTCGACATTTTTTGCTTTCGAGATTTTTTTTTCGATTAACTTTTTTTCGGTGATCTTCCAAAAATCTCGATATATTTTCTTCCGACATTATTTTTTGGCGGTGAAAAGTAATGTTCCCTATTTCACTATTATGTATTATGTGTAAGTACAACTCGCATGAAAATCCTTTGGTCAATAGATCAACTTCAGTGAGTGTATTGTATATTAGGCGAGGCTTAGGGTAGGCGAGATCTCAGGCTAAAGACCAAGGGCTATCGACAAAACTGATTGCCTAAGATCGTTATACGTGGTGAAGAGCCACATCCTGCAGGAGGTGCCACTGCTTTAGACTGAATATAACATAACCGGGGTGTAAGCAACCGTGCCCAGGGACTTATGGCACAATGTTATGGTGTCTTCTAACGGTGGACTCTGGATACCTGGGGACCTCCAGTTTTAATGTGCAGGCGGACATCTTCTTTCCCCTTACTCGTAATACAATTGCCTCGAAATCTTTCAACCTATATAGAGTTATGTATAGGGGCTATGAGAGCACATTTAAGTCGGTTAATTTTTCCTACCCATCAGCTTCAATTTCCTTACTTACTTAGATGGTGCTACAGTCTGGGGTGGACCTGGGCCTCACCAAACAAGCCTCTCTACTTAGCCCGATCTTTGGATAACCGCCTCCAAGTTGATTAAGGTCCCCTTCCAATTATGCGCCACCCAAGGCGAGGTCTTCCTCTTGTTGTCCCTACGGGTTGAAATCGAATCGACTCTTTCGGGCCGAATCGTTGGTGTTCCAGCCATCTTAGTCGCGTGATATACGTATACTTTTCTGACCAGGTCGAAGCCGCTGTAAAGCTCGTAGAGTTCGCTGTTAAATCGCCTCCTCAAACGGGACCGAAAATCACTCGATGAATTTTGCGTTCGAAACGACTAAGGAGATCATCATCCGCCTTTGCTAGCGTCCATGCTTCTGCGCCATAGAGCAGGACTGGGATGATGAGGGTCTTATAGAGTCCCCTTAGTGTTTCTTGACAAGGCCTTACTAATCAATTGCCTTCTTAGGCCAAAGAAACAGCGGTTTGGCAAGTGTTTGAATTCTCCATTTGATTTCTCCTGTGGTGTCATTACCAACGTTTTTAGCGAAGCCGATGTAGACAAAGTCTCTAACCACCTCAAAGTTGTGGCTGTCTATCGTAGCTGTCTATCGTGACGTTCTGTCCGATTCGTCGATTTTGAGTGTCCCTTCTTGTTGACAGCATATATTTTGTTTTGCCCTCATTCACCACCAAACCCATTTTTGCCGCCTCTGTACTGATACTTGCAAACGCACCATGGACAGCTCGCTGTGTTCTGCCAATAATGTCAATGTCGTCAGCGTATGCAAGCATAGTTGCACAGAGTTTTGGAAAATTGTGCCCCTAGTGTTGGCTTTCGAGTTTCGCACAATTTTCTCAAGAATGATGTTAAAAAGTCTAAATGCTGTCATACGCGGCTTTAAAATCGATAAATATATGGTGAGTATCGATTTGGACTTCTTGAGTTTTCTCCAGGATCTGCCGTAGTATGTGAATATTTGGTCGGTTGTGGACTTATCGGGCCTAAAGTCACACTGATAGGGACTAATCAGCTCGTTTACGAATATGGTTAAAGCAGTTTAGCGATATGATCTTATAGGCGATGTTGAGGAGACTGATGCCTCTATAGTTGGCGCAGTTTAGAGAGTCTCCTTTCTCGTGGATCGGACGAACGATGCTGAGATTCCATTCATCAGGCATACCTACTTTCCTCTGACCAAATCTTGGAGACGAGTTGTTGTATGGCTTTCTACGAAATCATCTCCAGCTACCTTAAAAAGTTCGGTCCAGCTTCAATTTGACGTACCTTAAAATATCACAGGCACTTTTGTTATTTCTCCACTTTTGTTATATGTCCACAGCTCGTAGGCATGATATATCATTTCCGTTTCATGCAAATTCAAAACAAATTAGATACCGCAGTCATTGTAACAATAAATTCCCTTCCCTTGTCTCTACACACTTTTCTGAAGATAGCATGCTAGCACCTTTTTGATGACTTCTCCTAAAAATGTCGGTACATATTTGACAAAAAAAAAAACTCTCCTTGCAAATGGCATCTCATTAATTTCATTCACACCCACCAACAACCTTAAAACATTAACCCTGACACGCTTTCCGTCCATCAGCTTAACACGCATAATCACTGCACTTGACACAGCCTTCCATTACGATCCGAAATTTTTCAATTTTGTTTTTTTTTCCTTAAACACCTTTGTTGCGAATGACACATTTCCCAGTATGTATATATGTCGACTGCATACCAGCATATATGCCAGATGCTAATTAGCCTGACACACACCAAATAAAAATTCAAATTCACCACAACAAAGAATAATATGATGTCATCAGCGAACTAATGTTCACCTCTGTGGGTCACCCCGTCACCCTAGTTGTAAATATTTTCCAACCGAAAACCTTCTAATTAAGTCACTGGAACAGGGAAATTCACGCAAACCACCGCAAACACCAAGAAAAGAACTCTGCTGCGCGAAAGAGTGATTAGCATTTAAAAAACTAATTAACAGGTTGTTACAATGTCCACCTCTCCAGATAGTGATCTGCAGCTGGGACAGCGCCTGGTGCGGTTGGGTTTCCCATTCTCTTTCTCATACCGGAACTGTGGTTAAAAAAAAAAACATTATCCTGATATCCACCATCAATTATCGTGGCCACACATACCATCATAGTCGTTTGCTTCGCCCCTGTGTCGATTTGTTTTATCAACATGCCTGTAATTTGAGCAATAAGGTCCTCCCCACCTAAGATGGACTTCTATAGCTTAAATTAGGTAAATGTATTAATTAGGGAAGTCGAAGTATACTGCACTACGATTGATGCGGGACGATTCCAAAACAGTCCAACTCCGCAGTAAAGAAATAAAGAGTAATTTTAAGTAATTTTCAAAAATAAAAAATTGGACCTGCCTAGCGGGTGGTAAGAAGGCACCTTAGCTGGGCTACCATATGAACCTGGTGAAATGCTTTTTGGTCACGAATATTAATTTTATTCGTTGTTGGCAGGAGCACAAGCTGCCGTCGGCTGAACACTGTTATGGTGAAGGAAACGGAAGTAAGCTGGTAGATTTGGTTTCGAGGGGAAATGGAATAGCAGATTTAAATCTACCCTGGGCGTTAAAATTGGATTTTTTTTTGTTAAACATGGACGGCGGGTGGGGAAAGCGAAGTGCGTGGTATTTGCCTTCCGATTGGCTTTTGTGACGAGGGATTAGACACTCTGGATTCGGAGTGGGACTCGGAAATGGTTTTTTTTTATGTTGGTTCCTCTTGCGCGCTGTTTAGGAACGACAAGTATTATCTGTATCGGAATCGATTAAAAAAGGGAATAAACACATTTTATGTGGGACGGTGTGAAAGGTAGACCGTACGTATGTATATGCAGAGGGATGTACACAAGGAAATATCTATATTTCAATTGATTAGGCGCGAGTAGAGCGGTTTGCTAATCGATGTAATAAATGTTGGTGAGTGTCCGCGTTATTCGCCCTTGTACGGTCATGATAGGTTGTTTATCTGTCCACAGAAAATGATGTTTGAAGTTTCGCATGAATGTTTAAAGGACGTTTGCAAATCATTAGTCTGTTGCCAGTGTGTAGCACTGATGGGCGACCGCTTTCCTTTTGATACATCCTATCTCAGTCACAATCTGACAATACTTCGTTTAGACGGCATTAGGCAATAACGCCCAATGAAATAGCGCCCAAATCGATTTGGAAATGTCGCCCAAAAAATGCATAGCGTTCAATAGATATATTGAAGGTTTTTTTGCACTACAAATTCCCATCTACTCCAAAATCCAACAGAAGCTCCAAGCAGGGAGGTTGCATACATATTCCACTGTTTATGCATTTCCACTTAGGTACTATTTTGGGCTTTAGTGCTTGTCAAAAACACCCCACGGTCAATAACCGCTGAGCCAGTGACTATCAAGAATATGGCATCGACAGACAAGCAGCAAAGCAAAGACAACCTAAGAATCCTCACAGGACAATGTAGACTAAAGGAACACCTGAGGAAAATAGGCTTAACAGAAGAAGGTCTCTGAAGATTCCGCGATGAGAGCGCAGAGACCCTAGATGACATTCTGGAATTCTGTGGGGTATTGATATAGGATTAAACATCTGGGCAAGTACCAGATAACAGATAAAGATATACAATACAAGCTATAGACCCGCTTCTCATTCTCAGATTCATAAACGAAACTGGACTGGATAAAGTGCTCTAAGTAGATACTTAGATATACTTGCCAAGGCTATAAGACAGAGTAAAGACCCTCAAAAACGGTTCTTAATGGTACTGTAATGGGATGGGTTTCTGGAAAAGGGCATCAACCTTTTCAAGGGGGCACAATAGGCCACAAGGTCGCAGTGCACTAAACCCTCTTCATTACTATTTTTACATAGATAACCTTAAATACTTTTGTACTCAACAAGACGTTCTATCGTTCATTCATCTATACCTGAGCAATTCTAATTGACATCCGAATTTCATTCAGTTTTTCAAAAAAAAAAATCCATTTCAAAGTCCCGCTAACTCGTATATTCCCAACATAATCAAAATATAGTGCAATTCATCAAAAAGCAACCCAAACAATGCAAACGCTCTTTGTACGCTCTCAAGTGACATTCCTATAAAGGACCTAAAAGCATTCCGATATACACTGGTGGAACAGTAGAGTGTAAAAATACGTTCTATCATCGTCATCAGGAAAACAGCAAAGCGCGAGAATTGCACTCGAAATCCATTACACTGAAATGCGTTCACATATCCCCGGCTCGGCTGGGCTTCGACATTATTTTTTTATTGTAGTATTATTTTCACCATCATTCAAACATAGAACAAAATCTAGGACAACCCCTAGACCGACTCTCGAGATTCCTTTTGTTTGCAATTTGAACAGAAAAAAATGAAACCAATTCAAGGATATTCAATCACATACTTCATACGACTGGTTCAACCCATCCGCGGATAATAACATTGCATTTCAAGTTTTCGAATCAGGATTCCTATACCGGCTGGGGGAAACTCAAACTGCCTCTCTATATAAATCTAGAAACATCCTTTGTCATCTATACGAATTTACTTCTGAATTTATGTGCACGCTGTGCTGGGCTGATGTTAATTTTGACGGATTTTTCTATTTTCCGCACGTGAAAATCGGTGATAGTAATTTTACAAAGGAAAGGGGTGGCACGGTAAAATTATGGCACACACACTCGGATTATTATCACGACTATAGAACCGGATGTCGACAATGAAAATAGTTACCTCCTCGAAATTTCTTTAAGTACATGGTTTGCGCCAATAAAGCAAACCCCGCGTGTATAAACAATTGCAGTTGTCCTAGATACTCGTAGCTCTATAATCTATATCGGTGAATATCAACGCGACGACGTCCTTTTATGGTGCAAATGCATATCCCGGCTTTTCGAATTTGAATTTGAATAGATGACGCAGTAGCAGCAGTTGCATTATGGTAAACGATTTTCTTTGAGTATTAAAAATGCGCAAATGTTTATTATCCTTTTCGAGGGAGGTGGACTTTTTTTTATGATAGCAATAAACTGTTTTGCATTTTTCATTCAATTTTCGTTTTATAGTATTACTTATTTACATAGTACGAGTTTATTTCTTTTATTTAATTTTTTTACGACAATTTCGATTCGGGGACAAAGGATGTACTTCTGGGCGGGTTTTCGCTTCGCAAGGGGTGTCAAATTATATTCTCCATGGGAACTTGATGGGTCAAAATGTCCTTTTGAGAGTAGTTGTTTTATAGCTGAATTTATTTATTAATTTTTTGCATTTTAGGGTGTGACAGGAAGAAATTGGAATTTAATTTCAAGTCACGGCTATCCAGCTGAGAGTAGTTTCTGCGAGTAGGTACTAGGAACTTCGTGACTCCCAGTCATTCATACCTACTCGTCTCTATAAATTTCGTATGCATTGTGTCAGAGACGCAGGAGCTAAGCGAGGGGGGCAAATCAAAGAGCAATTTTCAAAAATTAGGTCTTAGGTTTGGATTTTCATTAGGTATAGGTTTTAAACTTGTAAATGTATATACCTACAAGTCGGCATTTTCAAAGGTTCCACATGAACTCCTCAAAATTTAGCTAATTTCGATTCGATTTTAAAAAGTACGGTCGGCATCGATGAATTTGATGACTGAAATCCTTAAAATTTAACGAGTTTCGATTCGATTTGAAAAAGGACAGACGGGATCGGTGAATTTGCCGACTGAGATTATTAAAATTTAGGAAGTTTCGATACGATTTTAAAACGAACGAGCGGCATTTCTAATTTGAGGTTAAATTCGAAGGAATATGTTATTCGCTAGTTTCTTAGTTTGTGGAACTCGGCTTATTGATGTGGATTGACTTTGACAATTCGCGGCAACTGTGTTTTGGAAGGGTTCCTGTGTGGCGCCTCCCATACAAACAAAAACAATCAAAATCTTATATCCCGAAGACGACCGAATCGATTGAGCTCAAATTTACAGGTGATCTTAGGTATTGACCCGGGATATTTCCTGTGAAAATTGGTCAAAATTGGACAAAAGGGCGTGGGACCTCCCATACAAAAAAGATCTTCTATTGGGTGAAATTCGATGACGTCAGATATAACTCGATAACCGCTGGGACGATTTTCATGATTTCCTTACAGCTGGCAAGTTCCTGAAATATGTCGGTATTTCAATGAAAGTCACCCTCTCCCCAAGGCTCGAACTCTCGCTACGCCCCTGTAGAGACGCTGCTCTCGCTCACAAGTGCGGCATTTCGAAAGTACAAATTGGAAAGGCTTGCTACCAAAACCAAATCATTCTACTTGCTACCAATTTGATTTAGGATACGGTTGGTTGGTTGGGTGAAAGTAGCTGCCAGCTGAGAAACGCCAACACACTTAGACCGGCATAGGTCCATATAAGATCTCCCTACTAGTTGAACCATTTTGAGCTGTTATAAACCGCAAGAGGCTACTGATGTCTGTGTTTGTCAGATCACCCAAGTCGTTGTAATGGAAGGCTCCCAAGTGAAGCTTCCTTCTACGGGAGAGAGGCCACATTTGTTTTGTCGCTAGACAAGTAGTTGTCCATACCTATGATTTTCACTAGCATCCAGCTTCAATTTTTGTTTGCAAGTACCATGTAGCATATACCTTAAGTTAATATACTTGAATCTGGAAGAATTGAAATGCTCAATAATATTAATTTTAGGGCCAGTTTGAAAGGTTTCGGAAAAGTTTCGGATACGCAGCCGACACATAACGCTATCCACCAGATAAAAGCTGCTGATATTTTTTGTCTGTTTCATCGTCAAAGTCTCTGATGAACTAACATTTGTCAGTCTCTTGTTTCGATACACATGTAAATTGTTTTGTTTCGAGTTTTCGAATATATTTTGTTGTTTTAGTTAAGCCAAAAGAAAAGACATTTGAAAAATTAAATGAAGAAAAAATTGATGCAGCAAAAATCCAAAAAAATAATTCTAACAGAAGAGCTGGAGCAGGTATCCGGATACTCCGGTTGTTGCTGAGCTATTCTTTAAACTGGGATCCCAACCAGGCTGACCGTCGGCACCGGTCGTATGACACCTTCGTCCAGCCCAGGGGAAAGGGGTATAGGAGCACTCTAACTAAGAGTTTTTGGGTAGTTCTTAGTTTGTTGTTCATCAAAATAGCGTATCTGTCATGTGTGACCCTACTGGCGACTAAAGGCGCCGACAGCATAGCCTGTTGAATAATTACAACTTAAACCTCCACACCCAACGTTCACAAAAGGACGCAAGGTGACTGCCCTTTCGTGGTAGGAAGTTTTAGTGAATAAAATGTTCCTTTTAAAGTCGCTTTTACGGTCGTTTCGGTAAGCCCGCATAAAAATAATTTTGCCTTGGGCGAAATACAATGTTCCTACGGGGCAATCTACGCTCGTCAACAACAAAATTCTCTGAAACTATATTTTTCCAACCACTTCAAATAAATATTTTGTTTATCTTCCTTATAAAAGATTTAACAGCCATACTTGAACCGGCTGATACTCTATCCGAGACTATATATATCTGTCAGATATCACTATCCGAAACTTTTGAAACCAAAAGTTGAAGTTTAACTGACAGATAAGTTCCGGATAGTCTATCCGAGAATTTATCAGTTAGTCTAGAAAAACTGGCCCTTAGTCTACGATAAGTTTGGTTGAGTTTTTTTAAAATAGCTATAGTTTCGACCAAAGTATAGGTTTTCTTATAGGCTCTTTTCTTCTTTCAACGACTATTGGTATTACTTTCAGTTCCTATACAATGTAGGTACTATACCCTCTGTGGGCAATGGGCGGGGCAGTGTATTTTGCAACACCCCTAGGAAAAATTATATTCGTATCTATACCTGTACAATTTATACCGATTTATGGCTCTAAAACATGTCCACCTAATCAGTCCTAATTGCCAAAGTGGCATGTCTCGCAGTGTTTCATGACAATAACAAATGTCAATTTATGTATCTATTTCATCAAAATCTATTGCTCCTTTGCATGGGGTCCATTCAATTCGATATCTCTGTCAAAACACTGTATATTCATTCTCATGGGTCACTTTAGCCCTAATTTACAATATGAGTTGTCGTATAACCCTGATTCTATTTAAATATACCTATACCTACGGCTACGGCTATACCTCCTATATTTATTTTTATATTTTCATAATTTCGCCACTGTTCAACATAAGTTTATGTATACCATGTATATATATATACTTTGGTATAATATTGCTGTACCGCACGCATTGCCAGATAGATAGGAAGCATAGGACGGCAAACTTGTATCCTAAGGGAAACGTTGACAAAACAAACAAAAAAAAAAAAAAGGAAAGGAAAAATTAATTGGAGGAACTGTAGTTGCGGAACTTTATTTTTAGGACTCTTTGGCATGACCACTGACCGTCAAATCATATAACTCATCGTCATCCGTCCAAATCGAGGGCCTGAACGATAAAACGATTCCTTGACACGAACCAAACATTTTTCTTGATATACGCATTCATATATATATGTACATGTACAACCAGGAGTGTTGCATATACAACAATATACACATAATAGACAAGTCGTGTCTGAAATGGTTTAAATGGGAATTTGTCAATCGGTTTATTGTTTGATATTGAACAAACGTGCCAAAAGAAATGGCTTATGGGCAAAAATGTCGTTAATATAAAATTGTGACTGAGCGATAAGTTTTTTTTTCTTTCTTTTTTTTGGACATTAGAAAGTAATCGTCCTGATTGCTATAGCTGTTCAATTACGACGACTAAATGGAGGAGTGTACGTTTTAGTATTTTTTTTTTAAGAAATATTGCTTTTAGACACAGCCTAGAGGACGCCTCCCTGATGGTACGGATTCCATAGCACGTAGTGGGATCCTGGTTAGGGACATGCGTTTAACATGACCAAATTACCGAAGCATGGACCGCTCCATGCATAAACCACAATTAGAAGCGATATCAAAAAGAAATTAATCTCAATAATTTACCAGGCTACAGATGTTATAGTCATAGTGGCGCCAAATGGCAATTTAGTCCAAAATTTAGCATGCTCTTAAACTTACCACTATAGTGTAACCTCATACGAAAGCATGCCAAGCATACGATGTCTTAAGAAAGCTCCTCAATTCCAACTGTACGAATATACGACAAACAATTGTAGGACCATTCAATCAATACACTCCCAGGAGTTAGAAATTAGAAATTGTAGGGTCCTTAGGTTAGGTTAGGTTAGGTTAGGGTGGCAGGCCGCTACAAGTGCAGCCTCACTTAGGCCAGAAGAGGCCCATTGTCATACGCACATTATCTAATGGTCTCACAACTACCCGTTGAACCAGCAGGAGCTGAGAATAAAGGCTGAAACACACCGCCGCGATTGCGATTGCGATAGCGATAGCGATAGCGATGGCGATCTATCGCAACACGTGTATTCAAGTCTGTTCATGCACACCGAGTGCGATGTATAGCGGCGATTGTCGCGATAGATTGCGATCGATCGCGTCTCTCGCTGCATGTAGCATTTTATCGCTCTATCGCGCAATGATGATAGTGGAAAAGTTAATTTTGTGTGTGAAAAATCATCCAGTATGGTATGATTTGGCACGAGTACGAAAACTTAGGCGCCGAAAATGGGAGGGTGGTCTATCTCGCTTCGTTTAGGCGGGATGCGTGAGTGGTAATTAAAATCAAGTAGATAAAATTGATCGACTTCTGTACGATAATAAAAAGTAAGCTGAAATTAATTAGAGGCATAGTAAAAAAACTTTCTTTTATCTTCTTCGTCCGCTAAAGCTGCAGACATAGATAAAATCAAAACTAACAAAAAACTGAGAAGAAGACTTCCATCGCTATCTATCGCTATCGCGCTGGTGTGTTTAGTTGTTTATCGCAATCGCTATCGCTATCGCTATCGCAATCGCAATCGCGGCGGTGTGTTTTAGCCTTAAAGCGTTGGAGGCAACTTATGCTTGTATTACCGAGTTCGCCGAGATTGTCGAAGAAGTGTTCTTCGAGATATAGTTTTCTACGAGCTGAGAGAATAGAATATAATAGTCTCTTCCTCTTTCTCGTGCATGTAGCTCTACAGAAATCGTTGGCATGGAAGCCCAACCTGAGAGCGTGCCTGATGCCAATAATGCAGTGTCCCGTAATGACGTCTACTAATGTGCTTATATTGGATCTTTTTAGTGTTACAAGATTGCCTGAAAATGTCCATCTCCAGGAAGAGCAAGACTGCGCGCACGACTGAACCAACCATTCTTTGACGATCTTAGCGATATCTTGGGTAAAGGGAAGCAGGATCTTATCCGCTTTCTCAATTCTACAGGTTGGTTATAGGCACCGACCGGACCACATCCTTATAACAATCATCACAAAGTAGGTTACACGAGCCGTGGTAACAAAACGGCACATCCTAGTGCTAATTGGATTCAAGTCAGCCACTTCTACCTACCTACCTTCATTATTGTTGGAGCGCTTGAGATCCAGCTTGGGCCAGATCAGTTTCGTGATGGAGCTTGTAGTGCAGCTTTACCACCTTCGATTAGGCGCACTTTCCTATTTTGTTTAAATAAAAGTTTGCACGTAGCGAGAGGCATATTCAAGATTCTCCTTTCCGGCAGAATCGACAAATTTATGCCGTGCCTAGCGAGTTCGTCGGCCTTGCAATTACCTGCAGAATGTCCCTATGGTCCGGCACCCATATAAGGTGAATTTTAAATTATTCCACCATCTCGTTAAAAAATAAGCGGCAATTGAGGACGGTTTTGGTCTTAAAAGTGACCGAGTCGACCCGTTGGCGCCATCATCCCAGGATTAGTGCAGCTTTGTGCCTCTTCAAATCAGCAATCGTCTTCCCCAGTAGGGTCCTAGATTGCGTTCAATATAAGCACCATTTTGAAGTCGTTTGGCTTAAAAGTTACTTATGAGACATGTTCAAAATCATTACTCAAATATGTATTTGATAGATTTCATTATTTTTTTTTTTCATTCAAATGTTAGCATTTGTACGGACCTTAAGCCTTGCTTACTTCACTCTTTATACTCAGCGTAAAAGAAATAAAAATTATTTTCTACCAACAACTACATATGTGCATGTAAATTTGTTAAGCCGAGATTTAGGAACATTGATACCATCTCAATGTCATATATTATAGAATGTATGTCAACACCGGTGTTTTCTCGGGCGAAATTATCCTTTTTCGAAATATTAATCCCTCAAAATTGCATTCACTCACTCGTGCACTTATATTCTCTATCCTTTGTTGTACTTGTCAGTAACCAAAACTACACACTATACTTGTATACTTCCCATCATGATCAAAAGAACCCGTAATGCACGGGAATTAGCGCATTGAAGGGCGAATCAAATCAACAAACAAAGGACACCATCAAACAAAAGAAAATGAAGCGAAAAACGCAAAAAGAAGACGTATGTACGTAGGGGTAGGGTATAAGTGAAAAAAAAATAATGATGAAAATGTAGCGGCATTGTCCTTTCGCGATTGCATAATCCGTGGGGAAAGGTGCTGCATGCAAGTCCCGCGGGTCTGTTTTCCTTTCTTTATTAAAAAAAAAAGAAGAAAGTTTTTATTCCTTTATTATGATTTCAATTTATTTCACCGCTATACGCGAGAAATATGCTAATGAAGCAGCGCGCTATCCCAGTTCAACCCCTTTTCACAATATTTTCTCGTGTTTCGCGAAGGATTATGTTTTTGTTCCTTCATCTATACCAGCACATGGCGCGTATACAAGGGGTGCGCTTGCGATATGTTATTATTTCGCCGATGCGATGATTGTTGCTACATAAAATCTCGCGATAGAGAGATATTTTATATTTACCCTCGTGTTTCCATAATACTTGAACCATACTACCACCACCATTTCTACTACTTGTTGAAATTTTCAAAATGCCATTATGCAATCGAGAAAGGTGCACTGCTCAGGCACACACATTCATACTGAAATGGAACACCAGAAAGCTGGCACTGTTGCTATGCCAGGCCGGCATGGTGACGCTTGATGATTGGAATTATGATTCTCGATTTCTATTTATGTCCCATGGCAACAGTGCGAGGTATATTTCTGGCACAAAAACACAATGAGAGAGGGGTCGCGAACAGTAGTCAATGTCCATTGTTGCTGTTATGGTCATTGTATCAATGAGGGTTGATGATAGTGAAAGGTGGTTGTAAAACAAAACAGGAAAAAAAATTGCGTTTGCACTTATATTCATCATATTCAGGAAACAGGATTCTGAAGGACAATGTGCGCATTGTACGTGACGCTGTTGGAAATGAAGTTAATGGATGGATCAAAAGCAACCACTAACCAACCCCTTTTCTATAGATGAGATGAGATGTTTTCTCTGCGATAGAGAGACAAGCTATTCGATACCTGAAGGATGTCATGTATAGCCATAGCGTTGTTGCATGAAGGGAAAGAACTGAAACGGAGAACTGGATTATTAGGTTGGTGGTCCGCGCACATTCATATTAACCCCCCAGAGCAGGAATTTTAATTAGAGTTTCACTTCTGTATAAATGTTCTATCCCGGCAATGAGTGTGCGTCTATAGTGGCCGCAAAGGATATCCATCGAAATGAGTTTTGGATATTTGGGTAGGTGAAAAGGAGCTGGTTGTTATACATGATAGATCTGTGAACGTAGGTAACCGCAAAAATTAACGTTTTTACATATAATTTGAGCAAAACTCGTATACGGAATGAAGTTACCTTGTTTGTCCACGATTTGATTATTGGGATTAAGCATTTCAACGAGCAGTGACTGAATTATTAATACTGTCTTAAATCAGACATGTATAGGTCTCGTTGTCGGAAACAAAATATTTTTAATAGTTTTCGCGCTTTTAGGAGACAAAGAAAATGCCTACAGTTTTATTATAAGTATAGATATAGATTTAATGTGCACCCTCTGCATCGTCCTCCATCCCTCTTCCTTAGGAATCTAAACTACCTACCCCAACCCTACACTGTTACCATACCACATATCAGAATGAAATTTTGTATTATACGTCTCTTCTCTTATCCCCGATGCCATACTGCAGTACGCACCCCATCCCCTTCCGGCATCGGGCATACGATCATAATATACATAAATATAAAACTGACCATAGCACTCACTGCGAAAACAAATCAACCCTTTTTGAATGCGAGGTATTTGTTTTTGTTTGTCGTGTCGCACGATCGCAAAAGTATAAACTTCCTTTTGTAGCAAGATATATGTGTAGATATGTTTGTATATTATGTATTTTCACTTCAAAATATAAATTTTGGCTAAAAACTGTTCCTAAGGACGTGGCTATAAACGACATAGCCTATAGCAGTCTCACTGTCTTAAGGAATATTTTAAACATTTTTCATCGAAATCTGTCCAGTAGTTTTCGAGTTTTCAAGTGACAAAAAAAATGCCTACAGTTTTATTATATGTATAGATTTGATATCGTTTTCCTATATGAAGCTTAGCTTTGAGTTCTTTAGATTCAAAGGTCAGATTGTATTTGATTCTTTTTTTTCAGTTAAACATCCTCCCGACATATGTTTTGAGCTGCTATTTAAGAAGCGATGTTAATTATAGAAGCAAAAGACTCGTCCTCATTTTCCTAGATGACTCTTCAAACAACTTCGACACGACACCTCATAAGCCGATTTTTAAAAAATAAATCTTTTATGCCATAGAAATAGGTACTTATGCAATTTTCTAAGTGCGGTAGAGTTCCCATTATCTACAGGTGGCGATGACTTCTCCTCCAGAGAGTAGCAGAGGCTTGTCTCTTTCGGTTTCATCGTCGCCATCTTGCTGTCTTCCTTAGGTCCACTCTAACTCAACTGCGGGACTGCCCCGATCGTCGTTGAGGAGGATGAATCTTCGGTCGGCTTCAGCGTTGCCACTGAGAGGGTTGAAGACTCCACATTAGCTGATGCGGCCACCATTGGTCCTGACTGGCGAAGGCTTGTCGTAGATCTAGGTGGTCCCATCAGTTTACTCGCGCTCAGGTTACCTGCGGGTGAAAACGATGTCGGGGTGCATTCCATTGAAATGGCCCCCGATAAGGACTGCTCCTGAAGGTAGGCCCGTGCGTTGTGGAGTCTTTTCCTATCAACTTCGGACAGCTCCTCCCACTTTTGCATTCCCCAGCGCATTCTTTGCGCGCCTTGAGCTGGTGGAGTTGCGGGAGAAGGATGAGCTAGGGACGGAGCAACTGTCGCTAGAATCCAAAAGGAGCTTTACCAGATTAGCGACAATCGCTCCATTGCTTTCTCCATCCGTGAAGGGTAGAAGCCCATCTTCCACTCCTTCTTTCGTTTGCCGATCAGTTTTTATTGAGCTAGGAGCGCCTGGTCAATCCGCGCTCTTCGCTTTTTGAGTTTTATTGTTTGAGTTTGAATTTGACATTTGGGTCCCACGATTGTATACTTTTGCGGTTACCTGGGTTTTTTTGGCGATAATAATTCATAATTTGTTTTTTTTTTTTAATGTTTCTTTCAGTCCTTCAGATAAATTGTAGGTTCCTTCCCATTGGTGCGTCAATATTATATTTTTTTTTATAAGTTTGAGATCAAGATTGTCAGATTACAAACTATACTAATAAATAAAACGTCAGCACAATTTTTTAATAAATAAACCGCCAGCTGAGATGAAAAATCTAAGGATTGCCCGCAAGTTGTCTGTAGAAAGTGCTGTTTGTTGTGAATGTATGTGTGCGGTGTGCCTAGTTAAAGTAAATAAGTCCGGTAACTATAAATTGAGACTTAAGCATGGATTCTACGATATCCTTTTGCGATGTCATTAATCGGTTCTGTCTCTACAGCTAGCCCTCAATAGACTTTAGCTTGTGCTTATCATCAGCTAAAACCTTTCTTGTTACAATCTGCGGACTTTTCTAATAAACGTTGTGTTAATACATGATTCCTCATGAAGCCTTACACAAAGAATAACCAAATATCCTGACCACTTGATGATTGAATGCAAAATACACTCCTCTCAGGACAACTCGCAAATGTTGATTTATTCATTCATACTGGGCTTCCTAATTTGTTCCAATTTGTGTGCTTTACTGCAGTTAGGGAATTGCTGTTTCTTTTCTGTTTCTCAGAGAAATCATAAATTTCTACTGTCACTACTGTTCTATCGCCCAGCGAGAATATAGTAACAGTGTGTGTGCAGTAACGTAAAAAAAACAGAAACTTTTTAAAACTATGAATAAGTCGTTTACGTCATCTTGCCTGCAAATTATGTCAATTTCATCGTTGGTTTTGGGTTCCTTTGCTTTTATAATTCTCCCTCCCGACACTGTGCCAATTCAGCATTACTTTTGGCCAGGACAATGGGGAAAACTTATGGAATAGTAAGCCACTATGCAAGGAGTTGTATAACGAACGTGGCAAATAGTTGTGCCAAGGTAATTTGGAAAATTCTTTGTCGCATAACTTTATACCGAACTTCAATTCTTCTTCTTATTGTCGCAGCATGTGTTTGTTTGGCTGAGTGTGTGCGTCAAAATGAGTATATACGGGGAACAAAATAAATCACTCTGTGAACATTTTCTATAAATCATCAAGCGTCACTCTAGTAATAGCAGGATATACGATCAACGCGACGGTGGTTCTGTCGCTCTGGCCTTCAGAGTCAGAACAAAACTATTACCGAAGGAAAGGACCTACACAAGAAAAACAAAAAAAATAAAACGAAAACGTACTTCTCTAGCAGTCAACAAGTTTTAATGAAAAAGTTTGCCCGACTTGGAAATTACATTGACTTTGAAATTGGTCCTCTCACTATGGTGGGATGGTTTGGTTCAATATTAAAGCATGTTTGTGGATAATTTGCGTCCTTATGCTTGGTATATCCATCGGTCCGAGATTTTCGTTATAGTCCTTCTTAATTTTTTTTCCCTTGGTTCAAGTGTTATTTTCGCCGGAAAGACAATCTTAGATGTAATTGGCCCTAAGCTAGGTAACTAAAACTCGTCCTGTTTACGTCCGCTATGCCAAAGTGGATATAAAACTTTCTACAGTTAATTGAAAATTTTTCGAAATTCGTAGCGTGATCTATCAAGGAGATAGATGTGTTCTTTAGTGTTTCTTTTCATTCTGTTTTCGCCCCTAAATAGAAAATGAGGAAACTTTTCCTGTATCAACTACACTGCTGGGGATGAGTGACTGTTTGAAGGCCAGCAAATTGCTCGCACTTGTTCGTCCTTCAATTTGTTTCAAAATTCCCGCCATTTAGAGGAGATGGTATCATCAAATGGCTAACGGAATGAATGAAGAAAATCCAAATTACGGTAACATGTGCCGCGTTCCGTTTTTTTATATAGAAAAACGTATGGCTTCAATATAGTTTTCTGTATCTCTTTTCTTCTTGGTAAAGTTATTCTTCCGGTAAATATCAAAGTCATGTGCCATTTTTACAGAGTTCTTATTTTGCCACATTTCCTATTACTGTTCAGTACCAGTACCAGTCTGCCTGCCCACACCGATCTGGTGGTTGGTCCTCGCAACTAGTAAACACACTGCAGCGTTTCTAAAGAAAAACTTAAAACTGTGTTCCATGTCCAGGACGAAAGAAGTGCGGATGAAAAAATAACTTTTCGTCGTTTAGACTTGGTTCTTTTTCCCCCCCAATGAAAATGTTAACTTTGTCTAGCTTTTCTTTTCCCACCTCCGCGCACATTCTATTTCGTTTTACATTTTTCTTTTTGTTTTTTTTTTTTTTTCAGTTGAATCCCTTTTCAAAATAGAGAAATGAGATAAAAAAAAACTGTTTTGAAAAGATGCATTTGTGCAGAGGATGTTGCTTTTGCTGGTTAGACAAAGAATACAAAAAAAAAGTACAAGTAGTGAGTTGGACATTGGACATGCATTTAGAGTGCTCTGGTATATAGAAGCAAAAGGATAGTAACGTCCTTTCTGCTGACTTTTTGTCCAAGTTAAGTACAAAATTAAAAATTCAGTAGAAAATAAGTTTTGACACAATATACCACTAATTAAAAATTAAAAGAAAGCTGAAAAGACGTTGAAGAATTTCGCTCACAATAAGGCGGGGAATATTATAGGGAACAAAGTTATGGAACTCGTAAGAGTTCTGCTGAGTGAGTTAAGAGCTTTTTCTCTCATCGACAAGTTGAACAATTGTAACGTTGTCTCTATATATATTTTCTTGTATGTGAATAGTAATTAATTTACAGTTTGAGTTCTAGTTTTAAAGAAATAATGTTACAAGTTAACCAAAGTTTGTAGTTACAACTTTGTTTTAAATTTTTCATGAATTTACAAAACTGTATACAATCTGCCCGGTAAAGTTTTGGAACTTTTTCATCAAAACTGTCAAACGAAGTTAGCTCTTAAATTTTTTTTACATTAGATCTAACTGATTTTGCAGACGTATGCAACGTTAAAGCTACTCGTGCAGGCTGCACTTTGTCTTTATTTTGGTAGTTTTTTGTCGTAATTTTTCAATACTATAGACTTGAACTTAGGAACGTACAGTTGGACTAGTATTTTCGGAGAACTTGGCACCGCAAAATTAATATCTTTATATATAAAATTCTTCTGTCCGTGTTTGTTACCGTACTCCTCCTAAACGGCTGTAGTCTGGACCGATTTTAATGAAACTTTGTGTGTGTGTTTGATTGGATCTTGGGATGGTTTATATTCACAATTGGACCCGGTAGGTGGCGCTGCGACGCGATTCCACAAAAGTTCAAATAGTAACCACTCAACAATAAATAAAAAAATTAAAAAGCAAAAAGTTCATGTATAAAATTTCAAATAATAAACACTCAACAAAAAAAAGTCATGAATAAAATTTTAAATAATAAACACTCCACAAAAAAAAAATTAAAAACAAGAAGCTCATAAATTTCTCGACACCCGTGGGAGTTAAAGTTGTAAAATTGTAGACATTGATGTACATTGTCCAAACAAACAACAGCGCGAAGTGTGGGCGGGATTCCTGGGCACACGTCTAAGGAAATAACGGTCAGCAGAAACAGTCCGGACACATCGGTTAAATAAAACGGCCGCAGAACAATTGACGGACAATGAAAATGTACCTGCGAGCAGGCAAAACAACGTTTGCCGGGTCCGCTAGTAAATTATATTTTTTTGTATATAGAGTTCAGAAAAACTGGAAAGAGATCTACAGCCTAGAGGTCGTGATGAAAATGTTTAAAAGTTCTCTAACAAAAATCTGTAATTTTTTTAAAATTATTAATAGACTAGGAACTAGGTGACCCGGCAAATGTTGTTCTGCCTAAGATAGTTATTTTAAATATTTCAAGATCTAGTTTAATATTTTTTGTTCAATTATTTTTTTTTTTAATAGAAAATGAAGGCGGATAGCCATATCGGCCATTCTGAGAACGCCGGCTACTGTTACCTTTGTCTCTTCTTGGCATCGTAACAAATATCGAACTGTAAATGATCATCACTTTGTATAAATCGCACATACATTTTTCACTATCAATAATTTACTTTTGAAATAGCCAGTGAAGAAAGTTAACGAACGAAAAAGATACAATTGAAATTTGGAAATCAATTTGAGAAACAAAACAAATCGATTACTTTTAGGTTTTTTTTTCCTAAACCTTCGGGTAGCAATTGCGAACAAACCCGTAGAAGAAAGTATCCAATTTGGTCGCGCCATGCCCCTTTGTCCAATTTTGGCCAATGACCACTCCTGGGCCAATACCTTTGATTGTCTGCAAATTCGAACTGAATTGATTCGATGGTTTTCGAGATATAATATTTTGAATGTTTTTTTTTTTTGTATGGGCGTGGTACCCCCTTTGTCCAATTTTGACTAATCTGCAGAGGAGCACTCCTGGGCCAATACCTAAGATTATCTGTATATTTAAGCTTAATCGATTTAGCAGTTTTCGAGATATACGATTTTGAGTGTTTTTTTGTATGGGAGGTGCCACGCCCCTTTGTCCAATTTTGACGAATCTCCTTCAGTGCACTCCTGGGCTAATACATAAGATTATGAGTAAATATAGGCGCAATAGAGTCGGTGGTTTTCAAGTTATACGTATCCGAACACATTTTAGAACTCATATTTATATATATGTATAGAAGATTTCCGGAGGGTATTTCTAAATATTTACATTTAGTTTATTTCTCATTACAGAGACGTCTATTAAACCCAAATCCAATAATGTAAGGTACAGCAGCTTAACATCAAGCCTGCTTCAAATTCCTTCGACACAAGATCACACAACAAATATTTCGGTCAAACAAACTCGAAGCATTTTTATTTACGGCTTTAATAAGTTATTCCCTACCAGTGTGATGTTAAGCCTGGTAAATCCACAACCGACCAAATATTCACACTACGGCAAATCCTGGAGAAAACCCAAGAAGTCCAAATCGATACTCACCATATATTTATCGATTTAAAGGCCGCATATGACAGCACTTTTAGGGACTAGCTATACAGAGCCATGTCTAGTATTCGAATTCCTGCCAAACAACATCGACGAATCGGACAGAACGTCACGATATACAGCTATAACTTTTAGGTGGTTAGGGACTTTGTCTACCTCGGCTCCACTATAAAAACTCTGATAATGACATCACAGCAGAAATCAAACGAAGAGTTACACTGTCTTGCCAACTGCTGTTTCTTTGGCCTAAGAAGGCAACTGACTAGTAAGGCCTTGTCAAGAAACACTAAGCAGACTCTATATAAGACGCTCATCATCCCAGTCCTACTCTATGGCGCAGAATCATGGACGTTATCAAAGGCGGATGAAGATCTCCTTGGCCGTTTCGAACGCAAAATTCTTCGAATGATTTTCGGTCCCGTTTACGTTGACGGGCTTTGGAGGAGGAGATTTAACAGCGAACTCTACGAGCTGTACAGCGACATCGACCTGGTCATAAAAGTACGTATCACGCGACTAAGATGGCTATAGGACTTGTAGAGCAAAACGGCACCAACGCTCCGGCCCGAAGAAACTTCGATTCCAACCCGGGGGGCCAACGCATTAGAGGAAGACCGCGCCTTAGGTGGCGCGCATAAGTGGAATGGGACCTCAACCGACTTCGAGTGCGTAACTAGAGACGGTTACCCGAAGATCGTGCTAACTGGAGAGGCGTGTTGGTTGAGGCCCAGGCCCAACCCGGACTGTAGCGCCACCTAAATAAGTAAGTTAATAAGTTGTCCTGGCCTGTATAAGTATATACTTCTTTAGGCTTAGATACATATTGCAACGATCTACGGTATACTAAAGGCAACAAGGACTTGCGGATGCATGAGCTACGAAATCTATCCAACTACAATATTATGTACTTAAATTTAAGGAAACAAGTTCGACCCATAGCCTCCAAGGCATGCCACTCTAACCAACTAAGCTAACAATCCAAGTTCGAAAATTTATATTAACGCAGCAACATTTTCATCATTTTAAAGTTCTGATTCTCAAAACCATAGTCAGCGTGCGTGATAAACATCATCATTCATTATGGGTCATAAAAATGCCAACCTCGAGGCGCAAATTCCTCATTGTGCTGAGCGGTCAATTCTAACGCGCGTACACAATATCACGGCCGAATTACAACATAGAAATTATTTTCAATTCATTGCCTATACTCTCCGCCGTGCGCCTCCTTCAGTTTCTATCCCCAGCTATATATGGACCGAACAAGGGAACAAACCTTTGTTTACTTCACAAACAACAACCACTTTCAGTAAACAGGATCCATAAATAGCGGATAAAGCTACAAACATAGAGGGTTGTATAGCAAGAAGCTCAATTAATATGAAACGAAATTCAAAGGAGGATAAAAATCGCTCTTCAAATGCATAAGCACTTCAGGACAAAGGAGGATCCCGTGCACTAAGATGTTGTTCGTTGTTCGTTGTTCCCTCTTCGCCGTATATAGCCTGTCAATGTCATGAATGAATGGAATGCAGGAAAACACCACCACCAGTCAAATGAAAAAAAAAAGACAAAAGCAAAAAAATTGAGCTAAGCCAACCCCATGAGATCAAATCGCTTTCGTCCTTTCATACACATTTATTTATTTTTTTTTTTTTCTTGATAGACGGGGGGAGCAGGGCTATATGTATGTACGTTATGGTGTTGCAGAGAACAAAGACAAATAGCGGTTCCTAGTAATGGTATACTAACCTATAATTGATTACGTCACATAAGGATTACACAAGTCGTTACACAGCCTCTTCTTTTTCTCTGCGCGCTGTTGTGCGTATAGTGCTGAAGCTGGTTTCAAGTTTGGTCCTTGCGCGAGCTATTCAAAAAGACGTGGACATTAATTTTCGTATTTATTTTTTATTCCCTCATCGTTGGTAATGAAGAGGAGGTGCGGTGGTGGAAGAATTGTGCGTTGGATTATGGGTCCTTTTTGTTGATGTTGTCAAGTTTTTTTTTTTTTTTTTTTTTTGTTACCTTGTGACCGGTGTGATAAATGGCAAGGATTGCTATGGGAATGGGGAATGAGTCGAATTTCCTCTCGTCCTTTTTTAGAATTTGTATGTGTTTTTTTTCCCTGCGGAACAAGGGTGACCAATTTACCTTTTTGTAATTGGATGTACAGTGTGCGGTTGGTGGTATGAAGAGTGTGCCGGAAGAAGATCCTAAAAAAAGGAACATCCACACCGGCCACCACCGGCGTTAGTTCAAATGGGGATAATATGGATATTTGCAGTGTTATTATCTTTTAATAGAGCCCATTGTATAGAGATGTCTAAAAATAAACGTATAAGGCGATTTCAAGGGAGAGAAAGCAGGGTTTCGGCAAATCAGCTTAGTCAACAGACTTATAGTCAATTTCCCTTTCCCATTTACATTCCGAATGTTCCACACCCCCTCAATTGAATTTTTCAATTTTCTATCCATCAACCGTATACCCATCCGCATGAACCATGACATGACCCATCTCCACTATCACCGACACACTATACTATGCCTGATGGAAAACATCTCTAATGCCCTTGCACAAATTACATTTATTCACAACCAGAGAGAGCCTCCTTTTTGTGTGGCGTTGTTTGTTTTCGTTTTCATTCCGGCGAAAGGGAGAAGAAAACAAATATCCCGTAGGTGGACGAAATGGAAATTCGGCAAAGAATTGAATTTGACAGTTTGATAGGTAGGTGTAGCTGTCTGTTGTCTGTAGGTCCCGGGCTCAAGAGAGACAGAAAGAGAGAGGTAGGTATTGGTTTCAATTGCTTTTCCCGGCGCTGGGGCTGGAGCTGGGTTTGGGTTCGTTCCCTCTATATTCGCTTGTTTTTGCTGTGAATGCTCCCCGTGTTCCCGCATCCGATGATTGTTGTGACAACTTACCAGGGGATATCACGAAAACAACAAAAAACACGATACTTCGTACGTCATTGGTGTAGGTAGGTATATTCGGTTTCATTTGCGAGAATGTTTGCTATTGCTTTTGTTATTATTTATGGTTCAGCGCTTGGCAACAGGATTTTGGCAATTGCAAGGATATTCGCCCCAAAAAACAAGAAGGAAGAAAGTTTGTTTGCATAAATTTGTATTTCGCGGCGAATAATGAATGCAATGGATTTGACACTCTTCAAAAGTGTTGCTGGAATGTATTTTAAATGCCCAAAAAATGCAAATTATTTCAAGTTCCTGTAGGCTGTATTCAACTGTCAAAATTACAAAAAAAAAGGAAAGAAAACGGGGATATACTCCAGTTCAAAAAATCCAAATTATTAACGCCTGTCATCCTCATACATAGAGAAAAGCGTTCGACTCAGAAGGACTTTTGTGTTGCTTTCTGGATGAATGCCAGGAAGGAGCGGTATGCGAGTAGGTATGTCGGAACAAAATAAATCCATAGAATGGAAGTGATATGGCTTTGGCCACGAAAACCATTAGGGAACTGTTTCCGGTCTATTTCTGTTTGTATTTTTTTTTTTTAATTCGTTCAAGCAGTCATTCAACTGTCATATTGTTGATGCCTCCGAGATTCGTCCTTCAACCCTCACTTGTACATTTATCCGATGTTGGATGAGGAGGAATAGTACTAAATTTCTCTATATATGTATTTGGTACTCATATATAGCATCTACAAGGACGAAGAAGCAATTGATGTATTGCTATATCGATCGTCTGTTAGAGCGCGCGCTGTAAATATTCGATGTCGTCTTTTTCGATTCGTTTATCATCATCATCGCATCTTCATCAGGAAAAGTGTAGTGAATGTTGGGATCTGGGGGATCTAGTTTCATCGAAATCCTTCCCCCGCCCGCCGCCGCCGCCCATCAATTATTTTCGAAGAGATAGGGAACATTTATTTGATGAGTTCCTTTCTTCGAACTCAGCAGGATTACGAGTATATGGGGTATTGCGCTATTTTATTGTTCACTCGAATGTGCGGATAGTAATTTATTTGATAATTCAAACCATTGAGTCGGTGATGTATGGAATTGACGATATTGGGACATATACTCAATTTATTGTACCAACTTCAATTGGGGGTGGTAGGGTTGTGAAATTACTTTACACAAAAAGAATGTAAGGTAGGCAAATGGGCGGCTACAAGATACTTTGTTGTAAAGTGTCAATATTTTCATGTTCGAATAATTTCTGTTATTTATGAAACCCTTTATTCCGGACCGGCACTTATACATGCCCGTTTTGAATGAGTGAATGGTATCTAAACGAATACCTGAAAAACTGGAGAAATTATGCCATTATTGGACAACAAGGACTATTCGCGGTTATAGAAACGTTGTAGATAGATAGATAGATATATACTTCAAGCCGAAAGCTAAAATTTAATTATTATGTAAGGATACCTAACCTACTAGCATTTATCTGCGGCTTCGCTCCAGTTGCAGCAGTACCTAGTCTGCTTTGCTATGCGCTTATATATAGGATCGATAGGATGACCAAAAATATTTCCCATACAAACTGAACCCCGTCGCTGATAACTCGGGGCCCATAAAAATGTTCCATACAAACTTGGATCCCGGTTTCCCACTTTTAGAGTCTGAATTTCCTTAAATCGCTTTTAAGTCGGCTCTCAAATTGAGGCAACAATCAATAAGCAAATTGTGATTATTGACACATTTGCGCATATTACGTTCTATAAAGTTTTGGAAAATATGTCGGTAGATCCTGTTTTCAATACAAAATTCGTAGAAGTCGTGGGAAAATATCCCTAATAGCTAGAAATGTCAGGCAATACTGTTGCTTCGATGTGAGAATAGGTTAAAATAATGTTGAGTATTGTTTATCGGCAGTTGCTAGTTGCTTAGTTGCTTATTGCTCGTTGCCTCAATCTGAGAGTCGCGTAAGTGATCACTTTGGCTATAAAAGGAAATTGCTTTCAAAATGTCAGCTTCCTAGCTCTTATTACCGTTTGGGCTGGGCGTTGATCATCAATCGGCAATCAGTCAGGAAATGAAATTGAAAACTACAAAAGTCTGTGTCTCATTAGAGCTTTTCCAAGGCGTTGCTTATAGTTCGTGTAGGCATACAGATATGAGCTCCTTCACAGCTTAGTCGTTTTGCTCAGCCACCAAGATATATTTACCTATCGAATTCTCTGATAATATTCTATTGCTAGTTATGATTCATCCCTTAATCCTTGAATGCCCCATGCATCGGTGCATCTCATCTTAATTCCGCATATACAAATTTGTTCAATCCACATCTGTCCTTCACCCACTCAACCTGAAAATTATATATTGTATCTATATGTCATTTGTAGTTGACTTTGGGCGACCGTCTGTCCTCCCGCCCACATTAACTTATGACCCTCAACTTGCACCAGTTAACAGACCAAAGTTGATGGCTTTCTTTCCCGCATTGCCATGTTAACAACGTATTCATCACCCAAATCCTCGGAAGACCAGACGAGGATGAGGATAGAGAGCTAAAGCAAATATTTACGCAAATCACGCACCGAATTTATGCAAAGCAAGCCAACTGAACCGAACATTTACAATCATCCCAAAGAGCGGTCCGGAATAGACCATCCACCACTACCCTTTCGAAAAGGATATAAAATGCCCGCCCCCGCATGCTCCTGTGACATCTGTCCAAAAATTCAATTCGCATTTAAACACAACCATAATACTCCAGCAGCTACGGATATGTCCTCTGTGCAGTATCCTGGTGTAGAATTTTAAACTCAATTCCACAAGTGACGCAGTTCTTATTTGGCTCCCAAACGCAGCCCTAGCATCCAAACATAGTGCGTGCCAAATAGGGTAGCAAAAAGAAAATGAAAACGCAGCCACCCCAAGCGATGTCATGTCATGCGACATCACAACGATTTATTTGTGCAAGGATATTGAAACTGTACCTCTCTACACGGTACACGAAGCATCATAAGCGTTCTCCGATGCGTATTACATTTACAATCTCCCTTCCTAGATGAACTTTCGAATTTGGATTTCTAAATTTTGTGTGTGTTCTTATGCTCAACCCCGCGCTATGGTTTGGCCTCTTCTATGCTGGGTACTTAATCCTGTATGAAAATCTATTACGCAATATCCTCGAATTGCGTAATAATTTAGTGGCATCAAGCTTCGGTATGACTGTGCACCCTTTTAATGTTGAGCAGGACTGGGGTTGCTATGGAAACAAAATCAAAAGACGCCAGCAGGGAGTTTCTACTTCAACTTATAGGCGAACAAAAGATGCGAATGCGATGGCAATTTCGGAATCACGGGGTAAGGATAAGGACGACGCACAGAAAAGAAAAAGACCTAAAGACCCACATTCCACATTGAATTACAATGAGCATGAGGATGATATGTTTTATAAAAGGGGTGGAAACGCGCTTTACCTGTATGACATACATTTTTCCTTTGTCATGTCGTTTTCTAAAGGGCATTTCATTCGTATTAATCCCCAAACCAGAATCTTTTTAATATTGTGTTGCGTTATGTGTGTAGTTAAAGGAAAAAAAAGTAACACATGAGTAGAGGAGGTAGGTACATTCGAAGCAGGAACGTTCAAATGATTTATGTCAAATCGTTGAGAGATTTCATTCCCGCGTGTAGTGGAAGTGGAATCCTCTGTAGGCAGGTGTAGCGAATAACATTTGAAGAAACTGAAAATTAAATTAAAGCCTTTTCAACCAAAAAATAAAAAAAAAGTAATTATTCGCCCAACGTGGGGCTCGAACCCACGACCCTGAGATTAAGAGTCTCATGCTCTACCGACTGAGCTAGCCGGGCACTTGGGGGTCTTGTGTCCAATGACAAACTTCTACATAGGGTGGCCAATTCGCGTTTGGCATCATCTATAAATAGATCGCGATAGAAAGAGTAATAAAATTGAAATGATATCCATGTGAATGACATGACTGATGATAATGACGTGTCGATGGAAAAGTAGAAGGACCAAATAGAGAACAATTTGGCGAATGGGTGACCATACTAGGGAAGTGAGGGGTGGGGGTTAGGATCACAAACCAGAGAGAATAGACCACCAGCTCCGCCCACAAATGAGAGATCCATAGAGCCAGTTTCAAAAAGTTATTACGTGGTTAAGTATGTGTGCCATGCTAAAGTAAATGGAGGGCGAATTGGTAACGCATACACTGGCACCTAATAACATTTACAGTTAGTTCTGTGGTACAACACGTATTCACAGATAGAAAAAGAGGCGGCGCTACTCATTTCAAAACTGGCTCTATGGAATTCTCTTTTTTGCCCGAAGCTGGTGGTCTATTCTCTCTGGTTTGTGGTTAGGATGGGTCGAAAAAATAAATTTCGTCTTCGTATCTGAATATGAATTCATACACTGAAAAGAGACCACGTCCAGCCGAACAACTAGCATACGAGCGTTTATTTGGATGCATAAAAGCCGTGAGCAATCCGCATCAAGGCTAAATTCGCAAAACATCAGCCCGAACGAACCGCCACTGAAGAAAAGGACCACGGTACCAAAGAAAGTTTCTATAAGAGCTCCTTGAAAAAACCTATACGAGAAATGCCATAAACACGACGTTAAAATATAGCTAGGCGATTTTAACGCTATAGAATATGCAAGGCGAATATCTTTGGTAATACAGTTGGCAAGCACACCTAACACGACCCCACGCTTGGTAACGGACTTAAATTGTTAATTAGTAATTACCTTTGCTGCGCGGGGAGAAATGTAACTATAACAAGCACAAAGTTTCCACGTCCATATTTTAATATTCATAAGGAATTGAGTGGCAACACTGCCAACACTAGCGTGCAAAGCGGCCGGCGCGCGCTGCGAAAGAGGACTGAGAGCGAGCTCTATATACGAGCAAAATATACGGGAGGTACATCGGATCCTCAGGAAGAAAAAAAGATCACGAAAAGTCTACGATTGAAGAAATTCTGAGATGCAACTCTAGAAACAATGTACAATGTCTTATACCAAAAGATAAAAAGAACGTCCCAGGGCAGAACATCCTTTACAGATTTCTGTAGAGGTATACCCAGGGAAACCTTGTAATAGAATCACTCTCGGGGCTGAAAATGTGGAAAAACTATTTCTGCAGACTCAAAAATAATGAAATAATACCCCAATTTTCATTAGGAAATAAGGCCCCAAAAAAGGAAATAACACCCCAAATTGTAGGTATTAAAAATCGTTGTTGTTGTTTCCTGTATAATTTTTTGGGGCCTTATTTCCTTTTTTTTTGGGGCCGTATTTCATTGGGGGCTTATTTCGCGGAGCCATAGACAGAGACTGCTATTGTCGAAACGATATCGTTTGATCGTTTTCATTTTACATAATCTGGCCCAAAATGAAAACGATCGAACAATATCGTTTCGACAATAGCAGTCTCTGTCTGATATGAAAGAGACCAGGTTTAGGGAAAACGAAAACGGTTTTCGTTTCGTATTTTACAGAATCCCGCTTTAAAGCAGAACGTGCCATCAGACAGCGATCTGATTGGTCCCAGTTGATACCAGTGCGGTTTTAGGCCAGTAAAGTCTACCATCGATCAAATTTGTACACTTACACAGATCCTAACAAAAAAATAGGAAGTCCAAATCGATACTCACAATCTTGTCATCGATATAAAGACGAAATATACATGACCATGTCTAGTTTTGGCATTCCTGCAAAACTCGTTCGTTTGCGTATATATAACGTTAGAGAACGACATTACCAAACACTTTGAGGTCAAAAGAGGATTTAGACGAGGTGACGCGCTGTCATGCGACTTCTTCAACATCGTATGTATACTTGAAAGAATTATCCAAGACTGACAGGCCAACACACAAGACACAAGGCACGATCTTTCAAAAGTTTGGCAATTATACTTGCATACTCTGATGATATTGACATTATTTGTAGAACACAGTGAAGTGTCACTGGTACGTTTGCTAGTAAAGAAACAGAGGCGGCAAATATAGGTCTAGCGATCAACGAGACCAAAACGAAGTACATATTATAATGCTGTTATCAAGAAGGGATACCTATAATATCGACGGTTGGACGAAACCTTACAATCGACACCTATAACTTTGAGGTAGTATAAGAGACTTTGTCTACCTCGAGCTCTGATAACAACGTCTCAATCTCAAAAGAAATTATTCAATTCCTCTCGCCAACTGCTGTTTCTATGGGCTGAGAAGGCAAGAGCCCTATTCCAAAGAGCTAAGAAGATTCTATATAAGACCTTGATTATTCCAATCCTGCTTTATGATGCTGAAGCTTGCACTCTATCTAAAGCAGATGAAGATATTCTCAATCGCTTCGAGAGAAAGATATTCGTTAGATTTCCGGTCCCGTTTACGTTGACGGTCCTTGGAGAAGAAGACTCATCGATAAACCAAACGATCTGTACAGCGACATCGAGCTGGTCAAAAAATTGCTCATCAGTGTTGTCTAAGATGACTAGGACACGTAGCATCAGAGTGACAACGGAGTAGAGGAAAACCTTGCCTTATAGGGCCCATACACAGACACGTCGCTGCAGACCAATATATTTTGTTGTTGTGCACATGTCTGCGCAGACCGTCTGTGTCGTGTATATCCATGTCGACTGTTTGTAGCGACGGTCTGCGTGAATTCAGAAATTTTTGAATTTTTCTTGGTCTGCAACGACATGTCTGTGTCGTGTATGGTGAATTTTGCACAGACGAGCGAGAAAACTCAGGGTATAAACATAATTGAAAGCCTCTCGCTTGGAGAAATCGGTTTCCTCATTAAAGTTTCTTGTTTAGTTATTAATGGACTTATTTTTAGTAGAACATTCATTAAATTTCTTTCATCGATTCGGCAAATATTAAGAAAGTCGACAGGAAGTATCTGCCATTTTTCCGATCCGATGACCACGACGAATCGATACAAACTAATGTCTGTGCAGATTGTCTGCACCGTGTGTGGCGAAGGCATGTTTGCACAGACTTTAAGTCTGCAGCGACGTGTCTGTGTCGTGTATGGGCCCTATTAGGTGGCGCGCACAAGTTTAAGGGAACCTCAAGCCAAAGACCGTGATAACTTGAGAGGATTGTTAGTTGAAGCCTCGGTTCACTTCGAACTGTAGAGCCGCCTAATTAAGTAAGAAAGTTTTCAAAATAAAATCAGATGTACAAACCAACTAACTAACAAAATCTTGAAATTACTTCGAGTTCTCAATCTCTTCCATATAGCTTTGATTTCTGATGTTGTTGATTTCCCAATGTTGTTGATAGTCCAGCCAAACTCTTGCCAATTGCAGAGCATCCCGATTCCTCGGACACCATACTACAGGTGTCAACTACGGTGGATGTGTCGGAGTCGGAAGTGAGCAAATCCTCATCTCCTTTTCTGACATGGTCTTGAAGTTTGGATGGGGAGAGCCCAGTGGCTGCGCGATCTGTTTGCTATTCTCGTTGCCCAACAGCAAGGCCAGAGGTTGATGCGATTACAGAGAGGCATCAGTCTGTACGTTTTTATTTATTTGGTTCGAAATATTGATCCCATGAGTATCCGGGAAAGAAACATCACCCATATGCCGGAGCCCGGTACGGCACAGGAAGGCCTGGTATTCGGAGTCCGCATATTAGCGACTAAGCACTCTCTTAGCCACGCATCCCTCAGCATATATATGCTGTTCCACCTTGGATTCGAGATTTGATAATGCAGTTTACGCCCCATAGGCAGTTCTTAGTTAGTTGCTCCTCAACAGCCTGTCTGCCAGGGTGACCCTTGAGACGACTACCGCCTCCGACAGCATAGCCCATTGAGTCATATGGAACCCTAGCGAAGGAGATTTGGCTTTTGTTGAAAATTTTCGAATAGTATTGGCGAAAACACCATTTTTCGAAATCAATACGCGGGTAGAAGGAAGGTTCTTAAAATTTCTTTTTTTTTTTTTTTGCTTTTTAATATCGCTTGGGTATGGGTCAAACTTTTATCACTATTCCAATTCAAAAAAAAAAAAAAAATTTTCATACATCGATGACCCACCCTAGGTTAAGGGGACATTATTTGGTTTCCATGAGAAATATTTTAATAAAACGAATTCAGATTGAGACGTGATATGTGATTTTATTACATAGTCGATATTTTAAATATTTTCAACATTCAATGTAAAAATTTCACTCCAGCACAACTAGCTATAGCCGTAAATCCGGAGACTGTCAATTAAACATATCCGTAGACATGTTTTCTCGAGTACTTACAGCTATTGGAATCAAGATCCTCGAAAAATCGCAGCACCATAAAATCACATTAGTCATTTTAATTAATCACAGACATCCTTCTGTTATGTATAGAGTTTCCCCCTTCACATGACGAATAAAAAAAAAGGAAAAAAAGTGCCACCCTAATGCGACTGCTAAACATGACAAACGACCTAAATTAATAGAGTTACGTGTATCACAGCCTTTTTAAAAATCGCTTCACATTAAACAGGATGCTCTCGTGTAGATATATATGTTTTAATTTTTAAAATTAATTAAAAAATCATCCCACTCGTCAATACGGTTGTGAGATTAGTCAAAAGTCCTTTCTGTCAGGCTCCTTTCCTTCTCATTGCAAATGATATACATAAACATACTTGGTTCAGTCTTCTCCCCAGTGAGTACTTACTTAGCTCACTCATGCGGCGACTCCACCAGTTAACTTGTAGGTCTATCCTATATACACGGTAACAACTGTATAGGCACATCCTATACACAGGGAACATAAGTAAATTTCCGGAAACATGAATAATTGCACGATAGCAAAACGTAATATTATCTTTTTAATGGTGGAGAATCTTTTTCCTGCCACGGCATCATCCATCAGATATACAGATACACTAAGCAATGCGGTAGGAAGCGCACACGTCCTATCCAGATCCACTCCCTCGGATGGTGTACTTTTGCTTGCTGTGCACTCATAAATGAAAGTCGTACACTTGTACTTGTAGCGGGCCTCCCTTCTCTATACACATATACCGCAGAACTCATACGATTAATTCCGAAAAGTTTCATCCTTTCGCATGATCAAATTTTTTCCATGTTCACTTAATTACTTTTCCGCATATCATTGCTGTTCCCGCCGCCGCTGCCAGTTCATCCCTTCATCGCATACCCATTTGGGTATCCTGCCTGAGACTATTATATTGTGTATCTGTGCTTTGGCGCTGTTAATGAGGCTCCGCTCTCTTTGCCTTTAAACTCTGGCGGAGAGGCGAAGCGAGGCGCACACATGTAGGCACAGTTAATTGAGTAATATTTTCGGATGAAAATTTTGAAAATCCCCATTTTGGACTATACGTGTCGCAGGAAGATGACTATGACGACTGGGTTTTCGTGGAAGCCAATTAATCAGTTTGACGCCCTTCAAAGCCCAATATGATGGGTGGCGGTATGTTGTGTATCTATATACCTTACCTACCCATCTCGAATCCCAATCCCTTTTGCGTGATGTTTGCATAACTATGATACTCTGGCGTGTGAAGTTTTAGTTAAAAGTTAATTATGTTGATGTTCGAATTGATTTTCGTCCTTTGTGCGTTTGGTGATGGTGTGCGAGCTGGCAAAAAGGGATTACTTGCGGGCGGCATTTATTGATATTGAGGATTGGAAACGGAATTGTGGAAAATCGAAGGCTGGCAAAACTTGTTTGATTTGTCACGTGAAAAAGTTTTTGTTTGCGTGCTTAATGGTCGGAGGTTAATTACACAATATACACACATGCACACTGTTTGATATCTAATGAATGAGGAGTGTGTGTGTGTGTTGCGCTCGGCAAAACTTATCGAAGCCAATTAAGAGAAAGGTGTTTTGATCGATTTGTGGAGGCCATTGACATCGTCGGTAATCGATCACGTAGTCACATGTGTGCTGGAGTGCTTCTTAGTTTATGTCACACGTAACGACGTTGACTGACTTTGACCGTTGGCAGGTGCTTGCTTGGAGAAGAATATTAATAATTTCTGTCCCCGAACGCATGACCAAGGGGTGCATCTAATCACAAAGTTCCAATATGCTTGCTAACAAGATTTTATTGTGATTAATTTTCTTCTAGCCAGTTGGTTACTTAAGAAAACAGACAAATCGTGCGTGGGTGGCCTATGTTTTGGCGCATGTTAAACGCAAATTGATTTATGGTATAGGTACCTAGACCTACGCTTCGGCCTGGTTGTTAAGTGGACATGTCATCTGTTTAAATACAGAATTTCAAATGGTTAGTCAGTGAGCCTGAGCAATGTCCTTTACCTAGAAAAAAGCATTTCATAGGTACGTGATGAAAAGGGTTACCTACATGATTGTCAGCTACGTACATACTTCGTGTGTTAGATTTTACTGGAAAATATCAACAAGGCGAATGCATAGAAAATCTTGAAATCAGTCTTATCCATACTACTACATATATAAAATGTAAAGTCCGTCTGTTCGTCCTTCCTTAACTCGAGAACCATTCGTCTGATTTTCATGTTTATTTTTCTGATTTATAGATGTGTGGCCAAGTTAGGCCATAGGCTGGGTGAGAATTGTTGAGGAGTAAAGGGGTCGCGGGGAGTAAGGGGGTCTCACGAACCGTTAGCCGTATAAATTTGAAAGTTTGTATGTTGATAGCTAAGTCATAATTATTACATGCCTCATTCATCGTTTTTCAAAATTCGTCTTATAAGGGTTGAAACTAAGGGAAGCTGGCGGGCAGAGCCGCGGTCCTGGATAGTTAAACATATATGCAGCTTTAAGTCATGCCATTTGCCATATAAAGACATGTAATGAAAAATAATGCAAATTACAACTTTCAGTATCGTCATTTCGAACTTGGATTTGATCCGAATGTTTGTGGATGGCGCTTGCGACCCAAAATACTTTAAATGCTCCCAGTGTTAGAACAGCACTTTAATAACGTATCTTATCGAAAAATTATTGTCGAAATGATGTCCTTCAGAGCAGGCAACTGCAAAGAACCAATCAATTACAAAAAGTAGGTTAGGTTAGGTTAGGTTTGAGGGAAGTGCACAGCTTTAAAAGTGCTGTGCTACCACGGGGCCTTTTGGTCTATTGTGATCCCTTGGTTTTTGGTCGTGGATAAAAATTTTCATTTTATTGGACAACACAAAAAACATGCATAAACACTTTACCTGATTTCTAGGGGTTATTCCTTGGCGGAGTTGGTCTACGAAAACCAACCCGTACTTTTAACAAACCTGATTGTGTCTGTCAATGGTACCTTCACTATGTCCTCTAGTTCTCCGAAAAGTTTGTCTCCCATAGATATCGGAGTCGACTAGTTTGAAGGTTTGGGCATTCGCAGAGCAGGTGCTCGATGGTCTCCGTTTCTTCTGTGTCTTGACAGCTCCTGCAGTAGTCTGGTGAGTTGATGCCCAGTCTTGTGGTCAGTACACCCATTAAAATTCGAATATCTCGTTTATTCATTTTCAGAAAATATTTTGTTCTTTTTTCATCGATTCTTGGCCAAAGGCTACGGGATATAACACAGTCGTGTCTGTTATGTTAGACCAGGTGGTGTTAATTTTTTCCCTTGATTTTTGGTCAATATTTCTTTTTGCTATACTAACAAAAAGTAAATAATCCACAATTTCGTCAATTGTACGGTTTGTATAAAGCTCAATTTAAGTTGTTTCCTTTCGATGTAGTTATCTGTAAGCAGGCCACTTTACTCTAGATTTCAAAGCTGCTTTCGAATGTTTGGTGCTCTGTTGCAGTGTGCTGTAGCTGAAAACGATAATACTGAATTTTAGAGTGAATTTTTAAACGTTTGGTTTTTAAATTGAAAAAAAAAAACAACGAAAATTTGCAAAATTGAGTAAAATCTTAATTAATTAATCAATTCTTGCCATTTACTTTTTGAATATTATTTCGTGTAAATGTTGATCGCGACTACGCCTCAAGTGGTCCATCCGAAATGTCCAATTTTGGAATACTTTTTCCAACATATCGACTGGTATCTCACCAATATCACGAGTTATGTTGTCTTTCAAAGCGGCAATAGTTGCTGGCCGTATAGACGAGAGACTTCACATATCCCCACAAAAAATAGTCCAGCGGCGTCAAATCGCACGATCTATGCGGCCAATTCACAGGTCCAAAAACGTGAGATAAAAAATCGGTCATTCGGTTAGATTTGACTAGATTAACATTTTTTTTAGTGGCAACACTGTTTATAAACTATTTGATTGGAACTTCTTATATAGGTTAGTTGGAACTTTACTCTATTTCTGATTGACATGAGACAGTTCATTTGAAGTAATCATTCATCGTATCGTCATCGTTTATGAAAACAAAGTGTTTTCACGAAAACTGCTGCAATTGCCTTTAAAAAAAGGATCAAATGAACTGAAAAAATGTATGTTTAAATAGATTGACAGTTTACATAAAAACATTCAACTGAAACTACCTCAATAACTTTGTTTCAGTATATTGTTCAATCCAAGAAATCGGTATCGGATTCGTCGTCCTCTCCATTAGGGAATCAGCTTTTTTATGCAACTGTACGAAGATCTCTATACAGAATCTCCTGTCATACTCTAATATTTCTTTTCAGTCACCAGCACCATACTCAGTTTAATTAAATTCGTATCGTAATCACCACTTATTTTCATCTGGAGATGAGAATCCTGAACTCATTTTCTCCAACCCCGCGCATTGTTCTTTGTTGGACGATTTATTTTGCTTCCTTTTTTTTGGATCAAATTCAGATGAAAGCCATTCACTTCATGTACTAATTACAGACAACGACCATCATTATCGTCGTCGTTGAATCCATTCATCGCCCTATTATTATCATCACCATGACCAAGAGAATAGTCCTTAGGTCCTTACTCAGCAGAGCGACAGAGAAGACAAAAGGATAAGTTATATGGAGCCACATAAATTGATTCCATTCGACGAGCATAAATCATTTTGCGTGGGGTTATAATTGAAATGACAAAACTATAATGTACATCACTTCATAACATAGGAAAGCTTCCCACTTTCGGTATCTTTGTTCGGGTATCCTTACCTGGTGTGTTGTATGCGGACACACGAGCACAATGCAGAGAAACCAAATGCTGGCTCCTTTTGTCTGATTAATAACATGATTCTGGACATCATCGTATACATCGGACTAGCAACAGTGTTCTATCTATACTATAAGCAAACGTCCGACCGACATCATCAACGGCAAAGTAGAGTCACAAGAAGTTTATTAAAAGCAACATACATAGAGTAGAGGTCGGGAACGAAACGGCAATCGTAGTAGTAGCACCATTATCTCCATCATCATAATCAATACTAGCTCTATAGCCAGAGCGCCCACCCAAGCCAGCACGCAGACAGTGGCAGTAATTACTATTGTTTCACATGATATCATCCATGGGCGCTCTTCAATCAATCTTTCATTACTATTATGAGAAGTTTGTCATAACATTATATAGTGTATAGTCATTAAAGCTCTTCCTTGAGCGTCTGGTTTACTTAAAGGATTCCCGAATCCTTATGACGAGATCACATACAAATGTACCTAGTCTCATTAGGAAAATGGATTATTGATGAAAATAGTTAGCATGATGGGGCGGGTGTCCTTCGAAAATCCTGTGTATTTGGATTTTCCCAAATTCGGCAGTTTCTTATATCTATGCCTTCTTAACGTTTTTACATATCTACATAATATCAGAAGGTTCAATACCATTGGCAGTGTAGTGTCTATGTACTGAACTAGTTGTTTCAAGCTTACCTGCATTCAATGTGCTTTAGGATACCTAAAAACCAGAATTTCAATCAAGTCGGGGTACAGTAAGGAGTTTCTTATTCGTGCTACTCTACGGCCAACATTGCTAGAAAAAGTGACAAATTTATCCAGGAATATAGTCCAAAATATGTACGGCCAACAGTGCTAGAAAAAGTGACAAATTAATCCAGGAATATAGTCCAAAATATGTATGTTCTGGAACAGCCGCGGTAGCCATATGATGGGCGGAATCGTTTTCAAATATTAGGTCTATTCGCTGTTAAAACCGAACGCAATCGATATAAATCGATGGCAACCGCACACACGTTCTCATCAAAAATGAAATCTTGGCTCGAAAGAGCTCAGGGCATTTTTTACGTCATGAACTGATAAATTTGGAAAAGTTGACAGATAGGCGAAATAAAAAATATAAAGCTACTAGCGGACCCGGCAAACGTTGTTTTACCTGCTCGTAGGTACATTTTCATTGTCCGTGAATTGTTCTCCGGCGGTTTTATTTAACCGATGTGTCCGGACTGATTCTGTACTCCGTGTGCTTCGACCGTTATTTTCTTAGACGTGTGCCCAGGAATCCCGCCCACACTTCGCTCGGTTGTTTGTTTGGACAATGCACATCAATGTCTACAATTTTACAACTTTAGCTCCCACGGCGGGTGTCGAGAAATTTATGAGCTTCTTGCATCTTAATTTTTTTTTTTTTTTTGAGTGTTTATTATTTGAAATGTTATTCATGAATTTTTTGCTTTTTAATTTTTGTATTAACTGTTGAGTGGTTACTATTTTAACTTTTGTGGAATCTCATCGTAGCGCCACCTACCGGGTGCAATTGTGAACATAAACCATCCCAAGACTCATTCAAAAACACACTCAAAGTTTCATTAAAATCGGTACAGCCGTTTAGGAGGAGTACGGTAACAAACACGGACAGAAGAATTATATATATAAAGATTTCCCAACGATTGCTCGATTAAGAGGTATATGGAGATGAAAAAATTTACTGATAGAATAGAAATAGAATACAAAATTTATATCAATTTAATTAAAGTTGTGAGTTTTTACTGCTGTTTGTTTTGGTATATTGAGCTGGCAGAATCTAGTTTAGTAAGTCTGACAATTCTTTAGCTTCATGTTGCTGAGTTTTCATAGGTTTCTCGACTTACTACTAAATTGACATCTAATTGTGCCAATATAATGTGTCCGGAGAACTCAGTTTTGACATTTCTCTTGGGTCATCGAAGAGCATGGTAGAGCGCAGTTTTATGTCAATAAGGTGTCATTTGACATACCGACAAATCAAGTTAGTTTTCTCGTTCAGGTAAATTTGAGTCCAGTCCATTCAAGTCGACTTATGATTACTAAATTCTTGAATGCGGTCAATGGCTCGAAGTATTTTTGTAAACATTTTCCGCTCTCTGAGAGTAATACTCTTTAGTTTTTGAATTTGACAGATTTTTAGTGCGTCTTGCTCGGAAAAGTACCTACTCGAATTGCCCTCAAGTGCCCAGGTCTACTGAGCTTAAAATAATTGGGAAGCTATTTCTTGGTGCCCCTGCAAATAAAAAATATCATTATAAACTTTGACCATTAAAAATGGGCAATGAGATTAATGTAGACCTGTATAGTCAACATCACAAACCACATAGAATAGACCGCCAGCCGAGAGCAAAAAAGAGAGATCCATAAGGCTAGTTTTGAAATAGATAAGAAGCTCCTCCCTTTCTCTATCTGTGAATACGTGTGAATAAGCAAAAAAAAAAAAAATTAATTCTAAATGGCAGAAGATGAAATAATTGATCTGTCAAGCTGTCATAATCATAATGCCGTGTTGTTGTGGTCAGCATGCTTAAATGAAGGCAACTTTATTCTCAATTTGAAAACCAATAAATTGAGCCTTTTTGATATAAAAGCACACCCATTAAACAAAAGAAATGTGGATAAAAAATATACTCCGCCGCTACTAGTTCGAGTCCCCCTTACTAGGAATACCTAACCTATACCTACCTAAAAAAATTTCCACAAACGCAATAAAAGTCCAACGCTGCATTCACTATATGCATAATTTATCAGCTAAACCGCTTGCTACAGCCAAAAACGTCCGCGTCCATAGTAAAACTCTGAACATTTTATAAAACTGTGCCTCTGTCGCTGTCCTGTCATTTGGCTGGTCTCCTCGCCGAACCCTTACATCACTCTCTCGTCACTCAACAAACATAAATCGCAAGCCGTTTTTCAACACACACACAAAATCCGATAAAAAGGCTATATATGCAGTAAAAAAAAAGAGGGATTTTAATATTCGCGTTTGCCACCCGGTGAATGGCGACGTGATTAAAATTCACGCGTTTAAGCCAAGCAACAGCAACACCGACAAAAATAAAATAAAAGTCCCAAACCCAATCCCAACTCTTCTCATCTCACCCACCGTCGCGTCACCATCACCATACTCGCGTACACACATCACCCAAATCGATTGCTCGCTTGACAGTTGACACTGTCACGGCTGCGATCCGCAAGCCCGATCTAAAAGACAAAACAAAGTAAGACGGGAACTTTCTTCCTGGAATTAGCAGAGAATGATCGCAATCATTCTCCTTACTTGTCACGTAGGACACATTCTCCATGGGTACACGCTGATGGTGCACATTAGTCTTTGAGCTCCCTTTAGCTATATGGGGTGACATAAAGTTGGAGTGGAGGTTCTGGTTCTGTTGTTGTTTTTTGTTTTTTTTTTTTTTTGCTATTTTGCGTTCTTTTGCGCACGTCTTGCATCACCAGCTATGTTGGTGGTTGTATAAAGTTTTGCTGTCGCTCGTTGCTGCCTCTGAATCTGAATCCTTGGCTGTTTCGTGCTCGTTCGGAGAGGCATGAGTTCACGGGAAGAGAATGCATCACGTTCTCATTAAAACATTAAAAAGTTCTTGGGATTCATGGATTTATAATTTTTGCAGAGACATGCCAGTGCCACAGTGAGATACTTAATTTGTAAATTGCCAAAGTGGCAGCGAAGGGAGCTGGCAGCATGTTTGCGATGTGACATTGCCATACATACAATAATAAAAGGGTTGATGCTTGGAAGATGCATCGCATGGCAAAGTTGTTTTCGTAGATTTTTGCCACCGAAAACATGAAAGCGAATAAGGGCTCAGGGTGTGTGACAAATGGAATGCATTATAGCATGTCTAATATGAGTGGCTATACGTATACTGTATACATGTTGTTTTTGTTATTAACTTTTTTTTTTTAAGTACATTTATAAAATAATGAGAGCATTCCCACATTGTGATAGTTGACTATAGATTTGTTGACACAACTGGGTTTTTGTAATATAGCGCATTCTGGTGGTTGGTATCGCGAATGCGTGTGAAATGAATACTAACAAACTGACAGTGAAAAATTTTGAACTCTTTAAGGGCTGCAGCTAAATGCCAATTAACTTTAGTCAATGTTCGTATAAGGAGGTAATGTAGAGATTGATTCAATGAATGCTACAAGTGGAAAAGCAAATAAGCTATGCTGCTTCAATTATCAGGTTTAGGTGCGGTGATTAGCAACATCAACAGAAATTTTGAACACTAGAGTCTCAAGTAGAACAGGAAGACAATAAAGCGCAGTCTTGGCGAAGAATGTTTCGAATTGGGAGATCTGAGGATAAGTCATTTGGTATTCGCTTATGACTTGATCATCCTTGGGTCCTATCAGACTGAACTTCAGCGTGCACTCGATCAGTTTGTAGCCGTTTGTGTTGAAGCTGAGATGAAGGTAAACGTGAACAAATCTGAAGTGATGGTTGCCTATAGAACGCCTGTTGAATGCACTTTGCATGTTAATGGAGTCGCATTGAAACAGGTGGAGAAGTTTAAGTATCTCGGGGTTTTATTCACGAGTGTTGGAAGGAGCAATGCTGAGTTTTTCTCTATATGATTGGTCAGGCTGGGTCAATTTTGAGAGACAGCTCGGTCATTCTGTTGCTAGGAGGACTGAACTTGGTGTCAAAGCTAAGTTGTCAGTCTTTAATTCGGTGTTTGTTCCAACTCTTACCTATGGTCATGGGGTTTGACCGAAAGAATAAAATCGCGAATACAATCTGCCAAAATGAGATTCCTCCGTTGTATTGTTAGTATGACCCGTAGAGATCGCATTATAGAAACACCAGAAAACGCTGAGAAACTCAATGTCCAGCAGCTACTTCTCCGGACGGAGCGGTTCATACTTCGGTGGTTTGGTCATGTCCATGTGATATGGAATCCATACCATCAGGCAAGCATCCTCTAGGTAGACCCAGGATGAGATGGTTAGAACAAGTTCATAATCTCTCCTCTACCCATATGGGGATTGCCCTTGATGATTTAGAGTCGATGGAGGAGAATTGAAAGCTATGCGGGGAGTCCACTTGAGCAACCTACACCCACGACCCACTTAATGGATAAGCGGGCTATTAAAATGAGTCCAAAGAAAAAAATATTATGATTTTCCTCTCCTCTGGTATTTGGAAAAGTCTTCAGAATTCTTAAGGAATAAAGATTGTCGCCTATTCCCCAAAGGATGCTATAAAATAATTTTATATGGGAATGCTAAGTGAGCCGTGACAACTTTCACAAACACATTCTCTTATGTATCTTCTTAATGAATCCATGAAGTAGCTATTATCCATACAAAAACCTATCAACCATAAGTATACCAGTTCGAGTTGCTCGTTTCTTTTTTCTAATCGATTCTTACATCAAGGACTTATCTTCATTGCGCTGAACTTCTAAATACATTTTTACCATAACCGGGATAGAAAACAATTCATCAATCAAATGTCGAGGACGAACCTGAACGCCCTCCCATTGCTACTGCATGCTAACAATACCTCAATCACCCATTTCACCCATCAACCATATAAACAAACACAAGCGGCTACAAGTAGATATATACATAAAGGACTCGATATTCCATAACCGATTTAAGATTCATCTTCACCGATATACCACCCCGCAACTAAACTAATTCACAACAACTCGGCAATCATGCAATTCGGCCGTATAAATGGGACATTAGGCTATGCCCACTTGAAAAATTACCAGTTCGGGTGATCCGTTAACCTTTTTCAGCTCTCTCTCTCCCTCAATCGCTTACCGGCATATCTCCGAAACCAAACAGATCCATTAACGAAAAACATCGAAAATACAACAAAAAAAAATCGAAAAGAAAATCAAGCCCAACAAGCATCGGCTGCTGCCACCACATTCGTGTCCTAGATGGATAATGATGATGGCGAGTCCATCAAACCCAGGCAGTGCGAGAGGCAGCGTGTCAGTCCGGGTTAATAATACTCTCGAACGAACTTTTCTTTAGTCCGTTCGGGAGGGGGAGCTGAAACTGACCGATAGTATGAATGGAAAAGAGTATCGCGATAGAAATGATAAATGTCCAGGCATTGTATTAATAAACCATTAGTCTTTCAATGGGAGAGACCCTGCACACTGGGCGATGAGAATGGGCAAACCAACGGCCAATCATAAAGTCCCCACCCCTGGTCTGCTGATTGAAGGGATGATTTTTGTTGTCTTAAAGTGACTTTGATGGATTAGTCCACGACTCGGGACAGGAATTGTTTTCCTTTTTTTTTTTTGCTTCCCCGAACGATGCACTGAGAAAAATAAAGAGGAGAGCGAGTAGGTACCTAAGCGATTAAATTTGCCTTCTGAAGTGGGTGACTGGGAGGACGACTATGCAAATCGAGCGAAAGTTGAGTGCGCGCCGCGATTTCAAAGTCATGCGGCTAACTGCTTCCCGGCGATTCATCATGCCATTGTTAGGGATGACGACCGCACGTTTCAGCCCCAAAAATTTCCCTCAAGCAGACTTCCTGTGTGCTGCTGTGTATGATGGAGATTTGCACAAAGAAGTACATAGAATCGCAGCGCGTTTCCCCCACCCCCGCAACCACAACACAACCATTACCAATTTTGCTGTTGGATGGTGAGTGTAATGATGACGCTTTCCCTATGGATTTTCTTTCTTTTTTGTCGGAAAATCTCTGTACTCAAATGAGCAGCAGCAATGGAGGAAAATTGTGCGCGAATAGCGGTAGTTACGAATGCGAGTCGTCATTGTGTTTGTGTGCTGCGAATTAGAGAAAGGTTCGTTTACTTTGGCACGGTGTGTGATTTAGGCGCTGGCCCGCAGTCATTTGCTCTTCTCCTATACTCCCTCCTTGTGCAGTGCAGTCGTATATGTTCCATGTGCCCAACTCTCGCCATGTCGAAGTCGGATTCAAATTAATTCGATGTAACCGAGTTGGCTAAATTCAATTATGCGAGGTTTTCGGTACGTAGATATATGAGGCTGAGGCTGAGGCTGAGGCGGTGGCATATAATATAATTGCCGCATGGTATTGAAGCGACGCGACGCGGTGCAGTGGAATCACCGGCAATGCTGTGGGATCATTGGAGCCTGCACTGTGTTTTGTTTTTTTTTTTTTTCTTTTTTTGTGTTTTACCTCCGTCACTCCTAGAGGGGGCAACACATTCAGTATCGGCAACGCAGCAAAGCTAACGGTGCAATTATTTTGTGCGGCCTGAAATGAGATTTGTATATACGTGATCTGGAAATGCGGTACATTGCTCATCAGAGACGAATTTATCGGGAACTGTTGGTGTCAGCTGAAATATACCCAGACCCACTGCGTGCATGGAGTGGTATTGTCTGATGGACAGGAAGACGAGCGTTATCATCAGCAACAAACACTGGTAATGCAAGATGGGTGGAAATTTCGGCTTCAGTTTAGCTGATTTGATAACGTAAAATGTGCCTCAGGGGTTGGCAGAGTCGGAGAGTTATGAGAGGAGTCGACTCGACGACGTACTGATGTTGTTATGGCAAAACCCACTGACATTTAAATTTCAAACGCAGCAGTGGAATAGTTGTAGATATAACTACACATATACGATATACCGTTAGTAAATTGATAACGTAGTCAAGGCACGCCTTACTAGTCTGACAGCTGAAAATGTATGCCCAGGTTGAAAATCCGATTTTCATTGTTGGTGGTTGGCAGGTTTGAGCATATTCCGCCCGCAGCATCTTTTGCGGATTGTGTTTATGCTTATCCTGACTGAAGCAGAATTCATAATCCTCCGGGGATGGTAGAGGTATGTTGTAGGTACGTCTACGTGTAATCGGAAATGAGTAATATAGTGCAGCACAAGGTGCTGATGACTGTGATGCGGTATAGACGGATAGGTACCTATATCTGGGTTTAAAAAAGGGTAATGAAAGACTTTGTTTTTGGGCAAATTGCCAAAAATGATATCGATGCTACGATCAAGTGAAGATAAACTTTAACCAATCACTGTTTCTATAGGCTCAGAGGAGACAAGTTATTTTAGGCGGGTGATCTTTGGTCTAGGTTGAAGATGAATGCACTATTATGAAATCTACGCGACTCCCCATCGATATACACCTTGTCAAGAAGTTTTGTAATTAAACAGCTAAGATAGCTGGCGCACATAGAGCGTATGGCCCGCTTATCCATTAATTGGGCCGCGGGTGTAGGTTGCTCAAGTGGACCCTACATAGTTCTCGATTCTCCGCCATCGTCTCCAAATCGTCAAGGGCAATCCCCACACGGTTAGAGGAGAGATTATGAACTTGATCTAACCATCTTATCCTGGGTCTACCTATAGACGATGCCGCCGGCCTGATGGTACGGATTCTATAGCACGTCGTGGAATCCTGGTTGGGGACATTCGTTTAACATGACCAAACCAACGAAGCATGGACCGCTCCGTCCCTCGCGTTATAGGTACCTCTTCTTTTTTTTTTTTTCTTCTTTGTCGTAGGTTGCTACTATCTCAGACACAACTACATACTATGGTCCATTGTACTTCCAAACAGACACCTTACTTTACTGTACCTAGTTTTCCCGTCTTTCGAAGATAGATGAGAAGGAGCTTCAGTGATGAAGAGCTTACATGTTCGGCACTCACCACGCGTGAGCCCCATAAGATCCGCCACCTGATGCGAGCAAAGGCAGGACCAGTATAGAGGAAGTGTTCCGCTGTATCGTCGTCCTCTCCACAAGCAGGACAAATGGTGTTGTCGCTCAAACCCAATACATTTAAGTGTTTGGCTAAAGCTTGGTTGCCCAAAACGACGCCCACATATGCCCAGAAGTTATATGTAGATACTAGATACCTCGCTGTAATGTTTAGCTATAGATGATTTTTCTATCGAGCGATTTTCCGAGACAAAACTACATTTTGTGCGGGCGGTCGGTGCTCAGCTACTAATAAATGCAATCATATAATAGAGCTACACATGGCGCCAGTTGGTCAATAATAGCGCATAATATACATTGCATTGAAAAGCTTTTACAAGGTCCTTTTTCGCTTACCATCCTAATCACTTATACCAGAAACGAAGATCCAAAATTGACCCCATAGTGATACAACAATGGAGCTACAGGTTTACCCGCTCAACAATGCAAAATTCAACTCTTGAGAACTTATCCCTTCAGTAATCTTCACAGTAAAACTGAGAAGTATAAATATTAAGATAATTTAACTGACGCAGCAGCACAAAACCTAGAATCAAATGCAGGTTGCATGCCGCTGCATTATTTTAATGGCATATTCGATGCGTTGCAGCCATTTTCCTTGGCGGGGCAACATATACCAATATGTAGTGTGAACCTGTCTCATTCGCATTTACATTTCGCACCCTATCTCTCTCAATCCTATGCCTCACACTCTATAGTGATTTGAAATGCACACTAACGCGTGTTCACTGTGTTCACCATCGTCAAAGTTGTTGTCCTTTTGTATTGCGTTCGCAAAATTGAGTTTGTAAATTTGAGTTGAATTGAATCTTTTATGGTGTGGTGATTGCATAGGGCGCCTTTAGGCCTTCCCTTGCGCCGTGTTCCGTGTTGGATTATATTTTTCTTATTTCGCCTTAATTTCCCACTTAATAAGTGGGCGTTTGCGTTGCCACAAAAAAAAAATATTATACACAAATTATACCCACCACAGAGGAAAGAGATGGTGGAACGAACCGTATATTCGAAAACAGGTAGTTAAATTAATTTTTGCGCACATAAAACGCAACACGAATTTAGCATTTAATAATACAGGACTGCAACGAACAATAAAAAATTGTTATAGTTGTTTAGTTTGTTTTTATACGTTTACTGCGGGGCGAAAGTGGCACCAATGAACGGAGTATAGGTAGCATTTATGGCGGGAAAAGTGTATGTTATATACACGTTTAATAAATGAAACCTTTTGTGTACGGACGGTCTATTATTTAGTTAAGAAACAATTACTTTCAATGAGTATTGGTATATTTGTAATGAAATGTCATAAAATGACCACAATGGAGGTCCCTAAAGTAATACCTACCCGTATATTGTAATGTTTATAGGAGATGTTACCAACAAAATGATAAAGGACGACGACGCCATATTATTATCAAAATTTGATGAACCTATTCTCAATATCTAAAGCGGCATCTGTTTAGTTTGTCCTGAGACAACTTTCTAGAGCTATATTAATCTAGTAATCTAATCAATTCCAAAGAAGCAGAAATCAGATATAAATTCGGCTAAGGCAAGTTCCAATATTTAAAACATTATCGTCTCTCAATATCTCTCTCTCTCTCTCTCTCTCTCTCTCTCTATCTCTCTCTCTCTCTATCTCTCAAGGAAACAGCAACATAAGAATCAGGAAGTTCGCACTGCCGTGCTTGCAAATAGGAGTGTCAGAAAAGCAAGAAAAAGCATATTGAGAGGTTACCTATTTCATGAAATTCCTTACTGGACATGGCTGCTTCAGTAAAACGTCAGTACCTATGCCAGAACTGCAATTTGGCTCAAAGCAACCAAACGTTATTTGAAAGCAAATATCTTGCAGATAATCTTAAAGGGTAGATATATATAGGTGCGAAAAGTTCTGACGCTTAAAAACGAACTGAAGATGAAGATAACTGGAGCTTAATTTGTTGTAGGGTGGGCCATCCAGTGGCTTCTTTTTAAATCATATAGGTTATTTTGACACTGACAGCTATTTCCCGCTCGAAATCTTTACGGAAAGTCAGTATCATACCTCCGCGGAACGAAATGAGTCCCTTTACGCTTGAACAACGTTGGGAAATATTGAAAACTTATTTCCAAAGTAAGTGCTGTATACGTATAGCCCAAACAGTGCGTTTTTTGAAAATAAATTTTGGCCGAAATAAAGCACCCACAGCCCCTGCTGTACGCAAGTTTGTGCAAAAATTTCGTGAGACTGGTATGCTAGTGGATAACACTCATGGTCCCTGTCGCCGTACGGTGCACAGATGTGAATGTGGTTGCTGAAGCCGAGAGTGCGTGAGGTGAGATTCAATTCACGAACATCAACTCGCCATCGATCTCAACAGCTCAACATTTCACGCACTAGCCTGAGGAGAATTCTGCACAAAGATCTCGGATTATTCACTTACAAGGTCCAATTGAAGGCGCACGACCATCCGCTTCGTTATCGCTTCGCAGTTTGGGCCTTAGAGCAGCTTGAATTGGACAATGCTTTTGGGCGAAAAATCATCTTTTCTGACGAGGCGCATTTTCATCTCGGCGGTTACGTTAACGAACAAAATTGCCGCATCTGCGGCTCGAAAAACCCGCACGTTATTGAAATGCATCCGCATCAGAGAGTGACAGTTTGGTGCGGATTGTGGAGTGGTGGCATCATTGGACCATTTTTCTTCGAAAATGAGGCTGGCAACAACGTTTCGGTCAACGGTGGACGTTACAGAGCCATGTGAAACGACTTTATTTTACTGAAATTGAAGACATGGATTTGGACGACCTCTGGTTCATGCAGAATGGCGCGCCATGCCACACAGCCCATGCCACAATCGATCTTTTGCGCACCAAATTCCCAAATCGTGTTATCAGCCGTCTTGGCGATGTCAATGGGCCGCCTCGGAGATGCGATTTAACCCATTTGGACTTGTTTTTTGTGGGGAATAGTGAAGGACCGATGTTATGCCAACAATCCGGAAACGATTCAAGCTCTTAAGGTCAATATCATCGAAGCAATCCGCGAGCTACAGCCCGAAACCATTAACAAGGTCTTGGCAAATTGTAGTGACAGAATGCGCTACTGCGAAGTCATCAGCCGAGGCAGTCACTTGAACGACGTTGTGTTCCAGAATTAATGGGAATGTTTGCTCTTATCAATAAGGCCATAGTACTTTATGGAAAAAAATTAATTTATTTCAGTTTATTGCATTTTTAGAAAGAAACTTGTCCAAAGAGGAAAAATTTCCTTTAGAAGAGATTTTTTCTACAAATAATCTTGTTTTCGAAGACCAAAAGTACCTAAGCTAAACTCTCGGCTAAACTCTAATTTCTTTATCAGTAGGCTTTGCTATTAATTAAAAAATAAATACTATTATGTCATATTTCATCTGTTAAAATGTGTAAATTCATTGTTGATTAAGGAAAAAAATATCAATACAAATAGTTCTCGTGACACATTTTGGAACTTTTTTCTGTCAGCCCCTGCAAGCCGATGTCCAGGAACGATAAACTCGAATTGCGGAGAAGGTCTTTTAAGGAAAGTTTGAATTGTAGACCGGCAACAACATCAATACCGAAATGGTCAGGTTACGAATTTATTCTTTGAACACCTTCACTGGACTCGAAGGGAAAATGGAACTAAAAAGGAATAAGTTAGCCCCGGAGAGGATTTCCAACTAAGCGTAAGTAAACCATACTAATATCCACCTAATCATTTAAATGTAGGTAGGCGTATCCAATTCTCGTTGAATAAAATCAAATACCTAATGTACTTCTGTTGAGAACTATACTTAGTTACAGTTCTGACTGAAAAGCTGTGCATACGGATGTAGATGCAGCCTAGCCTTAGTAATGGCAATCGCATTCGCAATATGCAGATTCTGTAGATAATAAGGACATCACAACATACCAATAAAATGCGAACAAAAATAGATCGTATAGTAAGAATCCTGCACAGAGCCTTTGATGCAAATTAACTGACGGTAGTGTCAAACTTTACGAGCTCACAGTTGACAATCCAAATGCCATTGTAGCTCAGGTTTGATAAATCCATACAGTGATGATGAGGTCGATCACATACACTATACAATCAGTGATATCATCCCTCTACCAATTACAAGACACCTAACCTTGTCTAAGTACACATGCCTAGAGTTGAAGGTCTCTAATGTAAATGCCTTGTAAAGGTTCACTTCGGCTGTTAGAATTTCCACACAAATTTACAAATACCAACTTCCCAGGGCACAGTGAACCTTTTATTGCCGCCTTCGGATATAACCGACATTTAAATCACTCACTCACAACAAACTAATTTGAAATTCAATTCTAGCGCCTATTAGAATTTCTAAGCCCAACTACTACCCTCTTCTCGGATGAGAGTATCATCTACCGTATTCGTGTATCTATCTATTTGCTGAGCTTCTGCTTACATAAAAAATGATGTCATATTGAGTTTGCATATTCGTACAAACAAATTCGCTCAACTGTACGACGCGACCGAACACGACCGACGGTCCATGGGTTCCATGTAGAGAAGGGCGGTCGCTGTCGGGTCGGCGTTGTTCTACACTTTAGAAATTAGAATACACAATCTCAAGTGTTTACGCCGACACGGTTCGTCGGATCGCTGAATAGCGCATGGAACCAGTGGAGCACTTCGGTGGAGATCTTATATAGAGACGCGCACCAATGCAATGTAGCTCGGCGACTAGGGGTTGTATGCCTTGTCCGATTGAGAATCTTTCTGGGATGTCGGAATTGTGATGGATGCTTGGATGAATTGTGCGATTGTTGCATCACTCGGAGATAACAATTAGATTTATCTGAGAGGCTTCTCAACGTCAACATTATCAAAAGCCGGCTTCATTAGCATGGCACGCGGGGACGACAGAAGGGTATAAAGTTAAATGCACTCGTCGTAGTCCGTATCGGAATGTGGGTTAGCTGGGGCATTATAATGGTATTCAAGGACAATGAAGCTGGGCGGAGGCTTCGCGCATTTATTTGTGAATTTGAATTGTCAATTTTTGGTGTGTTGATTGAATTAAAATTAGATGGAGGGGCTTGCTGCACGTGTTTGCGTGGAATATCTAAATACGCGTCACCGAATCAATTCTGCAGCAATTATGTTGTGCTACGGCAAAAATGTGAAGGACTTGATGGATTCATTTTGGTCACGTTGGAATTTTAGAAAACCAACCTTCCAACTGTAGATCATTACTTTCATTAGTTGCTCACAGTCAACTTAATTAGGCATAGTATAGCTCCGAGTTTCTCAAAAAGTGCTCCGCGACTTATTTCTTCAATTTAATACAATTTAATAAAAATATCGGAAAATAGTAATTGCGTTTTCCATAACTACGAAAAATGGGATTCGTGCGGACAGCGAAGTGCTCCCCGAGGAGTTTCTCTCCAGTTAAGTGCTCCGCGACCCAAAAAGATTGGGAACCGCTGGTAGGTATAGCTTATTATATTCACCACAAAGGCAAAACTAAAATCATGTGAATCTTACGAAATGCTGCTTTCTGAATGTTTTGTTTTCTATATTACATAATAGCTGTAAACGCCCGGCCTTGCCAGTACATCCGAATTATATTGCTCAGTTTTTTCGTAAAATGCGAAAAATGATAAAAAGTCGATTTTCTGGGATTTTCTTTCTGCGTAAACCTGAAATACAGCAAAACGAACAAAAAATGAATCATGAAAATCGGCCCAGCGGTTATCGAGTTATAACGTCATCGAATTTCACCCCATAGAAGATGTTTTTTATATGGGCGGTGTCACGCCCCTTTGTCCAATTTTTACCAATCTTCATAGCAACACTCCTAGGCCAATACCTAAGATTTTCTGTAAATTTTAACTCAATCAATTCTGCGGTTTTCGAGATATAAGATTTTGAATGTTTTCTTGTATAAGAGGTGCCCCGCCCCTTTGTCCAATTTTGACCAAACTTCACAGAAACCGTATATGGACCAATACCAAAGACGGGTGAAAGTTTGGTTAAAAACGGTATATGCCTTAAGTCGTGAATCAACGACAAACATTTTAGGGCTCAATTTCTATATAGATATAATTCTTCTGTACGGGTTTGTAACCAAACTCCTCCTACACGGCCGAACCGATTTTAATGAAATTTTGTGTGTGTGTTTAAATGAGTCTAAGGATGGTTCAGATTCACAATTGGACCCGGTAGGTGGTTCAGATTAAAAATAAAATTTAAAATAATAAACACTCATACACAATAAAAAAAATTAAAAAAGCAAGAATAAGCTAATGAATAAAATATCACACTCAACAAAAAAAAATCATGAATAAAATTTCAAATAATAAACACTCAAAAAAAAAAATCATAAATAAAATTTTAAATAATAAAACGGCTACAGAACAATTGATGGACAATGAAAATGTACGAGCAGGCAGGAACAACGTTTGCCGGACTCGCTAGTTTTTAATATATAAAGATAATTTTTTGAATCCAAAAATGATTGGTTAGAAATTCTGAACATATTTGAACTTTTTCAAGATATAATTACTTTTCTCTTAAGCTTTCAAAGCTCCCATGAGATCCTCAAATTTGTACACCTCACTTTAAAATGGGTTACACAATATTTTTAATACCTGTCCTTTTTATTTTTCAGAAAGTCAATTTTAGAGGACCTGATTTGTATCAAAACCTGATTTGTATCAACCCTTTTGATAAACCTACCGAAAAGCTTTCGATATATCGGTTAAACGAAAATTCCGATTTCGCATTGAGCTATATAAACAAATTGACCCATATTGAGATTACCAGACAGAATGGCGTGAGCAACTTTTATAGGCTCGCCGATGTTCGTGCCAAACTAAATTGTAATCTATAATTTAAACGTTTCAACTAAACCAAAAGTTACCTGTATTGCCTTTTAGAATCAAGCAGGCAGTAGGTATATATTATTCTAATGGTTAGCACATTTTAAAGCAACAGTAGTGGGTATGTTAAAAGCTGGCCCAGAACATTTATCAGTACCTACCCGTACATAACGCACTTCTTAATGGTTCCGCTAAACAATATTGCCCTTTTTTGCCTTATGAATTCTGTTTAAGTGAAGGCGGAAGTTTCAAAGTTACATTGCCATATATCGACACAAATATTAATAAATATTTATGTTCAGTTTCTCACACTTTTCTCTCGCCTACTTGCATCTCCATTAACACTTCCCATATGTTTAGATGCCGCTTTTGATGTGAATATCAAAGTCTTCTTTACAACTTCCACTTTAGGTCACAATGCCGTGCCCAAATCTAAGGCGAACCGAATTTTATGGCCTTACCTTTCTTACGTTCAGTTTTTCCCTTAGCCAATGCCCTTTTTTTATACAGCCGCTATCCCTAATTTCATCAGCAAACTGCTAATTATCAGCGCAGATAACAACAATAATTCATCTCATGCATAATTAATTCGGCATTTTATTAACCCTGACTTGGGGTAGACGCGTATAGAGCTGTGCTTAACCAACTTCAGCTCACACATCAGGGCGAACAACAAGCGAGTTCATTGTTATCTGGGCGATATAATTTTGTGCTCTGCAAGCACAGCTTAGTTGTGCCCAATTAAGCCCCACGTTTAAACAAGCAACGCGCTCTCGGACCCAAAAACGTCTCAAGCGTCAAGCCTGAAAAACGAAGATTAATTGAGACATATACTATACAGATACACTCTGCCTCTGCCACATCGTCGGTCGGTCGGTTGGTCGGTTGGTCGGTTGGTTGGTCTGTGCCTTGCTTTTCTAATTTGTTCGCTATGACTTGGCGATAAATTACAACTGACAACTTGATGCGGGTGATATAATTATACATCAGCGTTTGGGGTTTGCTGTTTGCTGTTTGCTGCTTGTGATTGTGTACATACTATACAATTTATGCAAATGAATCCTTGATGGATGTTGTAAAATTACATTTGACCGAAGCGACGACGGGGGTCCGATGATTGCGCGGGCGATGGCGAACACTATAAACAATAACAGCAAACAACAAGATAATAAATTAATAAAATATGCTAATGAGTAATTAATTCGTTCCCATCATCTAACCATAACCAGCATCAACATTGACAGGGTAGACGCATTGATGCTTACCAAAACATTTCCTCTTCTATACCATTAACCATTCCCAGTACCCAGTCCCGACTGGGCTGAAGTTGAAGCCAAGTGTGCAATTTTGAGATTTCTGTTGGAATCCACAGCTGTCACTGTCTCATACACAATGGGACCTTAAAGAGGAGCTGAGGCAAAAACAAAACGTGACTAGAATATCTTAACGATCAGTTTGAATTTGAAGTGATCTGTCACTATTCAAACGTTTCCATTTGTCCAACTCGAATACGACAAATGAATGCCTTATATACGAGTTGAACACAAATGTGGGTTATTTGAAGTGAAAAGAAAGAGCGACTTGTGTAACCCTTGATATAGGGGCTGCGGCTGACGATCATGATGTCATGATCTTCACAATAGCATTTTGGAGTGGGTCTGTAATTGAGATTTAATTTAATTGCTGGTGGTGGTGATCGAACGAGTAATCCATTGTTTGCTTTAATTTGAATGTTGTTTACACAAATCTAAATGAGATTGTATTATTGGACGGAACTGGAAGCTGTCATGTCAATTCCCGGTGAGCAGCAGATTGTCAGTGATCTATAGCTTAACCTGCAATTTAGTTTCCTGGATTATTTTCTATATACATACTGCAACTGTGATGGAGGAGTTTATTTTTAAGTAACGGCTGTTGTATCCGTAATGAAAGATATCCGTTTGGTTCAGCAGTTGCGTAAAAAGTCAGTTTTGTTTTACTCAATCTGACATTTCATACAATGTTGGCACACACAAAACTTCTGACAATTTATACAGTAGATCAGGACACTATAACGGCCAGTCAAACACTCCTCTTGAGATGGAGTTCATTCTGATCTTCCTAACGAAGATGGCTTTTTCATTAAGGGCCGATTTTTCAATAGTCAGATAAATCGGCTGATAGGTAACTAACGATTAAATTTATTTCACTCTTTATCTGCTAGATAAAATTTTTTAATTTTTCAATCATAAAATAAGAGCTAGATAACTATTCGACGGTTAAGTGGGTGTGAGAGAGACAGATCGATTGACAGTTTGTTGTGTGTAAGCATATAAGATAGTCAATGCCCATAGCTTGACGTTTATCTTAGTTCGAAATCTGCATTCTCCCATTCATTGTACATAATGGTTAGGTCTCTTTCTCACTACTCTTTGTTTCCTTGTTGGGTTGAAGTAATTATTTGCTAATTCTTCTTCCTCAATAATAAAATCGTCGATACAATTGAATAGATCCATTTGTACAATATGTAAATACATATTTCCCAAAAAAAAAAAAACTTTGTAAAAACTTTACAATTGAAGCGTTTAGATGAAGAATGGGTTAAGTGACGTTCTGGAAGTTTCGAGATATAAGGGTTTAAAGTATTTTGAGCAGAACTTTTTTTGTGATAGTAACTGAAACTTGCTGCTGACGAAAAAAAATAAAAAACATAATAACCTTTCAGGATATAAGTAATTCATTTCATAAAAATAATTTTAAGACATACTTTTTTTTAATAATTTGTGAAAAAGAGCATTTAACTCCTTTTTCCACTGAGATTTTTTTTAAAGTAAATCATAAAAATAACAAAGGTGATAAGTGACATTTTTAGGTTTACATTTTTATTTTTTTTGGTTTATTTTTTCAGCATTAGGAATCGTTGAAAGTCCTTTTTCGTAGAACCAATAAAGCTCCAAGGGAATGAATTGCATTTGATCTGTCAAATTCTTAATTTTTTCACTTGAAAGTTCCTTGTTTTTTTTTCTCCTGGAAAAAAGTTTAGGGTTTTGTCAGGAATTTTGCCTGATTTAGCTATATCAGAACTTAATTGTACTTGAATTAGTTGAATTTGAATTAGTTTTCAAAACGAAATTACTAAAACCCTCTTGAAAAGCAATTATTCAGAACAAAAACGTAAATAATGGATATGGACTTAATTTTGGAGCAATTGCTATCATCTTGGTCATATTATTCTTCTTCCTCGTCATCTGTGGATTTCGATTCTTCGTCGATATGATTATCCATATGAAGTTCGTATGTATCCAGCGACAAACGAAAACAATTTGCACAGCCGAGGTACTGTCACATAACGCACTAACACATTTACAAAAGCAGATCAATCTGCTTTCATGTTCCATTTGCCACGAAAAATCTGAGATCTGAAATAAAAATCTGATGTGCCCAATGGAAAATCACATAAGTTTTGCCTGTAAGTCTGTGAGTGAATGAAAATGGTTTTCAATATTAACGACGACTGTATTTCCTTTGCTTGAACTTCTTATTATTTCTCTGCTCTGCGGTATATAGATATTGTTTTATGTTTTCGTAACTCCTTGTCAATTCTTCCGAAATCCCGATCACTGTCTAAGTAGGTGTGCCCAACTTACGGATATTTGTGATCGATGAAATCGAAATAGTCCAGTAATTTCAGAACTTGATATACACCAAACCTTGATCCTTAAGCACTAACATTGATTTTGCATTACCATCCTTTAATTTAATTAACGTAAAAGGATCGGCGAGCGAAAACAGCTTAAAGCAGCGACTTGCAGCAGGGAAAAGCGAGTTAGTGTCCCTATGTGGCATGAATATGAGAAAAGTACAGCGTAGCATGCGACCGACACGTCGCGACGTGACAACCGCAATTACATTAATGCGAATAGGTGGAAGAAAGCATGCCCGATGACTGAACTGGAAAACACGCGCAGCAACGTGCAGTTTGGAAGAAGCTCCTCCGAACTATTTCAAACATTTACAGAATTTCGGCAAGGAGATGCGCTATCATGAGACTTCTTTCCATATTTTTAAAAATGTACACAGTTGTTGTGTGGTTAGTGTGCTGGACTACTGTGCGAGGGATCCCAGGTTCGATCCCCGGAAAAACACAAATTACATCTTAAGGTTTTTTCTATTGCGCCACCTCTCGCGAACGTCTAACAAACATCCGAGAGTATGACTGTCCTGAAAAAGCTTCTCAATTCAGCCGTTCGGACTCGGCATAAAATTGTAGGTCCCTTCCATTCCATTCGTCTCAAAAATAGAAACTTACACAAAACGAATGGTTGCGAGAAGCTAGGCCTTGGGTGTCTACTGCCTGTTGTGCCGCCTATTTATTTATTTACACAGTTGTTCACTCAAATTAAACAAATTACAATACAAATTGCAGATGCATTCACCAAAAAGCACGTTTTATGCTGGATTTACATTACCACGCCACGCAATTTTTCAAATACAGTAGAATTCTTTTATTTCTTAAAGATTTATGAAATTTCTTATATCCGTCATATATTGTAGGTAATATTAAAAAATAAAAACACCTAACGTAAAAAAATATATACGTTACAAAAGCTTACTAAACGCTGAAAATAACAGCATGAGTAAAAACACAGGTAAAAAGTTGCAAGTGAAAGTTGTATAAAGGAGGTAAGTCAATCATTTAACTCCTTTATGCCAACAAAAAATAATTTTGATTTGCGTTTGCAATGCTTAAAGGAGTTAAGTGATTTTAACACCTTCTTCCACTACATCTTTCACTTTTCTATCGCATTTACCACCTTTATACCACATTTAGAAGGGACTATATCAAAAACTATATAGGGTAGAGACAAGGGGATTGCTCAGAAATTTAAATTGTCATATACAATTTTCATTAATGAAAAAAAACACAAATTTTCAAAAATGTCACTTAACCCCTTCTTCATCTAAACGCTTCAATTTTAAAATTTGACAGTTTTCCTACTTTAACTAGAGAGTTATATTTTATCCGCCTCAGAAACGAGCGGATAATTTTATGAGACAGTTAGATGTTATATTCTTCGAATAGCTGCTATTCGACTAATGAAAAATGGGTTTATGTCTTATCTGACAGTTAACCCCTATCTGATTGGCTATCTGACCATTGAAAAATCGGCCCTAAGCCTAGAAAAGCTTAAAAAAATTGTCTCTCCACGGGGTAAACCTCAGAAACCTGTAAAGATCAGAAAGTGAGACATCAGAAAGTCCTCGGAAGTCATGGAAGGAATGACTTCCAAATGTTCTGTTCCTCAAGTGACAGAGACTCAGGCAGTGACAGGAAGTGAGTTGTGTCCTTATGGACCTCTTCGTCTCCGAAGCCTCTACATATATCGTCATCTTTATATAGTTTCTTTGTATGGTTTCTTAGGAAGTTATGACCCATTAGAGTCCCTACCAACTTAGACAGCGATGACCTGTCAAACTGCAGAAATTTGATGGTCCGGCCACTGTCATATTTTTGCCATAGCTTCCGTGATTCTTCACATATTGTTAGTACTTTTCACCTATTGTGGATATTATTAATGCGGATCAAATTTATGAATTTTTTTTCTTGTTCTGTCAAAATTTGGTTTACGAAAATGTGTCGCGCATCAAAGGAAAATATATAAAAATTGTATGCACAATTTTCTGGAGAGTGGTGGCATATAACATTCTAAAGGAATATTACTTTAGTATCTACTGCATACACTACTGTATTTTCTAAGCAATAAATTTGTACAACAAAAGTTTTCAAATTTTAATATATTTTTTTTTTTAGGTTGTGTTAGGTTTGAGGGCTGGCGGGAAGTTCTCCGTACCATACTCAGGTCAATACTGACCCATTGTGATGCCCGTAGGGTATGAGGTTTTCCCTTACTCATTATAATCCTGTATTCAAATTACTTACTATGTTTGCATGTAAACCATCCTGTTGATTTGACGAATTTCATTATTTTGTCTATTGATGTGCTGGAAAGCTCGTCTAGTTTAGGAATTGACTCCCTAGGAATTTATACCTGGCAGTAACATAGAAAGTGGGTTGTGTCATCAATAGCTTCCGTATCACCGCAGCATCTACAAAGTTCTTCTTCCGTTAATCCCATTTTATTCATGTGATGCCGCAGGGTATTGTGTCTTTTCCTGATTCCTACGAGGGTGGACAGGCATTTCCTATCCTTCCGTATTATTTTTTGACTTTTAAATTCATTTTAATTTAATTCTTATTTAAACTTACATACTAGACAAAAATGATTAAATCTAAATTAAAACTAACATTTATCTTATTCTAGCTTACTGGCTCTTAACGACCACTCTAAACTTAACTATATCCTTATAACTATTGCCTTTCGGCCTTAAATCTATCAATTTTTGTGTTTTCGCTGTTTTTTCATACCTTCCGTATTATTCTCTCGGTTCTGGTGTCATTGAAGGGCGGCCATAACATTCTTGTGGTATTATACAAGTATTTAAGGAGGCCCATCTTGAGTTCGGCTGTCTTGTGGCTTTTCTCCCTGCTTCTAGCTTGAGTGTGCAAGGGGGGATGTGCACAGAGGGGTTAGATTGTTCTGAAACAGCTGTCGAACCTTGTCTTGCTAATTCGTCTGATTTCTTATTGCCTGGAATGCCTTTAGACAGAAAGTCAAATAAAATATTTCTATCACGTCACAATTTTATGATATATCAATTTATGTATTTATTTTCTAACTTTTTTAATGATTTTTATATTTAAATTCATTTATTTTGGGCTAAAAAAAAATTCCATCATCACTTTATTCGTTTTTCGATGGTACTCTGTGTGGTTGGGGTTTCCCGTTTCCCTAATTAATAACCAACAGTAGTCGGCCAGCATCGCAGGGTTCCATTGTCCTTGATATTGTTTTTCAATGACAGCTGCTATATCTCGGTGGAATCGCTCTCCGTGTTCATCACTCATAGCTCCCATATTTTCGGGGAAAAAATCTAAATGCGAATGCAGAAAATGTATTTTCAAAGACATGTTGCATTTCATTTTATAAAAAGATTGCAACATTTTGTCAGCAAGGTCAACATTTATTTTTATGATTCACTAAAAAGTTTACAATGACTGTAACAAACGTTGTCCAGACTTCCTTTTCTACATCATTATGATAAGTATGAAGTGAATTCGGGATCTTTTATTACCAGGAAACGGAGTTTGTCGACGTAAAAAATTAAAAAAAAGGCAAAACTAAACTTTTTTTAAGCCTTATAATAACATACCGTATAACCAGAAACATTTGGTAACGAACGCCTGCGATTGTCCCTCAAGAAAGCTTTGAAAGAGCTGAAGAGAGGATATGGGCAGAACCAAGTGGAGTCCAGTTAAAATACGTATGTTTTGCAATCGACTGCAATATTTGAAGGCAATTTGAAGTTTTCATCGCTATTTACAACATTATTTATTTATTTTATTGTCTTAAGTCCTTCATTAGAAGAAAAGCCGGCGCGTGCGCTTTCACCGCAACTTCAGCTAGCAGCTGATCCTTTTGTTTTTTTGCAATCGATCTCGTCGATCCCATTCAAAATATTTAAAATATCTCCAATAATTGCACAGAATATAAGCCTAAAATGTACATCTACCCTTAAATAAGTTTAAAAATATGAATTTTTCGGAATTCAAATATTCTACCAGTTTTAGACGTAGTGTAAGGAAAATAATATTTTTCGGGTAATAGGAGTGAATATGCCTACGAAATGTACTACATACTTTTTACGATATTTTTTTGGTGTTGACTAGTATTATTTTTGAAAGTTCGGTAGAATAGAATTTTATTGTGGAAAGTTGGATTGATCCTAAATACACACCACTTGCTGTAAATATAGCAAATCCATCTGAATTCCGCAGCGGCTGTTGTCAAATAATTCTTCAAATCCACAGTCCTGAATAGGAAATTGTTATTTTATTGGCGTAGTATAAAATGATCTTGTGGCTAAAATTGTATATTTTGTCAACATAATAAACTACTATGGGATTACACTGAGCCCAAGAATCCCTTCCCGCGGTAGGTGGTGCATATACCTATAGTATTATCTCCCTAATTTATTGTCAGCTCTCCCACCCAAAACGTCTGCAATTTAGAAACCATCAGCATGCGAGGCATGTAAAAGTCATTACAATGCTATAAAACCTATAAATAGACCAAAAGTACAAGAAATGTTATCAAACACGTTTGACGGGCCTGCTGCAGCAAATCATCCACCCGGCAAATCATCGTTATAATGTTTATTCTTTATACTCCGCCGCGTGGTCCGCCCCATCATCAGACTGCCATCAGCATCCATTGTCTTCTCCGGGAAATCAAATAATTTTTGTTTATTCCATCCGATCAGAACCTTATACAATACATATGGCTGCCATAAGTTGTTGTTGTTGTTGCCTCATATCTTCGATGGTATAGGAGTATGGCATAAGCATAGTATAGTATAGGCCTTTTTGGTTTGTTCGTTTCGTATTTTTTTTTTTTTTTGTTTACTGTTCACACTGTTCACATTTAATTGATTTCCTGTCATTTTGAGAAAAAAATTTTTTTTTTCTCTAAAGAAATCAGTGTGAAGAGAAGAAAAAGAAAACAAGAATTTTACTACTTTTTTATGGCTTTTTTGCGCTCTTGGAATTGTATACACATCAATCGGGAACCATAAAACTGGAATAGATGGTGAATGGGAAGAGATACGACCTATAGGAAAATACAAATTTCACTTTTCTCACTTGAGAGATAAACACATTCACGATAAAAATTTTTAATTTATCGATTTGGTACTTCATTATAAATATAATCGGGTATTTTTAGAATGCGCTATATTATGTGCCTAAATACATGTACACATTTGAATGACAGTCTGTAATGTCATGGAGCTGTAAAGATGTCAGTTTAATATATTTATTTTTAATGAAAATGGACTAGCTAGTGCAACAAGCCAGCTGATCGGGTCATAGTTTTTGTAATATAAAAAGTTTAACAATAGGTTTATTTTATTGAGCATACATATCTCAGAAAAGTAAATCACCCTAGAAAGCTGTTAACATTAAACAACTTAAACTATTCATTTCCCCTATAGCGCTCATTGACTCCAAATCAGTACTGCACTGCTTTAATTCCTTCCAAACACAGAAACAAAACCAGTTTATGGTGGGTCATTCTGGCAACAAGCGGATTGAAGGAAATGAAAAAGCTGATAAACTAGCCAGAAAAGACTCGGAAACCCCTTTCATAGGACCTGAACGGGATCCCTACGATATCTCCTTTTCCAAAATCCCTTATTGGACATAATCTCTCTTTTTTTATATCTTTTTCCAAAATCTTCCGGGACGAAATCCCCTATGCCAAAATCTCGCATTTCCATACATATACTTATTAAATCCCTCGTTAAAATCCCCTGTTCCACAGTATAGACTCTATCCGTTTTTTAAACGCGTAGTTTTGGCAGTAAAATTAAGCAAACAACATAATATAGGCTTTGCATATACCCAATATCGCAGATATACCGCAAATCTGATGCTAAACCCAAGCAGGGGGGTTGCAGGGGGCAGCATGCCCCCCCAAACGTATCTCACTCTGTCGCGCGATAGAATTAATAACACCAAATTTAAAAATGGGAGATTTTGTCCCATGGGGACTTTCTCTCAGGGTCTTTTGGAGTAAGGGATTCCAGCACAGGCGGTTATGGAATAGAAGATTTTGGAAAGTGGATTTTGGAAAGTGGATTTTGGAAAAGGGATTTTGGAAAAGGAGACATCATCACCAACTCAACGTGAACCTATCTGTATAAATTAGCCAAATTAGCTATAAATTCGGCTGGGAACGCAACAAGAGCATTTATTATTGGGAGAATATCCAAGGTCTAAGACAGGCCAGAAAAGCTATTCAGCCTTTCAGAAACGATGCCAAAAAGTTACTAAAGCTACGCAGGCACGATATCAAAAAACAGATCACCACGGTCTACGATATCATCTTAATAAGTTTCATTTAGTCGACTCGCCGGAGTGCCGATTATGTCTTGAGGAGGACGAAACAGCTGAGCATATCACATGTGAATGCCCGGCCCTCTATGGTTCTAGAAGGAAATCATTTTTCAAGGATATAATAAGTGCCGAAGAATTAAGGAAATCTTCTGCTGAATCTATCATCGGCTAGGAAAGTAGAGACAATAGATCTTTTAGGTCAACGTGCATCATATCACTCTGGCGAGTCAGAATTAAAAGAAAAAATAATGCTCAGAATTTAGCGTCTCCCAAGTCACAGTGACAGAAGTGTCAAGTAGAGTGCAGTTGTTGTAAATGCGAAAAGGTGTAACAAGACGAATTCTTAAAGGATTTAAAAACTCAACAACAAATTTCATCAATGTTGTATTAGAAATCTATTACAAAAAAAAGATTCTCAGATATTCAAAATACATAGGTAGTAACAAAAATTTGAAATCTGAAGTCTTTAAAGTTTGATAGCTTATGTTGTGATTGTAAAATTGTTAAATAGTTTGCCATCAAATTTTCGTCTGAGTTGGTCAGAAGTTGACATATTGTTTGAAACCTGGAGAAGACTCAAAAAATTATCATCCTGCACCTGCGAACCTTTTAATGATGGGACATTGACAATGATAAAAGTGTCAAAATAACAAAACTCTATATAAGAAAGTGGTATACGACTTTAGCCACATAGCGGTATAGGTATGACTACCAACGACTACAAACTACACCGATAGTTACCTAATACCTACCTTTCGCAACTTACTTACTTGGTTATCGGGCTCCCGACCCGTGAAGAGTCTTTGCCTGAGATACAGCGGCCTTTCATGTTCCATCCTCTGCAATCCTCTGCAATCCAGTTTTCCAATTGTCTAGACCAAGCGCTCTGACATCCGCGATGAATTGGTCTTTGAAACGGAGGTTCAGTCTTTCCTCGTCTTCTCGAACCTGGGGGCTTGGATTCGAAGATCCTCTTATCTGGAGCAATATTGTCCATTCGCTCGATGCGGCCAAGCCAATGTAGTCGACGTGTTTTGGCTTTTTGGACTACTTCCACATCTTGGTACAGCTCATTGAGTCCCCGGTTGTATCTTCTTCCACATTTGCCCTCTTCGCAAGGACCAAAAATCCGCCGAAGTATTTTTCTTACGAAGAAACCCAGTATCAGCTCTCCCTTCTTGTTTATCGTCCAGCACTCGACGCTGAAAGCAAAACTGGCAGGGGTTTGTAGAGCACACATTTCGTCCTTCGAGTTAGGAGTTTTGAACCCCGAAGTGGCAACGGTTTCCTAGGGCAATTCCTCGCCGGATCTCCACTAGGGCGTAATTCCGAGTTAGGCTAATTCCTTAACTACCTTGAAATTGTTGCTATATCAATAATGACGTTTTGTCCTAGGCGGTGGACAGATGGTTGCTTTGTTTGCTAATATCATGTACTTAGTCTTGTCCACATTTACTTTCCTTTCGCAACACAGAAAGATTTGTTGGCACTTGGTCTAAAGTGAGTGGGCTGATCGCTTAATATTACAACTTTAACGGAAATAATATGACGAACTACTTAAATTCTAAAAAGAATTTCAAAGGTTTTGCATGCAGTTTCACAATAAACGTCGACAATATCAATCTACAAAAATTCCACTACCCCAATATTCATTTCCTAATTCATCCGACTTTTATACTGTCGAATTATCATTAACATGTTCCACCATGGAATTACAACCATCCAACATTTCCTCATCCACCCAAGAATCTTCACTTAACCCCGAGTGGAAATACATTTTAAATTAAATCTTTTGAAAACGCGAATCCTAATCATGGAAATGAAAGGAATCCATACAAATTAAACCATCCAGCCGGCTCATTTTCACAATTTCAAAAATGTTGGTCTCATCAACCTCTAGCATCCTCAGAATCTCATCAGAATCATCGCAGGCATATTCGAGTACGTAGATATACACACAGAAACAGAACTACCTTCATGATGATTCCTCCTTCAGGACCGAAAATTGACAGCCAAAGAGGAAATCGCTTTCATTAAATCCAAAAGAAGAAGACAATTTCACGAGTTCAGCGTTCAGGCGGTGCATGGCGATGGAAATGTAAACAATCTTTCGATTCCGATGTTTACGCGAATGAAATAACTTAGTACCACCAACCATAGCTACGTCAGCGTATATCGGAGGCGTTGGCTTGGCTAGGACTATGACTATGACAGCCGGCGTCTTCTCTAAAAACAAGAAAAAAAAAAAAAAAAAACAAATGGATAGATATATTTTAATTAAACTTTTCGCGCTGCTTGCCAAAAGAAAAACACAGAGAGGAAATTAATTTATTTTTTTTTTCCAATTTCATCAATATAAATCTTCGCAAAACGACCTCCGATGGAATTTTATATCGTCCACAAAAACGTTGCAAGTACAATTACAGAACACACCAAATTTTGGACCAATTAACGAGTACAGTATAAGTACACGATTCAAGCAACATACATTGTATACAAACATAGCGTCCGCGCACCCAAAATGCAGCAAATTGCAGTCACAATCTAAATCCATCCAATTCGGTTGAGTTACATGTTTAAGAACAAGCTCGTTGAACTGTCATCAACTCAAAATAAAAATGAGGGTGGATTTTATATCGTCCGGCATTTTATGATCTAATTAAACAACTTAAACATTTAATTGGATTCAATTTTTTTAACTTCCATAAATTTGTCCAACGTCAAATCTGTCGGACCCATCATTTGAAGACTTTGGTCGTATCGATGTGACTCTTGATTTGGTGACTCCGGCTGCACAACCAAAAAGAGGCTTCTGGCGATGGTCACGCTCACGACTTTTGAAGATGATGATAATTGTGATGATGGGGTTTATTATATTGCATTTGGCTGCGTGTATGCTCTGCGCTTGTCTTCTTCGTTGGAGGCATAATACCAAGGTCAGTTCAATCAGAAGTTTTACACAGCGAATTCCAGGGCCAGATCTAGTTGTTTCGCAGCGCCCGGCCCCGATGGCAGGTGAAGAGATTGATAAGATAATTTTCGTATTGAAATTTACATTTACATAAACAGCGCGCAGTTTACATACAGACATTTGATCTGTATATATAAAAATGAATGTTTGGCTGTGTGTCGCCAAGGTTCTCTGTAGTGCGTGAACCGATTTTTATTGTAGAAATTTTCTATGAAAGGTGACGTTAATACCATGGTTTATAAGTATATACTGTCTTTGTAGGTGTATTGGTTCATGAGTTATAGGGGCGTGGCTACTCCCATACAAAAAATGGATTCAAAATCTTATATCTCGAAAATCGATTGAGTTTAAACTTACAAACAATCTTGGGTATCGGCCCAGGAGTATTCCTGGGAAGATTGGTCAAAATTTGACAAAGGGGCGTGGCACCTCCCATACAAAAAATACATTCAAAATCTTATATCTCGAAAACCACCGAATAGACTAAGCTCAATCTTACAGATAATTTTAGGTATTGGCTCAGTAGAGTTTTTTTTGCGAAGATTGGTGAAAATTGGACAAAGGGGCGTGGCACTTCCCATACAAAAAAACATTCAAAATCTCATACCTATCTCGAAAACCACAAAATCGATTGAGCTCAAATTTCCATACAATCTTAGGTATTACCCCAGGAATGTTCCTGTGAATATCGGAAGAGTTGGACAAAGGGGCGTGGAGCCTCCCATACAAAAAAAAAACATTCCAAAAGCAATATTTCGACAGTCATGGAGACCAAAGTTTGTTATATTTGTAACATTGATATGCATTGAAATAAATGAATAACATAAATAAATGAATAAATAAAGAAATAACTAAATAAACAAATAAATAAATAAATAAATAAACAAATAAATAAATAAATAAATAAATAAATAAATAAATAAATAAATAAATAAATAAATAAATAAATAAATAAATAAATAAATAAATAAATAAATAAATAAATAAATAAATAAATAAATAAATAAATAAATAAATAAATAAATAAATAAATAAATAAATAAATAAATAAATAAATAAATAAATAAATAAATAAATAAATAAATAAATAAATAAATAAATAAATAAATAAATAAATAAATAAACAAATAAATAAAAAAATAAATAAATAAATAAATAAATAAATAAATAAATAAATAAATAAATAAATAAATAAATAAATAAATAAATAAATAAATAAATAAATAAATAAATAAATAAATAAATAAATAAATAAATAAATAAATAAATAAATAAATAAATAAATAAATAAATAAATAAATAAATAAATAAATAAATAAATAAATAAATAAATAAATAAATAAATAAATAAATAAATAAATAAATAAATAAATAAATAAATAAATAAATAAATAAATAAATAAATAAATAAATAAATAAATAAATAAATAAATAAATAAATAAATAAATAAATAAATAAATAAATAAATAAATAAATAAATAAATAAATAAATAAATAAATAAATAAATAAATAAATAAATAAATAAATAAATAAATAAATAAATAAATAAATAAATAAATAAATAAATAAATAAATAAATAAATAAATAAATAAATAAATAAATAAATAAATAAATAAATAAATAAATAAATAAATAAATAAATAAATAAATAAATAAATAAATAAATAAATAAATAAATAAATAAATAAATAAATAAATAAATAAATAAATAAATAAATAAATAAATAAATAAATAAATAAATAAATAAATAAATAAATAAATAAATAAATAAACAATAAATATTCAATAATAAATAATAAATATAACAAATAATAAATTTTCGGAGATCTCACCGTTTCGGAGAAATTTGGTGGTTAACTTTGTAATTCGATCTTGAATCAAGTAAACATTTTTTGCTCTGCGGTTGAGTGATGCGGGGGAAAATTAAGCATCATTTTAAGGATTTGGATTTTGTTTTGCGAAACTTGTAGTTTTTTTAAGATGGCATTTTCCTGAATTACCCCATACTTGGCAACCATATAATGTAAAAGGATTGACTGAAAAAATACTTTAAAAATTACGATCTTGTTGGCTTTGTTCAGTAAGGACTTTCTGTTTATAAAGGGGTACAACATGTTTATTGCTATATTCACTTTTGTATTGTTTTAGCAGCATGTTCCTTAAAAGTGAATGCCAAAATATTATTATTGACTACTTTCAACGGATACCTTTACAAATCAGATCAAAATCAGGGGGTTTAGCTATTGAACGAAAGAATCAATATTCAATTTCACAGAAAGACCACAAATTACATCAACTTTTTTTTAATACCCCCACCTCCTCAGTATCCTGAGAAAGCTTAGATATTTATGCATACTATATTCTAGGGATGCGTATTATTCACTACTAGAGTCTACGTGGTGCGAAAACGATTCATCGTGTTCCGAATAACTTGCTCAGATGGACGATTATGGCAACCGTAAAATGGACGTAGCGCAAGATCAGTTTGGCGAATCGAACCATGGTTTTCAAAATAAGTTTGCACAATTTGCACACTTTGTTCTGGGCGTTAATCTATTCATCGTAAAATGGCAAAACGTATCTACTAACCACAGATCAACTTTCAACTGTCAAATTGACAATCTATAGAAACAGTGTTGCCAGTTTATAAACCAAACCTTTAAAAATAACACCCTTTAGTACTATTTACTTATTTTACCGTCTATCTTCTATACTAGTGATTAATATGAGTGAATTCCTGTGAGCAACGAGAGGAAGTATTAGTAATGGCGTAAATCGCTTCCCGCATACTTAAAATTAATTTGCGCCTCATTTTACCACCAAAGTGAGATGCACCCCTGTGTGAATAAGTAAGATGTTATTTATACTCTACGAATTGGAATTGGAATGGGTACAAAATGAAATGGGAAATCTTGGATTACACATGCAGTCCATCAGTTGCAAAGGGCTAAATCAATTTGTTGTCATGGGAAGATGTTTCGTGGAACGTTTTAAGGAAATGTAAGGAGTATTTCCACTCATGATTTATGGAAATTTTAAATTTCTTCAAGAGCTTTCTGTTGCTTCCAATATTTACTATATAGGTAGTCTTGAGTATTTTTTTTTTTGTAAGAACTTCAAACCAAGCTTAAGCAAACAATGTCTCGACATCAATTGGATAGATATATAAACACTCGCTATATATTGGAGATAATTAACTTTGACTGAGGAGTTCCAGTTACAATATACTTTGTTGCAACAATATCAACACTGATGAGCCACAATAAAAGGGATCATCACGAGCTCTCCAACAACTTTAATTAATTATTGCATTTTATGGCAACGTTCGTTCGCCTACCCACTGCAAACGTCATCCGCCGATTCAACTTTCTAAATAGATATGTACTGTAAAATTAAGTTTTCCTCACACTTTTCCCTCCCCCGTCTCAAATCCGCATGTATACTCTACTCGTATCTATCATCTCTTTGTATAGTACTGGTCGATTGTTAATTGTAATCGCAATTATGGTAATTATGATTAAATTGTTATAAAACACTAAATTGGCACATTTACGTTAATTGTGACGCTCTCTGACGTTCTGCGCCATTGATTTTCCACCAACGCGCGCGCGAACGGGGCCCACTGAGGCACTGACCCGCCACCGCACATGGACCCCTCCGATCAGCCTGTCCAACCTCAATTAAGTTCAGCAGCGATCAAATGTGTATTTTTTTTTTAAGCTTAAAAAAAGAAAGACAAACTCTGAAAATTGGTGCAAACTGACTGAAAACTTATTTTCTGCATCACCAGAGAGACCAGACCCGGGGGTGGAAACCAAGGGAGCGAAGCCATAGACAGCGAGTGTTAGTTCATTTAGTGACTTTAGAGTTGTGGTTGCAGCTTGCGATTATCGCTGTGAGACTGCGTTCAATGCACGCCTAAAGCCTTGACTTAGAGTGGTTTATTCAACTTGTTGCTGCCGCAATTGCTAAGTTCTGCGAGTTGCATGTTGTGCGAGTTGCATATAGTTGAGTTTGTTTTCATATTGGGGATACTGTGCTGTGCTGCAAGAGGAGCTTGCGAAAGTTGACTCGTGTGTTTTTTTTTTTTAAGCAAGTTTTGCCAAATGAAAAGGTTAAGATTGCGAATAGAAAATATATGCTATGAATAATGATTATTAAGGGAAGTTGCGTGTCCAGAGTGGTAATGGGTGAAACTATGAAATTTTCAAGAAAGTAATTGACCGCCACGGACTATTTGAAGTTTATAATTCAGTTTAGTTTACTATCTCCAGTATCTACTAGTCCTTTCTTTAGACCTTTTGACTTGCTTATGATTTTGTGTATATGTACTTTGATTAGGCAGGTTGTGTAAATACATACTTAGGGTGTGTAGCCGTTTGCTTAGTTTTTTTGGAAATACACATGATCAAGCGTTTTAGAAAAAGGTTTTCTTACAAAACGAAAATGGTAGAGCTTTTTTTTGTTGAGCGGAAGGTTACATCTTCGAATTTGTGGTAATGATGGGTTGGTCACGTTTGCCTGCAATCCAAAAGCGCGTATTTCAAAAGCATGTTGCCCACCTGCAAGCCCCCCTGCCAGTGGTCACTGTAGGATTTGGAATGAGTGCAAGCAACTGAGTGTTTTTTAATCCGCCCTTGACAGAGTCCATACTTCGGCACCATACAGCAGGACGCCTGCTTAGTTGCTCGGGGAGAGCTTTGCTACTCAATTGCCTTCCTAGCCCCTAGAAACAGCAATTGGCAAGAGTAATTCTTCGTTTGATCTCGGCGATGATGTCATTGCTGGAGCCTGGAGCTCACCGCAGAGCCTAGGTAGACAAAGTCTTTCACTGCCTCTAAATCTAAACTATAGCTGTCCATTGTTACGTTCTGTCCAAGGCGCCGATGTTTAAGGCAGTATTAAATCTCCTTAATCGCACCATCGGTTTCACAGAAGATCACAAATAGTATAGTAGATACATACTACCAACTCCAGTGCCTTACCAGTTCGATATATATAGATATACAAACTGAATTTGGCCAAAAGATATATCTAACCACAATAAGTTAAATCACAGCACTCCTTCTTTTCCACCTTTTTTGATAATGCTAATATCCAACACAAGATAACGGAGTATATCTACAAATAAGGCCCAACAGACGAATCTAAAAAAAATAAATACTCCAGACCACAATTTCTTGGTTTAGATATCTATCGTTCTCCTATATGACTTTTTGGTTTAAAATGGAACAAAATAAAACAAAGAACAGTCTGAGCAATGAGCCGAGCGGTTTATTCTTGCTCTTTGGCCATCAGAAAACAATTTGGAAATTTGGTCACGTATTCTCGGAATAAATTATGAATTTACAAACATGCCCGGGATGGTGCGGTTGCCTTCGCTCTTCTATTTCTATCTACAGCACTTGGGTCCGGCATGGAGCATGAATATAATAATTTTATTTCCATTTCCATACGAGGAGTAAAAAGGCGAAACAAACAATACAAGTACATTTCGTTTGTTCAATTCGGCCGATGTAATTATGATGTTTGGGCCTATCGTGGAGACTACGACTGGCAGTGCCTAGCTAGATACATAGATACAAAATGTTTTGTTGCGCTTATGCATGGCTAATTAATTTGTTTTCACAATTTGTTTTTTGTTTATAAGTGGTGCGCTGCGCGGCACTAGTTTGAAAGGAGCTCTGTTTAAGTTTCACAACATCACCCTACGACGAACGTGACCAAAACATAGAAAATGTTTGACTTTTGTTTGTTTTTTGATATTATTTGTTTGAATATTAAATATATATATTTTTTTGTAATTAGGGAGTGTAGGCACACAATTTAGTCTCTATTTTGCACAATTTGTTTGGTGGGTCCGACGGACACGCACAGCCAATCGGGCGTTGGCCTTTTGCAGTGCGGCGCAATTTATAGAGTTGCGTTGCGGTTCGTCGTGCTTCAAAGTATCTATAACTTCGTTTAAAGTTTGTTTTATATTATTGTCAGACATTTCCTCAATATGGACGATCACCTTGTTCTAAAAAAATCGATTGTATGTCACGTATAAAATTTCTATTTATTTATACCAATTTGTGGATATCTTTACGGGTATCACTATAACTCTACCTATAGTAAAATTCTAGGAAGATACAAACGTTATGGGGCGTTGGGCAAATGAATACTATAGGTAAATTTGCGGCAATGCCAGTCTTGTGACGTTTTAAGTTGTTACTTTTTATAGACACATTTTACTGACTATGGTCAACAGTCTTTTAGATACTCTGTTCTTTGATATCTACGGATATGATCACCATATTTCTGGTTGCATGGTACAATAGCCGTTTTTTATTATAAGCGTGATCTGATCGGTATGAGATCATGAAAATAAAACAAACTGGACCATTGAAAGACTTTATATTTAAGTTGTGGCATCAGTTTCTTTTCACATATAAAATCCAATACCATAACAAATTTCGTATTGCCACCAGCCATATTGTAGCCACACGGTAAAATGTGACGTCACAATGCGATGATTTCTCCATTGCACTTGCTCATAGTTGAGTTTGACATTTCGATTGTTGTTTCGGGGTTTACCATATGAATACAAATCTGCATACAAATAATTTTTTTTAAAAAACTATGTTCAAATGTTATGATTTCCATTTATATTTCTGTGCTATATAGCAAAAAAAAAAAAACATCTCGAAAGTCGGAGTACATAGTAACTTATTCGAATTTGAAAAAATGCTAATTATTTGATTTCTTGTTTTATTAAAAGTAGTTCATATTTTGGTCTGGCAACATTACAACTGTGTGGCTATAATTTACAGGGACACCAACATTTAGAGAATAAAATAAACAACGCCACGAAACAACAACGAGAAATAGTTGAATTAATTTTCAGATCATATTTCGTGATCTCGATGAAAAGCAGGATCACATGTTGTTGTTGTAAATGCATGTAAATCGATGATCATAGCTGATAATAAAAAAACGGCTAATATGGAGTTCCTCAGGGTTCTAAACTAGTCCCAATTCTCTTCATTTTATTCAGAAATGAGCTTTTTCTACTATGCCCTGATCGAATCCAAATTAAGGTATGGAATACTTGCGCTTGGGGCAACGCTTCAAAAATACACCTCCAAAAGCTTCAGAAACTACAAGACAGAGCTTTGAAACAAATAAACTGCAGATCTTTTCCTGATGGTAGAAACTTTAAGGAACTCAAATTACCTACATCTTAAGGTTTTTTTCCACTGCGCCACCTCTCGCGAACGTCTGACAAACATCCGAAAGTATCTATAACTGTCCTTAAAAACCTTCTCAATTTAGCCGTTCGGTTCGGACTCGACATAAATTATTGTACTTAGGTCTCTTCCATTTGTCCCAAAAATAAAAACTCACATAAGACGAATGTTTGTGAGAAGCTGGGACTAGGGTACAACTATTTATTTATTTTTAGAAGTTTAAAGGTTCTTAAGGTGGTAGTACCTATCTTCAAGATGGCTGTACTACTTCAATATTACGACGAAAATCGTTTTAAAAAGCCTATCAGCCATGAGATGAATACCAGAAGACGTGCTCAAGCCAAGAACCCCACAACTACAACAACTATGGTAAAAGAAATCTGAAACATTGTGTTCCTTCAGAACTAAATCTATTACATTTAGATCTTAAAAATATTACAAATTTTAAAACCAGAAGAAAAAGTATAAAAACTTTCCTTTTAAATGAACAAATTTAAATTCAAAAAAAAAAAAAAGAAAGCCATATTTAAGGCTTCGCAGAAACTTAAAACAAATTTTAAGATTTTCTTTCTTAAATAAAATAATAAAATAAGTATTGTACGTATACAGATCAGGGCACGAGTACGATAACTACGGCGGCGCCAAAAATTGATAACGGTATTTTGTACAGGGGTTAAATACAATTTTGACTATGGGATGGGGGTGTCTATCTGGCTTCGTTTAGCGGGAGGGGCAATTTAAAAAAAATAATACTAAAAATGAAAAAAAAAAAAAAAATTAAAATTGAGAATCAATGGCAACACTTACAATAACGGACTTTAGGAATTTTGGAAGCCAGGAATCTGTTCTTTGATATTATTTTTAAATCAAGTTATAGGTGTTAATAGTTTTTGAAAAAAATACTTTCAAATTTGAAATTTAAGGAAAAAAATTAAAAAAAAAAGAAGTTTTATGCTAATTTTTTTTAAATATTGAGAAAATAGGTACTTAATTTGTTTGTAGTTTTTACTGCCTAAATCAATTCTTAATCGAACACTGAAAACCAGATTGATTTATGTCCTCTAATTTTTGAGAAAATTGGAAATTACTTTTATATGTCGCTCCGTTTAGAGTACAAATTGCTACCCTTGCGCCTTGAAATGCGTATGGGTGGGCATGCTGCCCCCCTGTAACCCCCCTGCTTTGGGGTCACTGTTGGATTTTGGGATGGGTGCAAGGCTGAGTATATTGAAACTTTCTTAAAATTATATTAGTTTACCCAATGTCAACAATATTCTTCAGATACAGTCTCTGGCCTGAAATTTCACATTGGTAGCCAAAATTTTGCTGATTTGCATTTTAGACAATTTAGAACAGATTCCTGGCTTTTAAAAATACTATAGTTCGTTGTTGTAAGTGTTGACATTTTTTTTAAAATATTTTATTCTAATTTTATATATAATTTTTTTTTTAATTACCCCTCCCGCCTAACCGGAGTAAGATAGACCCCCCACCACCCATAGTAAAAAGTGCTTGTATTTAACCCCTCTACAAAATACCGTTAGCAATTTTTGGCGCCGTTGTTATCGTACTCTCCCCCAGATCAGCATTCTACCCCTAAGATCAATATTCCAATGGGCATTTTCCTAATCTTGATAAAACCACGCAAGCCGTATTGATTTAAAGCCTTACGCGGGGCGGGGGCGAATTTCGCCCGAGGCACGGGATATAGGTACCCGTACCACCATCGCCATGTATTTATTTACCGCTCCCCCTCCCTCTCCCGCGTTTCGCGTTGGTTTGAGAATGACTTAACATAAACACTGCGGAAAGGAAATTACAACGAGACGTATGACCGTAAAACTTTAGCCCGTACCCGTATTCACCAGAAGCCCATAAATTCAAACACAGCATTTCGAAGTTGACCTTAAAATAATACAGAAGCCCGTAAATGAACATTTTCAAAAAGTCCGTATTTTTTTACGGGTTTTTTCATTCAACCTCGCACTAATTCCAAATCCTACGGTTACCACAGGTAGAGGGATTTCACGGGGGCAGCATGCCCCCCATACAATTACGGGCTTTTTTTCACGGGCTTTTTTTACGGGCATTTAATTTACGGACTTTTGAAATACGGGCTTTTGTAATACGGGCTTTTGGATTGCAGGCAAACGTACCCAACCCGGAACACATTTTACAATCATGTCATTTATTATCTGTAAAACATTTTACCCATGCAAAATAAAAAAAAAATTGATCAGTAATTTTCAAACTTATCCAAAAATATTTCGAAGATTTTTTTTTAAAATACTTCTTTCGGGAAAGGCGAACCTATTTAACGCTTCAACATCCCCGATATGCTTGCAGATGTATGTTAGTTCTGCACTTAAATTGCTGCAAATTGTATACTTCTGGAAATATATCCCCAGGATATATTGCTTTATTGGTGCAACATAACAATCTGGTAAATAAACTCTTAATTATGTTCTATACATGGTGGCTCCGTTTTCTTCAATCACTTTCGCAGCGTAATTACGCAGTATCTCTATTAATAGTCATCCCTAACAAGAACGCATGATTTTGTGTGTTCACGCGACTATACTTAACCAACAAAGAAAAAATTAGTCTTCAAGAGTTGAAAAATAGATCGGATCCAATTTGCCTCATGAACTTTGGCTTCATTTAAGAACTCTTCCTCACTGCTCTGGCCATAGTTCCAATTCAATTGGCTTCTTCTTTCTGATCGCACTTCCCCCCTTCGACATGCATCTTCTGTCGTATCGTACACTCCCTTCAAACCGTGCAAAAGCATAAACCACATCGCATATACACAAAGAGACAGCCTTAACGGGCAATGTACAAAAAATAAATAAGTTCAAAATAATAAACATATAAGTCGTTCCCAAACAAAGACGCCTTTTGATCATTTTTTGCCCGAAGCTGATTCGGGCAAACGACAGAACGATGGCGATGGCAGCGACAACAACTACGACGAAGACAATGATGATGATGATGATGGATCCAAGTCAATAAGTCATGTCAATGCGATTGGAGCAACCGACCCCAGATCTCCCTAGAGGGCCGCGGAGGAGTAGCCATAGCCATAAAATGAAAATAAAGCCAACGATGACGATCCGGCCAGGCCACAGAAAAAAAGGGCATCGATTGTGTGTTTATTACAACATTACGTTTCATCATCATCGGCATCATCATCATCATGATGAAGATCACTGTTGATCATAGTGATTAAGCTGATGATAATCGCTATCCAACACACGCAGCTGGGGGTGATCTGACTGATCTGGTTCCCTGTGTCTGGCTTGCAGTGGGTTGGATACGATAAATTTCACCAAGGCGAAGGGAAATTTGACAGTATGTGTTACAGAAATTATACATCACTGAGTGATTAATATATTTTGTAGGTTAATTTAGACTCATATTAATATTAAATAAAACAATAAGAGTTTGACAGATGTATTTTGAAGATTGGATAATGTACTTATGTCCGGAAAACGATATCGCTCAAATGTCCACTGATACACCCGATCCTTCAAATTATGGATAACCCAATTCTTTGCTGAGCAATCGTTGAGCAAGCATAACTGAGCTCGAACTTTAATAATATTTAGACAACGGTCGGGCAGCGTCTTCATGATGAAGTCTTTGACGCTGCATAACTTTACATAAAAACATTTGAGCCTAAAGTCCATAGCCATAATACCCTGGAAATTAAGGGCCAGTTTCGGATATTCAGCCGACACATAACTCTATCCACCAGATAAAAGCGTCTGACATTTTTCTTCTGTTTCATTGTCAAAGTCTCGGATAAACTAACTTGCGGAAAAATTTATCAGCCGCTACGTTTGTTTCGATACACATGTCATTTGTTTTGTATTTTTTTTTTTTTTTTTTGATTCGTGTTTTCTAATATTTTTTGTTGTTTTAGGTAAACCAAAAGAAAAAAGACCTTTGATAAAAATTAACGTAAAAAAATTTAAGCAGCAAAAAATCAAAAAAATAATTCTAATGCCCAAAACACACGTGCAGAATTCACTGCGCAGCAAGGTTAGAATACACATGTTCTTATGTGGTGAAACAAATGTAAATTCTGCAGCCACCGCAGCACTGCAGCATGTCTCTTTTTCTAAATCCACTGCATAGCAACGCAGTGAATTAAATTAAATAGACTTGGCAGCATCGGATTTTTAAATTCAGCTGCTGATGCATACGAAGAAAAGAGAGACGGGAATTATTTGTCACGTATTTTTCCCCGCATTGACAGCAACCGCTGCATGCAGTAAAGCATTCAGAATTTCTGCACATGTGTTTTGGGCATAACAGAGGATCTGGAGCAGGTATTCAGATACAGCGTTTGGGGTTGAGCTATTTTTTAAACTGGGCCTCCAACCTATCGGCACGGGTCGTATGCCACCTTCGTCCAGCCCAAAGGAAAGGGGTATAGGATAAGAAATAGAGAGAAGAGTGATTTGTGGAGAAGATTGGAAAGTAGATAAGCTCTCCAGGCTTATCGAGCACTCTAATTAAGAGTTTTTGGGCAGTTCTTAGTTCGTTGTTCATCAAAACAGCCTGTCTGTCATCATGGATGACCATACTGGCCACTAAAGCCGCCGACAGCATAGCCTGTTGAATAATTACAACTTAAGCCTCCACACCCAACGTCCAGAAAAAGACGCAACGGCAAGGTGACCGCCCCTTCGTGGTAGGACGGTTTAAGACAAAAGTGAATAAAACTTTCCTTTCACAGTCGCGTTTTCGGCCGTTTTGATAAGCCGCATTTTGGTTGTCAAGTTTTAAAAACCGGAATCGCCAAACGTAAAATATAAAACGCAAAAAAATCGCCAAATTTCAAAATTTTCCATTCAAAATCCATAAAACTGAAATGATTTCGTGCAACTCGTAATTTTTACGTAATTTTTACTTAATGCAAATTCCCCAAGCTCCTGGAACTCTGGCTGTCCTAAAGCATTTGTCATTTTGTACATACACCTTGTTCCAAAACTTCAAAACGTCTTCGGGTAAATTTTCTAGATATAATTTTTTTAAACCAAAAGTTGAAGTTTAGCTGACAGACAACTTCCGGATAGTCTATCCGAGACTTTATCAGCTAGTCTTGAAACTGGCCCTAAGATTTGCCACGGACGGACGTAAAAAATCGATCTTAAGTGACTCCTTTCCTTCTGACCACACTGTCAACAAAAAAGTTATTTTCATAAACTGTGTGTTTCCTCGTTTCGCCCCTTCCCCCAACGGGAGGGGTACTAAGATTAATGTCTTATGCGTACACCATTGTGTTTGGGTTAGAACGCCAAACGAATAGCAACATTTTAACCTTGGCCCGCACCGAGATACAAATCTTTCCACTTCAAGTCGTGTTGTTGTTAGGGCACGCACGTTTGGATAGAAGGGAATAAGTCGACGAATTGAGATTCGAACTACATACATCATACCTAGACCTACCTCGGTTGTCTGTTAATTTGATCGTACATAAAGGCTCTTAAGCATATTATGATACTCGCACACACACATCCGTATAAATCTTGATCCGATCGTTTAATAATAAATCAGTTTTGCTACATCCATCGTCGTACGTGATCGCAGACGTTTAATGGAGCATTTGACCCGCTTAGATAGCCCCTTCTAATGCTGGCAATGGCACAGCCACTTTCAAGTCATATATATAGTACCTACTTCGAGCACTACCACTTAAAGTTGATGTGCCGTCAGTCTTTTCTTCAATTCCTGCGATCCTCTTAGAGACTTTTTCTCTGCACTCTCTGCTCGATCGATATGCAACATTATAACGAAACCTCTTGTAGGCGGTTTTGTGAATTCGCATTCAAAGCGCGCTGTTGCTACTAGCTTGCCTGTCATGACTTTTAAATCGGCTCAATTATAGCACATTAGGCGGACTTTGTGTTGTTTTTGTATGCAATACACACAGCAACAGCAGCACAATGCATTGTATTATGGTGCTGCAATAATCAAACAATTGTTGGCAGCTTGTGCCGTTTAGCAAAACGGCTTCTACAAGTCGTCGTTTTATACCTACTACCCATACTGTCATATGCACGAGTATATGTATGTTTTCAGTTGGCTGAGTATAATTGTGCATGTACAATATGCAGACACAGAGGTTAGGTACTTAGTAGCGATAGCGATACGTGGCTCGTGCAATTGTCGAGTTAGTGGAGAAATTAGTGTGTTAGGACACGATATTGGTAGTACTATACAATGTTGCAAATAAATTGAGTTTTTTTTTATGCATCTGTGAAATGGGAAAAGGGCAGCTGTCCGTCAGTAAAAATTCTGCATAATAAATAGAAGTCTTTCCACGTTCTGTGAAACTATTCATACCCACGTCACTGAAATATCCATACCGACGCAAATCGCAATATACCTGTCCTTACGAAGTATTTGAATTGAGAGAATAGTCTCGTATAATACATACCGCACACCAAGTTGGTTGAGGTCGCCCTCCAATTGTGCACGCCACCTAAGGTTAGGTCTTCCTCTGCTACGTTGTCCCTCAGGGGTGGACTCAAAGACTCGTTGAGCTGGTGCGTTGCTGTCCATACGCTTCACGTACCCCAGCCATCTCAGGCATTGTATCTTCAACTTTTTGACCAGGTTCGCTGTATAGCTCATTACAGCTCGTCGTTAAACCTTCTCCTCCACACTCCATCGAACAAACAAGGAGGGCTCCCTGAAATTACGCCAAAAAACTAAAGTGGAAAAAGAGCCCAAAAACCTCCATACAAATTTGTGTAATTTTTTCCTAGGAACAATCGCCCAAATATTTTGACACAAATGGCGCTAATTTTGCCATTTTTTCCAAAACTCTTTCGGACATTTTTTCCATTTAAGAATATTGAGAAAACGCCCAAAAAAGTGTTTTGGAAAAAACACCAAAAAACGTAAAATAAGACCTCAAACGAAAAACGAAACCGTTGACCAGATTTCGGGCCTTATTTCTTTTTTTTTTGCGTAATTTCCATTTAACTTTTTGGCTTTTTTCCAAAAATATGACGTAATTTTTTGGCATTCTGGTGAATTTTCTTTGTTATTTTTTGGAGTTTTTGCCAAAACACTTTTTGGCGTAATTTCTTTTGGCGTAATTTCAGGGAGCCATTAAGGTATTGTACAATATTTCCTTGGTTCTGTTTGAAAGGTCTTTACTTCTTAGAAGCCTTCTTAGCCCAAAGAAACTATCGATCGATTGGCAAGAGTGATTCTTCGTTTGATCTCTGCGGTGATGTCATTTTTCGAGGTGATAGTGGAGCTCATAGGTAGACAAAGTCTTTAAACTACTTCGAAGTTCTATGTGTCCATCGATCGTGACGTTTTGTCCGAGTCGTCAATGCTGAGACTGTTGAGACTGTTTTGTCCTCATTTACAGCCAGACCCATCTTTGCCGCCTTCGATTCAATACTTGCAAATGTGACACTATGAGTACTGACAGCTCGCTGCAATCTTCCGGTAACGTCAATATCGTCAGTTGAACAGACTTCTGAAAAATTGTTCCTCTGATGTTGGCTTGCGAGTTTCGTACAACTGCTTCAAGGATGATGTTAAAAACGTTACACGATAGCGCATCGCCTTGTCTCAAACCTTTTTCGACATCAAAGGGCTCGGTGATGTTTTTGCCGATTTTGACGGAGCGAGATTTCTCCTTCGTCATCCTGCACAGACGAACGAGGAATGGCAGGAATACTGAAACGTGACATGGCTTTGTAGAGCTCGGGGGGGGAGTCTACTTCCAAATCTTACGAGGAATTCTTTAAACAAAAAACTATATACATGGTGTCGCAGTTAAGCAGTATAATCCTTTAAGAAGGGAAGATTCGTTCCGCCGAACAAATTCACCATATTTCCCGTTATGGCCCTTCAAAGCATGTGACCTCTAATTTGGAGGTGTTACCACTTAAAACGCTATAACTTCTAAACTATTAGAGATACAAAAATTGTTTTGTGGATTTTGAAAAGACAATTTAGAAGCGCATACACTTCGGGTACATATGTGCATTGTGCAGCTACACAAAAGTTATGACTCCTTAAACTCAACATTTTGAAAATTTGTTATTCCTTTTTTTTACTTAAAATGCTTTTTTCTCAAAATGTTTACTTATTAAATTTCTAGATTTTTTATGAAATTTTTATCCTAGAGAAAATTTTTAAAAATTATGTTAAGCTACATTTTCACGTACCGATTTGTATTAACAAATCTATGCAAGGAATCAGTATAGACACTCTAAAAAGGCTTCAGTAGAAGAGGTTTCTGGATTGGAACACGTTATTTATTTCAATGAAGTTCTTGGGGCTCTTAATTCAACTTCAAATATAAGTCATCGACAAGTTGGGATTCGGATTGAAAAGCCTCTCTAAAAAAATCTTTGGCTTTTTCTCTGATATTCTTAAGAGAATTCAGATATTCTTTTGTGCGGTCGATAGCAGAAACGAAGTCTAAGGATTTGATCTGTAGGAAAACTGATAAGGGTAGCGTTAAACTAAATAGTTTTTCGCATACAATGAGGCTTACTAGGAAATCACTTTTTTGGATCGCTGCCAAAAGTGTTGATGCTTTCGAAGACATCGCCCACGTTCTGCTGGTTATTTCTTCAAGACTTATTGAGATGCATTTAAAGAGCTCTACAAAGGAAATAATACTGTCATGCCTTTCAATGAATCTTGTTGCACAAAGGCTTAGAAGTCGAGTTTTTCGGCCCTCTGGTGCGTGTTTTTTAATGACATTTTGTAAAGTTATATTTGCATTTGAATGGTTGCGGAAGAAATTAGCTATTTCACTAACTACACCAAGGCAATTGCGAATTGCAGGAGTTGACATGGCATTAGACAGAACCAGGTTCAAGCGATGGCTTGCACAGTGTACATACCTAGCGTTTGGATACTATATACTTACCTGTATAGTTTCCTAATTATTATAGATTTAAATTTATATTAGAACGTTTTAGTTTTTAATTTTTTGCTTAGCGTTTCGCGGGGGGCTTCAGCCCCTCAAGCCCCCCCCCCCCCCCCTAGGCTACGTGCCTGAAGTCATAGCTTTCATCTTCAAATGGCTATCTACGTGCATTTCCCCAAAATACATCGAATCACGCCTTCAGCTTACATAAGAGTATAGCATTCAAGCGCGTCGAACACTAGGACGCATTAATTCCGTTCAACCTGAATAGAAAAACTGTGCCTATCGCTCATATGTCGACACAAAAACAGAATCCAGAGCATTGAACTTTCCAAAACCAAGCCAAAGATTGCAAAGCCTGATCCCGAACCATAGCAAAAAAAAAACCTGCTTCATAGAAACTTTGTCTCTGACTACAACGACTATACCGGGTACGTTTGGTTTGTGTTTTTCTTTTCTATTTTGTTAACTGTCTTAGCTGTCCAAGAGCTCACGTAGAACATACAACATAAATGGTAGGTGCGGCAAATGACAGGTCTAGTACACAGATAAACTTCTCCCTAGCTGCAGGTTACACCAGTCAAAGTAAACATAGCAAAAAGCCAAACTACGAGTACTCGTACTCGTACTAGTCGCTGAGATAAAATAGATAAAAAAAAACGAAAAACGAAAAACCTCGCTTCTATAGATATATAAGAAACAATGACACTATGACTCTGGGTAATGATACTTTCTGTGCATTAGGATGTGGAGATTATGAGAACGAGAAGTAGTTGTGTGCGGCTGCTGCAGCACCAAAACATCAATACCCAGATCGAAGTAAGGTGAAGGGTGAACAGCACTCCACCGAATGATGGATGCAACAGCCTAAGGCCAACTTAGCCCCAGCACAGTAAGCCAGAAGAAGTTGTATATTGCAAAAGACTTTGTACAACTATAGTGGAACGGGTTTCTAGCACCAGCAATGGAGAAGCCAACCGAAAAGAAACGCAAAAAAAAAATGTTTTAAGCTAGGTCGCGTCGACACCGCTGGAGGAGCTCCAACTTCATCCAGACCAGAGCTCTCCGGCGCACTTGAGTTGAGAAGTCTTTAAGTGTGTGGAGTTGCAGCTATATCGGTTGGTTTTTCCTTTACCATTGTGGCGCAAATAAATTGCCTTCGCCACAGAGGTGAATGCATAGATAGATACCTATTTTCTGGGCTACGCTAACGGTCGCGCGGTCAGCGCGCAATCTCAATAGCTTTGGCCTAATGCTAGGCTTTTCAGTCAGCAGCCACTGTTACCTATAACGATGCCAATTAAGATTGATACAAATCGTTGTCCAAGTCCAAGTCATCGTCATCGTCATCGTCATCGTCGTCGTCGTCGTCGTCGTCGTCGCATGGTCAGACGACTTTGAAGCCGCACACTCATTTAGGGGTGACAAGAGGGGCTACATGACGTACCTATACGTCGGACGTATCTATAGTGAGGAGCCATTCAATTGGCGGTGTTGAGCTCTGTGTATTGTGTCAGGAGATTGAATTTAAGAGCCGTTGCCATATCGTAAATCGTTTGCGCCTGCCGTTGCCTCTGCCGCGCTGTTGCCGAAAGAATTGTTTTGTCGATGGTTGACGTTTTGTCATTGCGATAATTCAAGTGTTATGGCTCGTTGATTTGTTAGCGATGGTGTTTGTGTATCGTCCGAAGTCAATCGGTGGAGTTTCTCTTTGGTTTCCTGTTTTTTTCAATTTTTTTCTTTTTTTTAAGTGGACTTCCTAGAAACAGACGCTTAACAGTGGCAGTGTCATTTAATTTGCTCACTTGCTTTAGGTGGTTCATTTAGTCATTTAGTTCATTTAGTCATAACTCATAACTTATGGACGGAAATGATGTAATTTAGGGTGGCTAGGCTACATTGAAGGTTGGCAGTGGTTAGAGTTTTTTTTTTAATGCTTTTGTACTAGAAGTACACTCCGTGCCACTTTAATAGCACACCCCCTAAGATCGGTTTTCTATCGCCCACTGGTGGCGCAAAATAATATCCCACCTTTTACTGGTTATTATAGTTGATAATTTTTTTTTTAATACTTAAAACTTTAATTTTAAATCTTCCTTCTGGTGAAATCGCAACAATTAAATGAACTTAAAAAAAATTAAGTCTCTAGCATGCTTGGTTTGGGAGCAGTGGGCGATAGAAAACCGACCTTAGGGGGTGTGCTATTCAAGTGGCGCGGAGTGTATCTAGATGAGGGTCCTAAAGTCGCATAACAGAGAACAAACAGATTCAATTGCTTGCGGACTCATCGAACATTTTTGAGTCTTCCTATAGATACAACGGGCCTTAAAGTTCTCTCGTACGTTCCTTTCTTCTTTGACATATTTTAATAATTAATTATTACATCGGTCATCTTATGTTGCAGCGTTTACGGTGATCCCGAAAGACCAATCCGTGTTTGTATTTGCAGCAACTGTGCACACACTGCAATGCCATCTACAAAATCTATTAGAACAGGTTGAGGTTGAGGTGAACGTCCAATTTCAAGAAAGAGAGTGTGTTACATTCAGTCAGGCTCTCCTCACAGTGTTGATGTTGAGTTCCTCAAGAGTTGCACTGTTTACGCCGGGCTAATATTGAATTTGTAAATTAGCATAATGGGCACTCCATTCGGACGGCATCCATTCCCTTCCCATATACAAAGTATATTCCATTAGCAGAACAATTCAACTATTGTTTAAGCAATTATTGCCTCGGCAACACCTCCATTGTCCCTCGTCCGTCGTCCCCCTATACAGTCATCGTATGTCATGGATTCGGCGGAGATATCCGACGACAAACATTTTCTATTTTCCGTTGCTCTGTCTGTCAGTCGCTCGCGCTATGTCGTTGTCATTCGTTGATGTTTCCTACAACATGTTTGTTGTTTTGGATATTGCAGTACAAATCTATCTCAGGCACACCATGCCTTTGGATACACGCGGTGTTGGTACCTGTGGCCTGACTTGTGTATGGATTTGTTTTTGAAGCCCTCTCGTCGTAACCATTCAAGCCCCACCAGGGCCGCAGCGCCAGCGGAGGCGGATCAGTTCAGTATTGCTGGTCTCTTTGGATTTCTTTTTGTTTTCTTCTTGTGATTGCCATGATTAGGTTGCCACTTTGAATACATAATAATCCAATCTGAAATGCAAAGTGTGTCTCCCTCGATTATATTGTTCGAGTGATAATTTATGGGTTTTCAAGTTGTTTTCTATTGTGTGCTCCCATGTGAGACTGTGTGCATTGGTGGGCTTGTAGCTACTCTGTCTTGTGATGTTTTTTGTCAAAACATTTGAATTTCATTCGCTGATTTATGCGCGACTCCATATCAATTCACGCTGAGTGGAAGAGGGTCTTTCTATTCTTGAGTAATGATCCCAAATGCCAAATATGGGTGGTTGGAGCTGCTTAGATGTTGCTTGTTTTTTTTTTTTTTTTTTTTGTGTCGAAAAGAAAGACAACAATTTGGCAATTAGTGTGGTTAGCACGCACCGCAAGATCACGTGCTCACGTTACATGCGGGTTATTGTAAACGATTAAAGTGGCGTGAATTGACTATTAAGCTGTGGAGTCGATCGGGGGAAGCAATCATTTTTTGGGGAACATTTTCCAAAGTAGGGAATATGGTAAACTTAATATTAAGATATTAAAAAAAGTGATAATCTGGCTTTTGCGAAGCGACTATTGGAATACTTATATTGGATTCTCACGGTAATAAAAATATGTTGAATTATTTTCGTTAATGAACTGTCCTATAAGTGGACGCAGTAGCGCAGTGTTTAGTGTGCTGGACTACTGCGCGAGGGATCCCAGGTTCGATCCCCGGAAAAACACAAATTACATCTTAAGGTTTTTTCTACTGCGCCACCTCTCGCGAACGTCTTACAAACATCCGAGAGTATGACTGTCCTGAAAAGGCTTCTCAATTCAGCCGTTCGGACTCGGCATAAAATTGTAGGTCCCTTCCATTCGTCCCAAAAGTAGAAACTCACACAAAACGAATGGTTGCGAGAAGCTAGGCCTAGAGTGTCTATGTCTACCCGCCTGTTGCTATTTATTTATTTATAACTGCCCTATAAAATTTACTTTTCCCTTTGAAGATGTTCTAAAAATTAGCACAACTTTTAACAGATCAAATTTAAAAATTTTACAAATAAGTCCAACATTTTCGAAATGCATTTCAATTACATACTCATATGGCTTATGCCGTCAGTTCGGATACTTAGATTAGGCTAATGCTGGCGAATTTAGCCTTGATACAGGCGCTCGTTCACATAATTGAAACTTAAGACTTCTTGCCTAATTCTGCCGCCAACGACGGTTCCACGTCCAAACAGGCGCTGTTTTTGTTCACGATAGCAGTCGCCATAATAGATGTCGCAGTTTTTCATCCTCTTTTTGGCCGGTCCATCGCATTGCACTTCTTGGATGGCGGTTAAGTCTGCTTTATAGCACTTCAGGGCCTCCGTTAGTTGTTCGGCTGCACTCGGTCTGTTAAGAGATCTAACATTCTACGTAGATATCCGAAATTCGTTGTCCTTTTTTCGTTTGGCAGGTTCGTCCAAAGTGAAATCATCCGTATCCGAGGCTCGGTGTTGCTTCGTAGTAGTTTTCTGCAGTCGGGAAGTTACCTCGGCGTACAACCCACAACCTGGAGGACCAGGCCCTTTGTTAGGCCCCTTGGACGTAAGGGGCCGGATTCCTGCATGTAACGCACTTCGGGGATGTGAGAGCTGCTACCATCTCTGTTCCACGACCCTGCCCTGATGACTAGTCCTGAAAAATCCTCACTAATCTCACCTCCAATATAATTATGTCGAAGTAGCTCGAGTGAGGTATCTGCCAAATTGACTGTTGCCGCCACCGTTGATTTGGTCTAGTGAATTCATCCGCTATATGTCCTCTTTCTGAAGGGCTCAGTTAAGTCCTCTGATAATCGTCCATTCTGTCATTCCGACAGAGCATTATATAGTGTTGCTATTTTCTTCGTGTTCAACACTCGTGCTTATAAGTTTAGCAAGTCAAGCCCGGGTGGGCGAGACCGGTGGTTACCACGGGGAAGTAAAATAAGCACAATTGATGTGTATGAGATACTAACGACAACAGGACATCGCCAAGTTGATGCCAATCAGTGCCCAGCCCTATTCATACAGCACCAAACCACCCGCGACTGTTCCGTGCAATAGTACAATAAGTTTTTGTGACCGGATTTATTTTCGTCCTGATATTGGAAAATGTATATTTTTAGTCAGTCTTGGAAAACAAATCCAAGGTTCGAAACTAATAAATATAAATACAAATTGTAAGGTTCCTAAGCGACAACATTCAGATGCTACTTATCACCGACATCAGATGCTCCGACTCCGAGATTAGAATATTATGATCTTCCAACTGTGCTAATTGATAGACTCAACAAATATTGAAAATAAAACTCAAAACCAAAAAGATTCAAAAAGTGTAGCTATGCAAAAAAATATCTACTTAAATTTTTGGACCACTTAAATTCAAAATTTCTGAGAAAACTTAAACTGATCTTATATTGTTAAGGAAAAATAATTTATTTATTGAGCAATAAAATAAATAAATAGTTTCCTTATCCTTTTAAATTTTCTGATATTTATTTTGCGGTCTCATAAAATTATATAAAAATAAATATTATGAATTTATTAATTTTTAATATATATCTAAGCTCTATTAAATGAGTCGCTGGTGTAGGATGGTTAAGTAAGACTCTCCACTGCTAGTGATCTTCCGTCACCGGCTCCAAATCATCAATAGAAATCCCCGTAAAGTTAAGGGAGTAAGTTTTTATTTTTTTTACAACAAACCACTTGTAAAAAATATCGCCACCACTGAACTCCACAAAATACAATCAACAAACATATTTAGGTAATCATCAATGATGAACCTAATGCTTCCTGAAGTGGGCGCAGCATAAAAGAGAGCAACCAAAGTAACACCAACTTGTGCTACGTGTGTCTATAGATTAACAGCTTCCTACGCTCTTCGTGAGTGGACTATATGACGCTTAAATTTAGTGATTTATTTAATCGTATAAGACATGTGCATACCCGATATAGCTATTCCGACCAAATATAGGCGAAGTAGAAGGTTTTAACATAACTTTATGATCTTGAATGGCCACTTATGGACTTGACTGGCATGGTGCAACTTTAGCAGATGTCACATACTTGAATAAAGTTTTCTCGCAGTTTGTCGAATTGGGTATTGGAACGTGTCTCAAATGATTAGTTGAATTTAATTCAACCCATTCAACAGGTACACCCACACTGTATGGCAAAATATCTCATTTCTCATTTCTCAATTCAAAAAACAATAATACATAGAATTAGAATTTTTACAAACAATTTAAATTGCCGCATAAATTTACATACATAATAGATATGTATATATTCTCAGTGCTCACCCCTAGTTGGCATTGAAATGAAACTTCATTAAGGTCACGACAATATGCGAACTGGGGGAAATCTCAAGTGTCGTTGTTCGATGAAGGTTCTTTCGTTGGGGGCTCAATAAATGATCTGCTTGTGAGAAATTACAAAAAAAAAAAAAAATACGTCTCCTATAAGCTCTAACGCATCACCCACTAACGTATATGATTCGGCGGGGTGGCTGAAGCTGGTTTGCGCATACACTTAAGTGAAGTGGCGAGAACGTGAGTTGCGTAATTAAACTGAAAATTAATAGATATAATTACATGTTCTGAATTCGATTAATACAATCGCTGATCATTCGAATAGATCGTGATACAGTTGTTGGCTATCGTAAAGTTTTTCGAGTAGGTATATACAATATCTCTGTGTCCGAAATATGTGTATATATTTCTCATAATAAGAACGAGGAAGTTGAATTTTGATCGATCACTTGACAATATTGAGGGATCTTGCAGGGATTTATATACCTCCATTTCAATAAGCAAAACTTAAGCAAACGAATATGGTTTCGAGAAGGCTTGCTTCCTATTTACGCCAATTGTACCTAAAATACCATTGCGAAATACTATTATTTAAACTAGCTTTTTCCCGCGTTTTTGATCGCGCAGCCCTCAGGATTTGGTACACAGAGATTCCTTCGCAATCAGTTAGTTTCCTCTTTTATGTTTAAATATCGCACAGGAAACCTACCTATGAAATTACCTAAGGAGCAGTTAGTATCTCTGAAAAATATATTTCAACACCCTATGCTACTAGAGAAAACAGGTCAATAATTAGATGATCAGTTTGTTAGCGAAGCGTTGGCTAAGCCACTATCTACGGTACAAAACATATTTCTTGCTTTTATAAGCATGTGCATTGTGAATGCACATTCGATTTAATACAACTCCTTTGCACGGAGCAGAAAGATCGGTACATAATAGCTCAAAATACGTTAGGGAAGTATTGCCTTCATTTGTATAGATTTAGGACAATTTGTTTAATTCTTTAGTTTTGTTTTTTTTGTCGAAAGTTGTTACTATCCGATGGAGCACTCAGACACAACTGCTGGTCAATTGTACTGCCAAACAGACACCTTACATTGCTGTACTTAGTTTTCCCGTCTTTCGAAGAAAGATGAGAAGGAGCTTCAGTGATGAAGAGCTTAGATGTTCGGCACTCACCACGTCAGCCCCAAAGATCCGCCACCTGATGCGAGCAAAGGCAGGACAACTACAGTGGACGTGTTCCGCTCTATCGTCGTCCTCTCCACACTCCACAAGCGGGACAGATGGTGGTGTCGCTCAAGCCGAATACATTTAAGTGTTTGGCAAAAGCTTGGTGGCCCGAAAGGACGCCCACAAGCAGTCTGCAGTCGATTCTCCTGAGAGACAGAAGAAAGGACGCGGACCTTTTGCAGATGTCCGGACGCAGTCGCTTGGTCTATCTACACCCAGCACAGTCACGCCACCGACACTCGTGTTTACGAGAAACCCAAATATCAATGGATGACCTAACCACAGATGCAGGCAGACCCAACGCAGGTTCAGGTCCTGAAAGAGCTTCTTTTGAACCCAGCCTGGCAAGCTCATCGGCGATCTCTTTCCCTAGATACCAGTGTGACCTGGGACCCAAACAACAACAAATCCAAGAGAATGCACCGCAGACTATTACTTTTTTTCCTCCATGCTTGATGGTCTGATGTCTGAAGCATAAACTTTGGCTGCAATTCTTTGTTTGGAGGATAAATTAAATTTGGATTTGGCACTCCGAAGAAATATTTTCCAAAATTGCTATGGTTTTTGTAAGTGGAGTCTTTCGAAATTCCGGCTCTTCCTTAGGTTTTTGTTGACATAATGTATTTTTTTGTGGAATGTGCATACACCAGGAGTTCTTGATGTAGTTTAGATGCAACAATCTCCCTAATTTTTATGGACATCAAAAATGGATTGACTCTACTTGTCCGGCAAAATGTTTCTTTGGAGTAGTTTTGCGTCCAATCTCCTTTCTTTTGCGGTTCTCAAAACTTCCAGATTTCGGCCTTCTTAGAAACTTGTTTTTCCCTGAAAAAAATCTTCGTATAGAACAACCAAATCTTTTCGCTATCAACGGCATTGATTCGTTTCCATTTTGATAGCTCTTAAGTTCTGGAGTATACGATTTATTTTTACGTATTTTTGTATTGTGCTGTCCATTGCTGCGAACAAAATGACAAATTTTCATATATTTTCCCATCTTTCCGCGGAGCACTTGCATTCTCATGGCGGAGCACACTTTGGGATTCTCGGATGTAGACTATAGGTACCTACTTCTTGAAAAAGTAGGGATTTACTTCTAAAAACAAAAATGTTTCAGTGCACGTTTGGCGTGAAGGCCTATGAAGCCCCTAATACATACGAATGCACCGATCTCTAAGCTACCTTTCCAGTAGATCCATTTATACAGTAGGTAGGTAGACTTCAACTGTTGAAACCACGGAGCTTCAGTATATCAATTATAACAAAAATCTGGTGGTGGACTCACATATAACTTCCAAGTTTCAACTTTCTTCAGCCGAGTTCGCTTATATCAGGAAGGCACAAATTTCTCCGGCAACAATAACAAGCTGATTAAGCAACCAATCTCTTCCTTCCTGGCCGATTGCATCTACGCAAATGTACATTACTCAAACGAAAAATACTGTAATCTTTAATCAGGCAACACTCGATAATCGAGCCTCGTATGATAATTATAACTGACATATAGGTAGGTACTCCGGCTAAACGCTTAACGCACACACCTTCCAACAATGCAAATGCACGGCCAAAAGTCAACATAACCTCATTCTCTGCAATTGCGAGCCGACCGACCGACAGTGTGCCTGTGGACACAGCTGCCTGGCCCCACAAATTGCGCGGGTGAATGATATGATATCCATTATAAGGTCTATGTATGTGTGTCGTATTCCATATTCAGTAAGGCTGTCGTAAATACAAAGTTGCAAGAGTAGTGCATTGCCCCAAAGGTCCACCCCCGCCATCAGTGCCCCCCTTTTCAATTTTAATGAACGATTACTCAAAGTGTGACAGCACCGCCGCTGCTGCTTATTGATCGACGTGATTAGATATTGATTCCGAATGCTAATTAATATCTTTCACACACATCCGTACTCATGCATAGATACTTATTCATGTATATAGTTTGGGCGTCAACGTCATAGTTGCAACACCAGCGATTACGAGCACGGATTAAAGGCACTTTGTACTTTTGCAACTCTTTCGTTCGAGGAGTAAGTACTGCGCTATTACTTTCCTACCTTATGAAGAATAAAAAAAAATTAAAAATATAAAAACGTGTTTTTGTTTTTCCTCCTCCTCCACTAAGACTGTGCCTCATTTTCTTTGTGCAGTGTAACGAACGCTTATCGTGATAATTTATCTTGATGAAATTTTGTTTTCGCTTTTTTCCTGGTTGAAAATTGTAACGAAGAGGTAAGGTTTGTCTTTTCTACCGAGGTCCGTCTCCGTGCTTAGCCGTGGCTTGTAGATTAATGATAGCAACATAATAATACTTATTTTCTTCTCTGTTAACAATGTTGAATGGGAAGAGTGGCAGTATAATGGGCTGTGGCTGTGGATTGGCTGCAACTTGCAAGTTGCAAGTAAGAACAAACAGACCCCAGAGAGGAGCGAGTGCACGTGATCTGGTTGAAGTTAATTTGGTTACCTCTATGAAAATTGTACATTATATGGGTAAGTAGTGGAAGGAAACAGTATAGGGAATTAGCCAAAGAGCTGATGAAAGAAGTAGTGAAAACTTTTCATTTGTTGATGATTAATTGGTGGCTAACTACATCTACCGGGCTTAAGCAGAAGTAGCCTTAGATCTAGATTGTCTTGTAGATGTCTTTAGAACCATTATTAATTATTAAAGAAATATATATATATTTATATGTACATATGTATTACCCCAGAATTGCGTGATCAAAAATTCGAGCGAAAAAGTGTAAAATTTATCCCATAAATCTTCAATTTTACACTCCATCAGATTCTTCAGATGTTAAAACCGTTTGAAAAAGTAAAATTATTTACAACATTCAAAATCGGGGATTTTAACAGTTCCCCTATCTTTATATGTAAATATATAATTCATCTGTACGTGTTTGTAACCGAACTCCTCCTAAACGGCTGGACTGATTTTAATGAAATTTTGTGTGTGTGTTTGAATGGGTCTAGGTATGGTTTATATTCACAATTGGACCCGGTAGGTGTCGCTGTGATTCGATTCCACAAAATTTCAAATAATAAACACTCAACAATAGGTCTGTTTTTTTCCTCAACGATCTCAGTGAAGTAAAGTAAAGTAGGATTTTCAACACGCAATTACAACAACTGCACCCAATTTGACACCACTGATATTCACACAAGCTATTCATTTCCAGCAAGACCAACTTTGGAGCATTCTTCAATTCTGAACACCAGGGGAACACATTTGATGTTGTCATTTGGATGTGTTCACAGAGTGCCTCCATTTATGATACCTAATATGTGTCGGCTGTGGTGGGTGTAAAATGCATAAAGTGCATATATTTTAAACAAATTTCAAAATAGCAACTGAATATTACGGAAAGTAATAAAATACTAAATATTTTCTGTTTTTATTTAAGTTGCACTTTGGTAACAAAATGTATAGGTATATATTATATACACCTAGACTTATAATAATTGAAAATAAGTATGTTATCTTTGATGTTATGACATTATGGGATACATTTTTTGTAATAGTACATCCTCCCATTTTGTATTCCCTGTTGATTTTTTAACTGAAGTAGATATGTAATGAAGGCATTATTTACATACTCTTTTTTTTTTTAATGAAAATCATTCGATTTCAGTCAACTGACATTCCAACTTTTGATTTCGATGGAGATTCGATTTATTTATTAATTCCTCCGCACATTCTCATATGTTTTTACGACTGAAAATTTGTGGTCTAAATCTTTATTTAAAAAATGTTTACAGTCAAATTTAAATAAAAAATATAAAATTGGAAGCAACATTTGTTCGTCTTATGGAAAAAATTTTCAAATGTAAATAATCGCTTGTCGCAATCAAAATGAACAAACCAAGGACAATTTAAAATGTTAATTTATAATTTATTTAATTTTTATTGGGTTTTTCTGTTCAATTTGATTGTTTCTTTCTCCAAGAATATATATAAATAAGGCCATCTTTTCTCAAAATTAAAGACAAAACCAACGCGCAATCTGACAGTTAAAATATTACAGCTGATTTCGAAGTAAAATCATACAATGAAATCATTTTTGGTAATGAACTTCTTTCCCCTAAAATTTAGATTGTGAGAACTTCTTTAGAGTGAAAGTTTTAAATTCGAGGAATACTGGATTCGATCGAATCTCAGAATTTGCGTGAATACTCTTTCGGACTCACCTAACAAACACACCCGCGTGTGTTTTTGCTTTTTTTTTCTTTGGCAATAATTCGCGATTTTATTTTGACCATACAAGAGAAAAAAAGGAAGCAGAAAAAGTAAATATGCTGTAGAAATTGATAATTATTATTTTTTTTGCGCTAAAAGGTTAATTATTCAGTTTTCTAGAAGGAATTTGATTTTGAAATTGAATTTTTCATTGATGGCCATTTTGACAGCAATGCCAGCTGTTTACTTTTCAGGGGTAAAACCGACTGTTCAGAAAAGTGGTTGGGGACCAGTTGGGGACTGTTTTTTTGCACATTTTCTTACTTTACTTTACTTCACTGAAATAGGTGAGGAAAAAAACAGACCTAATACAAACAATTTAAAAAGCAAGAATAAGCTCATGAATAAGATTTCAAATAATATACACTCAATAAAAAAAAAATCATGCATAAAATTTCAAATAATAAACAATCAAACAAAATCTTAAATAAAATTTCAAATAATGAAACGAACGCAAAACAATTGACGGACAATGAAAATTTACTAGTAGGCAAAACAACGTTTGCCGGGCCCGCTAGTATAATATAAAAAACTAAAATAGTTGCCAAAGCCATTATGGCTTGGCAGCCAATTTTGTCCACTCTAAGACTATACAAATTAAATCGAATTTGTGTTGAGCTATGTGAGTATAAGTAGGTACTTGAATAAAATCACAAGGATCAGAAAATTATTGGTATCTTCAATTCAAATATATAGGAAGAAGGACAATTTTCGTCGACAGCTTGTTGGAGGCTTAGTAGAGCATCGACTGACTGCTCCAGCACCGGTACCAATTATTTCTGTTTTATTCTTGGCTATTTTCTTCTTTAACTTCAATTTGTAGTCCAATCAAACTTAAAAACATTTTCATATTATTTTACACGTACCTACCTAATTTTTGTATTCCGGTTTGTACTTACCTTAACCCACTCGTGACCTCGGCGTACTGCTGGTCTAAGTGTATTTAGCTTTATTATAAATCGATCCCAATACTCTCGACTTGAACGTTGCTTTCTGAGGATCCAAATTTTGCCACCATTTTTGCAATGTCTGGGTTGTTCTCCATTAGTTCAACCAGTTTTTTTTTTAAATTAGCTAATGTTTTTCCACTTGACAAACGTTATTTTTATTGCTTCAGAATGTGTTTTTTCTAATCATTTCTTTTCAATTGGACTCATTTTCAAAGAAGATTGTCAACGGCATAAAAATCAAGTGAGAAATCACGAGAAATCAAGTGTTTTGAGTCTTGGCTACTCTGCGTATACGTAAACAAGTTTGAAGAAGTTTTTGAAAGATTATTTTGCTGAATCTCCACCTATCTCACCCTTCTGAATGGACCAGAAAGATGAATGTTAGCTCAAAATACTCGCTGAAGTAGGTACCTACTGCCTTAAAATTATAAGAATTTTTTGATTTGGCATACCTACATAGATTTATTAGTCTAATGGCAAGTTGAGCGTAGTAAGGTCGGAATAGAACTGTTCTCACCCCCTTTTTTCAACTTTTATAGGACGAATTTTGAAAAACGATGAATGAGGTGTGTAATGATTATGTCTTATCTATGAACATAAAAAATTTCAAGTTCATACAACTAAAGGTCCGTGAGACCCCCCTAACTCCCCGCGACCCCTTTACTCCACAACAATTCTACGATTCTACAATACCCTACGGCCTAACTTGGCCACACATCTACAAAATGAAAAAAATCATGAACATCGGACGAATGGTTCTCGAGTTATGGAGGGACGAACAGACGGACGTTGCATTTTATAAGTGGACATAATTTAGCGAACTTAATTTATTTACTTATGCGCTTATACATTTTTAAATGTTATGCCTGAGTTAATTTTAAAATGATTAACATTTAATTTTATATTAACTTATTTATCTTCATAGTTCAAAACTCAATGAAACTGACATGAATGCTCGGACTCATCAACGCCCAACCCAAGCCCTTTGCCCTAAATAGCTTAAATTTTGCTCAGAGGTTCCCTTTAGGATGTAAGTCCTGTGGGATATACCTATACATATTGGAAACAAACTGACTGCGAATGGAATATCTATGTGTACCAAATCCCGAGGCCTGCTCGAGCGATGCCGCGGACAAAAGCTAGTTAAATATAATGTGCGATTGCAGACGAAACATAAATTTGTATACGAATTATGAATATGAATATATAAAAATAGTTAGTAACTTTTGAACCGCAGCTTGTGGCAAAGTTGTAAACACATAGATACTGCTTCTAGTCTAGTAATCCTAAAGCCGATGATAGAAATGAAACTCTGAATGAAATCCATTATTATTTGAAGAAAATCGACTCTCCCACTCGTCACGCTTTTAGGAACAAAGCTTCCATTCAGATATCAGTCAATCAATTCAGGCAACTCGACATGCGGAAGTGTCTATGGTTTATAATTCTCTATCAGCAGCACAAACCAGCCTCCATACAGCATTAAACATCTGAACTAGGAAGTATACCTACCATTGCATACATTTTCAACAAACAATGCTTTGCTTTAGATTAGATATATTTTACCCCCACGCGTGCTTAGAATCGGCTGCTGAAAGTTAAATAGTTTCCTTGATTGACTATTGAAACAAAACGCACAAAGCACGGTTTCTTAATTTCACACTTTCACGTAGATATATGTGGTTGTGTGTCAGCTTGCAAATGAAAAGTCCTTTCCCCCTCCTTTGTTTCTCTATCGATAATTTTCCTTAATTACCGTAAAAAGTCGTAAAGTCCAAACGATAAAAAAATGTGCTCCCAACTTCTGTCGAACCATTAACAATATCAGAAAAAATAACCTAAACAGTGGAAAGAAATTTTCACCCAAGCCATGAAATGCAGAAACGAAAAAATAAAATAAACACTCAAACTCAATGAGTGAACATGAACACGCGTCAGAGCCGAGGGAGGCATGAGAATAAATGCGAATTAATTGCTTCAGAAATAATTTTACGATCGCGTCCCTGCCACTGCCACCTTCTCTCGCCGCAGTGTTGTCATGTCAGACGTTTAATAGGTCATCCAAAACAGATTCGACAACCATAGTGGAAATTCGTTGACGCCGATTTTGGTTGTGGAAATGACAATTTTTACGATCCTGTTGCACGCGTATGGTCATAAAACGCAGGAAGCTTTAAAATTATCCTCTTTGCGTTTTTCATGAGTAGCTATGATGATTTTATACTTGGCTACTCCTTTGTTTTGAGTAGATTATAGGGAGACATTTTATAAATACGGCATTAACACAATAGGCATCTAATTACTAAGAAAACATATACACATGCTGTTGAAACTCATACACTTTGTGTATATATGCAAACGACGAACAGCAGCCGAACGGTTAGACATCAAGGCACCCCACCCCGCATTGAAGTTGAGCCGCCTACATACTACAGAATGCCGCCTTCTAATCGCTCTTAGCTTTGGAATTGAGATAAGAGATGATAAGCTTACTAGTTTCCATTTGGGTTAGTTCAAATAGCGAGTTCGACTTGAGATAGCCTTTAGATGCCGTGAACGCTTGTGTAGGGGTTACACATCGATTTGTACCGCATAATCTTTAGCATCCATTGCGTTATCAAGTTCCTCTGTTTATTGCAGCTATTATTAGTACGGGTATTAGGTGCAGCAGTCGTGTGGTTGCAACATCTTGTTTACCGACTATTTACTGTGGGGTGTGCTTGATGTTGATGTATGCTTGGGTAAGTAACGCGATATAGTTGCCATTGAACGAGACCGACCTAGGGAGTTGAGTTGGCTTGGCTTTGCCTTTTGTGGTTTTGAAGCAAAGCCGCATGCTGCACACATATGCAATTTGTTTCAATAGTATAGATTATGCACTATGCAGTGGTGAAAGTAGTGATTTTTCTTTGTTAATCTTCATAAAGAAAGCTGTCATGTAAGTACTTGTAACTTTTGGCTGTGAGGCTAAGGCCCCTTAACTCGTGTAAGGAGGGAGTGATTTGGGGTAGTCGATCCCAGTGCCATTAAATGTAGAATTTAAAAGATTTAACAGTCGAAACGTGGCAGATTTTGACTATTGAATGATTGTGAAGTATAAAAAGTTATCCTTTTGTCAGATTTTTATTTATTTTTGAATTTTGTTTTTATAATAATAGCGTATTTATATTTGCAAACTAGAAATGATATACATATAGTCTGTATTTTCTAGACCAGCGGTTCCCAATCTTTTTTGGTCGCGGAGCACTTTTCTGGAGAAAAATTCCTCGAGGAGCACTTCGTTGTCCGTACGTATCCCATTTTTCGTAGTTATGTAAAACGCAATCATTTACTGTTTTACCGTTTTTTTTTTTTTAATAATTTTATTAAATTGAAGAAATAAGTAACAAGTATGTAATGTGATATTTAGCATTTTATAAAATATTCAAATCTTATAGATATTTAAAAAAAAATAATTCAAAAACATTTTTTGACTCATTTTCGAGTTTGCCAGAGAATAACAAAAACTTTAAAATTCCAGTTTCCAAAACTTATAAAAATTACCAATACCTTGTAACGAAATAAATGGAAGGCTGCAGGGGTACTAGGACTTCTGCAGGAAGGCATACCATCCTACAGGTGCTTGCACACCTGGGTCGTATCGTAACCGCCGATCGACTTGAGCAGATGAAAAAATATTCACGACCAAATTCCAAAAAAAAAAACGTTCCGCCTCCTTTACCACCCATATGACCTAAGGCTTAAGTGTAATAGCCCTTATTTTTTTAAAACAGCAGTCAATCTTTTCTGACAACTTTCAACTAAAATCCGGTAAATATTTGGAGGAACAGGTCCCCAGGGCTAGTAACCGTTGCTTTTCTGAGTTTTTATTTTTGGGACGAACGGAAGGACCTACAATTTTAAGCCGAACTGAACTGCTGATTTGAGAAGCTCTTCTAGGAGAGTTAGAGCCTCGGATGTTTGTCCAGACGTTCGCGAGAGGTGGCGCAGTTGAGAAAACCTTAAGATGTAATTTGTGTTTTCCGGGGATCGAGCTGGGACTCCTTCACACTGACTACTGCGCCCATCCGGCATTATAATTTGGTGGTATATAGTTCTATACCTCCTTAATGTTTTCGAAAAACTGTTCAGCATTTCTTGATTTTTTGGCTTTAGCCGGCCCACAAGTCAGGTGGGGACTTTGCGCGGGTCAATCCAAAACATTAATTTTGTTATCTGTAGATAAGATATTGCTTCACTCTCCGCGGAGTATGCTACAGTAAAAAATATAAGCGGAGATTTTTGAAAATATTTTTTTTTGCAGTCACTATTAGAATTGTTTGAAGAAACTTTTTGCATCAAAACATTTTTTTTGTGGGACCGAGGAAAAAAGTCAAAAAGTAGACACTCACAAAAATTCTAAATTCTAAAATTTTAAAATTTTTTGCAGGCACTATTAGAATAATTGTTTGAAGAAACTTTTTGCATCAAAACATTTTTTTTGTGGGACCGAGGAAAAAAGTCAAAAAAGTAGACTTTTACAAAAGTTCTAAATTTTCAATGGGTACTTAATGGGTTAAGGAAAGTTGTGTATCATTCCAACGGAATTTAAATGACCTTTCCATTGATGCCAAAATTTACATGAAGTAAGTTCAAATTATGGGCGCAGTAGCGCAGTGGTTAGTGTGCTGGACTACTGTGCGAGGGATCCCATGTTCGATCCCCGGAAAAACACAAATTACATCTTAAGGTTTTTTCTACTGCGCCACCTCTCGCGAACGTCTGACAAACATCCGAGAGTATGACTGTCCTGAAAAAGCTTCTCAATTCAGCCGTTCGGACTCGGCATAAAATTGTAGGTCCCTTCCATTCGTTCCAAAAATAGAAACTCACACAAAACGAATGGTTGCGAGAAGCTAGGCCTTGGGTGTCTACCGCCTGGCGCGACAGGCCTATTTACTTTTTTTTTTGTAAGTTCAAATTATGAGTAGAATTAACTTTAGTTTTGTCAAAATACTTATGCCGACCAGTGTATATGTTATCAACAAGAAGGGACACACAACATCGACGAATCGGACAGAACGTCATAAATAGATAGCTGTAAGTTTGAGGTGGTTAGGAACTTTGTCTGCCTTGGCTCCGCTTTTAACTCTGAAAATGACATCACGTCAGAAATCAAGCGAAGAAATATACTTGCCAACCACTGTTACTTCGGCTTAAGAAGTCAATTGATTAATAAGGCCTTGTCGAGAAACAGTAAGGAGATGCTATACTTCCATAATTCGAACTCGAAGTCGAATTTCTCTATTACTCGAAGTTTTATTGAGAACTCTGCGTTTTCAACTTTTCAACTTTTGGCCTTCATAACTCGAAGTTTCTATAACTCGAATTTATTGTCTTTCATTTTGAAAGTTCGAATTATGGAAGTTCCACATACAAGACCCTCATCATCCCAGTCCTGCTCTATGACGCAGAAGCATGGACGTTAACAAAGGCGAATGAAGATCTCCTTGGTCGCTTCGAACGCAACATTCTTCGAGTGGTTTTTAGTTCCGTTTTTGCGTTGATGGGCTTTGGAGGAGGAGATTTAACAGCAAACTCTACGAGCTGTACAGCGACATCGACCTTGTCAGAAAAGTACGCATCAGTCGTCTAAGATGGATGGGACATGGACGCATCGGCCCGAAGAGACTTCGATTCCAACCCGAAGGGACAACCCAGTTGAGGAAGACCTCGTCTTAGGTGGTGCGTGCGTCAACCAACTTGGAGTGCTCAACTGGAGGCATCAGTTAATCAAAGATCGCGCTAACTGGAGAGTCGTACTGGTTGATGCCCAGGACCACCCTGGTCTCCAGCGCCACCTAAGTAAGTATAGGTAAGTAAGTAAAGTAAGTAAGTCTAAGTCTAAGTATACTATGAATATCTATAGCAGGATTATTCTTATTGCACATTTTACAGAGATTTAATGATTTTTCCACTTCACACGTCAAAAGAGATCGTTTGGTTAGCTTAAACAATCAACTCTGTACCCTTTGAACACCTTCAATGGGTATACCATCACGTAAAAGTAGGTCATATTAAAAAACGAACTCCTATACCACTACAATACGCAATCGTAAAAAATAAGTACCCACTCTAGGTTTACATTCGAAACAAAAAAAAAAACATTAAAATCCCCAGCACGGTGCAATCATCCCTTGCCCTCGTCACATTTGAAACAACATCAGCAGAACCAAATGTATATGGGAACAATATTCAGGAAGACTGAAAAACTTTATCACTTACACCTAATCAGGTTCGCTTTAGCAGCAATAAAGTTCATCCTTCCACTTGCAATAAAAATAGATACTATAGGTACTCAGTATCTATACCACACCATCTCTGCAACACCGTTTCAGTATATTATTCTAATCTGTTATTAAAGGTTTTAGCTTCGGCTTCGGGGTTCCGATTCAGATTCAGTTTCTCAATCTTGTGGCAAACCGCATTAGAAGCATCAACGTGAACAAAATATTATCCATTCCAACAACATCCGAGAGAACAAGTCAAAAATATAAGTATCTATCCGACCCAGAATGAAAACCAAATCCGCAGATACTATAACTTATTGTGGAGTGTATACCTAGGTACATAAAGATGTAGAGCCATTTATCCAATTATTCAAGGTTCCAAAACAATATCACACACTGAAGTATCTATAGTAGGTATGATGTTTTGTGTTTGCTGTTTTTTTTTGCCTCGCTTTAACCATTGCTTTGTTTTGTGACTTTTGCTTGCTGAAAGGCTAAATTTCATTTGGCAGCCGAGGAGGAGTAGCGCGCATTAATAGAGCAGCAACAATAAAAGCCATAGCACGTTCCGCATTCAACCCACCGCTGTGGCGCGCCGTGCCGTCGAAGCTCGCGCGACTATAGAGAACGCGAACAGATAAAACTCTTCTAATGGAAAAGATTAAAAGCGAAATAAAATTTAAGTAGAGCCACAACGTACAAGCTCACTACACAGCACCGTCACCACTTTATGTGAGTGTTTGCTCATTGTATCTAGAACAGATAACGAAAATGCAAAATGGATTTGTTGTTAGTTAGTATACCTACTGATGGCTTTTTCGGTATTATTATTTTTTTTTTTTTTCTACTTTTCGACGCTTTTTTGTCCGTTGTGCTATGGCATTATGGGGTTGCCTGGCATGGGAAGGATTTCTTTTGGGAGATAATTTTACGGATAAATTTTAATATTGGTCAGAGATCATGATTCGTTCTTTGGGGATCAGGTTGGCATCTGTGTTTTTTTTTTTTTTTGGGAGGAAATGCGGTCTGAATCAGTTTTTCGTGAATATAGCAAGTGCATGTCGTCTATACATTAGAGGATTAGCTTGAATAGCGCCATCGTGTGGATTTTATTTTGAAAAAATATGCACAAAAGATTTGTTTATGCATCGCGCTGGTCCCCAGGGTATAGGGTTTAAGGGTTAAAGAAAATCGGTTGAGTGATTAGCTGCGAGTACTCATAAACACATACGAATAGGTATACAATTTAAAGTTTCATATAATAAATCTTCACATTTATTTTTTTATTAGATTAGATACCTATGTTATTAGATAAAATGTCTTTTTCAGATCGTATTTTGTCGAATAACTAAATAGTGCTCCTTCAAAATATTTCTGACAACCCTAATTGCCTGACTTAATACTATCTTCCACCGTCACTACGGGAGTTCGTATGCCCGAATTGCTGCATTTATATTATTACAGAGTCCATCCAAAAATAAATAAATAATCCGCCGGCACCTACTTAATCTAATACCTAGATATTTTGAATCTAAAACCATCCAAACATTTTTCCAACAATTCCTAAAGGTGTCCCAAGAAATGTAAACGATTTCTCCCTATTTTCACGAGAATTTGCAAAATGCCCGCGCATCAATTTTGAACGAATCCCCAGAACATCTCACAGGTGAAAAGAACATCAAACAGTATCAACAATATAAAAACATCAAATCGACAGTAGAAATATTTTCGAATCTGTTACTATATCGACGTGGCGATCTTTTTGAATAAGAAAGTTTTTATTTACCTCGAAATAAATGTACATGTGGTGTAGATACAATGTGCCATTCCCAGAGCACTGGCGTAAGTGCAATTCAAACTGTTTGCCAAAAATTAAAAATCTCAACATCAACATCAAATTCAATATTCATCGTGTTTCGCCAAATGACGTAGATCAGTTTAACGCGGACATTTGCGAACAAAAAACACCGACATGTTCTTTTCAATGTTTATTTTCAAAGTGTCTTCCCAACAAACACCCGCGTCGCGTCGGTCGGAGTCCTAAATAAAATCTAAATAACAGCAGAAACGTGCTTGCAATTTGCAATTTCTCGAGATTGCGCCTGGCATAATGTAGCGAAACTAAAAAAAAACAACTAAGTTCGGGTATCTGACGGGTTGCACGCAAGCCTCTTTCTTTATTACCTACAGATACACAAAAAAAAAAAAGTTTAATTGTTGATTTTAAAATTCAGGATATTAAGATAACCCAGTCATTGATATGTTATTGTGTTCATTTGGTAATTTTATTGTATTTAATTAAAGCCTTCTAGATATTGAACAGAGTAAGACTGTTAGAGATACTACTATCTAGATGCAAACATGGGCTACTCATCATTTTTATTTATAGGTTTCACAAATTGAAGTCAATTGCCTCATTAGGCCGTAAATGGCCTTCACATGTCAGAAGTTATCGATTTGAAAATATTTTTGCAAAAACAAATGAAACAGCCTGACAGTATCGCAAGATCTTATCACTTTCCCAAGAGACTTGAAACCCAAACCAGAACTGCTTTAGAAGCAGAACGAGAAGATAACGGATTGTTCAGTTTTATTTGTCACCGCATATAATAAGTGCAAATAAACGCGAGGAAAACAACGAGCTGTGGTTATAGATGTCCACGTGTTAGATACGACAGTCTAATCGGAGTGACAATGTAAACACAATCATGGAAGGCACAAACAAGCCTTGTTTTAGTTTTTATGTTTTTGCGTTGTGACCCAAAAATAGTGTGCAAACGTTGATCTGAAAGGCTTGCAATATTAGACCGAAGACTATATTTGAAGAAAGATAAAAGGGAATGTTTGATTTAACGGAAATAGATACATATAGAGACCGACCTCAAGCAAGCTATGTAAGTACCTGTCGAGCTGGAGGTTGCAAGGTGCATTTTGGTTATAGCTGTGGTCTGCTGAGGAATGTGAGAGCCATATAAAGTAAGTAAAAAGATCTACCTGCTATAACAACTAGGATTCTTGACTCAAAAGCGATCCATATAGTGCCGCACAAAATTAGAGACTGACCTTAAGCATGCTAAGTACCGAGCTGGGGGCTGGAAGGGGCTTAAAGCCGAGGTCAACTGCAGAATATGAGATCCATATAAAAATCTACCTGTTATAACAACTAGTGTTCTTGACTTGAAAATAATTTTCGCAATCTTTCCGACGCATGTTTCCTGCTCTCTCATCTGGCCCTCTTCTATAGGCATACTTTATCTGCAAAGGCAAAGTGCAATGCAACTGCAACTGTAAAAATTGACAGCCCTAAGAGCGCTTTAAACTGCAGCAAGTTCAAAAAGGTCGCATTCGTATACGAATACTGGAATACATCATGATAAGAATCATTGGGCGTGCTTATATGCACAGCAGATTATTATTGCTTATTTTACATACTTACACAGCTTCCATATTTTGCTTTCAGTGACCGGCTATCTGCTTCAATCCGGTTCGTTCAGATAGACTCACTAGTCACTATTGTCATTACGATGATTGGCGAGGACATGTAGACGTTATCAATTGCTTCAGCTGGACTTTAAATTAAGTTCACTTCCCCCTGATAGCCTAATTATAAAATCAAATCTACACACACATGCATACATAATGTAGGACTAGGTACTTGCAGTTATAGTTCGTTTTTTTTTTTAAGGCATTTACATAATTATGATGGGCAAGGAAGTTTATAAATTTAGATCACAGGATGCCTGTACCTACTATGAAGATCACTGCCAAATGACGTCTCTTTGCATCAGTTAAATTTGAACAAAATTGCAAAACAAAGAAAATGCAAAAAAGAAAAAAGAAAATTCGAAAATAAGCAGAAAACAGTGAGGACTGAGAAGTCTTTGTGGAATTGAATTCGATGTTCTTTTCTTATTTTTACTTCAGTTCAGCTGTGATCTTGATGTCAACGATGTCTATTAAAATGTTGTTTTTCTTAGTGTACCATGCCACGATGCCACGCTTGTTGTATGCGGTCTATTTGGCTGCTTCCTTGTATTTTTAGATTTGTCTGCTTTTCTTATCAAATAGAATGTTTTCTAAATTCGAAAATAAAATTAAAAAAAAAATAAATTAAAATGTTTCAACTGATGATAAATTAAATATAACACGTGCAGTAAAAGCCTTTTTGGCAGTGCGTCATTTGGTTTTTCCCAGAAGCGCACGAAGGCCGTCTAATATTGAGTACAAGCCACAAAAAAAAAAAAAAAAAAAACTCCAAGTTTTTGTGAGGCACAATAAAATGTAAACTGGAACATTCGGTTCGGTATCTTGGTGATGCAATTGGTATTTTAAATGCATTTAGACTGTGGATCACTAGGAACTGGGTCATCAACATCATCACCTTATAGCTTATACATCGAAGTAAGGTCTTTATGTTAGGCTGCTGTTATAGCTATCAGGAAAATGCATCCGTAAAAAATTTGTTTCACTTTTTTGGAGCACTTAAACTCAATTGTTGAACTCAATCTTGGTCTTAAAATGTTGCTTTTGAATTATAAAACTAATTCGTCAAAAAAAATTAAGCAATTGATCTTTAAATTTTCTAAAAAAGGAATTTCTTTATTTTTCCGTACGAAAAACTTTTTCTGTTCAACTTCTCAACCAGTTTCACGAAGTATTCCACTGAATTCCTATGATATGCTATGGCTAAATGTGTCAGTTTTGTTCTGTTTCGTGTTTTTACGGATGGATTTTTCTGATGGCTATAACTGAAGCCTTAGCTGGTACAGTTGATATTTTTCAATACATTTTCTATTAATTCCTAGTTTTAAGAACGATGTAGGTATTTGTTTTCTATTTCCATTTATTTCGAAATGGAAAAAATATTCAAATTGCCAACGAACTCAGTGCGGTTTTAAGCCCGGTAAGTCTACAACCGACCAAATATTCACACTACGGCAGATCCTGGAGAAAACTCAAGAAGTCCAAATCGATACCCTACCCACCACTTGTTTATCGACTTTAAAGAACTTTAAATAGTTAAAAAAGAGTCTAATCTAAAAATCAAAATTGTAACCAACACATTTTTTTCATTCTACTTTTAAGCCATTTAAACATTTTTTATGGACCTGTGGCTATTTCATTTTTCATAAATAATGTGTACTTGAATTTTAGACATACAAGGCGTTTAAATCAATTAAAATAATTTTTCATTTATAAAATTATTAAATTACGCTTACCGATGACAGATTCCTGAGAGGTTTCTTTATATCGCAGGCCAACTTGTACATTCGTCAATAAGAATTGAAAAAATCTGCCAGCTGCTTGACAATTGACAGCTGATTTTAAATTTTGTCCACCTATTTGCGTGCAATCTTTTTTTTTTTTTACTACCCAATAACACCCGCAAGGGTGGCTAGCACTTTCTCATTTGAGAGTTCCAGACTCTGTGGGAAGAATCCACGGACGATGTGTGGCTTAGGAAACGAATCCTCTTCCACCAGCATCAGGTCCAACCCACATTTAGCTCTGATACTCTCAAAGTTCGAGCGCATCCAACAAGCGGTGGCACTATCTGTATGCAGACGAACATTAACCACCCCGATCTTAAATGTGAGCCTGAGAATTTGGGCCATACGCCACGGTTACTCAACTCAATCGAGGTGTCAATGACAGCCTCTTTAACGAGAGCCATTTGCTCCGGCGATAGAGGTTGGTTTGCCAAGTCGGTCGGAACGATACCTACCCTAACTAGGCTTGCCACCTGGCTAAGGGTGAGGGCCTCAGGTGTAGGACCTTTATTAACCTTCTTGGCAGCCGACGCAGGTGGAGTATGATCTTCCGATCTGACCCGTTTGGTGTTGTGAGCCTGTATTTTTGAGCGGCTTTGGCTAGGATGAGAGCACTCTCTCTGTCCAACCCATTCCGCAGGGCACTTTTAAAGCGTCTGTTTGCGCAGCACCACTGAGCTTCACCCACCCACCCTGTTGAATCTGCAGCCCAGCGAGACTCTTGCCAATTGCAGAGAATCCCGATTTCTCTGATACTAGACTACATTAACAGTTGTCAACTAGAGTGGATGTGTCGGAGTCAGACGTAGACGATTCCACATCTCCCTTTCTGACGCAGTCTTGTATGGATGGGTCCAATTGACACTACCATCCTTACTGTGCGGGGGGTTCGGTTGCCCGATGGCAGACCGAGAAGTAGAGGTCGAGTCGTGCTCTACAGTACAGAAGTTGTCGACCATAGGGAGCCCAGAGGCTGCACAACATTGTTGTTCCCCTAGTTGCCCAACAGCAGAACCTGCGGTTGATGCGATTGCAGAGGCATCAGGCTGTAAGTTTTTATTATTTAAGTTTGAAATATTGATCCCACGAGTATCCGGGAAAGAAAGATCACCCATGCCGGAGCCCAGTACGGCACAGGAACTCTGGTTTTAAAACCGAAAGTCGCCTGGTACTCGGAGTCCGCATATTAGCGACTAAGCACTCTCTTAGTCACGCATCCCTCAGCATAATATGCTGTTCCACCTTGGATTAGAGATTTGGTAATGCGGTTTATTCCCCATGGGCGCAGTTCTTAGTTAGTTCCTCCTCAACGGCCTGTCTGCCATGGGTGACCCTTCAGACGACTACCACCTCCGACAGCATAGCCCATTGAGTCATTGCAACATTAAGCCTTCGCACCGGCGGCGCTTTATAAAAAGGCGCACACGTAAAGGTCCTGCCCCTAGCAAACACTTGACGCAGTTAAAAAGATCTGGTCGTTTCGAATATCCTTCGCTCAATTATTGGGTCCATTTTTTTTTTCCTTGATTCGAGCAATCCCAAGGAGATATGTTGGTAATTTGACAGCTGATTTATGTTATTTTGGTTTGGCAGCTGCTCGAGAAACTAGTAAAAAATTAGACTTAAATATTGAGCTGAATTATATGTGCTGCTAAACCCAAGACCATGGTCATTATTGTCATTATTTCTATATGTTTTATTGAATTTTTAAGTTCTGTTCTTTAGACTTTAGAATTCACCCAATCACCTGATATAGGTAGGTAGGTATAGGTAGAACATATTTTAAGATAGCTTTCCTTGTGTTTTTCTTTTCTAAAGAAGTCGTTATTAAATGCGAGGTCGTTATAATTGTATCCGGTTATACTAAGTCAGATAAGATGCGAATATATCTGATTTATCGATTGAAAACAGAGAGCAAAAGTAACCTCCTTAATAATGTATAATATATATACGGACAATAAATCCGAAGATACTATATATGTATATGGAAAGTGTAATTAAAGTCTATCAAATGTTCGACGCATCGCCTATCATCAATATTGCTATCACAATCAAGAGTAAACCATTCGGTTCGTTAAACCAGAAATCTACATGACATATACTTACATACACATCCTGCTACAACTCTCTTCATGATCAAAAGTCTGATGCAACATTTCAGTCTGATTTCATTACCGACGCCGCCACACCACAGCAATTTGTCAACAAGCCGGCATCGAATGCATAAAGAGTGTAATTATGAAAATTTACAACCCTACAATCCATTAACCTTGTGGTAGGTCTCCTTTGCTGATTATAACAGCAAAAGATACACATGAATTTTACCTGCTCAGGTATATTGTGCGTATGACCGAAAAAGTCAACACAAGCAATTATTGACATGCTAATTGCAATAAAGAAAAACCATGGTCCGCCTATGTGTCTGTTTGAAAAAATACTATACAAAGGATTAATACTCGTAGAATTATGCAGTATGGTTTGGCCCAGGACTATCAGGTATAGTTTTACAGTCTAGACTTCTGACGCCTAACAAATCAGAACGAAAATTCAAAGAGGATTTTCTCAACTAAAATCCACACCCATTAGCCGAGTGCGAGTGCAATGATTTAAATTGTTTACAAAGGCAAAATCATTTTGGCATAAACTCAGAACTGTTCCATAATTAAAACCACGCTGCCCACGAAATCGCGGATACATGAATATTTTTAAACATTTTAGCATTTATAGCCGATCGACGAACCATCTGCCTAACGGATGTAAACAAGTTCGGCAAACGCTATTTTTTCACACCTTTGTCTATTTTCTTTGCAAAATCGCATTATAGCCCGGCCAGGGCAGTCACTTCTTCTCTGATTTATAATGTATTATTTTTTTTTTGCCTCAATTTAAATTCAAAAAAATATATTTTCTTAAATTTTTTTTTTCTCTATGAATGATTATGTTTTTGGCTTCAATCGAACGAAACTGACGGGATCCTCGAGGTATAGGTATTTTTCAATTCTGAGTACAATGATGCTTTCGACAGCATTAGAGATAGAGGGTTGTAATTATACTACCGAACTTGAATACTTTATCAGCGATTACCTGTCAAGAGTTCTCAGATTATGCAAGAATTATATTGATGGCTATAATGAGTCAAATGTTTTCAGCCAACAAAAAATGGTCATGAAGAATTTTGCGTCATATTCAAAGTCAACAATAACAAAAGCTGGTATATGGTACATATCTCCTAACAAACATATGAAAAAGGTTAACAAAAATAAAACGAATGACTTTTGGACGCGAATGTGGAGATGGGACTTGTTAAACTGGTTACTCTCGATATAAGATGAGACACACCCACTGAGAAAGAGGACCAGTTTACAATGAGTGCATATATCGTAAATCTTTAAGCTCGCTGCATGGAGGAGGAAGTTAGCTCGTGCAGCAGAGGTCCAAGAACTGGTTCTTATACCAACTATAATAACCAAACAAAAAAAGTAGTCAGACCAGGACACTTGGAAGTTTGTTTTGATTTGTTGTTGGAGACAAAGAGCGATAGATTTAGATTAAATGGCATCACTTTGGCTATACAATTTATTGGTGGATATGGTTTAGACATTTGCATTAAATGACACAATGACACTGATGACAGAGATGAAACTCTTCTGAAATGGACAAATGGAATATTTCCGATGAAAGAACGTTGTTTTCATTAGATTGCTGGCTTCTGACTCAGCGCTGCTGATATTGACATATTTAAAATTTATTCACACAGGATGAGCGGAGTGTGAACTGGACTGCTGATCTGCAGGTAAAGTTGTTTGTCAGTAAATGCGGTATGTTACGTCATGTGGCGTTATTGATTTTAAAGGGGATTTCGTGTCACCCAAAATTTATTTGTCTTGATTCAGAATTATTTCTGATACAAAAAAAAAAAAAAAACATACCTAATGGTTGTCGTAACAGTTCCATATAGAAACATAAGCCTAGCTTTCTCAACCATTCGCTTGTGTGAGTTTAATGGACGATCAACTAAAGGCTTTTATTAAGCCATCATATACCTAAGTCGAGGATCCAAAGAAGCTTTCACGTCAAATAACCCATTGAAAAAAAAAATTGCAGCACGGCCGGCTCAGTTGGGTATTGCCAATAGCCATGCTCAGCGGAGGGATTCTATAAGGAACCTTTTTTTTTGGCGATGGAAGTAGAAAACAGTGCATGAGGCACCAATGATCGTTCATTGGTAGTGCAGGATTCTTACCGGCTAAAACCACTTCCCACATACTGATATTTGTCCCCCCGCGGAACCGCCGTAAAGCCATATTAGATCACTCTATTATTGAAGCTATTCACTTTTCGTTGGGGCTCTAAACGCCGAAGATCGCTAAGTATTCGCACGGCCACGTTCTTTACAATAGTCCGATTTTCGTCTTTATATGTAACTAGCGGACCCGGCGAACTTCGTCTCGCCCCAATTTAACACCTTAAGATAAACTCCAGACTCCAGAGTGATTTATTTGAATGGAATCGAAATCAGTAGAGAGCGATGTGATAAACTATGTTTTTCGATTTGTTTTCCGGCGCAAAAACAACGAAGACGACGAAGATCTAAAGATTGGCCTTGCGATTATTATTGACTGTCATTGCAAAAGCCAATCGAACAGGGAACTGAATCCGCTTGAATTGGAAGATCAGTTGGAATATTCGGAATTCGTGGGATAAGGACTTCCTCTCCTTTGAATTTGCCCTTGATGGTCGTCGCTTGAATCACATTGTTCATCAGTTTCTTGAAGGACAATCGCGTACCGTTGCACAATTTCGGATGATTCAGATTCCGCAATATGATTACGATCGATATCACCTTCAGCTGCAAATTATGCGGTGGAGTTCCTGGTACATAAAGCGAGTTAAAAAATTCCGTCGCTTCATCCTCGTCGGTCAACGGATTTGTACGAATGCGGTTCTCCAGCGATTTGACTTTGAATAATGAAATTCAAGCTATCGACGTCCTTACTCTTCGCTGCTATATTTTTGCCCGTTCACTAATCCAATCGAGATTTTTAAAATTTTGTGTAATTCACACTTTGGTGATGAGTTCCTCCTTCGATGATGTGAACTCGCAAAAAATGTCCGGGAACAATATCAATCCAGTAGAAACATCAACGGGAATTTGGCAATTGCCCAGCGCCAGCAGGTTAACTTCTCCACCCAAAATCCACGCAAAACGTCTTTTATCACAATGAATTTCACAATTATCCGAAATTTTCCAAACTTCACAACGAATTTTCCGCCTTTACATCATTTTCCATTCGAAAATCCATTCCGGAACAATTGCACACAAAATTCCATACAAAAAATCAATTTTCGATTTTTCCAATTTCCTGACTATTCCGGAGGGGTTTCCCAAAATGTTCTTTCGGAAGAAACTTCTAATGGTAATTATAATTACGAACAACTGAAAAAAAAGTTGAGCCAAATCGTCCCAGTTGTTCTCAATTTATGAATTACTATACATTTGTGGGCGCAGTAGCGCAGTGGTTAGTGTGCTGGACTACTGCGCGAGGGATCCCAGGTTCGATCCCCGGAAAAACACAAATTACATCTTAAGGTTTTTTCCACTGCGCCACCTCTCGCGAACGTCTGACAAACATCCGAGAGTATGACTGTCCTGAAAAGGCTTCTCAATTCAGCCGTTCGGACTCTGCATAAAATTGTAGGTCCCTTCCAATCGTCCCAAAAATAGAAACTCACACAAACGAATGGTTGCGAGAAGCTAGGCCTAGGGTGTCTACCGCCTGTTGCGCCACCTATTTATTTATTTATTTTATACATTTTTGCCACCATTTTTATATATAGAAAGTATAGACAGTAGACGGATTTAATTCAGCGTACATAAGACTTAACTTTCGTGGCACTTGACCATATTTCTACTGCGTACATGAGTGTTGAACTGATAGCTCCTGCAAGAAGTAGTCTATCTTAATCTGTTACGGGCCTCCGATGTTACTCAACAACCTCGGAAGTGGCATTAACAATTTTTACAGACTTTTTGCATACATGCTCTAGAAGAAGGTATTTGAAGCTTAGACGAGCTTCAATAATCATCAACTGTCTCGTTGCAGTTGCAGAGCAGTTCGACCTCTTCTATCGCTTTTGCCACAGTCACCACGGCCGGCGATATCATCTTCAAACTCGATGATTGACGCTTCTCTTGGAATCGGTAGGCGGAGAATTACATCATATACATAACGTTCCACAGAAAGGACCTACGACCGATTCTTGAGGAACACCGCCAATTACGCTTTCAATTCGCTGAATTAAAGGCGATTTTTACGTCCAGGGTTATAGCGGCGCAGTATTTTTTGGTCCTTTCCAATGCCTGCCTTCTACAGCAGATTAGGCTGTCGTTACTACCGCATTGATTGCTTAGATCTTGACTTATGAAAACATTTTCGGTGTTGCGAGAGGCATCCAATCGTTTCAATTGCTTGCGGAAGCCTATTGTATTGGCTGGCGGTGTTGAACAACAGTGCCTGCACATCGGTAAAGCGCATCTGGGAAGTATTGAAAGCGGAATCGAACATGATGTAGTCACCCACCCAATGCAATTGGCTTCAGCCCCAAAAGCCAAGTCTGTTTGGCTCCAATGTCGAATTGCTTGCAACTGTCACTATGACAAGAAAGCTGCAAAATGTTCGTTAACCCAGGTCTGGCGTAAGATAGATAACAATTTGGAATTAATTGTGAAAGGGAAATAGTATATTTTTTTCCAAATACTCGCCAGTGACTAGACGCCACCGCCGCGCCGCTCGTAAATTGCTTAAATAATGTTCTCCGAAATTTCCTCTATCCGAAAATGCAAGCTGTTTTTCTCAATGAATAACAGAAAATAAAATAATCATTTGTATATTTATATCTCAAACTTAAACAATAATAGGAAGAAGAAACACTTTACCTTTCACCAGCTTTAGCTTTCCATACCAAGACGAAGGAAGTGTGCCAAATTATTATTATTTTCACGGGGAAAATACCTTTTTGATTCCACCGATCGTACGTCTCTACAAACTCGATAATAGATTTGTGTTTTTGCTTACAAAATGTGTTCAACTTTATTGCCAGGCAATGTTTAAATTTGTTTCTATGGATATCTATCCTTGTTTTATTTGTTTTGTGGAAATAGTACGCAAAGTGTTTCAAGAAATTTTTAGACTGCTCCATTCACAAAAAAACGGAAAATGTGTTTATTCTTTATCAACACCTTTCTCTATGGAAGTTGAATGCCCAGTTGCACAGTGACCACTTAGGTATCGACTCACCCTTAAATTCCACTCAAGGGTCGATTTCTGTTTCATATTGTCATATCTTTATATATACATATAACTAGCTGACCCGGCAAACGTTGTTCTGCCTAAAACAGTTATTTTAAATATTTCAAGATTTATTTTGATATTTTTGTTCAATTATTTTTTTTTTTTTTAATAGGAATGAAGGCGGATAGCTTCAGTGGTTCAGTGGCCATTATCGGACTTACATACGCACCAACGTGTTTATATAAAATAGCTGTACAGTTTACCCGCCCGGAGTTGCCACGCCCTTTTGTTCAATATTGCCCAATCTTCACGGGAACGCTCCCAGGATAATACCTAAGATTGTCTGTAAATTTCAGCTCAATCGGTTCGACGGTTTTCGAGATATAAGATTTTGAATGTTTTTTGTGTATGGGCCGTGCCACGCCCCTTTGTCCAATTTTGACCAAACTTCACAGGACCACTCCAGGGCCAATAACTAAGATCATCTGTAAGTTTGAGCTCATTCGATTTGGTGGTTTTCTAGATATACGATTTTGAATGTTTTTCTTTTATGGGCGGTGCCACGCCCCTTTCCCAAATTTTGACCAAAACTTTAGATAAACCATCTACACGACCATACGAAATATCTCTAAAAATTTAATCGAATTCGGTTTGACCGTTCGTGAGTTATAAAGTCACAACACACTTGCAACAATTTTTTATATATACATTTTTTGTACGTGTTTGTAACCAAACTCCTCCTAAACGGCTGGATCGATTTTAATGAAATTTTGAGTGTATGTTTGAATGGGTCTAAGGATGGTTTAGATTCACAATTGGACCCGGTAGAGGGCGCTGTGATCCGATGGTTTAGAATTTGAAAGTGAATATTGAATAATGACGAATTATTTTGTGGTGTAGTTTTACGTCGTTTTCACTATATACGTAGTTAGGCGTCCTTTGGCGATTACAGTCCATTTTTAAATTCAAATAAATAATCAAATTATGCTGTAGAAGACATTTTTTTAAGTGCTGTCAAGTTTTTTGTACCATTTGATGTGAGTATTTTGAAATGACTGGTGGAACGCAATAAGTGACACTTATTCACTCAAACTTAAACTATACTTAAGGGCACACTGTAAAACTGGGCATAAGTATTCCTAAAAATAAGAAAAAATAATAATCGCACTAATTTCTCCTATTCAACTATGTATTTATTACTAAAATTATAATTCTGCAATAGAGAAACGCGCACGATCATCAAAACACATAAATCACCTCAAGGACACGATGAAAATATATTGCCAGTTGCAATCGGAATAGTCGATTACATCAGACGCGACTCCAAAGCCGGAAACTTTCAAGTTTTTGATATGGATTTGTTTTTTCTTTTTTTTACTGAGTCTGTGTGTATGCACGTTATGTGACTTATCGCTGTTTTGACAAATTATTGCGTCTGGAAGGTGCAATCGCTAACGGCATCAGCAGCTTATCAGATGACCCACATTGAACGCAATTCGGTGAGAAATTCGCTATGCGGTAACACATGGACTGGCGTTAGATTCAAACTAAGTTTGGGGGATGGTTTAACTGTTTGATAGTTCCGTTGGCGATTGGACTTTGATGCCGTATATGACAGTAGTTGATAACAAACTCAGCGTACAATGTTGATTAAATAAATAGGTATATTTGTGCCGCTCTTATGTATACGCAAATTTTGACCGCCATACCCAACCCAACCCCTATATGATGAGCCATGAGGGTGTGTGTGCAATTACTATAAGCGAAGCTTGTTAAAACAACCTGCCTATCCCTGCACTATACACATCCTAATGATGACAACGGCATACACATCAACTCAGTTCTCTGTCTGTCTCCATCTGTTGGCTAAGTATGTAAATTAAATTATCAGCGCTTAATTTGAAGTTATCTCGAGACACTCAAGCGTATGCAAATGCGTTCTGGCTGTGTGCATTCGGAAATATTTACATTTTTACGTGCCCCAGGGCCTACCAGACGGTCCCACCATATGGGGGCGCAAAGAAAAGGGGAACGAAATGCGCGAGAGTGTCTGACGCGTTATCTCGCCGATTATTATGAGCATCATACTCGTACCCCGGCTATAGATACGGTTCTGGTTCAGATTCTGGTTTGGTTTGGCTTGTCTTCTCGTTTCTTTTTATTTGTCTGTTATGTACACAATAATAATTGAAAATACAATGTAAATTATTCCGATGTTATTTATATATTTAATTGAACATAATTAGCACATTCGAGATAATGTTGTGCGAGGCAAAATGCAAACATTAACATGGATAAGGAGATACAATAGGTGAACAAGTTAACATGTCAATTTCACCCACCCCACCAATATAAAAGGATAACAATTTTGTTATAATGTTTTTGTCGCCAGACGCAAGGTTGCCAGAGATTTTCGATTGATGTTGTGTGAGAAATTATATTTTGAAGGGACTTCTGCAAAACTATCAACCTATTTTCTTCTTTGAAAGGACCATTTTAGGAGAGTATCTAAATCTTCCTAAAAAAAATGGACTGGTTCTTGTAATTAGTCAAACATTATCCAGTTGAACATACAGTAATAGGACGTATGGCATGGCTCAGTAGTCAGAAGTCATATGACTATAGTATACGTTGAAGTCTTATACAAGAGTTATATGAGGTTCGATTCCCAGACAAAAACTTAAAGCCCAAAACGTTTATTTAACACCGTAACGTTTGGCGCATTGGGCATAAACTTGGAATGAGTTTTTCATTGATACGTATGGCAATGGACAGTGGCAGATATGTGCCCGCAAGGACGTTGTACTTCAATTTAAACTTGACACTTACGACAGAGTAATCGATGGACGATGACTATGACAGCAAAAAAATTTATAATTTCTTAGGGTGTTAAACGAAAAAGAATTTTCTTTAGCACCGACAGGTCTATGTCCCTAGTTGGAAACTTATATAAATTTGGAACTGCTTGATTGGCAGGTTTCATTAAAGATTTACCAAAATACTTGGGTATGGAGAGTGAATGCAATTGCAATTTAACAAAATATAGTTTTCTTCAAAAGATTACCAGAGCGATGGAGAGAGATACTCGCAGCTCTATACGGGCAAAGAAGAAGGGATAGGAACACCGACTTCTCAGAAAGAAAAAAAGAAAGGCGGTCGAATCAATTGAGGGGTGCTACTGCAGGGGAAACGTTCCAAAGTTCTATACTAGAGGGTAAAACGATCCACTCAAGGATACAGGGCCCGAACAGAAGCCTGGCAGAGATGAGCATGAGAACACATCCAGTAGTAGACTCACAGTCGGTGCTGAGGATTGGGAAAGACTACTTCTGCAGACTGTTAAACGGCGGAGATGATCGACAAACCGCTGTCAGGCAAAATGACCCATTCAGTCTGGACGATGATAGCCAACAAGTCTGTCCACCCCGACCTACACGAAGTGAGGATAGCGATATCTAAAGTCCAACAAAGCTGCTGGAGTGGATAGCCTTCCGGCAGAGCTTTTCAAAGCAGCGGGAGATGAGTAGGTAAGGAGCATGCACCAACTCAAACTCATCTGTGAAATTTGGTCGGACGAAAGCATGCCCGACGAATGGAACCTCAGCATATTGTGCCCCAACTACAAGAAAGGAGCTGCTCTGAACTGCGTCAACTACAGAGGAATAAGTCTCCTGAATGTAGCATATAAGATCTTGTCGGCTGATATTGTGTGAACGTCTAAAATCTTTCGCCAGTAACCTGATTGGCTCATATTTATCACTGCGGTTTTCGGCCAGGAAAGTCTACCAGCGATCAAATTTTCACACTCTGACAGATCTTAGAAAAAATCTGTCTGAATCTTATTTCAGATCGATACACACCACCTTTTAATAGATTTTAAAGAGTCGCCTATGATAGCGTATATAGGGACGAGCTATATACAAAGCCATGTCACGTTTCGGCATTCCTGCCAAACTCGTTCATCTGTGCATGATGACGATGGAGAAATCTCGCTGCTCCGTCAAAATTGACAAAGACTTCACCGAGCCCTTGGATATTGAAAACGGTTTGAGACAAGGCGATTCTTTAACATCATCCTTGAAGCAATTGTACGAAACTCACAAGCCAACATCAGAGGTACAATTTTTCACAAGTGTGTTCAACTGCTTGATAATGCTGACGATATTGACATTATCGGAAGATCGCATCGAGCTGTCAGTGGCGCATTTGCAAGTATTGAAGCGAAGATCGGTCTGGTTGTAAATGAGGTCTCAGCAGAAGAAGTCTCAGCATCGACGGCTCGGTCAAAACGTCACGATGGACAGATACAACTTGGAAGTAGTTAAAGACTGTCTACCTGAGCTCCACTATAATCTCGCAAGATGACATCAGCGCAGAGATCATACGAGGAATCACTCTTGCCAATCGCTGTTTCTTTGGGCTAAGATGGCATCTAAGAAGTAAAGCCCCCTCTCATGGAACCAAGGGCCCTGCTGTATGGTGCAGAAGCATGGACTATGTCGAAATCGGATGAAACCCTCCTGGGGTATTTTAAGAGAAAGATTCTTCGGACGATATTCGGTCCAGTTTGTATCGAAGGAGTGTGGTGGAGAGGATTTAACGGTGAGCTTTATGGGCAATACAGCTACGTTGACCTTAACAACAAGCTAAAGATACAACGGCTGAGATTGCTGGGGCACGTCGAGCGTATGGATAGCAGCGCATCAGCCCGACAAGCCTTTGAGTCCACGTAGCAGAGAAAGACGCAATCTTAGGTGGCGTGCGCAATTGGAGGGTGACCTCAACCAACTTGTTGTGCGCAATATGGAGGTTTGTTGGTTGAGGCCGTGGTCCACCCCGGACTGTAAGCGCCCCCAAACGTAAGTAAACAAATCGCACATTTTCATATTGTTGTAAGATTTGCCAAAAACTAATCTCTACGAAGCTCGCAACAAAAATACAACAAACAATGATGATCTGCAAGGTTGCAAGAGTATTTGAAACGTTTTTCAAAACATTAGATACCTACCTACCTACCCACTTAAAATTAATTGCTTCCGACGTTGATGGTTATAAACTTCTTCAACCTAAAATCTTTACAGAAGAAGAAGACATTTTAGGTACCTACCTAAGTAAAGTACACCTCTCCAACATTACTAAAATAATTTACTGTCGAAATGAGTTAAGCTGTTGATACTCAAACTTCCTCTCATTAATCCATGTAAATGTGTAGCTAGGGAGGTACCATAGCTCTATCCTTAATTTTTTTTTATAATCCCATTATTCTTAAGTTACTTACTCAAAACCACCAACAAAATTATAAGCTCATACTTCATCTGACATATATACTAGTCCTAGGTTGTATAGTACCTGCAGTAACCAAAAGCCAAAACAACAGAGTAAAAAAAAAATATGTATTCTAACCGCAACAGAAACTTAATCCAAGAGCTGATTAGCGTTCTCTCATCGTCGTAGCTTCAAATTTCATGCAAAAAAAAAAAAAAGCAAATTGAAGAGCATAAAGAATATTTAACTGAAAACTCCAAATAGACATCATTCAGATTCAGCAGGAAAAAAAAAAGATACAATCTACGTGGATGTATTTTTTATTTTTTCATTTTAATTTACGCTCTACTCAGCGAAACTGTAAATACAATTAATTAATTTCCTTTTCATTGCAAGCATGAACGAAGCATTTTTTTTATGAAGTATGTACTCGTGCTACACATTTCAAATGCATAATCAAAGATATTTTCATTTCAATTCTATGGGGGACTGAAATGCCTGCAAAAAACCAAAGCACACACACACGCAGAGTTATCATTTCTGGTCGCTTTTGGTTTTATCATTTATTTATTATGCTGTTCTGCTGGCTGCTATCAAATGAGGAACTACAAAAACGGTTTTGGATTACATTGGCAAATTTGTTTTCGAGTTTTTTTTTTTTTTTTTTTTTGTGCTATTGTGCAGATAGATATATTTATTTTTTTTTTTCGTTGTATCGAACTATACCGACAGATGGGTGGTGCTATAGAGCTGGAAATTGTTTGGTTTGGTTCGCTGCTCGGTGGAGCATTGTCCGAGCCATTCTGATAACGAACATGGAGGGACGTTTAAGTGGACTTTTATCAAAACCAGATGTGAGCATATTTGATATTTATGTAATATTTAAATAATTTAAATAAATGAAAACGATAGGTATTTAGATCAAAGTGCTTATGGAGATATTAAGTGATCTCAAAACGTAATTAATTAAGCTTTAAAAATGTTATTAAATTAGATTATCGCAGTAGAATTTGATACCCAAAATAAAAAAGACAATGGAAGATGCTATACCTCAATAGATAAGGCTAATATACTTGTTTACTAAAGCAAATCCAGAGTCCTTAACGGAATTTGGGAAAGAAAACCATCCTAGTCTTTGGATAGTTTCTATGCTTAACACCAGATTCATTCAGACAACACTAGGAAATAGCAACTTAACCAAACACGACACGGTCAGACCTCCTCCTCTCCAAGGAGGTGTTATTTTACCACAGCTGTGGATCGTAGTAATGAAGAAAATACTCAAAAGTTTAGATAAAAAAAAATAAAAATAAATAGGTGGCGCAGCAGGCGGGTAGACACCCTAGGCCTAGCTAGCTTCTCGCTACCATTCGTTTTGTGTGAGTTTCTATTTTTGGGACGAATGGAAGGGACCTACAATTTTATGCCTAGTCCGAACGGCTGAATTGAGAAGCTTTTTCAGGACAGTCATACTCTCGGCGGTTGTTTGTCAGACGTTCGCGAGAGGTGGCGCGCAGTAGAAAAAACTTTAAGATGTAATTTGTGTTTTTCCGGGAGTGAACCTGGGATCCCTCGAACAGTCCAGCACACTAACCACTCCGCTACTGTGCCCAAAAGTTTAGATAGAGAAAGAACGACATACATGGTGATCTTGTGTCAGGAAAGTTTCCATCCGTAATTACTGAAATTATGGAAAATGCTTTGATGAAGGTTAGCACCTGGCCCAAATTTTGTGGTCTTGGTGTCCACCCGAGCAAAACCGAGCTGATGCTTTTCACCATTAAGACAAAAATACTAGACTTTGCACTTCCTAGCCTAAACGGCCAATCTTATCGTCCAGTGCTAGGTATCTGCGACTGATCTTGGATATCGAACAAAGGATAAAGAAAGCATGTATAGCTTTCTATGTCTGCAACAGAACATTTGGCAGAAGATGGGGCCTGCAACAAAAACTAACACTTTGGATGTACACAGCCGTGGTACGACCAATCCTCACCTATGGGTCAAAAGTCCGGCTCTTAGAAAAGCCTACAACATATCCAAACTCAACAAAGTCCAAAGAACAGCATGCATAGGCAATACAGGCGCTCTGCCGTCAACGTAGTCAGAGTCCTTTTGCATCTCTTGCCTTTAGACCTTAACATCACAAACATCGCAGCACATAGCTCGATCAGACTCAGAGAGCCAGGGGCTGGTCTGCGAGACCAGTACCACCCTCAACGGACTACATTACTCCCAAAATACTTCTTACAAAAAATGTTGAAGTAGAATTTCCATCAAGATTAGATTGGCGAGACGAAGGAGTGAACAGTATTTACTTACTTAGGCGGCTCTACAGTTCGGGGTGAACCGAGGCCTCAGCTAACAAGCCTCTCCAGTTAGCCCGGTCATTAGCTAACTGCCTCCAGTTGCGCACTCCTAGTCGGTTGAGGTCGCCTTCGACTTGCGCATGCCACTTAAGGCGAGGTCTTCCTCTACTGCGTTGTCCCTCCGGGTTAGACTCGAAAAAATGCCGGAGCATTTGTTTCCATCCGCTCTACATGTCCTAGCCATCTTAAACGACTTACTCGCAGTTTTTTGACCAGGTCGATGTCGCTGTACAGCTCGTATAGTTCGTCGTTGAATCTCCTCCTCCAAAGCCCGTCGGCGTCAACGCAAACGGGACCGAACATTTTACGAAGATTCTTTCTCTCAAAGCGACCGAGAATATCTTCATTCGCTTTAGATATAGAGTCCAACCTTCAGCGCCATAAAGCAGCACTGGAATGGTCAAGGTCTTATACAGAAGCTCCTCAGTTGTTCGGAATAGGGCTCTACTACGCAATTGCCTTCTTAGCCAAAAGAAACAGCGTTTCAAGAGTTATCCTTCGTTTAATTTCTTCTGAGATGTTGTTGTCAGAATTTATAGCAGAACCGAGGAAGACAAAGTCCCTCACTACCTCAAAGTTATAGCTGTCGATCGTGATGTGTTGTCCGATTCTACGATGTTGGGTATGTCCCTTCTTGTTGACAGCATATACTTGGTTTTGCCCTCGTTGATAGGTAGACCCATAGCCGCTTCCGTTTCTATACTAGCAAACGTACCAGTGACAGCTCGCTGTGTTCTACCAATTATGTCAATATCATCGGCGTATGGAAGTAATTGGACGGACTTTTGAAAGATTGTGCATTGTGTGTTGGCCTGTGAGTTTCGGACAATTCTTTTAAGTATGATGTTGGAAAAGTCGCACGACACCGTGTCACCTTGTCTAAATCCTCTTTTGACCTCAAAGGTTTCGGTAAGGTCGCTACCGACCTTGATGCAGCAGCGAGCTTTCTCCATCGTCATTCTACAGAATCGCGAACGAGTTTTGCATGGATGCTAAAGCTAGACATGGAGTGAACAGTATAAGGACTGGCGTTAGGCAATAACGCCCAAGGAAATAGCGCCCAAATCGATTTGGAAGAAGATAGACATATTCATCGACAGTCAAGCTGCCATCAAAGCTATCGCCTCAGTCTATATAACCTCTAAGTGAGTATTAGAATGTCGAGACGATAGCTGACCTCGCTGGATCGGTGGAAGGTTACCCTGATTTGGGTATCCCATCATAGCAACCTTTATGGAAACGAACAAGCAGACGAGCTGGCGAGGCAAGGTTAAGCTATCCACCGGTTCACTTGCGGAATCAGCCCACATTTCGCTCGGAGCAGTAAAGGCAAAAAACTGTTCAGAAATATTATCGAAGGCTAACCATAGATCGAGGGAACTACCGAACTACAACATATCCAGAATGATGTGGTAAACTTACAGTTCGGAAAAATCAACCTACCTTCTAAATAAAACACGAAAAGATATCTCCAGAATAACATAAATCGCTACAGGCCACCGACCGGAGGGGTCCATGCGGTCAGATTAGGCATCCATCCCGCATAATAGACACTGTCGCAGTTGCAAAAGAAACTCTCACTCACTACCTTACCTATAAGCCTTTCCGGCACTAGCGAGGACCCAGACAGCGATCTCTGGCAAAACCATTCTTCGACTCCCTAGAGGAGGTTGCGAAGAGTAGCCTTAAATAACTGATAACATTTTTGAATTCCACAGAATGGATCAAAACCCCCCCTTCGACAAACTTAAAATTAAAACAACCATGTCAAATGACAACACTTTCATTTCTTGCCTATCGCCGGTGCGTCGTGATTTGAGATAGATGGGATATACGCAGGGGCGTAGCAAGGGGGCGCGGGGGGTTTCGCAAGAGTCGGCAAATCAACGAGCAATTTTCAATGCTTATTGATGTGGAATGCGAACTTTAACAATTCGCGGCAAACGTGTTTTTGGGCAAAGAGGAGGATAATTAATTATCCCGTCAAAATGTATTAAGAAAATAAGTTTATAAACAGTTTAAATAACGAAATTTCGAATTCCAAACTTTTTGCCGCGAACGAAAACACCCGCGCGAATTGGCAAAGTTTATTCGCAATCCACATCATTTAATACGCGTTCCATAAACTAGCGAATTAAACATTCGTTGGAGCTTAACCTCAAACTAGACATTGTGGGTAGAAACTGATGGCTGAAATTCGCGAACTGCCGCGACCTATAAAAGTGTTCATGTGAACGGACTGTCAAAGCTTGCGAATAGTCGTTCGTTCGATCGTAGGTAGTTGATCGCTCTTATGTGAATGGTCTTTTAGGTATTAGCCCAGGGGTGTTACTGTTAAGATTGGTCAAAATTGGAAGAAGGGGCGTGGGATCTCCCATACAAAAAAAAAACATCTTCTATGGGGTGAATTTCGATGACGTTAGATATAATCGATAACCGCTGGGCCGATTTTCCGTCATACAGTCGGCAAGTTCCTGAAATAAGTCGGCATTTCAATGAATGTCACCCCTCCAAGGCTCGAACCCTCGCTATGCCCCTGGATATACGAAGCCCTTAAGATCGGACCATACCGAATCAACATATTCGCAAACTCTTTATCTAGGATTGCTATAAATAAATTGATCACTCCATTTGATCTGGCCAGCCCAATAGAAATAAATCTTCATTTAAAAACATCCATCAATAATAGCCAACGTTCCTTATCAATGTGCCGGATTAATGTTTTTTTTATCATCTTTTTTTGCGTCTGGTCTGCATTTCAAGTCAATTTTTAACTACATGCACAACGACGTATCTCGTTTATAGTATTTTTTTATTGCTCATAAATTAATTTGTGAGCGCCTAGTAGTGAGTGCTTATGACATTTTCTCTCGATGGAGCGTGGCTTTTGTTGCGAATATAGCCTTGGTCTGCTTCAAACTAGTTCTGAAATATTCAAGCATTTGATAGCGAACATCCATATATCTAATATGAACAGTTTCATTAGAGTAGGTTGATAGTTATTTGTTTATATTTCTTTTGAGTTGTTGGATTTAATTGAGTTCAATGATTGATAGTTAAAGTATATTATGATGGACTGAGATCTATCATATGACTATCGTTAGCATTAATATTGAATTTATTTTTAACGGAAAATGTCGGTATCTTATCGATTTTTCATTATTCATTATTAATACTATATATACGTTAGTATGGTATTCTGTTAATGGATCATGGTCCATCTATTTTTTTTACTTCTTCAGACATTGTTAATAGATGTACCTACATTGTACATACCTCTCACTAAGTTAAAATCTCATTGATTTAATCCTTGGTTCGAATATTTTGTTAGATAATAATTAACACACGCTGTTCTCAAAGAAGTAGAACGCTAAAAATATTTAGACAGCTGTTTTAGTATTTTTGTAAGTAACCTCCAAAAGTAATGCAACACAAATATGCGGACGAATTATAGTCTTAATCTATTTTAGGAAAATTCAACCTGTATTTTTTGACAGCCCTCTTACGACAGCATTTATAGAGACGAGCTATACAGAGCAATGTCTAGTTTTGGCATCCCTGTCAAACTCGTTCGTTTGTGCAGGTAAAGCACTCACCGAGACCTTCGATGTCAAAAAAGGATTTAGACAAGGCGATGCTCTGTCGATGTCACTTCTTCAAAAACGTTCTTGAACAAATAGTGCAAAACTCACACGCTAACATCAGAGGCACTATCTTTCAAAAACCCGTCCAACTACTTGCATATGTCGACGACATACATCGACATAATCGGCAGAAGATGGGTTTTGGCGGTCAACAAGAAAGGATACCCTACACCGACATCTCGTACAGAATGGCACTATACAAAGATATAACTTTGAGGTGGTTAAGGACTTTGTCTACCTAGGCTCCGCTATGAACTCAGGCAATAACACCAGTGCTGCGATTAAACGAAGAATAACTCTTGCCAATCGCTGTTTCTTTGGGCTAAGAAAGCAGCTGAGTAGCAAAGCCCTCTCTCGAATAACTAGACAAATTCTTTATAAGACACTAATTATCCCAGTCCTTCCATATGGTGCAGAGGCGATGACTCTATCAAAAGTGGATGAGGTTGCTCTTGGTTGTGGAAGGGGACCTTAACCAACTTAGCGTGCGAAAGTGGAGGCATGTTGCTGTAGCGCCACCTTAAGTAAGTAAGTAACTATAAATTCCATTCCAGATGGTGAACGAAACCGATGTTGAATTAGAGGTAGGTATATGATGTAGACTTTTGGATACTGGCCTTAAGTCACCATTATTATGTACAAGTGCGACTAATGTCAATAGGTCACCCAAAATAATGTTTGAAGTGAGATATTACTGACTTATTCATAAACGCTCTGACTACGCTATCTTATAGATGTAGATGTTTGTAAGGTACTTAATTACTTTCAATCACTACCCTTACACTATTGCCTTTCAGTTTGTGTATTCAGTATTCCTAATCAAAGCTATGCTAAAGATCTGTTAAACAAATTGAATGTCCACATAACCTATGTAACCCTCGTTCATACGTCACTTTTCCAGCATCTTTCGTTGCCGCACAAATCCTCCTCCGCCTCATTCAATAAGTAATCTCTCTGCTCTGGAAAGCAATCAAAAGAAGATTCTTTTTATGGCCCATTGTCATTAAAAATCAGCCTACAGTTTTATGTGCTTTCTAACGGCTAAGGAATATTAGATGTAATAGCTTCCGGGCACTATTTTGCACGACAGCAGCTCAGCGACAAATAATTGTATTCCGCCAGAACGCGCGTCGCGCAACAAAGCTCATAGAATGCCTATAGCAAGACAATACTAGGCGGTCACAAAAACTCTCCTCTGGCATGGCAGGCAAATCCATTTCAGGGTTTATAGTCAAATTGGGTGCAATAAAAACATCAAATCGATTTAATTTCATCCGCGTTCACCACATAGATGTCAGACATCACGCATGCCATACATATTAGATGGAGAGACCGCACAGGCATTTGACTTGGCATTTGAGGTTCTTTAAAGGTCCTAATGCCGATTACATTTATTAATGGGTGAGGAAAGTTACAAGCGTCGCGTCGCATCATCATTGTGCTCGTCGTCATCATTGTATAGTCTTCCTCGTCCCTGTCGACGCGCCGGGCATAAATCAAGGATACGCAATAAAAAGCAAGCAGCAAAAGTTTCACATTTTATTATAGTCACTTAGTATCTGCACACTGCTCGGAGGTTTATGGTATAGCGATGTTATCCTTACAACGCGCACCGTTCCATCAGATAGATAGAGCACAGCTCCTGGTTAATTGGTCATTTAAATTAGCATCACAGTAGTAGTAGTAGTAGTTCATTACACGTGAGAAGACTGCCGAATACAAATCAACGGGTAGACCACGGAACCCCTGTGAGTTAGACCCATGACGGGGATTAAATTGTTTATGACTTTCACAGGCTGTACATTCTGATTCATAGTTTAAAAACAACCCCCGCAGCTTAAGTTTTACTTGAAAATTAATTGCCCATTATATTGACGATATTGAAGAATATTTTTCCATGTTACATCTTCTTTCTTCGGATTTTATTGGATTGTTAATGTTTTGTTTTGGCAATTAGGTGGAAATAGAATGGCCGCCCGAGCCCTAGGAGTCTGTGAACAACTGACTGACTGGAGGCATTAAGATAAACTGCGTAAAACTAAATGGCGACAAACTAGAAAATTATTGAGAAACTTTTTTCACACTGAGTGTGTAAGTGTATCTGTATATCTATTCGAAGATACTCATTGAGAGGGAACGGATCCAACAAATGAATGAAATACTCGTGAAGGGTCGGTCATTCCTGAGATGATGATTATTATGGATAAAATAGCATTTTAGGTTTTAGATTGCTGGCTAAAGTATCTATCTGTGTGCGGGATTATAAAAAGATTATAGATGTTTTCTAGTAGCCATTTTACTAGTTCGAAAAGTAATTTCCTAAGACTTTATGATGGCGCCAAATGGTGATTTTCCTTAATTCAGTGGGCTAGTTAACCTTGGATGGTATTTTGATGATTTCGATAAGATCACTTTTATGGATTTGGCTTACAAAATGGATGATGGCTGGTTGAATAAAAGAATGTAATGTTTATATAGTGCTTTTTGTTTTATCTACCTAATCACGCAAAGTAGTGAGGAGGACCGCAGTCTATTGAACCTTACGTTAGCTTTACGAAAGGCATCTTCAATGTGGTGATTTTCATGGACGTAATTTTAAAGATGCAGTAGACTGTAGTCAAAGAAAATGGGTTTCAAGTTCTCTTCCTCTAAACCGGAAGAGAACTTGAAACCCAGCATATAATGAGTTGAGATGGGCGCTGTACCTACTTAATCTTATCTTTATATATATAATTCTTCTGTCCGTGTTTGTTACCGTAATCCTCCTAAACGGCTGGACTGATTTTAATGAAACTTTGTGTGTGTGTTTGAATGGGTCTTGGGATGGTTTATATTCACAATTGGATCCGGTAGGTGGCGCTGCGATCCGAAAAATTTCAAATAATAAACACCCATGAAGCTCATGAATAAAATTTCAAATAATATAGGTACACCCAACAAAAAAAAATCGGAAATAAAATGACAAATAAAAAATGTACGAGAAGGCAAAACAACGTTTGCCCGGCCCGCTAGTATAGGTATATAAATATAATTCTTCTGTACGTATGTTGTAATCAAACTCCTCCTAAACCGCTGGACCGATTTTGATGAAATTTTGTGCGAGTTTGAGTGGGTCCAAGGATAGTTTAGATTCACATTTGGCGAAAAATAGACAAAAGGGCGTGGCATCTAAAAAAAATAAAAATAAATAAATAGGTGGCGCAACAGGCGGTAGACACCCTAGGCCAAGCTTCTCGCAGCCATTCTTTTTGTGTGAGTTTCTATTTTTGGGACGAATGGAAGGGACCTACAATTTTATGCCGAGTCCGAATGGCTGAATTGATAGGCTTTTTCAAGACAGTCATACTCTCGGATATTTGTCAGACGTTCGCGAGAGGTGGCGCAGTACAAAAAACCTTAAGACGTAATTTGTGTTTTTCCGGGGATCGAACCTGAGATCCCTCGCACAGTAGTCCAGCACACTAACCACTGGGCGTGGCATCTCCCATACGAAAAAAAAAACCAAAAAAATCTTACATCTAGCAAACTAACGCACCATTTATCTAACTCAAATTTTAAGAAAATAATTGTTTTTGGTCCAAAAATGTTTCTGTGAAAGTTTGGTCAAAATTGGTTCTCGACACCCATGGGAGCTAAAGTTGTAAAGTTGTAGACATTGATGTGCATTGCCCAAACAAACATACGCGCGAGGTATGGGTGGGATTGGAAAACGGGCCATGGCACCACCCTTACAACAAAGATTGAAGCATTTTACAAAATCTGACAAAAGGGCGTGACACCTCCCAAAAAATACATTTCAAACGCTTTTCTTCGACAGTCATGGGAAAAAATACACACGTCTGAGGAAATATCGGTCGAAGCACACGGAGTACAGAGTCAGACCGGACACATCGGTTAAATAAAACGGCCGCAGAACAATCGACGGACAATGAAAATGTAACTACGAGCAGGCAAAATAACGTTTGTCGGGTCCACTAGTATGTTTGTAAAAATCGAAGGGTAGAACATATCAAATTTAAGCCTGTCCCGCATCGTTCGACAGTATAATAGCTACATATTTTTTAATATTAATTTAGAACGCCGTAAAAAATCACCCGCGTTGTAAATTCACAAAATTCCATCCACCTGCACACTAAAAAACATATCCTCGACTTACAATCCGTTATCAGATGTCATAACGATATTGTATCTCCATTGTAGAACGACTAGTCAGTCCGCGATGTTATTTACATGCCAGTTTCGATTTTTATTTGATAAATAATTCATCTTCCTCAATGGTATTGTCACCCACTTCACACACAAACGGAATTCCATCAATTACTTCAATACTCTCGTTAATCCTTTCCGCTTCATTACACATTCTGAGTGTATATACCTATTGGGAAACGCTTTCTAACTGTACCATAAATCTTATACTATAATCCCTGGCCTTGCCCGGCTTACTGATGGCTTTTTCCCGTAAGTCAACAGCGATCACATTCCCATCTGACTCATCAATTGTCCTGCAAATTAACCGAAAATTAATTGGCAATACTAACAGGAATGTTCAGGCGATGATATCCTTCTTCCTGTCTGCTCCAACTTAGTACATAAGTGAAATTTTAATACCTACCTATGTATCCCTGCTCAGTGTCGACGGGCACAGTATAGAAGACAGTTTTATTCATAATTCCCCAGACTGCTATAGATATTGATCCTTCTGTATTTTCACTAACTCACGTCACAGAAGGTGGTTGTGGTATACGAAAATATATCACCTGCTTATGTGTAGTAACTCATTCATGCCAGAGACCAAGGCTTTGCTCTTGCTCCTATACTTCGATTTGAGACTGGAAATATCAAAGGCAACCTACACGTATACACTGTGACTGTGCGAGGGGTGGCAAAAAGGACTGACTTGCTTTTTGGGAAACTAAAAATCAATAGAACGGAAATTAAACCCCCCTCCGAACCTCTTAATGGCCATCTATCTATATACATTTCGAGAGAGAGATAGAGAGAGAAATATAGCTGGTTCGGTTCGGTTGACTTCAACGAGCATAGATACACATGTTTCCTAAGGGAATGGAAATTTCCTCTCTCGGTCTGGAGTATAGGTGAATGAATGGATGTACATATCTGGGAAGCAAATTTTCTTACAAGGTCAAGGATATTTTTGAAGTTTCCACTAACCAATACACTCTCTTCACATGGGTGTGGTAGACGTCACCGTCCTCCCATCCCGGATTCGGTTCCCACGTTTTAGATCTATATCTAGATACTATATATATCTACATAGCTTGCGTATAAGTAGGTGCCTATCTAAAGGTGAAATTCTAGGAAATTTTCAAGGTGCTTGTTTTTTGCTTCCGCTATCGTTGTCCTGGGAATTCAATTCGTATAAAATGTTGTGCGGATACTTTTTCGGGAAACTTTTTTCTCACTTTTACTCTGTAGGATATACACGCATACACATTCGCATGCATATGCGGGCTGCGTGGGAAACATTTATTCTATACATCCACCCACTCTATACTCGTACTGTTGGAACTGATGTAATTTTTGATTTAGGCGAAAAGTTTCCATGTTTATTTATTTGCATTCACTCGAAAGCTGGCTTCTGGTTTTTTCCCCTTTGGATTGTTTGAGGGTGTGTCTCTGCGGGATTTATGTGGAAAGTTGTGTAAATTCGTTTGCACAGCAAAACTGTTTACTAAGGCCTAAATCAAAAGGGTGTCATAAAAAAGTCCATTGTAATAAAAATAAAACATTCGCTTGCTCGTAAAACAATGGACGCTGCGATTCCGTGGTCATAAAAAAAAATTGAAAGCAAACTCTTTCTCTCTACTGTCGACCTAATCTATTTTTTATTTTTTTTAACAGCCAAAGGTGTAAATGGATAGAATTTTGTTATCGTGCCGAAGAAAACGACATGTAAATTGTATATAAGGACTGGTTTTTCATGTAGCTATAGACGATTGTGGTTTGTATCCTAAATACTGAGTGATTAAGTTTGCAAATGTAATGACAAATATTCAGTCAAGTCAGACTGGATATAGGTATTATCTACCAAGAACTGAAAAAAACGTTAAACGCTTTTACTTTTCGGTTAGGTAGTAGGTAGGTAGTAGGTACCACAGGATAATGACTGCTTGTAGAAGTAAAGTTAATTTTTTTTATAATGCAGCGGTTGGTGAATACTCGCATTCGCACTATTGAAATCTATTATTAAAAACAAAAAAAAAAAAAAAAAAAAAAAAACAGACTGTGCTTGGTGTTAGAGGAACCCAGACCCATATAGGGTCTAGGCCTAGAAGCAACAGGGATTAGGAGTAGAAAAATGTTTGTCTACTCTGTAGCTACCCGCCAGATACGCGATAGTTGCAGATTGGACTTCAGCAAAGGAAGTTAGAAGGTGCCAAAAAAAAAGTTTGTAACAAAAAAAAACGTTGGTAACTTTGTAACTTTTTTTTTTATTTATCTGTTGGTTTTTCGTTTCGTGAATTTCGATTTTTTTTTTGTTTTAATTTTCTTCTTTGTGCTAAATCTCACACCGCCGGAACTAAATAAATGTAACATTTTCTGGGGTATCGTGTTAATTATTATTAATATATGTAGATACCTAATATATTTTTTAAAATGAAAATTTTTGTTATTAATATAAGATGTTTTTATTTGTTGTTCAAAATAAATTAATACTTTCTTGAAAAAAAAAAAAAATAAATTAAGAATAAATAAATAAATGTACAGAAAAAGGATTTATTATTGTTACATATTTTTAATGCTATGTCTTGAAATATTCCGAACCGATTTTGCAGATATTTTTTGACGGATTTTGTAGTTGAAAAATGTATATCCAAAGTAAAAATGAATAGAAACTTGTCAGATGTTCTCGAGAAAATGATTTTTGCTTGGTAGTACCACATGGTCCAGAAATAGAGGCTTAATAGATACTCGTGAATTTGGAATCCGTTTTTGGTTAAAAAAAACATATTCACGGGGGAAAGCGATTTTAGATGTTAATTTTATTTTTCAATGTAGAGATATTCAAAAAAAAAAAAAAAAAATAGACAGCTATTTATTATAGGTGTGCATTTAAAGCTACTGAATACGTGTATAAGTGTCATATAGGATAGTTGAATATGAGTCAGTCTAGTTGGGAAAATCTCGAAAGTTTAGACATCAGAAGGAATTATCATAATAAACCAAAGATCTTTGTTCAAGTAAAGGATCTATGGGTTCCGAACTTGGGGGTAATTACCCCGCGAGGGTAAAACAGCCATTATGTGGGGGTAATAAGGCAGGAAATAGATAATACATTTTATAACCATTATAATTAATTCAACATTTTGAACTCATCGTAACCGAACTAAAACTCGTTTCTTATTTTTTTAACCCGTTCTCGAGATATTTGCGACTCAAAAGTTAACAATAATTATTTTTGCATTTTTGTAGAACATTTTTTAATAAAAATATTTCCTGAGATCAGCGGAGTCGAAAACAAAACCTATTCGTGTCTCACGAGTGTGTAAATTAAATTTGAGCGCTGCAGTCATCCGACAGAAGGTTTCTATTTTTCTTTCTTTCTCCCCCGGACCAATAGGCAGAAAGACTTGAGGCGGTAGCCGGTAGATCAGCTGCAAGGGGCAGCCGCGAAGATGATTTTAGTAATCTGTATCTCCCGTTGTATACGTGCTATCGGACGTAAAAAAATTGGCTTTGGAAATATGAGATTTCTTAAAAAAAAAAACTTTTCTGCTAGTTTTCCTTTTCGTTGACCCTTTGAGCGCGCGTCAAACCAGCAAAGAGAAAATACTCCATATTTTACAGTTCTTCTTCGATAAAGGCAATATAACGCAAGTCAGGCGGCTAAAAATGTGAATAGTGTTTATGGTCCTGATACTGTAATCATGCACAGTTTTGGTTTCGTTGATTCCGTTCCAGGAATTTTGATGTCAAAGATGCACCACGCTCTGGAATATCATGGAAATCGACGAGTCTGACCGCAACATTCCACAAAAAACTGTTTGGAACGATTTGAATAAGGATGGACGCTGGATACAAAAAGAAGCTATATAAAGCCTTAAATTTATGCAAAAATAATGAATTTCTTTTTATTATACCTAATACGAAGACGAAGATGTGTCAACCAAACCAGAATTTCTAGGCCTACGCGAGGATAACACTTTCAAAGTAGATTTACAAAATGTTAACCTTATTACATTTTGGCAAAAAGTGGGACCCGAATATCCTACTCTGGCTGAAAGAGCTCTAAAAATGTTACTATCGTTTGCAACCACTTATAGATGCACGAGTGGTTTCTCAACTTTAAAGTAACAGCTAAAATAAAGGACAGAAACCGCCTCAATGTGAAACATGACTTAAGAATTAAGATGCGCTTTAAGTGAAATTAAAAATACAAAAACTTGTGAACGCCGAACAATACCAATATTCATACTAAATATCATTCATTATTTTTAAAATACTTTAAGGTATATTTTGTGTAATTTATTATAATTGATAAAGACAATTTTTTTGTATACTTTCATGTAGATATTGTTTTCATTGATGATGCCTTAAAGTAAAAGGGGGGGGGTAAAATATTTTTTGCAAATAGGTCAAAGGGGAAACAACATTGAAAAGGTTAGGAATCAAGGCTCATTTGCAAGGCTTTTAAAATGTTTTTTTTTATTGAATTACGTAGCGTGTGATAGAGTCAGAGTACCTATAGATATAAAAAAGATTAAATTGCTGTGAACTTTGTCATGGTTTTTAAACACCACAGTGTGCGTATTGCCGCTGTAATCACATAACCATATTTTGAATACACTTTCGTTTAGATGTACCTATTTTATCACACTTCAAATTATTTGAGCTATATGTACTAAGGAAATCTAAAGGAGACTAACCACTCAGTAGGTTTGAACAAAGTCATATCTTTTGTGTCATTGTTTACCATCAGATGAGTGATTCCACTTCGCAGCTATGGCATAAAATCAACATCTTTAGACAAACAAAGCAACTACATTTATACCTAATCAGAGGACACTCGCAGCCTCACACGAAGCAGTGTCGTGCAATATTTACGACCACTTATCAATTCGCATTACTGCTCATTATAATCCACTATTATCTAACATCTGCTCAACCACATCTACACTTAACTGTTTCCTTTGTACCCGATTTGATCATTTTGTCATTTTCTTTGCAACCGGCTCTTAATGGGTGTCGTGTAACATTTCACTTAGATTTCATCAGCTCAATACATCTCTGAACTTTTCCTATAGCTACTCACCAAACCTGTCCGGCGATAAGATATGTACGTGAATCTATCTGCCTGCCTGCTGCATGCAACACTGCATAAATTAAAAAAAAAAAAAATCTCCAAACCTAAAAATAGTCAAACCTCTCGCAAAATTTAAGTCATCACATCAAAAACGGGCTTCTCTCATGAAATGGTTGTTAAAAGCTGCGCACTCTTATAGGCCCGCTCGGTCACTAACACCTCGTTTATGGGTTTCATTGCTTTCCCATTTGGTGTATGTGTTTATCAGCAACACCGTCGAATCGTAAAAGTGTAACTTACCTGCCGCAACAGCACCTATAGGTGCGGTCTCTCAAATTGTTTACTTAGCCTGTGTGAGTATTTAGTTGTCATAGACACGTCTCCGCCTTGCTATACGCTAGCCGTGCAGCTAAATGTGTATACCGCAGACAAATGTTTGCTAGTTCTAATCACAAATGCCCTCGTATCTATTGAGCGACATCGACTACAATGACAAAAGTTATGGAGAGTGATGGTGATTATGATGGACAAAGTAAGGCTCCACAGGGGGTTGCGAGGATGGTCGCAGTCGCAGCACAACAAATATTGCAATCCGTCTCACGAATGCTATCTATACTGCTGTGTTGTTGTTTATGAGTTCGGGCCATTGATTGTGTAGTTTTAAAAATAGAAAATTTATTATCGAACAAATTACGCAGTTGTAATTTTATCAGCTACGGACACGGAGGACGAACGCAACTGAGCGAGTAACGAGACGTGAATTGGATTCTGGAACTAGAACGTTGAAAAAAAAAAAAAAAAAAAAACAATATTGGACAGATACCACGAGGGGGCGAAACGTTTATTAAAATGGGGTTCGCGCTTAAATTGATTTCGTGCAGCGAGCGTGCTGTAGGGGAGAAATAGTATCACGTTTTGAGGAGCTGACTTTTTTTTTTTTGAGTTCCAGACAGTCGGACAGTATAATTCGCTAATTTGGGAAATAAATTGGTTGACCTCGCACAACAAATGTGGAGAAAGATCGAGTTCTTCTTCAAATAAAACGGGGTCTGCAGTCTAGAGAGTATCTAGAGACGTTTTTTTTAAGTATCTAGGCTTAATTCGAAATAGATAAATGTAAGAAGATGGGGGCTACCTAAGGCCATTGCCCAAAAATTTAATTAAACTTTAAAGTATTGAAACCAGCCTCCCTTGTTTACTGACAGGCTGCATGGCCGTGTGAATCATCTGGATATCTGCCGGACCGAGAGGGTTAGGTATACTGACAATAATGTGTCTTCTATACATATAATAAAACTGTAGAAATTTTCTTTGGCTCTTAAAAACTCGAAAACTACTGGGCAGATTTCGATGAAACTTTTTTTAAATATTTCTTAGAACTGTGGGATTGCTATAGGCTATGTCGTTAATAGCCCACCTCTTTTGCAACAGTTTTTAGCCAAAATGTATTTTTTGAAGGGAAATTTTATACATATCTACACATTATACCTAGCTACAAATGGATGTTTATACTTTTTGCGATCGTGCGATACGACAAACAAAAGCAAAACCATACTAGCATACGTATACCTCGCATTTCAAAAGAGTTGATTTGATTTCTGAGTGAGTGCTATGGTCAGTTGTATATAACTACAGTCAGTGGCAAAATTATTTGCACAAAAGTAAAGTTAATCTACTCATAAATTTGAACTTACTTCATGTAAATTTTGGCATCAATGGAAATGTCATTTAAATTCCGTTTGAATGATACAAAACTTTCCTTAACCCATTAAGTACCCATTGAAAATTTAGAACTTTTGTAAAAGTCTACTTTTTTGACTTTTTTCCTCGGTCCAGAAAAAAATGTTTTGATGCAAAAAGTTTCTTCAAACAATTCTAATAGTGACTGCAAAAAAAAAATTTTCAAAAAGCTCTTCGCTAATATTTTTTATGATTTTTTGAATGGGATGATCTCAGAGAAATTGTATATGAAAAGGAGGAAAAAGTCGCTAAAATAGTAATTTTTAGCAATTTTCAAAAAATCATAATCATTTTTTTAAGTCACTATTAGAATTATTTGAAGAAACTTTTTGCATCAAAACAAAGTTTTGTATCATTCGAACGGAATTTAAATGACCTTTCTATTGATGCCAAAATTTACATGAAGTAAGTTCAAATTTATGAGTAGATTAACTTTACTTTTGTGCAAATAATTTTACCACTGACTGCATATGTTGTATATATGTATGTATATATTATGTATATACATATGTATATGTGCTGCAGTATGGCATGGAGTTGGGGTACATTATTAATCTTCATAAGAGAAGAGACCTACAAATAGGTTTCGTCTTGGATTCCATTTTCCATGTGTATTGCGATCCAATATTTTTATTCGCAGATGGCTGTATTTTGAGCTATCATTTATCTTTCTACTCCATCCAGAAGCTGAGAAACAATAAGTTAGATATACATATGTTAGTTGATCAAATGCTAAACCAATCATTTTCTGCTATTGCTCTGCTTTTGGGTGGTGGGCGTAAATCGCGAGCATGGTGTGATGTGGCCTATGTGCGAGTAGGCAGTATGGTGCATAGTGCTTGGTATAAAGAATTTCAGAGGTACATTGTGTTCATTAATCGTGGCATATTTTTTACAACAGTTAATTATTATGTTGAAACTTTCAAGGCAATATATTTAATGTTCATTTAGCAAATAATCTAAAGTGAAGTGAAAAACAAAAATTATCCAAACGCGTGATTTATTTTTCCTGTAATGTTTGTCATTCATCGAAATGCTGTCTATGAATTTCATTTCTTGCTAACTTTTTTAAAGTTCGTGTTGTCATTTAAAATGTAATCTTAAATGCACCAAACATTATAATTTTTTTTTTTTCCTAAAGCCGAGCGACGCAAGGCGAGCACGGGTCAGCTAGTATTGAACGGGTTGTATGGGACCCTAGCCCCAAATTCTCCCAATCATTCATTTGAGTGGGTTAAATGTGTGGGACAAATGGAAGGGACCTACAATTTTATGCCGAGTCCGAACGGCTGAATTGAGAAGCATTTTCAGAATAGTTATACTCTCGGATGTTTGTCAGACGTTCACGAGAGGTGGCGCAGGGGAAAAAACCTTAAGATGTAATTTGTGTTTTCCGGGGATCGAACCTTGGATCCCTCGCACAGTAGTCCAGCATACTAACTACTGAGCCACTGCGCCCACCAGACGAATTCACATATTCCGAGAAAAAAAAAGGATATTTTTCATCAAACTGGCCAAATCATAGGATGAACTCATGATCGATACACATACCACTCTCCAAATTGGATGCATTTCAATTAATCGTATCAGGATCTGTTATCCGTATCGCTCTCATTATAAATCCCCCTCCCCTTGCTTACGAAAGGAGCATGATTTTCTAAACTTTCCCAATTAAATCAGTAAATCTGCGACTTTTTTAAAAATATAATATTTTCATCTTCTCGCGGTTTTCCGAGAAATTGATGACTTCCATCAATCCTTACAACATAATTTAAATTCCGCTAAAAAATAGTAATTAATGTGGCAATTCCCTGTGGTTTTGGTTGGTTTTCGTCAGGTTCCCAAAGAAACATCGTCCGTTCGTTCTTTGGAAACATGATAGAAATTCTCTTGGGAAATTCATCAAAAGACCATCTCCACACTATTGAAACACCATCACTACGACAAAATAGCGAAAGGAAAGTAGATTCCGAGGAGTATTTACTTAGGACAAATTTGCCCGACCAACCGCGCGATGATGCGTCTTGTAATCAACTCTAATGGTGCCCTGGTGCTTGGTGCGCCTTTGCATTTTTAGTTTCCTCGTCCTTGTTCCGAAATTAATTTATTAGTGACCTCTTAAACGGAGAGATAAAATACAAAAAAAAAAAATAAAACTGAAAACCATCTAAAGGAATTCTCAAAGCGAAACTACCCAGAGCCTGAAGATGGACCGCCAAGACTTGGAAGGCGAACTTAACAGAAAAAAAAAAAACAGAAACTTCACAAAGGGTGGCGAAAATTAATTCTTTACATTCAGCATTTTCTTTTGGCGCAGCAGTCGTGGTCGTCGTATTCGGTTACTTGTTCTATTATTCCAAATGCAAATTCAGGTTCCTTTATGGTGGCTTGCAAGAAAGCGATTTCTTTGGAAAACCTCCAGAGGTGTGTGTACTTAAGATAAAAGTAGCTAGATAACTCACGCCAAAAAAAAAGTCCACCAAAAACCGGGAAAACTCAAAAGATTAAAAGAATAGTGGCAAGCAAGTCTCAACCCCGCGCATACATAATTAATCCCATTTCGCTTAGAAGAGCGCATCCTTTTGTATTATCCTTTATAAGCGAAACCCCTTTTCTATGATAATCAACACATTGGACAGAGGGGAGGAATTCGGGTTTGCCTTCTTCCCATATAGGTAGACTCTTATACGACAATGTTGACCGAACCTTTATGGCTAATTAGATCAAAGACATAGTATAGTGATAGTGATGCCAACTGGAATCCTGTTGTTCGAATGCATTCAAAAATTTGTGGTAATTTATACGTCACCTTCGGGATGCAACGTGATTGTGACTTGTAGACGGGTTTCTCTTCCTCTTTTGCTCCTTGCCCGCTTTGACTTAGGTTAGGTTAGGTTAAATAGGGGTATGAGAGAGATATCTCATACGGCACTAGGCACCAAAAGGGCCCATCGCGATCCCTAGAGGGAACCAATTGCAGTGACCTACAATGGAAAAACACCTAAACACTTGCCCTTGAGAAAACCCCAATTTCCCTGCAAAAACCAAGTAGCCCCTTGTAGTTGGTATTGTCTATCTCCTCTAGATGTTGGAAGAAGTACCTGCCTAGAAATTTCCTTCTACTACGACATATTGCCTCACATTCACAAAGTATATGTGTTATGTCCTCTTCGGCTTGCAGGTCATCGCAGAATCTACAATTGTCCGAGTCTGCCAGCCTGAGCCTTTTGGCATGTTTTCTAAGAAGACAATGCCCTGATAATATGCCGATCAGTGTCCTGAGCTGTTCCCTACCTAGTTTGAGGATTACCCTAGATCTTTTACGGTCGTATTGCGGCCAAAGTGCCTTAGATACTGCGTGACCGGTGAGGCCCTCCCACCTCCGGTCGGCTTCCTTAATTATTTTATTCCTAATATCACTTCTTATGATGCAGGGAGGTGGTTTAATATCCACATCTCCTCCATCTAACATTTCCCCGCCTTTTCTCGCAAGCTCATCAGCCTGCTCATTTCCAGCTATACCGCAGTGTCCTGGTACCCAGCACAGTCTCACTCGGTTCTGACTGCATAATGCCTTGAGCATTGTGCGACAGTTCCTGACTAATTCAGAATTGATGTTTGTAGATTCCAGTGCCTTGAGCGCAGCCTGGCTATCGATGTAGATGGCTATATCTCTTCCGGATACAGATCTCATCCGCATTAGCTCTGCCGCTTTCAGAACAGCCAGAACTTCTGATTGGAAGACACTGCTTGTATCCGGCAGTCGTATAGACATTTTTAGGTCTGGGTCTACGGAGTAGATTCCAGCTCCAGTACCTTCCGCTGTTTTTGAGCCGTCTGTATAGACTGCTACTTCGCAATGTTTAATTACTTTATCCCTTTGCCATTCGTATCTTTCCGGGTATGATACCTCGTACGGAGTGTCGAAATCGACCAGAGGGTGAATTTCATCAGTTTGCACCTGTACGCCAGGGAGTAGCTCCGCTAGTATTGTACAGTGCCCAAAACTGCCCTCTTTAAAATAGCCCAAGGTTGTGAGCCGTAGCGCACTGCTTCCCGCAAGTTGCTTAATATGCAAGTCAAGTGGCGTGAGGTGTAGAAAGGTGTCCAGCGCTGCCGTAGGAGTGCTACGAAGTGCACCCGTTATTGCTATGCTAGACGCTCTCTGCACCGACGCCAGTTTGCCGACTACTGTTTTCTTCTTTGTCGCCTTCCACCATACTAGTGCGCCATATGTGAGTATGGGCCTGACCACCACTGTATATAGCCAGTGCACCATAGCAGGTTTTAGGCCCCAAGTCTTGCCTACTATTTTCTTACAAATAAAAAGAGCGTTATACGCCTTTTTGATTCTTTCCCCTACATTTGCATTCCAGTTCAGTTTCCTGTCCAGAATAACCCCAAGATACTTAGCCCTGTCAGACAGAGGCAATTCCACTCCTTCCAGTTTTGGGAGGTTAAAGTGTGGTATCTTATGTTTTCTGGTGAAGAGTACCAGTTCCGTTTTGGAGGGGTTGACGTTAAGTCCACAACCCTTTGCCCATAAGTTGACTTTTCTTAAGGCACTATCCATGATTTCACTTAAGGTGTTTAAAAACTTTCCCTGAATGATAATAACTAGGTCATCAGCATATGCTGTGGCACTTATACCCCTGGAGCTCAGTTTCTTCAGAATGTCGTCCATAACAAGCACCCAAAGGAGAGGTGAAAGGACTCCCCCCTGTGGTGTACCTCTTGTCACCGCCATTCTAATGGAACTTTGTCCAAGGGAGCAGTTTATCTTCCTACTTGCAAGCATGTTGCAGACCCAGATAACTATACTGTGTTCAATGTTCATATTTAACATGGCACTTTTTATAGCTTTGCCCTCTACGTTATTAAAAGCACCCTCAATATCGAGAAAAGCTGCTAGAGCAAACTCGCCCAAGTGTAAACTTCTTTCTATCTTCCCTACTACGCTATGTAGAGCTGTTTCTACCGATTTTCCCTTCATGTATGCATGCTGCGATTCGCTTAAGAATCCATTTTTGCATCTGATCCTGATATGAGCTTCTAATAACCGCTCTAGGGTTTTTAGCATAAAAGATGACAGACTGATTGGTCTGAAATCCTTGGCTGTTGTATGCCCCTGCTTGCCAGCTTTGGGAATGAAAACCACCTTCACTTCCCTCCATGCTGCTGGTATGTACCCTAGTTTCAGACTCTGTCTTAGAATCTCCATAATTTTCCGTATTGCCCTCTCAGGTGCTTTTTGCAGCATGATCGGTAAAATTCCATCTGGGCCCGAGGATTTATACGGTTTAAAGGACTGTATAGCCCACCGCATTTTTTTCCGATTTATGAGATCAACTATCTGCCCCTCCATGTGAGGGTCAATATTGATATCTGTACGACTTTGCAGCTCAGAATCCTCTGGGATAGTAGCCCCGGGAAAATGAGATTCCACCAGGGTTACCAGAACCTCCTGACTGCTTTCGGCCCAGGTACCTTCTTTCTTTTTGAGGTAGCTAGGTACACTCGCCTCTTTTGAGAGTACTTTACGTAGTCTCGAAGCCTTATCTGTATCCGCGATTGATTCGCAAAAAAGTTTCCACGAAGCTCGTTTGGATTTCCTAATTAAGTATTTGAATTGTCTTTTGCATTCAGTATACTCATTCCATGTAGTGTCGTCCCTGACCAACTTCGCCCTATTGTAAAGTTTCCTTACTTCTTTCTGTTTCAACCCTATGTCCCTGTTCCACCATTTCGGCTGTACCCTTTTTGGTGTCTTATTTTCCGGGCATACTTTCTCAAATGCCGTTATAAGTGTTTTGTTTATCAGCTCCACCGCCCTATCCAAGTCATTGGCAGTACTGCCAGGACTGAGTTGGGTATCGAGATTCTGATTTACCACTATCGCATATTTAGCCCAATCTGCTTTTTTAGGATTCCTATGTATACTACATGCCCTACTATGGAAGTCTACTTTGAAGCGTATCCATCGATGATCCGACATAGACGCTTCGTCCACAACCCTCCAATTTCCAACTACCAACCTGTCTGTATTGGAGACAAGGGTGATATCTAAAACCTCCTCCCTATTTCTAACTACAAAAGTAGGTGAATTCCCTCTGTTACAAAGAATGAGGTTGGACGATATAATAAAATCATAAAGACACTCACCTCTTGCATTTATGTCACTGCTGCCCCATTGAGAGTGATGGGCGTTCGCATCACAGCCCATTACATGAATCCAGTTTGTCTGACCAGCCAGTTTCTTCAATTTCTCCGGGATCACTACCTCAGAGTCATATGGGAGGTAGGCTGATGTCAAACATAGCGGTTTACCGTCTTCCCTTTCGCAGAGTACTGCAGTCAAGTCTCCTGAACTGTAATTATTCAAAAGAAAAGCCCTTATATGGTTTTTAATTAGGATACAAGTCCTGATTTTACCTTCTCCCTTATAGAACAACTCGTAATTCCGGTTCTTGAGCCCTTGGATCACGTTGTTCTTGTTGATCCAAGGCTCTTGTATCAGTACGGCTGCGACGTCCTGCTTGATGATGTACTCCAGCAAACAGGCCGTCGCTGCCCTACTATGATGCAGGTTTATCTGCAGCGCTTCCATCATCAACGGGGGGTTCCTCCTCGTCCTTGCCCTTGGTCGGTCTGACCATTACCCTTCCCATACTATACCTTACCATACCGTTGGATTTCTCCAGGTATGGCAGACTTTCCTTGTTTAAGGACAGCAGGAAGTGCTGTCCATATTGCCGTCTTGGTCCCGTCTTTAGGACCCTCCATGTGTCGGCTTTAAGTTCCCGGTTTTGCACATGTAGGAGCCCTAGTAGCTTCTCAGGGTAGGTGTATGGGCACGGAACCCAAACCCATGCCGTCGGCGGAGTGTACTGTGCCAACTCCGCCACCGTCATGCATTTCAGTTTCATACCTTCCCATGAGTCGCTACTCCCCAGGATGAACCCTCTCAGAAATTCTACCGAGGAAGTGTTTCCACAAGCGACAACCTTGCGCCCTCCTTCCCAACCAGCACCGTCGAATAGAAGTTCCACGTTTCCCGTGTCGGACAATTCCTTCCACAGGGCGTCTTGGAACTTTTCTTCGACGTATTTCCACTGGTCGATTGTCAGGCGACCGCAAGGTTCCCGCTCGTTTACTACAGCAACGAGAAGCTCATCTTTCGGGTCGCTTTGCCCTCGGCGGATAGCGGATGAAGTCCCAGCCTTCATCTTCTTCGCGTCATTAGGCTCCGCGACGTCGTCCGACCTGCCTCTCTTGCTGCTGAAACCCGTCTCAGCAGAGTTCTTCTCCCTCACCTTTGCTGCGTAAGACGTAGAGGGCGCCGGTCCGGCTTCCTCCCTCGTCTGCACATTAGCCCTCCCTTTTGCCTTCTTTTGACTGAGCGGTGGAACGGCCAGAATAGCCTTTGCTCTTTCAAAAGAGGATTTTTCCCATTTGCTGAGAGTGCTAGGATCGCAACCCTCATATTTGGCCACCTTGCGCATAGCGCCTCGAAGTGCAGCCTTTGCCTTCTGGTGCTCGTTATGCTTCGCACCCTTGCTGTTTGTGTTGGGGAGAGCACCGGTCACAGCGGACGAGCCAGCTGTTTCCACTTTTCCCCCCTCTGAAGCGTCGCCCTGTTTTGCCTTGACGTCGGATCCAGCTTCATTGGCAGCGGAAGTTCCAGCTACCTCAGCCTTCTTCTCAGCCATTTTATTTCCCTTATTTTCCTTGACGTCGGATCCAGCTTCATTGGCAGCGGAAGTTCCAGCTGCCTCAGCCTTCTTCTCGGCCATTTTATTGCCCTGTCTTTTTGCAGTTTCGAAATTAGCCTCTTTGACAGCGGATGCTCCAGCTGTCTCAGCTATCTCCTCGACCGCGTTTCCCTTAGATTCACCTGTGAGAGTACCAGCCTGCTCACAAGTGAAAGCGCTAACGTTAGTGAGAGTGTCGTCAGACTCCCCACTATCGCTAGCCAACAAACTCCCTTCCTCCAATTCCAACGCCAGGAGGGAGACGGTTGAGGAAGAGGATAATTCTCCTTCGCTCAGCTCCATCTCCCCCTCAGCATGAATTGCTTTTTGTTTTTTAATATGTTTTTTTTGTTTTGTTTTGTCCATTATTTGTACTTTAAATTTGTCCCCACGAGTAGAGCCGGAAATAACAAGGTCAGCCCAGGCAGCGCCGCTATACCTGGGTAAGGCTAATTACAACAGACCCGCGCCAAGGCGTCTGAGGGAGCTCGTTAGTAGCCGGTTTTACCCCCGGCCGATTGCAACCAGAAGCACGGTTTGCTATACGCTCTCTCCACTTCTGGTATCAGGTGCGATTTTAGGGTTGTCTCCCACCTCAACTAATGGATCACGACATACGATTAAAGCGTAAGCATAAATCCTTGGCTGACACCAACCAGACAAGCTGATTGGCCATTTTCAGACGGGCGCCCGCGGGAAGGAACTACAAGCTGAGGATTTTGCCCAAGTCCTAAACGCTTTGACTTTCTAGGGAGAAATTCAATCAAGAAATCATTCAAATGGATTCAGGTTGCAACGAAGAAGCAAATACACAAAAAAAAAAAAAATAAAAAAAATCCAGAAAAAGACAAAATAAGTTTCCCAATGATGGACACGAATGGAACAAGAACCAGCTATAGCCAAGTAGCAGGCCCTGCCTGGCGATCCATTGGGAATTATGGAAATTTTGTAGTCTTCGTCTCTATAAAGTTGGACCAGCTGCATACGAAGAGTGTTGGTGGATGTTGTATCTGTGGCAACGAGACCCGCATACGAAATTAGGGGACGCCATCAGCCACTCGTCTTTGGCCAGAGTTTGATTTTAGTTTATGACTGGGTAAAGATTTTCCGATTCGAACGGCTACGGCTGGGGCGACAGAGAAATATCTCCGCCACGCAGATGAATCTCTCTTTGGTGCTTTCTGACCAAACGCAAAAAAAAAGGTATATGGAAAAACTGGATTTACAAGTTGTGTGATCTGTAGATTCTGCGTGATGCACGTGATTCGATGCAATTTCACAGATAAACCACTGGGACGTTATGGTGGGGTGAAATGGAGCTTAATACCTTTTCCATGTCATCTTCTCTTTGATTTTTAGGTGAAATCTACAATTTGTGGGTTGGATGTGCGTGACGTTACGTGGCGGTAAGTTGGTGAGAGATGCATTAGTAAGTATAGAGAAGTTTCGCATCTGTCTAACGGATTGATATTGGTGGTTAGAAAGGCGCCTGAATGAGATTAATTGGGGCTCAAAGAAACCAAGGAATCAGCTTCTCTAAGTAGATCAGGTACATATACTTATGCAGTGAAAAAGTATTGAGGCTTAGTCGTAGTTAATTGAGAAAATATTATTTTTTTGTTTAAATTCGAAAAATCGGGTTATATGAAGTCATTAAAACCTAAAAAAATTCGAAGACTTAAGCATTTGCGATAGCAGCCTATAGTGGAGTTCTATGTTCAATTGCCGAAGAAGCTATCAGAAACTTCGAAACTTAAAAGTGTGAATTAACCTCCCATACGAAACTCCTGGTTGTTCCGACAGAACTGGGGAAAAGAATTGTAGCGGCTCGTGAACCTCGAAACCCAAGGAATGATGGACTGTCATGCCATTTTAAAACACACAACTTGAGTCAAATGTTCCAAAAGTTTATGCAGCGTTCATTTAGCATTGTGGGCGCAGTGGCTCAATGGTTGTACTGTGCTGCGCCATCTCTCGTGAACGTTTGACAAACATCCGAGAGTATAACAGTCCTGAAAAGCTTCCCAATTCAGCCGTTTGGACTCAGCATAAAATTGTAGGCCCCTTTCCCTTCCGTTCGTCCCAAAAATAAAAAAAAAAACTCAAACTACCGAATGGTTGTGAGATGCTACGTCTGTTGCGCCAACTATTTATTTATTTATTTTTATCCAGACAGAGGATACTTTACCTTATACGTAGACCTAGAAATTACTGCTGTCAAAAGCTTTGGAGATATGGTTCTTTTTTTTTAAGCTATCCTCCAAAATCACAAGATCAGCCTACCTCTCCTATTATTCGGATTGGTGATGAAATATCCTTTTTCCAAAATCTCTGATTCTGGCGGTCAGGATGCCTCTGCCATCTTGACTGCAACATATACCACAGACCTGGCTGTTTTTCGATTTTGTTTAAAGTATCTAATAATTATACTGTGCCTTCGCTAGGGACAGGGACCTTGACATGTGCGCAATCGTATAAGCGCCGGTGCGAAGGCTTAATGTTGCAATGATTCAATGGGCTATGCTGTCGGAGGCGGTAGTCGTCTGAAGGATCACCCATGGCATTATCAAATCTCGAATCGCCAAGGTGGAACAGCATATATGCTGAGGGATGCGTGGCTAAGAGAGTGCTTAATGTGGACTCCGAATACCAGGCGATCTTCGGTTTTAAACCAGCCTTCCTGTGCGGTACCGGGCTCCGGTATATAGGTGATGTTTCTTTCCCCGTGGGATCAATATTTCGAGCCAAATAAATAAAAACTTACAGTCTGATGCCTCTCTGTAATCGCATCAACCTCTGGCCTTGCTGTTGGGCAACCAGAAGAGCAAACAGATCGTGCAGCCACTGGGGCTCTTCCCATCCAAACTTCAAGACCGTGTCAGAAAAGGAGATGAGGATTTGCCCACTTCCGACTCCGACACATCCACCGTAGTTGACACCTGACATTGGCAAGAGTTTGGCTGGACTACAGATTCAGCAAGGTGGATATGTTAAGCCGCGCGGAGCCAAAGTTTACTTTCTAAAAATGCAGAGCTCTCATAGCGAAGCTGTCTGACCATTAAATCAAACTGTGGATCCAACGGGTCAATATTCCCAATATGGGGAACTATACACCCGAAGAGGCAACTTCCATTTGGAGGAATTAACTTCCCTTTAAGCATTAACGATTTTAAAAGATTTTTGTATTTTCAGACATTTTGACAAATCAACAATAATTACTAAACACTAAAAATTAAAAATGACACCGAAATATGAAGTAAGAATCAAGGATATAGTAATGGAATTACGTGGGAATTGGGAAATCAACAACATCATCAAAAATCAAAGCTATATGGAAGAGATTTAGAACTCGAAGTAATTTCAAGATTTACAATAAATGGGACCTCCACATCTTGATAAATACGGTTATATGTAAGAACCTTGAATATTTACGTCTCTGTAATTATTCAATCAGTTTATTTACGGGTTTAGTTTGTCCATTTGCATTGGCGCTATTCTACGATACCCGGAGGCCCAGAGCGTAGCTTCAATGAGGGCCGAGGCCTGAATCTAATAATTGTACTGTGCATTGTATTTTGATACCAGGTAAAGCAATAATATTTTTCATTTAAATTTCTGGACTATACACTCACAGAAAAAAGTTGTAATATATACAATTTTCTGAGTAAAATTTACAAATTTTAATTGTAACTATAGTCATTACAATTTAATAGTAAATTTCGCTTATTTTTTTCCTAAAAAACATAAAAACACAAATTTCCAAAAAAAAAAAAAAATAAAATAGTAAAACAAAAAAAAAATTACAATAATTAAAATAGTAAATTAATCAAATTGCAGAAAATTGTAAATATTACAATTTTTTCTGTGAATGCCAGCACGATAAAAAAACATAAAAACACAAATTTTCAACAAAAAATAAAATAGTAAAACTAAAAAAATTGCAATTAAAATAGTAAATTAACCAAATTATTTAAATTGTAAATAGATGGTTTTACAATTCGGATAGTAAAGCCTTTACAATTTTTTTCTGTGAGTGTAGGATTATAGGTTTATCAAATCGTCTACTTTAAATAAATTTAATAGGCTTATATGCGACTACATCGTGCATAGTTAAATACAATGAAAAGCGTTAGATAACATGACAAACGCATACACCTCAACATCGGACTGCCCAATTAAATTTAACATATATAATAATTTCCAATGCAATCAAGATGCACCTTCTCGCACCACCTACATAATAGATCATTTCAAGAGGCCGACAATGAGATTCAATTCATAGTCAACAACGACTGTGTCGCCCACACTACTATACAAAAGCCACTTATGACCATACCAACACCAATAGCCGACCAACCGACCGCCCGCTAACGATTGTCAGCTCATCTGACAAGTGCATCTGCTCTTCAATAACAAAAACATTTAGCATTTAATATTCATTTGTTTAATAAATAATATTGAAGTGCAGTGCAGTCGCGCGCACACACACACACACACACACACACAGCCCCTGTGCTATATATATGATGATCATTCTTAATAAAGCCGCTAACGAGCCTCAAATAAACAACAAGATACACTAAATATATAGATAGATACATTTATATAAAATTATTTTTTATTCTACATGTATAAAACTAACCGCATACTCGAAATGAGCGACATGTATGCGTGCGTATATTTGTTGTCTGTTTGAAACAGAAATAAAATAAATTAATTAATTTATTGTGGTCGAGCCATAAATGTGCCCAACAGCAACATCAACATCAACATCGGCAGCGAGTACCTAACCTACACAGTACACACACCGCACAAACGGCAAACAGCAAACGACAAACGGCAGAACGATTGCAATAAATTCAATGATTATGCTTTTTATGATATGGGGATCGCTTCGTTCCCACTCCCGGAGGCAGCTCAACGTCAACCTCAACCCTGCCAGCCAACGTCAAGTGGCCTAGCCTATACCGAACCAACCATACACTCACATACTACACCACATAGCGATAGCAAGTGGATTGCATTTGGATACTTAGCCAAGTACCAGTGGGTGACAGTCAGTTCCACTGTCGATCGAACTGGCATGGCAGTGCTCAGAGTCGTGAGACTCTTAACCCGAATGTAAGCCATTAGAATATAAATAGAATTTAATCTACTTTAGTGGTTGCACTCGTAACAGAGAGTCCAACCCCCCCTATCCCTGCTGGATTGACTGTCGAGAGGGAACGCAACTCTCGCAGCTCCCCAGCCGAAGCGCGTAAAACTTATATCCACTCCACGTAGAGCAGGCGGGCGGGCGCGGGCGGTTTGCCTCCGCTTCGCCTTGGCTGTCAGTTCGATATTTGGCTTTTGGTTTTAGGTTGTTGTTTTCTTTTTGTATCTTCGAGTTTAATTCTGATTGACGACTACGACGTCGACGTTGTCTTCGTCTTCGTCATCACTCGTCGTTGAGTGGTGAAGATTTTGGGAGCGGAACCGTGCGCGCACGGAGTTGACACATTGGCCATGGTTGGCATTATAATGGATTGTGAGGATGGTGTGAAGGTATTAAGAAAGTAAATTGGGGATTAGAGTGTCTGGAAAGAGTCCAGTAATTTATGACCTGAGCTGTGTTTCTTCTACTGGGGGACAACCGACCGATGACGGTATTCACTTGGGCAGGTGGAATGAAGTAAATTCAATTAATTTGTTTGATATATTGAGAACACATTAGAAGTAGGTGGCGGAACAAGGCTATTAAGAAGTGGGTGTAATCCCAGTTCATCTGAGACAGCTAGTTCTTGCAGCTTGGGAATGCTTGGGAATTGCATCGCCCACAGTTTTCTGCATCTCAAAAGTTCACTGGCTCCTATAGGAAGCCATTTTCACCGTATTTCCCTTCAAATTGAAATCGAACATTTGTATCTGTGAAGCTTTAATGATGAGATATTCGTAAGCTTCTGATATTGATAAACTAACACAATCTAAGGCAGTTAGTATATATACAGAAGCTAGGAGTAGTTAGCCTACATTGACTGTTTTTTATCCGATATGCACTTTTTTGTACCTATCTACACTTTTCAGGGTCAACAATGTAGCCGCTTCTTAAATGTAGATCGTAGTTTTCAACTTTCTAGGGTCTAGTTGCATTTTGATTCTGATTTGAATTTGCATTGTCAAATATTATGGCAAAACATAGTAGCACACTTTAAGGCTGTACGATTAATCCAGTGGACTTTCTAGCTTCTACTATCGCCTTGATTCACTGGAATTTTTAGCTCATTTGTGGAATATTAGCAAAATGTAGTAGCGTCTGCTTAAAACGGAGGATTTGGAAAGAACACTTCTGCAGACTGTTAAACGGCGGAGACAATCAACAAACCGCTGTCCAGGCAGAATGATTCATTCAGTCTGGAGGATGAAAACCAACATTCTGTCCACCCGACCTACACGAAGTGAGGATATCGATATCCAAACTAAAGTCGAACAAAGCTGCGGGCTTACCGCCGGCTTACCGGCCGAGCTTTTCAAAGTAGCGGGAGATGAGTTGGTAAGGATCATGCACCAACTCATCTGTGAAATTTGGTCGGACGAAAGCATGCCCGAGGAATGGAACCTCAGCATCGTGTGCCACATCCAAGAAAGGAGGTGCTCTGAACTGCGACAACTATAGAGGAATAAGTCTCCTGAATGTCGCATATAAAATCTTGTCGGCGGTATTGTGTGAACGTGTGAAACCCAGGAATTTCAGATCGATACACACCATCTTTTTATCGACTTTAAAGTAGCCTATGATAGCGTATATAGGGACGATCTATATACAAAGCCATGGCACGTTTCGGCATTCTTGCCAAACTCGTTCATCTCTGCAGGATGACGATGGAGAGATCTCGGTGCTCCGTCAAAATCGGCAAAAACATCACCGAGCGTTTAGGTTTTGATGCCGAAAAAGATTTCAGACAAGGCTATCGTGTAACTTTTCTAACATCATCCTTGCAGTAATTGTACGAAACTCAGGAGCCAATCTCAGAGGCACAATTTTTAAGAAGTCTGTTCAACCGACGATATTGACATTATCGGAAAATCACAGCGAGCTGTCAGTGGCCCATTTGCAAGTATTGAAGCAAAGATCGGTTTGGCTGTAAATGAGGACAGAACGAAGTATATAGACAGCAACGCACCAGTCCGACGAGTCTTTGAGCCCACCCCTGAGGACAACATAGCAGAGGAAGACCCAACCTTAGGTGGATATCTGGGAATCGTTAATATAGCTATTACAGCGTTCACCAGAAGAGCTGTTCTTTGCGTCCTGTTTCAGGAGCACCAGATTTTAAACTTTGCGTTACATTCGGTCAACATTTTTCTGAACAATTCATACTAGCATTTATATGATACCAAGTACCTACTCGGTTCTTCAATGCAATAAATTTTAGCTTAAAGCCCAATGCACACGGAGCAACTGGAAAAAAACTAAACCGGTTGGCAACTCGTGTTGGAGGCATGTTACGGACTCAGCCTCAGCGATAACTTGACTCCACACACGAGGAAACTCATCAGTCATCAGTCATCACCAAAATCTCTAGTTCGTTCAGTGCCGCCATTTTTTTCAACCTACCCACCAGCAACAGGTTGGTCTGTTGTTCGCTCTAGATACTGAAATCAATAGGCAACCCAACAAATCAACAGACGACTAGTTACAAACTGATTTTTGTGAATCGTAAACGAGTTTTCAACCAGTAGCGTCGTGTGCGCCGTTCCATTTGATTACACAGGTTATGACTCAAAGCAAACCAATTGCCAACTCGCATCGCTGATCAGCTTTTACCAGTTGCTTCGTGTGTATTGGGCCTAAGACTTTAGAAGTCTGCCAAGTAAGCAGCAAAGTTTTAAATTTTCTAAATGAAATGTTCGCTCTAAATAATTGCATTCTAGCTGAAAACACTTCCCAAATACAAAAGCATTATAGGTGGTAGTAAATACACGGCATGTAGAAAGCCATATACGTCATTTTTACGTCAGCATATGGCCCCAATGGCTAAATGCCTTGTACTAGCTCTCTTTGCAGCATTCAAATATGGTACACATACGTATGTGTCACTCTCTGTTCACATCAGAGATACATACATAATGTGTCTTTCTACATGCCGTGTACTACCACCTTTACTTCGGTATTCGCTCCTCATTAACTCGAGTCTTTTTCCGCGGAAAATTAATTCGTTTTCAATCGTATATGTAATTTTCCCGGAAAATTACCCGAACTAACTGCAAAGTGATAATAAGAATAATAAAAAAAAATGCGCTCACAAACAACTATACAAATCTGATTTTCACTTTCCCACCGGGGAAGCCTCATTAAACGCAACTGCTGCTCAGCGACGCACCACCAACAAAGTGAATTTTAGCCCCCCCCCCCCCCCCCCCATCAAAGAGTATCCCTCCCCATTGCTATGCTGCAGCACAGGTCCGTTGCATTTTATAAGAAACTCACACGCATGATGCATTAATTGCACTAATTGCACCATTAGGTGAATTTTGTATCTGAGCACACAATTTTTTTTTTCCCGCCAATCTAAATAATGTTGTCTGTTGGTTACGAGTAGGTATCTAATTACATAGATACAAAATTTAAGTATAGTGCATTTCAAATCACTATGGAGTGTGCATCATATGGGATTGAGAGAGATGGGGTTTCAAAAATGTGAATGCGATTGAGAGAGAGCCAATGATTTGAAACGCACTGTAGTACATTTTGCGCGTATAATTAATGTGACCGATAGCATATAGTGCGTTTCGATTAATAGTGTGTCCGCTGCGGGCAATTATCGATTATACAGAGCAGCAGCCATATTGTAAAGTCTCGACTATCGGAAAGCTCGGTTTGGTGAGACGGTACTAACAAAACAAGTTTCCCCCATGAAATGCCCTTAACGAGGCATATATTGGCTTACACTTACATTACGAGTATGCACTGATGTGATATCTGCGATCTGCCTGCGCCAGCGGATGTGTGACGATGCACGTACGCATCGCAGTAGGTAGTCACTAGACAGCAAGAGCTATTAAAAATCATTCGGGTTGTTGCTATGGAAAATTTCTAAAAAGAAAAAACCGGGAAAGTTGTATTCACCTATACAGGCACCTGATCATCATCATCAGCTACTCTTACTTCATAATTGTATAGTTGCATTTGCCTGGGTGTAGACAAAAAAAAATGGATTTGTCAATGCGTCATTGGACCTAACCCTCCTCATAGTGTGCATCGCCTTTCCTTTGTCACTTTTGTATAGCCTGAGGAACTACATTGTCCTTTGCTTGAAACATGACTAATATCACGACACAATACTGTCATTAATCATCTGAATCAAATTTTATTTATGAACCAAAACGATCTTGGAGTGCATTTTGTAAAGTCTTGAATAAGATGAGAGGTGGATATTTCGAGGGTATAAGGATCGGCAGGTACGAGTAGATATATTTTGGCGAAGTAGCAAGTAGGTTCGTTACACTATGAGAATGACAGCCTTTTGTTCAATAGGATTGTCATTAATATAAGTTTTTTGTCACAAGATAAATACTCAAGACTAATGATGGTCAGTCAGGTCGGGGAAAAACACACACTTGTAGATACGCAACTTTATTCCCTTTCGTATATCAATCTCAAATCTCACAGCTGAAAGTTGACATTTTTTTTATTATTGTTAAAGTCCCATTTATCTGGGTTTGAAATGTTTTGCTTACGGTCGAAAATTCATCAACATAATTTTGGGTCTCTTATAGATGAGGGGGACCCAGACCCAGAGCAAAGATAATAAAACACCTAGATGACGCATTCAAATGGCAATTGTTGTCATATGAAATCAAAATTCGATACCCTTAAGAAGCTTTTCGAAAAAGCTTATACCGCTGAGAAAAAATGAAATCGAAGCTGAACAACACTACTACCACTACATTACCACTGCTACGGAACTGAACTGAACTGACTCCATCAGAGTCCAGACACACACACACCACTTATGTTATAAATATAATTGAACATTGCATGCATTTGCAGTTCTTCATTTCATTTAATTATTCGGCATTAGTCCTTCGACGAAGTCGGACGTGCTGCGTTTTATATGCAATTTGACGTCATATCAATGCGTATGCGAATTGCGAATTTGCGATGCGAGTGTATCGTCTAGATGTGCACTTCTGCAGTGCATCGTTAATGACTCTCTTTTTGTTTTCGTTTTATGCTATATTTCTCGTTCTCTATAATGAATGTCCCCTTCCCCTTGGCCCTTGATCTTGATAGATTTAAAACCGGTTTGTATTCTTATTATTACATCACTATACTGTCTGCTCTTGTTTTATTTTGTGTGTGTGTATAAGAAGGAAAAAGGAACAAACAGAACAGAAGTCCTCGATGAAAAAAAAAAATCGTCGATCATTTCTGTTATGTATTATAAATTTGTTCCTTTTTATGACGGCATACCAAACTGAGCCATCGTATTTTTAAAATCTATATATGTACATAATGTAGGTACATAAAACAAATAGCATTTTCTTTTTTAAAATCAAATGAACTATTTATTTCAAAAAAGATACATATGAATCGCTGTCGCTTTTTGTGTTTTGTTGGTCAAATCTGAGTTAGCTGTAGACAGAAGACGAACAAAGCCGAAAATTTGCAAAATATTCAAAATACAAAATGCTAAATGCGTAGGTATAATGAAGAAAACTGACTTCGAATTTATTTTGCGAAGGATTCAACCATCATTCATCAAAAATAAAGAAATATTCATTTGAAAAAGATTGGATTACCTTCTACAGTCATTGACAAACATGATGTCAATTAAAGACAAAGTGACCTTTTGTTTGGCAATTCAGCAATTTCCACTTCTCCAGTGGTTTCTTTGTCATTTATTGACAAGCGCTGCAATTCATTGACAAGCTATTTTTCACTGCTTCCACTTGCCAATTTTCAATTGGCACAAAAATACGTCAATTGTCAATTTCAAATCGACAAGTGGAAACAAAGAATTATAAATATGTACAATAAAATTTTGATTTGATTTTAGAACTTTAGTTTTGTTTTAAGAGTTAATTTTAGGACTAAATAAATATAAGACGACTTAGGGCCGGTTTGTTTATCTTTGGTTAACTCTAATCAACGGCTATTTTAGCTGATAACAATATCAGTTTCTTGAGGCAAATTTTAAGCACAGAATCTATGGTTTGGTTAGTTTACCCGAGAAATCGATAACCAGCCCATTTTGGTCGGTTAAAGGTATTTAACCAAATTCGTTCTGGAATTTTGATTGTTCAAGCTTTGACATAGCCGTCAACAACACAACAATAAACGCAAAATATAGTGTGTTGTTTCGTATCAGGTTTGTCCACGCATTTTCAGCTGACACAATTGAATACGATGCACACAGTGTGGATCAAAATTGAATACATTGCTGCGGCTTTGTGCTGAAATCACTCAGGTTTAGTTAAATTAAAAAAAAGACATAAATGAATAAAATACCGAAATGTACACAAAATATAAACAATTTTAACCAAGGATTAATTCTAACAAAACAACTGAATTTACAAATAAACTGGAAAACTGGAACGATTTGTCGCAAATCTACGGTTTGCTGGCCAAAGTGAAGAATAATTGAACAAACGCTTTTTGGTTACCACAGACACAGACATAAATATACAATCATGGGTTAAATTTTTAAACTTAATCTGAACAAACTGGCCCTAAGTAGAGGTTAAAATAAAACTTGGTGAGCAAAGTCTGTAATTACTTTAAATTTCCTGATAAAGGAACTAAAAAACACAAATGGTATTCATCCAACGTCGTAAGTTTACCATTTGCGTAGAATGGTAAGTTTACAACAAACGTTTCATGAACGCCCCAATTTGCTGTTTGTGGTAAATGGTGGTAAACCAATCAGTTGTTTCACATGAGAGGGAACGAACGAATTGATAAAATGCGAACAAACCACTTTTGATACAATTATAAAGAGAAAATTGCACATTTTACTATTCCAAGTGTAGGATAGTTAGTTAGTCCATCAAATTGTATTAAGAAAACAAGTTTTAAAAGGGTTTAAATAACGAAATTTACAATACCAATCTTTTTGCCGCGGACGAAAACTCCCTTGGTTTGGAATTGGAAATTGCGTTATTTAATCTCTTTTAAAACTTGTTTTCTTAATACAATTTGATGGACTAACTAATTATCCTACACTTGGAATAGTAAAATGTGCAATTTCTATTTTTTATAAATGCATCAAAAGTATTATAAATGCATGCAAAGTAATTGTTTTCTGATTTCGCGCCTTTATTTCAAGTGTGAAATGTCACAATAACCTCGTCGTAAGTTTACCATCTCGGTTTTCCACACAAATTCGCGTAGTAGGTTTACCATCTCGTCGTAAATGATTTTCCATACAAATTTTGACAGTTCATTTACCACGTCGTAAACTTCGTAAGTTTACATGAATACCCCTAATGACTGGCTGGAACAAGTAGGGAATCTTGCGACGATTTAGAAAAACAAACTTATTTGTAGTAACCAATTTGATAAATACTTTGGGAAAAAAATGTAAAGCAATAATATATAAAAACAAAACCAATAACATTGTAATAACACCAATAACTAAATTAGTTCTTTATCAGGAAATTAAAATAATTTTACCCCTGAATACCTACTATGCGGCACTTGCGCTGCAACAAGTAATTACACACCTTGCTCTCCAAGCCATATTTTAACCTAGGTATATTTAGTCTTCTTATACATATATGTATAGATTACTCTTAAGACAAAACTAATGTTCTAAAATTAATTCAAATTTCTATTGTATTTATAAAAGGAAACAAAACTAACCAAATTCAATTTCAAATTGCTTTTTAAAAATACGATGGCTCAGTTTGGTATGCCGTCATTAAAAGGAACAAATTTATAACGTATCTACATCTTTTGCATGAGCACAGCTAACAATTTGAAATAGCCGACCGATGATTTTCTTTTCATCGAGGAACGAGGATTTCTGTTTTGTTTGTCCCTTTTTCCTTCTTATTCACACACACTAAATACATAAAACAAGAGCAGACAGTATAGTGACATAATAATAATACAAACCGATCTATCAAGTGCGGCGATTGTAGTTTTCCTCAAGAGGACATTCATTATGGAGAACGAGAAGCATAGCATAAACGAAAACAGAAAAGCTTCATACCATACTTCATACACGATGCACTTATGCACACACACAAAGGATTACGCGCTGAGAGAAAAGCTTTTATTTTGTTGGACAATGAGAAGAGCTTTTTGTTGCACGATCGTTGTTGCACGATCGCAACCAATGCGGACATCAGCTAACATTATATTGCGTCATCTGTATATTATATTGTCTTTGCCCAGAGGTAGTAGAGTCGCCGCCATTCGTTCGATCGTCATCGCCATCATCATCATCTATGGGTCTTTCTAAATCCGAATGGGGTTTGGTTATATCGCATCTGGGCGATAAAATAAAAAGTAAACATAATTTACATATGGTCCCTCCGAAACGTTTGAGGGCAAACAGACTGAACTGAGCTCCGCTGGTATTCATCCATATCGTCCGAAACTATTAAGAGCGTAAAATTACGAATGAAATGAGTTTTTTATACTATAGATATTTATGTGCTGCTGTTCGTATATAACTCTTTGTTTTTGTTATTTAGTTAGTTATCCCCCAGCTTGCCTTTGTTTATACTTTATACGCACGTAATTTATAGCCCTCTTTGAAACATTATTTTTATAGATTTCTTTTTTTTTTGTAATAATTTGTTACGTCCAAAGAATATTTCCTTATGGTGCTGGTGATGGAGTAAAAGGGTCATATAGACAGAAGTGAATTTGTATGCCGCACCCTAAATAATCGGCTGCCGATTTGCAATTTGTTGAAGCGAAGAACTCCGAAGAATTATACAGTGCGGTTCACTTGTTTAGACGCACAAGAGTTACGTTTTATTTCTTTGGCTTTTTTTCGTATTATGTGGAACAAAGAGAAAAAAAAAATGATTAGACTTAGCAATATTAGCTGATTCATCTACCGGCGAAAGTGATTCGGAAATAATCGAACTTCTGGTTGCATTTGGCGAATATTAAGCCAAAATTCTTTAGCATTTGTTTCATAAAAATAGTTTTAAAAGCTTTCATCACTTGATGATGGTGTGCACAATCAAAGATGCAATAATGAGGGAGATGAACTAAAACGAACCATTCTTCACTACTTGACAGTGGAATCATATTGGAAAGTGTTAATTATGGATACAGAGAATATTTGTTTGAGTTGTTCAACAGTTTTTAGGATTACTTTTATCGAAATAGTGGCCCGAAAGTAGCCAATGTTGTAAAAAGGGTACAAAACAGAGCATTTTTAAAAAGTCCAGAGATAAAAAAAAGTCGCCTATCGGTAACGCTGAGTAGAAGTCTACTCAGAAGAACTGGGTATCAGCCATTCATACCGTCTTGCAGATCAGTGCAGCGTTTTCCAGACAGATATCTACGCGGATAAGAAAGCAGCTCAAACTATCTTAGCGAGGGAACTACCTTTTGCGTGGACAGACAGGGAGCTCTTAAAGCGACTAACTCCAATATGGTAAACTCCAAATACGTAATCTGAGCATTAATCGATCACACAGAGTAGTGCTGTGCTGGGTTCCTGGACATGTTGGTGTGGAAGGGATCGAGGCAGCAAATATACTGGCCAGATGCGGCTTTGGAATGGACATACTATACAGCTCGCAGAGAATATTATGTATTACCAGTTTTCAACGCAGCTAAGGACAATGTCATATTAAACTTGGCTAAAGAACGATGGAATAACACTTCCCCTTGTATACTATAACTAACTAGCAGCTTGTGGCCCACAATTATCACTAAAAGTTCAAAGATCCTAACATCTTTCGACCAAACCAAATCCTAGTGCTCGTCGCGGGGTATTAACCAGACACTGTATCATTGGAATTATGACCAAAAGACTAGGCATCTTTACGAATGACTTCTGCTGGAAGTTTCAGAGGTGATGAGGAAATATAGAATATGTAGAACATCTCTTGTGTCACTGCCCAGTCCTTGTATGGGAGCACGGTTCTTCGACGGCTTGGAAGATCTAGCAACAATACCTCTATCAGATATAAGAAGATTCACCAACAGATCCGAATGGCTTTGTTAGTTGCATGTCCTATAATGTACTATATACAAAAGGGTAATCACAATGGGCCTCAATGGCTTCTCTGGGTGAAAATTCCTAACCTAACCTATAACTGAATGTACGACATAAAGAGAAGAATTCAATCATTACCAGCTACAACGCTTGGCTAAGACTGGTAAGGTCTCCAAGACTGACTTGTTTTAGACAGAAGACGAATGACGGTTAAGTGTATATTTACATTATGGTACCATAAATGCTGTATTGCAAATTTTCATGGTTAAACTACCCTGCCGAAGATATCTGTTGGTTATTAAACAGATATGTCATTTAAATTCTTTAAAGAATGTGATTTATTGTTGGATTTGGTACTGCAGCGCTATCACAAACGTGATAATGTGTAGCTAGTCAGCTAAGAGTGGCTCTAATAATAGTAATTCTAGAAAGTCCCATGTATGGTAGATGCACATAGCAATCATTTATGGATCATTAGCAAAACCTCCCAATTTCACCGGCTTCCAAAAGCATTATTATGTATCTCAAACGCTAAGTTAATTTTTGAGTTAAGTATTCACGTCCTTATCTTCCTTGTTTTCAAGTAAATTATGTCCCATGTCTTGAAACATAAGACCGGACAACCAACCTCAAATCGAATACGATTATACAAATGTAGGTATGCACATGTTAACACAAAAATGTATGTACAACACTTTGGAAACTAAATCTTACGCTATGCCAACGTTGTCTCCTGCATACTTTTTTCATATAGCATTATGCTCAAACAACAAAAATTATGTAAGGCTTAGAAAATTGTGTATTTTTGTGTCCTCCAACACCACAGAATCTTTGTGTCACCGCAGAGGCATAGCTTAAATACAATGTACTGCATATAGGTACCTATATATAATATCTACACTCAGCTGAGGGCGATGAGGTTTTAGTTACTAACTATGTAGAATGAAAAAAAAAACTATTTTAGGAAGGGAAAAAAAAATCGATGAGTTAGAGTGAATTTCGTTTTCTCTTTTTGCTTTACCCTTCTCTCTTATATGCTGCCTGCGTGCATGTTTTTTTTTTCTGTGCATGAACGCGTCTACCAAACGGCCAATAACTCTTTCAGATACCAACAGAAACGTTCTATAAATCCATAAGCCAAGGAGAGAGAATAAATTACATGTAAAATACACACAACAGGTACCAACTATACCAAGTCTGGGTTTTTGTAATAATGGGCAGGGTCTGCAGTCTACACTCCATTGTGCCATTAGTATAGTCAAATAAATTACTACATGTGTTCGGACAGCCTAAACGATAAGCGGCACCAGCACGTTTTCCAGTAAAGTGCACCTTGCCCGGAAGGAGGTGGATTTGTTTGATATATCCACCTCCATATCCCAAATACCAACCAAACGTTTGCTTGGCAATTAAAAGAAGAAGCTCAAAAAGATAGAACTTCTCCAGCTATTCGGCTAATAAAACTAATAATATCCGCTCAACTGGTGCTGTATCTATGTATCTATATACATCTATGTATGCATGCAACACAGTGCATTGTGCGTGCATCAGTGTCAAAAGACCTTGGACAAAAACTGAACATATGGTCGAAAGATCTAATGTGGGAACTTATAAATCTCGTTGGAAGGCGAATGGTGCGGCGCCGCCAGTCTCTTTACGTTAAAATCTGTAAAGATCCTTAGGTAGAACTTCTATATGCTAGATTTGAATTCAAAAAGGAGTCTGGAAACGAGTGATTTGAAGCAGAAAATGAAAGTATTTTTGGGAACAATTTAAATATACAGAAAGATGTGTGTGTGTGCGTTTTGTGATTTATAATTCGTTTTAGTAAAAATAGGAAAAAAAAACGAGAAATGTTGGAACAGATTTGTCGAAATGAGGTATTTGGATAAAGTTCGTCTACTCAAATAGATTGGTTGACCTTTAGTTTTTCGAAAAACAAGAAAATAATCAATTTAAAGGGGAATTAATGGCAGTCGTTTAGACCGTAGCTAAATTGTAATTTTTTTAACACGTGTTGTGTTGTCCTTAAGGGGACTGTTTTTTGAAAATGGCTAAAAATGACTATAAGTGGCTAAAACTTTTTCCTTTTTTTCAAACAAAATTTTTGTGAGATCAACCCATTCATTCAAAAAATCATAAAATATAGTAGGGAACAGATTTTTGCAACAAATTTTTTGCATTCACTATGAGAATTGTTTGGAGAAACTTTTTGCATCAAAACATTTTTTTTTTTTTTTTGAGACCGAGGAAAAAAGTAAAAAAAAAAGTGTAGACTTTGTTAAACACAAATAAGAAACTCACTTGTTAATAAATGACTAGTTTATTTTGAATTTTTCATTCAGAAATTTATTAATTTTAAGCAAGCTTTTATAAAGTACGTGGTGTACCATGACTTTTTACGCTCTGTGTATTTCTTATTATGTAATTAGTTGACGTCGCGTCGCTATATCGGTGAAAGAATCGATTGCGATTCGCCACAATCCACGCGGAAGAACAAACAGCGAATTCTTGGAGGACACTAATGCGAATGCATACAGGAAAACTATATGTTGCCTTTGTATAGGGAGTGATATCTATTATCCGAACTTACATGAGATAGCATGATGTAAGCATTTTTATCATAGCTAATAATAAAATATTTTAAAATTACCTTCATCTGATTTTTCACATTCATGTGTACCTACTTTTTTTTTACTTGAAGACTATACTTACTTTAATTGTGCTCTTAGGTTGGGTTAGGTTTAATAGGGGTATGACGTCTGAGAGAGGGGACTTATACGCACCATCAGGGCCCATCGCGATCCCTATATACAAGGAACCAATTGCAGTGATCTACAAAGGAAAAACACCTATGTAAACACTTGCCCTTGAAAAAGGCCCAATTTCCCTCCACCAAAACCTAAGTAGCCCTTTATAGTTCGTATAGTCTATCTCCTCTAAATGTTGGAGGAAGTACCTGCCCAGAAATTTTCTTCTACTACAACATATTGCTTCGCATTCACACATAATATGTATGTTATATCTTTTTCGGCCTGCATGTCCTGCATATACCGATCAGTATCGTGAGCTGTTCCTCGCCTAGTTTGAGAATTCCCTAGATCTTTTACGGTCGAATTGCGGCTAAAGTGCCTTGGATACTGCGTATCGGTTAAGGCCTGCCCACCTCTGGTCGGCTTCCTCTGTTATTTTATTCCTAATAGCGCCCATTATGGGGCAATGAGGTGGTTTAATATCCACTTCCTCTCTATCTAACAGTTTCCCGCCTGTTCTTGCAAGCTCATCAGCTTGGTTATTTCCAGACATATCACAGTGTCCTAGATGCTGGTATCCAACACAGTCTCACTCGGTTCTCACTGAATAATGCCTTAAGCATTGTGAGACAGTTCCGGACTATTTCAGAATTAATGTTCGTAGATTTCAGTAGATGGCTATATATATCCCTTCCAGATCTCATCCGCATTAGCTCTGATGCTTCTTTTCAGAACAGCCAGAACTTATGATTGGAAGACACTTATTGTTCTGTATATAGGCAAAAACGGTATAATAAAGTAATGTATATCTACGCACAATAGAGTAACGTAACTAGAAATAATTATTTTGAGCTCCATACGGTCGCACTTTTGGGCCAGCTGAATTATGTCCTTTTTTTATAAGCTGAATGTACATTGGTTGTGTTGTCTGTCCCTTTGTCCGATCCTGCCTATAGTTTACTAAATGCTGTAAACAGAAAGTAAACGTCTAATTACCAAATTCCAATGCTAAATCTGCTATAATTGTCAAGATATATTATTATACCTACTAGCGGGCCCTGCAAACGTTATTTTGCCTGTTCGTACATTTTCATTGTCCGTCAATATTGTTCTGCGGCCGTTTTATTATTTGAAATTTTATTCATGAGATTATTCTTGCTTTTTGAATTTTTTTTATTGTTGAGTGTTTATTATTTGAAATTCTGTGGAATCGGATCGCAGCGCCACCTACCGGGTCCAAATGTGAATATAAACCATCCCAAGACCCATTCCAACACACACACAAAATTTCATTAAAATCGGTCAAGCCGTTTAGGAGGAGTTTGGTTACAAACACATACAGAAGAATTATATATAAAGATAGTGTAACTAGCGAACACCCTAAAATAAAAAAATCAATTTCAAATTAATTTAAATCAGTGATAAACAGATTTTATTGTAAAGCTCTCTGGTACATAACTTTTTTGGCTTTTCCAGGAATCGTTTTGCCTAGATACTATTCTTTTCTATCAGGACAATGCATATCAATGTTACAATTTTTAAAATCTTTGGCTTGGGAGGCGCCATGCCTCTTTGTCCAATTTTTCCGATATTCACAGGAACTCCTGGGCCAATACCTAATATTGTCTGAAAATTTGAGCTCAATCGGTTCAGTGGTTTTTGAGATATAAGATTTCAATATTTTTGTTTTGTATCGGAGGAATTTTATCGAATTTTTCCCAAAGTTAAATGAAAAATGCTAATTTCTTAAAACAAAAATAGCCTATAACCTGCACATATCTATTTTACATATTATAAAAAAGGAATTTGTAAATCCGTTGAATAGTTTGTAAGATTTTTAGAGACATACATACATATTAAAAATAGATTATAATATATTGCGTAATATTACATCATTATTTTCCATTATACCTTAGTTTTTTTTTTTGTCGGCTTTTTCATTTGGTATCTATCTATATATCTTTTAATAAAAATGAACACTTTGCAATATGTATACCATCAGTGTGGGCTGGGCACATAAGAGAGACTTTACGATTATGGGCTTATAAATTTAAATGTTAATTGCATTTTGCTCTACTCTGATGCGTAAAATAAGAGGATTGTAAAAGCAATGCGCATCTTTGTGTGAATATGTATGTATGTATGTTACGCTCTACACAAAATAGGAGCAGCGAAAAAAAATTGCATCAAAATTAATGCTATAGAACAACACTTTCGTACCGTAATCGCATATACGATACATTCAAAAAAATTTAATTAAGCTATAATCCATCTTTTTTTTTTTTTTTTGATTCGATTTGCGCACATGGGAATGTTTCCCATGGTGATGATGATTATGATGATGATGAGTTGCGAAAATGCAAACATCAACCCTATCAATATGCGGCAATGTCTGTAGAGGGTGTTATACTATATTCGGTTAAAAAAAATACGAGATCTAGTTACACAGTGAATTTATATTCTTCATTAATGCATTCACGTGCGTATATACACATAAATATGTACAGTATTGATCGCTCTAGCCTTTATTAATTAGCGGACAGGCGAGAGTTGGGATTGTATACATGTGATTTTCAATTGGGGCGGCTATACGAGGTGGACGCCAACATACGAACACGAAATAATACATTTTGATGGAACATGATTAATTTAACGCCGTCAATTAAAATGAGGCCATGCCAATCCTATTATCCGACAAAAATGTATACAGAGGCTGCTGTGCAACAGAAAAAAATCCTGTGAACTAACTAATATGAATTGATGGTCGTTGGGCATTAATAATTGCTCGGTATCTGCCAATACCTACTTTCGATTGAAGCTTAAAGCAACATTTTATCCTTGAGGATGGGTCGGCGTTAATATAGGGCTTGCTGAATGCTTTAAAGCGATTATCATCAGGAATTATCAGGAATCCGATGCGATGCAATGACCTTCGTAGTAAAGAAGGCCATCGATGTGATTTAAGAATGTTTTTTCAACTATAATTTTGTTAAAGCATTTTCGGTTTAAAAGTAATTCCTGGCAAGAAAGTTTCTCTTGAAGAAACGTTGATTCTCATCATAACTGTGTTGGACAAAAAAATACCTTCAAAATTTATTGTAGGTACATTTTGCAACGACTTAACTGCCGAGCTTTTCAAGGCAGCGGCAGATGCTACATATACACCAACTCGCTTCCAAGATTTGGTCAGAGGAAAGTATGCCTGATGAAAGCCTCAGCATTGTTTGCCCCATCCACAGGAAAGGAGACCTTCTAAGCTGCGCCAACTATAGAGGCATCAAAATCTCCTCTACATCGCCTATAAGATCATATCTGCTGTACTGTGTGAGTGCTTGAAACCATTCCTCAACGAGCTGATTAGTCCCTATCAGTGTGGTTTTTAGGCCCAGTCCACAACCGACCAAATATTCACACTACGACATATCCTGGAAAAAACCCAAGAAGTCCAAATCGATACTCACCATCTATTTATCGATCTTAAGGTCGCATATAGGTATATGACAGCATTTATAGAGACGAGCTATACAGAGCCATGTCTAGTTTTGGCAGATTTAGCAGAATGACGATGGAGAACGCTCGCTGCTCCGTAAAGGTAGGAAACAATCTCACGGATAACTTTTATGTGAAAAAAGGATTTAGACAAGGTGATGCGCTATCACGTGACTTTTTCAACATCATACTTGAGAAAATTGTGCGAAACTCACAAGGTAACTCCAAAGGCACAATTTTCCAAAAGTCTGTGCAACTACATACTTCCATACGCTGACAACATTGACATAATTGGCATTGAGCTGTCACTGGTGCATTTGCAAGTATTAGCACAGAAGCGGCAAAAATGGGTTTAGTCGTTTCAAACGCAAAAATCTTCGAGTGATTTTCGGTCCCCTTGGAGAAGGAGATTTAACAGCGAAATCTAAGAACTGTACAGCGACTAGGTCAGAAAAATACGCATCATCAGTTGTCTAAGATGGCTAGGACATGTAGAGCGAATAGAAACCAACGCTCCGGCCCGAAGAGTCTTCGTTTTCAACCCGGAGGGACAACACAGTAGAGGAATACCTCTTAAGAGCGTATTTTTTAGGGGAGAATCGGCTAGTTGCACGGAAGTCCGCGGTCAAATTATAGACAGTTTTTGACAATGAGCTTCAAAATCAAACAACGACTATCCCTCTCAAACGTTACGTTCTGTTATATATGAGTACTAGGAGAGAGAAATTGTTAAATTATACTGCGTACCCAAATTACCCACCAACAAACTATAACGCATGTAACCGCCCAATCAATTCAATATCATTATATAGGTACCTATACCAACTACTGACTTCAATTTGTGCTGGAAAATAAATGTCGATGTCATGTATAATGGAAAATACTTAAAAGCCGAAAAGGAACAACAAAAAAAAAAGTCCTTAGCTATCTTAAAGGCATTTAAACATTAACCAAGCCATATAACATCTATAAAACCTCTTCAATTATAACTCAACCCGAAAATAAATAAATTCTCTTCAGCCAAAATCACACTTTTAAAATGTAATAAACCAAGAAAATACTTCAAAACAACCAAGGAACCCAAAAAAAAAAAAAAAAAAACAGAAACAGCCACCAGCAACCGGTCTCCTCTGCCCCTCTCGAGGTTGCCCGTTCCGTCTATATCTACAACGATCTGCCTTCTCAAATTAAAATTAATGCTCGGGTCCCTTTTTTAATCTTCTTTTCTCCATTACGAATAAGAAACAAAAACAAAATCTGAAAATAAAAATAAAATTCGCGTCCATTTGGAGCCCGCTCGCTGTAGGTACCTCAGCCAGCATCTACCACCCCCACCATCCCCGTCCGCCATCCGTTATTAATTAAAATAATCTCTGGCAGCGCGTTTGAAAACCCTTCGCTACTATCCGTATCCGTATTGTGTTTTCGTGTTCATTTAAATTTCAGATTCATAATCTAAATGATTTTTTTCACTTTGCCCAAAGTGATGGATGAAAAATATCAAAACAAGAAAATACCGAAGGAGAGCAAAGCAAAATCGGATAACAAATTGACAGCAACATACAGCAATCGGCTACTGGATTTCACCAAACCCAAAATCAAACCCAAATTTCACCCTCGGGCTCGTTCATCCGTGAATAGATCAGCGACGCCTAATTGACGGCCATCATTATAGGTATAGGTACGTCAAAGACTTATCCAAATGTTAAACCTGAAATTTTTTTCTGTTTTGGATTTTGTGTTTTTTTTATCTGATGTGTGTGCGTGCAATAGGTAGATTGAGTTTTCTCCAACAATAATTAGAAAATTTAACTACTAAGAGAGTTTTAATGAAGTTATATAAATGAGCTCGGGCTTTGGGTGCATCCTAAGGTACCTACAACTTAACCGATTTAGCCATTTGTATGGATTTAGCGAACAAACATCAAGTGTTTGCCTAGTCCATTATCGCTGCGTAGAGTGTAAATAGTAAATAGTAAATAGATACACCATAGAACGAACGCAAACGCAAACTCAAACTAAAACTAGGTATCTCGTATCTATAGATAGGTACGTACTACGTACTAAGAAGAGGTCTATACATGAACTGCCTTGAGGAACAGAAACATGTTTTCTATCCAGAGACCACAGAGAGAAATGACTAAAAACAACAACAGAAAAAAAAAAATTAAAAGAATTGCACATATACCAACTTACGATACGGCAATATGTTTGCTTGCCTGTTGTTTACTATTTGCTCAACTTAACGACCCGATAAAGTCGACAACTACAAAACCCGTCCCCATCGTCGTCGTCGGTCGGTCGTATTCATGGAAGACGAAAACGGAACGTAAGAAACGCAAATTTCATAAGAAATTCGCTGAATTTCTTGCGAAAAACATCGAACATCACTATCGCACATTGGACATACTCACATACAGCAAACGGTTGGGTATGGGTAGGTACACTCATCGTTCGAGGTCTAAGAGGTGACACCTCACCTCACAGCTCACACTCCATCAGCCAGCCAAAGGTGGAGTTGTATCAAAGTAATAAGCGCGCAGGGGGACTGACATAACAGTTGAGGAGGTAGCGTTGACAATCAATTGATTGATAAACAACACACTCGAGACCACGAGCCTAGGCACCTATATCTAGTAAAAAAAAAAAAAAAAAACAACAGTGTGGGGTCAGTAAGTGGTAGATGATGTTCTGATATATTTATAATCCAAAACCTTGGCCGAATGTGGGAATGTGCAAATTTGACAGTCGATGAAAACGTTTCTCTGACATTCAATCAGTATTCAAATTATACTGACACCTTTTTGTTTTTTTTAAATACTTCTCTCGGGAAAGGCGAACCTATAACGCTTCAACAGCGCCCCGAGATGCTTGCAGATGTATGTTAGTTCTGCACTTAAATTGCTGCAAATTGTAGTCTTCAGGAAATATATCCCCCAGGAAGCGAGCTCCAGAGTTTGCTTGTCCTGTAACAGAAGGAAACGCCCTGGCGCGTTGTGGCGTTATCCTAAGGGTGTCGCAAGGCGATACGCACAGATTTGAGCTCGCTTTGAAATTAATTTACTATCATTTTATCTTTTTTTTTTTTTTTTGCTGCTACTCCGACTCCAAACAAAGGAAAAGGATTACGTTTCTAAGCTAAATCCAAATCCACATTATAGCCACATTGCAGTCGAAGCTAAAGCGCGTTTGTGTTTCTTCCATTTTCCAGCCAGACTTTCTTCTTGGACTGTATATTTGCCTGCCACTCAATTAGGACGGGACGATTTTGACAGCCAGTGGCGGCCATGTTGCTTTGGTGGCGTCTGTCTAATCTAGTGTTTATTATTAAGTCACTGCTGCCAAATCATCATGGCAAGTTACAGGATTAAGCAGCATGTCTAAATGGTAAAACGTTATTATCAAAATGTGTGTTCGACGTGCAAACCGCAGACGAGGCGCGCGGCCCTTCAAAGTTCATGTTTCTAATGTTTGGTAGCCACAAGCCCACAAACAGTTCGCTAAACGATCAACTAATACCCGTACGTCAAAGGAACGCCAGATCGGCCGAGAATATTGCCGCGGTCTATGAAAGTGTACAGCAGAACCCGAGTCAATTCCTCGCCGTGCACCGGAAGTCGGCCTTTCGCAGATCTTAAGTTACCGAATTTTACATCGGGACTTGGTCATCACGCCACCGCCAGGCCAATGCCACACCATTTTAGTGAGCGCTTTGTCTAAGGTCGTACAATTCAATATACTAAGTCAATATTCCATAAAATAGAAAAATGGCTTCAAAGCTTATAAACAAAAGGTTGTACTTTTCTTTCTTTAGTGACAAGTTTGCAGCTGCATTTTTGGGCATATATCAAAGAAGCGCATGTGTCTACATTCTACAACAAATGACTCAAAATTAGCATGAGCTATTTTGTGTCACAAATTTCAAATTGCCCCGATTGACCCCACTGATGCGGGCACCAATATCAACGAAGCGAAGCCTGGCACGGCACCCAATCTTAGATTTACAATAACAAACCGCACCTCTTTCTGTTGTTTTTGTTTGGTTTTTTTATTATTTTTTTTAAAGCTATTTTATTTAAGTGTGCTCTGTCTTAACAAAGGTGCCTTATAGCTTGAGGCTATGACTTCGAAAAAAACCAGTTCTCCCATCTTACTCACTCCGTTGTCATCGTGGTCTGGTCTGGGTAGAGTAGCCCCAAGCACTTATTACTGACTTTTATGGAATACATTGCCAGAAAAAAAAAACTTTATCTCGTCTTATGTACAAAGAGTGTTATAAAGGAAAACGGTGGCTACTGTCTTCCGCGGTTTGTCACCCAATGGGCCCGAAATCAAACAGCTTCAGGGGTAAGAGTAAAGTTCGAAGTAGTGGGTCTATTTATCGTTCGTATCGTATGCGACTTGTTTGGATAGCTTTTTTTTTTGAAGGATTTTCTTCCTATATTGATAGAAAAGCAAACAAATAAAAAATCATCCGAAAATAGGAAACCTAACAAACACTTCATGAGGATACACTGAGCGAGGATGAGGATGATACAAAGTATAATAATGTTTAGCTGTGCGATTTTCTTTCGTAATTTTTCATGATGGCCAACACATTGAGAAGAGGAGCCTCGGAATCGGAATATGTATTATCTTAGCTGAAAGGTTGTTGTTTTTTTTTTCTCTGCTGATGAATGAGAATGAAAAACATGTTAAAGTTAAATGGAAGGAAAGAAGTAAACAAAATATGAACACTGAATATTCTACATATAGGTATGTCTGAGTAGGACGTATACTACACAAGACATACATAATCGGTTTCTTATGCCCAAAACACATGTGTAGAAATTCGGAATGCTGCAAGCAGTACTGCAGATGAAACAGATGTGCAAAATTTAACTTGCAGCGGTTGCTGTCAATGCGGGGAAAAATACGAGAGTGCAACACAGACGACAAATAATTCCCGTCTCTCTTTTCCTCGTATACATCAGTAGCTGAATTTAAAAATTCGATGCTGCCAAGTCTATTTAATTTAATTCACTGCGTTGTGATGCAGTGGATTTAGAAATATAGACATGTTGCAGTGCTGCGGTGGGTGCAGAATTTACATTTTTATCACTAGATAAGAACATGTGTATTCTAACCTTGCTGCGCAGTGAATTCTGCACGTGTGTTTTGGGCATTACGATGTCGTTGCTGCATTGGGATGACGTATCAAAAACATATCGAAAAATGTCCATTTATTTTGGCTCAACTGAATAGGTTCAAAAACTTAAAATTATAAAAATTATAAAAGTATTAATTATTAAAGTTTTGGTTATTTTTAACATTTAACTGCATATTTAAGTATAATTTACTCTACCTCCTTTGTTCAATATAACTCCATAGACTTGAAAAATACTCATCATATTTTTTCCGAGATTCCAGTGAAATTGTTGACCCGGCTTTTTTAATGACGCCAATTATTAGGCTTGCAGGATTATCAAATTGTCTCATGCCGTCATATATTTTGTCGGGCAATAGTCCCCAAACGTTTTCCATAATATTTATGTCCGGTGAGAATGGCAGCCACTCGAGGAATCTCATCTTTTGGTCGTTTATCCACTGTTTAAAAACCCTGGCAGTAGGTATGAATGGTTGTACTGGTATGTCAATGTAATCCGTCCAAAAATATTCGAAAAATTTGAAAAAGCATTTTGTATAGTACAGTTTTAGAGGTATATACATTCGCGTTCATTTTCGATATATAACAAACTGCAGCTCACAAGTCCCATAATATGATATGCGTGGAACGCAGTAATGCCCCCTGCACATGTGTGGTGGCTACCTAAAACACATTCATCCTTTCGCAGGTCGTGAATGTAATAGTTGTAGCCACCCGGCCCATCCAGGTTGAACTTTTTTTCATCGGAAAGCACGAGAATCTGTCACTCCTTGCTCCACGTCATAAATGCTCTCGAGCAAATTGAAGTCGTGCAGCTTGGCATATGCTTGGCACTCCGAATCCGAATAATTCGTTTTCCAGATGCCAGTCTTGCATTAGCACCGCATTCTTCCCTGATTCTAGCAGCAGAACGTTGGAAATCTTAAGTAGTTCTGATGATAGGTCTTCTGGCTGCTGTTGTTGTGGCATATTGAGTCTCTCCTTTCACATGTTTTTATAGCTCAATTCATTATCACCTACATTTTGGCTTTTGCCTATCAGTTATTCAGTTCCGAATTTGATTCAGTTCATTCTTCACAAACAGAACAAAAACTGCCGAAAAATATGCGCCCAGTTATTAGCCCCAGAGTTGCCTTAAATTCAATTAGGGGTTTAGATAATGAGGTTCGCATCGTGCTACACGCCCTTTGTCCATATACTACAGCATTACGATTTTTCAACTTTGACGAATCATATTTTATCCAAATTTTATATATAAATGTGTCCCCGAATATTAAAATTGAATTCTTAAAAAAATGTTTGAAGTTTTTATTTGTTAAGAGTTCCGAATTCTGTTGAAATACTAACGAGACACGAGATCAAAAATTTCAAAGACATTATGGACAATTCGAACTCAAACATAAGGGCTTTCTTTTTCTCGGGAAAAAGAGTTCTCATCTCATCGAAATGGATGTAATAGAATCGTTGTGGGTAGTAGAGTGAATTATTTCCATTGAATTCCTTGACACATACCTATTATTTGATATCGCTGTCACTGCCATCGTTCGATTCTTTCGATTGTGTTCTGGATCGTTTTGGTTTTTTTTTGTTCATTTTCAATTTCGTTTGTTATAACTGGACGGCCAAGTTACCAATTCCCATGACAAGACAAGTCAACCATTGCTGTCACCTTCACCATTGCCAGAGACGACAGTCCCATTTTGACATTTGCACTTTTGTTATCTTGCAATTTCTAAAAGAGTCATGCATTCATAACAAAAACTGTGTCCACCGAAAAACCACAAAAAGAAAAAAAAAAACGACTAGGACCGCCAGCCACATTGCAGTTGAATGGTCAAGGTTCTGATGCACGTTAAAAGGGAGAAACTTGTATCTTTTGTGACGGTGTGTGGTGTGCTGTGCGCACCTCTTCTTGTCATTTAGCCTCTGCGACTCGGTGTATTCTTGACAATACCCCAAAGTGTCAAACAATGCGAAATGCAACGAATTCCTGTCGTAATGTATAACTTGTATGGATGTTGGTTGGTATTTTTTGAACATTTTGTACTCGCATTCGAGTGGAACTGTGGAACACACTGTTCGGTTCGGTCTTATGTGGTTTGTGTGTTGTTATTTTTTTAAGGCAGCATGACACTGATAGTTTTTGATGCATTAAAAGTGACAGCTCAACAAAAAAGACAAAAAAAAGCGGAACAAAAATGTATCACTGTAAGTTGTTTTCCTCTGCTCTTGATGTTGAATCTTTTTCGTCAATTTCGGCTGCTTCTGCTTCCAGCTATAAGGGGAAGCGGGAATTAACAGTAATATAGGATTGAATGCGCCCCCTGCTGGTAGTAATTTAACACACAGAACATTATCCTTTCCGCAAATTCAAAATGATGGTCGGGTATTAAATTACAATTAGCAAAAGGTCACCAAAAAGTAAGAAGGGGAAAGAAAGAAGATTCAACTAATATTTGTTTCCTTTGCGTTGTTATTTTTTTTGTCATTCCTGGTTTCTTGCTTTTGATGAGACGTAAAAGAGGAACGATGCCAAAAGGGACGATTGTCTTTTATTCTTTCACTTTTTTTGTTTTTGAGGGATAATTGAATAAATGACATTAAGGAAAAAATATACTTTTGTCATTCGTTGCGGTGTCAAATTAAATTTTAATCAGTTCTTACATAAGACTCTCCTTGTGCGGTTTTTCTTTTCCAGTGTTGTATAAGGATGTTCGCACGCAGGGAAAGTGCGAGTAATGAAGATTTAGTTGACTGAATTATTGATCTGTAGAGTGGTTAGTCTGGTAATTCCGAGAGATTAGATTGCTGGGTTTTAATGAAGCCAAAGTGTGAACATTTAGATTACAATATGAGAATATAAGAAAGAGATTTGAGTCTTGCGAGTCCCTGTGGCAGATGCTGGAATTGGATGTTCGTTTTTCGCATTCAAATGACAATCGGAAGACTTTTAGTGTCATTGAAGAGTAATTAACGCGTGAAGAGAGGTTACATCTTTATCGACCATATCAGCGTTCAGCGACTGTGTATGACCTGCATATATATCTGAAACGGCTCATAGAAAAACAGGAATTCCAAATCGATACATCTTCTTAACACCGATTTTTATGTCGCCTGGGATGGCGTATGAAGGCGGACAAGTTATACAAAGTCGTGTCGGCATCACTTCCAAACGTGTTCATCTGTGCAGGACGATGACGGAGATACGTACCTTGTTACTCGGTCGAAGTCTGCAAGAACACCGATAAGGATTTAAGATAAGTTCATGCGCTAGTTTGTGGATCCTTCATCTTGATTCACGGACTAAATTCAGACTTCAGAGGTACAATTTTTCAGAAGTCCGTTCAACTGCTATTCTGGAAACGAGCAATTCGTTGCGGCATCAACTTTTTTTTTGTGTATATTTCAAATCGAGAAAACCCAGGAAGTCCAAATCGATACCCACCACATTTTCATCGATTTTAAGGCCGCTTTCGACAGCATTTATAGAGACGAGCTATATACAGAGCCATGTCCAGTTTTGGCATCCTTGCCAAACTCGTGCTTTTGTGCAGGATGACAGTGGAGATAATGCACGGTGCTCCATCAAGGTCGGTAAAGAACTCACCGAGATCTTTGATGTCGAAAAAGGATTTAGACAAGGCGATGCGCTGTTATGTGACTTCTTCAACATCGTTCTTGAAAGAATAGTGCAAAACTCAAACGCTAACACCAGAGGCACTTTCTTTTAAAAGTCCGTATATCTACTCGCCTATACGCCGACGACTTCGACATAATCGGCAGAACGCTGCGTGATGTCACCGGCGCGTCCGCGGGTATTGAGAGGGAGGCGGCGAAGATGGATTTGGCGGTCAATGAGGGCAAGACAAAGTATATATATTATCCCTCGAAATGCAACTTTTGGGCGCCCCACAAGACAGGCTGCTAATGCTCATGACCATACAGTACACTTGACAACCGCGAGGAAGGACATCAACTTTTCAAAACTCCTTCTGTTACAGGACAAGCAAACTTTGGAACTCGTTTCCTGGGGATATATTTCCAGAAGACTACAATTTGCAGCAATTTAAGTGCAGAACAAACATACATCTGCAAGCATTATAGGTTATAGGTTCGCCTTTCCCGGGAGAAGTATTTAAAAAAAAAATAGGCTGTCATCAAGAAAGGACAACTTAGCGTTGCGAGACTGTAGACAGCTGGCCCAAGATTGTGGTGGCTGGAGACGCTTGTTGGTTGAGGCTAAGGTCCACCCCGGACTGTAGCGCCACCCTTAAGTAAGTAAAATCGACTTGTTTTCGTAGCGTATAAGTTCTTTGGCTCCACTATTACATACGTGCAGGGTTTAAGCGAAGAATCCCTTCTGGCAATTGCTATTTATTTGTCTCTATTTATTGTCAACTCAGTCCCTAATTGCTATTATAAGTATAGGTACATATCTCACACTGGTAAAAGTGGGTGACTCGACTTAAATCACAAATACAGGTCTTCATTCTCGATTATTGTTTACTCACGCACATGCGACATCCCTTGGGGAGGTCCATAAATCGTACGCACCTGTAAGTTATCGTCCTACCATAAAACTGTCCTAAAAATAATCACCCACCCAGAAAACAAATTAATTTGGAAATTTGCCATCAAAATGAATGACATTTCATTTAGTGGAAGCCGTCCATTCAATGGCAATGGCGTATATAAAATCAACCGCTCATATTCGGTGTACTATTAACTGTCATTGCTTAACCTCATAATTCGAAATGTCGAACAAATGCCAGTGCATCCCTGGCAAATATTCACGGTATAGGTCACAATCAGGGCGATGATGTACCAATAATGCCTATCAAAACATTCCCTCGAAATTCTCTATCCAATAGGATTCACTTGAACCCGTTCATTTGCATAATTCGGTAGATACACAAAACACATACATATACTCGTATTCGTATCTAAATCGAAAAGCGAAAATCACAATAGCGAAAAACCCCTAAACAAGCCAATATTTATTAGCGTCAAGGAGTGTGCTGTTGCCTGCCTGCCACACCCCGTTTTGCATTCGGTCCAAAAACGGATAGCCAGCTAGAGTCTAGAGATTCATTTTCTTTTCGTCGCTCTTTATACAAAATAAGATCTTGTGCAAGGAGTATCAACGTTTTGTGTTTACATGCATCAGCACTTCAGAATTGTAACGAAATGCAAATAAATTAGATTTTTATTCAAATTAAAGCCAATCCACCAGATTGTGCGGTGCGGCGGCTGATTTGTTGATTCGATGCGCGCTCCTCAATACTAGAACTTATTCGCCCTGTGGGATATGCGATGCCGGCCGTCTGAAAACTAGAGAAAAACCGTCGAAAAATTACACCGTCAAGTCGGGCAAGAGGGGGCCGAATAGAAAAATCATTGCAGGCAATTATTTATGTATACACATAAATATTCGGAAATTTATTATGACTTTGGAGCATATAAATCGCACGATGGTCCAATGTCCGCCTCCGCGTCCCTCTGCAATATGGACAGGCATCAGGCAGGCACACCAACCGCACACATGCCCCCAAGCCATTTTGGTAGAGTGCGCGAGAGCCTCAGTTGCAGATGACTGCAAGGAAAATAATTTATTGAACATTTTCTAAACTTTATGGTTCTGTGGGACGGTTTTGGGTCGGGCATCCCCCTTTCGGACAACGCGCGGTGGTGCTTACAAATTACGTATGCAATCGGCTGGGATTTGGGTGGTAAACTTGGCAATTAGTCGGCAGACATACTCGTATACTGAGTCCAAGCGACTAGATATGGTTGGCAACTTTAATTGCGTTCAAATTCGGCTGCGATGCATCGAAGAACTGGTATGGAGCCGAATGGCTTACTGCCATAACGAGCGACGCTGGCTGGTTATTTGCTGTTGATTGGAGTTGAATGTTTTCCCATTTTCGGAAACTTAATTGTTTTTGGCGTGCATTGAGATAATTTTATTTGGCGATAGTTGGATACTTGGATAGTTGGATAGCGGGGGCATTTTGTTAATCTTTTGGGGCAGATGGAGATCTTTAGGTGTTTAAAATGGCATAATCTATTTTTGAAGAAGAACACTGCAAAACCTATGCATTTTAATAGTTATATTTTTTGGTGTTTTTCGGGGTCGTCAACAATGAGACCCTCTTAACAGCGCCAACTATAGAGACATGAGTCTCCTCAACATCGCCTATAAGATTATATCTGCTGTACTATGTGAGCGAATGAAACCATTCGTCAACGAGCTGATTGCTCCCTATCAGTGTGATTTTAGGGCCGGTAAGTCCGCAACCGACCAAATATTCACACTACGGCAGATACTCACCATCTAGGGCAAATCGATACCCATAGCATCTATTTATCGATTTTAAGGCCGCATATGACAGCATTTAAGAAGACAAGCTATACAGATACAGAGCCATGTCTAGTCTTGGCATCCTTGCCAAACTCATCAGATTGACGATGGAGAACGCTCGCTGCTCTATAAAGATCGGAAACAATCTCACCGAGACCTTTGATGTCAAAAAAGGATTTAAGGTGTTGCTCTGTAATGTGACTTTTTTGAGAAAATTGTACGAAACTCGCAAGCCAACACAAGACGCCCAATTTTCCAAAAGTCTGTGCAACTACTCGCATACGCTGGCTGACGATATTGTCATTATTAGCAGAACCCATAGCGAGCTGTCAATTGTGCGTTTGTAAGTAGAAGCAGTGAAGCGGCAAAAATCAACAAAAATGGACACACAACATCGACGAATCGGACAGAACATCATGATAGACAGCTATAACTTTGAGGTCGTTAGGGATTGTATCTTCCTCGGCTCCGCTTTAAACTCTGATAATAACACCACAGCTGAAATCAAACGAAGAGTTACACTTGCCAACCAGTGTTTCTTTGGCCTAAGAAAGCAACTGACTAGTAAGGCATTGTCAAAAAACACTAAGGACTAACACACTATATAAGACCATCATCATCCCAGTTCTGCTCCATGGCGCAGAAGAATGGACGTTAACAAAGGCGGATCTACATCCAACAATCTTCTTGGTCGTCTCCTCGGTCGTTTCGAATGCAAAATTTTACGTGTGAATTTCGGTCCCGTTTGCGTTGAAGGAGGAAATTTTACAGCGAACTCTACAAGCTGGCCATCAACATCGACCTGATCAGAAAACTGCGAGTCAGTCGTCTAAGATGGCTGGGACATTTATACCGAATGGATATCAACGCTCCCGCCCGAAAAGTCTTCGATTTCATCCGGAGGAACAACGTTGTAGAGGAAGACCTCGCCTAGGTGGCGCGCAAGTAGAAGGGGACCTCAACCAACTTAGAGTGCGCAACTGGAGGCAGTTAGCCAAAGATCGCGCTAACTGGAGAGGCGTGTTGGTCAAGGCCCATAGGTCCACTCCGGATTTTAGGGCCATCTAAGTAAGTAAGTAAGTATTTATTAGTGTTGTCACTCAACTGCTTTGCCAAGAGCGCTCAAAAATTGCTTAAAAAAGAACAGTACAAACGTTTTGAAGACAAATCTTACAGCAAAATCGATTTTAAACAATTAATTTTGCCAACTCATAAAAACAACAGAAAATTAAGTCTGAATAAAATAACTATAAGGCGTCAGAGACTCGCCACTCCTTGGGAACATATAATTACTTGGCAACTCCTTTCAAAAATTAAAAAAAACTTCGATCTAATTAGGGCCTTAAGGTATCTAATAATCATTTCAATCAACAGCTTCAAGCCAAAGTGCCACTCTTTTAATGTGAGAAATGCCATCTTTAAGTGGGCCACTTTATCCCACTTATGACACGTCTTAATTCTTAAATATCAATAGCCAGACTAAGGGCAACCAGATATCCTAATTTTTTGTAACAAAGGACCGGACGTCTCTATCCACATTTTTCAAATCAATTTTCGATGGGAATTGCGTCAAAATCTCGAACATCATATTGAATCTATTTTCAAATTCATGAAAAAGTATCTATTCGTCTACGAGTAGGAACCAAATGTAACGATGAGAGTGACATGACAATACTGATTACTGACGTGCAAAATTGCATCACGCATTCTTAAAATGATCGCACGTCACTAGTGCTCATAAGAACATGAAATTCTCTTGTGCTCGACAACAAGTGAAACACATTTTTCTTTATTTGGATTTTTTGTTCTAATTTTTTTTTTTTTTCACAAATTAACGCATGGTCAACGTCAACGTGTATATAGCGTGGAGACGTGTTGCAATTTCAAACAATTGTCAAGCCAATGTGACAATGCACTCCTTCTCTCCCTCGCTTTTGACGAAAGTTTTCAGTCATTTTTTTTTTATCTGACTGTCGTTTGGCAAATTATTTTCAATTTGTTTGTTTCACTGGTTTTGATTATCTGAGAGGTACCTACGCTTCACTGTATGGTGCGCTGCTGTATGACACTGTTGCTAAGTGCAGTGTTATAGCGCGAGGGGAAATTGAATTGAGTTTTCTATTTATTTTTGTTGTTTTTTTTTTTTTCTCTCTTCTCTTTAATTTAATTTGCAGCAATTTAAGATAGGTTGAAAACAATTTTATTTCTACCAGGCGGATAGCGGCAGACTTTGTTTTCTAGGTTGGTACACACACCGCATGTTGTGTAGATGTATAGATACTTTAGCCGCGATAGGTGGGAGAACATGTGACTATAGAGGTAAAAGACCTTTAAGTGGAAATGATTATGTATTTTTGAACAGATGATAATTTAGTGGAAATTATCGCCTATATACGTGCAGGCAATTGAGATAGGAGGCATGTAATTAAGGCGTTAAGAATGAAGTGTAGATATTTTTAATTACATACCTACAGTACCTACCTAAATATTATTAAAAGTAATTTATTAATTTTCGACGCGCATACAAAATAACGTACCAATTCTAGCCGTTTCGAAAAATACTTTTGTGCAATGTTGTGGAACTATAATAGAGTACATAGTTTGAAATAACGTAAGTTTTATTAAGTCTTAGTATAGTCAAAAATACTAGACAGGAAGCAATTGGTTGCACAAAATGTCCTACAAGACAAATCATTGTCAAAATTCACAGACGGTTCCAAGACACTGGAGAGAGTTGTCCTCGGCGGCAGGGGTCTTTTCAGAAGAACTGAATCTGAGCCTCTCCTTGTGTCGAAATTACAGGTACAGCATGGTTGTGGATTAATTCGGTATGACAAAGGGGAATCGTTATTTGAATTTTGCGCCCTTTTGCTAGTACAGTGATGCCAACGGATAAAAAGATAACAATGTGACAGCTGACAGTTCGGGGTTAGTAAAAATGGAGCGCTATACGAAAGAACAACGCATTTTCATTGTTGAGCAATATTTTACAAATAATCAGCTACAGTCTGCAATTTTCGAACAAAATATGACCGTCATAGTGATTTAAAACCATCAACTGTGAAGAGAATAATTGAACAATTCAGGGAGACTGGATCAATTAGTGATCTTAAGCACTCTGGGTGTACTGCGGGGTTACCTTTGGGACACCTTTGTGTCAATTAGACACCTTTTCGAACACTCGGACACCAGGAGACCTCTTTTTAAAAATAGGCGACTTTGGACACCCTTTTGGAATTTTCTATTTCTATATATGTTTCATACTATCCTTTGACGTAATTTGTATCTTTGTATTCAGTCACAAGTCACAGTCACAAATGGTCTTTGTTCAAAGCTTTATAGCCGGCAGCAAATGGTTTGCATGAGTAGCCAGTAAAGGAATAACTCCCCAAATCCCATCAGTGGTATGCACAATGGGCCGACTTACGGACTAAGTGTTTCTCTCAAACTAGTAGTCAAAAAAAACCTAAAAAAACTCCGACCATCACAACCAATCCATTCACCGCAGAAATTAGGAGGATCAATAAGCCATAAATCCAATCTGCCTGTGAATTTGCAGAATCTTTACAACGAATCTCGTATATCTACAGTGTACCAAATAAATTATTGCTACCTAAAGCTACTCATCTCATGCATATTTTGTACTTATGGCCTGAGCAATCTTGTATTGCGGATACTATCCAAATCTCATGGCTTACCAAAATAAATACTAAAAAAATCCTCTGCGAATGAGTTCTATAAAAAATGTAGGTAGGTATAGATAGGTACATGAAAATAAACAGCTTCGTAATCAATTTACGTCAATAAGTTTATATTCGGCTTGTTTGTGCCGAATGAAGGGCACATATCTCATTCTTTTTCGCTTTAATTCTTGTTGATTTGTTTTATTTTTTCGCAAACACAATACACATAGATATAGATACATATCATCTCATCAAGGGGGAAAGCATCGCGCATTGTTTCCTTTCAAAATTTACATTTCTAATTTTTCAAATTGCAAGTATATTATCTCCCTCCCCAGAGCTGTCTTCTAGACTTGATAGGCTTCGGAAAAGATGCTAGAGAGAAAAGGAAACGTTTCATTCCGTTATGTAATCTATCTCAATTTCAATTCTATAACAACAAAGTATGCCCCACACAGTGGCAGGCGTCAGCTGCAGAAAACAACAAAAAAAAGCAATATATAGAGAAAAAAAAGCATCTACAAACATATGTACCTACGAAGCTCCATGTGAAAAGAACTGAATTTTCAATCTTATTTTTTTACATTTCTCTTCTTTAGCACCACAAAACCACTATTAATCATGTCAGCATCGCATCTGTGCAGTGAAGATGGATAAAGATACAAAATACTCGTAACATCGTTTCGCGAATGCCCCAACCGCTCGCTCTTTGCTGAAAGATAGACATTCAGTCAGACAGAAGAATCTTTAAAAATCTGTATCTAACCCGCTGTCGAAGTGACTAATGATGAGTACAAAAATAAAAAAAAAATTAAAATTTCTAGAATATCCTATACAAATTACTTGGCAGAGGTCACTCTGATAAAGAACAAACAGAAAAAGATACATATAGTATCTAAGGGAGCTAAACTAATTCACCATTCACCGTCTCTCTGATTAGGATGGTATAGTAAAATCGATGACGATGACTATTGATGAAGTTTGAAATCTAATTAATTTTAATTCACAAAAAATAAATTGTGATTGACATTTTATTTATTGTCAACACTTTAAAACTCTTTGTACTTGATGTCAGTTTTTTTTTTTTTTCAATTTTATTCGCTACATTGGCCATGATTATCATTTTCATTATTCTCTTGCTGAATGCAATCACGATTGCAAATCACACGACAACAACGAAAAAAAAAATCGTTTATACAGAAAGAAAAACTTTCTTCGAGATGAGTCAGTGCCTAAAATTGGTCGATGCAGCAGCGTATTTCTTTAGCGCAAACAAGCGACTATCGCGCTAAAGCAGCGAGAAAGATAAATAAACAAGAAATTGTGAATACAAAATGTATATAAATATAATAAAGCTATTTTAATGCTTCAGAGTAGATACATTTGTTGGTTTATTGTTGTTTGGAAGGTTTCGAAAACAACAAAAACAACTATCAACTGAAACGATCCACTTCGTGGTAAGCGTGCGAGCAACATAGTATTTACTTGTTGCCATAGTCGGCATGAGGTCATTGTACAATGTGAACTGAATTTAAAAAGTATTTCTTTTTTTTTAACATTTGTCCCTATCAGTAATTTAAAGAGTGGCGCCAACTAATCGTATGTACCTACACAGTACCTATCATTTCTGAGATTCAGAGCGGTGATAGTAAACTATACCTACTGTAAATTGGTGCTTTGAAGAACATTGTGGTTTTGGTAGATGGACATCAGCACTCGGAACACATGTTTGAGATAGACTTCGCTGATAGATAGCAGGGAAATTAATTACATACACATTTAGATACTCTTCAGTCCGGTTATTTAGTTATTGATCAATATGCGTCAAGGTTGACAGAGAGGCCGGCTTATTTGAAAAAAAAAAGTGAATAGGTTTAGATGAGGTATTTTAATAACAACAACCTTATTACGATTCTCATAAATGTCACATTTTAATTGTTGTAGATTTTATTATATGTCTGCTGATGAGAAGTGAGAACAATGAATGCTCTGCCTTTTAAATCGCAAACTAGAATTTGTTATGATTTGTGAGAACATTTTTGTTGGAAGCAGTTTATCAAGATTTTATGACCTTGTACTAAGTAAGTACATATACATATGTATCTGCATCACGTTTGATAGATAAAAATGCTGTACGGAATATGAAATTAAATAATTTTTGAGTGATGCTAATACATTGTTGGCATTTTAATATGAACAAATTATTAGGAGCTATCTAGAGGTAAGATGACATGACTTCATGTTGGCTATTTTCTAATCCAATTAAGGGCTTAGGAGAAAATGAAATTGAATAGGTAATCTGAGGCTCCTCAAATCATATAGAGACTAGTTTTGCTATTTTTATTCCCTTTGACAGGATTGACTCCTCAATGAAACCAAATGTTCAAAATGACCAACAAAATGGCTCAATGAAATTAGGCCCCAAAAAATTATATAGTAAGCTACAACAACGTTTTGTAGTAGGATTGGGGTGATTTTTCATTTTTTTGGGGCCTTTTTTCATTAATAATTTGGGGAAAAATTTCATTTTTTTTTTGTGTACCTAATTATGCCCCAATTTAAATTCGATTCTAAATATTAAGGCCCTTGTAAGAAATATCACCCTAAAAAAAAAAGCCCCAAAAGAGGGTGTATATCATATACCCAAACATAATGAAAAACACGAATTACAACAAATATTCAAGAAAAAGTAAAAAACTTTTTGTGACTGTTTGTAAAGCTTAAATTTTAGCTTTAGAAAATTTAGAAAATAAAAGTTGAAAATTCGCGCGAATATTAAATTTAAAAGTTATTTCAAACACTGAGGTGGCATCAGTCGTCTTAGATGGCTGGGACATGTAGAGCGAATGGACACCAACGCTCCGGCATGAAGTGTCTTCAATTCCAACCCGGAGGGACAATGCAGTAGAGGAACACCTTGCCTTAGATGGCGTGCACAAGTGGAAGGGGACCTCAACCAACTTGGAGTGCGCAACTGGATGGAGGCGGTTAGCCAAAGATCGGATTAACTGGAGAGACGTGTTGGTTGAGGCCCAGGTCCTCCCCGGACTGTAGCGCCATCTATTTCAATTTTCTCAAATTTTCTAAAATTTGTTATTTCAAAAACTGAGCTGGGTTTTCTACCGCTTAAATTAAAAGCTATTTCCAAATCTGAACTGAGATGACCAGCTTTAACAAATTTAAGAAAATACAAGTTAAGAATTCGCGCGCACTTTCGTCAATAAACTGATCGATGTGTACTCACAAATTCAATTGTCAGTAAGTAATTTATGTACTCCTTGAAAGCTGTAACGTCCTGCATTTGTAACAATGGATAGATAAGCGTCTAAAACTGCTTCATCAAAAATGGATTTTTTTTTTTCAGTTACATATTTTTGAAAGTAGGCGGGGCGCAGTGGTTTAGTACAGGGGTTCTCTAACTGTGCGTCGTACGGTTTATTTTTCCACTACTGTAAGACTCCGAACAAAGGAAAAGCATTACGTTTCTCTTTACGAATACCAAGAGCAAGGTCGAAGCTAAATCCAATAGTTACATTGCTGGCACTCGAAATTAAATAAGGGGTTTTCAATTCGTACGGGTCGTTGCGAGCCAGATTTGTCGGGAGCATTGTCGCGATCCATTCGAGTGTACAGGAGAACCCGAGGCAGTCAATTCCTGGCCTTACACAAGAAATCGGCCTTTCGCAGATTCCAACTTGGCGAATTTTGCATCGGGACTTGGGCTTAAGCCCGTACAAGATCCAACTTATCCAGGAGCTCAAAGTTAATGAACATAGACAAAGCCGTTTGTTCGCTGACTTTGCTTCGGAGTGTTTGGAAAAAGACCCCAATTTTTGCCCAAAAATCATCTTTAACAAGGAGGCAAAAAAAAGTACCATAAATATGACACGACGATATTTCAACGTTAACCCGTCCTTATTGAAAAACAATTTAGTGAATCTTCAGTAAGATAAGCTTCTATTCACATATCTGTGCTTTTATCATGAAAAATATGAATATGAAAAATATTTCAACGTCTCTAAGGAGTCCCAATATGAAAAAGATTGCGAACCCCTGGTTTAGCATTTAAGTTTGTATCTAGATTGTACCTAAAAGTATATACATACGTCATTACAGGGTGAACCAAAAGTATCTTTCCAATTTAAACAAATTAAATAACTCTTCTATTTATAGATATTTTTGTTATATTTTTTAACTTTTTTTGTTTCAGACATAAGGCTTGGGAGATTTATCATGGAGCATTACACGATCGCAAAGTGAAAAAGAATTCTTAAAAATATTTTTTGAAAATAGCCAGTCAAGCCAGTGTTAGAAATCTTCCAACAGTACCCACTATTCGTGGCCAAATTTGAACAATATGGGAACGTTGGAGATGTGAGGCGTTCGGGTAGGCCTATCGTTTTGGACGATCAATCGAAAACATCCAGGTCGTTAGGGAAACTGTTGCAATCGATCCTCAAACATCGACATGACGACGTTCAACACAGTTAAGCATATCCTAAATATCGCTAAGAATGACAAAGAAATTTTGGAAAATTTTATGATGACCGACGAGGCACATTTTCATCTGAGAGGGGGTTTGTGAACAAGCAAAATTGCAGATTTTGGAGCACACAGAATCTCAAAAATCTCCATCAACGTCCCTTACACTCGCTTCGCGTTACTGTTTGGTGTGGAATAACCTCGCGTTATGGGCCATATTGGGCGGGTACCAGCGTTACGGTCAATGAGTGTCGCTACAGAACAATGCTTCAGGACTTTCTTTTTCCACTTGTGCAAGCAGACAACAATGCTGAGCTGTTTGGTTTCAGTAAGATGGAGCTACCTCTCACAGCGCTCCTGAGACTTGTTGTGCGAACAATTCCCAAATCGCATTATTAAAAAAAAAAACGGTGAATTTGATTGGTGATCGCCTGATCTATCGGCTACGGACTTTTTTTTATTGGGTTACCTAAGGAAAAAGTTTACATTACCAAACCACAGACTATACCTACATCGGGAGCTGAAACTCAACATTCGCACAGAAATAAATAAACTTTTATTTGTATTTTTTTATTTTATTGTATTTTATTTCATTAGTTTTTACATTTTCGTTCAAAAGTTATTTCAGATATTACATTCCATAAATATTTAATGTACCTAAATAATGCTTATGTTTATGAAATGCTTCGAAAACTATTTTTTATGGCATGTGTATTGAAGTGACCTAAAATGTTACAGCAGAATTTATGAACAGTATTCCCTTATAGGATGTGTTATTTTGTTATAACAAACTTAAAAAAAACATTTTCAAAGCTTTTGGATTAAAATGTCAATATACGTAACAAATGATGCAATCGTCTCTTTCGGGTGTGTGACTATTATAATCCTCGCCTGTCAACATGAACACACCTCAACTAAGTACAATGACAATTTTGAAAACACTGCGTCTGTTTGTAATAAATACGTCAACCTATAGCATATCACGGAAAGATTAATGGAACATAATCTATACCTAGCCCAAAACTCCTTCCCCGGATGACCGATGATACATCATTCAAAACCGACAGCCCAAAAATCACGCGTTCGCATCAAGCTATAAAATATATTTTTTAATATTAGATATTTCTTACACCAGACAGACAATGTCTATTTTTTTTTTATCAAATACTATAAGAAGTATCTATAGCTAGCTGTCAAACTATTTTACCGTGTTTACATTCAAAAAGGTATATTCGAGATAAGATATCACTCAACGAGGGCGTTCCAAAACAGAATTAAAATGTAATAAATCGTTTAGATAGAATTTTCAGGTCGATCGATCCTACGATCAATGGTTTTCCTTTTCATAAACACTGCACCCCCATTTGACGCGTGCAATCCACAAGCAATATGCCACCCAAAAGCTAATTATTATCAGTCACCAACACGTGTGTCAGTTCAATTTATCTAACCATCCAATGATGGATGGATGATTCATTAGACAAAAACAAGTTAAAAAAAAAAAATAAAGTCAACCAAAGAATAAATAAACAACAATAAACAGACCACTGCAGTGGAAAATAAAACTTTTGCAGTTTTTTTTTATATTTTTCGTATATTTTATATTGTTTACGCCGTTACGGTAAACAGTCGCCTTTTTATCTGTTTTTTTTTTATAAAACTTAAACGAAAAGCAAGCTTCTTACGTATAGATAGATACAAATGTATATTCTATACTTGTACTATCGTATAATCGGATTTGCATGCGGCTCAGAAAAATGTATCTTTTCATCTTTCGTTTTCGTTTTCGTTTCCTCTCCATCAGTTTTCTTTTTCTTGGGAGCCAAAAAAACACTATTGGCAATATGAAGGAAGGCACTCTTGGGATTGGGGGTTTTTATATCGAGGCACGCATATGCACAAGATATTTGAGCGATATGCGAAAACAAAAAATTAGGTCAGATAAACTGCTGACAGCCAAGAGAGGAGGGGTATTTATGGAATCTAATTGGGGGAAACGAAAACAACATTCGTTTGCCACAGCTAGATGAGGATTTTTCGTGAGCTCGCAAAATATAGAATTATTTTTTTCTAATTGATTTGCGATTATAAGTGGACGAGTATAATAGTTTGTTTTCGTTTTCGCTTACTATAAAAAAAATTAACAAAAGCCAGCTTATCAAAATAGGTTACACATGTGCTATGGTTGATTTTGCAGTCAATCAAATGCGTCTAAAAATTATGATAAAAGAACAACACAAAACTGTACGGTGTTTTGTAAGAAATATATAATTACAACATGGGCATTGTACCAGTTGGCCAGCACCCAGGGCGTGCGTGCGTAAGAGAAGCTGGCAAGTGTTTATGATAAACAGTGACCAATCTACATAGTATTGTTTATGTTATATAGAAGGTAAACAAGACAAGAATTTTATTAGCTCTTGACTCGGTCGATTTAATGTACGTGTAATGGCTATGGCACTGATGCAAATGCAATTGATATAAGGAATACAAAATGTCGAAACGCAGTAGATACGACGAAAGCTGGGAGCGCCGCCGATGTCTTCCGCCACAACAATTTTATCACAAGCGTCAGCGTTCGCACTTGGCATTTAGCGTTCTAGAAAAGTGATAGTGGGAGAAGTTGTTTTATTATGTTGCGCGGTTCATCAATGTGGCCATATCAAAAGTGTTTGATTACGTTACGTGCCCGTGTCCCGAACATCGGAAACGTCAGTTCAGTACAAAATCTGTCAAAATGAACGTGCGAATAGACACTTGGCTCCTCATGAAACATTTTCAATTACTCGTTGCAACCAAAATCTTCAATTAAACTCAAAGGTTTTTGGACACACAGGAGGTTGTAAATCTTATGTTGCGCAACCACATCTAAAAGCCATTTTTTGTCAGACAAACATGGTCGAACAAAATTAAGTGAGAATAATAAACTAACGTACCTATACGCAATGGTTAACATTTAATTGTGGAATAGGAAAAAAAAGCTTAACATAGTGATAAGTTGATCTCCACAAAACGTATTTAAAATGAAATAGTCTTTGTAAAGGGGTTCTGCAAAGGAAACGCTTCGTTGGCAAGTTCGGAGTACCAACGTCGATATACCAAAATCGTAGAACACCATGTAGCCGGGTATTCGCTGATGCGTAAAACAGAGCCTTGTTGATACCGGGTCAGGTTCTCCAAATAAAAGGCAACGACGTTCAGAGTTCAGACGCAACGGCCGGCGGCAGAAGTTGAGGGTCGGATTTTGCGTGATGTGAAAGTTCAGCCTTCAGTCAGCGTCCGCAGACAAACTGTGCAGTTGGGACTTCCCAGAACCAGGATTCACAGAACTCTACGCTTTCCATTTAACACCGGTACAGGATTTACTACCAGGGGCCTATAACACAACGCGAAAAGTAGTTGTAGGACAAGTGCATTTCGACAACTTGTAAGAAATTGTGTAACAAAAAAACGACAAGTCCGTGAACACTTCGACAATTGTCGCGATGAAAGATGACAAGTGGGAAAATATATTATTTCCCTCTTTCTTTGGACACAGAACAGAACACGACAATAGTGTCAAGAAATAGTTGTAGAACTGTGATTCAATGAGGACATGTGATTTGAATATTGACAAGAGCTGACAAGTGCATTTTTAATGTAATACCTTTGGAAAAGCAAAATACTAATACAGAAATAAAAAAATATATAATAGATATATACTTAAAATATACGTCGCTTATATAAGTTCAATTCTTATTTTGCGGAACAACATTTAAGCCTTTTGCCAGGCTGTGTATTTCCCTCCATTTTGCACATTTATTTTCTTTTGTTAGGACATCACTGAAAGCACCAAAAAGTATATCTTTTTGTCTCTTATTTTTGTTAAAATATAATTTTTTTGTCCGCCTTGATTTTTGCACTCTTCAAATGTTAAACACTTATCGAAGAATGCCGACATGTCAAGGGAATTTAATTCTTTTGACAAGTGGAACGGTTCATGCTTTGCTACAGAATTAATTTGTACTTGTTGGACAAGCATAGTTGGATAAGTGAATTTAGACTTTTCGACTTGTCATGTTGTGTTGCCTACTGCGCAAACAGGCAGAAGACGGACACTTCCCCAAGAATATTCTGTGGACTGAAGAAGCGCAATTCACAAATTGTGAATTGTGTGTGGCTTTTACAACAACTTCCGTTGATCGTACGTAATAAAATTAAAAAAAAAAAAAAAAATAAATAGGCGGCGCAACAGGCGGTAGACACCCAAGGCCTAGCTTCTCGCAACTATTCGTTTTGTGTGAGTTTCTATTTTTGGAACGAATGGAAGGGACCTACAATTTTATGCCGATTCCGAACGGCTGAATTGAGAAGCTTTTTCAGGACAGTTATACTCTCCGGATGTTTGTCAGACGTTCGCGAGAGGTGGCGCAGTAGAAAAAAACACTAAGATGTAATTTGTGTTTTTCCGGGGATCGAACCTGGGATCCCTTGCACAGCAGTCCAGCACACTAACCACTGCGCTACTGCGCCCACGTAATAAAATTGCTTAATTGCTTTAGAAAATTTCTCAATGATAAAAATTTCATAAAAAAAAAATAAAAATTTATTAAGTCAACATTTTAAGAAAAAGGCATTTTAAGTAAAAAATTGTAACAACGAATTTTAAAAATTTTGAGTTTAAGGAGCCATAATTTTTTTGTAGCTGCACAGATGTAGGTACCTGAAATGCTTAGGACTTGTATGCGCTACTAAATTGTCTTTTCAAAATGTACGAAATTATTTTCGTGTCTATAATAGTTTAGAAGTTATAGCGTTTAAAGATACACCTCCAAATTATGTAGAGGTTACCCACTTTGATGGGCTTTAACTGTAGGTAAGTGGGGTGAGAATAGACCCCCCTCCGTGCCATACAATTCTTTGTTTGGCGGAACTTCAGAAATCTTTCCTTAAAGGATTATACGCCTTAACTGGGACACCTTGTATTTAAAGATCTGATAAATTCTACAACTTGCTATTGAAATGCATTTGTAAATCGAAGCTCATTAAAATGTCAATGTGTGTCATTTAATTCTGCATTTTTTATTAGTTTTTTTCTGCTTATGACATTTGATGTAGAGATACTTTATACACACTTTATCAGTTTATTCAGAGAGGAGTTAGTGCCTAACCACCTACGTATATAACTAAATCCTCAAGCCATCGACTTTATAAAGAACGAGTAGAAGTACCCCAATAATGACCAAGTTAAAGAATGCATTTTTTTATTTCCCACGCATTATCTCAAATCTAGTATCTAAAAAGTGTCGAGAAAGTTTAGGTACGTACTCTATTTTGAGATTTTAAATAATAATTCACCTTTTTGGACATGTTATAGATAAAATTTCCGTTTTTTTTCCCATATCTTGTCCGTTTAACTAATAATTCTGACGCCTCCGATTAGCTGTCTAAGTTCGGTGCAAGCGTGTGCCGAAAAACGTGCTCGTGCTCCCACCGCCAAATAAATTATAGCTATAACTATATCCACAGTTTCATTATACGATCATGTAAACACTTTTTCGCAGCGACCCATTATGCGAGGGTGTATCACGTGTGTTTCGCGACTGTTTTTGGTGGCCCCATTAACCGATCACGTCAGTGACATTTTTGTAAACATAAACAAAACAAACGGCGCGTTTTTCAAATTAATTTAATTTATACAATATAGTGTTTTTGCGCACACCAATCAATGGCGTAGTTCACAAATCCGACTTGACATCATTATATCCATGGTTATCTATATCTTGATGGCTATTCAGCATCATAGTAGCCCATATGTTAGTTATATAGTCTGATGAAATTACCAGCAGCGAATCAGTGTTTCTGGTTTTCGCAGAGCTAATTTAAAAGCCGCTTTCATGACTCAAAAAATATCCATATCTATTTATACTATCCCACATATTAATTCGAATCAAAGCATAATTCAATATGAATATAGATATACTAAAATTCGCAACAACAACTAACAATAAAAATAAATAATCAAAATTACCTAAACGAGGTGTTTGACACCATAATTTGAATTTTGTTTTCAAAAACAAGACACATGTAGCTGTATCTATATAAACCGAAAAGATAGACACTTTCTTAGTCTGACCGAAGTGGGCGTGACAATGCAGTCCTCTGGCTAGGAGACGAGGGGGGGTTTAGACCGATTCGCGTGGGGCCATTATACAAACGCAAACAAAAACAACATTGTGTCTAATGACGAAGTTGATTTCATTTCTCGACAGCATTCTTTCCCAACATAAGTCTCTTCGAATTGATATCGCGGGGGACCATAAATTCACTAAACGTAACTGCGCGATGTTCTCGTTTTTTTTATATACGTTTCCGGATTGTTTTTTTAAATTTATTTGGTTTTTTCTGTGATAGGATTCCTTAACATGAGGCGGTCATGTGGTATGGTATGTTGCATGTTGTGGTCGTCGGTCGGCTCGCAGTTCATCATCATCGCAGACAAGAAACGCGTTAAGCTATTTAGACGAGAAGCATTCTTTGCACGTAATTGTTTACGATCTGGTAAATTATGTGAAGGTGCATAATCTAATCTATCGATCAATCGCGCACCAGAGAGCTAGCGGCTGTGAATTAATTCTGAAATTGAGGAAGCGCGTAGATATCAGCAATCATTTGCATGCTTCATGATACGGATAATAGGCTCATTATCATCGTAATTAGTAGTATGGTAATTTTTATTGCAAAGTGGAGGAATAATATTCAGCAAACATGAAAGGTGCAGCTTTTTTTTATAAATCTTTTTTTTTTTTTGATTTTCACAGCACTAACTAACAGAGTGCTGTTTGTTTGGGGGGAGTGTGAAAATTGGACTGGCAAATATTCAGGAGGACCGAAAAGGGAAAAAGATGCGCAATAGTAAATGGCACATGGACCAATGAAGATTTTCGCATAGGTGTGGGGAATTTTTTCGCCTTTTTCTTCAGTTTAGCGAGGCTTTATTTAGTAATTGACGTCTGTAGCTGAATTAGAAATTAATATGCTATTTAGGGCCGACATTAATGGTGTTATATTGTATCTCAAAATAGAAAACATTATGGCCATTATTGAATAAGCGTGCACCGAAAGCCTTTGTTAATCTGTATACGGGTCTACAGGAGTTATCGGACACCCCATCTCTATAGTATACTAGCTGACCCGGGTAATGTTGTTCTGCCTAAAATAGTTATTTTAAATATTTCAAGATTTATTTTGATATTTTTGTTCAATTATTTTTTTTTTAATAGGAATGAAGGCGGATAGCTTCAGTGGTTCAGCGGCCATTATCAGACTTACATACGTACCAACGTTTTTATATAATATAGCTGTACCCGCCCGGATAGTTGCCACGGGAACGCTCCCAGGATAATACCTAAGATTGTCTGTAAATTTGAGATCAATCGGTTCGACGGTTTTCGAGATATAAGATTTTGAATTTTTTTGTATAGGCGGTGCCACGCCCCTTTGTCCAATTTTGACAAAACTTCACAGGACCACTCCAGGGCCAATAACTAAGATCATCTGTAAGTTTGAGCTCATTCGATTTGGTGGTTTTCTAGATATTCGATTTTGAATTTTTTTTTGTATGGGCGGTGCTACGCCCCTTTGTCCAATTTTGTCCAAAACTTTAGATAAAACATCTACACGACCATACGAACAAACCTTAAAAATTTATCGAATTCGGTTTGACCGTTCGTGAGTTATAAAGTCACAACACACTTGCAACAATTTTTTATAAATATATAGATACAAGGAACAAGGAAGGAAAGAAAGGAAGAAAATTGGGGGGGTCAAAATTTGTATGGGAACATTCTTATTTTTCATCCGATCGACTGTAAACTCGGTTTGTGTGGGCTTTATAAGAAATAAAGAAAATCCATTTGATTTTTGTTCGGGGCCCGAGTTATTGGCGATGATCCCTTTTAAAGGGCTTTTTTTATAACCGTTCATCGTATATCAACTTGAAACTTTGTACAAGTAAAAAGTATGTAGTCATAGTATGTAGAACAATTACCAAATGTATACAGAGAAGAACTGAATTAGCTTATAAGTTGTATCTATATAATATTTAATGCGCCTACCTAAGCTCACTTGTTGGAAACATCGAGTTGTATCTGCTTCTATGACATATGACAGATGACAGATGTAAAAGTAAAGTTACTATGGTATTTCGGAAAAATGCATCTATGTAATAATGAGCGCCAGCTTCGTCTGGTACCTACTCGACATAGGTACATTTTAAGAGGAATAAAAATTAGCCTGTGTAATTAAATCATTGACACAGTAGACGGATATACGAGCAGCTTATAGCTATGTCCGGCACAAAATGACAGTGACGATGGTGAAGGTTTATATTTTGTGTATCCGATGAGAAGTTTAATGTAAATAAGAAAACAATCGTTTTATATTCTATTAGCTATTCCCGACACAGCGACAGCATAAGTGTTCACTGTCCCAAGTGCTGAGAGAGAACATAACCCAAACCAATCACTGTCTGAACGAGTGTATATCTACGAGTAAGTCGATATTGTTTTGACTCATTGCAATTATTTTGTTTATCGTTATCGTGTTTATAAATTATGTACACTTCCGTTACAATACTTGAGTGCAATAGCCTGGCACGAAAACCAATTTTGATTTCATGATATGATTGTGATTGTGATAAATTGAAATTGGACAAAAACCATGCACAAGGTTTCTTTCACTTTGAATTATTAATCCTTGAATGGCGTGCTTAGCTGGGTAGGCATAGAGTTACTTGTTTAAAGGATGTAAATAGAAGACGACAGGCATGCATGCATATTCGTGATGAAATTAAAATTGAACCAAGTATAAGATGACTCAAGTTTATAAGAATGTCTACCCTATCTATTGGAAAATATCAGGAAAAAAATGTAAAAATATCCCAAAGCAATGATTTCGGAAAGGAGTTTAGTTATGCGAGTGAAGAGAACAATGAGAAAGACACAACAAATTGACCAGGGTATTAATTAAGGATGGATATATATGCGATACTCAAAACCGCTGTCAAAGATTTGTGTGAAGTAAAATCATTAACAAAAAATTCGAGCCAACTACATAGATATACTATCGAAGTTATCGCAACAATAACCACGCAAGACACTAGAAATCAAGAGCTATCAACATGTCGGCTCAAAAGACTCTTCGTAAAACAATAATTTACTTTGCGAATATAGAGTTCTGAAGAAAAAAATTAAACTTTCGAAGCGAGTAATTTCAATAACGTCGAGTGTCCATATAATCAAAAACCTTTTCTTATAGAAGTCATACGGTTGTACCTACAGTAAGCGTCAAAAGTGACTAAACACCAACAATGTTTTGATTTGTCTTTGGAATTTAGAAACAATTTTTTTAAAAATATCTATAAAGTATTTTATGACGTCGAAATGAAATAAGTTTTGTTATTGATAATTCGTTATCAAACTATTTACAGATTGTTGGTTTTTAAGAACTTTTTTCAATACCATTAAAGAAAATATAAGGAGCATTGGCGTTTACTCACTTTTGTCGCTCACTGTAGTGTATATACCAATAATTTTTAAAATTGATTGATGGTGTATGCCAAGATGTTTTATTTTTAATTTTTTATTTTTTGTTTTTTTTTTTAGAATTTCTGACTTGGCATAGCGATGTAGAAAAATCATTTCGACGGTCGACATGCCTCAGAATTTAGTTTAGGTGAGTATGAGTAGCGTCTCTACATTCCTAATGTAGCTGATAATGCATTCAGCTTCAGAGATCAGAGGTCGTCTTTAATAATTCGATACTTATTATTTCCCTGAAAAATTACTTCCTTCTAATATCACAGAGGACCAGGCGCGGGCTTTCACATTATGATATGCACAGCTGTTTCGTCTTCCTCAAGACATAGTCGGCACTCGGACGAGTCGATTAAGCCTACTAAATTTTTGATATCATGCCTGCTTAGATTAGGGATCTTTTTGACATCATTTTTAAAAGACTGAATCGCTTTTTTGGCCTGTCTAAGACCAGGGATGTTCACCCAATCTGAGATGCATTTATTGCGTTCTCAGCTCTTTATGGCCAAGTTTATAGCAGATCTGGGTTCTGGCATTTTCTGGCTAGTTCATCAGCTTTTTCATTTCCTTCAATTCCCTTATGGGCCGGGAATCCACCATAAACTGGTTTTGTTTCTGGTACCTACTAAGTATTTGGAGGGTATTGAAGCAGCACTGATTTGGAGTCAGTAATAGATGAGCTAAGGACTTTTATAGCTGATTGACTGTCCGTGAATATATGGATGTTAGCGCCTTTAATACCTGAATTATAGATAATGTTTCCGCGTTCTTTGTTGGCATGGTATTGAGACATTATGGTTTGGCCCATGAATACCAGCTCCCACTTTAGGCCGCTTTGGCAGTTTGGTGGACAGTTTCTTGTAAAAGCTTCTCTGCTTCTCTGATCTCCGTGGAGAACCGTTTGTTGAAGAATAATGTGTTTGGGATGCTGTCTGTGACCGCGCGGAGTCTGGAATTTTTGAGAGCAAAGTCGTTAGTTCCGGGTGGTTATTGAGACTTTTTTTTTTGCTTGAATCAAACTCGCCGAACTGCGAATTGAGATTGTGTTAATATATGTTAGAGTGATGACAACGAGAGAAACAAAATAAAGAGTTGAATAAAAGAAAATGATAAGCCCCTTAGGGCTTAGGCTAGGGTACGAAGGACATGGTTATAACCAATGGAAGGTTGACTGTGTATTGGTATGCTGAATTTAGGTAAGCTGGTCAAAGAAGAAGAGAGGATGTAGTCTCCTTTTTTTAAAGGAGGAATCTGCGCTTTTGGGAGTCATTTCTGGTAATGATAATGACTAGGACCAAAAGTAGTTACGCAGAATCCGCAAAGCATAACAGTCGTGGTTGTTTGTGACGAATTGGTGACGAGTTTAGTTTTCTATATTATATTATGTATGTGGAGAGGTGGTAGTTAGACATATAATGGCTTCTATAGCAGCCGTATAGGACAGGTATGCATGTCTCCAGATAGACCCAGACATGTTAGGCGCTGTATCTTTTTGCGCTTTGAGATGGCGGTTTTTTGGTTGGCTTTGGTCCACCATACTATACTGAAACACGTGTTATAATGGGCCTGATAATCACTGATAGATCCAGTGGGTGATTTTTGGGGGCATCCCCCAGTTTGTGCCATACATTCGTCGGCAATCCCATAAAGCTTTTGTTGCTTTTGTTATTTTATTGTTGATGTGGAAGTTCCACTTTAGTCTTTTATCTAGGATTACTTCTAGGTATTTGACTTAATGGGAGTACGCTATTATCGTATCATTTATTGATATTTGACCTAAGTTTAAATTTCTTCTGCCAAATGTACCTATTTCCTTAATTTCAATATTTTGGATAATTCTATTTTTCTTTGAAATACCGCATAACTAAAGTTAATTTTAATTGTAGGAGAAACTCAGAGATATTGTCTATAATCGAGTATTTTTGACTTTCCTCAAAATATGTTAAAACCAAAGGTGTTGCATGAGGTTTTTGAGATTATATAACTTCTACGGAACATTGTTTTTACAGTTTTTGTAAAAGAACTGCTCCTGCACAAATTCGTGTATTAATCTTGGAATTATTCAAAACATTTTCAGAATTGCATTAGAAAGTAGTTAAGTAGTAGAAAATGGTTTCCGGCAACAAATGGTTCACATGAGTAGCCAGTAAAGAAACAGATCCCCAAATCCCAGTGGTATGCACATAATGGGCCAATAAACGGCCTAAGTGTTTCTCTCATCGAGAGCCACTTTAACTAACTAAGTAGTAGAATGTTAACAGATCATTTAAATTCTGTGTTAAAATTGACTGCAAAAACAATATGCTCAGTGACAGAAGTTGCAAAAATCTTTTATGCTCAATGACACTCCTTGTCAAGCTCACTCTTTACGTTGTCATGCCAAAGCTCATACAACACTCTTTATCGTTTGTTCCAAGTGGAAATGGCTGACTATTTTTAATTCACGAAGAAGAAAAAAAAAACAAAGGGAATTGTAAACAAAAGATAAAGTCCATTAAAAACAAAATGCTATCCATGAAACGTGCCATTTAACAAATGTCTTAAAAATAAGTTCGTCCATATTCGTATGTGCCACACTTCATTTCAAGTCATGCTTCTTTTTTTTTTTTTGCCAACAACGGACTTTGAGTCCATAACATGCGCTATCTGCAATCAAAATTAATTATGCTTATAAATTCTCTAAAGATCCTCAAAATAGACAACACCATCTTCATACTATTCCTACTCAATATTCACAATCCATCTGTCTCAGACGAGTATTTGTGTGCAATTTTTTAAACAAACAATGATATAAAAAGACAACCTATTTAGAGACCTCGAAATAGCTAACTATAGTATAAACCTGTGTACATGCGCAAAATACAAAGTCAGCTCGACTTGTCACGTATGCTCCCAAACTTGGTAGTGTTTACTCTACTGATTAGGATTAGAGGAACGAATACAGAACTGATACAGAATATGGCCGTAATTAAGTCTAAACTTTTACGTATACAGAAACGTCGGTCGGTCGGGCTTATCTATGCCAGTTGTACAAGCACAATATTGAAATCTCGCACATAAGATTACTGTGAATGCCTATGATTCTATTTGCAGATCCATGGCCATAAATTTTTGGCCAACACTATCTATAAGTCTGTACACCAGATAAGGCTGAATCAAAAAAAAATGTTTTGTTTGTGACAACTTTCGAGATGGTGTTTGATTAGTTATCAAATGAATCGAACACGAGCATATCGTCTGAACGTCTAGACCGGGAAATATTGAATCTATTTGATACGGATACCCACAACAAGACTACATATACTGCTAGTTTTAGAGATTAGCAGGTCTTAAGTGTGTATCGCCTCCCATTTTTATTTTTGCATTCAAAGTGCTAAAAGCATTTGCAAATACGGTATTATATATAATGTTGGGTATTATAAAGTTACACAGGATCGAGTTTCGTCAATATGCTTTATGCAAATGACTTGAGCGACGATGTGATGTTTTTGATAAATTTTGTGACAATCAAGTCACGTTTTCGATCCAACAATTTAATTAAAATTTACGATTTGATCAGCCCCTTTAATTCAACTATTGTTGAGACACACTAATAGACAGATTAGCTATTAGCACATTGACGATTGACGTCAATTTGTCACCAGTTGGGACCGGTGCTATGTCTCACTATTAACTCTTTCTAAATGGAGCCGAAATTAAAAGAGTTTAAGATTATTAGATTCATTAGTGTCCACACTGAAATAGGCTGTTTACATATGATGGAAAACCAAGGTTACCTATTGTAAATATTTCTTGTCTACTTTGAAAAAAAAAAAAAAACATTTTCTGTCAAATCGGAGTCAAAGACGGCGAATATGTCTATAACCGTACAGAACCATGTTTCCCTATAAATCCAGTAGTGGGTATTGCGTATTGATCGGACAACTGAAAATTATTTTCATCTGTAGATACAGATACGTACTTGACATCAAGCAATCTGTAAAAACTGATACAAAATGGCCGCAATCAAGAATCTGGACTCAAACTAATGTCGTTTTCGATTGGTCTTCCAGAACCGTCCGGAATCAATCCGAAGGTTTCTGAAAACGGTCGATTGGCACTCAAAACTGACAGTTCTTCTCCTGAAAAGAAGAGAATTTTGCTTCCGGATTTGAATTCAGAATCGAAACCAGAAGCACACATTCATACCCACACCATATACGTCAAAATTGTTGAACGGCCATTTGTTGTGTCGCATTTGACAGTTTTGCATTTTAAATCAGATAAAAGTAAATAATTCTAAAAGTAATATTAACATTGATATTCCGGTGGAGTTTTGTAATTCTATTCTATTTTCTTCATCATCTTCCTCGTCATCAAGTTATGATGATGATGATGAAATTGCGCTTGAATTTCACAAATACAGCGACACATAGACTTCAAACTTAAATAAGATCTGTTTGCTTGTTCGATTGGCATCCCGAACCGGGGAGTTCTTCCGCACGACATAAGTTGAATTGTTGGTATGTCACTTATCTATTGGCAGATGTATTTTTTGTCTCCTGAGTTCTGAGTTTCTGATTGTTGCTCTACACGTAAGGGCAATTGGTGAGCCAATAGAAATGTCAAAACTGAGTTCTCGTGTTCTCCGTAGATACACAATGGCTAAAATTTTTTCGTTTACAAATAAATAGTATTTTTCAAAAAAAATTGGAAACATTGGCAAAAATCGAAAAAAAAACTTCTGAAATTTAAAAGAAATCGTCTGAAAATAAAAAACAATCATCAGAAAATCAGATATTGGAAACGTCTGAAAACAAATAGTAATCATCTGAAAAATATAAAAATCGTCTGAAAAATTAAAAACACGTCAGTTTGACGAAGTACTTATTCAGATTTTCAGACGAAATTTAAAGTTTTTCAGACGAATATTTACAAAAAGCTGACAAAAACTAGCAGATGAATATGAACATATTAGAAGATGAAAATAATTTCTTTTCAGACGAAGATGTTTTAACCGATACACAATGTTGGCACAAATAGATGTCAACTTAGTAGTAAAGCCAAGTACGCTGTTCGAGCATTTGTCTCCAAGTCCTAGTCAAATTTTAACATGAAGTGCGTTGTGGATATAAGTGTCACGGAAAACAGATGTTTGTTGAAAATAATTTCCTTCAAAAATGCATCGACACGAAAAATGTTTTATTTTCGTTGCGCTTTCTTTTTTTTCCTATGGCCCTAGTTATAGCTATCATTGAAATGCATCAGTGAAAATTTTGTTTTCCGATTTTAAGACGAATAATCAAACAATATTGGCTTTAGTGGAATTTTTTTACGAAAGAAATGACCTAATTCTGATTAAAACTTTTCTTTAAATCCAATTTTATTATTTCACTGATCGAAATCGATTTCAATGAACAGCTGATTCTCGTTTCTCTAATTTGGAACCCAATCGTTTCACTGATGTTTTCGATTCTCATTCTATTCTCAGCTGTCAGTTTTGCTTTCAATGATCAACTCTAACCTCAAAACCTAGACTTGTTTGTTGAAAAGCCACTGACAGCTGGTGCTTCCACTGACAGGAATTTTTCAATGATTGATATAACCGACTTGTCAAAAATATGAAACCACCATTCCACTGATTTGTTCCAATGATGCATTTCAATGATAGCTATAACTAGGGCCTATCTGCTATTTTTTGATCTCAAATACTTCACTTCCAAAGTATTCCTCGTCGATGTATTCATTCCAAAACTGAACCTTATTTAATTTTTCGTAACAGAAAAAAAGCAACACCATCTGTCAAAATTTAGCTTGAGAAAATGTTCCGAACCATTAATGAGCTCTAAATTTTGACAGAAATTTCAAATAATAAACACTCAACAATAAAATTTAAAAAGCAAGAATAATCTTATGAATAAAATAACAAATAATATACACTTCACAAAAAAAATAATGAAACAAATTTCAAATAATAAACACTCGAATAAATAAAAAAAATCATAAACAAAATTTCAAATAATAAAACGGCCACAGAACAATTGACGGACAATGAAAATGTACGAATAGGAAAAAAAAAAACGTTTGCCGGGCCCGCTAGTACAATAATTATAGACTACAACGAAACTTGTCATTCATAAGATTCTTCTTTAAAATCAAATTTAAATCTTGACGATATTTTTAAGCTTAGCTACTTTTTCAATGCGAGAAAAGCAATTTAAGTACATTTTACTTATTTGGAAACTGGTTAACGATTTTGTTTGTTTTATTAGATACTATAGCGTAGCCCGTGCACACTTCGTAGTGCTAAATAGTTAAATAGATAAACTTTTTTATTGTAATGCTCTGTGGACCTGTGGTACACAATATTTTTTGTTTTTTCAGAAATCGTATTGCCTAGACAATATTCCTGACTTTCAGGACTATGCATTATTCATATAAATGTTACAAATTTTAAAAACGTTGGCTTCTACTTCCAAGACTGTCGAAGAAGCTGTACCCGCCCGGCTTAATGAAAATCGGCTCAGCGGTTATCGAAATATAACGTCATCGAGTTTCACCCCGTAGAAGATGTTTTTTGTATAGGAGGTATAAGACTTTGAATGCTTTTTTTGTATGTGAAGTGCCGCTTCCATTTGACTAATTTTGACCAATCTTCAGAGGAGCACTCCAGGGCCAATAACTCAGATTATCTGTAAGTTTGAGCTCAATCGATTTGGTAGTTTTCGAGATATAGGATTTTATCCAATTTTGACTAAACTTCACAGAAACCATATATGGACCAATACCAAAGATGTGTGAAAGTTTGCTTAAAAACGGTAAATGCATTGAGGCGTGAATCGACGACAAACATTTTAAGGCTCAATTTTTATATATTACTAGCTGTACCCGCCCGGCTTTGCCCGTGCACAGAAATTGTATTGCTTATAGATCTTAGATAATAATGTTCTTTCGTAAAATGCGAAAATATCGAGTTACAGCGTCATCGAGTTTCACCCCATAGAAGATGTTTTCAAAATATTTGTTGTATGGGCGGTGCCACGCCCCTTTATCCAATTTTTACCAATCTTCATAGCAACACTCCTGGGTCAATACCTAAGATTGTCTGTAAGTTTCAACTCAATCGATTCGGCGGTTTTCAAGATATTTTTTGTATGGGCCGTGCCACGCCCCTTTGTCCAATTTTGACCAAACTTCACAGAAACCGTATATGGACCAATACCAAACATGTGTGAAAGTTTGGTTAAAAACGGGAAATGTGTTAAGGCGTGAATCGACGACAAACATTTTAGGGCTAAATTTTTATATATATAGATAGATGTGAAACGAGCATTGTATCTCTTCGAAATTGCATTTTTTTCTATATGTATTTGGAAACTAAAATTCCATATCAATCAATAGTAGGTGTATATCAACTATCAACTACGAATGCTAGTCGATACATAGACAGTGCCAGAAATTATATCGCAAGTATGTAATATGATATTTTCTAAAAATCCTTTTCAACGATTCTATTCGATTCGAAACGCAGCTGCAGTTCCATCATCACGACTTGAAACACTTCACGACTTGAAACACTCAAATTATTATTTAAACCAGTAATAAAATCTTGAGTTTATGTTTTCCTTAATTTTCCAACTGTAGGTATTGCCTTCGTCCGTTCTCTAATAATAAAATAACAATTAAAAAGAGGATCAATGACTTTCCATTTTTCTATCGGGCCAAAGTGTGTGTATTTATTTATTTTTTGTCCAGTAGATGCACTTAAAAAGGAACATAACAAACAGGAGGTCCATGTCGTATCTGCCAGATTTTATTTTTCATTCGATAATTGACATCCCCGCACTAAATCCATTTGACATTGTATTCAGATCGAATGTACAAATATTTTTTTTCTTTAACATTTTTTTATTTGTGATACTTTTTTTTTTGTCTTCGAAGAACCCATGTCAATGGCTAATCAATGTCGACAAGCTAATTCTAATTGTGATCTGTCATGCACAGCCCATGTGACATTTGGTTGTTTATGTTTACGCTGAAGTGATTTGTTGACTTAAGCCAAATTCCACAACTGAACCAAAACCAACCACAGAGCAACAATAAAGTCAATTGAAGAGCTAAATAAACGCACACTAATTAATCATATTTAAGCTTTTGAAAGAGTGCCACAATGGTACCACATTGGGCCAGCAGCGTTTGTTTATACAAATAATTATTACGAAAATACGGAACACCAAGCGCTGCTGTTAGGAAAGAGAAATGTTATGTTTACGTTATAGTATTTAGAGGCAAAATCGAAAAGTGAAACTAGTGCAAATGGAGGAACATCATATAAACACAAAATTACCTTGAAGGAAGGAGATTGTTGTTATTTTTGTTTTTTCCGAAATTATTTTTAGTGCATTATTCGTAAAACCACATACAGAGAATGATTTTATGGGCGTAAACAAATCAATATGAGCCTGTGCCTGAGCACTCGGATAGGAAGGAGAGTCCATTGAAATGTGAAATCAAAAGAATCATGTGTAGGTATAGTATCAATAGAGAAAGAGTATAGAATGAAGGGCGAGACGGACTATAGAATAATTGACTTTTTCTCCCGCTGATTTCTTTCTCTAAATCGGGAAAAGGTTTCCCTGGAGGCCGATCTGACGTCTGCTATTTTTATAGTTGGCTATAGGTATGTGTTTATTTTGCCCTCAAACAGAAAAGAATCCTTATGGTGATGTATGACAAACAAAATAACAAGGACTCGGTGAATGTGTATATTCGATACGAAGAAGGACACATTCCTCCCCCTTTAGTTTGAAAAAATTTCTTGTTTTTTTTTTTTCAACTTTTGCCGTCAACGACATTCCCTAATCCTTTGACGATACATGCAATGCATTGTTAAGTCTTATACCACGAAATACCGTCAGTGAGAAGGAAAGGATACACAAAGTCGTTTCATTAAAGCGATTTTCATGGTGACTTTGCAAATGTAATGAGGTTCAATTTACTGTGAGCAGATTCTTTTCTTGAGAACATAATGAGAGGGCTTAAAATGCGTTTGGGTGATATACTTGCCGATTGCCATAGTTGAAAGAGAAAGAGTGCTTTTCTTTTTAGTCAAGTCTCAAGTAGCATACTTTATTCAATTGTTTGGGAGTATAGATGTATAGGGAATTTATAGCAATTACGTGGAAATTCGGTGGTCATTAGGTAAGGACTTCTTTCTATGACGACTTGTGTGGAAAGTGGGCTATTATAAATATTATGATTTATGTATAGCTACTGGCTTTGTGCAATTGTACAGGATTAGTTCGAGCCAAACTGTTTTTTTTTTTATAATGAAATCCTTGAAATGTCTTTTGTGCTTCAGATACTATTACGAAGTTTATTTGATAGGCAAGGGGATTTTAGCATCGTAGATCTGCCACCAGCAGATAAATAAATAAATATAAATAGGTGGCGCAACAGGCGGTAGACACCCTAGGCCTAGCTTCTCGCAACCATTCGTTTGTGTGAGTTTTTATTTTTGGGACGAATGGAAGGGACCTATAATTTTATGCCGAGTCCGAACGGCTGAATTGGGAAGCTTTTTCAGGACAGTCATATACTCTCGGATGTTTGTCAGACGTTCGCGAGAGGTGGCGCAGTAGAAAAAAACACTAAGATGTAATTTGTGTTTTTCCGGGGATCGAACCTGGGATCCCTCGCACAGCAGTCCAGCACACTAACCACTGCGCTACTGCGCCCACCAGCAGATAGGCTTCCAAATTCTCGGAAGGTTGTTGCATATTATTTCGTTTGTAAAGAAGCTAATGCGACGCTATCCTGGAATTTTGCTGAATTTACTTAAGGAAGTTCTTAGTTCTCATACTTGGGTCGTCTCCGAGTGAACTTCAACGCGCACTCAATCGGTTTGTAGCCGTTTGTTCAACACTGATGAGATCAAGGTAAACGCGAACAAATCTGAAGTGATGGTCGTCTCCAGAACGCCTGTTCAATGCACTCTGCATGTTAGTGGAGTCCCATTGAAATAGGTGGAGAAGTTTAAGTATCTCGGGGTTTTATGTGATGGAAGGAGTCTTCGAGTCTAATCCGGAGAGACAACGCAGTAGAGGAAGACCTCGCCTTAAGTGGCGCGCGCTAGCCGAAATGAGATTCCTCCGTTGTATTTGCTGGTATGATCCGTAGAGGTCGCATTACAAATACCAGAATACGTGACGAACGCAATGTCGAGCAGCTACTTCTCCGGACGGAGCGGTCCAGCTTCGGTGGTTTGGTAATGTTAAGCGCATGTCCCCAACCAGGATCCCACAACGTGCTATGGTATTCGTACCATCAGGGAGGCGTCCTCTAGGTATACCCAGGATGATATGGTTAAATCAAGTTCATAATCTCTCCTCTACCCGTAGGTATGGGGATTGCCCTTGATGATTTAGAGTCAATGGCGGAGAATCGAGGGCTATTAAGGGGTCCACTTGAGCAACCTACACCCGCGACACACTTGATGGATAAGCGGGCCATTGAAAATTAATGAATGAATGAAAGATGAGTTCTTAGTTTGAGGCTTTCACGGAATCGAAGAATAATAGAAAACACATTCGACATTTTAAAGGTTCATTGGAGAATTCCGGGAAAATATATTGACATTTCGAACCCAAAAATGCAGAATAAACTATACAATTTCTTGAAGTTTATCTACAGATACCTACTGCTTAAAACTGCAACCTCGACTACCCTGAAAACTATGGCGACACTCATGATGATGAGGGCAGGTACTTCATCATGTCCGTTTTCGACTCATTTTGAAGCTTAATTGAGAATGTGCCTAGCTTTCCATTAGGCTGCCTCAGTAAAGCTTATCGTCATCTTCCATGAAATGAAATGTAAAGCAATTTTTCCTGTGTCTCCGTTGATCTGCATGTTTTCTTCTTCTATGATACGACTGAAGGAGTGGACGCACTCGAGTCCCCAAAAGTAGGACTTTCGATTACGTCTGATGTACCTCTGTAGCTGTTTTGCTAGGGTCATCACCACTCAGATCTGTGTCGCTAATTGTATCAGTTAACGAGCTCTTACCCGCAAAAACTAATAAGAAACCTGTTTAGATCATTTGTCGGAGTGGTATGAACGAGTGCGTTAGTTCTCGAATCACTTCTTTCAGCATCAGTTACCAGTCAAAAGAAAAAAAAAATATACCTACACCAATTTTGTATTTCTCATTTTATTTTGTAATACTCGTTATAATAACTTATTTTCATTTTGTTGTTTATATTTTTTATTTTTTCACAATATTCTCTTCACAATTTGTTCATCCGTAATTAATTTGTTTTGTTTCATAAATAAATAATCAATTCAATTTGAAATAACAACTAGTTACCTTAAATCTAATATCAATTTTTGTTTTATATTTTATATTTTTGTCTCCTTTATTTTCATTTTTGTTTTTATTATTTATCAGTAAATTTAAATTGTTAAAACTATGTATTAACATTATGTGTATATATATGTGTATACATATACTTTCTTTGTATTCTTAGTTTTGTTATATATATATTTAAAGTTGTTGTTGTTTTTTTTCCATTCATATAAAGTGTTTGATTACAATTTGTTGTTTTGTTTTATACTTATAACTATTTATTTTGTTCTTTTGTTTTATTTTTTATGTCAAAAGTACAATTATTGATATTTGCATTCACAATAATGCAAAGGAGCGCGTGTTCATTATTTTGATCGGAATTTGTTTGTTTTCCTTTATTATATTCTTTACCAATTTATATAATATAAACACGATTAATTTTTTTTTTTATTGATATTAAAATGTAATTGATTATAAACAAGAGATAGAGAGGTCCATTAAAAATTACATCACAATTATTTATTTGTTACAATAGTTGTTGTTTCTTTTTTTTATTTTTTTTTATTTATTCCTAATACCTATGTATATAATATTTTTTGGTTGTTTTGTGTTTCTTTAATAAATTCTTGTATTTTTGTTGGTTGTTGTGTGAGTGAGTGTGTGTGTGTGTGGGGGGGGGAGTGTATCAGTGTTTTTCGTGTGTATGAGAGAAATATTTTGTTTTGTTTATCCTATAGATACTTAGATTACTTCATTTTTTTTTATTTCGTATCATTTTAAAAGTCTTTAGCATTTTGTGTGATTTTTTACCTAGTTGTATTTAAGTTAAAAGTCATAAGTTGTGTCCTTTTTGTTGGGTTTGGTGTTTTGTATTTGTTGTTCTTTATAGTTTTGTTATCTTAGAAACCAGAATATTTTTTGGAAGTTCCTGTCCACCATAATCAAAAAAAAAAAAAAAAAAAAGCGATTACTAAGGAAAGCTTTAAACAATAAATAATTTCACCAATTCAGTTCAAACAAGCAAAGATATGTTTTTTTTTTTTTTGTTTTATTTTATACTTAAAGAAAGAAACTAACTGGAAAGCTATAGGTAACGGAAAATAGAAATAACACAGTGTTTCAGTTTTTTTTAATCATTTATTGTGAAATTATATTGTTAGCTACATAACATTATGTAAATTCAGTTTAAAGTGTATTTCTGTATTTTTTGTTTAAACTTTATATTTATGTTTTTTCGTAATAAATTTTATACTTTTTTTTTAACCTACAAATTATTGTAATTTTATTTTTATTTAGAACAATAAAAAATGTTTTTAATTTTTTTTTTTTCTTTTCTTAATTTGGTATGCTTATCATTTAAATATTTTTCATTTGTCACAGTACAGTTCTTTGCTTCCCTTTTTGGTATTTTTACAAGAACACAAATAAAAAAGTAGATAATATTTTTATTTTTATTTTTTTTTTTTTTTTCATCTTAATAAAACATAAGAAATTTATTTGATGAAGAATGACTGAATGTTTTGTTTGGTGAAAGACATAGAGAGAGAGAGAGAGACAAATTTTGTAATTATTTTCTTATATGTTTTTAATTTTTATGGAAACTTGATTTGGTGAAATTATAAATTAAGAAATGTTGAATGAAAGAAAAATGATTGTGTGTAAAGAAGCTGGGATTCTTCTCTGTTGTTTTCTTTTTATTACTAATTCTGTACGAAGTTTTTTTTTACACAAATTTTTATTATAATTTTTTTTTAAATGAACGATATTTATAAGCGATTTTATTTATTGTGTTTATTTTATAAGCGGGCAACTACTGACACTGATATAATAATAATGATGGATAATTTTTTTTTTTGTTTGCTACTTAAGAAATTATGACGGAGAAATTGACTATTTTTATTGTTTGATATAGTTAGTTTATTTCATGTTTTGTTTTTTCTTTTGGAAATTCTAAAATTATGCTGTTTGAATATTGTTTGGTTTGGTTGTTTTGTTGTCTGAATTACACAGTGAATTTAACTACTTAAGAAACATTGAGCACGACATTATTGTTTTAATTTTTTTGTTATATATTTTTTTTTAGTTTAAGCACGCAATTTATTAATTTCATGTTAATTGTTAGTTTTGTGTTAAATTTATTCATTATTTTTTTGTTTTCGTAAAATCTGATATGGACGATGACGCAAAAGGGGAAAAATTCGTTTATTCTTTTATTTTTGTGTTTGCTTTTCGTTTAAATATAATTATATAATATATTTTGTTTTTTTTTTTTATATACGATCTACAGAGATAACCTTATTTATACATATAAATATATATATATTTCTTTTCATGCTTTTAGTCTCTTAATTTATTGAGTATTATAGTATATTTAAAATAAAATTATGTGGGCAGAAAAAAAGAAAAGAAATATCAATCAATTTTATTAAAATTCGGCCGCGAACCGAAACAACCTAAAAAATGTTATTTTTTCTTTATCTTAGTTTCCATTAGAAAATCTTAAACATTCGAATGGAATCTCCCTCACTGATCGTTTTGAAAATGAAAATACTTACATATCCTACCTAACTATAGATGGAAATTGGTTATAATAACTAATTTTTTTTATATATCGTAAATCTTATATCGGTATGCACATATACATATAACTGAATATTAATTTAATTTGTTTTTGTGTCATAATTGCATTTTGAAAATGTCATATTATATCAAGTCAACGGAAAGCAAATTCAGAGACAGACTAAGTTAAAAGAGTGAAGACATTGTTTTGCTGTTAAAGTGAGATAGATAGACCTATTATGAAATAAGTTGAAGTTACCAGATACGGATACCCGATAAATCGATGAATCGCGGCAAAAGCGGTTTATTTAGAAAGTTTGATGATTATTTCTCAGTCTCTCGTACCAAAACAAAGAATGCCCTACCCGTCGAGACTTGAATGCAATTTTATTAATTTTTTTTTTCTTTTCATATACTTGACTGGACTAGCTGGTGCAACTTAATCCTAATAAAAAAAATCTTACACGAAAAACAATTGCGTATTCTATACATCAAAAGCTGTATTTTTATATGCGAAATGGTATATGTCTTTATATGCTGTTTATATGTATATATGTGTGCACTCACAGAATTGAGTTTCTATTTTGTTTTTAAGTGAAAAAATAACTTGTATCGTTTATGTATATATATAAATATTTAAATTTGTTTGTTTTCTTGTTAAATAGACACCCACAAACTTTCTTCCTATTTTTTTTTTTTTTTTTTTTAACTTGAAGGGTTCAAAAGCCCACCTTATAGCCTTTTCTGCTTAATCTTTAAATATTCTTTACTTAATTGAAATGGCACATTTTACGACAAACTTAACATGAAAACCTACTCGAAAAAGTTAAATTTGTTGTCAGTATTGTTGAAATGTGTGTATCTTATCTTAAAGAGGGTTGTTGTTGCTGGTGGTGAGACAACAAGAACAAAATCTCGCGCAAACTTTTTTTTTTATTTTCCTTCGATTACTCATACGACCTCAACAAAACATATACAGCTACAAAGGGTGAGGGTTGGGTGTGAACAAAAAAAAAAATAATAATAATAATTATTAACATAAGTCCTACCTATCTAAAGATTATACAGTACATTTATATATTTTGTTTTATACAAATGGGTTTTTGTGATTGGTTTCACATTAATAGAAGAATATGGCTGGCATTGCGATATACACTAAAATAGCTGATTTATTTCCACCTCAGAGCATCCGAAACCGCCGCTAGTCAATCACTAATATACACGAAATAAAGAACACTTATTTCTTAGATCATACTATTTTTAAAATTTGTTAATTGTAATTGTCATTCCTAAAATTTGTTAATAATATATATATATCTATATATATGCTTCATTGTAACACACCCATGATTATTAAATTATGCACTTTACCTACGGAAAAAGTGTTATTTTTTTTGTAATAAATCGAATACCTATAAACTCAATGAATCTCACATGCATTTTGTTAATACTTAATAATTTTGTTTGTAACGATATCTATACGATAAGTAGTTGTTAAAGAAAAAACACAATATTTTCTTGCACTTACGATACTTTTTTTATGCTTGCCATTTTTATTTGTAAACAGTTATACTTATATCCTACTAAATATTTGCTGCCGCCTCTTAGCTTTTTGTTCTTATTGTTGCTCATATTCATCTCTGTTCTTTTCTTTTTTTATAAAGGCAATTGAATTGAAATTGAAAAAAACTCAAAAGTCATCTAAAAATTCGGTTGAACTGAAAATTTTTAAATAAATAATAATATCCACACAATAAATATATTATGGTAATTTACCCATCTTTAAATTTAAAAAAAAAAAAACCTATTAACAATTAATAATAATATTTAATGATGATGATTATATTTTGTTTTTAATACCTATAATTTTGTTGTTGTCTTCAATTGTTCTTGATTTTTAATTTTTATTTTTTTTTTTTTAAATATAAAAATATAGTTTTGTGTTTTGTTTATTATTATTATTTGTTCTGTTTTGCTTAAATATTAATTTGTACAGAATTAAAAGAATTTTATAATTTTACGTAATTCTTTCGTTTTATTTTTTGTTTACTTTTTTTTTACTCGTTTAATTTGTAAATATGCGTTTAAATTTTTGTTTTTATATCCACATAATTTAAATTTACTTTTATTTTATTTTAAGGACACGAAAATTTAGTAATATGTACAAAAAAAAATAATTAATAAAATTGATTGATTTCTATTCTAAGTTTAATCCTAAGTTTTATTCCTGACATAATGTTTATAATTTATGTTTTATTTTATATGGTTTTTATAAACCGATCACGTTGTGCTTTTCGATCGATTTTTGTTTTAATTTTGTTCTGCATAAATTTAAATAAAACAAAATTACATATGGGCGGATAAATAAATGATTTAAAAAATAAAGAGTAGAATGATTAAGGATAAATTAAAAATAATTACGTAATGCTTAGTAGAAGAGGAAGAGCGTCTTTGTTATCTAGATAGATGCGAGAATATTCAAACGCAAAGTTTTTGGACACAATAGGTGTCCAAATGTGCTTCAATTAGGCTTAAACCAATTTCAACATAGTGCTAATGAATTGATGCCACAACACGAATGTCGTTTTATGTTTGGGTATTGACTCCGTTTATTTGCGTAGTTTGAACAACGCGTGCTGAATAGAACCTAAAGATCTTCTCCTTTGAATGATGGACTGAGTCTTACAATAATTGTGCACTTTGAACTAAAGTTCATATAGTAGAGTAGGCCGTATGGCAAAAAGTCCTGTTTGACAATTTTGAAATCTGTTTCTATGTGTTCGTCTAAACTTTTATTAAGTTGTCTCTCTTAGTTTTGAAGACAAATTTAGGTACGTACTCAATTTTTGCATTCACGGAGCTCTGGATGAGATAGTTAGGTCAAGTCCGACAATTCTCCTTCCATATGATAATTGCACCTGAGAATTTAGAGTTTTTAGATGCAGATCGATACGTATAAGCATTTTACGTCCGCTAAAAATTTATTTATGCAGCACATTTTTCAAAACATCGGATACTGTCAATGTAAATGAAAAAAAATGTCAACGTTTGAAATATTTAAAATATTTAAAATGATGGTTAACTAAGTCTTAGAAAAAGCTTCTCAATTCAGCCTTTCGGACTCGGCATAAAATCGTAGGTCCCTTGCATTCGTCCCAAAAATAAAAACCCACGCGAACGGTTTTGAGAAGCTAGGCCTAGAGTGTCTACACGCATGTTGCGCCAACTATTTTTTAAGTCTTACAGCTGGCTTGATCTAGATTGATCTCGTGAGCAATTTCTCAGTTGACGTATGCGGAGGGATACCTAACCGACAAATCTGGTCGAGAATTCCGAGGTTCCAGAAATCGAGTGAAATCGAAATTGCAAATCGAGTGAATTCGTTTTCAGTGTTCTGTATTTCGAGCGATTCGGATACTCCGAAATTTTTTCAAAATCACAATTTCACTTTGTCTCAATTCCGAAAATTTTGAAATCGAAATCGAATACAGTGAAATGTAGAACGCAAAAATTCATTTCTGATTTCATTTCGAGTGAAAGTGAAATGTGGAACCTAGCAGAAAATATCAAGCCATTAATGAATTTTCAATATGGTAGTCTAGTCAGTTGCGTGCCTAAAAAATCTAATCCACGCAAATCTAGTCAATTTAAGTCGATTTCTGAAATGTCAGCTGAATGGATTTTAGACACTTTACACTTGTTCTCATTTCGTGTGGGATATATCTACGAATTGAACATTTATCCAAGAGCACATATTATTAACTTTCAAACTAATAGCTCAAATTACTTTTGCTGAACAGTAGATTGAGATTCGGCCGTAGTCTAGCGAAGTATAGTAACATCAGTAGAGCCTTTCTACGACCCTTGTAATGGTGATGATGAATTAACACTTCTCCTCACCCTCGATTCTTTGAGATTAGATACCCGGAAGTGCAATACGACATAGGTACAGGACACACCTTATTTCAACTAGATACGTGCTTGTACCTTGTTCACTCCATTCGATTTGATTTGGGTATTTTCAAGCAACTTCAAAGCCTTAATGTATTATCAAGGTTTTGAGCGAAACATAGCTGCATCCCTGACCGAATAGTAGGTACATAAATATGCATTAGCTGCTAATAAATACCAAAAACTATAACAAAACAACTGAAAAAAAGAAGATACTTACTCGAAACAAAAAAAAAATTGGTCCAACAAAAGATTCAAACTAAAAACAAGGAGCACAAAGAGAGAAGATAGAAAAAAACTGAAAACCCAAGCAAAAAAAAAAACTGAAAATTCTAAGAAAAAATAAATAATAAAACGAAAAAGTTGAATTTTTTAAATTATTTGTTTTTTATTGTTTTTTTATGAATTTTTCTTTTTTTGAATAATTTTTTTCACTTTTTCTTCACCAATTTGTTTATCATCTCTATATTATATATAAAAAGAGAGTAGCTTACATGCTAAATCACGTAGATCTTGTTGTATTTATGTAGTATTATTATTTTAATGGATTCTTTTATATTTTTTTTATAATTATTAATTAATCACATGGTGGGATAACTCGTATTGTGATCAGAGTCATTACTAAATATTACTATAATAATATATATATGTATGTACTTTGTTTTGTTTTTTTTTTTATTGGTAACATTTAATATTTTGTTTTTATTTTATTTTTTTTTTTTACTTTTCGTAATTTTCTTCAAACATCATACTTAGGGGCTATTATTTAATTTTTTACTGTGTGTTGTGAGTTTTTAAAAAAAGGGATCCTTAATAATATGATCTCTCTCGCATATAGAAAAAATATTTGATTAAAATTATCATTTATGTAATGTTAAAAAAAAATAAAACTAATATTAAAATTAAAAAAAAAATTATTAATATTAATCAATACTTGTTTTATGTTTAATTAATGATTTTATTTTTTCTATATGTGTAGATTACATATTGTTAAAGAAAAAAAAATATAGAAGAAATTAAATTATTTTTTTAAGAATATTGTTGTTTTCATTTTGTTGGTAAAGCTAATGTTATATAGAAAAATTACAAAAAGAATTTGGTTTTGTTTGGCGGGGGAGATTTTTTTCTTTGAAATATGGAAGGGATGATTTTTATGATGAAAGATAGGAGATGAATGATGTGTAGCTTGTGGTGTGCTGTAGTTATACTACAAAAATTAGACATTAAAAAAATAACACATAACAGAGAGGAGTTTCTTTTGCTTATTGAACGATGATATATCTATATAATTGTATTTTTTTTTTTATTAACTGAAGACCGATTTTTTTTTTCTTTGTTTTGTTTAAATTTTAAACATTTAATAAATACTACATTCTACATCACATTTTATGACTGAATAATGTTTGTTTCTTGCTTGCAAATTTTTTCTGTTTTTTTTTTTTTTTTTCGTTTAATTTGTTTCAATTTCTATTCTACACACGATTTAGAAAATTTATTTAAAATTCTTTATTTTTGTTTCGTACAAATACCTAACTGGAGAAGGGCAGGGCGGTATGTATATCTCGTTAATTGAATTGTATATAAAAAAAAATGTTGTTGATTTTTTTTTTTCCGGTGTGAGTAGTACCTAATTTGAGTCGAATAATTATATTTTCTGTTTATCAGTCATTACTTGAGAATATCTATTTGTTTTGTTTGCTCCTATAGTTAATTTTATATCTTCCTAAGCAAATTTATATATATTTTGTTTACAGCGGAAATAGGTATATTTATGTGAAAAAAAAGAATGACAGAAGAGCAGGGAGGGTGAAAGTTATACTTTGAAGCGTGTGCTGTTTATTTTTTTCTTTAACAAATTGGTCGAGAAGGAATTAGGCTTGTACCTCTGCTCAAACGCAAGTTAACCGACGATGCCCATAATAAGATTATGATTTTTAAACTTTGTTTATCTTTCAATTAACTTGATCACATTTTTCTTGTTTTGGTTTATGTAGGAGAATTTTTTTCATTTTTTAGTCTGGGGTTGTTTGCAAAATTTATTCCTATGCTACTCCTAGTTATAAACAAATTTTTTACTTCCTCACAATTATTGATATTTTTTTTTTATATACTTGTTTAAACAGCCCTCTTGATTTTAAAATTTGTATTTCTGGTTTGTCGTGTGTGTGTGTGTACCTAATCTGTGTATTCTATTTACACTTAAGAAAGAAAAGTGAAACGAATCGCGCAAAGAAATATGGTGAAATGATATTACAGAAAATAAGGGATGCGGTGAAGGATGAATAAGAGGTGTTTGTTAGTTTTTTTTGTTTTTCGTAAAATAATAAAAATTCGAGATCGTTTTTTTTTTCTTATAAAAAAAGTGTTTTTTTTTTGTGATTAAATTAAGACAAAAACTATATTTTAAACATCTAGTGATATTTTTTTTTAACACAAAAAAAGTTAACACGCACAGTTGATTTGTTTTTCATTAAAAAAATAATAATAATAATAATATTAAATTATGTAATAACACATACAAAAATTCTTGATCAAAAGAAGAAATTTCAAAAATAATTTATCGTAAACACGGGTTTTGAATTTATTTTCAATTGAAAAAACTACCTAGCAGTTAAAAAAAAACAAGCTTAATTTTTTATGATAATTACTATAAAATATAACACAGATGACTTTTTCATATTAATGTTTTCATAACTTTTTTGTTCCTAAAGTGATTTTCTGTTATCTTTTATTAAGATTTTTTTTTTTAATAATTATAAAAAAAAAATTTTTCTTAAAAATAGGAAATGTTCAGTTTTCTTTTTTTCGAAATGAAAGGGATAGATAGACTACTATCAAAGTAGCACACAAACAAAGTGAATATCTACATAATAATACGATGAAATTAATAAAATTAGAAACAATATAAATTAAATTTTGCAAGAATAAGTTACAACGAATTTAATAAAAAAAAAAAATAAAAAATTTGAAACTCTAAGAAGACGAAGAATTATTCTTTTGTTATGTGTATCCTAGTGTTTTCTGTTTTGTTCTCAAAAAGACGACGAAATTAATGAAACTTAATAATTTAATAAATTTTCGTTTGTTTTCTATGCAATAATGTTATATGTAAAAAATGTTTTGTTTTTATAATTAATAATTATAGATTAATAATATTATTAATATCACATCACCTTTGTTTTTGATGATAATACTTAAAAATACGAAAATTTAAGGATTTATTTTATACCTTACAAATTTCTTTCTTTTTGAAAAAAAAAAAATAAATAAAAATAATAAGAGAAAAAGTGCTGCCACTTTATTCTTGTGTGTGTTGTTGGTTTTTGAAAAAAATTCATTCTGTTTAATTACATATTTTCTGCCTCTGCACGGCTTTGGATGTTGTGTAGTAGGTTTTATTTATTTCAACTGGGTTTTGTTTTATATTTTTTTTTACTCATTTCGTTGATCGGGGGGATGAAAACAAGTAAAGTTAAATTTTTGTTATCTTTGTTTCTTGTTGTTTTGATTGCGCGCGTTATTTATTTATTGTTTTTTTTTTTACGTTTTGTAATAAGATAAGATAAACATTCGGAGGGATTTGAAATTATTATATTCTCTTATTGTTTGATAATGTTGCAGTTTTTTTTTTTCTTTTAGAGAGAAAGAGTGTATGTTTGTGGTTGGGTCAGGATGGAGATAGATACTTATTGGAGTGAATATGTGTTAAAAATCTTACTCTGATGAACTGTGGTACAATTTGTTTTTGGTTAGCGAAAAGTCGGGACTAATCAAAATTGTACTGCTACGTGTAAGATTTCTGCAAGAAAAAAAAAGAAAAGAGAAATTTTTGATTAGTTTACAGTATTAAAAATTTTTTTTTAGGGGTAGGGGGTGATTTTTTGTTATTTTGAGAATATAAGATTTTTTTTTGGATTGTCAACTTACTTAATAAACTGCGGCAAAAGCGATGTCCAACCACTCTTGTCCTGTTTCAAAGTTAAATACAGCTCAAAAGTAGGCACTGTATTTGGATCTACTTTCATCGATGCAATTCGCCTGAAAAAAACAAAGAGAAAACAAAAAGCATAAATAATTTGCCAGTCAACATGGAAAAGTAGAGAAAAAAAACAGAAAAACAAATCAACGCCATTAAAACCTCACATGTGTTTTTATTAAGGCAACTATAAATAGCACACGCACAAAAGGCAGCTATACAACTTAAGTGCTAATTTATAACAAGAAATAAGTACCCTGAAGGCTATACAGTGTATACATACTGATAAGCATAGAAAAGAAGGAAAATGTAGGAAAAAATAAACCTCTTTTCGAAACACAGCCGAGCCGACAGCCAGCGACGAGAAGGAAAAAATGGCCTTTAATTGTATTTAATTTGTTATGCGCTTTGTTTCAATTGACACATAGATAACAGCAGTCCACACAAGATCGAGCTACACAGTACTAGAGTAAAGATACATTTTTCTGTGTGTTTGTGTAGTTCAAATTGACCGAGTATACAATTGAATGGTGGTCATCTTCGAACTATCGTCTATTGACCTCCTCACTCGTTGTTATTTTTTGTGTCTGGCCAATTTCAATTAGATTCATAAATTGTCCGCTCATTGGCATAAATTGGCATTGGCTATATTTAGACTAGGTACCTCCCTACCCACAGTAGGTTTAACAGATTTTATTTACAGTATGAGGTTTTGTTGGCGAGATGGAGAAAAAAAAAATAATGCGTGTCAACACTTACCTTGTATTACTTGGCTCATCCTCGAATTCTATGTAAATTGTACAACCCCTAATGCCGCATGGTTCCTTCTCCGAAACTTTTATTATCTCCGCAGCTATCCTAGGTGTTAGGTCCCATGGTAGTGAGACCTCGGTGCATGCCAAATGGCGACTTTTAGCCGCACGAAGTTCGCTCTGCAAACGTATCGACAGTGCATTCACGGACGCATCATCTTCGGTCATACAAATTATATTACTATTGTAGCGATTGTTATTTTGGCTACCACTGGTGGGGTTGGTGGTACTGTTGGTGGTAGAATTGCTGGAACTTATCATAGTAGCATTTGTATTGCTACTACTATTAGTATCACTGTAATTTGTTGTTTGCCTATTAGTTCTAGATTTTGTTGTAGCTTGCAGGTGATGATGATGGTTTAGGTGATGATGATGCATTGCCGTGGGCGATGACATTGTTGTACGATGATGGTGGTGACCGTCCACAATATCGATGGAATTTGTATTACTACTATTATAGTGGTGGTGAGATGGCGGTGGTGTAAGAGGACTGGTCCAGTCTGCAAACAAATTTAAAAAAATAAAAATTAAAATTGTTATCCTTTTCAGAGATTAGATTGTGGGGGGGGGGGGGTTTGGAATATCCCTAATAGCAGTCCTATTCAATAGGTACTTTTCTCTTCATTCATTCAAAAGTACCAAGTACCACTTTCTCATGCCACACGGCAACCCCAACCCCACTACAATCGAGCCCAACAGCAAAATGTAAATCTAATTCCCTAAAAAAGAAAAGTATCTGTTCGCCCTTATCTCAAACAAAACGTACCTACACATCCTCACACGTAGAGAAGAAAATCGCGGTACCTGTTTCTGTTTCTGTTTCCTCAATTTCTTCTTCATGGTCGTTGTGTTGTTTCTTTTTTTACAGTTTTCTCTTCCTGTGCTTCTTGCTTCTTCTGTCATAAATTTGAGTTTTCCTTTTCCTCCCTCACTTCGTGCTCCACACACAGAAGCCAGCAATATACCTTCCAGAGTTTTCGATGTCCACATCCACACAAACATGAGTATTTTTCAGCTCATAATTTTCTTCACCTAGCAACAGAGGTTTCTCTTGTTCCTCTTTCTTGTTGGACGACGAGACCGCCAGCCGAGCGAGCGGTGACGAAGAAGGTGGCATTGCCAACTCGATGAATAGCTCACCAAGGCAAAATCCAAAATCACAAATAAAACAAATCAACAACGAATAAATAAATAACCCCCAGCGCTACAGAGAGCGCATAATTTAAGAGTATCTCAAATCAGCTGTTTCACTCGAAAAGCATATGATAAAAGAGAAATGAGAGCAGTACGAAACATAAGAAGAGTGGATTGAAGTATATACTTCCTTATATGCAGAATGCAGTAACGAATCGAAAAGGAGAAGTTTTGCTTTTGATTCTTCATTTCTTATAGAAAATAAAGAAAACTAACTGAGAATGAGAAGAAAAAGAAATTGATTTCTCCATCTCCATAAAGAGATCAAGAAGAGAGCAGGAGGAAGAAGGAAATCAGCTGAGTGCTGGTGCTCGCACAGCTGGGAGATCAGCCGTTTTCAGTTTTCACCCGAAAAAAGATTTTTCCAATCGGAAAGTGAGTTTTATTTTTACGAGTTCTGAGAGAAATTTTCACAGGATAGTGGCATAGTGCAATATGAGATGCAACTCTCCCGGAAGATTTCATCAGCATGACACTGGCACATGTGCGGTGTGACAAAGGGAGACGACGTTTCCAATTGCACATGTATCTGCAAAAGCACATTGCATCATGCCGGTCGCTACGAACAGGGACCAAAATTGCAGGTAGGCAGGTAAGGATGCTGGGAAAGGGTTGCGGGGGGTGTGAAATTCTAGCAACAAAAAAAACTCACCTTTAACTTTTGTTGACCCTATGACACCGAATTGCCCTTGAAATTGATTTTGCACAGAAAGCACTTCCATTTTCATGAGTAATTCTTCGAATACTACTTCGTCGATTTTGACAAGTTTACTACCAGTATCACTATTGTTGCTGCTTCGATTGCCTTGTTCCGACGACGACGATGACAATTTTGTTTTCTTGTTGTCAACAACGCGCGAACTTTTGTCCTCAATTTTGACCAACAAATTTTGTTTTACCGATAGTTGGGTAGTTATATTTTATTACTTGTTTTTTTGTTTGTTTTAAAACGATTTCTGTTTTTTTTTAATCACATAAAAAGCACAATTCAACAGTGTTTTTTGAGTTTTCTTATTTCCACACGCACGAAACGGAAACGCGAAAATTAATTGGAAAATAATCAACAACTACTTATTTAATTATAAAATAAAAAAAACATGTACATATATATAATATATATATCTCTTTTTGCTTTCGGACAATTTTTATAAAATTTCAGTCCGTGTATCTCAGCGCAATATCTTCTTCTTCATCAGCTAGCTTTTCTCTTGTAATTTGTAATTCTTCTCAATTTTCACAGCACTTTCATATCACTTGTGGTATTTTATTTATTTGAGATAGTTTTCCTATATCATTATCCTGTTGCCGCGGTACCGCCGGTTTCAAGAAAGACGAGTCCTTTTTGACTGGTTTTTTTATCTCCGCGAAAAAAGAGTGAATAATCAATACGAACGCGATTTTTGCAAAAAATTCAATTTTTTTTTTTTGTTGCTTAATAAACGAAAGCAAACAACACTGAGATGGGTGGTGATGGTGGTACACTTGGATGTAATGCAAAATAGATTTAAGATAAACTTTTTATCCGCTCTCTGATATCCGTTGTTCACGTTTCGTGTCAAATCCCTTCTACTTTAATGTTTGGCTTAAGCAGTTTTTAAAACTTTTTTTTTATTTTTCTGTTGTTATGAGATCCTTGGAGGTTTTGGTTAACGTTATTGTGTGATTTTTAGCTTGTATTTTGGGATCTCGTGAGTTTTGTAAATTTAAAAAAGAAATGTATCTATTGAGTTCAAATTAATTTTTTGTTGTTTGTATGAAAAATCTATTTCTAAGTTTCTTGTGTTATATATTGTTCTGCCTGCCTGCGGTCGGTCTCTTGCCAAGTTTCTTGCAAACGAGATACGAATATCAGCAGTGTTCAAAAGCTACTATCCGGCCGGCAGATTTATTCGGCTTTATATAGCCTACATCCCCTCCACTCGGCAATACAATTTTGTTCGCACTTGGTTCTGTAGAGGCAAGAGGCAATATTGAAAAACATATGTTTTACGGTTCTCTTTTGGTGTCGATCTTTTGAAAACATCGTCGTTTCGTTCTCTCTCTCTCTCTCTGTTATAGTGCCATGCTCTTGTTCTTGAAAGGTATATACAATTTTTTTTTTGTATGCATGTAGCTTTAGTTGCTGTTGCCTTTACTGCCGGTGCGTTCGCTCGCTGCTCGCCGGTGAAACATTACATTATGTATCTATAAGTTCTCTTCAATTTTACTCTCCGCTCGCTCCTACTTTTTCCAACCACTGTTATATACCTACCTCTTTGTTAGATTTCTCTTCTGTTTCTGTATTCCGTCTCCGTGTGACGTTGAGTTGATTTTGGTTAGCTTGGACCACAAATGTGGTGTACGTGACTCAAATCTTGTATATAGAAGGCTTGTGTTGTGTATTCCTCGATGAGTATGTTCTGCTTTTGCCAATTGAGCAGGGGATACATGCAGTTTTCCCCTTGCTGCCAACCCCCCTTTTTGAATTCACTTCTTCTTTTTTTTAACTGAGCCTGTGTGCTTTGTCTCTTTACTGACTGTCCATTTAGTTTGGATGGAGCTCGGGTTTTTTTTTACATGTTTTACATATTCCTTTGGTTCTGCTTCACATATCCCATATGATGTGTCAAATGATTTTTTTCCCCTTTTTCCTCTTTTTTTTTTTTTTTTTGTTGTGTGTTTCATCTCTTATTTTTGCGTATATTCCTCTTTTATGGAGGACAGGTTTGTTCTTGTTTCGGTGTGCACAAGCAAAAGGGAACCAAATCTCCTTTTGCCTTTAGGTTTTTGGGGGCTTGTTTGTATGTATTATTATTGTTGTATGTTATGCCTTCTACTTAACCCCCGCCGCCAACCCCCCACCCAACAACAATTTGATTTATTCCTTGTTCATTTTTCTTTACTTTTTTTCTCCTTTTTTTTTTGTTGTTGTATTTATTTCTATTGCACTGCAATTTGATTTTCTATGTTCTTTGTGTAGATGGGGCAGCCATGAAAAATGGGAAATTTGCATTTGCACGCAATTTTCCAAAGGTTTCGAATTTGTGTGCGTGCATAGGTATAGGTGTATTTGCGGATGATTGCTGAATTCAGAGTGATAATGATTTTGTACTTTTATTATTTTAAGTTTAATACCTACTAGATACGTGTGTTGTGTACCTATATTGGTCCAAATAATTGTTAAAATATCTACAGATATTAGGTACCTAGATACCTACCTGAAGAATATCTACCTACTATTTTTAAATAAACTTAAATTCATTGGGAACATATTTTTTTATGGGGTACTGTTGGTTGATGCGACGTCTAAATGGATTGATCTTTGCCTCATGAAAAACACATCAGCGCGAGAAGTCGCCATACAGTGGTGTCTGGATAATGGGCCTCCATTTACTAGCTCTGAATTCATTACATGTTTGGCTCATCTTGGGATTGAAGTCGAAAAGAGTCCCCCATATTACCCCCGAGCGATTGGACTGGAAGAGATTGAAGTACGATTAGATAAGCATCCACCCCACAAGGATATTTAAGGAGATCGGCGAGTACCTAGTGGGAAGGAAATGAAGAGCTAGAACGAGCTATATTCTGGGTGATCACAGAATCCGTCGTATTCGGAATTTTGCTACGAACTCCGAAAGAACTAGGTATCACAGAATCCGTCGTAGTGGAAATTTTTGCTACGAATTCAATCCGTCGTAGTGGAAATGTTTCCTACGAGTTTAATTCGAAGCAAAAATGTCCACTACGACGGATTCTGTGATAGTTCTTTCGGAGTTCGTAGCAAAATTCCGAATACGACGGATTCTGTGATCACCCAGATTGAGAAGTTTCTTTTCTACTATCGGTCGTCGACCAACACGGCAACACAGCCCTTCTGACTTTTTGTTGAAGTATTCTCCTAGGACATTATTGACTCAACTGCGTCCATATTTTTGGGCAATCCTCAACTGGTAAAAATCAAACTTGTTTAATTAATCGTTTGTATTTTCCAGAAAAGTTTTTCAGCGGCGGCGATAAGGTACTATACTGAGAATGAATGATCAGTGGGGCCCCGGCACGGATTTTACTACTTCTATCGAAGAGCCGGTACCTATCTAGTGAGTTGGGATGGCAGAGTATGGGTAGCTCATCGTCAAAAGTCCATCTGGCATCGACGTCAAGGATATGGAAAGTAAGACAAGGGAATCGACAATAATTCCTAATCAAAACGATACCATGCCACTGGAACCTAATACTGAAGGAAACTAAGAAGGGGGCTTCAATCAACCCCAGCGAAAGAAGACAATCAACGGTTAGAAGGTAGACCAAAACGCTCTCAAAAAAATAACCAAGCCGCTTCATTACACTAAGTTAGGCGAGTCTACCTATATTAAACGAGGGAAGAGTGAACTGTATTTACTATTACATTACCATTTATGAAATTTTTGAAAGTGAGTTGGTTGCAAGCATTCAATCGGTTTGTTCGGTTTCCTTTTATCTTCCCATAGGTCACTCTGCATGTGTTGATTCACTCAGCAGAGGATCAGGTGCAAGTGCAAGGGAAGAATATCCTTTAGACTTTAGAACTAGACAATCAAGTATCTACATATAGGGAGTTGACGAACACCAATCATGATGATCAAGCAAGTCCTCCAAGATCCAATTCACAAGATTTTTTAAAAAATGTAAGAATTGGTAATGCCCGTAGGTACCTAAGGAGTCACAGTCAATTCAGGAATCACATGGCAGGACCACATTTCCTATATCGCAAGATCGGCGTCCGCCAAGTTGAGCTATCTATTTAGAGCAAAGAGGTACTTTAGCCCCAAGCAACTTCTCCTTCTCTACAAAGCTCAGGTTAGACCAGACCTGGAATACTGTTCCCATATATGGAGCTCGGCCACAAAACATCATTCACATAACCTACTTGACAGCATACAGAGACGAGCAGTTGGACTTATTGAAGACCCTACACTCACATCAAAAATCTACAACCGTTGGTGCACAGAAGACAAGTCGCTGACCTATGCTTGTTCTATAGGTACTTCCATGGTAGATGTTCCGAGGAACTCAAAGACATTATCCCTCGAAATGCAACTTTTGGGCGCCCCACAAGACAGGCTGCTAATGCTCATGATCATGACCATACAGTACACTTGACAACCGCGAGGACATCAACTTTCCAAAACTCCTTCTGTTACAGGACAAGCAAACTTTGGAACTCGCTTCCTGGAGATATACCTATTTCCAGAAGACTACAATTTGCAGCAATTGAAGTGCAGAACTAACATACATCTGTAAGCATCTCGGGGCGCTCTTGAAGCGTTATAGGTTCGCCTTACCCGAGAGAAGTATTTAAAAAAAAAAAAGTAGATAGGTACGCAGCATAATATCTACGCCTCTAAGCAATTTCCGAATTTACTTTCGGCAAAGTTGATTTGATTATTTCGTAATATCTGACAGACATTTCCATTTTTAATTGGTTCATAATGAATACAAGTCTATTATTGACTCAATTACTTATCAGTGGGAATTCATCATTTTATTACCGCATCGCATATAGCACGTGAAAACAAAAATACCCAAAAGTACCTTTGGATGCGTGCTTAAACCCAACCCTATATAGATAAGGCGTAGGTGTGAAAAACTCGTAGATCCTCTTTGTTTAGATACCAAGGATGATCATATTTCTCTAAGAGAAAACTAAGCCATTCGGAGTTTCTTATCTATTCACGACGATGTTTCTGATCCCAAATGTTCTGAAAATGTGTTTCTGAAATAAACAATAAATAGGTACCTATTCATAGATTAGATACTCCCGGGGAACATAACAGTGCGTTCGGTTTCTCGTTGTCGTTGTTGCTATGCGAAGAAAAAGAGGAGTGATGATGATGAAGAAGATTACAGTTGTGAAATTGATTGCAATTGTGAGTCACGCTCCTTATTTTAAATAAATATCGTACGATTGTCGTTGACGGTGACTGTATATTGGGACACTGTTCAGTTCGGTTCGTATATGTGACGAGTATCTATATGTGTATGGTGTGTCACCTGTTTGCAGTTTTCCCTTTTTTTTTAGGTGTAGATACCTATTACCTACTCCTAAAGATCGATAGCTGGAGAACACTTGCAAAGTCGTGACAAGTATCGGCTTCGCCTCATCAGAGTTGTGTATGTATGGGTTTGTGATTAACTGTCAGCCAACCTGCCGCAGAAACTTGCCTTTGTTTATTTTTTGTATAAGAGGTGTGTCGATAGGATTGTCGTTGGTTTTTCTTTCTATTTTCACTGTATAGCTAGATACTTTTTGTCTGCCTATTTATATTTGAAGAAATCGATTTAAGCATGGATAAATGAGTAATTTTTTTCTTTACTGATATTCAGGTGTGTTTTGTAGCTGGGACTGATATACCTAGGATGTAGGTATACGATGCATTTTTGATCAGGATTTCTCGTTGGGATTTCGGTTACCTATAGACCCTAGATACATATTTAGGCTTCCCTCCAACGATATGTTTAGGTACCTTCTATCTATTAAGGTATACCTACCTGTTGAATGAATGTGGAAAATACAAAAACGATAGAACCTATTTTCGCGATCGTAGGTATAATCATTTTTATTAACCGTGTATCCTACCTAACCTCCACATTTTAAATTTGATCGAAACTTTACTGGTTTTATAGATATTTTCGCTGATCACAGATACAAATCATCAATAGTCAGAAATTAGTGTGCTGGTCCTAGGTGTAACTGTCACCGCCGGAAAAAAGAACAAACAAAAGAAGAAAGACAAAAATAGTTTGATAAGACATGTCTATGGTCCTACCTGGACCTTTTGCGCCAACTATTAATTTATTTATTTTATTGTCCAATAAAAATCACAAAGATATTGAAAAAGGGTCCATTTGTCGTCTGACATTAGCTACTGATTTTACATTTCTAATAAGTGATCAATTTAAAGCAGACAGAATTAATAACTAATAACTAAGCCTAAATACTAGTCAGGCATGTTTTCTTAGTATCTACTAATTTTAAAGTACATAATAGATACTTATAGTCGCGACTCATATTTTTTACGAAATCGTTCGATAGGTGTGAATAATTCTATATCATTTCCACGTCACGTAGTAGCCTTTCAATATTTTGTTGAGTATCTATGTTTAATGCCACAGTCACCCTGAAATTTATTAATTTGATGTGTATCTTTTGGCTGAATCTAATGAAATTTTCGTGTAAATTTTCACGTATCTGGTTGATGCTAAGAAAAAGAATATATCTACAACATTTATTTAAATGTATCGCTGGAAGCAGTGGTACTCAGAAATACAGATGAGGGGGTTTCTCTTCCTCACAATGCCAACTGCTAGAGAATTGTTTTTTTTTTTTTTTTTTTTAGTATCTAGGTAGGTATCTAAATAAGAAAAGAGGCTGAAAGCAAAGTTATTAATACATTTTAAGGGAATTCCCACTTAATTGAGAACACACAAAATTTGTTGTTATATTTTACTCGGAATCGTATACTACGTGCTAAACGGAAGCGGTTCTTAGTAAATCTCATAAAAAGGATAAACAAGGTAGATATAGGCGCCGCGGTTTAAACAGCTTAGCTAAATTATAGATGCTTTTGTTCATTCACTCATCATATATACCTACCTTAGATAGGTACCTGAATAGATTGCATAAATATGTACCATTGAAAATTGTAGATAGGTATTAGGTATATGTTGACCTCGGAGGAGTTTAGTGTATTTGGCAGAATGTAGTTTGCTAGGTAGAAAGTTCTGAACGCGTACAGGCATTTCATAGACATTTGGCATTGTAAATAAATTCTTAAAATGTAATTAGCAGATGCTGGATATGCAGACAATAGTATAAGCTGCTTCATCTGGTGGTGATTAAGTACCTATATTTTTTGAAGACATAATCATTGCAAAGTCACAGACGGTAATGAATAGAGAATTGGCAGCGTTTAAAGATAGTTCTGTAAATTGCATTTGTGTACACTTCAGACATTATGTATGTCTAGTCTAACATACCGGCGCGGCGGCCCAAGACTAAAATTATTATAAGAACAATATCTGAATACGATGTATAATCACCTAGCTTTAGCTTCTCACTATATCACTCCTATTTGTAAGTTTTTTGCTGGGCACATAACTGTGAGGACAATTTAATTCCGCGTCTTCATTGTCGATACCTAGACATAGCCATGGCAGTTAGCGTGGAGTTTCACTAAGAATATTCAGCGACTTATTCTAATTTTTGTATAGCCTTCTATTTAGTTTCGGAGACATCCCGAGCATAATACTGTTCATTATCTAGAAGATCATAGAATCATCTTTTTCTTGGAAAGATAAACCTACCTATAGATACCTAATCCTGCAACAAGAATTGAAATTTGAAGCCTTCCGCAATGAGGTGCACTTTAGCCTAGGTACATACTGTAACTCCTTGCTGATGCCAAAAACTCGACTACAGTTAGATACACCACAATGTTGGCCATTATCTATATACTCGATCTGAACCATAGCGATGCCACTTCTGGAGTAGTGGCAATTTCTGGAGTAGAATTGCCTAAAAAAGTGGAGTAGTTGGGAAAAAACGGGAGTAGATTTTCAAAAAGCCACTACATACATTTTTCAAGGTAATTATTCATTTATTTTTGAAATAAATGAATCTATAAGGGCTTATATATTGGTTTGGCCGGTTTGGGATATGTGTATACAGGTATATACACTCCCATGCACTTGAATAGGGACAAGATTTCTTGTTTCTCTTTTGCGGTTTTTCAATAAAACAACATAATTTTTGTATAGATACTTAGACACATATTTTTTTTTATGTTTAGATTTAAATTTTTTAAAAATTAAGCACCAAAATCTTTCCGTTACTTTTAAGCAAATGATTTCTGAATGAATGAATTAAAAAATGCATTTTTCTCTTGCCGCACTTGAATAGGGACAGTAAATGGAAACAAGGATCAATAACAAAGCGTTGCAAAATTCAGTTCAAATTCATTTATTTTTATCATGTGAAGCTTAGTTAATAATGGGTGTAGCCGAATTTGTTGGAAATAACTTCATAAATATCGTTTGGAAGTGAGTTATACAGAGATTCTAGGTAGCTCTAGGAAATGTCGCTCCATGCGGCATTGATGGCTCAATTAGATTGAGATAAGGGGAATAAGGTGGGCACCCCAGTATAGGCACGTTTTGGGTACGGATACACTCTTTTACAACGCGTGCGTTATGAATGGGGGTGTTATCCTGCTGGAAAGTTCATATAGCACGGGTCCAAATACATTATCGTAGTAAGGAAAAGGCTTTTGCAGTACGCCTTTGTAGCTATTCGCGTTCATTTTCGATGAAAGAAGCTGCAATTAACATTAGCCATAATAAGAGATCGCACAACATACCATTACACCCCTTTCACGGCTATGGTGACGAGCACGAGACAGATAGTGTTTTTCTTTGCGTATATCATGGAATTAGTAATTTAACCATCAGGGCCATTTAAATTAAATCGGTTTTCGTCCGAAAAAAACTATTTGATGACACTAGCTATTCCATGTCATGCAATTCCGAGCAAAAACCATGCGAGTCTCCTTACGAGTGGGGGTAAGATTCGGTTTTTCTTTAATTTGAATATTTTTAGATATCCAGCTCTCCGAATTACTCGTCTTACCGTGTCATCTTTCCCAGCAATAATTCCCAAATTTGATCCGATCTGCGAGGCGGAACTGTGATTTTTCAACAATCCTTCATCCCTTCATGTTGTTTCCACTTGCTTATTCCAATTTTTTTTTAGCAATATCGCTATAGGTGAGACCTACACTCCTTCTAGTCTACACTCCGTTTCTTACACTCCGCTTCTTACCCTATTTGATTGAAAAACGATTAAAATATACGCGGAATAAAAATAAAAATACCTTCAGTTTCAATAAATTGATCCACAGCGAAGAAATTGCCGCTGTCCCTATTCAAGTGCTGCAAAAAAAAGTTCACTTTTATGTTCATGGTCACCGAAAAACAAAAATAATATATAGATAACTACTGTAAAATTGTTAGAATTTAGTTTCACTCCTAAAAGTTGCCTATTAGTATGTACTAAATAAAAGCATAAAGAAAATACCGATATTTAGGAATGAGAAAGAGAAACACAACATGAAATGATTAAAAAAATCTTGTCCCTATTCATGTGCATGGGAGGTATATGTACATATTTTGGTAGGGATCCCTATTATCCACTTTTCCAAAATCCCTTATTGGACATAATCTCTCATATTTTTTCTTCTCTTTTTCCAAAATCTCCCGGGTCGAAATTCCCTATGCCAGTGTATGCGTGACCAATTCGCCCTCCATTTACTTTAACATGGCACACTAACTTAACCACCTAATAACTTTTTGAAACTGGCTCTATGGATCTCTCATTTTTGGCCGAAGCTGGTGGTCTATTCTCCCTGGTTTGTGGTGGTTAGTGAGCTGGACTACTGTGCGAGGGATCCCAGGTTCGATCCCCGGAAAAACCCAAATTACATCTTAAGGTTTTTTTCTACTGCGCCATCTCTCGCGAAAGTCTGACAAACATCCGAGAGTATGACTGTCCTGAAAAAGCTTCTCAATTCAGCCGTTCGGACTCGGTATCAAATTGTAGGTCCCTTCCATTCGTTTCAAAAATAGAAACTCACACAAAAGAAATGGTTGCGAGAAGCTAGGCCTAGGATGTCTACCGCCTGTTGCGCCACCTATTTATTAATTTTTTTATAATGACTTAAAAAACATTTGAGAAAATTATGAAATGGATTACAAATTTGAAATTGGAGTAGATACTTAATTGGAAATTAGAAATAAGTGAAGTAGGGAGTAGATTTCTTAAATTTCTGAAAAAGTGAAGTAGATCTACTCCAATTGGAGTAAAGTGTCATCGCTGATCTGAACTAAGCCATAGACTCAACATTGCCTAGACTCTACGTCTACATTTTGATTTTTGATCAAAGATATTAGATACATATTTTTTCGGAGCTTCCCGCAGAAATTCGATTTTCATGATAGGTCTGTAAATCGCAATTTTTTATGTGATATTGATCACTCACTTCGAAACACAACACACTATAGTCTAGTCAGTTCTTTATCAAAGTGAATTTCAATTGCTTTGTTTTTAGCTTTCGACAATGAATCAGAAAAAAAACTAACAATTACCTCATCAGAGATATCCTATATATACGGTGACCATATTTTTAGAATCCAAACCCGGGACAAAAAGAAATATGAAAATTATAGCAACAAACAGAAAAAAAACAAAACTCTTGTTTTCCATAATTCCATATTCCATAAATTTTTACTTATTGAAAGAAAGACATAATCTACAAACCAAATTCCTTCGAGGCGTAAAAATAACACAATAGGCACAAAACATGTTGCACTCATTTGTCGTAGACATGTCTAAGGCAAATGCTCCGCATCTGGTGAAACCCTACTTGAAAACTGTCTTTCAGTCACTTCTCGATTTTAAAAAAAAAAAAGAAACACCACCTTTCAGTAGATATACTTTTTCAGATAATATGAATACAGAAATTATGCGATCCGCGACCCCAATATATACTTATCCGCTGGGCATTTGGGAATAAGCCCCCAGTACAGCGATGCCAACTCAAAAATGTGATTTAGAGCCAGAAATGTGATTTCAGGGCTAGTTCAGGGCCAGACCAAACGACTTTAGTATAAATCTACACTGTTTTGACGTTTTTGACATATAAAATACTGAAACAACAGTTTAGTTTTAAATAATTAACTAAATTTTTACAGAAAAACAGTTTTATATCAATAATTAAATGCGTATTGCTTGAAAATATAAATTAAACACAGTGCTAAAAGGTAAATTTACAGTGCTAGATCGAATGAAACAGGGCTAGAATTGCACAATTGGGCTAGGTTTGGCATCGCTGCCCCAGTACAAGGCCCTAAAAACGACTTTCTTTAAGTCTGGTAGGTACCCTCATTTTCCTTAGCTTAATTTTTACATCTCAAGGGAAAGTATCAGTATTCACGTCGTAGCTTTAAATCAAAACAGGATACAGGAACAGGCTTCATAATTATTATTATCTTTAAAATTTCAACAAATTTGTTTATGATCGTTTTGTAAACGCAAACCACCGTGAAATCGCGAGTTTATAAAAAATAAAAACATTTTCCGCTTTTCTCGAATTTTCGAATATTCCGGGAAATTTTTCCAGTTTTTCTTTTGTAAACATGCGAACTGTCATTCAAAATGTGCCATTGTGCATTTCATTTGTTTTCATTTGTCTTTGGACGATTTTTTCAAAAATATCTATAAAGTATTGCTGTCGAAATTAAATATGTTTTGTTATAGTTATTTTCCAAACTTTTTAAAGATTATTGTTTTTTTAGACATGTTCACTCAATTTTGACGCTCTTTAATTTATAAAATGTTTGAATAATAATTTAAAAAGTTTATAATGGAAATACGGGACTAATACGGGACTAAAAATAAAATACGGGACATTTGAACGTCCCGTATGTCTTTAAAAAAAAATCGGGACAGTCAAGTGAAATACGGAACGGATGGTCACCGTACCTATATATTATAGAAGATAAGGGAAATATATTTTGAGACAAAGAACTCTTTCTTCCAAAAATAAATGCAAGTTACGTAAATTTAGGTAATTATTACCTATAACCTATATAACAATTATGGAATAATTGTACCACCTTCCGCATACTAGGTAGATACATAATATATTAGGTACCCTAACTTTACGGCTATAATAACGCTGCTTGATTGACGAATCCAATTATAAATGAATGTAGGTAGGTATTCATGTGGATAAGACGTCAGACGTCAATTTTTAATTGAATAATTTCGAAACGTGAAGAAATTCTTAAAAATAAACAAAAGATCCGTTAAAACAATACTTATCATCACCCCACCATATGTTTCGGTTGTCATACAAATCGATTAAACTTAATTAACTAAGGTCAGACGCAGACCGCATGTGGATGGAGGGATTCTGATTCACTTTTTTTATTTCAGTCGAATATGAAATGTTCTTTAACCCGGACGGCGGTTAACGTATAGATACAGCTATATAACGTATACCTACGTGTATAAACGTAATTTAACCATGTCGCCAAATCGTCTCAGAAGTTGCAAAATGCCGATAAGAGTTTCGCACTCGATGAGAATAGGCACGTAACTAGTTCGAAATAGATAGATATAATGTATGTGAAAATAATTATTGAAATAGTAAATTATTATCTGTGCTGTGGAGCGAATTCATATTATGTCTACCATTATAGTATCTATCGTTATAAAGGACATTTGAATTCTATAGATATTTAAAAATTTAGTTTAGTTATAGAAATATGAAAAGGGTAGGTAGTAGGTACCTAACTAAGTCTTAAGATTTATCACTATCAGTATAGGTAAGTGGTGTCGTTTCATGTGCGCACGTACACGTAGCTTAATAATTTGTTTAAAATATTTCATCAGACAAAAATAACATTCAATATTCAGAATTCAGCTCCACATCTTCAGATAGACTTTTTATATGCATATGTATAGACATGTAGATTTAATTCGCCTTTGACGTAAACTAGAGTGCGAATAAAGATTTCTTATAATGAGTCACGTATCTTGCTGACGTCTGGCAAGGAAAAAGATTAACTCAAACGTACACTTATTAATCTAGGTGCATATTAAATTAAAACTAAATACGCATATTACACAAATGTTGATAACTTTGGCTATCCATCAGTTGGTTCGTGGAAAACGTGGTCATATGACCATTGTCCACATCATTTCTCCATCACAACCATTTGAGATTAATCGTTTATTGCGTCACCTCGTTTTTTGTAAATCAAGTGTTGCCGTGCTGGTGTGCTATAGCCTAAAGCAGCGATTCCCAATCTTTTTTGGTCGCGGATCATTTTTTAGGAGATTATTTCCTCGCGGAGCACTTCGTTGTCCGTATCCTATTTTTCGCAGTTATGGAAATCGCAATATTTTTTTTCCAATTTTTTTTAATTTTATTAAATTGAAGAAATAAGTAACATGTAGCTATGTGACCTTTTTGTTTATAAATAGTTGGGTGGTAGTGGGCTTTAGTTCTACAATGAAACAGTTAATTTTTTTCGCTACGTTTCATCCATGTCTACAGACATCATCATGCAAAATATAGATTCACTTCTTCAGCTGATGATGTCCATAAACATGGACAAACGTAGTGTACAAATTAATAAACTGTTTCATTTTGACCTAAAGCCACCCAAAAACAAGTAATTTAAAAAAAAAATTAAATAATAATAAATATACCTACATATTAACTTAAAAAAAATTAATGCTTAAATATTAAATATGTACCTATATAAATGAAGTATTTTAATAAATATTTCATAGTTCTAAAATTTTTATTTTAGTGAGAGATACCGTGGTGACCACCGAATTACAAATCGATGTCTTTATATCACTTATCTACAAACAAAATATTTCTTTTAGAAACAGTCTCCACAGAAAAAGTGGTTAAAAGTATTATAGACATTTTAATAAATATCTAAATTTAGTAGATACCTACCTATTTAAAAAAAATAATTCAAAAACCTTTTTAACTTATTTTCGAGTTGGTCACAGAATAACAAAAACTTTAGGGTTCCAGTTTCCAAAACTTAAAAAAAAAATAATGCCAATATTTAGTGGAATAGTGTTTAGATACTTTCTAAAACGGGAGTCAATCTTTTCTGAAGATTTTCCACTAAAATACGGCATCTTATTGGTGATTAGATAAGATTTAGTGTTCCAGACCTGCTTAATATTTTCGAAAAGCTTTTCGTATCGGCCAAATAGTTTTTAATTGGTTTTAGGTCGGGACTTTACGCGGGCCAATCCAAAACATTAATGTTGTTATTCGTAAGCCATTGCTTCACTATCCGCGGAGTATGCTTACCAAGAGAATGCCACGCATACCATTACTTTCCCTCCTCCATGTTTTATGGTTTGAAGCTTGTACTTTGGCTGCAGTTTTTTGTTTTAAGGATCCCTAACATACACTTTCCATTTTTCCAAAATTCCTATTATTTTTGTAGGTGCAGTTTTGCAAAATCCAACATCTTCCTTGTTTTTTGTTGTATGCATCCAAGAAGATGTTGTTCTATTTCGGCTCCTAAAAGCCCTGAGCGAGAGTTCTTGATGGATTTTAAATTCAACAATCTCGCTAACTTTTATGGACATCAGGTCAAAAATGGGTTGGCTCTACTTGTTCGGCAAATACGAGTCCTTTCCTTTGGATAAGTTTTGCATGCAATCTCCTATCTTTCTGTCTTAACTAGCTAGTCTGATAAAATGTTCATATTTTTTCCTATCTTTCCGCGGAGCACTTGGATATTCATGGCGGAGCACCAAGTGCTCCGCGGAGCACACTTTGGGAAACTCGGCCCTAAAGATACCTTATGCGATGACCGATGAAGGTACCTACCTACTTGACTTGAAGCATGTCGTGGTTGTGGATATGATATGGATTTTGTAATTGGCAATAGATTCTATATGCCTAGTGTAGGGTATCTTATATGTGTGTATCGGGATGTGTTCTCACTTCCTGTATTGTTTACATTTGGAAATAACATTTAAAGGAAAAAAAGTGCTACGATACTAATTAATAAAACATAACTAGTGGCCTTTTCCGAGCTATCTGGAGGTGCTTCTTGGTTAAGGTCAATCCGGATTATGAACGCCATCTAAAGCTAAGTTTGGTATCTATACTAAGGCACAGCTAAGAATTTAATATCTACATATAGCGTACTCTCTCCTTACGGACACCTCTTATAACCGGACAAATTTTGTGTTACCCCTACCAACAGTGTCCGCTTATGAGAGAGTTAAATGTAAGTACTAAACTAAACTAAATGAAAATGATACTCTTCCAATTATCTACCTACAAGCATAGATATACGAGTATAAATATCGGTATCTACAATTGGTGGTTCTAAAATTTAACTTTACCTAACTATATAGCATTTTGATACCAGATGTCTTAAACGTGAAGTTTAAATAAGCTTAAAAGGCTATTTATATCGTCTGTCTATATAACTCACACTATGTTCATGTGCATTTTCAGAATAATATAAGTAGATATTTATTTAGATACACCTACACCTAGTAGTTTTTACGTTTTCAATTTTGCGTAAAAACTACAAAATATATTGGTAGTAACTACATTACCTAAATACAGCCTTGAAAACTTTGTTCTAATAAAAACGACGTGTTTCCCCACAATGTGTCCGATTTTTTGAAAACTATCCCAGAAATCAGGTAGCATGCGTTTTTTCCGCGACTGCCTGTGCAAGTTTTCCCTGCAGATGATCTGGAAATTTCCATCTACAACACACATGTGGTGTTACGATTTCAAACGTTTATTTTGACAGTTCGTTTTAGTAGAAGATACGTATACTGATATGTTTATCTAGATACATATACATACATATTACAGTAATGGCAAACAGCATAGCAGCAAGCAACCCTTCAATGTATACAAAAGGTTTCGTTGTCCCACTTTTCACCCTTTTTTATGAGTTGGCTGTCCCTCTGCCCAGATACAGATACATACCTACATACGAAACATAGATATTTGTGAAATAAAATCAGCTTTATGGAGCGCGATCAACACCAGATCTAACAAAATCGTGATCGATCACGTTTCTTAGTCATCGAATAGATAGATAGATACATACATAAACATAAAGCAAAAACGAAAATGCCGTAAAGAAATACGATTCGAAGAGGGAACAACTGGCAAAACAACATTTTGCTCACTCAATTATCGCGAGAAAATCCAATGAAATTGCTTATCAAAGTGTAATCTAACCGAATTTTGCTATTTATTTTTATATAATGGATGTATCAAGCTTATGCGAAGAAACAGAAAATGTGTGTACAGAGTTGAATCGTGATGTAGAGATTCATTCTAAACTCTAAAGCATGAGATGAATTAAGGAAATAATATCGAGAAGTATCTAAGTAGACTAGTGCTGCCTATATAGGTATTGTATCTAACTATCTAGATACCTACTTATACTTACTCGTACCTATGAACAAAGAAAAGTTTTTAGAAATAAATTCATGGGTGGAAGGGAAATTTTATATGTGGATCATAATCATAGGCATAATACCTACATATAGCTACCTAGTGCTACTATATGAGATAAAATTATGCTCGTTGACCTGTCAATGGCAAAATGAAGCAGATGCAGAGGTCTTCGCGGGAATGTCAAAAGCTGTCACTTGTCAAATTGACTGGAGATATTCGTAAGACGACAGTAAGACAAATTTTCAGAGTGACTAGCATGATTTTGAAAGTTTTGCCAATTGCAAAGATCGTCCATTTCGTTTCACAAAAAAAAAAAAAAAAAAAAGTTTGTTAATAGATAATATGCAAAGACAGAAAATCATCTGCAGTTGAGCTTTTGTTGAACAGTTGGTGCAAATACATAGTTAAAAAATATTTTAATGAACCATTTCGAAGCACGCTTTGAAGACAAAAAGGATAGAAACTAATAGTTTACAATGAGTTGTAAAATTAAGGGCAAATTTTGATAGGTCGTACATACAAATTATATAAAAATCAATTGATGTGCGTTAGTCTCGCAAAAACTCGAGAATTGCTGGACCAATTAGCAAACAAATTCTGAAAACCTCAAAAGTCGGAAAATCGAAAACAAATGGAAATTTTCACCACCAATAATTTTGATAAAATCTTTTTTATTGTCCCAAAAGTGATTAGGTATGTTTGGTCAAAATTGGACATACCTATTATAAAAACGTTTTCTAAACATGGATAATATTTACAATGTAAAAAAACGGCTAATATTGGTTAACTTTTGTTTCATATTTTTTATAATTTTTATTATATTATGTACTTATCTACCATAATCTATTTTTGACCGAGCTTCTGGTCAAAAACTTTGATTTTAACTTTTGACCGGATATGTTGACCCGATTTAGAAAATAAAAATCCGGATTCATGTTTTTTTAGTGGCATGTGGCAACACTGCCTACAGGTCTTTTCTAGATTTCCTAACGGCTTTTAGGTACGGTGTCGTTTATTCTAAACTTCACGCAAGCATTTACGCAGCCCTTACGCAGCTTTTCTTGTAAGTGATCGCGTAAAATGAAAAGGATCGAATGACATCGTGTCGCTTTACTTGATATCGAGTGATATCGAGCGGCGGCATGTAGGTACCTATTTTTTCATATATCCGTTGTTACGCATTTAGTTACCTATGCCTTCGCAGAACTGAAGCAGTATTGTTTTTGCCTATAAATCCTGCCAATAAGGGGATTTTAAAGTTGCGTAAAGTTAAGCAGACTGCATTTCTATGATGGGTTTATAAATAAACTGAAGATACATTTTTTTATTATAAAGGATCTGTGAATTTCTCATACCTACAACCTATTCAAACGAAGATTACTATTATTATGTACGTTCTGTAGGAAGGTAGAGAAAGTAGTACCTAATCCATATTTTATAAAAAAATGTATTCAAAAACCCCCATGCCCCATTCCATCACTATCCCCATCATTTTATCTGTACTCTTGTTTCTCTGTGTAGTGCAGTCGGACAAAGTAAATATGAAAAGTAAATTAGTATAAGAAAATGGCATAAGGAAAAGAACACCCTTCTCCTGTTTTTTTTTCTCTTTCGTTTTTTCTCGTTCATCGTTAAAACAAATATTAAAGTGCAATATATAATAAAAAATAGGGAAGAGGGGAAATGATGAAAACAGATGACAGACAAAGTCTCTTAAAATGCTTATTTTCATCAACTCTCTTCGTAGGACTTCTTATATACTTTGTTATATACTTTCTGATTTTCCGTAGATTTTGCTCTCTCTCACATTCAAGGGGTTTTATGCGAATTTTTTTTCTCTGAGAGGTTCAGTCTCTCTATTTACTCCGTCGATTCCGGTCGCTTAATTCGTGTATTCGGCTGTTTCGGGTGTCAATTTTGTTATTGAGTACTCTATTAATTTTTTTTTTTCATTTCTCTTGCTTTTGTTCTGATGATGGTGGTGAAGTTGTTACTGCTTATGGTGTTGCTGTTTTTATAGTTGCTTTTTATTTTATTTTGAGTTATGGAAAAACTGAATTTTTGCAAAACGGTCTTTTGTCATTGAGGGTGTTTAAGGGTTTGGTAGGGGTAGGTGTGGGGAGTCAGCTAACTTTTTTTTTTTTTTGCTTTTTGAAGGTAGCCTATGCAGAAAATTAGAAAAACAAATTAGTTTTTTTTTGCCAACATTTCTCATGAAATTGGGTCCTAGAGAAACCTTTTTGTAATAAGTCTGATTGCAAAATTTTGTATCTGTGAAAGAGTTTTCGAGCGTTTTACTGTGACTTTCGAAAGTCTTAAGATAGGTACCTACATACTTAACGTTTTCGAATAAAAAACTGCAATGCAATTTGCGCCATCTTTGAAAAATTTTAAGACAAGTTGTTGACAGTTACTTTTCAATTTGATACACCTCACTCTGCTAGATTCAGGTTGAAACAATAAAAAAATAAATATAAATGAGTCCTAAAAACACAATTTTGTTGTATTATCTAGGGTTCTAGGACTTCTATAGGTATGAGCGACTAACGTTAAATGAAAACTGCAGTCAAATCGACTTTAGTGTTTAGTCACTCTGTTCTTGGGAGGTATCATTTTAGAAAAATAAAAATAAATACGTAACAAATCAAAGGTTTTTTAAGCTTGTAAAAGGTTCTTAGCCATGACTCCGTGATTTTTTTTTTATTGCAACTATAACAGATAACTTTGTTTTAAATCATACAAAATTCATCATCAAATAAGCAACATTATTTTACCACCATCATATTTTTTATTTTAACAATAAGAAAATGTCAATATACAAAAATTGTAACTTGCCGCTTATTCGTATCGAAAATATCTACCTACCAACAAAAATGTATCTGTAATTAAATTTAAGATAACATACCTACCTACAAAAAATATGTGCAAAATCAAAAAGAAAATTGTGAATTAAAATTAAGAAATAAGCAAAAATAATAAAAAAAAAAAAAGAAAAAGCTAAATAAAGTGAAAAATATTATTTCTATGAAAATGAAAATGTTTCTTTTATTGTTTTTTTTTTTAACAAAAAAAAAATCGAAACATTTTGAATAAAAAATTTCAAATATGTTCAATGTTCATATGTCAATGCAAATTTTCGGATTTTGGAAATTGGAATTTATTTCAAAACGAAAAGAAATTTTTATAATTTATTGGGTTGATTTTTGTTTTGTTTAGTTCGTCGGCCCTTATTTTTGAGTGTGAGAGAGAGTTGCGTATGAAGAGCTTTGATTTCATTTATAATGTTTGTGAGTAGAATGAAGAAGCCAGAAAAGAAAAAAACCCGAAAACCATCGGGGCACGTGAAACGTAACGTTGCCCTCTGGTAAGTGTTGAATATGATTTTTTTTTACCCAAAAAAAACGTGATTGTAGTTAGGAATATGTAGGTACTAAATAAGTGCTAAACTGATGGTTTTCAAAAAGGGAAGTCTCTGAACTCGTTTTAAAATTAAAATGAATGTTTACACTTGTTATCTCGAGTCATCGAACACACAATAAATACTCGGCTGTCTGATATAGCGGAATTAAATTTAATTTATAATGTGCCGGCTTTATGCGATAAAAATTGTAAAGTGCCCCAGCCAGTGGCTTCGGTACGTAACTTGTTTACCAAGTTGAATAGGTACTTCAGGTTTCTTATCTGAGAGTGTTTGTTTAGGAAAAACAAGGTTTTTCTTCTTTTTCTCCAGCTAAAAATAAATTATTGTGTTAGACTGTGTTTGATTAGCACTTTAGAGTAATTGGAATTTTAAATTAATCGCTACAGTAGTTGAGAGTTTGTTTATTTACGGATAGGCAGGTTGCTTTTTACAGACTTAACATTAATCGTATGGGTGCGTTTCGTAATAGTAGTTAGTAAGTCTGTGACCAGTATTTAAGGGCTTTAGAAGGTAGTTTGCATAATAAATATTTATCAAGTAAACGTTGAACTATGTTTCCGCAGTGAAATTGTACCTATAGGGTAAAGACAAAGATCACTGCATCTAGGTGGTTAATTTAATAATAAAAAATTTAGTCTATTAAATAAATGTTGATAATTAAGTTTAACCTTGCTAGGTACGAATCTTATAGAAAAAATTACGTCTTGTAGGTAAATTTAAAGAAACCATAAACAAAATTACATCTTAAATGAATCAATGGTTTTGATAAGAAATTGCGAACTAGGTAGGTGTACCTTGTGAAAATAGTTTCTTATTGTTTTAGGCGGCTCTATATTTGGGTTGGTAACCAAAACTTCAACTTGCAAACCTATCCAGTCAGATTGGTTCTTAGTTAATTTCAGAATAAAATAATTAATTGTCAATCTACATAGAATAGATACCTACTCAGCCGCTTTCCTAAGAGCTAAACAAAGTTCACGAAACTCCAATAATTCCGAGCATTTAATATCTACTGAAATAATATAGTATGTTGTATGTAGTTTATTTTTTATAGTCAATCTCAAGTAATAGAAAACTGAGTTTTCTCTAGTTTCTTGTCTATTGAAAAATGGGTGTACCGCAGCGGCAATAATATGAACCCTTCTAAGTACACAAATTTGACAAATCATCGAAAAAATATACGGAAGAGAAGATAAGCGACATTAAATAACTAAATATTGTGAAAAATAAATACATTAGTTAAGTTAAAACATAAAAAATAAATTCCTAACTAGTTTACAATAATGGAAAATAATGAAAAAGTTTTGCATCGAGCATTTCATTTTCTGCCTTCTCCAGCTTTGCACCAGCAAGTAGGTATCTACATCTACATATCCAAAATTTCCAAGATTTTGTAAGGTGTCTTAGTTTGAATTCGTGTGGTTTAGAAGTCATCGAGGATGCATTTATGACCAAACCAGATCGACAAAGTCTGAGATTATTTTCGGTTAGTTGGGTCCGTCTTTGGTATTTGGGATAATGCTGCAGAATAAATGGAATATTAACAATAAGTTAAAGAACTTTCAACAGTTAACAAAGAGTCGAATAAAAAAAAAAAAAAAAAAAAAACAAAATTGTTTACACGAAATTAACACAAGTTTTTCATTCCACTTTTAAACGATTTAAACATATTTTATGGACCCGGGATTATTTTATTTTTCCTAAACAATAATTGAATTTTAGATCGACAAGGCGTTTACATCATCTATTAAAATAGTATTTCATTTATAAATTTATTGAATTACCTGACAAAAATACACGTAGATACCGCTTACCGATGACAGATTTCTGAAAGGTTTCTTTACCTCGCTACCAGATATCGCAAGCGAACTTGTATACATTCGTCAATAGGTTAATTTTTATAGTAGGAATAATTATTTAACTCAACTGACAAACATGTCATTACGAATATAATCTAAACAATTGCCGACAAAATTGCTACTCTTCCAACCAAAATTCATACGTGCTGAAATTTTCAATTTTCTATAGTGATACTTACGAGTAAACCCGGCATTAGGAATCGCTATTAACTTTTAACAATGAAAATAATTTTTAAATTCAAAATAAAACTTCACGAAAGTGGTTTTATCTCCCACTAGGTGGGAACTTGGTCCCTCAGTGGACTTAGGTCCCGGGGACTTATTTCCCTGCACCCAAAATTATTACCAGGCTCGTATTATCTATAGCTCCATACAATATTGTAAAAGGATTTTAGCTCCGACGGAATATCGTTTCCGCTAAGAAATTGTATGCTATTTCGGTACACATTTAAGGCCGGTTTATAAATCTTTGGTTAAATCTAATCAACGGTTATTCAAGGTGATAATCATAGAATCTATATTTGTTCAGTCAAATTTTAACCAGAGAATCCATGGTTTTGGTTAGTTAACCCGAGAAATTGATAACCAGCCGAATTTGGTCGGTTAAAGGTATTGACATAGCAGTCAACAACACAACTATTGTATACCTAAACGTAAAAAAAGTTTGTCGCTTCGTATTCGCTTTGTCCACTCATTTTTAAATGACAGATGAATACGATGCACGCAGTGTGGAAAAAAAATTGGGTTTACCACGATATCTCGAAAAAAAAAAAAAAAAAAATTTCGAAAGCAAAAATCTCGAATGTAAAAATCTCAAAAAAAAAAAAATCTCGAATTAATATTAATTTTTGAGACAATGGTAACAATTTGCGTGAATTTACTTTTTATTTTCGTGATTTTTGTACATTCGAAATTTTTGCATTCGAGATTAAAAAAAAACTATTCGAGATTTTTGTCATGATCCCAAAAAATTGAATGCATTAAATTTATATAAAAAAATACATACATCAGTAAATATCGAAAATATTATGTAGGGCACAAAAAATTAACAATTTCAACCAAGGATTAATTCTAACAACTGAATTTATAAATTAACTGGAACGATTTATCGCAAATCTATATGGTTTAGTGACCAATGTAAAAATAAGTGAGCAGTCGCTTTTTGGTTACCACAGATATATAATCATGGGTTAAACTAAATCTATGGCAACCTAACAGCAGATTTAACCATCTCTGAACAAACCTAAGAGTTAGCTAAAAAACAAAAAAAAAAAATAGGCGGCGCAACAGGCGGTAGACACCCAAGGCCTAGCTTCCCGCAACCACTCATTTTGTGTGAGTGTCTATTTTTGGAACGAATGGAAGGGACCTACAATTTTATGCCGAGTCCGAACGGCTGAATTGAGAAGCTTTTTCATGACAGTCATACTCTCGGATGTTTGTCAGACGTTCGCGAGAGGTGGCGCAGTAGAAAAAACCTTAAGATGTAATTTGTGTGTTTTCCGGGGATCGAACCTGGGATCCCTCGCACAGTAGTCCAGCACACTAACCACTGCGCTACTGCGCCCACAAGAGTTACTAAGAGTTAGCTCCTCGTACAAAAATTGCTACATTTCTTTTCTCTATAGTATTTCAACTATGTCCCGTACCTATATCAGAAATCTAATCCAAACCTAGTTAAAATATCAACATTTTGGAAAGCTATGAAATTCAGAAACATTAGGTTAAGAAAATTTTTTGGAAGCAGTTACATTTTACAAAATATTATGTAATGTCAAAATCGACCCACAGAAAAATAAAAGTCGTCAAAACATCGAACTTGAGTTGCAGGCAAAACAAATTAGTCCGCCACTCACCAGTAAATATTGCTAGCGTTTGGTTTTCGAGTCTAAGATCTAAAAGAATTCTCCCTACTTTCACTGGCATAGATGAGTTCTGTTCGCGAATAAATTAACGAAATTTTACTTAATCCTGTTACCGTAGATACACAAAATTTCGTTACGATGCAATTAAAAATGGTCCATGTCGGTCAATTAGTTCTGGTACCTCCCATACAAAACCAATATTAGACTGGCAAACATTTTGCATGACTTTTATGCAGTGGAGGGTATCAAAGCATCGGCCAGGCCGATGATAACACTTTCACTTGTTTTTTATTCCAAAACTGATATTTTACTGAGATACATAACTTTATTAGGTGACTACTTTTTCAGTTAAACGTGAACAAATTAATCAGTTAAAATTTGGATGAGTCAGTCAATGTTTCTAAGCTTTTCGAGCTACATAGTATTTTGAGAAATTTAAATAAACAACAAAATCAGACTACATAATATTCAGGGATTTCGTGAACCAAATTCCCCGCGAAAAATTTCCCATTTTCCAAAAATAGGTAGGTATAGACAATGAATTTTGGAAAAGGGAAACAAATTTCCGCTGAAGAAAATGGTATCGTGATCAAAAATTCCGCCTGGAATAGGTATTTCCTTCGTTAATTTGGAGGTGAAAATGGAAAACGTAAAGAGTTTTTATGGGAATAAGTTTAAAGTATGTTGCTTTTTTTAATTTGGTCACTTTTTTAACAGTTTATCAATGATGACGACATGTCTCACGAGAAGGAACTTTACAAGGTCTTCATACTTATGTAATATTAGGTTTACGATGAGGAATAATTTTATTTATTTTATCAGAAGTTTCTTTTTTTTAGCACTTTTATTCCCTTGGGTCAAAAGGAAATAAAAGTGGCAGGGGATTGCCAACGGTTTCACTAGCAATAGGAGCAAAGAAGACGTAAATAAGTTGAAAAGGGTTTTTGAGAATAATGACTGTGATAATTCAATATAATGATTAGACGAACCCCTGTTTGGCAACCACCTTTTGCAAAGAACCGCAGGCATGCGCTCGGCTTGACGATGGTATAGAATTGGCGAATGTTTTTTGGTCGTTGAGAGATTTTCCGATAGAAAATCTAGCAAATATTTAAACATTGGTTTATTTTATTTTGGTAAAATCTAATAAAAAACGAATGTGTAGTAACCGCATTCTACTGACAATGACTGTGGAAACTCCAAGTCCAAAGGATTGGATGTATGTACAATTGTACATATCTCTTAAAGTTGTTGTGTTCAATCTCCCTTAAATTTTTTTCCTGTTGAATTTGCAATCCAAACGCTGCGGCGCTGCGCTGTGAATTTTGTACCTCAGCTTAATATTTTCTTTTATATTTCACTGTATTGAACTTTGAACACTTTCTTTACTTAAATAAGGATAAATCTAATTCGCAAATATGAGCTGAAATGACAACTGAATAAATCATAATTGACGACTGTCAATGCGTTCGAACATATTTTCGATAAATTCCGGGAAAAATAAATTTCGATGGACATGAGATTTCCAGGGAAGAAAAAATGTTCTCGGGATATTTGTTTCCCCGGAATTTCCGATAGCTCTGATTATCTATAATTTTAAAGAAGTATTCAACAACTTACAAAGGTAATATTTTTCGAAAAAAATTAGCCAAAGCAAATTTAAGGTCAACGTTAAAATTGTTTCCTACCTACTAAGGCTCAAACTGTGACAGCTTCTATTTCTATAGTGTTTTTATTCTTATATTATGAAGCAAGTGAAAGAAAATCAAGTCTAGGAAGATGTGGTGGTTCGTCTACTGATGAGCCCACCCACCACATCGGGGCGAAACGCATTTGGAGTTGAGGTCACTTAAATGTTTAATAATATTTAATGCTTACTCCACAAACTTTATTCATTTCTTGAATTTATTCTTGACTTGAAACATTTTTGGTATTAAAATCAAGTCCGTTACAAACGCCAAATCGAGTAAGTCAATGAGATCTTTGAGTGTGAAGTTCCGACGAATCTAATTAAACCATAATGAAAAATGTCACATGGCTAAAATTTAGATTCAGAAAGAGACTTGTTATCAACTAACAAAAAACAGTAATTACCGAAACGAGAATTAGCTAGATTACTAAAAAAAAAATGTATCCAATTGGCAATGTATCTATACCCAGCAGATATAAAGAAAATGCCAAAAAACTATTCAGTATATTTAAAAAAACTAGTGAAAAACTGACACAATAATTTAGGTAATAATTTATAATTAAATATTTAGGTAATTAAATATTACATCTCACGAAATTTGTATTAGGCAAGAAAGATGTCCTATTTTGATAATCACAAAATAACAGCATCAGCGCATATAATTACTTAAAACGTCCCTTTTGCGGCTCTCCAGACCCCATCAATCTTAATATAATGAGGTGTTAAAAAAAAGAGAATTTCCTAGAGCAGTAACGATGCAGGCGGCTAGTCTAAGGCTGTAGGTAGTTTCAGCTCCCAAACCACTTTGTTCATTGTTCATTAATCATAAACCATTAACTAATCGATTTGGTTAGTTAATCCCCTTTTTGCCACTTCTGCACAAAAATAAATATCGATTACAAACTGCCCAAGGAGATGCATTTAGGCCTCGTTTCCAGCAATTGGTGATTTTTAGTAGTTTTCTCGTGGACGTTATACTCGCGGATGTATGTCAAACGTTCTTTTTGCAGATTGTCATTCTTTTCAAAAGCCTAACGATCGCTTGTCGATTTTGAGTCTAAATCCATCTTCATATCAGTAAAAATACCGACCTAAGATATGCAGGCAAGTGTCATCCTCTTTGTTCCTTCAATATTCCTCCTTGCTGAATAATTGACTACGGAGAACTATAATATGAATTCAAACATTAAAAAAAACAGTTTTTCAAAATATTTAAAATTTTAACGAAAGTACATGTAGGTACATATGTATTTGTTTTTTAAAATGTTATTCTCTGAACCAATAAATCGATAAAACCCGACCATAATTTTTACAGAAATTGTCATGTGTGGCTCCCCTATTAAGCGAAGCAGTCCTTCCTGTTGACTTCGAAACTATTCAAAATAATACTAAATATTATATAAATATCTAAGGAAAAACTTCTCCTTGTTCATAGGTCATACTCATACTCATAACTTATTCCAGGAAAGTTATGATAGAGTAAAAAATGTATTAACTTGTTAATAGCAGTTAATGTTGGGACTATAAAATTAAATGAATTTAATATTAATTACAACATGAGGGGTGTTTTAGTGAACATCATTCTCAGCAAAGTAAAAAAAATATATAAAATATTCTACACGCAATTAGAACAACTACAAAAAGTTTCGAAAGTGTCAAGCCGAGTGCAGTTGTTGTAATGGCGTTCTCGAGATTTAACTTTATTTACGAGATAGATGTTCAATAAAACATTTAAAGTTATTGGATTTTTGAATATAACCAACTCAGTCGCTTCTTTGGCTTATTACAAATTTGTCAAAGACCTTGCTAAAAGCTTATGCATAAATAATAATAAAGCACAAACTTAATATACAAGCCTTCCACTTTGTCAAATAAAATTCCCCAAATTTCAAATTAAGTAATGGCACTCTGTCTGACTAGGACCCGACTATGATGATGATGAATAACATAATTAATCGAAAGGAAAATAAAATTTATTATAATATTTTTAGCAAAAGCTGTATTGCCATTATTCATTAACATTATTCTAATTAATCTAGTTTTAGCATATTAGGACAATTTAGTGTGTTACTTTACATTAGAGTGTGAGAAAAACAGATTTGTTAGCGTTGCAGACTTTCGTTTAGCCTTATAGACGTTTTGTTTTTATACTGTAAGTAATTTTATTACGACGTGAATTGCCATTAGTTTCGGGGATACTGTTGAGTTATTAATTTATAATAATATATTAAGTAAATGCAGTAAAAGCAGTTGTAAAATAAGGTAGTTTAGTTAGAATTATGAATGAATAAGTTCATATCTATCGGCTAGGAAAGACGTCAAACTTTTTATTGCATCAAGTGATTGTTAAAACCCTAAAAACGAGCGAGCATTTATCAAAGGAAAATTTGAATATTTTATTATATTTCTAATTGAAACTCTAGATTGCTCGGCAACAACCAAAATCGGTGGTACCTTCTGGGATTCGAACTATAAACCTCATGCTCAATAACACAGCTTTACAAAATCAGCAAATTTAAAAAATATGATTATTTGGGGTTAGTCCTTTTGATAACGGTATGTTCTTTAAATTGCCTGTATGTATACCTACCACCTTTGATCCCATGATTTTGTTTTATATGCTAAATTCCTTCTTAGATTTGTCGCGATTTTTGACGTTACAGATGCACCGTATTAGGGTTGTCAGAAATCATTTCAAGAAAGTAGTTATCGGGGGTGAAAATCGCGTACTTTCCCTGAAAAATAGGATCTAAAAAGTGTACAAAACTAGGACCAAAATGCGCGTACTACTTGTTGCAACAATATTTTAATTTTCTCGTTTTCATTGCGGTAGGCACTTCATGATTTAAAGCCGTGTGTCAATTGCGCTGAATAATTATTTTCGACGAATTTTCTGACACATATTATAAAAAAATTGATTTCAATATATGGGATTTTGGAAATTTTGCTTGGAACCCAAGTTATTAGCGACAAAATGTACTTTTCAATTTACAAACAAAAAGATTGTGTTATAAATTACTTGAATTTTGGCGTTCACGGATTTTCAAAATATTGGAAAAAGTTCTTCTCATTGAAAGAAATCCTGCCGCATAAAACAACCCAAAAAATGCATATTTTCGGTCGATTTTTGACGTCTTCGAAATATTTTTTTAGGGTTTCAAACATAATAAAAAGTCATACCACTGCAGGGTGAAGAGAAAGCCATCTCCTTTTTGAATGGTATTAAAGTGACTGGTATATTCTATATTCATTGTTAAGCAATTCAGCAAAATATTTTATATTTTTAAAGTGATTACATCGACTTCAATACGATTCAAAATTACTACAAAAAAGCGGGAATAAAATTGACACTTTCAAGCTCTGTTAATTTCGAATTTCTTTTCTCTTGGCGATGAAGAAATAAAGAGCCCGGATATTCTAGAAAAACTAACTTGGACCGGACGTTCCCCGCATGGGAGCCCCACAAGACAGGCTGCTAATGCTCATGAGTCATGACCATACAGTACACTTGACAACCGCGAGGACATCAACTTTCCAAAACTCCTTCTGACAAGCAAACTTTGGAACTCGCTTCCTGGGGATATATTGCCAGAAGACTACAATTTGCAGCAATTTAAGTGCAGAACTAACATACATCTGCAAGCATCTCGGGGCGCTGTTGAAGCGTTATAGGTTCGCCTTTCCCAAGAGAAGTATTAAAAAAAAATAATAAAAAATAGGCGAAAAAGAGTACACGTCCGGGAATACGCCGACGGATGGCAACCTACAAAGTAAATTAGTTATGCGGCTATATTAGCGCCAACTGCCCAAAATCTATTCGGGTTTACCACGATATCTCGAAAAAAAAAAAAAAAAAAAAAAAAATATCGAAAACAAAAATCTCGAATGTAAAAATCTCGAAAAAAAAATCTTGAAAAAAAAATCTCGAATTAATATTCATTTTTGAGACAATGGTAACAATTTACGCGCAACAGAATTAATAACACCAAATCTAAAAATGGTGTTAAAAAGTGAGATACATTTGGGGGAGCTTGTGGTCACTGTAGGATTTGGAGTAGGTGTAAGGTTGGGTAAATGCAAAGTTTATATTATGGGATCAAAAAAAAAAACTCGAATTTACTGCTTATTTTCATGATTTTTTCGAGATATAGACTTTCGAGATTTTTGTACATTCAAAATTTTTGCATTCGAGATTTAAAAAAAATTGTTCGAGATTTTTAGCCTTCGATATTTTTGTCATTTAAGATCTAAGATCCAATCTATTCGAATAATTTATATTTAGCTTGTAGCTATACTATCCGAATAAAAGAAGCAACGCAGTTCAGTCTATTTCTATTTCGCTTATCTAAATTTCAAATCAGCAAACTAGTACCTAGTACCAAACAGTGTTTATTGCTTCCATCGAACAACTTATCGAATCAGCTAGAACACATTTCACTGCCTTACAGAAAAAAACAGAATCAAATGTACAATATCTCTTTGTCCAGTGGACAGCCTTATGGTAATTACGATTGCGATTCATCACCAGTCCAAGATTAAGCTACGCATTTCGACCGATCCATTACTCTTAATTACGTATTCCTTATAGATTTTGCGTTCTCGAACCACACATTGAACAAACAACATTTCTAATTCAGGGATTTATTCAAACAAAAAAACAATAATCCATCAATCGTTTTCTTTTCTTATCTTATATTAGGTACGTTTGTATCTGAAACTGTTTTTTAGGCTTTAACGCTGAATAGTACCAATAAGAATAACAAACAAAAGACGTTAATAGTATCTAGATACATATTATATCTATATATTCTCCTAATGTATCTAAAGACAGTACAAATTAACCAAAACGACCAAAAATACTTATTTTAGATGAGCTTGCGAAAATCATTATTGGAAAAACTCTATTAACGTTTTTTTTTATCGCACCACACCGCGGATATATGAAGGGGACAATAAAAAGGTTTTCCTATATGAAAATTCACTGGAAATGTATATTTTTGTTTCTTTTATTTTCGTCAATATCCGGTTGGTAATACTGCTGAGGGTGCAAAAAACACACCGTTTTATTTGTTGATTGGACTGCTGATGTATTTTTTGTTTTGTTCGATTGTGGGAAGTAATCAAAATGACGTATACAGTTTGCGATGGGGATCGGAAGTTTTTGTTCTTTTTTTTTAATGATTCAACTTGATAAATATGTAGTTTCTTTGATTTTGTTGGCAACCGGTATTAATTTGGGCAAAAATACGCTTTTGACTAAGTTGCGAAATTGTATCTCAGAGGAACATAATGAAATGACTCATGAAGTCATGATAGAAATTTAAGCAGAGTTAGATAAGTGTCATGGGTTCATTGGCATTGACAGTGATGACAGTTTTTTTTTTTATTTCTTAGTAAGTGGTGTGTAAGTTGTTAAGGAAAAATTTAATTATTTTACTGACGAAACTTTTAGTTCTAATTTAATTCGCCTGCCCTAAAAAAAGTCGCCTTAATTTTGGGAGGTAAATAAGTAGATACATATATTATTTGTGTGTATCTATAAATTTTTCAAATTTCTATCTATTTCATACGACTTCCGCTGTTTGAATTTATCAGAGTCTAGTGTCTAGAGCCTTAAATTGATAACATCTTCTCGGATATGGCCAATTTTGCAGAAAACAATAATATCAGTTATCACCTTGCTTTAATCAATTTGAACGATGCCAATAAATATATGTATGTCCATGCTAACCCATATTAAGAGACGCTAATAATATGAATTAATTTTTTTTTTTAAATGGCCATGGCATACAATATAAAAGGGGCGCTAAATCTTTCTTACGTCAATGGGTTTATATCGTGCCGATTCTTGTATAGGTACATGCGTTACATATCTATGTAGGTATGGAGATAGGAAACTAATCTTTTGTTGTCGGCCGTATAGGATTTGTAAAAGTATAGATATGTTGATTTTTTAAGCGTTTAGTTTAAAAAAAAAAAAAAAAAAAAAAAACGAAAATTTGCAAAATTGAATGAAATTTTCATTAGGGTCGATAAATCAGTTCTTGTCATTTACTTTTTGAATATTATTTCGTGCAAATGTTGACGGTGACGATGCTTCAAGTGGTCCATCCGGAATGTCCAATTTTGGCATAGATACTTTTCCCAATATGTATATCGACTGGTATCTCACCAATAACACGAGTTGTTTTCCACGGCGGCAATAATTGCTCGCTTATAAGTGTAGACGAAAGACTTCACATAAGCCCACAAAAAATAGGTCTTGTGGCGTCAAATCGGACAATCTAGGCGGCCAATTGACAGGACCCAAAACGTGAGATGAATTGCTCATCAAATTCGCCTCTCAATATGTCCAAGGATTCGCATGTGCGCCGTCCTGTTGAAACCACATGTCGACAAAACCCTGCTCTTCCATTTTGGGCAAAAAAAAATCCGACCCCAACGAACGATAGCGAGCACTATTGACGATTATGACGACCATAAAATGGACGAAGTGCACTAAACACATTTTTTACTCATCACGATTTTTGGTAATAAAATTCAATAATTTTCAAACGTTGTTCGGGCGTAGGTCTATCTAAAATCAAAATCTACCTATGGTGAAATGGCAATGCTAACTGAGCATTTTTTACTTTGACACGTGTCGAATCACGCGTGAACTGTAAAAAAAAAACAGGCTGAAAAACCAAACAGCAAGATCTTATTCTTTGGGTCATTACCCAAACCTCATTGCCATAGGTAAGAGTTGGAACAAACATCAAATTAAAGACTGACAACTTAGCTTTGACATCAAGTTCAGTCCTTCTAATAACAAAATGATCAAGCTGTCTCAAAATTGATGCAACCTGACCAATCGTACAGGAAAACTCATCAGCATTATTCCTTCCATCAATCGTGAATAAGACCCGAGCCGAGATACTTAAAATTCTCTACCTGTTTCAATGGGACTCCAATAACATACAGAGTGCATTCTGGAGACGACCATCACTTCAGATTTGTTCACATTTACCTTATTCATCTCAGCCTCAACATAAACGGCTATACAAACCGATCGAGTGCACATTGAAGTTCTGTCTGAGAGGACCCAAGGATGACCAGACCAAGTCATCAGCGAAGAGCAAATGACATAACTTCGAAACGTTCTACATTTTATAAACTAGGTATGAGTGATTACCAATTAAACCAATTGAGGAAAACATATAAGCTTGGAACTTAAAAAAAAAAACAGCCTGTACTTGTTTCATGGGTTTTTAACGTGAGTCCAGTAGTTCAAATAAAATAAAATAAAATAACCATTTTGTGGTAGATAGGTACCGATATGTATCCAAGGCACAACTTTATGGACTTGCAAATTGATACAGCAATGGAAAACTAACATAGATACAAGTTCATATGTATGTATCCATACGTGTGTATAGAAGTTATCGAAATGAACTCCAAACTCTTGGTAACAATATCTTTCTCTCAAACTAAAACCATTTCAACTATAACACAAAACAACGGATGAAAGCAGCTACTTAATAACTTCAGGCTTAGCGGTATCTATAAAAACAACACTATAGCTATAGCATGAATCAATACCATCAGTTGAAACCAAACAAAAATAAAAATAAACGTTTCGGGGCCTGTAGATATGTTTACCAGATTCTAATTAATTTGCTTTCGAGTGAGTTTAGTTTTTGTTGAGACAATAAATACCCTCAAGTCCTATTCAGACAAATTTACTAAATGCACAGGGCATAGGGGTAATAATTAGGCAAAAATAATTATTAGTATAAATAACTAATTGCTTTAGAAATTTGATGTTTGTGCAACGTATATGATTATAAGTTAAATCTAATAACTTAGCCCTTAGCTGTTCTAAATCTAAACATTCGAAACTGTGTATTTATGCAGTCATAATTGATTATTTTCAGATCTTTTTGATATTAGTGTTACCAAATATAAATCAAATATCATTTTTGCCAAACACGTGTATCATTAAATTGGACAACAGTTTGAACTATAATTTTAGTCGGGGTTTATTTGAAGTTTAAATCAGCAGAGCTAAACAATAAATCATTTCCTAATTTAACTTTTAAGTTAACCGGTATATTAACTAATTTAGATCGTTGATTACTGTGCAATTATGTTAACTGGGGATTAGTTTTAAAGAATTCATCAGCGAAAAGTTAAACATTATGTAGCCTAGTATTGTAGTTATTCAATATGTGAATTGGTAGATACCAAATTTTAGATGAAACAAAAAAAAAAAAATATATCAATATAGATACCCACCATTGAGTGTTGTGTGACTCTTTTGTTTAGTCATTATCATCAGGGGCCTCTAACACATCCTACAAGTACAAGTGAATTTCTGCAAGTGTAACACTTTGCCTTACAGAGAAAGTTCCAAACCTAATTCCAAGTCTAGATATTGGTCCAGACGATATGTGGTAAGTCCTCTCACAAAATTTCATTCGTCTAAGTCGATTCGTTTGGACGCTATCGTGTTTTCAACAGTCAGACAGACAGACGGACATGGCTAAATCGATTCAGAATGTGATCTTGATTCAGAATATATATACTTTAAGGTACCGTTTCCAGACCATCTCTTTTTAACAGAACACGTCCTCTTTTTTGTCCGCGATCTATTTTACACTTTCTTTTTTCGCTTTGATCTTTTTTGTCCTCTTTATTTGTTGTGTCCTCTTTTTGTTCTCTTTTTTAATACCTTCAATTTCAATATAAAAACAATATTAATATTAATACAGTTTTAGAAGTGTTTCCAGCTCTTAAACAATATTTTGATATTGATTGTAAATGATGTCCTCTTTTTTCGTTTGAGGTATAGGGACACCCTACTTTATGGGGTCTACGGTGACTCCTTCTTGGTGTTACAAATGTAATGGCAAAGTGAATATACCTTCCTGTGGAGGGTATAAAAATAAGTTGTATTGTGTTTGTAACTGATGTTCTCTGTAATGCGTGAACCGATTTTTAATCTGGACATTTTCCAGAGGGTTTCTGTGAAGTTTGGTAAAAATAGGACAAAGGCGCGTGGACCTTGAAACGCTATTTCTCAATAGAGTTAAAGTTGTAAAACTTGGATCATTATTGATGTGCATTGTAATTTCTGAGCACGGCCGGGTGCAGCTTTATAAATATAAAAGAGGAAATTAACTGACTGTGAGGCTGCGTGAACGAAGCCGCAGGCACAAGCTAGTATGTATAATATACCTATTGCAGAATTGACCAGTGAATTGGCCACAAAGATAATGTGATTTGACGGCACTCGATTACTTCCATTGGAACTATGCAAAGTTTTTGGTAAATTCTGGTAAAACATAAAACTATTCAGCACTTGGAAGCCAACATTCATCGTGTTATTGGTGAGACAGACCTAAATTCGCAGAAGATCAATTAAATTTTTTAAATAATTTTCTACAAATTCTGATAACAAAAGCTTTACTCCATGTAGATACTTTTAACAGCGTTCCTTATGATTGATTTCTATTTATATCAGAAAGCATTGCAATGCAGTGAGTAACATTATTTTATTATATACCTATTATCAAAAGAAAAAAAACTCTATAAAAACTCTGGCATTGAAACCTCACCTCATCTCGTATCTTCCTAAAAATACAGTTCAGACTATCTACATTTTATAGATGGAATCGAGTTCACCATGTAGTCTACCTTTCTACCATCAGCTGTGAGTCATTTGTTTTTTTGGGCGATAGTGATAAAGTACGCGAAAGTGTATTCCAAATTATCACTCGTTTGTGAAGAACACATTTTAACCACAACCTTCTGGTTGTCGTTTTGTGTTTTTCTGTGTTGTGCAACCAAAAACTCACTGACTCTCTGCCCTGCCGAAAAAGTATCTGAAGTAAGAAAATTCATGGTTTTAATTAGAATTTCAATTGAAGTACACACAACAAAATAACAACAAATTTCTCCTCAGTACTTTTCCACTGAATAGGTGTTGTTTTTTATTTTTCTGCATTTTTTTATTACCTCTCTCCGATTGTTATTTCAATAGGTTGTTTTTGTACCAAACTTTCAGAGGCATGTATATACACATGAGTCTGGCCTATGGGTCTCTGTTGGCAAAGAGGTGAATGAGTTAGCCATGGTACCTAAATTGGATGAAGATCGGGCAAAGTATTTGCTGTTGTGAATTTTTTTTTAGGTTTAAAATTTAAATGATGAAAATGGGAGGTGAATTTATTTTTTTTTGCAAACTGTGACGACTTGTCCATTTTGATTAAAATCTCATTTAAAGAAAATATGGTCAATTAGAGTTGCCGATTAAAAAGATAAGTCCAGAAAGGGGGAAATTAATATTTGTTTTCGATTTAATAGCAATTTTTATGGTTGAGTTGAAAGTTTAACAATTGTTATGAATAAATAAATGTAATGGTCTATTAGGTTTGGATAAACTATAAGCATTTGTACACATAAAATTACTCATAAAAATATTGTTGATAGCATGACTATAATTAAGCTGTCCCGCATGGGGGGTAAAAAAAAGTGGTTCGCGTTGCGGCATTTTAAATGAATGTACATATTCCAATGATGTTGTTTTGTTTACTATGTTAACTGCTGTAATGTTATTGAATTCATTTATTTATTTCTTAACGCAAAGCCTACTGAAGTGTATTTATTACTATGATCTGTAACGAAGCGCTCTGCGCCGTGCTTTTCTTTGACAGTTCAAGTACGCTGTAAACACTATAAGGAAAATTTATGGATTTGAAAATTGTTTCTGTCTGCTAAAAGGCTATGCCGCGGTCTGTTTTTGTAATAGAGTCGTGAGGTGAGAACAATAGGAATTACAGACAGAGTCGTAAAAAAAAACACTCCTATAGGTAGACAAGGTTAAAGCGTAATTTGCGCGAGCAAATTGAAATAACACCCCTAAGTTGTTTCTGGTAGCTTATAGGTTCATTTTTTAATATGCGTGGGTAGTTGGAAGATATCTCACCAAAATGGTTGCAATTGACTAATTTGTGGCAAATAGTAAAAAATACTAATACCTAAATATTTCCCCCACGGGTAGGGTTACCATACGTCAGGATTTGGCCTGACGCGACAGGATTTTAAGATCTCTGTCAGGCTCAGGCCAGGCCTCACGCTTTGTCAGGCTTTTTAATTTTTTGTTGATTTATTTACATCAATAGATCTTTTTGGAATGGTTTCATTTATATTTGTTCATTAAAAGAGACAATAGATACTATTAACGAAATGACAACAGTCACATATGCGGCAATTCAATTCCCAATTTATTATATACACAACCTACTATTCGATCTGGGGCGTTGGTAACCTTACGTAAGTTCGTGAGACTGGTATGCTAGTGGACAACACTCGTGGTCCCCGTGTCGTCGTACGGTGCGCACAGATGAGAATGCTGCTGTAGTCGAGAGTGTGAGACTCAATTCACGAACATCAACTCGCCATCGATCTCAACAGCTCAGCATTTTACTAACTAGCCTGAGGAGTAATTGAATGCGCACGACCATCCGCTTCGTTATCGCTTCCCAGTTTGCGCCTTAGAGCAGCTTGAGTTGGACAACGATTTTGGGCAAAAAATCATCTTTTCTGATGAGCTGCACTTTCATCTTGGCGGCTACGTTAACAAACAAAATTACCGCATCTGGGGCTCGGAAAACCCGCTCGTTATTGTCCAGAAGCCAATGCATCCACAGAGAGTGACAGTTTGGTGCGGATTGTGGAGTGGTGGCATCATTGGACCATTTTTCTTCGAAAATGAGACTGGGAACAACGTTTCGATGTTTTAACGGTGGCCGTTACAGAGCCATGTTAACCGACTGTTTTTTTTTTTTACTGAAATTGGACTTCAAAGGACTTCCGAAAGTCGTTGACGACTAAAGAACACGATATTACCAAGTTTAAATTTTGGTTTATACTTTGAAATATTTTTTAAATGTTGTTTGTTCAAATGTGCCTCACGTTCAAATGTGCCCAGTCTCCACTAGCTAAATCACTAGCTAAATTTTGACATGGAGTGGAGTGTTACTGAAAATAGATGTTCGTTGAAAATAACATCCTTCAAAAAGTCATCGACGCAGGGTGAAATGAAAATTTGATTTTTAGCTGAAGCAGCGTAACGCATTCGTTGAAATTTATCTCAGCTAATTTTTTTGAGAGAATTTTGTATATGAGCGCTAAAATTTAGCCCCAGCAGCGTTCTAAGCTTTAATTGAAACCCTTATATAGCCCCATTTAGACGATCAGTTATTAGTTCAGTTATCAGTTCAGCTAAAAATGGCAGTGCATTTAGACGTCAGTCCGGCATTCAGTTAAGCATTCAATTAACTTGTGAAGGTATATCTACCAAAACTGACAACTAAACTGAAAACTTATGGGAATTTCATCAGTTTCAGTTTCAGTTAGACGCTTCAATTTTTGCATTTAGACATCAGTTCAACTGAAAGCTTAACTAATAGCTCAACAAAAACTGAAACTGAAATGATCGTCTAAATGGGGCTATAATGGAAGCTTCAATCAATTCTGTATGCTCGGTAACCTGAAATCGAAAGAAGATTGCTTTCACCACATCATAAGTGTATGCGATGCCCAATATTCAGACCGCAAAGGCTAATTTTCTTTGGAAAACAGTCATTCCAAATGCAGGAAATTATCCAAGTTCTAAACGAATGCGACTGGAAACCCCTAACCAATTTTTTAAAATCAGTTTACAAGTATAGAATGTTGTTAATATCAGAATACTTACTTTTTTATTTACTATCTACTACCTAAACAATTAAATGTTTGCAAAAAGGTCTAGATCCCTTTTTTTTAATTCACTGTAAATGAATCGTTTTGTATAGTTTCTGTTTTATTAATCAGTTCAAAAGCAGTGCAACAAATACAAAGCGAACGAATATAGCAAGAAATTGTACATTTTCGTGTAATTTTTGTTCGAGGCGAACCTGGACAATTGTAATTATTGTATAACCAACAAAATATCCCTCAGCGTTCAGTTACAACCACAATGAAACATTAATTATTTTATATCCACATTCCAATTTTATCTGAACGAAAAATATTTTATATTTGCATGAGGAAAACAATAGTACATTCATCTCAACTCTGCATTTACAATTTTGTGCTAATAAGTACAAAAGGAGTGTCTGTATGTATAATTGTATATTTATGTATTTGTATATATGTTTTTGTTTATTGAACTGCGATTCAATTTTGTTGTGTGGATGTGTGATTAGCACGACAACTTATATTGCATTTTTGCTGCTGTTTTGTATTGTTGGTCGTCTCCATTTTTTTTTTTTTTAATTAATTACTTTTTCGAAATAATAATAATTATATTTCCCACGCACCGCACGCTTTATTGAACACAATGTTCTCCTTTTTTTCTGTACATACCTAGTAACAATGTGTAATAGTATCTGCATATATGTGAGTCATTGTGTGATAACCGATAACAATATGGAAACAGGAAAATTATATGAATTAGCTATAATATACTTTCCTTACTTTGTTCATACCTACTATTCGTGTATAGTTCACGAAATAATTACACATGTAGTTTCTGCTATTGTAATTATTTATTTTGTCAGTATTTTTGCTGTGGGATGAGAATTATGAACTAAAGATTTATACATAGATACAGGCACTTGTAAAGCATACATTAATCAAAAGCCATTGAGTTTAACTGTGTCATCAAATTTTTTTTCCAAAATCCCTTATTGGACATAATCTCTCTTTTTTTTTTCTTCTCTTTTTCCAAAATCTCCCGGGACGAAATACCCTATGCCAAATTCTCCCACGAGCAAACTAAACTTTGCATATACCCAACCTTGCACCTACTCCAAATCCTACAGTGACCACAAGCAGGAGGGCAACATGCCCCTTCATACGTGTCTTACTAATTGATACCATTTTTAGGTGGCGACAGAATTAATTACACCAAATCTTAAAATGGTAGATTTTGTACCTGTGATTTTCTCTTAGGGTCTTTTGGAGTAAGGGATTTCAGCACAGGGGATTTTGGAAAAGGAGATTTCATCACCAACCCATATAGATATTATTAAATTTGATGACGCTTCAAATCTAGGATGATACGCCTGGCCAGGGGCGAACGCAGGTAGGGGTCCAGAAAGGGATCCCTGCGTTATCTCCTTTTCCAAAATCCCTTATTGAACATAATCTCTCATTTTTTTTTATCTCTTTTTCCAAAATCTTCCGGGTCGAAATCCCCTATGCCAAAATCTTCCATTAACATACATACGTATTAAATCCCTCGTTAAAATCCCCTGTTCGTTTAGAATCTATCCGTTTTTTAAACGCGTAGTTTTGGCAGTAAAATTAAGCAAACAACATAATATAAACTTTTCATACCTATACCTACCCAATTTCGCACATATACCGCAAATCTGACAGTAAACCCAAGCAGGGGGGTTGCAGGGGGATAGCATGCTCCCCCATACGTATCTCACACTCTGTCGCGCGACAGAATTAATAACACCAAATTTAAATATGGGAGATTTTGTCTCGTGGGGATTTTCTCTCAGGGTCTTTTGGAGTAAGGGATTCCAGCACAGGGGATTATGGAATAGGGGATTTTGGAAAGGGGATTTTGGAAAAGGAGATATCATCACCAACCCGTCCAGAAATATCTGACCCTAAAAAATAAGCAGAGTGCGTTTTATAAAAAGCAATATCTAATACTGACGTTCTATTTATCAGTCATACCTTCTTCTGACCACATCTTGGAAATGAATTGGTGTATGCTCTCCACCATGTCGTCTAACGATGCCTTTAATAGTTCGGCCCGCAGGCCATCTGGTGGAGCAGCACTTGAGTTTCATCGTCCACATTGAATGGTTCGTTCACACCAGAATTTGGGTCGCTTGCAAAAGTCTTTTTTCCTGGCGGTTCCCAGATTTTTTTAAATGCCAGAAAATGTTTGTGCTTTTCAAATTTAGAAAAAAATGCCAGAATTTTGTTGGAAAATATGTCAGAAATTTCGGAAATTATGTCAGGCAGTTGTTGAATGTTGAGTTGCTTTGCTGTCGGCAGGCTTCATGGAGCCTGTGGTTCCTACCACATCTGTTGCGGCACGCGTCTCTGATGGCCACATGGCATAGATACCACTTGGCACTTGATAAAGGGGCGTATAGGGCTTCTAGGTAGTTTGACAGATACCCGATTGGCAAGGTTAGGTTAGGTTGGTGGGTTGGCAAGACAGGGGGGTTATTCCCAAATGCGCGGCGGATCGTAGAATGCGATACTTTGATTTCGACCGTTTTCGCTTTTGCTTATTCTCAAATGCGAACTGTGCTTTCCAGTTTTTTTCCAATTAGACTTCAAATTTTCCATTTATTTTCCTAAAAGCTTGACAGCTTTTTCTCGTCACAAGAATTTAGTTTATTTTTTCACCGTAGTCCGCAATAAATCCTTCGGCAATCCGTCAACTAAATAGCTATCGCTTTTGAATGGATAGAATCGATTTTGGAAATGCAAAAATACCAATCCGCCATGAAAAGCGATCCGCCGCGCATTTGGGAATAAGCCCTCAGGAGAAACCTTTTCGTGCCACACTTAGATCAGTGTAGATGCCCTATGGGTTTATGACTCGCATACACTGGAAAACCTATGAAAAACTTACGGATTGGTTAACCCACTTTGGGGATGTATGAGAGCTGCAGTTGGCACATTTCGAAAGTACCCAATTTATCTGACCTATACTTATATGTTTATTCGTATTTACTAAAAGAGTTACTAGGTTCAATCTACTGGATTTATCAGTCTATAGCTTAGATTAGGCTAAAGAAAAGAGTCAATAAAAAACAACGAAAATTCAATTGTTCCTTATTTCGTCAAAAATATCCATCAACATACCTACCCAGTAAAACAATGCCCGCTCATACATTAATATAGGAAAAAAAAAATAAAGAAATACAATATCACCTGAAAAATAAATGTCAATATTTAAATGAATACTCAGTCAGTATACCGTACGAAAATAAAACTGGTATTTTCTAATTCATCATGAGAAGACACACATAGCTACCCGATTCAGCCTTGAACTGTGTAAACATGAACAAAATTAATTATTTTCTAGGTTTTTGTATATTCAATCCCTCCCCTCATCGAATGGGGCTTATCATATCAATCCCTCAACCTACAATTATTATCTGTCATCCAACTCAGTTCAGTTGTTCTGAAAAAAAAAAAAATATTAAAATTGAAATCAAAAGACAATCATTCTCAGATAGAAGAGGCCTATACAATCAATTTCCGTGTAGCCCCCCTCTGTTCGGCTTCGAATAGGTAGATACTTGTTAGTATACCTTGAAAGTACATTATATTACACACTAAGGTATATATAGGACCTATCTGTATATCGTTTATCTCAAGCGAGGAAGTTTATATTCGAGTTATGTTTTTACTTTTATAGGTTGGTAAATGTTTGCGCAACGATGTTTTTCAAGACTCCTCGTTCTGTCTTCATATACTATAATTTTATATATGTATAGGTATAATTGTAGCCTGCTTGCATTCGCTATTAACAATGATAAACAATTTTCGAAACTGTTCAAAGTGTTTTTTTTTTATATTCTTGCTGTGCCCCTCGTATTAACCGTTCGCTGAGTGATAAGGTTGTTTGCGTTTATAGTTGTTGTTGATATCACAGTCGTGTCCTATGACAAATTGCTCTAAATAGTCGTAATTTGTTTGATTGCTTCAGATATAGAGAGTGATTTGTGAGACATTGTGCCAATTGTCATCTATATAATAGTATACGACATAGAAATTGCAGATGAAAATTATATCACACCTGGCAATTATTATTATTTTTTAATATGCAATTTCTCTTATAAATTCAGTATGACTAAATCTCATTAAAATTGCATCAGAATTTTAATACAATCGCACATTTGTTATTCCATTATACCGACGAACTGCTATGACTCACTGCGTTAGTAAAAAACTTAAAAATTATTCGTTAGTACTAACTTTAAATTTGTATTGCCTGAAATACACAATTGAATATTAAAATATTCATCAACATCGAAACCTCGTGCATTGACAAATATTGAGTTTCATTCCAAAGCTCAGTGTTTTGCAACCCCAACCCCAAAGCCTGACTCATTGCCCACAAATTCAACGGAGGTTTGTTTTAAAATTTGAAATAGAATTTTAATGAAAGTGAATTGCATTAAAATTGGAATTTCACGATTTTAGTTTTTTTTTTTTTTTTGCACACACCCATTGAGGAAGAAGAATTTGCTATTCAATGCTAGAAAGCCCTGATTTCCAATTCGTAAGAGAGGGAATGCAAAATATTTAATTACCTTCGACTGGGTATATTTTTACTTCTGAACAAAAAAAGGAAAACAAAACAATTGGAAAACCAAACAAAGTTTGTTCTTCAATTGCGCCAGACTAATTAACATTTTTAATTATTTTCGTTATTTTTTATTTTTGCTTTGATTTTTTTTTAGTCTACGAAATGTTAAAACAAAAAAAGAAAAAAACATCTAAATAAATGAATGAAAGTGTCCTCGTCAGTCGATGAGTCGCATTGAATGAAATACGAGTTGATTAGGGCTTAGATAAATGTAATGTAAGCAAGTCCAGAAGTGTTGATATGTACAGTCAGCGGCAAAATTATTTGCACAAAACTAAAGTTAATTCTACTCATAAATTTGAACTTACTTCAGGTAAATTTTGGCATCAATGGAAAGGTCATTTAAATTCCGTTTGAATGATACAATACTTTCCTTAACCCATTAAGTACCCATTGAAAATTTAGAACTTTTGTAAAAGTCTACTTTTTTGACTTTTTCCTCGGTAAAAAAAAAAATGTTTTGATGCAAAAAGTTTCTTCAAACAATTCTAATAGTGACTGCATAATTTAGAATTTTTGTAAAAGTCTACTCTTTTTTACTTTTTTCCTCGGTGCAAAAAAAATGTTTTGATGCAAAAAGCTTCTTCAAACAATTTTAATAGTGACTGCAAAACAATTTTTTCAAAAATCTCTTCGCTAATATTTTTTATGATTTTTTGAAAATTGATAAAAGTGACTATTTTAGCCACTTTTTCCTCCTTTACATACAAAATTTTTCTGAGAACATCCCATTCAAGAAATCATAAAAAATATTAGCGAAGAGATTTTTGAACAAAAAAAAAAAAAAAAAAATGTTTGCAGTCACTATTAGAATTGTTTGAAGAAACTTTTTGCATCAAAACATTTTTTTTTTTTTTGGACCGAGGAAAGTAAAAAAAAGTAGACTTTTACAAAAGTTCTAAATTATGGAATAAATAACACCGATATGATGAGCACCATCTTTAGACTACAGGGGAACTCTTACTCCTTAATTATATCCCACACCGCCCATATCTTCCTATACTGTGCAACATAATGTTAGTTGGGTTGGGATGCATTACAAAGTTTCAAATTCATACGACGGACGGTTCGCGAGTTATGAAAATGGCCCCCTTAAAAGGGGTTATCGCCAATAACTCGGGCCTCAAGCAAAATTTACAAAATCAGAGAAATTGATTTAATTATTTTTTTTATGGAAATTCGGTTTGTGTGTACCGAATTTGAAGTCAATCGGATGAAAAATAAAAGTTTTTCCATACAAACTTTGACCCCTCCCTCCCCCATTTTACACTTTCAAGGGTTGAATTTCGAAATGTTCTTCCTAATTCTTTGTATTATAAAGGGAACCTCTGTGCAGCAAAATTTGAAAACACTTCCTGATCATTTATGTCAGTTTCATTGAGTTTGAACCATGAAGAAAATTTGAATATATGTATATGAAAAGTAGGCGTGGGTATTTCAATAAGGGGAAAACTCAATACGGAGTCAGTGTCTCAGTGATGAGGGTAAAACCTTATAGGTATATAAAAATGGATCGTGATTTGGGTTTGGCTACTTAAACCCCCCCAATTCGATTGAGCTCAAATTTACAGACAATCTTAGCTAATGGCACGGGAGCGTCAAAATTGGTAAAAATTGGACAAAGGACTCTCTCCTTTGGCCAATTTGACCACCGCTCGTACAAAGAAAAACATTCAAAATCGTATATCTCGAAAATCGCTGAATTGTCTGAGTTAAACTTTACAGACAATCTTAGGTATTCTTCTCCAGGAGTATTCCTGTGAAGATTGGTCAAATTTGGACAAAGGGCGTGGCACCGCCCATAAAAAAAACATTCAAAATCTTATATGTATTTCGAAAACCGCCGAATCGATTGAATTAAAATTTACAGACAATCTCCGATTTTCATGATTTTTTAGGACATAGTCAAACAAAAATTGGACAAAGGGGCGTGGCACTCCCCATACAAAAAACATCTTCTATATTTTTCGTTTTCTTCGTATTGCTGTATTTCAGATTTAGGAAGAAAAAAAAAATTCCAGAAAATCGATTTATTCTCATTTTTCGCATTTAACGCGGTGTATCGCAATGCGGCGAAGTGCGCTACTAGTCACCGGATAATTTTTCCGGAAGTGAATCGGAACGGATGCCTCTAATGGAATTTCTCAGATTTCGTACAAATCGGAGAAAATTTCGTTCCGAATGGATACCTCGATAGGGTTGATTATCTTTATCTAAGACCTTAGCAATATAATTCCTGTGCACGGGCAAAGCCGGGCGCCTTCAGCTAGTATGTTATATAGTGATAAAGCCGGAGTTTCCATATACGATACCTAAACATAAACTTTCTACCTTTGTTCGATCTGCGGTTAAGCAACTCAAAGTCTCTACTTTATGTACTGCACTGTCAAGAGTAACCCTAACCAGTGCCTTAGAGGTTTTAAAACTGACTAAAACCAATAATAAGGTTATAAGATACATTTATGCGTATAAGATCAGATATGACTGGGATTCGAATTTGGAAATAACACAAAAAAAAACTCGTACAATTTGTTGTTGCAAAATATTTCCTCATTTTGGGTGTTATTTCCTTTCCAGGGTTCTGTTTTTTGACAAGCAGTAAAGCCCAAAATAGTAAGTGGAAATGCATAAACAGTGGAATAAGTATGGAGGGGCATGTTGCCCCCCTGCAACCCCCCTGCTTGGGTTTTCTGCTGGATTTTGGAGTAGGTGGGAGTTCGTACTGTAAAAATACCTTCAATGTATCCAATTTTACACATACTCCAAATCTGGCAGTAACCCCAAGCAGGGGGGTTGCAGGGGGGCAGCATGTCCCCCTTCCGTATTAAACTGCAAATTATTTTTGGGCTTCATTTCCATCTTATTGTTTATTTTTGGACTCTATGCATATTTTTGGGCGTTATTTTCAAATCGATTATGGCGCTATTTCCTTGGGCGTAAGATCCTCTTAGCTGGAGCATTATTCGCTCGATGTAGCCGAGCCGATGTAGTCGACGTGTTTTGGCTTTTTGGACTACATCCACATCTTGGTACAGCTAATAGCAATTCGCGGTTGTATCTTCTTCTCCATTCGCCCTCCTCCCACACAGGACCAAAAATTCAAGTATTTTTCTTTCGAAGGAGCACAGTATCAGCTCTCCCTTCTTGCTTATCGTCCAACACTCGGCGCCATATAGCAGAATTGGCGGGATTGAATATTGAAGAACTATAGATATCCATTCGCATACAATGTGTAATCGATCTGAGTGAGGACATATAGCTGACAAACCAAATGGGGACACGGACAATATGAAATGGTTAATGTGTTACTAAGTCAATCACCGACTAGCAACAAAGAAATTAATCAAATACCATCGATGGTTACTAGCTCTAATGACTCATTTGGTGGTGGCTGATGAAAATGCTCCCAAATTGTGTAGACTTTTATGATTCACCCAGCAAAAATAGGTCAAAGTAGATTTTATCAGTAAATCGTTTGGCAAAATTTCTCAGAATTCGATCTACATTATAATATTAAAAAAGTGAATTTTGAAATTAATGTGACAGTTTCATCATCAACGGGAATACCGCAATTTAATTACAAAGCGCGAGCCTCTTGCTAAGAATTTTCAGCATATGCGTGACTTGCACAATATAACAAACACTTGTGCAAACGACACACACTCTTAGTCATCCTATATTCTCTGGAGTTTTATAAAACAAAGGAAATCCTCTCGATTTATATAATTCTCTAGTACTCTACAGTGGTCGGCATAAGTATTTTGACAAAACTAAAGTTAATTCTGCTCATAATTTTAACTTACTTCATGTAAATTTTGGCATCAATTGAAAGGTCATTTAAATTCCGTTGGAATGATACACAACTTTCCTTAACCCATTGAAAATTTAGAACCTTTGTAAAAGGTTCGACTTTTTTGACATTTTTCCTCGGTCCAAAAAAAATGTTTTGATGCACAAAGTTTCTTCAAACAATTGTAATAGTGACTGCAAAAAAAAAATTTCAAAAATCTCTTCCCTAATATTTTTTTATGATTTTTTGAATGGGATAATCTCAGAAAAATTTTGTATGGAAAGGAGGAAAAAGTGGCTAAAATAGTAATTTTTAGCAATTTTCAAAAAATCATAAAAAAATATTAGCAAAGAGATTTTTGAAAAACATTTTTTGCAGTCACTATTAGAATTGTTTGGAGAAACTTTTTGCATCAAAACATTTTTTTTTGATACTGAGGAAAAAAGTAAAAAAAGTGGACTTTTACAAAAATTCTAAATTGTAAAATTTTTAAATGGGTACTTAATGGGTTAAGGAAAGTTTTGTATCATTCAAACGGAATTTAAATGACCTTTCAATTGGTGCCAAAATTTACATAAGTAAGTAAGTAAGTTCAAATTATGAGCAGAATTAACTTTAGTTTTGTCAAAATACTTGTGCCGGCCACTGTACTATGGGTTCTTATATCATTTACCCCTAAGCTGGGCAGGGTTTAGATATCAAACGAAATAAGCCCAACAATAAAAAACACGTTGACAAACAATCATCTCTGTTGAATTAATTTCCTATCAAAACCACAATACGCGTGATAAGCCCAGCTGCATTTGCTTTGTAGATATGTATGCTGAACATCACACACCTCCTGCATGTATAGGTATACAAAGTTGACATAGGACCGCAGAGCAAACGAATCAATTGTACATTGACTGCATGATGTCAGATTGAACGGGTGTACCGGCCGAGCAACACCTTATCAGGCCCGTTGCTCTAAAAATAAAGCAAAACTCGAACAACAAAATATATACAATATACATTTATGATAAAGTTCATTTTGAGGACCGACTAAAGTGCCTTATCTAAATTGAAGCAAACTGCGATAAGGCACTGAAACTGAAACCCTCAACGAATGAGCGAGTTAATTCAATTAAATTTGGTTAATTCATTTGTGTTTGTAGCCGCAGCCCCCCACCAACCCCTATTTAAGTGGCTTTATCAATAATGGAAGAGATTTAGCCTCGCTATGCTGATTACGTCGGTTTGTATGGCCTAATCGGTGAGTACTCCGCGATAAAATAGCGTGAAAAACAAACTCTTACTTTGAATGGGGAAGTTCAATTGAACAAATAAAAATTTCGCTAGCCATTTTGGTTTTGCAATGGCATGGGCTGTTTTCGGTCTCGGGGTTAATGAAATGATCTTTGTATCTAAATTATTTTCTATATAGGTGATTATTTGTGGTGTGGCCAATAAATGTTCAAAGGTCGAGTGGGTCTTCACTTCATCATATCGAATTTATTTTATTTGCTTATGGGTGATATCATTCAACGAAACTATTTTTCTATTACCTACATACGTTGGATAGACTTTGTACTTATGCGTTTCAAGTGTCTGTCTGGTATAGAAATTATATTTCATGTACCTACCTATTTATCATCACAGTAGAAGGGGGATGGGGATGTTCGAGTTTTTCGTACATGTCACTTTGATTTCTCGCCAATTTCTAATTTTAACTTGTACTTAAACTGATGTGGGATAAGGTCTATAGCCTTTTGGGTTTATTGGAATTATTATTTTACTGAAATAAATGTTGATTCGATAGGGCTATACCGATATACCGATATATTTGGTTAAATCTAAATAACATTATCACCCGCTTTCTAGTCATTCAAAAAGATTGAGTTTATGCGATTGTGATTACGTTTGAAGATTTTTTTTATGTTAATCTTATCGACATTTTAAAGGTGTTATTAATTTAGCTGTTGACAGTCTGCCGGAAATGCTAAATACCTACTCCAGGTATTAATCGGCTTGGCAACAATGATATAGACGGACAAAGATTGTGTAATAAAATTGGATGATATAGTATTGTGTTACCTATAGGACGATTTCTTTTATTCTGGGAGAACGCTGGATCGTGAGGAACTCAAAGTCGAGCAGCCAATTCTCTGGCTTCGGTAGTTTGGTCATGTGAAACGCATATCCCCGACCAGGATCCCACGACGCACGTGCTATGGAATGGAATCCGTACCATCAGGCAGGCGTCCTCTAGGTATAGACCCAGGATGAGATGGTTAGATCAAGTTCATAGTCTCTCCTCTACCCGTATATGGGGATTGCCCTTGATGATTTAGAATCGATGGCGGAGAATCGATAGGTATGGAGGGTACACTTACACTCCGCGCCACTTGAAGAAGTCACTCCTTAACCCGGTCCGAGAAGCGCAACGTCTCGGAGTGGCATCGTGTGGTCTTCTGAGACGAAATTTTATTTGAAAAGGCCCGATGGCTATATAGCTACTATTTCCATAACCTCCGCAAATAAACTAATCATTTGGACCGGCTGCAATGCAGAGTTGAAGGTGTGATGGTGTGGGGGGCCGTTTCGTATTATGGCATCTGCAAATTACTATTTTTGTCAACCACAATGAATGCGTTGCCTTACAATGGTATATTTAAAGAGGCCCTTCCATACTTTGTTGCAAGAACAGGACACAGAAAACTGCTTGAAGAACTCATCAGACCAGGGCACAATTCAATTAGAAAAAGATTAGTTCGAGGCTGCGATTACAAAATAAAAAAACATTATTTTCTGATTTATTTCCTTTTTCCATGTTTTTTTAAAAGTACCCTGCCCAATTGGCTGACACTGCGACCTAAAAAGATCTATTGTATCGATGAGGGATAGAGTTAATCTAAGAGACGGATGACCTCCCTAGTGAAGGCCAATATATCCTTAGTAGCAGAGTTTCTTAGCTCTGCGGGTAAACGTACAATATCTCCTTATTAAAGACACGTTTTATTATAAATAAACATTTAAGTGGCCTCAACTCCAAATGCGTTTCGCCCCGATGTGGTGGGTGGGCTCATCAGTAGACGAACCACCACATCTGCCTAGACGCACTATTTACTCGATGTTTACCGAGACTATATGGAAAAACAGTCACAAAGTGACTGTGGTTTAAAGACACGTTTTCTTAACCAATGAAGTGTCGGGCAATTACAGAGAATGTGCTGGATTCCTTATCCCCAAGACAGAACCTGCATGCTGTCTCCCGACTCAAATTCATTTTGTAAAGATGATAATGTCAAGCCTGTGAGAAAGCCAACCAGCTTTCTGATACTTTTCTTATTTAGCTTGAGGATTTGCTTGTAGGAGTAAAGTTGAATTAATCTTTTCGATTGTCTTAAGCCAGGAACATTTTCCCAGTGTTGTTCCCAATCGTTATCGACTCTGCAATACGGTTCTGGTCCATAGAACGCGGATTCAGATCCAGCCCTAGCTAGTTGGCCCGCCGATTCGTTGCCTGCATTACCTTGATGGAAAGGTCCAAGTTTGACCTTTTTGTGTTTGGATAGGGGAATGATACGTTTGCCCATAACACTTTAGCCCGTATTTACAGAAGCCCGTAAATGCAAACAAAGCATTTCGAAGTTGACTGTAAAATAAAAGCCTGCAATACAGAAGACCGAAAATGAACATTTTCAAAAAGATCGAATTTTGTACGTAAAAAAAATATAAATATATAGCTGCGCAACAGGCGGTAGACACCCTAGGCCTAGCTTCTCGCAACCATTCGTTTTGTGTGAGTTTCTATTTTTGGAACGAATGGAAGGGACCTACAATTTTATGCCGAAACCGAACGGCTGAATTGAGAAGCTTTTTCAGGACAGTCATACTCTCGGATCGTTCGCGAGAGGTGGCGGAGTAGAAAAAACCTTAAGATGTAATTTGTGTATTTCCGGGGATCGAACCTGGGATCCCTCGCACAGTAGTCCAGCACACTAACCACTGCGCTACTGCGACCACACGTTTTTGTAATACGGGCTTTTGTATTGCAAACGTACCCAACCCGCTTCCAAGGCATCATATAGCAGCACTTTACTGTTTTTGAGTCCATTGTATTGGACGATAAAGCTTGTAAGGCCGGTTGACTAGGCGCCTTTGATGTAGTTTAAAATGGAGCAAATCTCAATGGCATGGACTTCTGCCTGTAAAACCGTGAGACACATTCCCATAGGTATCGAGATTTTGATGTTGGGTCCAAAGATTCAGATTCCATTTTCGATCCGTCAGTGTACCAAACTATACTTTTTTGGTCCAAGTGTCGGAACACCATTGGCCCATTTTGTACGGTCCAGTATTTCCACCTCAAATAAATGTCCAAAATAGCACATCGACTCTTACTAAAGATAGGACACTTTGTCATATTTACTTAATTTAAATTTTACTTTTCCCTACTGGGCTTAAAATCTAAGCCTTTAGTCCATTTCAAATCAATAATCATGACGCAGATGTCGATAAAATAGACAACAAAATTCTGAAATCCATTTATGGTAATCAATTGTAATGTTGAAATTGCAAAATCACGGTTGTCATTCAAGGTATAGCGAAAACAAATACTACACTCATCAAGGCCATTCGTAATACACCCCTAAAGAAAAACAAACACGTCTTATCAGCTTGTCGCAACAAACCCATATAGGTACAAATATAATTCAATAATTTGCTTTCTATGCCAAAACAATAAGCATTTCATTGTTTTCAAGAAAAACAAAATCATCTACGTCAATGAATTCTCGTATTTTTTTTTTATTTCCAGAAAACTGTCTTATCTTCACCCTAGGCTACCAATGGAGTTGGTAACAATGCAGCCAATTTGAATTATTAGGTACTGCATGGAATAGGGAGGTGACTTCATCGGCTTATCCACTTATGAATAAATATCTCTCCCACTGTGCGAGTTGCGAGTTCAAGTAGATTGCGTGTAGGTATTTTTATCCTTTAAGAGTATCTCTTTTGAAAATGTTCTAGATAAACAAGAATTTAAATCATCTCCCACAATTATTGTCCGGCGCGAGTTTATTTCTGCATCCCCCCGTCGCGTCGTGGTGATCGTTTGGTTTCTTCAGGAGAGCACCTTGACCCCAATTTCCGGGACAATAAATGCCCGACAGGAGGGCGTCAGGCCGACAGCTATGATTTTCTTAATTTCACTTTTCTGATTCTTCTCATTTATTCAACAGACGATGACATATTCGAAGACACGTGTTCAATAAATTGTCTTTTCCAGTTATATTAAGAATGGTTGAGTGAAAATAAACCACCCTTTGGACTCTATCCATTCTATGGTGTATGAATGTGCCGGTAAATGCGATATATTTATCACTTGTGAATTTTTTAGTGACAATCAGACCATTGGTCAATGGCTTTTTAATTATGCCTCTGTTGGATCTGTTTCCTACCCCCATGTGAGTGATATAAATTATTTTTTAATAGGTTACAGTTTGTTCCCTGGACTGAAATGACTTGGTTTGGGGCTATAATTGGGATTGTTTGTTCTTGTTTCATTGGAAATATTTGAGGGGGCGATATAAAATCAACCAATTCGATGTAATTCCAGCAGAACGTGCTGTGTCGAATATAACACTCATGGCTGATATGCGAAGAGTGCTTAAAAAAAAAGCATTATGTACCTGATGGGGCTGAATAACCACGCATGGGGGCAGTGATATCAATAAAATATCTTAAAAAATAAGAAAAGGAAAATGTTGTTTGTCTGTTGATTTGATATAAAAATATTTGCAAAAGTCGTTGACCATGGCACGTTTGTTCCCCGATGACGTCGAGGCGAGTCATGGGAAATGTTGTTTGTAATTTAGACACCTACCTACTAATAAATTCAAAATAAATTTTTATCATATTTAGAGAGATGAGTTTGATGAAAATATGGCACATTGACGCACAAGGAAAATAGTTTTCCGATCTGCGTCAAATTTTAAATACTAGTTTGGTGCCATAGAGATGGAGACGGAATCGATATCCGATAGGAACATCGTTAGTATTTACATTGACAGTCAGGCTGCTTTCAAAGCACTAGAATCAAACTATATCACATCGACAATAGTCAGGGATTGTCGCACAATGCTTAAGGTATTATGTGTACAGAACCAAGTCAGCTTAAGTTGGGTCCCAGGTCATTGCAACATAGAAGGCAACGAACTCGCCGACGAATTGGCAAAAAAGGGCGGGGAAATGACGAGAGATCAACAAGTTGACATCAACCCACCAAGGATGCTACCTTCAAGGAAACAATCAAAAGTAGAATACTTAAACAAGCAGCCCGAAGATGGGCCAACATTACTGGCCATCGCGTGTCCAGGGCACTGTGGCCAGAAACGGTCCACAAACAGACTAGGAAAATTCTTAAACTTAGCAGGACAAAACTGAGAATATTAATAGGGAACTTGTCTGGCCACTGTCTTCTTAGGAAGCATGCCAAAAGACTAGGACTTTCGGACACAGATCTGTGCAGATTCTCCAATGATATAGGGGTCGAGAGGAAGACATCACACACATACTGTGCGAATGTTATGGCATAGCACGTACTCGGTACAAAGTTTTGGGAAATTACTTCTTTAACATCATAGAAGAGATAGGACTTATCGACCAAGCGAAGATATTTAAATTCTGTAGAAAAATAAAATGCTTTGGAGAAAGTGCTTAGGTTTTTCCTTCTATTTATAGATAGTTCTCCCAGGGATCGCGATGGGCCCACTAAGGTGCCTAGTGTTTTTGTGAGGTTCGTCTCACAACCCTGTATCTAACCTAACCTAACCTTGGTCCTTGGTGCTATCTCACACAAACGAATGGTTGTCATTGAATGGATCTTCATTCACAATCACACTATGTCGTATGTATGTATTATTAAAAGTCTCTCGAAAAGTATCCTTAGTCGCAAGTCTTGTTTTAAAACAAAATAAAAGGCAAATAGGTTAATTTAGTTTATTGGGTTGGTAAGACAGGAGGAACCTGTTCGTGCCACACTTGGATCAGTGTTGATCCGCTGTGATGCCCTAGGGGTTTATGACTTCCAAATACTGGAAACCTATGAAAAACTTACGGATTGGTAAACCAACACGTTTTATTTACAAATTTAAGTAGATCATTAATGGTCCTGTCGGATAGTTATTTTAAATACTCGAAAAAGTAGCTACCAAGGATTCTACATCTTATGTGGCAGCGGGCTGGGTATAGTGGCAAAGAAAGTGTGGGGTGTCTTCATGCACCTCCTCACCACCGCATCCTCTGATGCACAGGTCATCTGTATTGATTCCCATGTTCTTGGTATGGTATTGCAGACACAGGACAATGATTTCTTGTTTTCTGTTTGTTATAGATTGGCCACATTTTCTTGATTATGCCCCAGGAGTCGAGGTTGTGGCATCATTTGTCGCCATTAATATTTTGTTCCCAATTCTCTGTCTGAGATTACAGTGGGGGGAATCATTACTGTGGTGTCGGCCTGGTTTAGTTCAAGGGAGAACCCTTTTCTTGCCAGCTCATCTGTTTTTTTTTTCATTTCCAGACACAGCACTGTGCCCGGGAACTCAGTTTTACGTTGTGCTGTGCGCTAAGAATCCGTATAGCTCTACGCGACAGCGACTTACAAGCTTTGATTTTAACTCAATAGCAGAGTTCGCTTTTATTGCTGCTTGATTGTCAGTGAAAAAGGTAATATCTGTAAGGGGTATTGCCATCGTTGCAACCTGTTTATAGCAGCTGTTGTCACTGCCAGTAGATCAGCTTGGAATACGCTGCTGTATAGTGAGGAAGTTTCATAGAACTGGATAGTCCGAGACGTTCAAAGTAGAAACGCGCGATAACGCCGATTTCCATCTTTGAACCATCCGTGTAGATAGGTATGGTTGATCCGACGAATGTCAGTTGATCTTCGAATACCATTCGTCCCTGCTGGTAAAACACGTGGTACATGGTCTTGTGAAATCTAGCCGGGGAGTAGTGTAATCCGTGCATACATTATTGTCGGGTATTTGATCAGAATTTTTGCATGTCTCGTTAGGCTATGTTTCTAAGACCCTGTTTGCTGCAGATTCCTGTACAAAAAGGTCTAGGGGTTTAAGACTGAATACAGCCTCTAGGCTTGTTCTTATTGCCCCCGTGGTGCCAATACAGGCCATTCTATGAATTTTTGTTTTGGTTCTAAGTTTGATGGCCTTTGACAGCGCTAGCCACCAGAATGAAGTACCATACCACATGACTATTCTGGAATTAGGTCCCCATGCTCGTCCGAATATTCTAGTACAATCGTAAAACGCTATAATTGCTTTTTTGATTCTTTCTTTAATGTTGAGATTCCAGTTTAATTTTCGATCCAGGCAAATAAAAACATCCTCATTCTTAGAACACGCAGTCAGTATTTTCAGAATGTATCAACATCCACGCGTCCACGTGCCTTATTCCGTAAACCACCCTCTTCTCCAAGTCGTTATTAAAATCATAATATCATTAAGTGATTAGTCACTAAAATTATCAGAAACACGAGCAACAAACAAAATATAAAATACACATGAAATAATAAGTAAAATAAAAAAAAAATAATTCACAAATCATCCCACGCCTATTCTAAGGTTCTCTCTAACCAGCTGTGCCAATATCAGAATATCCCAAATACCTAACCCATCTCTAACAACAACAACAAAAAAAAAAACAAAACAAAAAAACAACTCGAACATAATTTATTCAAACTGAAAATTACTCAACCTCTCGTTTTGTTGATATTCGAAATTCTGAACTTTTATATGAGTGTGTGGTACTGGTACCTATGGCTTTGTGTAGGTAATATTTCCTAGACAAAATCCAAAATGAAAATCGTATCTTTACTTTGCATTTGTACACTCCATCCGTATGTGTGTCTACATGTTGTACCCGTAATTTACTCAGAAAAGGGAAAATCCATCAAGTGTTTTGCTACTGCTGTTACTTCTCGAGGAAGAATAGAGGCACAGTGTAGTTAGTATAGTCAATTTAAATTAATTAAATATTTGCACGCAAAATTCCATTTTCACAGACTACGAAACAGATGTCTGCCCCCACACCGGTACCGGTGTCAGGTGAATTATAGTGATGGGGGTGAGATGGGGTGGAGGAAGAAATTTCAACAATAAAATGAAAAATTTCGCAAATACTCAAGCTATTGGAAGGAACGTATACAGGTATGATATGTTTATTATTAAATTTGAACTTTATTTTAACTGTAACACTGTTGCCGTCTCCATCTGTCTGGAAGGTTGTTTCACTGAAAGGCTATTCACCATCCAGTACAAACAGGGGTGGTTTATGGATATGACTTTTCGCGAACATGTTTTTGAGTTTGTGTGGAATGCTAGATAAATTTGATTTGACTTGACGGGGAAATTACTTTTATTTTTGAATGAAAGAAGCATTAAAATTCTGACACTTTTAAATTTTAATAAAATTGTAAGTTGTAGGTGGGAACAGTTTTGTGCCTCTTTCGACTTTCATTGAAATGCCGTCTTATTTCAGGAACTTGCCGACTGTATAGAAATCATGAAAATCGGCCCAGCGGTTATTGAGTTATATCTAACGTCATCGAATTTCACCCCATGGAAGATGTTTTTTTTTTTGTATAGGCCCCTTTATCCAATTTTCACAGGAAATATCCCGAGCCAATTTCTAAGATCACCTGAAAATTTGACCTCAACCGATTCGGTGGTCTTCGCGATATAACATTTTGATTGTTTTCGTTTGTATGAGAGGCGCCATACAGGAACACTCCTGGGACAATATCTAAAGGACCATTTACATGAGAGCGACCAACTATCTACGAACGAACGAATATTCGCAAGTTTTGACAGTCCGTTCACATGAACACTTTTCTAGGTCGCGGCAGTTCGCGAATTTCAGCCATCAGCTTTATTAAGAAAACAAGTTTATAAACAGTTTAAATAACGAAATTTCGTTTTCCAAACTTTTTGCCGCGAACAGAAAAACACTCTTTGCCGCGGCGAATTGTCAAAGTTCGCAATCCACATCAATAAGCCGAGTTCCACAAACTAGCGAATAACATATTCCTTCGAATTTAACCGCAAATTAGAAACCTCAAATTCTTTTTAAAATCGAATCGAAACCAGTTAAATTTTAAGGAGTTCATGTGGAACCTTTGAAAGTGCCGACTTTTAGGTATACATTTACAAGTTTAAAACCTATACCTAATGAAAATCCAAACCTAAGACCTAATTTTTGAAAATTGCTCGTTGATTTGCCGACTCTTGGCCCCTCGCTACGCCCCTGTTAGAAAAAATGGCTTGTCATTGCACGCGTTTAGTCTACGGAGGATAGAACTGTAATCTACTATTAATTTTGAACAACGAATCTCTTGACAATTGCAATTTCGACAAATCTGTTGGCATATTTAATCATGAAAAATACATTTGGACACATATCAGATCGAATCAAAAGTGTGCCTAGTCTTTTCGTTTAAAATCATGATGAATTTTTGTCAGGTGTCAAAAAATATATTCAGCCGCACTGAAAGAAGCATACTATAGGATTGGTTGGGAGTAATCCAACTTAAGCCTATATGTAAGATTTCAATGTACCTAATTGTAAGTCATGATTCATAAAAAATAAAATAAAATGGAAACTTTTGTAAGAATTAAATCTATGGCCAGTTTCAGTCGTTTCATAGAAAATGCATTTTCATCGACATTTTTGAAAATAGCTTATGTCCACAAGCTAGCTTGCTACAACTTTTTGAATGACCAAAAATTGTATGAAAATAAGTATTTAGAGGAGGCTTAGCAAACGACAGATGCCTATAACCTGCAACCATCCACTTTAGTCAGTACAATGGCACGTAGACACCATATTCCACATTGGCAAATTCGCACCTCCTCTGACATGCAGCTTTACACACGTATACGCAACTCGTTCAATATTAACAAATTAACCCAGAAAGTTTGAACATTTTTATAGTAAAATTTTGGTGTTAATTTCTCATAAATACTCGTAAAATTCATTTTACATGTTAACGAAGGGCATTGCTACTCTCATCTGTCTGTGTTGTGACTGATGTTCATTTTACGGGTCCTTGCTTTTATAAATTGTGAACAATTTTTCAGTGTTTATACACAAATAAAAATATGTATGTGCGAATTGATTAAGCAAATATCCTCAGTCGTCTGTGATAATGCGTGCAATATCTACCTATGACTTGGTAGAAGGAAGTGAACAAATTGGAGAAAAATTGGCAAACTCAATTAGCACCATGCAATGTACGAGTAGTTACGGGGGCGTTTAACTTTTATAAGTTGGCACAAGTCATCGAACAGATGATGAACGAATCACGATTACAAGGGGTGTAACATTTTTAAGAAACATTATAGACATGTGCAAAAAAAAATCACACTTTCGCTAGTCAATAATAAGGTGCATATAAGTTTTTCACATATGACGTTTAAAAAATGCTAAAAAATTGCTCGCAAATGGACTATTCAAGTAAATGTTGATGAAACCAATGTATATAGTTACGACGTTGATCGTGTAGATAACTTGAAGGTCGTAGTTTCGATGTTCTGACTTTTGAATAAGCGTACACATGCGAGAGCTGACGCACTGTTTTTTTTTTAGGAAAAATCGTCAACATGTTTATAACGTCAAGACGCTGTTTTCTGATGCTTTAGGGTTTAGGAAATATTCTTTCTCTTCGCATTTGCGTAGATTTGTGTCAACGTCAATTGAATCTTTATTGTAAAAATAATATTACATGGTGATTCATATTAATGAGCTATAAATGTTCCTAATACCATATGGCTCAGTAAACATCGAGTCAACAGTGTGTGGTTTGTCTACTCACCACATTGGGAGCTCGGAGGCAACATTTCGGCGTTAGGCAATAACGCCCAAGGAAATAGCTTTAGAAATAACACCCAAAAAAATGCATAGCGCCCAAAAATAAACAACAAGATGGAAATAAAGCCCAAAAATAATTTGCAGTTTAATACGTATGGGGGGGTATGCTACCTGCTTGGGGTTACTGTCAGATTTGGAGTATGTGCAAAATTGGATAACTTGAAGGTTTTTTTTACAGTACGAACTCCCATCTACTCCAAAATCCAGCAGGAAACCCAAGCAGGGGGGTTGCAAGGGGGGCAGCAAATTGTACCAGTTTTTTTGGGCGTTATTTCCAAATCGATTTGGGCGCTATTTCCTTAGGCGTTATTGCCTAACGCCCACTTTTCAATAAATTACAGTGGAGAAGAATTTTCAGCGGTCTTGAATTTGATTTATATTTTTTTCCCCGCTGAAAGCTGATTTACATTTCAGAAAAAGTATTTTGTATTGTTACTACCAGTCATCAGCGACTTAGCGAGGGTTCGAGCCGTGGAGAGGTGACTTTCATTGAAATGCCGAATTATTTTAGGAACTTGCCGACTGTATAGAAGTCATGGAAATCGACCCAGCCGGTTATCGAGTTATAACGCCATCGAATCTTACGCCCCTTTGTCCAATTTTGATAAATTTTCACTACTTTCCCGAGCCAATACCTAAGACCACCTGTAAATTTGAGCTCAATCGAGACGGTGGTCTTTGAGATGTCGAGAATTTTGCCACTTTTATTTTTTCCTAAACCTTCGCGTAGCAATTACGAACAAACCAGCAGAAGGAAGTATTCAATTTGGTCTAGTCGTTTTCAGATTTTAAGCTATTCAGTCGGCATATTCACCAATGCCGACCGTCATTTTTAAAATCGAATCGAAACTCGCTAAATTTTAAGGATTTCACTCGGCAAATTCACCGATGCCGGTTGGCATTTTAAAATCGAAACTCAGTAAATTTTAAGGAGTTAAGTCGGCAAAGGTGGAACCTTTGAAAATGCCGACTTGTATACAATTACAAGTTTGAAAACCTATACCTAATGAAAATCCAAACTTACTTCTTATTTTTTAATATTTTGTTCTGAACTAATTATCGGGGTTATCGCACTCCCCAAACCCCCCTCTCGCTACGTCTCTGCTACCAGTATACAATACATATAAGCTTGACCGATTCCAATGCTTAAAAATTAAGAGGAAGTCCTTATAGCTCCTCCATTCAGCTGCGGATGCATTCTGCACATCATATTACTCGCGTAAACCGTAACCGACCATGAATACGTTATTATCGCCCCAGTTCTTTGGGCCAACAAACATTCGACTATAGGGGTGCGATGATGGATATGTTGTATTGCAGTAAAGTGTAACGCACACCATTTCATCAGCCTCAAAAGCCAATTTTATTTACATTCTTACGACACATGTACAATAAACACATATTTTCAGGGAAATAACATCCAAATAACTACATAAAAAATATATACGTTTTAGGTATACACATATATGCACATCGTTAAGATTTGTCCCCGCTCCAATTCAAAGGTGTTGATTTCAATTGATAGCTAAATTTTACGATCTTACACACAGTGTTCTCTCTAGTTCTACCCCAAGGGAGGTGAGCGAAAATGCCATAAAATAAAACTACTCAAAAACGCACAAACAAGGTTAGCATTGACCGTTTACGATGCAAACGATGCAATTTGCATGACAGCAACATGACCATAATAAAACTGTGTAAAGAATCGTTTTAATGGTTGCAGCAGCAGCAGCAGAACCATAAAATCTGGAGGACATACGAAAACGAACACAATATACACGTTCAGTTCAGATACACAAACAGCAGTCGCCCGCCACCTAACCTAACCCCTATATACGAAAACGAAAACCCCATCGATATTATACGAGTAAAGTGAGAAATTTTCCATCTTTTTATATTCGTTGAAACGTTGGCGGCTGGCACTATAGCAGCATCATGAGCTTACCTCTCCGCAACTGCATCCGCAGAGATTCGTTCCCGGTGTATCTTGCCTAGCTTCAAAGAAGACTAAAAGTGTGAATGACAATGCGGTGCAGAGTTTTGTGTCAATTGTTTCATTTTATAGTACTTTATAGGAAAATGTCATTCAATTTATTGAACGACTTTAGCTCTATAGGTTTTTTTTTGGTGTATCTTTTTGCTTTTGTTTTGTATCTACAAAAGCATTTAATGTCGCTTTCTCTTCGGGTGAAGCCAAAGAGCATTTCTCTCATGTCTCATCACAAGTAATAGATTTTTCCTTTTTTTTTCGCACTATAAAAATGCTTGAATGTAGATTTATTGCCTTCGAGAGATTGGATATTGGGATTGCATTTTCGGGATTTATGAGATTGCGTAGCTGAACATCAATCACTGGGATTGAAAAAGATTTCTCACTCAACATGTAACATAAACGTAAAGGCATCAACGAGCACGAAGGGAGTTGCATTGTGAGAGTGTGATAAAAAGGCTGCAAACTGGTTTTGAAAAATTTAATTGCTCAAGACTGTTGATGGCAATGACTCCTTTTGAGGGGGGATTAATGTTACTTTTATGTATTATGCGCACAAATTTTTATGTGATAAGATTTATGAGATAATAAAAGTTACGCAATGAACGCAAGTGTTGTATAAAATCGTTTGACAATATTTAAGTCCCACCTGGGAACCCAGAGGTACTAGATATAGGTACGGATACCATACTGTTTTTTTATTTCACGTAGGTAAGCATATTTTAATATGCTCCGTCATAAAAATACATAAAATAGTTTTTTTTGTATGGGTATCTACTATAACACGGGGGAATATTTCAGAAATTATTTTATTACAAACTTTAAGACTATCAACAATTAGAGAAGTAGAAGCAAGAAATTAAATGCGTATTTTTTCCATGAGAATTATAGCCGGTACGGTAGGTGTGGAAGAGTTTATGTTATCCATCTCTTTAATATTAGATAGTAGGTAAACTAGCTACGGATGTACTGGCTCAATAGTTCCGCTTTCGAACTTCTAAGGTTCACCGATTTTTGAAAAATGAAATTTGTAGATATTCATGAGTTTATTTTTGCTTTTTAAATATTTTTTATTGTTGAGTGTTTATTATTTGAAATTTTGTGGAATCGGATGGCAGTGCCACCTACCGGATCAAATTATAAATATAAACCATCCCAAGACCCATTCAAACACACACACAAAGTTTCATTGAAATCGGTCCAGCCGTTTAGGAGGAGTACGGTAACAAACACGGACAGAAGAATTATATATAATAAATATTATATAAAGATGGATCGTGATTTGTGTTCGACTCCTTAAAACTTGAAAACCACCGACTAAGTTGAGCTAAAATTTACATCGATATAATCTTAGATATTGGCCCGGGAGTGTTCCTGAGTATACTGATCAAAATTTGACAAAGGGGCGTGGCACCTTCCATATAAAAAAAAATTAAAATTGTTATATATTGAAAACCACCGAACAGATTGATCTAAAATTTTCGGACAATCTTAGGTATTGGCCCAGTGTTCCTGTGTATATTGATCAAAATTTGACAAAGGGGCGTGGCATCTTCCATATAAAAAAAAATTAAAATTGTTATATCTCGAAAACCACCGAACAGATTGATCTAAAATTTTCGGACAATCTTAGGTATTGGCCCGGGAGTGTTCCTTGTTGGAGTAAGGGGCGTGGCAAAAAAAACATCTTCTTTGGGGTGAAACTCGATTACGCTATAACTCGATAACCGTTTGGCCGATTTTCATGATTCTTTTTTGATTTGTTCGTATTGCTGTATTTCAGGTTTATGTAAAAAGAAAATTCCAGAAAATCAATCAATTTATTCTTATTTTTCGAATTTTACGAAAGAGCATTATTATTTAAAACCTAAGCAATACAATTCCCGTGGACGGGAATAGCCGGGCGGGTACATAAGATTAAAAACCTCAAGTTGTACCAGTACCATACCCTTTTCAGAAACTGCATCTTGAATCAAAATTACTGACCCGTTTTATTTCTTTATACCAATATTTATCTATATGTATATCTTTTTATCTTGTCGTGGACCTGGACATCCCTGAACTTATTTTCTGTCTTTCTGATTTTTTTTTTTAATTTTCTTTGAAAAATTGTCGTTTATAATCACTTTAAAAATTCTGTTCAAAAATCCTGTACATCACAGAGGTAACTCAAGGTATGTATATTTATAATAGATTGCAGTACATTTATGCTTTTTATATAAACTCAATTGAAAAATTTTTAGTTTCTCATTTTGTGTAACTATATTTCCTCGAAGGAACCCCGCTAACACCAGAGTGCATTTCTTTCGCAACATTGTTATGTAAATTATTTTTCAAATGTTGCATTGAAATTTGTTCCGGCAAAGCGGTATTTTCATCTCCTTCAGAATGACATGTAAATCAAAGAATATTTTAACAATTGAATTGGAAGCATCCTTGCAACACTCAAAGCCACAGCAGGTGATACTGAAATATGGACATGCAAAAATAAACATAAAAATCTTCCCCTCTGTTTTCACTTTTCACCCAGGATATATTTTCTTTCGAAAGCAGTTCCAACAATAGCCCGAAATTACTCACTCAAAGGCAAATGAATGTGGAATAAAAAGGACACCCAATCTATGAAATGAAATCAATATAAATATTAAACGCTTAAATGATCACATTTACATGTCAAGGTAAGATCAGTCATCCTAATTGATCCCATTTGGTTCCTTGAGGCCCTCTTGAATTATCCTTTTTATATGCAGGTATATAGCAATTATCAATCCCTCCATTCATAAAATGTTTTCAGGTATGGCAAAGTTGGTCGTGTCCTTCAATTGTTCTTGCGGAAAAGTCAGAGAATGGGTATACTTCTAGTATCGAATAAACATATCCGGTTCAACAAAGAGATAAGAGCCGAATGTGTATGGCAGGAAGGTTGAAAATACTGCCGTTCAATAGAAGAAGGTTTCATGTTGAGCGATTGTCCTATTTGACATTGTAGACCACCTTTACAAACGAATGTCCATATAAATAAAGTGGTCTGGCAAATGACTCACAATAAAGATATTCAATGGTTAGAGTGAATGTTGAAGACACTATTGAAGTGAAGACAATTGTATTAGTAAACTATGACCTTGAGTTCAGTTCGCACCTATAGCTAAGGTACATACGTCTCAATGGCATTCCCTTCTACAAATTGTGAAATAAGTTTAAACATGTATCCCTACCTACTATAAAAATAATCAAAAGCACTCATTACTCATCTCTTCAAACTCGCAAAAGCAAACCTTAATTCGGTGAAACTTTACAATTTTCCTTTTCGACGCGACGCAGAGCAAATCCAGTACAACACTCAATCATCGTCCTAGCGTAAGAACGCTATTTAAAATGGATGACTGCACATAAATAACTTCCGTGCAAAAAGAACCATAAACTCTGGAGGAGAACTCTTCTTCAAACACAATATACAAATCCAACAAGAAAATGGACAGATGAATAGTCAAAGTAGCACACTTCTTTTGATGGGCTTACAGGGGGCGAAGAGTGGAGCGAACACAGTCGACACGGCGCACAAGCCAGCACCAAGCACCGTATCCAAATTCCATCCATCCAAACTAACTTCGATTGCATTCGTTTTTGTGTGCTGGTGAACATTTGCCAGCTATGATAACCTTTCCTTGGAAGAGTGGCAGTCAAGCAAAGGTAGTGTAATTTTACCGAAAAGTTTGTTCGTCCTCGAAATCCTCCATTGGTCTTCTGAAGGATTTTCTGCCTGCCTGTGCAACAATGGAGTTTTTAGAAAGTTTCTCTTTTGGCAGACTACACTACGAGTACTACATTCGAAATGGTATATCCTTGCACGTATCCGTATGATGAAGTTGCATTCTAGTTTCGCGCAAAGGATTGGGGAAGTGAAAAAGGTGCATATATGCGGAGGATAAATCTTTCTTTTTTTTTTTTTTGCTTTTATCTGCCTTGTGGAATGTTTAACACCCCCCAATTGTAGCGAATCTTTGCAACACACGTTTTGTGTTCCCTGACTGACTGTCCATTATGTAGATTGAGAGGGGGGGTGTAGGTGTATGTTTATAACAGTGTGTTCCATTTACCACGTAGTACATCTGTTGTATTTTGTTTTCGGTTCCGATAGGGATTTTCGCATCTCAACAAATGCTCTACACTCAAGGATTTAGGAAATAAAAATGTAAAATCCTTAAATGCTTTCTTTTGCTTTATTCTTTTGTGTTTTATATCCTTGTACAGGGTTTTAGATACATGAGAAAAAAAAAACTGGCAAAAAGGGATAAAAGGTAGCGAAACGGACTCAATCTTCTAATTCCACACTCTGCATGTAGAGAAAAAAATCCCTCTCATCCTTAATTCCACATTCATTGCTATGTTTTGTTAGTTTTTTTTTTTTTTTTTTTGTTTTTTTCCTCTTCCGGTATTACCTACAGGTATACCGTATACAGGTTCCAAGCTTATCCGTGTCCACAAAAAAAAAACAAGTAAATCCTTATTTTCCTCTTAGTTTTGAATATTAAAAAGGATAAAGGGCGCAAAAATTCTTCTCGTATTTATGCGAAACACAATTTTTGGACACATTGAGATTAGACTTAATCCTCCCTCGCCATCCTCGCCGCCAGAGTCGTTTGCTGTTTGCCTCCTAATTCCGTTTTGCAGAAATTGTCTTCATTTGTCGGATTTGCCTGGAAAGGAAATTAGCACGTGTGCGTTTGGTCTTTATAATTATAAAAAATAAAATTAAAACAGCAACAACGCTTAAGGTTTTCATACATAATAAGAACCGAGAGATGGGGGGGGAGGGTAAATTTTACTTTGGAATCCTATACGAGGCCAGAATGAAAATTAAGTCCTTAATCATGGAAAGCCTGCGCTTGTTCCACCTCATCCTGTCGGAAATGCAAATGAGGCGAGAGCATTTGTGAAAAACGGTATACAGAACTGTTGTTTTAAAGGAGACATGTATCTCTTCCCCATAACGGATAAAATAAAACACCGCTGTGTGTGGTAATTGGAATGTCCCCCTCTGTTCTGTGTGTACTCGACCAAAAGTGAACATTGTTTAAAATTAATAAATGTGTTGGCCTACAATGACGCCCACATTCAGTATAGTAAATCGCGACACGGTCTTCTTTCCTGCAGAAGATTATTAATAAAAATTAAGCGAACAAAAATAAAAATATACGACCACACAAGCCTGATAATATTTTTAATTTTTTTCCCTCAAATTGGAAGACTGAGGACTGTGGATACTTTTTTTTTTCATCGGGGTGTGGCTGGGCTGATCGATCCATGGGTGGGAAGGAAATGCTTCTACCGATAACGTGAGGATGTAGGTAGCTCATGAACAAGTTTGTTTTTTAAGATTAAGAAATCATAAAAATAATGAGAGATTATCCCTTAAATAAATAAAAATAAATATTAACATTTTGTGTAATTTTTGTCACTCATCTTACTTTTTATACCCTCCACTGGAAGGTTTATTTACTTTGCCATTCCCATTACATTTGTAACGCCAAGAAGGAGTCACCGGACACCCCATAAAGTATAGATATCTTTACAATATAATTCTTCTGTACGTGTTTGTTACCGTACTCCTCCTAAACGGCTGGACCGATTTTAATGACATTTTGTGTGTGTGTTTGAATGGGTGTTGGGAGGGTTTATATTCACAATTGGATCCGGTAGGTGGCGCTGCGAAACGATTCCACAAAATTTCAAATAATAAACACTCAACAATAAAAAAATGTAAAAAGCAAGAATAAGCTCATGAATAAAATTTCAAATAATAAACACTCAAAAAAAAAATTATTAATAAAATTTCAAAGAATAAAACGGCCGCAGAACAATTGACGGACAATGAAAATGTACGAGCAGACAAAACAATGTTTGCCGGGCCCGCTAGTAGTAGATATATTCTGAATCAGGATAAAATTCTGAATCGATTTAGCCATGTCCATCTGTCTGTTGAAAACACGATATCGTCTAAACGATGACATTTTTTGAGAGGACTTATTTTTACCATGCGTCGTCAGGTTGGTATTGAAAAATGCCTATATCCAATATTAGACCCATGTATTGCACGTACTAACTCACATGCCTAACATTTTGCATGACTTGTATGCAGTGGAGGGTTTCAAAGAATCGGCCAGGCCTAGAAATCCGCACCAAAGCAATTTGTAGAAAAAAACGAGAAAGTTAAAAATGTCTTGTGTGCACAAACTATTCATGAATACTTTCGGAGAAAGCCGAGAATGCTCTTCGGCGATGAGGAGCTTACAGTATCAGCCACTCACCACATCAGCGCCAAAAATCTGCCACCTGATCCGAGCAAAGACAGGACAATAACAAATTAAATGATCCTAAGTATCGTCGCCCTCTCCACAAGCGTCACAGACATTGGTATCACTTAAGCCTAGTACACCAAAATGCTTAGTAAAACCGAAGTGTCCCGTAAGAACGCCAATAAGTTTTCTGCAGTCATTTCTACTTAAAGACAGCAGGAATGCCGTAGAGCACTTACTGACTTTCGGAGAATGCGTTTAGTCTGCCCATAACCTTACCATAAGCAATAAATTGTGTTCTTTTGAGACCCAATCGTCAATAGAAGCCCTGACCGAGGAAGGAGGAAGACCCAGCACCAGTTGAGAAATTATCCTCTGAGCTTTGTTAACAATCTCATCGGGTAGCTCATTTCCAGCAATCCCAGTGTGATCTGGGACCCAGGTAAGAGTTAAAGAGTTCAGCCTTGCGACCGAGTTCAAAGAGTTCTTGCATTCCCGAACTATCTTGGAACGGGTAACAGGATTGAGCAAGGCCTTAAGCGAAGTTTGACTGTTGCTATAGACGCAGATACTCCAACCCCGCCACCTATTCTTAACAATATATTCGGCAGCCATTAGGATAGCCATAGCATAGATCTCCGCTTGAAAAACAGAGGCATGCTTGCCTAAGGAGTATAGTGAAGTCCAATGTTGTCGATTTCCACGAAGATACCACCAGCACCGGACCCTTGACTACTTTTGGAGCCATCCGTGAAAATTCGATTACATCCCAAACCAGGCTGAGTCTCTGGCTGAAGCCGGTCCTGAACGCAAGGAAAGTTGACTTTAAATTTGCACAATAGCAGAAGTTCCGGTGTCATTGCATCAGACGGCATATCCATGGAACTAGGGTCGTAGGATATAAGTGTCCCGTGTCCAGTGTGGATTATACCAAAAACTGAGATGGTACAGTGCTTTGATAGTAGAACCCTTGATAAAGGTATCAAGGGGAGGTAAATCAAGCCGAGCCGGCGTAATGTCGTATGAATCGATAAACTTGTCAAAACGATTACTTCTCATGACTTTGAGTTTGGAATCACCTTCAAACAGTGTTTTCTAAAAAAAAAAATCCCTAGAATTTATAAACAGCTGGTGAAGCTCATACATACGTAGATACTGAGTCCTTGCATAAAAACGTAACCCTTGACACTTGACTGAATTTCTACAGATCTAAGAGAAGATAATTTCATTCTCCAAAAACTTCTTCCAGGATCGTAAATTTGATTATTTATTATATCACTGGAGGTGTCGATATCATTTCGAATTTAAATGCAAAAGTCGAGTTTAGAGTTTTCTGTGCCGTGATGCATTTTATTGTCATAATTTATATCATGACTTCGGGTTGATTGGCTTTTGGTTTGTCTGCCTCAATCCTAAATACCTGAAATCGTTTTATTAGTTTCCTCTGTACCGTATCCTTCGTCATCTAATCTATACTCGTCGTGTCCAGTTGAGAGTCCAATCAGGTCCATCTATCAAATGCAGGTCCAAAATCGAAAACCTGCTACAAAACCACCACTACAAGTCTTCAGAAATAAAAAAAAGGTATCTTCTTTGGTAATTCGATATACTTCATCAGGTGTTGTTTTTTTTTTGTTCTCCCTTTTTCATTCCTCCTGTTTGTTGGTAGGTATCTCCGTTTTCGATTTTTATAAAAATTTAATAGACGGATTTTTTTCCCTTTTTTTTTATCGACTATAGAGTGAGATGCGGGTACGAACCAAAAAGACAGGTCCTCTATGCATGGGGATAAATATCTTCAAATATGAAATTATATATACACTTCATGTTTTGTGTGGTATTTTTTTTTTTTTTTTTTTAGGTTGGCCATTAACAATACACGATAAGATGACGAACGGTTCGACATCGAAGCAACACATATTGAATTCCCATTTTTGGTCCTTTTGTGTGCGATGATGGTTTTGTATGTTTTATTTTTACCTTGAATACCCCTGTGTAGATAGCAGTGGATGAAGAGTGGAAGGACTTTTCCGTTGAATTCTAAAGCTTTACACTTAGGTACCGGTCTGCGGAGTGGAGGGAAAATAAAGAACGAAATATAAGGGATCTTACAGGGAATTGTGTTTTTCAATAGCTTTGGTGCTTCATTATTGTATTTTTTTTCTTTTTGCTAATATTCATGTCCTAGGTATGGAAGTAAAACCCTAGAGCAAGAAATCACCAATTTTGAATTGAAAATCTTCGACTTTTCATTCATGGGATTGGGTTTCCTTTTGGGTATTTTCGATCATATTTTGCCCTTTCCAAGTTTCTTTATATTTTTTTGGGATAATTGCTATCGAGGTACAGGTGCATGTACTATAGATTGTCAGATCATCAAAGGCAATCGTTGGAATTTTCGTTTTTAATTTTTAAAGAATATTTTCCTATGATGCAACAGTATTGGGGCAAATTAGATATACGGTTTTGTTATTGTATCGACGACTTGATTGAGATTTACTTGTGGAGTGGTTAATGATTTAAGGAACCTGTATAATTAGATTACCGGAAACTAAGACTATGCATAATGAGGGTAGGGATTAGAGCAGGATTACACAACATATGCTGAGATCTAAAATACAATATAATCCCTATACCTTGGATTTAAAGAGGTTAATAGGGTTCAAGGGATTTAATCATACCGCCAATTAATGATGGGTTCGTACTTCTATAATGCGGATTATACATTTCATTCAGATACCTATGCCTTCGTGTGTCTTAAGTTAATAACGGGTTACGCGTTGTGTGCTTGGAGATTTTAGATCTAAATAAAACTCAAAGAAAATAATCAGTTATTCCCATTAAAATATGTTAAATGAGGTCATATCACACGATATTTAGCAATATATACAAGAAGTCCACCATTGAAATTCTATGACGGAGTCCTGCCTCAACGAGTTAATGTGACCGGTTTTGCTGACGATTTCGCTGCGCTAACGGAGGCCAAATAAATCCACGAGATAGAGTTCGACACGGATGAAGCAGTTGTCAGAATCAAAAAATGGCTGGAGTCTGCCTGCTTAGAACTAGCTGCCCACAAGACCGAGACTGTCTTGATAACCAGCCGAAAGTCTGTGGAATTTGCAAATTTCCGGGTTGGGAACCAAACCATTCGGTCTAAGTAGTCTCTAATGTATTCTCGACAATAGGCTAAACTTTAAAACGCACATCCAGTACGCCGGCAGGAAGGCCTCACGCGTCACGTCTCACAGATGGAAGCAGCTCTTTCCCGGATGCTGCCAAACAACGGTGGACCTGGTTATGACAGGAGGATTCTGCTATTCATTGGTCCGGGCGGGGGCTCTAAAAATAAAGAAAAATAAATAAAAAAATACAGGCTCTGCGCAATAAGAACAATAAGACGATTTCGAAGAAGAAATAAAACTGAACACGCAATATTCCATTGAAGGCGCTTTGCAGGGTGAACCGCGAACTTACCAAACCCCCAAAGTCTATAATAAAAATATATAAGGCCATATGCTGAGGTTAGAAGATGACTGGTTGGACGTATGCTTCTTTATAACGAGTGTACACGAAGAATTAAGGAGACTTGAAAGACTTAGAAGAACCGAAACCTGCGTTGGGTCTGCCTGCATTTGTGGTTAGGTCATCCATTGATATTTGGGTCTCTCGTAAACACGAGTATCGGTGGCGTGACTGTGCTGGGTGTAGACAGACCAAGCGACTGCGTCCGGACATCTGCAAAAGGTCCGTGTCCTTTCTTCTGTCTCTCAGGAGAATCGACTGCAGACTGATCGTGGGCGTTCTTTCGGGCCACCAAGCTTTTGCCAAACACTTAAATGTATTGGGCTTGAGCGACAACACCATCTGTCCTACTAGTGGAGAGGACGACGATACAGCGGAGCACTTCCTCTGTATTAGTTGTCCTGCCTTTGCTCGCATCAGGTGCGGATTTTTGGGGCTGACGTGGTGAGTGCCGAACATCTAAGCGAACATCTCATCTTTCTTCGAAAACCAGTAGTTGTGTCTGCGTGCTCCATCGGATAGTAACAACCTCCGACAAAAAATAGAAGATCCGAAATGGCAGATCCAGAGGATTTAGCAAGACCCAAATTGGTTGAAGGATTTAGGGTGTGGGTTAGTTACGTTTTGGTGTAATCCTTGCTTGGATTATTTGTGTTTGCGAATCGTGCATCTTTAGAAGATAAGTTTCCGACCGGAATCGTAGGTCGACAACTTTTTAACCGATTTTGAGGTTATTATGACCGATCAATCTCTATGTTCTTATTCGTGCGAATAAGAATAATGCCATCAAAAAATTTGGTGTCAGAATCGACTATTTGACAGCTATAAATAGTATTCCAAATAGACTTACAAAAATCCAAAAATACCTCAAATTGTAGGTACTAATGCGTATAGTCCAACATGACAAAACTTTCTTAGAAGTCTCGAATAAAAAGCTTGACCATCTTTTTTGGATATTTCTCAAAATGGAGAAATACATTCGATGACTTAAGTATACCAATGTCAATCAGGGAAACAATCAGCAATTGCTACACAAAGACTAGACTCTAGACTGATACGATGTCCCCAAGTCTAAAATTTCCTTGAAATCCTGAGAACAAATTAATTTCCACTTTGCGCCAAACGACTGATTCGTATACCTACATTAAAATCTTCATAATTACGGCACCAAATGTCAAAACGCTCAATTCTAGCTCATAAAAACCCAATTTCCACTTTCATTGCATACTTTAGCCGGAATGATGGTCGTCCCCCGAGCTTCATCTACATTAAACATATATTCAAATTAATTTCACATTTCCTGACGATTTTTTTTTTGTGTTCCATTGTTCGTTGTAAGTTTGTCACAATAGAAGGTATACTATAAATGGATATCATGCAATGGCTAGGTCATCCAATTTACATCCGGGCAATGTAATTTACATACAATTTCATCCGATTTCCAACTTACCGACTGTTATCCCTCTACACAAGCACATCCGCTTACACATACATAGATAGATATTAAGGATACATTTTCATTTCGGCCTTCGGGCAAACCCAAATGCGTACGAGAATGTAATTTCCATTTTGGACATACATATATAACTTGATATATACTCGTATACGTATCCTTTTTATTCAAGCTAGTTTCGATCGATAATGCAAAAGGTAATGAAAGGACACATATATGTCCGACAAGGACGATTTGTATATACACATATTTAACTTGAACGACCAACAGCCAACTCACAAATAGGTACATCGCGTACTTTTCGATGGCGATGAAAAGGACCTCAATAATCATTAAAACAAATTGTTACATTTTCCTGTCATTCATTTTGATTTTAATTAAAAGAGAAAATTCAAATTGTTTTGTTGTATTTCATATGCTGTTCATTCACCATCGATAATACCTGGCTATATGGAGCTCCTTGTATTCCTTGTCGTGAAGTACACCCTTCCCCACATGAGGAATTTACTTCAAAGCCTTCTATAAATGTGTGTAAATCGCTTCACTGGGTATAGCTTCAAATATACTCACTGGATTGTTGTTGCCATCAAGTTTTTGTCGACTCAAATCGCGCTGACATTTTAACACACACTGGCTTCTTATTCTTATTTTGAATGTTCCCATTCCCGTTCCCTCGGATTTCAGGTTAAAGTAATGAGACCCGGAATGTATGCTCGATTGAAAAGGAAATGCAATGAATTGGAGTTGTGTGTTATCCTTCGAGCATTTTAAATCAATTGATTTTGGCGTAGTTGATGTCAGACAGAGCCATGTATACTGTATTTGTATAGTACGGTCGTTTACGTTTACCTTGTATGGAGACGTGTATGTATCTGAACATATTGACAGGAAGTGTTGTGTCTGGATGATAAGCTTTTTCGTGAGGTAGCAAAAAGGATAATTACCGCTGAGTGGTGTTCGACATTTTGCCCATATCTTAAGGATATTGGATTATTTTCCATTGGAATGAGGATAGCTTTTTGACGCTCGACTGGATTTTACCATAGAAAGGAGCGATGGTTAAGTGTATGTGTGTATTTGGAGACTTTTTAGATCGATATAAAAGCGGGTACGTTTCGATTTTTAGCTGATGGCATTAAATCTTTATAGAGGAGAGTTTTCATTTGGCGAGTTTTATGGGGCGAATTCTACAAATAAAAACTTGGCATTAAATGTAGATACATAAATTAGGCGTATTCTTAATTGGATGAATTATTTTTTTTTAAATACTTCTCTCGGGAAAGGCGAACCTATAACGCTTCAACAGCGCCCCGAGATGCTTGCAGATGTGTGTTAGTTCTGCACTTAAATTGCTGCAAATTGTATACTTCTGGAAATACATATATCCCCAGGAAGTGAGTTCCAAAATTTGTCTGTCCTGTAACAAAAGGAGTTTTGGAAAGTTGATGTCCTCGCGGTTGTCAAGTGTACTGTATGGTCATGAGCATTAGCATCCTGTCTTGTGGGGCGCCCAAAAGTTGCATTTCGAGGGATAATGTCTTTAAGTTCCTCGGAACATTTACCATGGAAGTACCTATAGAACAAACATAGGTCAGCGACTTGTCTTCTGTGCACCAACGGTTGTAGATTTGATGTGAATGTAGAGTCTCCAATAAGTCGAACTGCTCGTCTCTGTATGCTGTCAAGTAGGTTAAGTGAATGTTTTGGGGCCGAGCTCCATATATGGGAACAATATTCCAGGCCTGGTCTAACATGAGCTTTGCAGAGAAGGAGAAGTTACTTGGGGCTAAAGACCTCTTTGTTCTAAATAGGTAGTTCAACTTAGCGGACGCCGATCTTGCGATATAGGAAATGTGGTCCTGCCATGTGATTCCTGAATTGACGGTGACTCCTAGACCTTCTAGGTCCTTGGGATGGATTGGATGGTCATCCATTTGGATCTGAGGAACTGTTGCTGCATTTTTCCTAGAAAATGTTGTGATCTGTGTCTTGTTTGCATTAAATACAACCAAGTTGTATTTTCCCCACTTCAAAATTTTTTCCAGATCATTATTTGGAGAACTAATTTGTTCACATCTCTGACTGTGTGATGTAGCCGCATTCACAGGCCCGCACTGTTCAGCAAAGCTGTAGATATTATTATTTGTCGATCCAAGAAAATCGTTGATGTGGAAAAAAAATTGAGTTGGAGAAAGAATAGATCCTTGGAGCACTCCTGCATTTATAGCAAACGAATGAGATGATACACCATCTACAACAACTTGGATCGATCTTCCCAGAAGAAAATTTTGCATCTATCCGCAGAGTTGTTGTGGTAATCCATAAGACGCTAACTTGCCTAATAGGGCTCTATGCCAGACTCGGTCAAATGCCTTTGATATGTCCAAGGCTACGGCTCTTGATTCGCCGTGTTGTTCAATTGCTTGCGTCCATAAGTACGTTACGTAGCTTAACAGGTCTCCAGTGGAACGACGGCTGCCAAATCCGTATTGATTTTTGTACTGACTATTTACTGGCCGCATTCAAAAATATAGTCATCGTAAGTTGACTTGAATTGTCTGGACTCAATTTTAACTGAACGAGAAAACTAGTTTGAAATGTCGGTATATGTCAGTTATTGATAATTGTTTTTTTTTTTCTTCTCCTGTATTCTGAGTTTCTGATTGGTGCTCTAAACGCCAGGGTAATCGAAATGTCAAACTGCGCTCTCCCTTGCACTCTGAAGCTCTCCGATGACCCAATAGAAATATCAAAACTGATTTACCCAGTTCAGACAGATGTTGGCACAAATGGATGTAAAGTTAGTAGTAAGTCGAGAAATTCTTGACTTGTTTTGTCGGTGTTGCGGACATAAACGTCAAATGGGAAAACTGTTCGCGTGACCAGTTCGGCCCAATGAAAACAGCAACATGAAGACACAGAGCTGTCACTTGTCAGACTTATATAATATATACATTTTCGAGAGATATTCGAACCAGAGCACCATTGTCGGGTCTCTTTTCGTCTCCCTACCACTATATACCTTACCCAGAGAGACTCTCTTCTTCTTCCCTGAGTTCGATTCCTAGTGTTAACGCTAGCTCTAGCATTTGTTTATGTGAGATCTGTTTCATCCAATGGGCCTCGACCCAAGATCCTCATTCTTCTGCCAGCCAAAGCTGGACATTGACACAATATATGTTCCGCTGTCTCAGATTCCTGCAGGCATAGCTTACAAGTATCATCCTCTCTAAGGCCCATCTTCCTTAAATGATACCCGAAATTACCATGACCTGTAGTTAACGCCACCACCCATTTCAATGTTCCTCGACTCATGCTTAGAACCTTTCTCTGAGTGGAGCAGGTCGGCCATTGTATTGCCATTTGAGCTTGTCTACATTGTACCACGGTTGACCACCTTCTCAAGTGTTCTGCCGTGATCCGTTTGTGAATCAGCTGTTCTACCATTCCTCTACCAATTGAAAAGAATGGTTCTGGTCCCAACTTGTCAGACTTACTAAACTAGATTATTGAACGCCCTCACTGGCTCTCATTTTGCTGCTTAACAATTAAATTTAAAGTTTGATTATGTACTGTGAAATATCGACAGGTTGGTGTCCAGAAGTTATCTAAACTTTGAACTTTCAGTAACGATTTAAATTGTATTAGTTGAGTATTTTTTTAGAAGACCTTTATTTCCAACGGAGTTCGGTAAAGAATAGTTTTCCTAATTGTTTCCATGTTTATTCAACCCAGCGAAAGAAACTTCTTAGTTGATTTTTATAACCTTCCTTACATATTCATCAACATCCGTCTTTGATATCCACGTCGTAAACACTTCCTCCAATAATATTGCCACCTCCTTTTTCGGACCTTCATGTTCATTATTTATCAGGCTACACTACCGACCACCCATGAAATTATTCGATGCCATGTTGTCCATCTTCAATTTTAGATACATTTTTATTTTGCTTTAATTTATTCCTTCAATTGTCAATTTTCTGGTCACTTAATTATCCACAATTCATCTTGCCAGTAATTTCCCCCAGTTACGGCAACAAACTGAATATAGCTCAGGCCATAATAATGACCTTATACATCTTTCAAGATTGAGTGTGTCAATTGCAATCAACTGACAAAGTGACAAATGCTCGCACATCCAATTAATTATCTTCCATGTGTCCTGTATAGTTTTCAGCCTCGTCCTCGTCTCGTTCAATTGATGCATCTTCAAAACACCCAAATGTCCAATTTTTAAATTGAAAACCATATTATGGATAGACCGTCTATTGTGCAGTGTGTTGTGCCAACCGTCACAGTATATACTTTTGTAGGACTTCCCTTGCACTACAGCCATGAATCTATATCTATGTGTGTTTGTGTGAGATTTTTTTTTTGTTTGTCCACACCCTTTTTGACAAATTTATGGAGAAATCTTCTTTTATTCAATTGTGTTCCTCTTTTCACTTGTGTATGTAAGGCATGGATATTGGTTTCGTAAAAGATATCGATGAATAAATGAATTGAATTTTATTTAAATAGAAAATGTTGTTATCGAACGTACTTTGATGAGCTCAAAATCCAACCTAAATATTTCCAACTTGTTTGAGACATGTATTAAAATTTAAGCTTAATAGGTATAATATCCATCTAAAGGACAAAGACCAATGGAATAAACGAGCACAATCATGGCACCCCGTTACACACTCAACTTATATTTCTCTCTTCCGCAGGCTCAGATATCAAGGAAAAAAAAAAAAAAAAAATTCCTCTCAGTTTGTAAAAAATAAAAAAAATAAAAAATTGGGATGACACCACAAAGGTCCTTATAACTCCAAAAAGATTATCATTCGAAGCAATCAATTTAATTTGATGATGTTAACTTCGGAATAAAAATATGTCAATCAAATTGATTAATGGTTATTCTTCGTCCTTCATTTCTTTTTTTTTTTACGTTTGTCCCTCTCGTTCTCATCTTATTGTCGCAAAGCGAAACACACAATTTTAAAATTGAAGACGGAGAAAGGATGCGGAACATTGACACAGATAGGAATCTCATTGATTTGGGATTCAATCCCTTTTAGATACACAAACACATAATGAAAGTGTTCACTGAACTGTACAGAGAGGCAATAACAAATATATAAAGGAGATGAGAATAACAAGTAACAAAAAAAAAAAAAACTATAAGGAACGATAAAATAATTGAAAAGAGTTAGAATAACAAAAACAAACAATGGGGTTTGCGGGGAGTAGAACGGTGAATAGCTGAGTGGTACAAACACACAAATTAAAATGTAAGGAAAGTATTACGTCTATTTTATAAGACACTGAATGAGAGATTGGACAAAAGTGTGCAGAGAAAAAGATTTAAAATTTATTTTTCTCAAATCCCAATAATAGATCCTTTCAACTCGCAAACAGAGAAGCACTTTTTATTGTTTTATAGGTCAGTGAGCTGCAGATTTAGTAGAAAAAGTTTTTTTAACGTCCTCTTCCCTGACGTAGGCGATTTATGAGAAACTTAATTAAATTGTAGTGTTCCATTGAACGCAGATTGGCATGACACTAAATTGTCCAAAAGAAAATGTTTTAAAGGTTTCTGAAAGGATTGGGTTGGTATTTCCTTGACAAAATGAAATAAATAAATGTTATCGAAAAATAACTTTAAGATAATAATTTAATTTTTAAGGAGGACTTCCTTAGCATTTGGTATAGTTTTGGCAATAGGTTAGGTTATAGGTTAGAGTTGCAGTAAGCAATATAGGTATGCAATTTTCACCCAGGCCCATTGTGATTAGCCTTTTATAGGACATGCAACTAACAAAACCATGCAAATCTGTAGATGAATCTTCTTAAATCTGATAGAGGTATCGTTGCTAGACTTTCCAAGCCGTCGAAGAACCGTGCTTCCATACAAGAGTAGCGGCGTTCTTGGAGGGCTGGGCAGTGACACAGGAGATGTTCCACAGATTCTGTATTTTCTCTTCATCTCTGCAACTTCCTGCTGAAGTCATTTCTAAAGATACCTAGTCTTTTGGCCATGTTTCCAACGGTGCAGTGTCCGGTTTTTATACCGACGAGCACCAGGATTTGGTTTCTATCTAAATCTATTCTAAAAGATGTAAGGATTTTTGACCTTTAAGTGTTAATTGCGGGAAAAAAGATACGAGTTATAGTACAACCGAAAGTGTTGTTCCATCGTTCTTTAGCTAAGTTTCATGTGACATTGTCAAAGAAGCCCTTAGCTCCATTGAAAGCTGGTAATACTTGTCTGTCAGCTAATAGTACGTCCATTTCAGACCCGCATCTGGCCAGTTTATTGATTACATTTGTGGTCGTAATTGTTAATTGTTGGAAGAAGTCCAGTGGATCGGTCCTCTGGTTTGAAAATATTCATATCGAAAAGAATATGTTTTGTATCTGTCACGCACTTACCCAAGAAATATTAAAGACAAGTTCATGCAAATTGGCTCGTAAATTTGATTAAGTGTCCAAATGGGATATACAGTATGGAATTTTGTCGTATCCTAAATCAATGTCACTCAAAATAACTAAATGTATTTCGAATACAAAAAAGGGGTATACCTATCTCCTCGGGCGTATAGCGTATGGTTGGAGATTAAAGCAAGATGATTGAGCTTTGCCAGTAGGTATAGGTACATATGTACAAATTAATAAGTAAATATGGCAAATACTTTACCATATATGGTAGATATTTCTTGTTTTGGAAGCGTACAAGTTGTATAGAGTTTTGCTATTTAAAAAAAAAAAAAATAAGAATGCAAATGTTGATGACGACATGGAACAAGTTTGATCTTTCCTTCGGGCTCGAAAATAATCTTTAAACAACATTATATAAGCAGTATGAGGAGAGACTGTCAAGGAAACATTTTATTAACTTTTCTCCTAAACCTTCCTACCACGAAGAGGCCGGGCGATCACCTTGCCGTTGCGTCCTTTTCTTGTCGTTGTTGGTGTGGAGGCTTTAGTTGTAATGATCCAACAGGCTAAGCTGGCGCCAGCGTTAGTCGCCAGTTCCTACCACGAAGAGGCCGAGCGGTTACCTTGCCGTTACGTACTTTTCTGGACGTTGGCGTTGTTGGTGTGGCTTTAGTTTTAATGATTCAACAGGCTATGCTGGCGCCAGCGTTAGTTGCCAGTAGGGTCACCCATGACAGGCTGTTTTGATGAACAACGAACTAAGGACTGCCAGAAAACTCTTAATTAGAGTGCTCCGTAAGCCTGGAGAGCTTATCTACTTCCCTCCTTTTCTCCTACTCCTCTCCACAAATCACCCTTCTCTCTATTTCTTATCCTATACCCATTTCGCCTGGGCTCGACGAAGGTGTCATACGACCCGTTCCGATAGTCAGCATTGTTGGGGGACTAGTTTAAAGAATAGCTCAGCCGCAAAAGGAGTATACAGGTCCTCTGTTATAGAATTATTTTTTATATTTTTGCTACTTAAATTTTTTCTTCCGTTAATTTATCAAAGGTCATTTTTCTTTTGGCTTACATAAGACAATAAAAAAAATATTAGAAAACACGAAGCAAACAAAGACAAAACAAATGACATGTATATCGAAACAAATGTTTTCCGAAGTTAGTTTATCAGAGACTTTGACGATGAAACAACAAAAAATCAGCATCTTTTATCTTGTGGATAGCGTTAGGTGTCGGTTAACTATCCGAGGCTTTATCCGGAACCTTATAGAAACTTTCCCTAAGTCTTTAATAATGTTGATACAATCTTTTAACTCCGTTATAGGTAGCTATATTTTTTTGTAGACCTTTTCCGGCTCAGTGTAGATTCAATTTTAATAATATTATAAACAAACAACAAAATAAATCAAAAAATATCGAATCTCTATACCTTGCTGCCAAACACGTGCAATTTCATTTGAAAGAACAAATACTCAATGGAAATCTCAATTGAAAAGACGATTTCCTTATCCAAGGATATAATATCTCACAACCACACTCACCTACACCATCTTTACCACCGCCTATATCAATCGACCAAATAAAAGACCAAACCAAATACAAAACAAGAACAAAGCGATTTCCAAGTGAAATCGAGGCCGAAGTTGAAACTTTAATTAGGATTTTCCTTCCATTGTTTGTTTGCCCATTGTCTTTCAGCTAAAGTGCGTACAGCTTATTGATGCTCCTTTCCTTTGCTTATAGGTCCTCTTCTTCTTTTGATCATCAGCTGAATACGAAGAGGTCGACAACGACGATGATTATGATGAGAATGGAGATGAAGATGTTTTTTTTTTTTTTTTTTTTTTTCTCTATTGATGTTTGTTGAAGGCAATGAAATCCGTATACATTGAGGATATCTGATACGATTTATTGGTAGATTGAGGATGTTTTTCCTTTTTTACCTCAGTCGTTATTCATAAGCACAGACAGCACACAAAAAAAAGGCAACAAAACGTAGAGAAGGAAAAAGGAAAATGCCAGCCCACGTGTATAGATAAAGCCATACTGTAGGTAGACTAAGGCTTCTTCGATTGAAACGTGCCCAGGCTCACAAATTGACCAGAAAAACCGTCTCCTTCTCTGCGGACTACGGACTCTTTCCAAACCGAATTGAGTTTGCCTTTTGCGATGAGAAGATTCTAAACTGACTCGGTGTATAGATACCAACACACATCTCTGTGCGTGATTTAAATACAATCGTTGAACACAGTCAAAGGAGGAGAAAGGAAATTAATTACTTTGTAACGCCTAAGGACCGTTTTTTTTTTTATTTATTGCAATGGTGGAAAATCCCTACTTAAAATCCAGCCCTGTAGTACTAATCAGATTAACAAATACGAGCAGAGAAACATGCGCCCTCCCTTCCCCGGCCCAAGTGTATCTATACAATTTTTATTCATTTTTATTGTCTTCAGATGATGGCGACTGAAGAAAACGAGATAATTTCCGGTTTGGCTCGTTAATAAAAAAAAAAATAAAAGACTTCGACTTGAATATTCCAAGCCAAGCCCCCCGATTTTCATTTCGGTGTATGTCGCGTTTCGGCAGGCTTGGCTGCCTGCAATTTCAGTGTCTACGACGGTGGGTCTGGTTATATGCACAGATTATTAAGTGAATTACGAAATCTATTAAATGCCAATTAGCAAGTTGGTAGTGGGGTCCGGATTAGCATACAGTGCATAAACATTCAAGTCGGGTTACCCTTACTGTGCTGTGAATGTGATATGTATCTGGATGGGTTGTTTGTGTTTTATCTGGCAGCGACAGAAATGGAAGAGAAACAAATAAAATAATGAAATTGTTTTTACTTGACCTGGAGAACGAGGTACGGAATAAATTAAATTTTATTACTGAATTTTATTTATACTGTTCCAAGGGGAATGAAGGTGTTTCGTTCACCTCTTATATAGAGGAGGCTTAAGAGATACTTCTGGGTTTTGCTTTTCTTTCCTGGCGATTGCTTGCAAAGAGAAACGTGATTCAGCGTAATTCAGTGAATCCTTTGTTCGCAGATTTTGTCATGGAACACACTTAACACTTAATTATTCGGCTCAAATTATAGATTGCCTTATGCCAGGGAGCTCTTGATCGAGACATTTCAAGTTTTGTACTTTGTAATTTTGTCAGATCCTTATTTATAAATTGACTGACACATCAGGGTGTGGAAATATTATAGCCCATTCAAAGTAATTCGCTCATTATTATTGTTGCGTAGATGATAAGGATTATTTGCATTATAAGGCATTATCCCTCGAAATGCAACTTTTGGGCGCCCCACAAGACAGGCAGCTATTGCTCATGATCCTGACCATACAGTACACTTGACAACCACGAGGTCATCGATTTTCCAAAACACCTTCTATTACAGGACAAGCAAACTCTGGAACTCGCTTCCTGGGGATATTTCCTGAAGACTACAATTTGCAGCAATTTAAGTGTAGAATTAACATAAATCTGCAAGCATCTCGGGACGCTATTGAAGCGTTAAAGGTTCGCCTTTCCCGGGAGAAGTATTTAAAAAAAAATATATATTTATCAGGTCCATTTATTTGGCTGCGTCAAGTAGTTGATAATGACACCACAAGAGAGATGAAGCAAAGAATTACACTTGCCAACCGCTTTTACTTCGGCCTAAGAAGGCAATTGATTAGTAAGGCCTTGTCGAGAAACACCAAGGATACTCTATATAAGACCCTCATTCTCTATGGTGCAGAAGGATGGACGTTAACAAAGGCGGATGAAAATCTCCTTGATCGTTTCGAACTCAAAATTCTTCGAGTGATTTTCGGTCCCGGTTACGTTGACGGGCTTTGAAGGAGGAGATTTAACAGCGAACTCTACGAGTTGTACAGCGAAATCGACCTGGTCAGAAAAGTAAATATGCATCAGTCGTCTAAGTTGGCTGGGACATATAGAACGAATAGACAACAACGCTCCGACGCGACGCGAAGAGTCTTCGATTCCAACAGAGAGGGACAACGCAGTAGAGAAAGACCTCGCACGCACAAGTGAAAGAGGACCTCAACCAACTTGGAGTGCGCAACTGGAGGCGGTTAGCCAAAGATCGGGCTCACTGCAGAGACGTTATGGTTGAGGCCTACATCCATCCCGGAATGTAGCGCCACCTAAGTGCAATAAGTAAGTAAGTATAAAAAAAATGTCAATGTTTAAAAAGAAGCTTTACGGGGTTTTTCTTTTGTTCTACCTAACTTTAGGAACGTCTTTTGACCATACTACATGTAGGCGCTCTCACTCCGAGAAGTCCTCTCAAATTAAGGCCTGGACAACAGTCAATCTCCCTTGCCACGATATATACCGCATTTATGGCTAAAGTATGGACTAATGGTAGGTATGATTCAGTATAACAAGTCGAGCCCATGTCCAAGAAAAGTTAATAAATAAAAAAAAAAACCATTAAAAATATCGTATTTCTTTTTTTTTAATTCGCTTGTCTGCTCATTAAAAGGCTGACGCATTCAATAGGCCTAGCCTTCGTATATTGGTTTGCAAAATCTTCCCTCCAATGTCATGCTACCAGTCATTTAATACAGTTTTTTTTTTGTGGTAATAACTCAAACTGTTGTATAAAGTAGCGCTGGCCGATTTCACTTTAGTTACGTATACGCCCCAGTACCCGAATCGGACAGCATTTGTATTAGCAATCGTTGGCCCTCTTAAGTCCAAACTCCAGCTATATGATTCATCAGTTTGACAGACCAGAACCAGTATACTATCGTTACCTATAGCAGAACCGGCAATAAAACAAACAGAAACACACAAACACATCAAACAAATTGCAACTGATGGAGGTGGCCTCATTTGATGCGGGCGGTTATCGACTTTTTCACCTGATTATTGTGTTTGACTGCACTTTGTATCGCTCGCCGCTCCACTCATTACCTTGATCGATGGAATCGATTGATTTACTCACCTGTGCTTTTTTCCTTCATTTGCAATTTTCGTTTTCTAGTTTGTTTGTCAGGGCAAAGCCGTACAAAGAATTTGCCATTAGGTATATCGCCATAACCATCGTTCGGCTATCGGCTCGTATCATGGCGAATGGCTGACGGTTGTGCCTTCTATGTTGTTGCTGCTGCTGTTTTCTATAAAAGATGTCGGCCACATAAACATCGGATGATGTTGCTGTCTGTTGGGCCAAGTCGTTGACGTAGTCGTATAGTTTGTTTTTTTTGCCATTTGGAAAATGAAAAAAAAAAGAAGAAGACAAAATGGGGATGGTATTGCATAAGTAATCGTTTCACCTGTTGTTTTGTCAGAGCCAATTTGCTGTTGGCAATAAGGACAGGGTGGTGATCGGGATGGGGTGGTAGCCCAATGCGTGTTGTATGTACTGATTTTGCCATTGATTGGATAATGAAATCGAATTAAATTGGCGTACATAAACTATTATTGAACGGTTTGTATGCAGGTGCGATTAGTGCGAAGAAAATATAATTGGAAAAAAATTGCAAATGACAGAGATTTGCATTAGCACACTATTTTATAGGTTTCTAAGATCATTTTGGAATGGATTCTCTTAATTATACTGGCAAAAAAGTAATTATTTAAAGAGTACAAGAAAAGTAGACGAATATTAAGGATTTGGCGAAGTTACGGTGTATGATTTTTATAATTAAAAGGGGGTTTTAAATCCTTGACTACTCAGAGTTCAATTACAACCATTGTACCATAAGAAACCTATTTTTATTTTTGTGTTGTGGTGAAGAAACTCTGATATTCAACGTGCTCCTTGTTAACTTCGCCCTTAGATCCGACTTAGAAAATACCAGGCGGAATACCTACCTCCTACATCTTGTCAAATTTCACTTATGATTATACAAACTGTCAACCAGTTTGGCATGTATTCCAGAGATTCTGTCAATGGCTACATTCAAAACACTCCCTTATGCGCCGACACTATTTTATAGATATACTCCAACCTTGCTAAAAAAATATAAAAAAAACAAGGATAATAGAAAAACAACAAACCTAGGAGCCAGTCCAAAGAAAGTTTACTTAACGTCTATTATTATTTCTTTGTTAGGTTAGGTTGAAGTGGCTGCCAGGAGGGCAGGGGCAGGGAAGGTAGTTGACAATTTCCTCCTTCTTCTCATCTCTACAGCTTCTACAAAAATCATTTGAGGGTATACCAAGCCTGTGTTGCGTGCCTACCTATCAGACAGTCTCCTGTGATGACACCTACAATAATTAAATTAAAAAAAAAAAAATAGTTGGCGCAACAGGCTTGTAGACTGTAGACGTTCTAGGGAGGCCTAGCTTTCTTACACCCATTCGTTTGTGTGAGTTTTTTATTTTTGGGACCAATGGAAAAGACCTACAATTTTATGCCGAGTCTGAACTACGGAATTGAGAAGCTTTATCAGGACAGTTATACCCTCCGATGTTTCTCAGACGTTCGCGAGGGGAGGCGCAGTGGAAAAAACATTAAGATGTAATTTGTGTTTTTCTGGGGATCGAACATAGGACCCCTCGCACAGTAGTCCAACATACTTTTTTGACTTTTAAGTTTTTATTCAATTTTTTTAATTTACATACTAGACAAAAATGATTAAATCTAAATTAAAACTAACATTTATCTTATTCTAGCTTACTGGCTCTTAACACTAAACTTAACTATATCCTTATAATTATTGCGCTGTTTTTGCATTTCCAAGAAACTTTGCTAAAAACTTGGACTCTTTATTATTTGTTTTTTCTTAAAACTACCTACAACTTCTTAAAACTACCTAGACTACTTAACCTAAATTAAAAATAATCAGGGTGATGAGCAATCTCTCGATTGGTCACCATCCCGATTGCGTCGATGGGTCCATAAGCATCGGTCAAATCTCGGTAGCACTCATTCATGTTAGCGAGCCCGACCCCTCACAAAGACCCCCTAAAATAAGCCTAACTAACTTACAAACTAGCTTAAAACTAAGGAAATTTTACCTAGGTAAAGCATCGAGTTATTGGAGAAGGATTTCAAAGACTATCTGAAAAGATACGGATATCCTTAGTAGATAACACGTTCTTCTTGGCCATGATACGGCTTCTTTAATCGCCCTTATTTCCGCCTGAAACACGCTACAATGATTAGGACGACGGAAAAAGAGATTGAGATTGAGTCTATCAGAGAAAACACCACCACCCACCGGCAGCCCTTCATCAGTGTTTGATCCGGCGGTATATAGAAATGAACCGAAAATCCTCTCCCTCCCAGAAAGACCTGGCGGGGATGATAGACTTATGAAGTTTTTGTCAAAGTTTAACTTGGGAGTAGTGAGTTGCGTTGTCTGTATTTTCAGAAACGATTTCGAAATTATTCAGTATAGCTAGAAGCGTGTCTAAAATCTTTACTAGACCACTGCGATACTCCTTTCAAACGAAGGGCTGAATTAACAGTGAGTGCAGTCTTAAAAACCCTATGAATTCCACTCCTAGAGGATAAAATGAATAAAAAAATCATTATCCACTCCTGTTCTATTGTACCCCATGCGAGTACTCTCACTTTTTCAATATTTTATATTACAAATCTGTAATGTTTACAAATTTCAAATATTACATTTTGCCACCTCTTTTAGATAGGTAGAGTGTGAGATTTTAAAAAGGGATGTTCTTTATATATATAGTTCTTCTGTACGTGTTTGTAACCGAACTCCTCCTAAACGGCTTGACCGATTTTAATGAAATTTTGTGTGTGTGTTTGAATGGGTCTAAGAATGGTTTAGATTCACAATTGGACCCGGTAGGTGGCGCTACGATCCGATTCCACAAAATTTCAATTAATAAACACTCAACAATAAAAAAAATTTAAAAAGCAAGAATAAGCTCATGAATAAAATTTCAAATAATATACACTCAACAAAAAAAATCCTGAATAAAATTTCAAATAATTAACATCACAAAAAATCTTAAATAAAATTTCAAATAATAAAACGGCCGCAGAACAATTGACGGACAATGAAAATGTACGAGCAGGCAAAATAACGTTTGCCGGGCCCGCTAGTAAACTATAGAAACAATTTCTATGATTTTTGCTTTTCCATTGCAATTTATCAATATTGAAGAAATTAACCTCGTTGCCATATCCTGAGAACCACAAACAACAACAACGATTTCCCCACGAATTAACAAAATAGTTTTCTATTATGGATGAAAAATCCTACTTACATAGTTAGAAAGGAAACAAAAGGAACAGACGACGCGACGCTCCAACCAATCATTACAAAAACAACCCAAAGTAATCAACAGATTGCAGGATAATTGAAGCACTTTTCTTATAGTATCGTATCTACGTCTACCTAAAGAAATTCCTAATTACTTAAGAAGCCTTTTTTGAATTAAACATATGCATTGGATTTCTTAAGGACACCTTACAACCTACCCTTTCAATCCAAATATACCCTCAGCTCTGTATAAACGAACCGAAATATTGTTCGATTGAAATGTATGCGTTATCGAGGCTCATTGAATCGAAGTAGCTTTCAGATTCTTACTTCTTATAAAGTTTTCTTCCCTCGCAACTTCTCCATTCAAAGTGCCTCGGTATAAAAGGTCAACTCGAAACCAGTTCGGTATAGTTCTCCTAGCCGACAACCAGCCACCGGTGCGGTTAGTGCAGTGGTGATAATGGTGCTGGTCATGGGTTTGTTACAGAAAATGTTTCCATTCAAAAAGAAAATCCAAAAAGTAAAATAAGGGGTATATTCTCTTGACAACTTTTCATGCTGGTTCTCAACAATACGAACTACTTTCAATCCACCCCCACCCACCTTTCGTAGCCACTGTAAACTTTTAGCTTATATAGGAAGTTTGCTTCGACTATACAATATAGAAAAAGGGAAAATGCCAAAGGTTTCCCTGTGTTTGTTAAAAATAATTTTCAATCTTCAAGCAGTTGTATTCCTAAGGATACTGTATACAAAATACCCGTGTCACTTTAGACCTCGCAAATTATTAGGTAAGCAAAGTTTAGGGTATACTGTACCAATCCCCCTAATAACAGGATTATCCTTCTATATTCTTTGTAGATCTCCCAAATAAGATACTTAAGCCTCACTCGATTCGGGTAACTATTTTGGAGAGCTTAGAGCGAGAAGAAATCTCATCAGCATATCATCAAAGCAAATGGCAATTTAATTGAATATCATCCTCGCTCACTTACTATAGCTCACCCTCCCGTTTAACATCTTCCCGGAAGAGGGTAACTGGGAAATTTTCGATTTTTTAAAATGCAGGGTTACGTTTACGTCCATTACTTCCCAGGCGGGACAGAAGTGGTGTTATTTCATACTCAGAGAAAGCAAAATATTATCTAAAGTGTGTTTTAAATTGATTTTCGGGTAACTGTTCGCATGTTTTATTGGAGAGGTTAACTAGGGAGCGAGAGCAAGAGCGGGCCGGATTGGTATTTAATGAAGCATACTTCCGAAGGGTATTGGGACGAGATATTAAAAATGAATTTTTATGTTTCATTTACATTTTATTTCGTGGCACGTTAACTGGGATGTTAGAATCGTTACAAAGAATGACAGGAAGGTGTCCTTAAGTGCTTCAATGGGGCCTATAAATTGTTATTTTATGTAAATGCCACGGGATGTTATATTCGAGGACATATATATACTTTTCGAGGAGATGTCATTAACTTCCGGAACTGAACATTATATTCTCTATTGCTGAAAACGGCTTACGGAGAGTGACATGGAAACGAATTTTGCCGAAAAGATTGTCGGCTGAGATATATACATCATATTATTCCCTAAGCGGTACTCAATACAAAAGGAAATTTTTATGCCAGAGGAGATTTTGCAAACTAATTGATCTTCTGTTTCACATTGACATGACAATAATTCATCACTTGGGTTATTGATCTGTTTTTTCCCCCTTGGTTTAGTCGTATCTACAGGTAAAGTTCAACTCTCGAAGCCACAACGCTTCGAGGCAGGATCGTGGCTTACAACAAAATAAACTCGATCAAAGGCTGATGACGACGACCACAATGATGATGATGATGGCAAAGCATGCAAAACATAAGAAAACGAGAATACACAGAGGCAGATAGAAACTTGTATATACGATGATGATGGTGGCACTTCAGGCACACCAGACTCATGTTTAGCGGTTTGTACTACTGCTGCGGTTGGATTTTGGTCACATTTTGAGGTTGCGATAGCATTTATAGTTTCGTTTGGATCCAGGCTCTGCATGCGATAATAAATGATTATTACCTTTCCGCTGATGCTGGCTGGAGTCGAGAAGAGAGGTGCGCGCTGGAAAGTTTTTCACCTTTAAGCTGTTTTGGTTGGTCTCGCTGTTGGTCCATATCTTTGCTATAAGTAGCGCGCGAGTGCTACTTGGTGTACGTTTGCTTCTTATACTCCTTTTTTTTTTGGAAGATCGAAACTATAGATTGACTCTGATGCCAGAGGAATTGTGTGGAAATTAATGACAGCCGTGTCGTTTTGAGAGAACTGAGTTGAAATTAGAGAATTGCTTCTGGTTTTCACTTAACAGGGTAATAAATGGTTGATTGTGTGATCATCATGGTCGCTGGGGAGATAGCAATTTGTTTTACGGTTCTTTGGAACCATATCCCAGGGGGTATGCGTATACATACAGTGTGAAATGGATTTTTTTTGGTTTGCGGAAATCAAAGGTTGGCATTCGAATCGTCATTAATAGAATATAATAGGTTTTTTTTATATAACAAAATGTTATTAATGACTTGGCTTCCACACCCTGTTTACTGAAGTACCTACGTTTATAAAGTTTTTCAGACTATTGTTTCGACGGCTGCCTTATTGGGGGGAGTATAAAATGTTGGAGTCAATACTTATGAAAACTGAAATCCTCCTTCAAGGTATGTAGCGAATTTAGTTTCTCATTCTTGTTGAGAGCCTGCAAGCTGCAATTTATACAAAGAAGCCTTGACGTGTGAAGACTCTGGAGCTATGGAAAATTGCTATTAATGAAGAGTTTAAGTCACTATGCAAGAATAAGACTTGGGAAGCTACATCGTTGCCTGAAGGTAAGAAACCTTTGAAATGTAAATGGATTTTTAAAAAGAAAACTAATAAGAAAGGAGAGGTCGTTAAATATAAAGCCCAACTTGTTGCGAAAGGCTTTATCAACCAATTATATGGAGTGGACTTTAATCAAACTTACTCTACCGTAGTACGCTATGAATCCATCAGATTGTTATTGTCTATGGCGGTAGAAAGAAACTTTATAATTCATCAAATGGATGCTGTACCGGCTGTTTTTAGAAGGTCAACTTAAAGATGAAGTCTATATTTTATCTCCTGAAGGTTTCGAGAGTGAAGGAAAATATTTACACGACTACGAAAAGCGTTATACGGCTTAAAACAAGCACCCAGAATGTGGAACTTTAAGTTGGATAAAGGATTAAAGGATCTAGGTTTAAATAGAATCGCAATCAGATGCATGTGTCTACATGAGGATTAAAGAGGAGTGTGAGCTCTTCGTTGCTGTATATGTCGATGACATACTTCTTTTCGCCAGTAATACTGAAGATCTTCAAGATTTCAAAAAGAAGATTATGACGAAATTCGAGACGAAAGACCTGGGAGAAGCATCCACTATTCTTGGGATAAATCTTAATTATAATCAATCTTCTGGTTTGTTGAGTATAAGTCAAGAAAAATTCGTTGAAGATGTTTTGGAAAGGTTTGGAATGTCAGAATGCAATCCGATTTCTACTCCAATGGATTCCAATCAAAAACTTGATTCTTCGAATTGCCCAAAGAATGAAGTAGAAACACTGGAAATGGCCAACGTACCTTACAAAGAGTTGATTGGCTGTTTAATTTTTCTAGCAATTGTAACGAGACCAGACACCAGCTTTGCTGTAAACTATCTAAGTCGTTTTAAACAAAATCCAGGAAGACGTCATTGGATAGCAGCAAAAAGGATCCTGCATTATCTGAAAGGAACGGTGAGAAATAAATTATTTTTTAAAAGAAGATTATGCAGGAGATTTAGATGAAAGAAAGTCTGTCTCTGGTTTCGTCTTTAAAGCAGCTAATGGATGTGTTTCTTGGAAATTGAAGAAGCAATCTGTGCGGTAGCTCTTTCAACTGCGGAAGCAGAATTTGTCTCAATGAGCTTGGCTATGCAGGAGCTTTTATGGTTGAGTTCTTTTCACAAAACTTCAATAGTCCTTGCTTTTTATGTTTATTTAATTTTTATAAATTTTGTTTAAATAAATTCATTCCTATTTCTGACTTCATTACAAAACAAAATACACCGAATTCAATCTGCATATAGCCCCTTTGTAAAGCGTGCATTTGGTATACGTATATATACGTATATATAAAACTCATATATTGTTATACACTGCGAAGAATTCAGCAGGTTCCTTGACATTATCATAATCAAATAAGTCAAATTAACTGAGCGGAAAAAAAAAAGACTGTGTCTTGTGTAGGTGTCTTATCATCGTGACTCTCGCCTTAGACATTTTAAATGACATTATGAATTGACTTCCCCTGCATTTTCACGTTAGCCGAATAGTTATGGTGCTGAGCCGGTGTACTTAACGAAGGTCGTTATTGCCGTGGTTCGGTAAGTTTGATTGTCAAGTTGTGCTGTGTGAATGCAATTTGTGTGTCATTTCCCTTTTCTCGACTATCACTTTGACTTGTTTTAATTTTTAGCTTGCTTCTCAATTATTCGTATACAAATTTAACAAGAATACAAAACTTGGGAAATTCTTTGCTGTTAATGGTAGAAGGGAGAGAAAGATGGAGAAGGGAGAGAAAGATGTAGAAGGAACTGAATTCATGGTAGGTTGGGCACCACATGGGTCTGCCTCTGCTATCTTAAATGTTTCGGACTGACTTAGTGATGTGATGATGGGTACGCACGTTTTTGAAAAAATATAAAGGTATACCTACGTCAGAAATACCTCTATCGAAGATAAAGATAGGTATAAACGTAGTTGCTATAAATTCTGATAATGTTTCTATGACATGAAAGTACGAACGAAACTGGAAGCAATTTGCATATAAGCTATGTGAAACAAAATCCTAGGTTGCGAAGAAGAAAGTGATGTGCTTTATGTGTTGAAGAATTTTTAACTATTGGATATATAAAGGTAAGTAATTTGCTCTTCGCTGGTGACTTGATGTTCCTTGGGTAGATACTTACTAAATGAATTTCAGCTCACCCGAAAGGTTTGTATAGCCGTCTGTATGATGATCATTTCCAGAACCCCTGTTCAGTACGCATATTCTGCATATTAGTGGAGCACCACCGAAACATCTCCGGATCTTGCGATAAATGGACAATCCTCAGTTTTTGTGAAGGAGTTGTCATAATAAATTATTAGTGGACGCAAAAATTCCGTATAGGAACGATAGGTCTAACTTCTCAAAAATATTCATTTGTTGAAGGGATCTACAGTCTAAAGCCGTGTCAGACTGGGAAGCTTTTCTATGACAGTTATTATAGCTACTCTCGAATATTTGCCAGACGTTCGCGAGAGGTTGAAAAAAATTAAGCTATAATTTGTGTTTTTCTGGGTATCGAACCTGAGGCTGAAACCCTTCGCACAACATGTTCATGTCTGGTTAGGCTGGGACGGATCAATTTTGAGACAAAAAAAAGCATCTGCTAACAGTTGGACCAAATCAGGTCAGATCACTGAGATCAGAGTTGTCGGCCTTTAATTTGGGATTTGTTTCAACCCTCAGATATGGTTATGAAATTTGGCTACTGACCGCAAGTTCGCGATCCTCCATTTGGAGATTCGGTTTTCGATGCGTTGGTCACATTAAAAGAATATCCCCGACCCGACTTATAAGGTATGTGCTTTAGAACCTGTTTCATCAGATAGGGGTCCTTTGATTTTAGAAGTTATATCAAGTCCCAAAGAACCCGTATGGAGAGTTCAACTCAACTTATAGTATATGTGGCGAGGATCAGAAGTGATAGAGGGTCCAGCTGAGCATGAGTAATCTAACCTTGTACTTAAGGCACTTAAAAATAATATCGTAGCAGAATAAAATATTAAAAATAATAAAGACAACATAATGCCCAACTACAGTGTTTCTCAGTTTCTTGTCTGTTCATTATTTTAGCGAAGATAATCTTCACTTCATTAAACGCAAAATTAGTCACCCTATCGGAAGATGTTATAACCAACTGGGCAAACATTCTGGCGTTTAGCTACTCGACAGACTGGAACCACAGGAGACCATGCAAGCCGTGATCTCCACCGGACTAGTGGTTCGGCCGAGAATATCGCGGCTGTGCCTGCCGATGTCGCTGAGAAAGAAGATACATCAACCAGACGACCGACGGCCCACGTAATTGGGCATCACCAGGCGGACCCTAGAGCGAATTTTTGTGAAAGACTTACACATGTTCCCGTATACAAACTGCAAACAGTGCATTAGTTAATGTCGGCTTACCGTCAGTTGTGTGTGAATTACTGTTAAGCCATTTTCAATCTCAACAACGAAGAAGACGATTTTGTGTCGAAAATCATCATGAGCGACGAGGCGCATATCCAATTACCTAAGCGGTTACGTCAATAAGCCAAATCTTCGTTTCTGGGGCACTGAAAATCCGCGTATAATGCACGAAAAGCCATTACATCCACTCAAAGCCACTGTGTATCTTCACGCCGGATGAGTGGGGCACACAGCACGATCCACAATGGTTATTGTGAAGGAAGCGTTTCCTGGTCGCGTGATCTCCTGTTTTGGCGATTTGGCATGGCTAAAAGATCGTCCGATTTAACCACGCCACACTTCTTTTTTTGGGGCTACTTGAAGTCGCAGGCTTATGCCAACAAGCCTCAGATAATCCCAGCCCTTAAGGAGAATAACCGACAGGAATGCGAACAGTTATCACCGGAAATCTTGCGGAAAGTCATGGATATTCGATAAAACGTGCACAAATGTATATCAACACTGGCGGCAGCCACTTGACGGATATCATCTTTTTCACTTAACAGAAAAAATTGTTAAGATCCAATTTAAAGATTTCCATTACTCAAAATCATTTATTTTTTATTTACTAAAAAAGTAATTCAGAAACAAAATTGCGTGATTAATTTTTGTGTAATCAAATAAAAATTTGTAGGAAGTGCATATACCATTTGTGAACTTAATGAAAACCTTGAATGGATTTTTTTTATAGCTTCCTTAAATTTTTTGTCTCAAAACAATTTCCTACATTGCCGTTCCACAATTTTATTGTTTCATACATAAGTAGGTAATATTAAATACAAATTGCATCAGCTACACTATAAACTTGACAGGCAAACGCGATGGAAACACATTAAATGCTTGCTGGAAACAACTAACAGATCCATCCAAACAAAACGGCAAAAAAAAAAAAAATAATAAATAAAATAAAATAAAAGCACCCAAGGCATTCATCGAAAAACAAGATTAATGCTACTTCTATGGAGCACTCCTAAATCGAAACGCGTCACTTCTTTTATCAATTTTGCCAATGCTGGTGTTGGCTCGTGTTCGGTAGGTACATTATTTTTTGGTAAATTTCCATTGACTTGTTTTTCTGTTCGGATTCCATCCACGTTGTGGTCGATTGTTGTTTACGAATTTGTGTTTTTGGATGCTTTTTTTTCTTGTAGTATTTTTTTTCTTTTTTTTTTGCAAATAGAAATATGAAAATGTGTATTGTTAAAGATTGATGTTTTTCTTACCGCATTTCTTTTAAATATACTTTCGGAATAAGGTGCCAAGTGAAAGGTTTTTTTTTATTTCTATTCTATCAGAATTGAAATAGTGGTCTTCTAGCTTGACCTTGGAGAAGATTTAAGTATTTGTTTTCTTTTTTTTTTGCTTTGGAAATTTTCCATTCATTCACCACATTAAGAGTGTGAAGGGGTCTGTTCGCTGATGGGAACTTATAAACATTTTGTTTGGCAAAGCGATTGTAAACTATTGCAAAACTTCAAAGCCAATTGGGGACTTCAAACAAAATACGTATTCCATATAAAGGCTCGCTAAGCGTACTCGTACTTGGCACACTTCAGATTCAGATAGACGAAGTGTATTGTTGGGGGGTTTGAAATAATAGATTGACTATTTTGAATTAAATACCTACATACTTTTCTGTACTTCTTTCTATTCAAAAGCGATACGTCCTCTTTATGATAAATATCATCGTGTACTATGCTGCGGTGAAAGGAACAGGTTCTCTGAAGTATCACTACCTATTATGTTCAGTGCGTACCTGCCACGGATGCATAACGACTGTTAAGAGAATTTTGTAAGAAGCAACTTGATTACCCTTAATTTCCGGAAATAACCGATTAAATTGAACGATCTTATGTAGAGTGAGGAAAGCGGTGCATATAAAAGTCTATGGTGGCATCTGTAGAGCACATTTTTAATTGATATCCGTAATTTATTACCGGGTCATTATTTCATATGGGTTTGGTCTGATGGGAATTAGAAATCAAGAACATGGCTTTATAAAATCGAATGAAAAGGATATGCTGGGAATATTATTAAAAAAGAATGCAGAGGAAATAACATTTTATGATGCAAGATGTTGCAACAGAGATAATTGCTAATAAGGTTAGTAAATATTTAAAAAGGTAAATGATGATATTGGTATACATTAATGGAAAGGTCATTTAAATTCCGTTTGAATGATACAAAACTTTCCTTAATCCATTAAATACCCATTGAAAATTTAGAACTTTTGTAAAATTCTGCATTTTTGACTTTTTTCCTCGGTCTCAAAAAAAATGTTTTGATTCAAAAAGTTTCTTCAAACAATTCTAAAATCTCTTCGCTTCTTCAAAATCTCTTCGCTAATATTTTTTATGATTTTTTGAATGGGATGATCTCAGAAAAATTTTGTATGAAAAGGAGGAGAAAAGTGGCTAAAATATCAATTTTCAAAAAATCATAAAAAATATTAGCGTTTAAATTTATGAATAGAATTAACTTTACTTTTGTCTAAAAAATTATGCCGACGACTGTATACCAAGCAAAACCGAGAGAAACGATAACGCACCGACAAATTAGGGAGCAGGCTAAAATTCAAACTTGTATTCCCCAAATCCTGCATCTTCTTACTTACTTATTTCTACGCCGGATTGGGTGCTACAGTCCGTAGTGGACCTGGGCCTTAAACACTACGCCTCTCAAGTTAGCGTAATCTTTGGCTAGGTTATATTAGGTTAGAGTGGCAGGGTGCATTAAGTGCAGCCTCACTTAGGTAGGCCAGAGAAGGCCCATTGTGATACCACAGGATCTATTGATCTCACAACTACCCGTTTAACCATGAGGAGCTGAGAATGAAGCGTTGGAGGCAACTTATGCTTGTATTAGCGAGTTTGCCAAAATTGTCGAAGAAGTATTCTCCGAGATATAGATTTCTACGAGCTGAAAGGGCTGGCACGTGCACGTGCATAGGAGGTGAAGAATTGTCTCTTCTTCCTCTTTGTCCATGCAGCTTCTACAGAAATCATTGGAAGGGAGGCCCAGCCTGTGAGCATGTCTCCCTATAATGCAGTGTCCCGTGATGACACCTACTAATGTGCTTATATTGGATCTTTTTTGTTTTACAAGATCGTTGGAGCGCCTGAGAGCCATCTCGTTAAGAGATAAGCAGCAATTGAGGGTGGTTTTGGACTTGAAGATGACCGCATCCAGAGATTTAATCGCGACTTGACTATCGGTAAAAAATACGATATCCTAAGCGGATATTACATTATACCGTAGCCACGACAGGGCTTCTTTAATCGCCATAATTTCCGCTTGGAACACGCTACAGTGATTAGGAAGACGGAAGGAGATCGTACAATCTAAATCTTGGGAGAAAACACCCCCTCCCCCTACTCCTGTTTCCGTTTTGGACCCATCTGTATAAAAGCAGACGCATCTCCTGTGAGATACTACATCACTCTCCCAGTCAGTCCTGGAGGGTATGCAGGTTTCAAAATTCTTAATTAATTGGACCTTTGGCTAACTGCCTCCAGTTGCACACTCCAAGTTGGTTGAGGTCCCGTTTACACTTGTGCGCGCCATCTAAAGCGTGCGTCTTCCTCTAGTGCGTTGTCTCTCCGGGTTGGAATCGAAGACTTTATACGGGCTTGAGCATTGGCTATACATGCGACTGATGCGCACTTTTCTGACCAGATCGATGTCGTTGTACAGCTCTTAGAGTTCGTTGAAATCTCCTCCACCAAAGCACGTCAACGCAAACGGGCCCGAAAATCACTCGAAGAATTCTGCGTTCGAAGCGACGAAGGATATCTTCATCCGCCTTTGATAACGTCCATGATAAAGTAGGAGTGGGATTGTCTTATATAGAGTCTCCATGGTATTTCTCGACAAGGCCTTACTAATCAATTGGAAAGTGTAATTCTTCGCCATTTTCAGAGTTAATAGCGGAGCCGAGGTATAGACAAAGTCCCGAAGAATTCTGCGTTCGAAGCGACGAAGGATATCTTCATCCGCCTTTGATAACGTCCATGATAAAGTAGGAGTGGGATTGTCTTATATAGAGTCTCCATGGTATTTCTCGACAAGGCCTTACTAATCAATTGGAAAGTGTAATTCTTCGCCATTTTCAGAGTTAATAGCCTTTGATAAGGATATCTTCATCCGCCTTTGATAACGTCCATGATAAAGTAGGAGTGGGATTGTCTTATATAGAGTCTCCATGGTATTTCTCGACAAGGCCTTACTAATCAATTGGAAAGTGTAATTCTTCGCCATTTTCAGAGTTAATAGCGGAGCCGAGGTATAGACAAAGTCGAAGAATTCTGCGTTCGAAGCGACGAAGGATATCTTCATCCGCCTTTGATAACGTCCATGATAAAGTAGGAGTGGGATTGTCTTATATAGAGTCTCCATGGTATTTCTCGACAAGGCCTTACTAATCAATTGGAAAGTGTAATTCTTCGCCATTTTCAGAGTTAATAGCGGAGCCGAGGTATAGACAAAGTCCCGAACTACCTCAAATTTATAGCTATCTATCGTGACGTTCTGTTCGATTCGTCGATGTTGTGTGTCCCGTCTTGTTGATACCATATATTTTGTTTTGTCCTCATTCACCACTAAGCCCATTTTTGCCACCTCTGTACAACTCTCCAGTCACATCTCGCTGTGTTCTGCCAATGATGTCGATGTCGTCACCGTATGCAAGTAGTTGCACAGAATTTTGGAAAATTGTGTCATTTGTGTTGGCTTGCGAGTTTCGTACAATTTTCTCAAGAATGATGTTGAAAAAGTCACATGACAGCTCATCACCTTGTCTAAATCAAAGGTCTCGGTGAGATTGTTTCCGACCTTTACGGAGCAGCGAGCGTTCTCTATCGTCATTCTGATGAGTTTGGCAGGAATGCCAAAACTAGACTTTGCTCTATAACCCTCGTCTCTATAAATGCTGTCATCTGCGGCCTTAAAATCGATAAAAATGTGATGGGTATCGATTTGGACTTCTTTGAGTTTTCTCCAGGATCTACTGTAGTGTGATTATTTATTCAAACAAAGTCTAACTAACCGATAATGAGTACTCAAACTCGCAGATAGTATCATTCAAAATTATTGGTCCACATCGTACATGAGTTTTAAAACGCTGACATTGCATTATCAAACTTGCCCTATACAATAGTTTGTGTAAGCAAGCACTCCAGTAATAAATGATTACAATTTTTCCTACTTCTGTTTTTTTTTTTTATGTACTAATTCAAATCTTTTGTTTTCATCGAAAATTTTCCACACGCAACCTAATTCAAACAGAGCGAATTAAAAATCATGCAAATCCGAAAAGAGAAACAAAACGCACAGCATATTTCCAAACAACAGAATAAGTTAACATCTTCAAAATCAAACAAACATTGTTTTATTATTATTTGCATTTTATTTTTTGTTGTTGTTGTTTGTTATCTTGTTCCATCTACACCCATTTTTGCAATGCTAATTTAACCTACCTTTCCAACACAGCGAATAATAAAAAAAAACTAAAAATGACTCATCTCTTGCATGATATAAAAAGCAAACCAGTTACGCAGTCCATGGTGAAGAGTACTGAAGAGCCCCAGCAAGGCAGAGCAGTGATCCATGGCAGAACCAGAAGTAACATAGTTTTTACTTTTACAACTTTTTGTATGCAACAATGGTCAATGGGTGGGGACGAAGAATCGTAAATTTTATTTTCATTTTAGAATAGATCCTATTAGGGGCTTGTATTGTTTTCACGGTAAGTATTAAAGGAGAGCGGCTTTTTTTTTAAGTTCCATGTGGCTTTGGGTTTGTCTATTGACGCGCACCAACTGATTAAATCGCCTTCCCTTTCAGCAAAGGCGTTAAACTCAAGTTTCTCCACATATCGGCAATAATTTCTTCTGTTCGCACTGTTTGTCGTCTTTGGGATGGACGATTGTAACGACCGTTAAATGGACGTAGCGCACAATAAGTTTGGCGAACCGAGCCATAGTTTTCAAAATAAGTTTGCACTATTTGCACGCGTTGTTCTGGCGTTAATCTATTCATCGTGAAATGGCAAAACGTATTAACAACAAATCAACTTTCAACTGTAAAATTGAATTTTGTATCTGTAGAAACAGTATTGTCAGTTTAAAAACCAAACCTCTAAAAAAATGTGCACGACTGGGTCGCACGAAACTTTCTCGTTTATTGTGAATCTCACAGAATCTCAGATTCATTTCAAAAGTTCACCCCGAACTAACACTTGAAGGAGGCAAGTAGGCGATGAATTTCGAATTATATTGCCACTGAAGTTTTGGGCTTTGCAAAAATATACCGGTTATGATCGGGATTTGGGTAGTAGCTAATTTTTGATAAATATTCATAAAACGGCTATATTCGAGTTTTCAGAGAAAACTAAGTACGTGATCATGTTTAGAATACTTATGTTGTCTTAAATATATATTTTGAGCAAAATCGTTAAAGCGGTTTTTTGTAAAATTATGCTGACAAATGTTAAAAATTTGGTTTCAAAAAGTACTGTTATTAAATTGTTTAGCTTGAAACTCAGTACGTCGTATTCTTCGGGATACAAACATTACTTAGCAGTCACGTTTTCATCCAAACCCAAAATGGAGTTTTTGAGATATGAGCAGAACCATTCATTTTTCAAAGAACCATTTTTAGCGATTGGGGTGGAAATCGAAGGACGCATTCATGGTTCAAAAAAAAACCCTGTTTTTCAACTGTTTAGCTCAAAACTGAGCTAATAGTATTACTATGGATCTAAGCATTACCTATCAGTTACATTTTTATCATAATCGAAAATGGCGTTTTTGAGATATGTGCAGTTTTTTTAAAGTACCTACATACTATATTATTAGGGATTTGGGTGGATATCAAAGGACGCAGTCTTTTTTAGAGAAAAACGGAGTTTGCTATCAAGTTAAGAATGACAATTATGTAGTACCTTAAAAATAATTTTTTTTTAAATCGTTATTATAGTTTTCGAGTAATGGCCAATTTTCAAAACTGTTATTGCTGTACTTTTTAGCGAACAACTGGGTTTGCAGCCATGTTAAGCATGCCTACATTAACTCAAATTGGTTCAAATCGTTAGAGCTGTTTTTGAAAAAATCTAAATTATTTAATATTTCGTAAAATTTTTATATGGGAAGTACCGTTAATATTAGGGCTAGAATAATAAAACAAAAACGCTTCTTAGCGGGAAGCCCACAAACTCAAAGAAATCCGTCCAAGTGTTTGGCTTCCCCAGGGGTGGGACAGACAGACATATGGACGGACAGAATTGCGAGACCCACTTTTTTGAGTTCCCCTATCATCGTAATATTGTACGAAAGCAATATCTTTCTCTGACTACGTTTACGAGAAAGTTAAAAAACACAAGTTCGAATTTCCAAAATCTATTAGTAATTGTAATAACCCAAAAATTAGGTTTCGATCGAGCCTCACGTTCAGTGACAAAATTGGGTAGTTCTAAGCAAATTTTCCTGTCACCTTCAAGGGAGTAAGAGAGTAGTACATTTGCAAGACCAATTTCTGAATTCTAGTTCCGAACTTCCTATATTTTTCCAAAACTTTGTTAATTTTACTACGTGTATGAAAGAAACAAATGGTCGCTGGGTTGAGTCAAAACCTTTTTCCCTAGAAGTTCATAAAAAGGTGGCATATGTTGATAATGATCGCTTATCTTTTTAGCATTTCAAGTCAGTCGTCCGGATACGTAGGTCCCTTCCATTTATCAACTCACGCATTTGAAAAAATAAAATTACTACCACCACTATTTTTATCTAAGAGAAACAACCTCATATAGATGGAGATAGTTATTAAAAAAATAAATTTCCAATTCCACTTAAAAAAATTATTTTAAAAAGAGAAACCGATTGTTCAAAGTAGGCAGCTTTTTAAATTCAATTAATACTTGCGGACAAATTTTTGCTTAAAAATAACTTCAACCCACGCATACTATATAGGAGTACCTACCACGAGCACTTTTTGGTTCCGTCTTCCATAATGACAAATGATGACCAATTAGTGGAAGTCAAGAAAAAATAATAAAAAAAAAAATCCAAAATAGCAACCCATCAGTGGAACTATCACGAACATGAAGAACAAACGTCCAAGAAATTTGCGGTCTCGTCCTCTTCTCTTCATTGTTTCTATTATAACTTTTGTTTTTATTATTATTATATCAATGCCCATCTATCATCATTCATTTTCGGTGACTACACCCATTTAACAAAAACGAAGAGAAAAGCAAAAAAAAAAAATCAAACAGAAAGAAAAATTGGACAAATTAAAAATCATTTGCCGAAACACGAGACACGAGAAAACACCATCGGACTCCAATTAATTGCCAACAACTACCATATACCCGATTGGAAGTGAGTGAAATTGGCCTATAAGTCCACCGGTTTCCCACCCCACCTCGGGTAAACATGGGAAAACACCAAACAAAACCTGAAGCTTTACAAATCGACCAACAAAATACAGAAACACAGAACCGGAGTCTTCTGTGATGTCCAATTGGGGTTTCGTTTCGCACGCAATCGTTGTGCGCTTAGGCCAACTCTCTACTTTACACGAACTAACTGGACAAAGCTATATGTGTATATGTGAAGGTAATTAAAATTCGTGTTTATTTCTTCTGTAATACGGTCAGGTCACCCTCCCTTGGGAAACCAAATGAATGAAAAAATAATAATTTTCCACACCCGCTGCTGATGGTTTTTAAGGACAGAGGTGTGGACTTGCCGAAAATTCGGTCACTCACGTGATTCCGACTGTTTAGGTTACCTGCTAATAACTTCGGGGGATGGTTATCCTTTTTGATTAGACCCTCTAAATATTATTTTCCACTTAGTTTTCTTTTATTTGGTCGTGTTTTTTTTTGTCGTTGTTAGCCCACGCATACAAAAAAAAAACCGTTGACTGATTAGCGTTCGACCCAAGAGGGTCGAAAATCAAGCAAAACAGAGGACACCAAAATAAACACGAAATGCGGCTAGGGAGTTTGTAATATTCTTAGTTTGACATTTGACGTAGTTGGCAGCTAATTGCCTTTGCTTCGGGTTTGGCTCGCGCAAAGATGATGCTGATATGGGGGTAGCTATAACACTAACCTTCAATTAGAGAAGCCTTTATAGGGTCAATTAAGCTGTTATCGACAAAATAAAACTAAAAATGAAAATTATGTATTTACCCAAAATTATAATGTGGATGATTGCTTTTGAATTGGTTATGAGGTCTAATAGCGAAGGCAAAGCAATCTGCCTGAGCTCAGCGCTGAGTGGGCAGGGCCAATTAGTTGTCAGTTTCATAAGGCCACGTGCAGTAAATACTTGTATTTTCATTATGACATAACGAAAGTATATATTTGGCTAATTAGGGGTGGCTAAAGGGCCAATGGACGTACATTTCTTTCAACAGTTGGTTGCAATGTAAAAGAACCATTTATGTGAACTGTAGTGACCTATCCTTAGAACATGATCACACAAGTCAATTACGTGCCAAAGAGTAATATCTTTTGTCTCTCTATAAAAGAGCTTGATCCGCATTTCTGAAGTCATTCGATTCTGAGATGTGGAGCTGAGCACATCTAGTTGCTGCCGATCACCGGTCATTACATGAACTATTTGAAATGAAATGAATCGCTAAGGGATGGTGGTTATCATATATAGAAGGCCAACGATTAATAAGCGACAAGCAATACCGATTTCGGCGCCGTAGTTCCACTGGAGACCTGCTAAGCTACGTAACGAACTTATGGACGCAAGCAATTGAACAACACGGCGAATCAAAAGCCGTAGCCTTGGACATATCAAAGGTATTTGACCGAGTCTGGCATAGAGCCCTATTAGGCAAGTTATCGTCTTATGGTTTACCACAACAACTCTGCGGAAGGATTCAAAATTTTCTTCTGGGAAGAGAGGAGTGCCCCAAGGATCTCCAACTTTCTTCTCCAACTCTTTCTCCAACTCTATTTCTTCTCCACATCAGCGATTTGCTTGGATTGACAAATAATAATATCTACAGCTTTGCTGAACAGTGGGCCTGTGAATGCGGCTACATCACACAGTCAGAGATGTGAACAAATTAGTTCTCCAAATAATGATCTGGAAAAAATTTTGAAGTGGGGAAAATACAACTTGGTTGTATTTAATGCAAACAAGACACAGATCACAACAGTTTCTAGGAAAAATGCATCAACAGTTCCTCAGATCCAAATGGATGACCATCCAATCCATCCCAAGGACTCAATGCACCTTCTAGGAGTCCCCGTCAATTCAGGAATCACATGGCAGGACCACATTTCCTATATCGCAAGATCGGCGTCCGCTAAGTTGAACTACCTATTTAGAACAAAGAGGTACTTTAGCCCCAAGTAACTTCTCCTTCTCTACAAAGCTCAGGTTAGACCAGGCCTGGAATATTGTTCCCATATATGGAGCTCGGCCCCAAAACATTCACTTAACCTACTTGACAGCATACAGAGACGAGCAGTTCGACTTATTGGATACCCTTCACTCACATCGAATCTCCAACCGTTGGTGCACAGAAGACAAGTCGCTGACCTATGCTTGTTCTATAGGTACTTCCATGGTAGATGTTCCGAGGAACTCAAAGACATTATCCCTCGAAATGCAACTTTTGGGCGCCCCAAAAGACAAGCTGCTAATGCTCATGACCATCATACAGTACACTTGACAACCGCGAGGACATCAACTTTCCAAAACTCCTTCTGTTACAGGACAAGCAAACTTTGGAACTCTCTTCCTGGGGATATATTTCCAGAAGACTACAATTTGCAGCAATTTAAGTGCAGAACTAACATACATCTGCAAGCATCTCCGGGCGCTGTTGAAGCGTTATAGGTTCGCCTTTCCCGGGAGAAGTATTTACAAAAAAAATATCTTGGATATAGAGGTCGTGGGGTATTAGGTAACTATATCAGAATATTTGCTTATTTGCACAGATATGGAATGATTTACGCAACAATATTTCCGCCGCCAAAATCCGTACTTTCACCAACTTCGAGCTGCAATATTAGACTTATACCAGTACCCACTATAGCTCCACACACACTATAAAATCAATTGCATTCGATAAATAAATTTATTTAATTTTCTTGGTCTATTAGCCTTTGAATAGGCAATTCGTGTCAACTAGTCCTGTAAATCAAAATGCAAAGCCTGCCTAGAATAACTTAGAGAGGCTGAATCAAGTTTATTTAACGAGTATAAACACGCAAAGACGGCTCTTCTTTGCCAGCTCAATCAACTTCTCTTCGACAATGTCTTTTCTTGCTTTGATCAATTCGTTTTGCCAATCTCTAGAATCTACCTCGTATGTTCTTGCGCCTCAAGATGTCCCACACAAGTAACCGATAAATAATATGTACATATATCAAAGAGGACTACGACGACTTCGAAAATGTATTCCCAACATAGTCGTAGTCGAACCAGGAAACTATTTCCAATTCCAAGCCCATCTCTCACTACCAAAGCCACGCTCATTGATCTTATACCTTTGATTTATTTTCGACATACTGTCAGCGTTTAGAATTTATTAAAAGCCCACCGGCCGATGGTCACAATTTGCGTGGCACCATCTTGTATGGAAACAGTTGAAGCATTTGGCTCACATGAAACGCGCATAAATCACGCGAAATGCACAAAATTATACACACATTCAGATGCACAATATCGATTGGTTACGTGTACGTGACGGATCCATTCGCTGGGTATAGTTGTATTATGGCCGATTTCATTGTGGCGATCTTTTCCAGATGTACGACGACGACGACGCGACGTCAAGCCAAAAGGCCTATTTGGGGGCATTGCACTGACCGACCATTTGTAGTCTTGTAATATGCGTGTGCGTACAAAATGTAGAAAATCATTGCAAACGCACGCATTGTTTGACCTGGATCAACTTTCAGAAAGTGGTGAAGCTTGAATGGTACAAAAGATTAAGGCAGCAGCAACAGCAACATGCATCTCTGGCGCGAACTGCACGTAGGCAGGGTACACAACAAAGTTGTTTGGTAACTCTTCAGTCTTCAGTCTTCAGCCGCAGAGAGAGAGCCATTGAACTTCCGCAGCTTAGTTTGAGTTGAGTCTGAGCTGAGACTGAGATATAGCAGTAGTCAGTTTGTTGCGATGCTCTGGTCATCTAAAAGCAATGGTGAGCCCATTTTTGGACTTGAATGATACGAGAAACCAGTTTTAGACTGAAGTGAAATCGAACCCGATTTCGAAGTTGAAGATGCGTATGCAAAAATATCAATCGCGATAAAGGCAATGGAGGCTGCAAATCTTCTTTGTCGACTGCCTGCCAATGAGGTGCGGATTGAAGATTGAACAGTGCCGGGCACGTGCGACGTTGTTTCGCTTCATTACAGTAGGTTTGACAGATCGGGCTTAAATTTTAGATACGCTTAATATATCATACGGTCGAAAATGTCGCACTTCACACGATGATCATATTTCTTACCTCTGGGCAAAGGAGAAATTATGCGGTAAACAAACTAAAGAAATGTGTTAAGCTAAATATACACGATTGTCAGATTTGCCAATGTTGTCAGATCTGCCAATGCTCTGACAATGACTGACAATGACCTTACAATAGCCAACTACCTTACAATTATACAAAATTGTGTGTTCACACAGTTGTCAGATATCTTTATATATATAATTCTTCTGTACGTGTTTGTAACCGAACTCCTCCTAAACGGCTGGACCGATTTTAATGAAATTTTTTGTGTCTGTTTGAATGAGACTAAGGATGGTTCAGATTCACAATTTATATATATAAATCTTCTCTACGTCTTTGTAACCGAAATCCTCCTAAACGGCTGGACCGATTTTAATGAAATGTTGTGTGTCTCTTTGAATGGGTCTAAGGATGGTTTAGATTCGCAATTCGATATGTGGCGCTGCGATCCGATTCCACGAAATTTCAAATAATAAACGCTCAACAATAACAAAATTTAGAAAAGCAAGAGAATAAGCTCATGAATAAAATTTCAAATACATAATATACACTCAACAAAAAAAAATCATGAATAAAATTTCAAATAATAAACACTAAAAAAAAAATCATAAATAAAATTTCAAAACGGCCGCAGAACAATTGACGGACAATGAAAATGTACGAGCAGGCAAAACAACGTTTGCCCGGCCCGCTAGTTTGAATATGAAAAATTGGGGAGTCGGACAGAATCCCGAAAAATGTAATCCCGAAAGCCCAAAATCCCGAAAATCCAAAATCCCGAAAGCCCAAAATCCCGAAAATCGAAAATCCCGAAAACCCACAATCCCGAAAAACTACAATACCGAAAAGCCACAATCCTGAAAATCCACAATCCGGAAAATCCAAAATTCCGAAAGGCCAAAATCCCGAAAGTGAAACTAAAAATTTTATTGTAGCAACAAAAATATAAGCCAAAATAAACAAAATAACAAACTTCAAATAAATAGATCATAACAAAAACAGTTCAAGTCTTATTAACAAAAACATTATAAAAAACGATCCTTGACAAAACAATATCTAATGCAAGTTCATATTGTACGCAATTCCTGTTAGAAAACTTATTTCAGAACGCTCGTTACGTTCCGCGTACATTTTTTGTCCCTTCGTCAAATTGTTACATAACGATTTCTTAGTTGTTGCGTCTCACCGGCAATTATTTTAGCCAAACATGTTTTCACACGGATTTGCTCTTCACATAAAAGAGAATATACACCAATGTGTGAAAGTGAATGCCCTGCGAGAACTTTCAGCCGGCGGCGGCTGTGCCACGCCTCTACGTTGTTCTGTGTCCGCGGTAGATTTTGTTTCAAAAAGTTACAAATCGACCAAATATTAGGGGAGTATGCAGGACTAGGTACCTACAAGTCCGTAACGTTTTCTTTTTCTACTCACTTTGTATTACGATGTTCACTGGCTAACAAAAATCTAGTCGGTCAGCTATCACACTATATGAGATCAGCACAACTGAATGTACATTGCGAATTGCAGCGCAACATTACAAAACATTATTATGGTAAATGGAATGGACAAACACTTGTCTATTTTACATTCAAAACAAAATAAAGAATCCCGAAAAAGAGATCCCGAAAAATTATATAAAATTAAAAATTTGCGCAAATTTTTCATTTTATATAATTTTTCGGGATCTCTTTTTCGGGATTTTTTTTTCAGGATTTTGGCTTTTCGGGATTGTGGGTTTTCGGGATATTAGTTTTTCGGGATTTTGTTTTTTCGGGATTTTGGATTTTCGGGATTTTGGGTTTTCGGGATTTTGGATTTTCGGGATTTTAGATTTTCGGGATTTTGGTTTTCGGGATCGTGTCCCCAATCCGAAAAATTGGTCTATCCATTCTCAGACATTGTCCGACAAATTAAAATTTTTGTTCCTTGGTTTTTGCAGTACGGATAATGGAACAAAATATTGCACTTGTGACTATTTGAACTCGACGTGTTGGAACACTGCGAGGATGATGAATTGACACAAAAACGAAAAAGTGTTTGGACGAAGAGTGGGTGGCCCGTTGTCAGCAGAAGAATTCTACTTCAAATTGCAAGCTTAGAGCCGGAACTTTATCGCAATTTTTTGCGAATGGTCTCAACACAATTCGATGAAATTCTAGCTTTGGTGACTCCGCACATCAAGAATACAATATCCCCGGGATCATTCATTTTTTCTGAATTTCAGCTTCCATAAACACCTACATCTGACAATTTCTAATGAATCTGACAATATCCTAACTGTCTGACAATGATAACAAGACTTGTTCAGACGATGGTCAGCAACCTGACAAATTCATTGTCAAATGGATGGCTGACAATTGGCTTACAATGACTTTTCTGACAATATTGTCTTGTCAGACAAAATTGTGAGTTCAGACGGTTGTAAGACATTTGGGACATATTTTTCACTGCCAATATTGTAAGATCTGATAATCGAGTGTACTGTGCGGCACACAGTATACTGTATACCGCAAGAACCTCTAACATCACTTATTTCAAAGATTTCAGATTAAAATGGTATTGGGTACCTATTTTTTACAAAACGGATGTCAAATACCGAAATGGTAGATATTAATTTGGGGTTGTTGGTTTGTGGAAAAGTCTTTAAATTCTAGTATATATTTAAATTGCGAGCATCATCCTACACCATTAGGACCCAACTACCTAACCTACTGCTTTTCAAGATTTTCGAAAAAAGCTCCAAAATGTCCGCGGTATATTCACATTTTTGTAACGCAAGGAAGGAGTCACCGTTGATCCCATAAAGTATATATATTCTGAATCAGGATCAAGTTCTGAATCGATTTATCCATGTCCGTCTATCTGTTGAAAACATGATAGCGTCCGTCCAAACGAATTGACCTAGGCGAATGAAATTTCGGAAGAGAACGTCTTTTTACCGTCGCTTGTCAGGTTGGTATTGAAAATGGGATATTTCGGTCAAGTAATTGTGGTACCTTCCACACAAAACTATAGACACATGCATGACAGGGGAGGGTATCAAACCATCGCGATGCATCGGCCGGGCCTATGAAAACAGTTTTACTTGTTTTGTTTTTAAATATTGTCATTGAATTTCTGATCCTTCATTTATACATTTTCCGATTTCGAACAAACATTTTAGGAAAACTGGTATTTATGTAAAATTCATCCGGTTGCCTTTCACGTCCAAAATTTAATGCGGGCTCTCGGTCTATGAGTTTTTTTTTTTTTTTCAAATTGCCAGCATTAGGTTTGTGTTCCATTCATATACCCATTACAAGGGTTGCAGGCTAGGATGTTTAGGCGGACCCTTTATTATGATCTTCGATCTTCCCCCACCGAATCTTAATCTTTATAGGAGCAATCCCCATAAGTACAATTTAGCCTTTCCAGAGGTTGAAAACGTCTAGTTTCGTAGTAGCACACAAACCTATGGCCCACTGCCCTACGGATCGATAAAAAGCTCCTTCGGCGTTACGTGGTAACCCCGCACTATAATGGCATTGAAAAAATGTACACCCATGACCGCCTCTAAGAATCAAAACTACCAGCAAGAAAAAACCTAACTATGCGACAATTGTCTTCATTGTCTGGCTGGTGTAGACGTAGCATTCTTTTTTTTAACTAATTATATGGAACAGACTGAAACCCAGTCCAAATGTATAAGCCGGAAAAAAAAACTGACATTAGTTTGTTAATTTGGTGTGTAATCATTTCGCGGCTCCTCGCCCCCATCGCACACAATGGAATCGTCGCGTCTGTCGGTCGATTTCAATTCCGACAACCCAAATGCATCGCATATAAAAACAGATTTTCTCGAGATTAACGTGGCACACCACAAAGGCAAACGAACAAACTATGAATAGTATAGGGAAATTATACAGTGAAGAGTGAGGAACACACAATCCAAATGGCAGGGTAATGCACCAGCACCACCGTCTCCATGCTACTCCGTGTCGCGCGCATATACACAAAAGTAACGAGCATGCAATTAACCTAATTTTCTCAATTTTCTATCTAAAAACCAAAAATAAATGGCTATGCCAACGAAAAATAAAGAAAGAAAACCCCAAATGAAACTGTTCATAGTCTCTGTCTATGATAATGGTAGCTCGGTCTATTCCAGTATCTGTGTGCCTGTCTGGCGACTAACACACTACCACCATCCATGGTAGAGAGACGGTGAAAACTGAAAACATCTTAACTTGAACCTTTTTTTTTTCGTCATCGTCATCATCGTCGCTGTCTCTGCCGAAGAATGAAATTGAATTGGGTTTTAGATGTTGGATGGAGCTGCATGCCTTGCCCTTCTGCCCGCCCCTCGCTTGCATCTAATTAAGTGGATTTGTCGGAGTGCGCATAACCTTCCACCCCAGTCCTATATAGAAAACGTTTCAACTTTTTGGGTTTTAAATGTTTACTCTAATGGGGCAACTTTGTGTGCAGCCAATATCTGCTTTCAATATCCCTTAAAATGTCGTTAGTAGACACTAGACATCTTTTCAAATTTTAAATGTGCGGTTTCGAGACAAGTGATTGAGCAAGGGCCTAAATGAATGATTCTGTGACTCACTATCCTGTAGTTAATTATAGGTACCAACATAATGTCATTTTGCGGCCTAATTCGACTCCTTGAAAAGCTAAAGACTCGCGAAACCGAGAAAAGACATGCAAGCTATGTATGTATCTCGAATGAATACGACTGTAATCTGGTAAGAGGCCAATCTCATTGTACCTATCCCTATGTAAGCATGTATGCTGTGTACTACATGTGCAAAGCAATTTAATTTCTTTAACGGAAAAAAGTGCACAATTGCTTTCGTAATTAGAGGAAGTGCGACATGTTTTCTTTTTATTTATTTATTACTTTTTTTTTTCTTCTTCATTACAGGTTGTTTCTTTCCATCAGATCTACTGTTTGTTGCTATGCAGTATCTATACGGTCCCACTACTCGCTGTGGAGACGACAATCTTCGTTTTCGCCTCCACCTTCAAGATGTGTGCAACAGCATTGCATTGCATTGCATTCGCCAAGATAAGGTATACGCAGGGCCGGATTTAGGGGAGGGCAGCCTCCACAAAATAGGGGTCTCCACAAAACAGGGGCCCAATATTTCAAATTCCGACGAGTAAACACAAAACAAAAAAAAACCAAAGCTCCATCATTATCAAACACAGGACCGACGACGATGAACATCATCTTCAATATCTACGAACTAGAACTTCAATATTCTCGGTCCTAAATTGCTACAAATTGCAGAGGCGCGAGAAATCCATTTCAAATCAACAACCACCTGCATTTGGGATTGACCGTTAGCAACATAATATATCCTTCATTCCCAGATTGGCAAAGGGTTTTAAAAAATATCGTAAAATTAAAACAAAAAACAGTGGCAACCCATTTTAAAGAGCAAGCAAATAAAGGAAATGACCATGTCAATTACATTTCGTCCACGATTTGCCACGAACTGATCAGTTCTATGGGTGACAAAGTGCTAACTGAAATAGTATTCAGAATAAAAAAATTTAAATATTATTCGGTGTCAGTGGATTCTACTCCCGACGAATCTCATATTGATATGATAACTATAGCTGTTAGATATATTGAAGGATCGATGCCAAAAGAAAGATTTCTCACCTTTTTACCAAACTGGCGGCCATACCGGCGAGGCCATAGCAAACGCTTTACTAAAATTTTTAGGTGACCATCAAATATACATTATGGACTGCCGCGGCCAATCATATGACAATGCTGCCAACATAAGTGGTAAATACAAAGGAATACAGGCTCTTATTTTGCAGAAAAATCATTTATCGGCGTTTGTACCATGTTGTGGTCATTCTCTCAATTTAGTTGGAAAAGCAGCTGCTAACTCTTGTCCATCGGCTGACTGAAATTCTGACTGAAAAATTAACACAGATGAAAAGCGGACAATTTTACTCGGTCTTTGTCGATGGTTATTCTGAAATCGAAGGAGCTCTATTACTAGATATCACAATCTTGATCAACATTTTAGAGCTAAGTACATTACCAAACATTGAAATTGCACTCAGGATGTATTTGGTTTTGATGGAGAGCGCTCATTTTCAAAAATGAAAATTTAAAATTATAAAAAAAAAGACTTCGAACTACGATGGGACAAAACCGTCTAACAAAGATATCCCTACTCAGCATTGAAAGCGATTTACTCCGGGAACTGGATTTCAGCGAAATCATCAAGGATTTTTCATTGACTCAACTTATTTGTTGCCCCAGGGCCTCTCGACCTCTAAATCCGGTCCTGGGTATACGAGAGTATCTTTCCCTCGAGAGATGGGAGTACCTACATTGGCGAAACACCGCACCAACAGCGATGTAATGGCTTAAGCTACATATGCATGGGTGAGGTGGGGTGAATACTGTAGGTAACCAACACAATGAAAATTATAGAAAAATGCTATAGCGAAAAACATCACGGACAAAAATACGAAACAAAACAGTGGTAGGATAGAATGTAATTTCAGAAGAGCGTATATTCGACACGACCTACAGCAAGAGGTGCTCGCAGCTCGCATTGTAATGTAATTCGTGAAGAACACAGCCTCCAGCTAAAAAGATCTTTTATACAAGCTTGGCCATTAATGTTACCTTTGTTTCTGTTTTTTGTGTTTTTTTTTTTTTTTAACATGTAAGGAGAGAGCTAACTTAATTATACAAAACATTTTAAGTGTAAGTTGCAATTTTATTCAGATAAAATCAAATCAGATAATTAAATTAAGGCACGTGCAACACGCAGTTTAGTTACTTTAAGTAGGTACACGAATTTGAGGCTGACACCAGTTAAAAAGGTTTTGCTTTCGTAACTGTTATACTACAAAGTATAATGTAGTCGGTATGATTTATGAGAAAATGGTCAAAATTTGGTTGTGGTTTATCGTTCCATCTCATGTCAGAAGACATGGATGACTATATTTAAACCAAAGTTGTTCAAGAAATTAGTTACAAGTGCAAAAGGTCATGACACTCGAACCAATTATAACCTTACTATTACGGCTGATTGTCCATATAGTGGCATGTGCCTTTTGTATTATGGCATTACATACGTACCGGAGGGATACGTTTGACCGTAAAACTTTAGCCTCTAGTATTCACAGAAGCCCGTAATGCAAACACAGCATTTCGAACATACATACGTACAACATAATATTAGCATAGAAGATAGGAGTTCGGTAAACTGTATTGAAATCCAAGTGACTATACATTTGAGCCGTTAGTTTTTATAGTATTCTGTCGAAAATTTAAGTATTGCGAACTCATTACAATGTTACATCGAAATTAAAATAGTTTTTAATACCCAACACCGATTATTTAAAGGTTGAACGTCAAAAGTTTTCCAAAGTTTACCATCGACATAAATTTTACAAAAGGTTAGATTTTTAAAATTTATTTTGCGTATTGGATTTATATTTTGTTTTTTTGCTCTTGTATAGATTTCTTATTTTCTTAATATACCTGAACTTCGATTATATTACGATTTGGAGTTTTCTTGACCTACTTTAGGTCCAGTATGGTATTTGCTCAATGTCATTTATGTCCTTCGATGTTACTAAAGTGTATTTTTCTTGCGATGAAAATCCAGCCAAATGAATGAACTCGATTAATTTGTACAGAGAGGTTTATCAATAAATGACACAAGATACCTACTTGTCAAATAATTTTTTTTGAAAAACATTCGAAATTAACAACGAATTTGGCTGTTATCTTAAACAGTCTGGATATATAAAGTAAAGTAAAGAATAGCTTCTGAGATAAAAAAAAAGACAAATAGATGGAACAAACGACATCCATCTTCAGATGGAAATAGACACGGACATTTTTAAGAAAATCAATGCCTGGGGTATATCAGATAGTCAGTGCATTGTTAGTTCTACACTTAAAATTTATTTATATAAATTGTGAATCTAAACCATCTTTAGACCCATTTAAACATACACACAAAATTTCATTAAAATCGTTCCAGCCGTTTAGGAGGAGTGCGGTTACAAACATGTACAGAAGAATTATAATTGTGAATCTAAAGCATCCTTAGATCCATTCAAACCCACACACAAAATGTCATTAAAATCGGGCCAGCCGTTTAGGAGGAGTTCGGTTACAAACACGTACAGAAGAATTATATATATAAATTGTGCATCTAAACCATCCTTAGACTCATTCAAACACACACACAAAATGTCATTAAAATCGGTCCAGCCGTTTAGGAGGAGTTCGGTTACAAACACGTACAGAAGAATTATATATATAAAGATTTACCCAGAGTTTATACAACGCCTTTGCTCTTAAAAAAATGAATTACGAAAATTGATTAGATCTTATCAAAAATTAATTACAATTCGTTAAAGAAATCATCAGATAAGTCCTATACCGCAAAATAATTATAATCCAAACGCAAGTTCAGCGAACCTTAGTACATTCACCCGTTTCGAATTGCAGTATAATATTTTCCCACTTGGATTTAATTTTTCCTCGGTACTGACCTAACACATACCTTATTTGCTTTTAACGTCAATTATTACTGCAGGCTTCAAACCAGTAAAATGGGCAACTTGTTGCGTTAAACATTTTAATTGCCAACTGCAAACACTGCTAAGCCAAAGACTATATAAGGCCATATTACCAAAGAAAGCCCCCCCGTAGAAATTAACAATTTTAGATGAAAAGCTACTTCGATGTCGATGACTCCAGTCAGTTATATGATCACGATGATGATGAAATAATAAACGTTTTCAACTTCAAACGTAATGTTCATTCGCTGGTCCATTGTGCTTTTTTCAAGTTATTAAATTTGTATGAACCCTCCCCCTTGCAGTTCCAATAAAAATCAACAAAATTCATGGCTTACGATTTAATCCAAGCTACCTAAGTCTGTATAGTATAGATACGACGAGTGTGACACATCAATTAAGTTGCTACTGCATGTTGGCGCATTGCCAGAGAGGGGGGTAGTCTCAACTCAAGTATCAAGTTGTCTATAACCGTGCGTCGCCTTGGGCCAAGCCTGTTGTCGACTTGAATTCCCAAATGGGCTCCGAAAAAGAGTAGCTTTCTGCTGTTGCTATGGCCTAAAAGGTGCCAATCACCTTATGCGCGTGGCTTAACTTAATTGCCTGCACTTTCTTTCGTGCAGATCGTCGGTTAAAGGAGACGTCGTCATGAGCGAAGGGAAACCAAGAGCAGTGAATCGAATATATAGGTCTAACAAAGATGATGGCGACGATGAGGTGGCTCAGTGCTTGTTGCTAAGGCACAAACTCCAACTCCAAGTCATACATCAAAGAGTAAGAGATGAGATTTTGACACGCTTTTCTGCTCTGATCTTTTGTGTTTCCTTTGTGTGTGCGGCTTCCATTTTGGCATTGTGCTGAGCTAGATGAGATGATTAATCGCGATGATTGTGAAGGCTGTGCAGATAGTTTTGGCGAGATTACTATTTGCGGTTGGCACATGGGTTACTTTCGAAGTTATACATGTGGAGGAAAGTAGGAAAATGTGTGCAGATAATTTGACAATTACCCTATACTCAAATGGGAAAAGTTGCGGTTGGTATCTGGTTAAGAAATATGCAGCAGGTGTAGCTATATTAAAGAAGTAACAACTGACTTCAACAATAAATCCTATAACCAAATCTAATCACTATAAGTCTGGCCGAATAATTGAACTCAATGTGCTTTCAATTTACTAAAGGCTTGCCGTGTATCCCTTCCACCCGAGTTCATTGGCATTACTCGCAATCAACTCACCGGAAAGCTTTCATATTGACCTCAAACCATCTCCGCCCAGTTTGACCATTAACAAGTTATTACTTCGTCTACCCTCCAACATAAGCTAGCACTGTGTAGATACCACAACATGTATTCACTAGAAGTATAAGACCTATATGGTACCATCCAGGAGTTGCTAGGCAAAAACCAATATCGATCGATGTGCGGTTTCGAGTTTTTGGATGAGGCGAATCCGGTGGTGAAGCCGAAGAATGCAAGAAAACGGAAGGTAATGATGACATTCATTTCGAATCCAATATCCTGTTTCATAAATCAATTCCGATGATTACCTGGTGCGCGAAAGTGAAGACGTAGTAACCACCGAGCGCAAGGATATGTACGAAACTTCTGTCTACCCAGAATGAGGAATCATTTATCTAAGGGCCGTTTTTTCCCCCCGATATCCCTAGATTCGTCTTCCCTTCCAATCCAGTCGACAGAATGTAGCGAGACTCAGAAAAATAAGTCATGTTGTATATCTACGTGCACTGGAAGGTAAAAACGAATTTCACTTCGTAATTGTTCATTGGTTGAAGGACAACGACTTCGAAGGAAATGAGGATTTTTCCGGAACAGCTCCTTCGGAAGGTCGCCCTAAAAAGGTATGCGACACATTACTGTCGTCTTCTGGGGACAGTTTTCTGCTGTTGCTGTATGCCAAAATAATAATGCATATTGATGAAACATGTTGGCTTTTCCACCAAAAGTTGAAAACCTGTATACAGAGTGATAAATGTACAGTGGGTGTTAAAAGTTTGCAGTCAGATTGTGAAGTTGCTTGGAGGAATTTTATTAGAATCGCCATTAACGTTCGATTTTTTTTTTGTCTTAAACTTGAATATTATACTGAATGCTTTCACAAAAATCGCAACTTTTTCGCCTCTAGCTAGTTGCGGTCTCCAAGCTCGTTAATGTCCCTTTGCACTTGCCCTCTACTGGCTTGTCCTTCCGGACTGGAATCCAGAGGCTGCTTCGGCTCTGTTCGCTCTATATGTCCTAATCCTAGACAACTGGAAAAACTGAGATCCGTACGTTATGCCCTTTTCCAAAATCCCTTATTGGACATAATCTCTCATTGTTTTTTTCTTCTCTTTTTCCAAAATCTCCCGGGGCGAAATCCCCTGTACCAAATTCTCCCACAAGCAAACTAAACTTTGTATGTACCCAACCTTGCACCGACTCCATATCCTACTGTGACCAGAAGCAGGGGGTTGCAGTTTTCTTACATATCCCTTACGTATCTCACTTTTTAACGCCATTTTTTTTTTTACTCAATAACCATGTAGCTCTCTCATGAAGACAAGTGAGAGTGATTTTAATCCCAAAGACTGACAGACGCGGTCACGAAAGTGCGAAAGATTTCAGACCAATCAGCCTGACCTCCGTTGTTCTGAAGACCCTCGAACGAGTCCTAGACAACCATCTAGGTGGTACAATAGAACCAACACTCTCAAAATCACAGCACGCATACCTCAAAGGAAGATCGACAGAGACGGCTCTCCATGAAGTAGTGCGAATAATCGAAAACTCATTACACTATAAAGAATACACCTTAGCGACCTTTCTAGATATAGAAGGGGCCTTCAACAATGTACATACTGAAGCGATTCTGGAATCCTTAACGGAGTTAGGGATAGAAAATCATCTTAGTCTTTGGATTGTTTCTATGCTTAACACCAGGATCATTCAGACAACACTAAGAAATAGTAACATAACCAAATACGCCAGCAGGGGGACACCCCAAGGAGGGGTCATCTCACCACTGCTATGACTCATAGTGGCGAACAAAATACTCAACAGTTTAGATAGAGAAAGAATCAAGGTAGTCGGATATGCGGACGATTTGGTGATACTGGTGTCAGGAAAGTTTCTCTCCGTAATTAGCGAAATTATGGAGAATGCTCTGTCGAAGGTTAGCACCTGGGCCAGGTTACGTGGTCTCGGTGTAAACCCGAGCAAAACTGAAATGATGCTTTTCACCACTAAGACTAAAATACCCAGCTTTACACTTCCTCGCCTAAACGGTCAACCGCTCTCATTATCCTCCAGTGCTAGGTATCTGGGAGTGATCCTGGATCCCAAGCTAAACTGGAAACTGAACATCGAACAGCGGGTAAAGAAAGCGTGCATAGCTTTCTATGCCTGCAGCAGAATGTTTGGCAAAAGATGGGGCCTGCAACCAAAACTGACCCTTTGGATGTAAACAGTCGTAGTACGACCAATCCTCACTTACGGGTCAGTAGTCTGGTGGCCGGCTCTTAGAAAAGCCTACAACATAACCAAGCTCAACAGAGTCCAAAGAACGGAATGCATAGGCACCACAGGCGCTCTCTTAGAAAAGCCTACAACATAACCAAGCTTCAACAGAGTCCAAAGAACGGCATGCATAGGCACCACAGGCGCTCTCCGGTCAACGCCGTTAGACGCCCTCACAGTGCTTCTGCACCTATTACCCTTAGACCTTCATATCACAAACATCACAATACATAGCGCGATCAGACTCAGAGGGTCGGGGTGCTGGTATGCGCGACCCTACGGACATAGCAATATTCTGCTTTCTTTATCAAGAGAGCTAGTACCACCCTCAACGGATTACATCACCTCCAGATTACTTTTCAATAAACACTTTGAAGTAGAATTCCCTTCAAAATTAGACTGGCAGGACGGACGGGTGAACAGGGACCCCAACTTAACAATCTACACGGACGGTTTAAAAATGGACTGTGGAGTAGGTGCGGGTGTTTTTTCGGAGTCTCTGAGCATCTCAAAATCCTTCAGGCTCCCGGACTTAGCCAGTGTGTTTCAGGCGGAAATACTTGCTATCCGTGAAGCCTGCTACAAACTACACACGGATATAAGTCCGAGGCAAAAGATAGACAGATAGATAGAGCTATATTTCAACCTCATTTTTGCCCTAGACTGTTTACAATTTACAATTTAAGTAATAATTTTAAAAATATATTGCCAGAAGTGTTTCTCGACTTTCGCCCATCACTGTAAGTTCCGCCACAGAGGTGCCCTTTGGCCTGTGCGACCTTCAGCAAAGGTGCACAGTGTCATAACCGTAGTGGAAAAAAAATATACATTTAGACTACACCCAAAATGATAGTAAATCGGCCTATTTGAACGATATGGCGCTCTACATTGCGAGGCGAAGCTATATAGATCCGCATGGTACGTAAAACACGATGATGGCAATGAGGATGACAATGATGATGTCTATGTCACTGCAGGCAATGGGGCTGATGGAATCTCTAAATGGTTTTTTTACCTCTATCCGTAGGAAATAGATAAATGAGTAGTTTGTATACCTTCAAAATGTTACACTCCAAGCCAAAGTATATGCGGACTAAAGGGCATAAACAAAAACCGAGGCCCTCGTGACATAATGAGTGTGCAGATGACATGCCCCATACCGATACAGAAGGTCCCGCAGAGCAGCTAAGGTAAAATTGTGTAATAGAAAACTTTTCCATAAAACTTATCATCTTGTGCTTCTTTCAGGAAACTGCGATGTTGCTCCTTGCCGGGTTTTTGTGGAATTTCGGGGTGATTGTGACTGTGAGAAAGGAAAACTTCTTAAGGGGTAAATTGCTTGGAAATTAGCCCCAATAGATTCCATTCCAAGCCATTTAGACTGATGAAAGAGTAGATGGGGGTGGTGGTCGTGCTGGTGTGCCTTGATGAAATGCTCACAGTGTTCTCCTTGGGATAAATTGAATTACGGGTCGGACAAGGGAAAGGGGGTGTAGTAGGTATGCAATGTTGTTGTTCAATGAAAAGAAATGATAATTAATTTGTGGACACAGGTATTCTCATTTGTAGCCATGATGCATGGCCGTTTTCGAAATTAGTTTATGCGTCCGGGCATCCTGGTTTTGACATTTATGGTAAATTGTTGGAAAGTTTCTCTCGATTTGGGAATAATTCATTAACAAAGGCAAAATGTTCTGGTCTGGAAGACTTTGCGAATAAATATTGATCGGCATTCTGCAGGTAGACCCAGCTGCCCAGTTTGTAATCTGAATTTCCATTCACAGCACGCACGCTAGAATGCAAAAATATAATGCGTGCACTTGGTATGCGTTACCCCAAGTAGGCCCTCATTTGAAGCCGCGAGTGTCTTATCATGTTTCATTGCCAATGCAAACCACAAGCCACCCTTTTGTCGCAGGGAATAACTACAACTTCCGCCTGGTTGCCCCTATTGTCAGGCCCTTTGTGACAATCGTTTCATTACGCACATTTACCTGGAACAACGTCAGTTTAAATTCTTTTTCTTCTTCTTCTTCGGATCGGCTTTTCTTTTATACTGCAGAAATGTTGCAATCGCGACAAGGCAATGGCAAAACACGCTGCAAGAAAGCGAGAGAAATTTTCCCAACGTTACCTATCTCCGATTACACTTCGACTTGGCTCTAGGAGAAGAGGGGTTTTTTCGACGGGATGGCGATGGCGGTCGTGTGCAATATTCATTTACCTCGAGCTCGAGCTCCAAAGCCAACGATCTCGACACAAAGGCCTCCTCTATATCCATGTGCGATGTGCCTTATTTGTTGCTCCAAGTGATTTTGATTTTATTGTTGTTGCTGTTAGTATGTATTGCAGTCAATATAGTGGTGTTGGATAAATTGGTGTCCAAACAAACCAGTCGAAGTTGGATTGGAGCTGCTGGTGCTGGACTCTATGGGTGTAATGGTGCGCCTGGCCATATCATGTGATGTGTGGTGTTTGGCTTTGTCCCTTTTGTGTTGTTTGACTTTTCTGTTCCTTTTCTGTGTTTTCTCTTCCTAATATTATCATGACATTAAAATCATTAAATATTTACTCATTGTGTCGTTTGTTAGGACAACGATGACGACAACGACCGACGAGCATGTACCTATACGAACGACGACGACCAGGTGTGCGCTCGCGGGGGAGTGATATATATTTGCTTTAAACATTAGCCCCATGGTTTCCACGGATGGCAAGACTTTATGGGAAAGCTACTGTGCGCTTTGCCTGGTTGAGTTGGTTGTTTCGTTAGATTTACTGGCTGCATTGGCCTCTATCGCTGGCAAATAATCTCGAACTTGATGTTTACATAGAGTACCTGGTTTGTTAGCGATAACAAACTAAATGAAGGAAAAAAAAAGAAGTTAGAAATAGAAAACGACTGAAATATATTTTAGGTAGGCCTACACTGGGTAATAGACGGCTAATTAGATTGCACTGAATTTGTGTGGACATTAAGCCGTGGCTAGGCGAATTAAATCGTTAGTACACTGTAGGTTTTATGGAGCTGGTTTTACATTTTAATTGAAGTGTACACGCACCTGATCAGTGACTCAGTGCGATGTGATCAGACTGACTTCGTATCTGCTGAGAATTGCAAAAAATTAGGGGCCTAAAAAGGCAATATTCAGCTTCCGTTAAACTTGATTTGAATCCAATCCAATCTGTATGGCAGATTGCGATAGAGCGACGAGTTTATTACAGCGATCCAAACCTTTCAATACAAATTCAACTTATATACCAGTAATTTACTACAATAGAATACTGGATCAATAGAAAAGCATCTTATGTTGCGTCTGTGGTTCGAGGTTTTCTGGAGAGAGACCAGGGGGTGTTCCCAAAGGGACTGCCCAAGACCGCGTGATACGTGCGGTGAAAAGCCACACCCCGCACGAGGTGCCACTGCTTTCGACTGAATTTAACGCATCTAGAGGGGAATAACCCGTAAAACCCATCATCCCGGATAAACAACCGTGCCCATGTGATATATGGCACAATGTTATGTGTCTTCTAGAGGTTAACTCTAGAGTCTAGATATCTGGGGACCTCTAGTTTCAATTTAATCTCCTTTTCTGTATATAGGGGCTGCGTACAGAACACCCTCCCCTAATCCCTTACACACCCGTGGGTCTAAAAGAGAACAATTAAATAAAACTACAAACAAGGGGATTGGTGTAAACGAATCGGACACCAAGAACTTCGATAAAACCAATTCTGAGACAAAAATAACGGAGGAGAAAGAAATTCTCTTACGGAAACATGGGAACGGTTGACCTCCGAATTGAGAAGCTTTTTCTGGAGGATGTCGATACTCGTTCAAATACCAGCTCTTCCAAATTCTTCATATCGCTTCACAGGGGGCTTATTCCCAAATGCGCGGTAGATCGTATTGAAAGCGATACCTCCATTTCGACCGTCTTCGCTTTTGGTTATTCTCAAATGCGAACGAGGGCGAAAATGATATTTCCAGTGCTTTCCAGTTTTTCCATTCTGAGTTGCAATTTTCCAACACTTTGATAGCTTTTTCCCGCCACAGGAATTTACTTTATTTTTTATCCGCAAACAATCCGCCAGCAATCCGTCATCTATGGAGATATCGCTTTTGATTCGATCAAATCGCTTTTGGAAATACAAAAATGCAAATCCGCCATGAAAAGCGATCCGCCGCGCATTTGGGAATAAGCCCCCCAGGCTTCGATTAGGAAAAAAGTTGTCAATTGTAAAATGACGAAAAAGAAGAGAAAACAAACGAGACAATGACAGACAATGGCTTGACTTCTTAGGAAGTCAGTGCTTGGAATGTGATGAGCCCTGTGCTAACACTCTACCGAAGGCTAGCTTCCCAGGAATCTCGAGAGAGGGAGCTCTTATGCGATCACCAAACCAATGCCGGGTGCAGCAATTGCAAACGAGTATAGAGTAAAGATGTTTAGAACTAGATATAAACATCTTATCCTTGGCTTACCTAGAGGACAAATATAAATTAGATCTGCTTTCAAATCCAATTCAATGTCCATCTCCAAAGCTCATTTATTTTATCCTTTCAGTCGATCAAAATCAGGCAAAATTCCCTTTTTCCCCTTGAAAGAAAATCATCATCCATCGACCTCATTTTATTTCTATGATTACTATCGAGCGCCAATGGCGTGGAAACTGGTAATAGACTCAAACAAAACAACCCTTTTTATGCTTTGCTTGCTATTGCTAGAGCAATTTACCACCCCTCCTTGCTTGAATAGTAAACTGTTTAGTGGCTATCATAACTGCACGCACACATCTGTTTGGTGAAAACTATATAACTTGTATCAGACTAAGCAAGGACCCATTTCGAATTACACCAGGGGTGGCGGGCGGATTGAAAAAGTGTTTAAAGCTATTATCTCGAAAGTAACCTCTGATTTTACTTCCCTAATTCGATGACGATAATGATGACGCAACAAATGGTAAATGAAACCCTCTCACCCACAGCCCTCTTCTATACAGCTTTCCATAAATGATATACAAAGCAATTTCCTTTTTTAATCGCCTCCTGTGTGTTGAACTTGTTCAGGCCTATGCGTGTGTGTGTGACACACTCACTGCGGGGTTTATGTGGGATTGCTCTAGCAGCCTAACCATATGTGGAATAGAAAATCAAAAATAATTTTCAGTCTTAAGGGTTACTGGCCAGATGGTCGACAGTTCATTTCCCGGTATTTGCCCTTAAAATTCAGTAATTATGTAATTTTGTTAAGGAGCTCGGAACGCGGACAACCGAGAAAGGGTATCATTTTCGAAGAGCTTGATTGATTGTTTAAATGGATTGGTGGATGATTATATGATTGCTGAAACACTATAACCCTGAACTTGATTTTACAACCTATTGTTGGATTTAGGAATGAATACAAGATTGTTGTTCCCACGAATCTCAAATTTTACGACCTTGATGGTGCTACTGTGCAACAATATAGGTTGTCCTCAAGGTGTCACAAACTCACAAGGAATATAATACTGAAAAAAAATGAATCTGAACAAAGATAACGCTCAAAATCCCCTGAGATGACCGTGGGTCATGCAAACAAATGCAACAATGAAATTTGTGTCCTTTTTTTTGTTGGTCATGTGTTATGGGCTACGATGCACGTACGCGCTACTGTTTAAGTCCGCATAGACATATGACAACCTCAAAACAGGTAGATACAATAAAAAATGGTACATACCAGAATAATAACAATTGTTTCCTTTTCTCAGACCAAAATTTATGAAGACAGATAAAAATAGTGACCTTCCTTGTTGCTGCTGCAACTGCACGTACCTACGACATAGAGACAGAGTCGGCCCTACTTATAGGTACCTACCTACGTGATTGGAATTGATGGTGACAGCGATTAAAATGATGCTACTTCCGGACTTAATGTACACCTTGTAGCAATATATCCTACACCCACTTGTTCTTATTAGTGGCATGTCCAGGAGAAAATTTAACTCTCCGCCCATAGTTTCCGACTGATTAGACACAAAAGTCCGGTCTAAGCAATTTCTCTGTCCGTCACTCTATAGACGGTAGTAATTTACAACTACATGACCGGTCGCATCTACCTTCTCCTTCACCTCTCCTTCGATGTTATCAATTATTAACCAAACTGAAAATTGTAGGTGACGCTTTTTCACAAAGTCCACTTATGTCCTGTCCGCATCACCCTCGCTCGATATGGTAGCCCCTAGGCCATTAGTGCTCAATATACAGTGGGGTGGGTTAGAAGCGATGCAGATACCTCCATTAGGATAAACATTTATATAAGCTTTGACAGCTTTTGTGTGTGCTTCTATAAAGAGCGATGACATAGCACGCAATCAGTGCACAAACAAGTCCCCCGGATCGATCGACCATCGCATCCTCCTGCCGAACAGGTAAAAATAGACGATAGGAACCCCGCTGAACCCCAACTAGGAGCTCACCTCAGAGAGAGAGAGAGAGAGAGAACAAACGACACAAAAAGGTGGCTATAACAGGTGCTCCGGTGCATTTAACAGCTCGGAGCACACCGAGGACGTAATTGAGTGGACAACTGTAAATAGAAAACCTGATTTAACCGCCGCAATAGATGATGATGATGATGATGATGATGATGATGATGATGATGGGTTTTCTAGGGTGGGAAAATGAAGCTAGACCCACAGCCTGGTTATAAATTGGATATCCATTCCAGGTGAGATGCAACAGAGGCAACAAGACCGACGGAGGTGCCAGCAACCGACGAGACGCACGGTAGCTATGAGTTCGTAGCGATGATTGAGTGGTCTTTTGCAATGCGTCGTCATCTCCGTCGTCGTCGTTGTTGCCACACGACAACAGGATGGACAACTTTGGTGGCTTCGGAAAGAGTCGAAGACGCTTGGGAATCGGAGCGGAGCTACCCAAGCGCATACTCCTATGTAAACATACACGTGACTACTTACTTACATATATTTGCCATTTTGAATGAATGATTAGAAGGTTGAATGCATCACATCGTATGGCCGATGGTTGTTGGCCAGTGACCAGGCCAGGTTGGTCGGTTGTTAGGTTGTGTTGATTCGTAATTGGTTTCAAGTAATTATGGTGGCTTGGTTTATTGCGTGCAGATGAACAGGTTTTTATACCAGTCCCAATCCGGCTATATACCCAGCAAATAAAGTAAGCAAGTCTTATGATCCATATCGCATGATGAATGACGTCCGTTTGCGATTGTTTGCGCTGAGTTGCTGCTGTTATTATTCTACATGGGAATACAAGGTGGTGATCACCACCTGGGAAATACATATAGTTAATTCGTGTGCAGATATTAAATGTTGTGACTAGGTCTGGTGCGATAATCGGATTTCGATATCACTATGGATGGAGGATGCTATAGCATTTTAGTTTGTTCACATGCAGCTAAATCCTATGTAAACATCAGTGTAGCTTGTTGTATCAGAGAGATCCACCTTTCCATGTGCCGCCTCCTACTTACATCTCAGCATCGGACCAAAAGATGGCATGCGCGTATATCTTCTCTTCTATGTAGATATATAAAAATAAGTTGTATTTGTAATTGATGTTCTCTGTAATGTGTGAACCAATTTTAATTCTTGAAATTACACATGAAAGGTGACGTCAATACCAAGGTTTTTATGTATACACGATCTTTGTATGTGAATTGGTTAATAAGTTATAGGCATTTTAGTGAACGTACCTCTAGTTGTGAGTATATGGGGAAATATATTTGCAAGGTTAAGTTGCAAATTGGAAATAAATGGAATATTGTAATAGTTTGACAGGTCTCATTGGTTTGGGTATTGGTACGAGAGGGTTTCTATGAAGTTTGGTCAAAATTGGACAAAGAGGTCGCCTCTCCCATCGTACTAAAAAAACGATCGAAATCGTAGAAAGATGAGAAGGAGCTTCAGTGATGAAAAGCTTAGATGTTCGACACTCACATCGTCAGCCCCAAAAATCCGCCATCTGAGGCAGGACAACTACAGAGGAAGTGTTCCGCCGTATCATCGTCCTCTCCACAAGCAGGACAGATGGTGGTGTCGCGAAAGCTTGGTGGCTCGAAAGGACGCCCACAAGCAGTCTGCAATCGATTCTCCTGAGAGACAGAAGAAAGGACGCGGACCTTTTGCAGACGCGGTCAACCGATGCATATGAGAAAATTGGTCTTACCATTGCCGTATAGATCCAAAGGATCCTTTTCGGAGATAAGCCCCATGTCTTACCAAAAGCGCCTTTGCACTGCCACAAAGTCGACAGCGCTTTATCGGTTTTCGATTCAACATGCTTGGACCAAAGAAGTTTTCTATCAAGGATTACTCCCAGATATTTGACTTCGTCAGAGATCGGGATAGTGATACCCTTTAGCACACGCTGAGTCAGACCAGTGAAATTCCTATTTATCGTGAAGAGAACAACCGTAGTTTTAAGAGGATTCACTGAAAGCCCATTTCTTGTGCACCAGTCATCGATCAAGCCCAAGGATCTCTGCGCCTGAGAGCAGACAGTCCTTAGGTTCGAGCCGACAGACAGAACGGCGACATCGTCCGCGTAGGCTTGAGTGTAGGTTCCAGGAAGATTGAGTACCGTTAGCAGAGAGTCTTTACCCCTTGCATGACGCATTTACCACAATCCGCCTCGGCATTAGCATTGCTTTAATCCACAACACTAATGTTTCATCTATACCGTGATGTCTAGCTGCGTTGCACATGCTGTCAAAAGTCACATTATCAAAAGCACCCTCAATATCGACGAAAATACCCAACGCGGACTCCTTCCGATCAACAGCGCTTTCGATCCTACCAACAAGGTTCTGAAGCGCAGTTTTACAGGATTCCGCGCTGATAAGCATGTTGCATCTCAGAAAGAGGATGCGATCGAAGAGCAACATTGCGCACGTGCAGCTCAACCAGTCTTTCCAAACTTTTCAGCAGGAAGGAAGACAGACTTATGGGTCTGAAACTTTTGGCTAGAGTGTAGTCAGTCTAACCGATTTTTGGTATGAACACGACTTTAACCATACGCCAAAGAGAAGGTATGTAGCCAAGGCCATGCTTGCGGTGAAAATTGTTTTCAACGTCGGCATCATCTGACTAAAACCTTGTTTCAGCATAGCCGGGTAAATTCCATCCGGACCAGGTGACTTGAAACTCTCAAACGATGCAATTGCATATTTGATAGCGTCATCCGTCACCACTCTGGATGCAATATACCAGCTGCGCCGCGTGGTGTTTGTCAGTTCCGTATAGTAGCCACCGTTGCCGGTACCACTGAAGAGCGCGTAGTGACCTGATTTCCCGGGAAGTAAGTCTCCAGCAGGAGACTAAAAGTTTCCGCCTTTGTCTCCGTGTTAGGTACCATCAGATTTCTGAATCGATTCCAGTTTACTTGGTCTGTCCCTTTTGCGGACTTTAACAAATCTACTGGTCGCACTTATAGTGATTCGACCTCCTCACAAAATTTCCTATAAGAGTCATTTTTCGATTTACAAATCAGTCTCTTAAATTCTTTTTGCTTCGATCGGTCTGGAACCATTACTATGACAAGGTTATCCTCGTATTTTCGATTGGAGATGAGAGTTGTTAAGTATCTACTTAGTCGATACGAGCACATACCACAACCGTCATAGCTTGAAGGTCCTTCACGAAGTGGGTATTTAACTATAAGTGTTAATTCTTAAAGATAAAATGCTGGATACTTGCTTTTTCGATAGTCTCTGTAGAAATTATTAGAGCATTACTATTTAAGGACTATTTAAATACCAGTATATATACCAAAATCGGTTACCTATCATATTATGTGACCCGTAAATCAGCATCAGCAATGGACACTAACAGAAAATGTTTTTGCGACCGACAATCATTTACTTAGACTTAATACCTTTGGCCAAAATATTTCGGTTGACTTTATTTTCCCAGAGTATTCAAAAGCACTTTGCAAAAATGCATGTTTAATAGTTCGACCCGTCTCGTTTGTCTATATATTGTTCTCAATTCACTCGTGTATACAGGTTTCTATATATGACCAATGGAATGGGACTAAAATGAGTCTTTAGTAACCACCGCATTCTATACACACTTACTCACTCTCATATCCTGGAGTGGTAAAAGGGTTTCCATTGCATAAGCTCTTTCATTCTTTTCTTGAGCTTACTTCCTTAGCAACTGTTTAACCATTCGCCATAAATAACAATAGCCTACCTTTCACAGAGCCTTTCATTTTCCCATTTGACATTCAGCAATTTAATTCCTATACCTTTCTACGATAATGGAAGCAAGCATTGATAGCGCTCTGCACAACAATCATTGCCGCCACCACCCACCCGAAATACCTAAATACAACTACGAAAGTGGAAGGGATTTTGGTGTGATTTACAAAATGTGAAAACTTCAACGTAACGCATTATTTAAACTCCGACTGTGATAATAATCTAAGAGTTTATCCTGAACTCGGGGTGTAACGCTGTGGGATGGATATTACAAAACCTTTACGAAGCCGAAGAATGAGGTGGAAGGTGGCCAACCGGCTGATATAGACCCTTTCAGCTTACAGCCCAAGCATTCATTTACAGATTCTTTTCTCTTCGAGGGGTATATTGGAGCCTCTTATGTCATTCAAAACGTTTAAGAGGGCGCTTTTTTTTTTTCCTGAATACGTATTTGAATTGAAAAGAACTAACAAAAAAAAACTTTGAATTGAGGTCCTTTTTAATGTGTATGTCAGCGTCCCCTTTTTTGCTGAAAAGCCTTTAAGAATGTGCATGAGGAAGAGGGCGGGTTGCAAGTGATATACAGAAGGTATGCAGTTAGTAGGGGTAAAGTACTTCTAGTTGACTCCTAATTATGTATTTTAAGGTGTTTTTGGTTGGAAACTTTAACACGCTGGTGTTTGTTCTTTTTAAAATGGACAAATCCTTGTAGGCTTTGTCTACCTGGGCTCCACTATCACTTCGCAAAATGACATCGGCGCAGAGATCAAGCAAAGAATCACTCTTGCCAATCGCTGTTTCTTCGGGCTAAGAAGGCATCTAAGAAGTAAAGCCCTCTCTCATAGAACAAAGGAGATATTATATAAGACCTTAATCATCCCGGTCCTGCTGTATGGTGCAGAAGCATGGACCCTCTCAAAAGCGGATGAAAACCTTCCAGGATGCTTTGAAAGAAAGATTCTTCGAGTGATATTCGGTCCACTTTGTGACGATGGAGTGTGGAGAAGAAGATTCAACGATGAACTATACGGGCTATACAGCGACGCTGACCTGGTCAAAAAGCTAAAAATACAACGGCTGAGATGGCTGGGACACACGTGGAGCGTATGGACAACAACTCACCAGCCCGACGAGTCTTCGAACCCACCCCCGAAGGACAACGCAGCAGAGGAAGACCCCACCTTAGGTGGCGCGCACAATTGGAGAACGGCTACATGAAATTTGGCCCCAATGAAAAATGTCCACAAACTGAAAATGAAAAATCACCCCAAAAATTTACATGAAAGGCAACAACAACAGAAAATTACGTAAAATTCATAGTTTGGGGTAAAATTTCATTATAAAATAAGGCCCCCAAAAGAAGAAATTAAATAAGACCCCAAACGAAAAACGATAACGTATGGGGGGCATGCTACCCCCCTGCTTGGGCTTACTATCAGATTTGGGGCCTTATTTCAGTTTTTTTTGGGCCTTCTTTCATATTTGAAATTGGGGTATTATTTCATTATGAAAAATAGACCCAATTTTGGGGTGATTTTTCATTTTCAGTTTGGGGCCATTTTTCATTGGGGCAAAATTTCATGTAGCCTTGGAGAACGACCTCAACCAACTTGGTGTGCGTAACTGGAGGCAGCTAGCCAGGCACCGAGCTGGCTGGAGGGGCTTGTTGGTTGAGGCCGTGGTCAACCCCGGACTGTAAGCGCCACCAAAAGTAAGTATACGTTAAGTAAGTAACTCCTTGTAGGAGGGGATAGGAATGATCCCTTTAGTCAGTAAGCAGTGACTCAGAGTAAATCATTACAAATACGAAACATCACCAGAAGAGGGTGTAGCTCATAAACGTTTTTATAGTTGGAAATATGGACCATGGGCTGCAATTTGAATTTTTGTTTCAGGAAACTAACTTCTTCTTAAGATCCACAAATGTAAACAGTTTTCCCGGGCCATATCCGTTTGTCCCAACATCAAAAACTCATACCTTTGATCCTATATTATATGATCTGTTCTGTTAAATATTTACTTATTTTATCCAATTTTATTTTATTTATATTTTATTGTTAAAACATCTTACAAACAATTTTAAAATCAGGTGAGTTGAAGGAAGGTAATTTCAAAAAGCAACAATTTATTCAAAGATTTTTTTTTTTTTTTATTTACATTCTCAGCTTTTATCTTTAATAACTATAGGACAATCTCTATCTACACCACAACTATATATATAGATAGAGATTCTCTTTTCTCCATCCTAATCCCCGGATTCAGTTGACTGCACAAACAGAGTTACAACAACAGGATCAGTAGCTGAAATCCATCACCTTCTTCGAGAATTGTGAGTCTAATCCTCCAACAATTCTTTGCCTAGTCTTCATTTCACCTCCCATTATTATATATCTCTAGCACACTGCCTATTTCATACTGCCTACGAGCACTTGCACTCATTGTAAGGAGGTTTGTGTGCGAGAAATCCTTTTGCTCCTTGACTTGTCCTGTTCAGTTCGTGTCACATCATGCCAGTAAGAAAAATACAAGTAAAATGCTATTCTCGGCTAATCCCTATTCCCGTCCTACACCCTCTTCGTTGTATCCTGTCTTCATTCGGCTCTGTTTGCATTGCGATGTTAAATTGGATCTTTTGTCAGTTATATTTTATAAGGATGCTTCAACAGTACAAGCGTATATAGTAAGAAACGCAGAACAATAACAGTTGCACACAGTTGACTGCAAAAAAAGAAATGCACACTGCCGCAAGGAGATACTATACAAATAGGTGTTCCTTGCACTCCTATAGGATAATGGTTTAGGGGCTGTTAGCAATTTTTCATCGAATTTTTCCACTTGATTTGTGTCGAAGATGGATTGATCTGGGGCAATAAGAAAAAGAGGCATTTAAATTTTCTGTTTTGATGAGTTTATTTTTAGGTAAAAGGACATTTCTTTATGCCACAAAGAATCGTGGGAGATTTTTTTTATCTGTTTTTTTTTTCTACAAATTACCAAGGGTCTTATGGAAGTGACAGCACGGTTGCTTAATACTATAAAAAATGTTTGCATGTCGAATGGAAGCATGTGCCGAGCAGCTCTGTACAATGTCACCCGCAGTGGTCCTTTTTGAAAGGGATATTGAATAAATGCAGAGGCAAAAAGAGTAAGGTTCATCCCTCAATTGAAACATGTTTCCATTTATTTTTAAAGCAAGAATTTATCTAGTGGAAGAGGAAACACTTACCATAGCTCCCTTGCATTAATCACAATCATTATTGCATTTCTGCTCCTCCTCCACCGTCTGTTATTGAATCATTCCATAATGGAAAATGCGATTGGCATTTAATCCTTGAAACATAATAAATATTACATTTTGCATTAACATGCACAAGTATCCCTTTCTCGACCTCCTGCTGATCCGGTTGATGGTATTTACGAGATGGTGTTAATGGTGAAGAGCAGTGGCGGCGGGCGGCGGCAGCAAGGCAGCAACCACCCCAACCCCTGGTGTGAGTGAGCAAATTTTTTATGAACCAAAACAAGCACATAAATCCTTTGTAAGGAGAAATTAAACGCTTACTCGCGAAAGGTTATGCAAAGTTATATATGCATACGGGCACTGGGGTGGTAGATATGTGGTGATTCCTTTAGGGGTTGTGTTCATCACATTAAATTCTTAAAGAAAAAAATATGTACATCCATTGTTTGTACCCTTCTTCTCGCCCACAAGTAGCGATATTCTTACTTATGCGAAAATGTCATTTTCTCATATACAGTATACATCCTGCCAAGCGCCAATCCCCATGGGGCAGGCAGCAGCGGTGGTGCGGCGAACAAGGCCACATAATCAGAAGAGTGTTACGCGTGTTGTACAGCCGCGTTTGTTCGTTTATTATGAAAGAGTTTTAATTTCTAAGCCCAAATCAGCAGGGGGTGTGGCACCAGTCGGACGGAACGGGACTCATTTTGTTGTGTAATTACGTCTCGTATTGAAGTTATAACTTGCTTTTTTATTGCAAATAAATTATTAATATGAGATGGGTGGTGCCATCAGGGATGCTATCCTCTTTTCGTGCGGTCACCCCCCACAGTCTTTGGTTATGATGTGGAAACCCAATTTAATTAATATATATTTTAAAATTAAAAGAGATAATGTAGGCATATTTTGAATCAGGATCAAATTCTGAACCTAGTGAGTTCAACCAGTGTTAGCAATGTAATACTGTCAACAGCCGTAGAAAAAATATTCATTCATTTTCTATGGCCCGCTTATCCATTAAGTGGGTGGCGGGTGTAGGCTGCTCAATTGGACCCTCCATAGCTCTCCATAGTATGGATTCCATAGCACGTCGTGGGATCCTGGGTGGGGACATGACCCATGACCAAGCCACCGAAGCATGGACCGCTCCGTCCGGAGAAGTAGCTGCACGATATTAGGTTCCCCACGTACCTATTTTGGGGTTTCTAATGCGATTTCTACGGGTCACACCAGCAATGCAACCGAGTAATCTCATTTCTACACCTTGTATCCCCGATCTTATTCTTTCGGTCATTACCCAAACCTCATGAGTATGAGGTAAGAGTTGGAACAAACACCGAATAAAAGACTGACAGCTTCACTTTCACCTTTGCCTAATTTTTCCGATATTCACGGGAATACTCCGGGGCCAATATCTATGATTGTCTGTAATTTTGAACTTGTCGATTAGATGGTTTTCGAGATATAAGAGTTTGCAAGTTTTTTATTTGTATAGACGGTGCCAAGCCCCTTCGCCTAATATCAAATCAATCCATATCAAAGGTTTGAGCTGAATCAGAGCAACACTTTTCGAGTTTTTGAAGCGTACACAAACGAACATTGGTCGTTTTCTTCAATTTTTAGTTTGAACATGCTAATAAAAACGCTTTATTGCGTTTTCAAGGCAATAAAGCGGGGGTTTCCTTATTGCGTCGACAACGCACTTAAGCGGGATTTTCGTAAGTGCGTTCCTCGGATAAATGCATTGAAAATTCTACATTTTCCCCGACGCAACTATATCCGGGGACTATTGTAGTTGAGAAATGTATAGTCCCCTCGTCATAGCTAAGAAGAGCTCGATTAATATGCCTTAATTTGTAAAATGTGGGGTTCAAGAATTGGACTCCAAAAAGTTAAAAAATTGTCACAGAGAAGATTCTGTAGCAAATCCACGTCAAGTTTTCTATTTGTATACCATTGATGGAACTGCGATAACTTCCAATATAGAACTCTGAAGCCAGTATGAAAACTCTTTCAAAACATTTTTCTTCACATTATCGCCTAAACCTAAAAACCTTACTCGCCAGCATGTCACCTTCATAATTTCATTACAACAACTCCACGAAAAGTAAAAAAAAAAATAAAAATAAAAACAAAGCAATAACCCCTCATAAAGTTGTGATATTTCGTGCGGGTCCACTAATTACTTCCCTTCTGCGTTGCAGCACACCACTGCCCAACAACAATACTGGTAATCCCTCATGCGCTCATTCCAACATAAATCTTCCGCGCACCTGTACGTTATAGTACCCGGGAGACGGGAATACACATGTCTGCGTCTGGTTATGTACCACCACAATGCAACAATGTATCGCCTGGTCTATCTTATGGATATAATATGTGTTCCGTTCCGACCGCCCACCTATTATCCAGCTATCTATATCAATTAGCACGCAAACGTCTTCCAATTGAAGATCTCTTTAGATACATTGACGCCACCACTTCAGTTGGTTTGAAAAAAAGTTAATTCGCTCAGTCACTGTTTTGAGAACATTAAAACGAAATGTATACGCTCATAAAATTCATTTTGACATAAATTAGAGCTGACTGTCAGACTGACAGAGCGATGCAGGTCCGGCCGCCTATATCTGTGATGATGGCGAACAATTCAGTCCAGTATTTAATTTAATTTTTACTTTTTCTTTTATACATTTAAAGCTGAGGAATGACGGAAAATGCACATGAATACCGATAGAGGAGAGAGATAACTTTTAATAGGTTATATTGGCGATCTGCTAGGCGTAAAAATCCAACACGCACCCTGGGAAATGGAAAAAATTGAGTCGTAAATTCAGTCAAGCGTAGTTAAGGTGTTTGTTTGTTGAATGGAACACGGGAAATGGGTGATAAAACACTCCACAGATTACTGTCATTTTCAAAAGTCACTAAAATTTTAATCTAAACAATGGTTTAAAAGGGAGACCCGCTGAGAGAAATTGACTTTCTTAACCCTATAATTATTATTTATACGGTCTAACTATAAATTATTCAAAACAGTGTTAAGTGGTCATACACCACCGAAACCAACCACTGTGGCAAAGAAATCCATATCCATATCCTGTTGCACGACTAGTTTCCATTCCTCCTTCGTGTGAATGCCTGCAGGTGCTGATGCGGTGCACAATCCACAACCCTCCGTCAGAGTGCATTGCAAACGATTTTACAGGGCGATAAGTAATCACTACTCAATCTGCCAACACTCCCTTGTCGTTATCAATTGATCCCCAAGGAATTAACAGAGAGGATACATGGAAATCGTATTACAAGAAAAAGGATTACACGGTCCCTTACATGTACCAAAATGTATCTCTCGTCTCATCAATCTTGTTCAGATAATTTAAAAAAAAAAAAATTTGTACTCGTATATGCAGTTTTCTCTCGCTCATCGATCAAAATCACATTTTGGAGCAGTGCAATGTTTGAACATGAACATGGAGTGGCCGACGATATATCGACTACTACATTTGATGGATCTAATAAACAGCAAACAGCACATATAGGACAGAGGTACTCTTGGGATGAGCAGTAAAACTATTGATTCTATACTCAGCTCAGTTTACGCGCTAGGGCTAGGGGCTAGGGTCCTTTATGGAGGCGAAACTGAATCGATTCTGTTGTGTCTACGAGATGAATGAGAATATAATACGATTGGTTTCGAAACAACAAAACATTCCATTATCCTTTTTGATCCCTAAATCATATAGAACCTTTCCTTCGACTGAGTGTCGTAAGATGACAACATCAGAAATTGTAAGTACACTGGGATAGCTCGGCACTGCGATACAACCCAAGAAAATAAGGAAAGATATCAAAGAATAGAAAACACCAACCAAGCAGACATTAATAGCGCAAGGATTTAACTATAAAAAAAAAATAAATAAATAATCTCCTGACAACAAGGAGAAATAAATGAAAACAAGGATTATAAAATGAAATCAAAGACAAGGGCACGTCGCATTTTTATGGACTACACGAATACCTACGATTGATAATCGCTTTGAAATTGTGGGTGATATCTGATACAGACAAGAGACACCATGATGGGTTTACTATTACTACTATAGATCGCGTTTAAAAATTACTATGGTGTTTAGATGGGGATGGTGTTTTCTTCACAATTGTAAGACAAGGCGGGCACCGAAGTGGTGTGGCACCTGTCACTTGCGACTTGCCACTTCGGTGTCGTGGTGACCAAGTGACAGGTGACATCGCTAAAGCCTATCCGCGGTACAAATAATCATTTTTAGTGTCCAGGCTAACTTTTCACAATGGCGAAAATTTCCATATAAAATTATCCATTGTGACCGTCAAAATATTTAAGTTCAAGATTAAAAATGATTATTGGTAAGGCCCTATGTAAACAAATGTAGACGCGTGTATCAAAGCGGCTACGTGGCATTTTTGAGGTGGCGTGGTGCCATTCTGGTACAAGTTTAATTTTCAAGTGGCAAGCGGGACATGGAATTGTAGAGGGATATCATATTGTAGAGGCTGGTGACGACATGAATTTTGGCATTACAATTTACAACTTCGTATTTTGGTTTATCCGGAAGCTAAACCTAAACATTTTCCTAAACATGGGAGACGACCAATAATTCAACATAGGACAACATTTTAATAACTGACATCATACGTTGTTTGCCACTTCAGTGCGCGTTAAATCACTGTCAGAAGTGATATACTTCGCCATTCCATCGTCACATCACTCATATGCCACTGCCACGCTACTTCGGCTCGCGTCTTGTCTAAGAATTGAGAGGCTTTCAGAGAATCTTGTAACAATTACGCCACTATCGGTCCAGCCGTTTTTTTTATAAAACACAAGGTTAGCACTCTTGACTTATCTATAAAAAAAAAAGGTTAGGAAAAATGTACTGAACGAATTTATATTTTCACTAGCGGGCCCGGCAAACGTTGTTTTGCCTGATCGTACATTTTCATTGTTCGTCAATTGTTCTGCGGCCGTTTTATTATTTGAAATTTAATTTATGATTGTTTTTTTAGTGTTTATTATTTGAAATTTTATTCATGAGCTTTTTGCTTTTTCATTTTTGTATTTATTGTTGAGTGGTTATTATTTGAACTTTTGTGGAATCGCATCGAAGCGCCACCTACCGGATCCAATTGTGAATGTTGTAAACCATCCTTAGACCCATTCAAACACACACACAAAATTTCTTTAAAATCGGTCCAGCCGTTTAGGAGGAGTTCGGTTACAAACACGTAGGTACAGAATAAGAAGATTTTCATTTTCATAACTACCTATTTATACGTTATATTTTCTAAAAAGAATACATATATTTTATTAGTAGAGTTTTAAAAAACATACGTTCGGATGTATTTATTTGTTCTAATAGTCAAAAAGTTTCGTCTACCTCGAGAGCGACTAGAATGTAGCTGGTGTGGTGCGGATTTTGGTGACATCATTGCCCCATTTTCTTTGAAAATTCAGCTGGAGACCCCGTCATATGATGTTTGTGCCCTTAAAGATCGAAGTTATGCTTATAAACTAAAAACTATTAAAAAGGTTAAAACAAATATCGAGCGAGGCACTCATGAGGTAGTGGCGTAACGAGATTTTTGGGGAATTGCGTTAACAGGATTTAATGATTTTTGGAATGATCTGTGACTTGATTTTTGAAAAATAAAAGAAAAGACAGAAAAATATAGTAATTTAAAAAAACTGAAACCTCTTTATGGCATGTGCCGTATTCTGTATTCACAAACAAAAGAAAAAAGAAACGGAGGTATCAGAGCGCACTCGACGTCTCGCCCTACAAAAAGAAAAGGCAAAAAACTGTATAATGTATGTAGAAGGACACCAATGAATGATTTTTCAGACGGGACGTACAGGTAAACTAAAATATGGGTAAATTATAAAATAAAAGTTCACATATTCGAGTATCAGGAATTGGTTTTGAATTCACATTTTAGAGTATGTAATGCTAACTTTTTCGGGTTTTCCGGTTCATATTTTTGGATAATTCAGGTTTCCGAGGTTCACATTATCGAGGTAGTACTGTATTTGGATACTGGGCCAACCACTTTTTCCAGATGACACGTATTTGGTGGGAAAATCACGCTTTTTGAACTGCGTAACGCCGAGTGTCCCGTTTAAGGCCTTTTCCCAACTTTTCCACCTGACCTTTTTATCTGTAGCGTATATACAAACATCGCCTATAGTTTTAAAATATTACTACTGTTTGATTATATGTATGTACTACAGTGAGCGTCAAAAGTGAGTGAACACCAATTGTCTTTTATTTTTATTTTTAACTTTCTTGAAAAATCTCTAAAAAAAAAACGAACAATCTGTAAAAATGTTGATAACATAATTATTTCATTTCGACAGTATAAAATAGTTTAGGTATAGATATTTAAAAAAATTGTTTCTGAACTCCAAAGAAAAATGAAAACATCATTGGTGTTGACTCACTTTTGACGCTCACTGTATCTGTGCATAGGCCGCTGTATACATCTTTTTGTCGTTTTTAAAGCAGCTAAATGATGCTACGCTTACATTTTTTTAATTAAATTCTTCAGCTAAAACTATTTCCACAAGAAATTTTTGAAGTATGGGTTGTAATCTTGCTTTTGATGACATGGTTTTTAACTGATTGATCCCGCAATCTCAATCTTTTGTCTATAAAATCGAAGTCCTAGAGTCACATGGCTTGTCCCAGAATCTGAACGATTTTCGATTAATTTTCTTTCCTACAATTTGTAAATTATTCAATTATTTTTTATTTTTTTTTAATTGGGAAATAGTCACAAATTAAGGTACCAATGTCCATATAACTTTTCAAATAATGGAATAGTTACATCAGAGAGGCCTTTTCTTGTTCTAAATCCTGCTTCGTTTCGACGATCTGAGTTGTGATTTTTGACAGGCCATATAGCAGAAGCTATCTATAGGTCTCTCTGTACTTATTTACATTTATTATTTCAAGCAAAGCTATTATGATCTCATAGAAACAAATTCAAGTTTATTTTTAAAAGATGAACAATACAAATCAAAATCACCCTTCAATATTGCTTCTCCTTTAATAACCATTATTTAAGATCAATCCATTTTTTCCATAGAAATTAAATGTAATTTGTGACGTAGTAGCAAATCATTTTGCGTCTTTAAAGACTAACCCCATATGCATAGTATTGTCATGTTACCAGCACACTAAAGTGTCCTTTCGTCATTTATTACCGCTGCCATTAATATCCTCAAAAGAAGCGTACAAAATTAAATCCGATAGTTCCCTTGCCATCAATTCACTTAATTTCATTGCGTGTTTAATGTCAATTTCGCATCACGAAAAAATAAAAAAATAAATCTAATATGCGTATACACACACGTTATGTCCTATAATCAACGCGAACAATGTCTTTCAGACACGATATACCAAACCAAACACATATTCACCAGTGTGAAGGAACATCACTTCAATTTCTAAAAGACGATTGTTCCCAGAGTGACACCCAAGAAAGGATATGACACTTGGGATATAACTCAAAAAAAAAGAATATACCTACATATACATATTGCGCTCCATGATCTCGAAATGGAAGACGAAGAAAAGATCCATCCCTATACCAAGTGGACACTCGAACTCGCAAGGACTTTCGTTTTCATTCACTAATTGTGAAAGGGAAAACAGTTCAAGTACAAGTAAGCAGAATAATGCGTGCTAAAGTGTTTGTCATCCGTTTTGAGCGTCTTCCATCATTTTTCTACCCTCCGGTTCTGTTGCTGTTATTATCCTGTTTCTGCGTTTGTCATTAAAACGGATTACGAAACTCCTTGGAATTTTATTCTCCTCAGACTTGAAGCCACCACCCCGCACTAGTGAATTCAGCCATAAAATGTTTTCGCTTACTCTTTGTAAATAGTTGAGCGAATTATTGTTACTACAATTTTTTTTTTTGTTATAGGTATCCTTTGTATAGTGCTTGGTAATGTTCCGCAATTCGACAATTTATGTGATTTAATATCAGCGCAAGTATTTTTATGTCCTTGCTTAATTTTTTTTTCTTTTTTTTTTTGGGGCAACAAAACTATACACAATAGCCATTGTAGAACACATATTTCTCATCCTTTGCTGTTTGCTATTCAGCTGGGGTATGTCTTTTGTGCCGTTATAACAATGGCGGAGCAACCAAAATTCAACGCATAGGTTGAACTTTTATTGACGATGGCTAATTGGCATTCGGGACTTTATTTCGTTCAATTTGTTTCAATTTATGCGTTGCAAGGCAGCAGCGGCAATAAAATTTAACAGGGCAAAACCAAAGGACCAAAGCCCTCGACAATTGCCTGGACAAAATGTTAACTGCGTATTTATTTACCGGAAGGTAATTATGAGTTATGTACAGAGTATAAGAAAAAACACAGAGCGAACCAGGAGTTTTCAAGTCATTTGTAATTTGTATATCTCTCTATAAAAAAAAGGATGGCCTCCGGTGGGAGGTTGTAAAAATTACTATAATATACCTACTGTTGGTTGATATTTTTTGAGGTAAGGGAATGGTTTCAACATTCTTTAAATTAAGACTATATATCAGTAAGGAGGGCTCATAAATTCACTCTATTTTCTGTTTTAATTTTTTGTTGTTATAGGTTTTTGCGTGGAGGACTTTACCATGGACACCCATAAAATTAATTGTGAAGGTAAAAAAGGTATTTTGCAGCAATAATAAGAACTATAAAATATATAGTTTATGTATTTGAAAAAGTATTCACAAAATACGGCCTGTAATTAAAATGGTGTCAGAAAGTTGATGGTCAATTAAAATTATTTTGCAAACATCTTACTTACTTATCGGGCTCCCGACCCGTGAAGAGTCTGTGCCTGAGACACTGCAGCCTTCCATCCTCTACGATCCCGAGCACGCTGCTTCCAGTTGTCCAGACCAAGCGCTCTGGAATCCGCGATGGCTTGGTCTTTGAAACGTAGGTTCGGTCTTCCTTGTCTTCTCGAACTTGGGGGCTGGGATTCGAAAATCCTCTTAGCTGGAGCATTACTGTCCATTCGCTCGATGTGGCCGAGCCAATGCAGTCGACGTGTTTTGGCTTTTTGGACTACATCCACATCTTGGTACAGCTCATAGAGTTCGCGGTTGTATCTTCTCCTCCATTCGCCCTCCTCGCACACAGACACAGGACCAAAAATCCGCCGAAGTATTTTTCTTCCGAAGGAGCCCAGTATCAGCTCTTCCTTCTTGCATATTGTCCAGTACTAGGATCGCCTTTTTAGATGGGGCATATGGAGCTGATAGTCCAGTCATCGGGCATGTTTTCTTCCACCCATACCTGGTTGATAATTCGGTGCATGCTCCCTACCAAAACATCACCACCGTATTTAAAGAGCTCCGCTGGTAAACCATCAGAGCCTGCGGCCTTGTTGTTCTTAAGCTTTTTTATAGCTAGGCCAACTTCTTCTATACTAGGTGGTGGAACTAGTTCTTCATTGTCTGGACGTGGGCTATCTTCTTGCTCTATCACTCTCTCTACATGATGCCCATTAAGCAGCTGCTGGAAATGCTGCTTAAACACATCTACTATTCCCTGCCCGTCGATGATGATCTGCAAACATCATTTGTCTTTATTGTCTATTTCGTACCTCTTGCCCCAATGAGTCGACTTTGTTTCACAAATAATATCCTCGACAACTACCAAGACCAACTTGTCTACGACCTCTCAAAAACCTTTTACATTTTAACTTGTTATTAAAGATTTGCACGCTCGCATTGCCTTCGAGAAAAGTCAGCCTTTAATTTAATTTTAATCCTTCCAATCCATATAATTTTCCCGAAGCACACGAAGAAATAAAGAAAGAAACGGAAACCATAACCATACAACACACCCCTAGGCAAAATATGAAAAATCCTTTTGTGACATTAGAAACACACAAAAAAAGCGGCAAAATTAAAAGAAAAAAAACTCCAAATATCCTTAATTCTTCCAGATTCAGTCTCCTTCCCTTAATCCACTGGACCGGTATAAGTACGAACGTTTATTTATCTTAAGTGAAAGTTAATTATAGCCATTGTTTGAAGCCATTTCCACCGTCTCTCTCTCGAACCGTCTGTTTTTAATGGCCAAGGATTTCGTAGATGATGTGCCCCTTTCGTTAATGTGATGGTTTATTCGGCTGTCCTTTGCATCCTTCAAAGGTAGCAGTATATATTTGCCGAATGGATTTTTTGACTCTTTCTTTGACCGTATGATATTATATATAGCGAGATGGAACTCTATATAAGGACGCAACAGCAAAACAAAACGATAATCATTCTTCCGCATCCAAAACAACTGACATTTATGCAATAATTTATTGAAAGCTAAAAAGGACATTTCTTCCGGTGCAAAAAGCGAAGAAAACAATTCCAATTGGACGAAAGGAAAACCTAAACCTAATTAATGGCTTGGAATGATATGGCTAATTACTATATACGAAATCCAAGTCCGAGACACTATAATCCGAATGGCCAGCATAACTTTGGAGCGCAGTACCTATACATGGCACCAGCATAGAGGTATAAATGGCTAGCTCCACTCTCTTGCGCAAAGGGCCATTAGTTAATTCAATTATCCAGAGATTGTTGCAATTTAGTTCGTTTAATTTTTGATTTAGGAGCCGCTGTGTTTGGTGATTGCATTTTGGTATATAAATTACCCCAACAGACTTTCCAAATTGCAATTTCTCTCCCGATATGATGTCCGCTAACACTATGGCATACCAACACACATCGGTATACTCTGGGACGTCTGGACTGTCGCTCAATTAACAGTGTAAGAGTGTAATCATAATTTATCTTCTATAATTGACTTTTATCGCTTTAATAAATTACATTGACCAAACGATGATGACGACGACAACGACAACTATGCCGTGTATACTACTGCATAGAGTGTCCTCGGTAAAGTGTTTGCTTATTTTTTATTTTTTTTGGATAATCTAGCTGCCCAGATCAGAGGGAGTCCTACATATGACCGTGTATCTGTATCGCGGAGCCTTTTGTTAATAAAAAAGTAATCGCATCTAACATGCGAAAGCCGGATAAAAGTCGACGGTATATAGTTTTATTGCGGTGCCGGTCAGTCGGGGGGACATTTTAGGACTTAATGATGCGCTACCATGAATATTCACATATGACACTAGATGACTAGAGCTAGAACATTGCCATGTGTAAAATTTTGCACAGCGAAGCGAAAAATAATACAGCTTCTGGATCATTCATCATCTGATCTGTCATCATCTGAAACGGTTAGGCTTTAGCAATGGTTATGTGACCTCATTATATGACAGGATAATCCAAATTTCAACACCCGAGCCGCAATTGTTACATGTAGGTCATTCATCTTTTTATTTATTTTTAAGTCATTCATCTTAAGGTTGTTGTTAATTAATGGTCCTGGAAGCTATAAGAGTGTGACTGATGATAATGATAATTCTAGGGAGCAGCAATAATTTATGCATGTCTGTTGGAGTCCTGAAAGTGTTTTAAAACCATAAAGCTGGAAAAAATATTTCGAAAATTGTTCCCCTGGTGTTGGCTTGCGAGTTTCGCACAATTTTCTCAAGAAAGATGTTGAAAAAGTCACATGACGGGGCATCTCTTAATCTAAATCCTTTTTTGACATCAAAGGTCGCGGTGAGATTGTTCCCTACCTTTACGGAGCAGCGATCGTTTTCCATCGTCATTCAGCACAATCTGACGAGTTTAGCAGGGATGCCAAAACTAGACTTATAACTTGTCCTTGTCTCTATAAATGCTGTCATAAGTGGCCTTAAAATCTTGAGTTTTCTCCAGTATCTGTCGGAGTGTGAATATTTGGTCGGTTGTAGACTTACCGGGTCTAAAACCGCACTGATAGGGTCCAATCAGTTCGTTGACAAATGGTTACAGTCGTTTACACAGTACGGCAGACAGAATCTTGTAAGCGAAGTTGGCGCAGAGGGTCTCCTTTCTTGTGGATCGGGCAAACAATGCTGAGGCTCCATTTATTAGGTATACTTTCCTCTACCAAATCTTGGAGACGAGTTGGTGTACCTATGCTCTCTACTAAGCCATTTCCCACTGGCTGCCTTGAAAAGCTCGGCAGTTAAGCAAGACACATTGGCTTCAAACTTGTCTTCCTTTTTCACGTAACACAATTCTTAGTAACGTAACGAAATGTCAAAGTTTATATTGCGTCAAGTTGGGGTATGTGGCTTGCTTCGCTCGCTGCAAAGACTTTAAACTCCACTATAATCATTTTTGGACAGTTTTTAATGAAAATATGATTACGTTACGTTAATGATGTAACCGTGTCCCGAACATAGGTTTACGTCAGTGAGTACAAAATCAAAAAAAAAATAGATACTTCGGAAACAAATAAGCAATGTAGGGTGTTGCTATTCGCCCGTTGTTCGAGACACGGGTACGTAACGAAATGTCAAAGTTTATATTGCGTCAAGTTGGGGTATGTGGCTCGTTACGCTCGCGGCAAGGACTCTAAACTCCAGTATAATCATTTTCGGACATTATGCCGTACGTTTAGGATCCAACTTTTATATTTATTAAGAGTTTTTAATGAAAATAGGATTACGTTACGTTGATTACGTACCCGTGTCTCGAACATCGGTAAACGTCAGTTCAGTACAAAATCAACGGCCGAATAGATACTTCGGAAACAAACAAGCAACGTTATGTAGGACGGGACGGATCTGAGGATTTACTCATTCCACCTTACAGTATTGTGAACTATCATCGATTGGTTTCTGGACTTGACCCGTTCTAACTCCTTAAAGCTTGGTTTGTTTAACAGCCAATTTGCTATTGTTTGTCCTTTCAGTTTGGCTCGCTAGTTTCATGTTTACTTTTCGAAAACATCGTATTTGTTTCCATCTGCCAAATAAATGGGTAGTAAGCGAATCGAATGCGGAGGAGGGGGAATGGGGACGTCCTGTGGTGTTCCGTCCCGTGAATGTTTTGATGGGAAAGCTATATATAGTTTGCGAACAAATTAAGCACGCGGAGTAATTACATAATGTGTGTTTGTCTACCAGGGTATATTTTTTTTTGTCTAGCTTGTCATTGCAATTGCTTGTTTGGATGCCAATAGGACCAAAAAAAATCTCTTTCTTAACTGTCACAAGCGTTACAAGTTCCCTTTTTCGTCAGGGGACATGCGAGATGCGAGTGAACTGAATTTCGTACCAAATACACACACCCATTCTTATAAAAGACCAAAAGCACAGCACACACCACAGACAGAACGCCGCACAGAACGAACAAGTAGCTGACTTTACAATCGTTCTCCCTTTCCTCCTGTCACAGTTGTTGGCTGTAAATTTATTGTTGTAATGATAAATTCGTTTGTCACAGGACTTAACGCATTCCTGAGTCATTTATCATTGCCGCCGGCAGGACTTGGTCGATTCCATTTTTTTTTTCTCGTCCTTTTTTTGGTTCTGCACAGCGTCTTGTTTGTTTGTGGATGAAGATGTAGAAAACAAAAACAAAATCAAAAAAACAGAACACAGAAATTATGACAGCGCTCCAAAATGGATTACTTAACTAAAGTGGACGACTTTAGTCAGTAATACAACAAGAAAAAAAGGAAATACTCCGACGATGGTTTGGTTTGGACATCCTTACCAAAGTGAGCAGAAAAAAAAAAATGGTAATGCTAAGATAATGTCAAATAGTGGTGGGAGATTGGAAAAATGAGCCCTTGCGAGAGGGTGGAAGACAGACCAGCCTTCTGGTTTCTGTGGAGAATCAATTTTCAGCAAATTACAAATTTGTATCCCTTTGTCCCCTTACGGGTGGTGTGTGTGCTCTTGCTTTGTTTTTGTCGTCGTCGCCTAGACAAATACACAATTTTGCCGCATTCAGGATAATGCCACATTTGTAGCAGGATGTCAACACCGCAATCTACTGCATTACGTTTCGGGAAAATGCCAATCGGGAAGGTTCCTTCTTGCTATATCTATACACCAGCAGCATACGTTCATTGTCTTTGCGGTGAGGACTTTTCGCAGGATCCGACAACAATTCGCAATGGAAAAGAAATTGTTTATGTCGCTAAGGACGATGGGTGTGTGTTTGTTGGTTTTTTTCTCGCAATTTTAGGAAACTGTCATCGTTTGCAGTAACAAGCACTCCCATTGTGAACCGATTCCGTGGAGCTAATAGCACAAAAAGTAACCCCAAAGGAGGTGGAGCTGCGGGAAATTCTTGACAGCCACCCAGGACCACGGAGGGAAAATTCAATTATTGCGCAATCTGTGTTAGAAATATGATGAGAATCGCTATAAGTGTGTTGCACACTCCCTTGAGGGATGAATTTTCATTTCCTGTTGTATATAGGGGTGAGATGAAACGTTCGCAAGGACTCAGCAGTTTATTGTCTGTTCAATGTACCGTCAAATCAACGAAATAGCACCAAAGAGCGAGTTTCAAATCACTATGGAGTCGGGGTGAATGAAATGTAAATGACATTGAAAAAGAGTCACACTCAACATAGCACAACGTAAACGCAAAAAAAAAAACATGAAGACGAGCGTAACGAAACGAACCAGCCGCGCAATGTCATGGAAGCTATAATTTAACTTGAAGGTCGTAGTTATTCCTTCTTTTTTGTATATACTTAATACCTATACATTGCTGCGCTCGTGTCCTTTGTGATATTCGTTTGTATTTCTTTTCGAAGAAATTTTGCACGACTGTATCAGCACGACCGACATTCTACCAACAAAGGACGACGATGCTGGGCAAGATTGGAAGAAATATAAATTGACACGTGTACGAACGATGAGTGTTGACACTTGTGGGAAACTAATTAGAAAGTGTGAGTGTCACTTCTGTCTTCTGGTAAAGGTAATTCTCAGGGGAAATTTGCAGTAGCACAAGGACAAGAAGTGTGTACAGTGATATTTTAGAGAAATGGGATGGATCAATGGCATCATATACACTTTTGTAAATGCCTGATATGCAAAATCTTAGCACTAATAAAATAACACAGTAACTCAGCTAAATTTACCTCTAAGAGACATATCTTCCACTTATGTGTCAGTAAATTGCCACTACGATTGTGGCGTATCTCATTTGCGAAATGCGGGTCGTGTCGATAAGTCAGAAGCATACAAATGGCACTCAACGCCAAGAACAAAGTCATCTCTCAAAATATTCAAGATAAACAAACACCGAAGCACCAGAGGCAGTTTCTTATAATTGTTATTGGCAGGACTTGAGTATACACAGTCATAGTCTTACGAGAACGAGATTATTATTTCTATAGACTTTCAAAAGCAGTTATCTTCGCCTATCTGATGGAAAAAAATCTACTTCTCAAGTGTAGTTCCTTGAAAGTTAAGAAGCAAAATCGACTCCTTGAATTAGCACAGGAATGAAAGTTATCTACAATTAATTAAGATAAGAATCCTTGAAGATTTGTCGGACGAGTAGAAGACAGCCAGTCCCATTTGGAAGTAGGAAAGTGAAAGTTTCGAAAAATTATTTATTTAGATATTCAAAGTGAAGGCTGGCTCTCCTAAAAGACATTATTACCACAACAAAACTGCCACAAACAATAGATATTCAAAAAGGGAGCAAAACTTTCTTGTAAGGACAACTATACAAAATACAGATAGGACAAAATGCTCTCGTCTGCCTGCCCGCTTTGGTAAGTGAAAGAAAATCACTTAATAGCTTCACTTTCTCCTTTTGTAAATATTTCCCCTTTCTCTCTCTCTCTCTTTCTCACTATTTCTAGTCCCATCGAGGTTCGTTATAATCACTAATGCGTAAGTGCGTTTGGGTCTTGTTCACACAAAAGAAAGAAGGACTATAGCAGGAATAAGAATAGAAATAACAATGAAAACGGGTTGACGCTACGGCGCCTTTCAAGTAATTACAACAGACTATTAACTCTAATGGTGGCTTTAGGGTTGCCGCTACTCCCTATTCTACCCTACGATACGCTATCGCTGCTAGCCTGCTTGTAAAGCTGAAATGTCAATTGGATGATTGTAGAGGACATAATATTCACTGCGTAAATACTACCCTATAGAGTAATTTAAAATTCCGGTTCCGCTAGAAGATTATGAACTTTTCTTTATGTGTCCAGTGGACACGAAACATCACAAGTACGAGTAGTCTTTTGTCCCGCGCCGCGAATAATGGAAGGGTGGAGAGTAGGTTAGGTATATCGTGGGGTTCTAACTTATAATCCTTTCATTTGCATTTCGATTGTTTGGGGGTAGCACTAAGACTCAATATAATGACTGAAGATATTACAGGGAGCATTTTACAAGATTGCTGCGCAATTGAGAGAACAAACAATGAATTCCAATGGAATATAAGTTTCGTGGTGGAATTTAATTGATGGCTTCTGATGAAACTGGTTGAGCTTAGTTCGACCGAGGGGAGTTTATTTGAGGACACTTGCATGCAAAAATATAATTTTTAAGTATCTGGATATCTGTATTGTCATGTTTTTCTTTAAACCTAGATATCTATACATATTACATATAATAAAACTGTTGGAACTTTCTTTGTCCTTTAAAAACGCAAAAACTACTGGACAGATTTCAATGAAACATTTTTTAAAATATTTCTTGAGACTGTGAGACTGCTATAAGCTATGTCGCTTATAGCCACGTCCTTTTTTTTAAGTGAAATTATATACACATATACACATACCCTGCTACAAATGGATGTTAATACTTTTTTAATATAACGTAACAACCGGCGGGTACAGCTAGTATATAATATAACTGACCCGTAGAGATCGCATTAGAAATACCAGAATACGTGAGAGCCTATACATCTCCGGACGGAGCGGTCCATGCTTCGGTGGTTTGGTCATGTTAAATTCTTGTCCCCAACCAGGATCCCACGACGTGCTATGGAATACGAACCATCAGGCAGGAGTCCTCTATTCCATGAGAACGTGAAAAGAGGTTTCATCACACATTCCAATTCGGTGGAGATATTTTTTCGTAAAGCCATGGCCAGTAATTATATACCTGTCAGGATTCTTAGGTTATTTTTATTCAGATTGATAAGAAACTAGGATTTTCTGGGGGAGAATTTTTGGAAGAACTATTTGGTGCAGATCTGCCTAGGTGTTTTATAAGCCACACTTTATTAGATTCGATTTGAGCTAGCCAAGCTCCTGAAACATCGCTTACTGACACCACAGAAGGGTTCAGGTCCGACGATTGGCATAGTCGCGTCGACTTTAGCCACTTGGCGGACTTTCTTCGAGTGTTTCGTTTCCAGCAAAGCCACTGTGAGCTTCGATTTTATGACTAATGAGTCCAGAGCTTTAAGAGCAGCTTAGCTGTCTGAGAAGATGAATATAGTTTTACCACGTGCATTACAACTCATATTTATTCTAACGCAATGGATCATGGGAAGGACTTCAGCCTGGAATATGGATGAGTATTTGCCTTAGGTTGACTGAAAAGTTCGCTTGAGATGATTCTCCATAAATGCCAGATGCAGTCCCTGAATCCATCTTAGAACCATCTGTATACCAAAATAGGTCAAGTCGTAAAGGATTAGGTTTATATTTGTCCCTATCTTCCTTTAGAGGGATGGGATGATGATATAGAAGTTTTTATGAATAGGTACTCAGTCTTCCTTCCATTTGAATGTGTACTTCAATAGGTAATAGGCCTAGGACTCGACATTCAGTGCAGTGGTCGGGGTAGAGCGTAGACAGCCCGTCATGCAGTTCCCAGCTATACGTTATTGAACCCGTTCTAGCTTTTTGACTATATAGTGACTTCGTTAGTCTTTATCCACCAGACCATACGGCAGCATAGATGCGAATAGAGCTAATATATCATCCGGGGTCTTAGACCCCAATTGTTACCTCGGCGGCAGATCCAAAAAGATCTAGTGACTCTGCTTACGATACGTTCAACTTGTGGGTTCCATGATAGGTTACTGTCAAGGATGATTCCCAGAGGTATGCCTGACTTTTTGGGTTTATTCAAAACAGTTTCCATTTCAATAATATGTAAATAATGTAAAAATATTAATCGCTCATTTGGCACTGGCACCCATTCTGTACTTTTGAAATCCCGTCTCTTTCAAAGCAATTGCCTGAAATCTGTTAAGACTACCGTGAAGTCTATATTAATAGGAATCTTAATTTTTTAGTTAAAGCTCTCTGTCAAAGCAGCTAACTCCATTAATCAAAAGTGATTTGGCGCGAACTTTTTTGACCCATATTCAAATGCAAAATCAAAGTAGAGCTCATCATAAGCTATATTGATGACTTATTACAAAAATCTGACAGCCGACTCACGCTCATGTACCTACTTGCCAATTTATAAGATTTTTTTTTTTTTTTTTTTTCAATTTCTTCTACTTGCTCAGACTTGTAACCATGTGTGACGTAATTTCATTGAATTAGTGAGCCTTAACGGCAAAATAAAGAGACGCACATTTCCCCCAAAACATCAAGCAAATATCGAAGTATGTCCATCATCATATAACGAAAAACGAAGGAAAGTGAAAAAGGAAGTGACATACAAAAAAAAAAAAAAAAAAAATGCCAAGGATATAATACCATTAGACCGCGCCGGTAAATGGGACATCTTCTCTCTTATCTCCGCACTAAATTAACTTCGATAAATTATATCCCAAAATAACTGCCATAACAAGGAAAGGCCATAATTCCAATCATAAATTAAGCAACATGGAAGTGGAAGTGCCCCAACGAGATGTAATCTAATCAACTTTCCAACTATACCATATCGGAGTTTATTGCAGGGATTATCGGAAAAGTAGAAATTTCCATATTCTCATCCAAGTATATGCGGAGGGTGGAGAGTGGAGTTGAGGCCACGTCTATACAAACAACTGCGCCATGAAATCGAAGTCTTCCGCATGCACAATCTAAACTCAATCTTTTAATGAGTACCTAAGTTTTCCTTATACACAGTCTGTGTGCGAGTCATCCTTATTAAGGAGTTTTTCCTTCTATAAATTTTTGTTCTCGTTTTGTTTTTTTCTTTTTTGTTGAGGAAATTCTTGGCATGTCATATTTTTTGGATGCGGTATAGGATGTAAAGCAATTGGCTTAGAAAAATGAAAATTGATATCCTTCGTCACCGGTGTTGCCTTAGGGGTCTCAGTCTCGGTTTCTTCTTTTTTTTATATACTCTATTGCGTTCGCATGTTTTAATCAAATTTCTCCCTGGACGATAACAGTGTACAAGTGCCATTTAAGAATTTCCATATTTTTTTTTTCGAGAATTTTCCGTTGTTTCCTCTTTTAGATATTTTTTTTTATTTTTTATTTCTTTTTTTTTTTTTGTCTTGGTATATTTTAACTTAATGTAGAGGAAGGGATGTGGAATACGTAAGTCTCCCACATGGCTTTAAGAAATGTTCTCCTTCGAAGCGAACAAATATGATTTGCCAACATTTTCCACGAAATCCTTTGTTTATATTTTGAAAGGACTTGTGGCAGTGAGGGAAAACAACAAAACTTTTGAGAGTTTCTGCGTTGGGAGCACTTAAACCCTTTTTGTATATATGTGCCAGGAAATAATATTCAGTTTTCACCTTCAGAATCACGTTTGACGGTAGACTTATTTTTGTTTGCTCTGAAAAATGAGAAATTATGGCAAGTGGGGATGTTTTCCTGAAGGATTTGCAAAGGTGGAAAGGAATGCCTTACGTTGATAGAATTAACTGCAAATTGAGTAGTGGAGGATATAATAAGGATTCAACTGTATGTATGGTTGCTTTCAGTTCACATATAATTACATATCTGTGTACATATGCACTCATCTATTATTGAGTGGTTCTCCAGATGTAAGCGGTCAACCGGACAGATATGCAGAGAGACGTATAACGCTAAGAAAGGTACATATGAATATGGATAAGGAAGGATATTTAATACCATCTATTTCACAGAGGAAAGTGACTACAGAATCGGTGGAGAATAAGTATAGTATAGTTATTTAAGGTTGAATGTGCTTTGGAATGAACAAAAACGCCCTTAGGAACATATTTTGTTTCCCTTTTTTTTTTGTATTACTTCAGTTGAACCTGGACATAATTCGTCCTATTTCCAAACATAAATGCAGAACTTTTGTCTAATATATACAGCTTTAAGCGTGTTGCATAAAATTATCCCTAACAGTGTTCAGGACAGAAAGATGAGAAAAAATACTTCAGCCCGATTCTCTTCTAAATTTCTAATCAACCGATTTTTTTTTTTGCTGTTTTTTAATAAAGCTGCATGCAGTGGTTATTTTTGCCAGAATTTGTATATGACTCGTTTAATACAGTGTTGCAGTAGTCGCTTTAAAACATTTACAAACGACAGAGAAAACAAGTTGTGTAGGTAAGTAGGTTCGTCGTGAATACCAAATGCGTGTCCTTTTTTAAGCTACACTCATCATCGCCCAAGTAACTTCTGATGTTGTTTGCTCAAATAAAGGCCTTGAGTGATAACAAAAATTAAAAGGCGCAGGGGGACGAAATTGGCGACTATCTCCTTCATTATCAGGACATCTAGTTTATAGTCGTCCATTCCGATACAGTGGGTTTAATTAACACAAAACCAAAATGGTAAATAGGTATTTAGTTTTTATTCACGTCGTCGTGTGTCGCTGTTCACGCAAAAAGAGAGAGAGAGCTTCACCTGAAGTTGGTGCCATTTTATAGATGAGAGGAGGACATAAAAGGTACTAGAATAATGGCAATTATCTTCACTCATAAATGGCGATTTCTTCTAACTTACGGTGAAAAAAAAAAATAAATAAATAGGCGCCGCAACAGGCGGTAGACACCCAAGGCCTAGCTTCTCGCAACCATTCGTTTTGTGTGAGTTTCTATTTTTGGAACGAATGGAAGGGACCTAAAATTTTATGCCGAGTCCGAACGGATGAATTGAGAAGCTTTTCCAGGACAGTCATATTCTCGGATGTTTGTCAGACGTTCGCGAGAGGTGGCGCAGTAGAAAAAACCTTAAGATGTAATTTGTGTTTTTCCGGGCATCGAACCTGGGATCCCTCGCACAGTAGTCCAGCACACTAACCACTGCGCTACTGCGCCCACACGGTGGAAACAGATAGAAAAATGCGTGTGAACACCTCTTTCAGAAGGATAATATCATCGTCTGCCATTCTAGTCATAAGCCTGATCTTTCTAAGCTCAATCGATATACAATTTTTCAAATTATTCCCGTCCATTCGTTCCACAGTATCTGATGACGTCCATCGTAATGACGGTGAAATGAAAAATTAGCCAGGACAAATCAATCGGCAATCCGAATGGAATCACTTTTTTCAACCAAAAAGCAACCGGAATTAATAATGAAGGGTATAAAGAGCCTAATTGCAAATCAGTCTACCATCCATGATGTCGTCTATGATGGTGGCTACTATAGTTTAGCCATCATCATCATCATCATTTTTATTAGTAAGCCATTCGTTTTGGGGCACCAAGCGTGCGGGACATTAAGGGAGCGGCTATGAATTTTTATTTGGTATGGATTTTATTGCCGGAAGAGGACTCTTATGATGGACGACATAATTACTTGGAGACACACATGAAACTGTATATGTATATGGGGGAGAAAGCTTTTAGCCTTTTTGATAGTTAACAAGATTGTTGATGATTGTTTTCGCTGTAAAACTGGGAGACAAATATAATTTATGTCATTATGGGTTGAGAGAGTTTGGATCGTAAATGATAGAGTTATAGGTACTGTGGGGTTGTCGGTCCATTTTAACATTATTGCAAGGGAGATAGGATTTTAAATACTCTCTCTCTCTGTGCACCTAAAAATATCCTTCCACGGTCCATAGTAATTTGAAACGAACTATACCTACCCTTAGCCCCATTATGGTCTTATGCCAATGAAAATAAATATTTCACACTCAACAGCGATATCTCTTCGCATCCTTACGGAAGAATAAAAATAAAAATCGACCGAATGTGAAAGGCTACAACCGATGGGCAAAATAAACAACAACACTACAACTTTAAGGATAACAAATAACAAGCAACCGGCGAACATGAACAATACTTGCAAGAGATTGTATTAGACTGCTTAGTGTTTTCGATCCAAGTATACCTATATAGGTCTTCTGAGCACATCCAGCAGCAGCCCACAATGGTGGCGAGGCATTCAATCATATCCTTGCAGCTATACCGAACTATACCGGCACTTCCTGGCAAGTCCTTGAAATTGCATCTTACATTGTATTTAAGGGTCGACTTGACTCCACCCAGCCAAGTGATGGAAGATGGTCCATAAAATGTATTTCAACGTGTAGATAAGGTAGTTTGCTCCGTTATAATACTTATATTACCCAAGAGACTTGGTTACATTCTTTGTTGTGTGGGAAGTGGAACAGGGAGCTGATAAATCGATGGACATTACAACGAAGGACCGTTAAGTATCGCTAACAGAGCAACAAACCACAACTAAAACCCCCAGCAAGACCGCATATAATCTATGCAGGTATGGCAGCCGGGCTGCTTGTGAATTCAGGATATCTACTTCTCTTCGTGTGTTAACCGAACCAAACCAACTGACCTTGAATAAGCAATGGCCGCACGTAACGACATAAATAAATTTTATATCTCCTCTCAAGCATGAAGCATGTATACTAGGTGCATATATAGACTACACCATGCATTGGCGTATATAGAAACATATTGAAAGGGGACGATGAATAGGACGACGACAGACCATCAACCTGAAACTTCGAAGCAAGTGCGGTATGTAGAAAATGCGGGCTCTAACAAATACGTATACGTATACACATTTAAAAGGGAGAGTGTAGTAAGTGGAAAGTGGCCACAGCCAGCAATATTTTACATTCACGAGTTTGCAGCCGTAATTAATCCTGGCGGAAGGAGTGTGCATCGATGATGAACAGATTAGATGGATAATTTTGGTGGTTCTATTTTCGAGAAAAGCAATTGATTTGATACGATACATGATATTCGGATGAAAATATGCTAAAACGAAGGGATTGGATATAGTTTTGAAAAGGAAAAAAAGTCCTGACCAAATTCTACAGTGGCCGGCACAAGTATTTTGACAAAACTAAAGTTAATTTCTGCTCATAATTTGAAACTTATTTCATGGCACTAATGGAAAGTTCATTTAAATACCGTTTGAATGATATAAACCAAGTACCCATTTAAAAATTTTAGAATTTGGCATTTTTGTGAATTTCTACTTTTTTGACTTTTTTCCTCGGTATCAAAAAAAATGTTTTGATTCCAAAAGTTTCTCCAAACAATTCTAATAGTGACTGCAAAAAAAAATTTGCAAAAATCTCTTCGCTAATATTTTTTATGATTTTTTGAATATTGCTAAAAATGACTATTTTAGCCACTTTTTCCTCCTTTTCATACAAAATTTTTCTGAGATCATCCCATTCAAAAAATCATAAAAAATATTAGCGAAGAGATTTTTGAAACATTTTTTTGCAGTCACTATTAGAATTGTTTGAAGAAACTTTTTGCATCAAACATTTTTTTATTGGACCGAGGAAAAAAGTCAAAAAAGTAGACTTTTACAAAAGTTATAAATTTTCAATGGGTACCTACTTAATGGGTTAAGGAAAGTTGTGTATCATTCTAACGGAATTTAAATGACCTTACCATTGATGCTAAAATTTACATGAAGTAAGTTCAAATTATGAGCAGAATTAACTTTAGTTTTGTCAAAATACTTATGCCGACCACTGTAAGTAGGTACAATGTTTGAGAAATTAAAGGGTGGTGTCTGCTTGACTTCTCAAATGTGTTTTTGGTCCTGAATTTGTTGAAGATATGTTTGGTTTTTGGGGGTATACATTTTTCAGTTATAATAGAGCCTGTCTATATATTCGAGCGTTTTATTCCTTTATTTTTGGGGACAAAATTACAATTTACAACCCTTACTGTGTCCTTTCTTTACTGCAACGGGACAAAATCATATCAAGAATCAAGGTGATAACTTAAATTTTTTAAAAGATGAATCTCTCTGGCTCTTCTTCGACGTATTTCTCATTTAATCAACACTTAAATTAGCTCCCCCAAACGCGTAGGTATGCGTGGGTCAAAACTTAAAACGAGCGTTCAACTGTCGCTCGGCCTATCGAACCAACCCCCAATAGCCATTATAAATTATTTACATAATTCAAAACTTTTCGGACACCAAGTTGGCGGCTCCTATTACTATTACTCTGCCCAAAACTGGGACGCATTACAGGAATCGAATAAGACAGTGAGCAAAAGTTTTCCCGAAGCTTTGAATACAGCGGGCATCTGAAAAGGGGGGCCGGCTGCGGACGTAATTGTAAGTCCCAGTGCTCGTATAGATGCATTTTTTTTTTGTGTGGGTTGTAAAAAACTTTTGATGTTGTTTTCCTTTTCTTCATTCGCTTCTATTTTTTTTTCGGTGAATTGCTTTTTGTTAGGATATCCAAAACGCGGGGCATATACGAACAAGCTATACGCCAGAGGCTGTCATAGCAACATCTCGGGCAGATGGGTCCGGTATTCCATTTCCTATACTTTTTCCCATTTCTTCTACGACTTCTTGTGTGCGGCAAGTACTTTATTATGTCATTACAGGATGATAAAAGGAGGCTGCTTTTAATAGTATTTTTCCTTTTTTCCATTGCATCCGATTTGTAGGTATAGCGAAAGAAAAAAAAAAATCGGTGCAGTGAGATGAGTCGCTGCTCGTCGTCAGCAGAAAAAAAGTTGGAATGTAAAATAGTAGGTGTTCATGTAACTTGAATCAGCAGGATTGTAATAGATGGGATGGCATTAAGTGTATAGGTAAGGGAAGCCTCCTTATGATAGTATAAAAGGGAAAAGAAATTGTAATAGCTTCTAGGTCTTCTGTATTTTCTTGGCCAATAAATCTTGTCTGCGCCGTGTGGTGTTGGTTTATGGAAAGGCAAGGCGAAGCATATATACATACATATATACTGAATGTGAAGTAATATCCAGGATTGTTGGTTGGCAACCATCTCCTCAGAGATGAGATGACCCAAAGTTAAATGAAGAAAAACCGGGAAGTAAAAGAAAAACGAAAAAGGAAGCACGATGAAGAGAAACCGGCTTTCAGACGTGTACTTTTTGTGTTTCTTTTCTTTCCCTGGATTGGATGGAGTTTTTTTTTTTTTTTTCTTCAGCAAAGTTATTGTTGAGTTTACTTACGACATGCACCCAACGACAAGAGATTTTTTTTTCTTCTCGTTTTCTTCCTCCTCTTGCACAGAGTTTCTTTTCCAGTTTGACCTGACTTACAGAATTTACTTTCGGGGGGTTTTCCACTTGTCAGTTGGGAACAAGACCCTATGACGAGGGTATCTACCATAAAAAAAAAACATACCAAACCGTCTCTGCTCGCATTTTGTTGGAAAAATCATAAAAATCCATATTGTCTCTCTATGTGGCACAGTGGCGCATCGAACAAAACTAAATCTATATATCTGTATCTTCGCATCAAGAGATATGGTACCGAATTTGATTTATATCCCCTGTGGTATGACTGCGGCACAAGGACTATTTATCTAATGCTACATGTACGTATAGTATGATCTTACAGTTCCTTCAAGATGGTCCGCTCTTATTGTGTATTTTTTTATTTTATTATTCTGTTGAAAAATATAACCGTGTCGCGCAAATATCTTCCAAAACTATATACATCTCTAAATCATTTGTCGTAAATTGTAATAAGATTTTTTTATTTCCTCTAGTTTTACGATGAAGTGGAGACGACTATCTTATCTGGTAATGATAAAATATATTATATCCTGCTAGAGATAGATATTTGATAGAGGGAAAATTATTGAACAAATATGTCAGCCTGGAGTTTGCTGACATAAGAGATGATCATAGAAATATAAATTCCGGACTTGGATGGAGTTGATGAGAGTTGTATGAATGTCAAGTGGATCTTTGACTTTTCGATAACTCATCGGAACAAGGATGGGGAATTTATTGCTTGTAAAGAGAGAAGGATGTGGCGATGTTGTCAACTTAAATAGTGATACAATAAGTTGCTGGTAAAGAAGAAGTGGCATCCTTTCGCCGCTCGAGGATGCCGTAGGCTTTATTCGAATACACTAGAGCAGAGGTTCTCCGCGGAGCACTTGAAAAAAAGTGAAAGTTCTTGAAAAAATATGAAAGTTCTATTAGACTATCTAATTTTGTGCTTCTGAAACTTTGTCAACAATGGAATTTTTGTATTGATTACACAGTACAAAAATGGGTAAAAATAAATCTTGTACCTACTCCAAAACTTCAGCGCTATCAAAATGGAAACGAATCAATGGCGTTGATAGCGAAAAGATTTAGTTGTTTTACGAAGCTTTTTTTCGGAGAAATAATACCAGTTTCTAAGAAGACCGACAGTTTTGAGAACCGAAAAAAAGAGATTGGACGCAAAACTACTCCAAAAAAAGATTTGCCGAACAAGTATAGCCATTCCATTTTTGATGTCTATACAAATTATAGGGAGATTGTTGCACCTAAACTCCATCAAGAACTCACGCTCAGGGCTGTTAGGCGCAGATTAGGATGCAGATTCCACAAAAAAAAACACATTATGTCAACAAAATCCTGAGCAAGACTTCACTTACAATTTTGGAAAAAAGTTATTTGCAGTGTCAAATCCGAAGTTTAATTTATTTGAATCCGATGGAAAAGTGTGTGTAAGGCGTCCTCCAAAGAAAGAATTGCAGCCAAAGTACACGCTTCAGACCATAAAGCATGGAGGAGAAAAGGTAATGGTCTGCGGTGCATTCTCTTCGTTCGGTGTTGGCCCATTAGTTGTTGTATAAGGGTCGACCAATTTTTTCATATATACCAGTAACATATGATTTCTCTAACACCACAACGATCCTTAGCATACTCCGCGGAGAGTGAAGCAATAGCTTACAGATAAGAAAATGGATGTTTTGAATTGACCAGCCCAAAGACCCGACCTGAACCCAAGGTATATAGAACTATAAGGTATGATATTCCGCGATTAATTTTTCGTTTTTTCTGCGCATGTACGTCACTTGACGACAACGATTTTAACGTTTCTGTGAAAATATATTGAAATACGGGTAGTTTTTTGTGCCCAAGTTTCATTTTTAATAACAATAATGTTTTGTGTGCTGTTTTCAGTGTAATAGAATACTAAACAAATTAAATAAATTATTATCTGTTGCCTATGTTTTGTCGTCTGGTGACGTCACTTTGAAGAGAGAGATGCAAACAAACATGCGCAATATCATACCATGTATTTCTATTTACCTTGACCTGAACCCAATTGAAAACTTGTGGGCCGATATCAAAAGAGCATTAAAAGCCAAAAAATCAAGAAATGCTGAAGATCTTTTCGAAAACATTAAGGATGTCTGGAACTATATACCACCATATTAGGATGCCGGATGGGCGCAGTGGCTCAGTGGTCAGTGTGCTGGACTACTGTGACAGGGGGTCCCAGCTTCGATCCCCGGAAAACGTAAATTACATCCTCAGGTATGTAATCTAATCGCGAACTAACTAACTAACTAACTGTTCTGAAAAAGCTTCTCAAATCAGCCGTTCGGATTGGGCATAAAATTGTACATCCCTTCCATTCGTCCCAAAATAATATAAACTCACAAAATAACTGATTGTGAGAAGCTAGTCCTAGGCTGCCTATAGGGACTTTTTGCGCCAAATATTTATTTATTTATATGATGCCGGATTTTTGTGGAAAGTCTTCAGAAAAGATTGACTGGCATTTAAAAAAAAATATGGCTATTTATAACTAAAAATTTAATTTTTAGAAGTTTTCGAAACTGGATTTTTAAGTGTTATTCTGTGGCCAACTCGAAAACGATTCAAAAATGTTTTTTAATTTTTTTTTTGTAATATTCTATACTAGGTTTAAATATTTCATAAAATGCTTAAAATCACATCACATACATGTTACTTTTTTCATCAATTTAATAATATTAAAAAAAAAATCGGAAAATATTTATTGCGTTTTCCATAACTACAATAAATGGGATACGGACAACGGTATGCTCTGCGAGGAATTGCTCTCCAGAAAAGTGCTCCGCGACCAAAAAAGATTGGGAACCGCTGCACTAGAGCATAATATTATTCACTTAAATGTCTGTTAGTCTTACTTGCAACAAATCAAAGCCAATAATTTGTGACACCAGAGACGCGTAAAAAACACAATATTTTACCACCTGATTTACAATTGTTAAGGTTAAGTTATATATTCCCCACTTTTCAGATTTTCACCCTTTAAAATAAACTCCTGACACCATTTCAGTAGCGTCCTGCTCCGCATACAATCCTACCTTGTAATTAGAAATTAGATAACCATAAACTTCAACCCTTTTATGTACCTACAGTTAAGATAAGTTTTTTTTTTAAAATTCATTGTTCTTTAAATAAAAGGACCCGTATCCCAGATCTACTTTGACACCACACACAGAGACACTAGAGTACTAGACACACATTATCAAACCATGTAAAGTCAATTTGTTCTAATTTTCAGACCATGCACATTCCATCTGTGGCTATGGGGGGGGGAAAGGTGTCTATGTCTGAAAACTTCTAAATTTGTACTTTACCCAACAGAGTGGTCATGGTCATAGTTGTAGCTGGACATAATTAAAGCCAACAACAGCAGTACGTATATACCACCATAGGGAAGAGGAAAACCAGCTGATGGCTGGAGGGCATTTAAGGTTACGAAGGCAACTTCCTGCAGGAGAATAATCACAAACGCATACACACTATAGTATATATGATATATACCTTAGAGAAAGGGTTGCAATTGCAAACAACATCGTAAACGTAATTTCTAAGCCAGATGTGATGCGATCATAATTTCAGAGCTTTCCCCAAAAACAAATTGTCCTCCTGACGGCTGCATTTTATGATAGCGTTTCTTTGCTTTTAATTAAAAATCTCTTGATAACCAATTTGAGTCTCACTGTCCTCTGTTGTGGAGTGTTTTAACTCTTGAAGTTGATGATTTGATACAATTTTGTCACATGACAGTATAGTATATGGAGTGCGGCAGGCAAATCGTTTCCTTGATGAATATGCAAAGAAAACTTTTTGTGGGTTTTTTGGGAATTTCCCATTTCTATGGAGAAAAAAAATATAAACTAATTGGAGAAACTTTTGGCGAAACAAAATTGGATACTCTGTGTGAAAATGGGGAAAAAATAACTTTCCAGATTGAGGTTAGAAAAAGAGTTTAAACGGAAGTCTGCTATATATAGCCGACTTTAAATTATGATGTGAATTTAATCTTTAGGTTGATGTTCCAAAGAAAATTGAATTGGATTATTTGAATGGGACCTAAGTATATATATTTTTTTTTTAAATACTTCTCCCGGGAAAGGCGAACCTATAACGCTTCAACAGCGCCCCGAGATGCTTGCAGATGTATGTCGTTCGCAGCAATGGTTGAATGATAACCAATTTTTTTGGCCGGCGATTGAAGAGCATGTCTTGGACGGGACAACACGTCACATAACATCCCCATATAATGGCTTTATTGCGTGAGAAGTTTCCTGGTAGGGTAATTTCACGTTTTGGCGACGTCAATTGGCCACCAGGATCATGCGATTTGACACCCTTAGATTTTTTTTCTGTGGGGCTACGCAAAAGACCGTGTTTACGCGAACAATCCCCGAACTCTAGATGCATTAAAAACCAACATTACTCAAGTTATGGCCGAGATACCGCCCGAAATGTGCGAAAAAGTGGTTAAAAATGACCTCAAAAGAATAACATGCTGCAAATCTTCCCGATTTGAATGATATTGTTTTTCACACTTAATGGCAAGGTCCAAACTTTATAATGAAATAAAATGTTCATCAAAAATGTATCGCTGTGTGTGTTTTATTTAGCTTTACTTTAGGAGCCGAAAAATGAATGACCATCTATACATATAATAAAACTGTAGGACTTTTCTTTGTCAGCTAAAAACTCGAAAACTACTGGACAGATTTCGATGAAACTTTTTTTTAAATGTTCCTTAAGACTGTAAGACTGCTATAGGCTATGTCGTTTATAGCCACGTCCTTAGGAACAGTTTTTAGCCAAAATGTATTTTCTGAAGTGAAAATATATACATACACTACACATATACCTTGCTACAAATGGATGTTTATACTTTTGCGATCGTCAAACAAAAACAATACGTATACTACACATTCGAAAGGAGTTGACTTGTTTTCGCAGTGAGTGCTATGGTCAGTTGTATATGTAGGGTAGGTATGTTTATTATGATCGTATGTCCGATGCATGCAGGATGCGGATGGGGTGCGTCGTGTGTGCTACTGTATGGCATGGGGTATATTAATCATTTTCATAAGAGAAGAGACTTATAATACAAAACAGGTTTCATTTCAGAATTTCATTCGATATGTGGTATGGGAACAGTGTAGGGTTGGGTTGGAATAGGTAGTTGTTCGGATTCCATAGGAAGAGGGAAACAAAGGAAAGGAAATACAGCATTACGGACAAATGGCATGATCAAGGAGAGGGAGGGCGATGCAGAGGGTGCACATTATATATCCAATACATTACATCCATTATCGATATCGCCACGCCAAAATTGGACAAACGGGGGTGACGCCTCCCATACAAAAAAACAACTTCTATGATTTTCATAATTCTTTTTTTGTTTTTTTCGTATTGCTGTATATTTCAGGTTTAGGCAGATAGAAAATTCTAGAAAATAGATTTATTCTCATTTTCGCATTTTAAGAAAGAACATTAAGTATTATCTAAGACCTAAGTTAATACTAGCACTGATCCTATCGTACTGAATATCGGAGGTACAGACATTTTGAATCCTTTGGAAATAGCCAACGAGTTTAGCAATTACTTCGCCTCCATTGGAGAATCCTCTTTTTCAGATAGCTCGCAAACTTCATGTAATTGTTGCACTAAGCCTGTTACTGTATGTAATGGCCTCGGAAACAGCTTCGTTTTTGAGCCTATTACAGGATTTGAATTGTTAAAAACTATTAATTCTCTGCCTAACTCTAATTCGTGTGGTAGTGATGAGATCTCGAATTTGGTTCTAAAGAATATTGGTCTCAATTTAGTAGATATTTTGTATTACCTATTTAATTTCAGCATTATGTCTGGTACTTTTCCCACTGATTTGAAATGCGCCATAGTAATTCCATTACTTAAAAAAGGTAATAAATCAGACACATCCAATTATAGACCAATTTCGTTGTTGTCTACTATTTCCAAAGTTTTTGAAAAAGTAGTTAAAACGAGAATCTTAGCCTATCTCAATAATTTTGATTTTTTTAGTCCCCTACAGTTTGGTTTTCGGACTGGCCATTCCACCGAGGATGCTCTACTGGACTTCTGCTCTATATTATATAAAGGTCTAGATGACAAACTTTTCTGCGCGGGCCTATTTGTCGACATTACCAAGGCGTTCGATATGGTTGATCATGTAATTCTCCTAGATAAATTATATAAGGCCGGATTCAGAGGATTCATCTACAATTGGTTTGAGTCATATCTTAAAGATAGAATACATCGAGTTAAAGTTGGAAGCAGTATAAGCAGTCCTAAAACGAATAACCTGGGAGTACCCCAAGGCTCTGTACTTGGTCCAATCTTATTCCTAATATATATAAATTCCTTATTTTCACTTCCATTTTTGGGTAAAACTAAAGCCTTTGCCGATGACCTTGGTATTGCTTATTGTTCTGTCAGTCCTTTAGATTTAATATCTAACATAAACCATGACGTATCTTTACTAAGATGCTGGTTTGCAGAAAACAGGCTAATTGTTAGTAGCAAAACCAAACTGATGTATTTCAGTCTAACTGAACAGGAGTTCCCCGACTCAGAAATAGTTTTTCATTCCCATGATTGCGTTAGTCATAAGCTGCCGAACAACATCTGCAGTTTCCAAAATGATCCATCTTTCAATAGAAACGCAGATTGCAGTTCTAACTGCTTCAAAATTGAAAGCGTTGATAGTTTTAAGTACCTTGGTGTTACTATTGACCAAAATTTGAACTGGTCCACGCACATTTCTCTTTTGAAAAAATATCTTCTTTCATCTACTCGTTGTTTCTTTCGTCTTAGAAAGTACTGCTCCTCTGACACAATGAAAATGGTCTATTATGGCTTATTCCATTCAAGATTGCAATATGGACTCTGTAGTTGGGGTGGCGCATATTTTAATAAGATCCAGCAATTAACAGTTATACAAAAATCTGCTATACGTAAAGTTTGTAGCTCTCGTCGTTTAGCTCACACTATGGAATTGTTTAGGTCGTTGAAGATTTTTCCGTTGCGACATTTATATTACTTCAAAGTACTTAAGGTATTTTTTATGAGAGGCGGGTATCTGGAAAGTCCGATTTCTGACTTTCGCTGCTTACGAAGCTATTCGAACTTCACTGTGAATTTACCTTCGTTTCGCACTACAAGTTACAGAAACTTCTACTCCATTGTTTCTCGCAAACTTTTCAACTCCTTACCATTTGATATTCGGTCCATAAGAAATTTCCGCACGTTTACAAAACTAACGAAAATCTGGCTCCTTGGATTCAACCATGATGAAATCAAAACGTTATTACGCTATATTGCATAGTAACAATAATTTTTTTTAATAATATAGAAAAGAATTGCTTATTTGCTAAATTTAGTTGTTTAAGTAGCTGTAATAGATACTGTTTGAATTTATTCTCTTTTATTGATTTTTATCTCTTTTATTTATTTTTATTTTTTTTTTTCCTTTTTTGTCACATGTTAAAGATAGCATTTTCTTTCTTTCTTAAATTGCTGTAATTTTCCAATCTTAACTTTCATTCTTTTTCTTTTTATCGACCTTTGTACACCCCACAAAGTTAAATATATATAATGTGACATCATCTCTATTTTTCTCAAATACAGATGTCACTAACTATTCTGTATGTACTAGCTATATTTAAAACTTGCTTTGTATTTTTGTAATTTTTCATACTTGTACATATTTGAATAAAGAATTAATTGAAAATTGAATAATTGAATTGAACCTAAGCAATACAATTCCTGTGCACTGCCAAAGCTGGGCGGGTACAGCTAGTTTATAATAAGAGTGCCGATCTCCTGCTGGTTGCGATGCGAAATCGATGCGATTCCCAATAGTTCTTCAGAAAGCGTTCTTCTGTTCTTCTTCTAAAGCGAGTGTATTGGAGATTTATACCTTTGAGCTTTCAGCCCAGCTCGTAAAACCCTATTTTATGACTAGACCATTTGTACCATTTGATAAGACGGAGGACAACCCATCATTAACTGATGCATCCTCAAACATTTCTCGTTTATTTAGCACAATTTCACATAATGTACTTTCTTGCAGTCACTTAATGTCTCTGCAATCAGCCCTTATCCTCGAACTGAAACATTTATACAGAGTGGACGAATAATTTATGATTTAGTAAGCACTTAGAACCTTGTGTGGTTTTTATTATGAATAATATGCACAGCACACGCACTCGTCCTCCGAAGTCGTCTCATCGTCATAGTGCGTCCCGTGTTCCACTCATATAATCATATTTTATATACGAATAACCAACGGAACCGGATGTACTTCCATCCATATGCCACTGAGAATTGATTAACATCACAAATGTGCCATAACTCAGAGGAGTGTGGGAGTAATTCTGTCCCGCACCACCACCACTACCACGTAAATCAATTGAGCAAATCCTTCTAATTACCAACTCTTGCGACCACAAGGATATTGTTCAACGCTCGTCAGCCACCTCCACCATATACTAACCTGATGGGCTTTAGTTTTCTTTTGTATACGCAGCTTTTCCCCATACATATATGTATTCATTACGTAACATAGAATGGCAAGCGATTCACAGGAGAAGGGTGCTAGCAGGAGCAGCAAAAATAAATTAAATCCCTTGCATGAGAGTCACATGGAATATCATCCGATAAAACTCATATCGTCTTGAGGTAAAATCCAGCGCCTGGTATAAGATGTGGTATGTACATATATATCTTCTCCTCATCCGCCGCGCCACCCACGCGCTCCTCTTAGCACTGTGTAATAATTATTTTAATAAGCTGGCACGTGATCTGCATGCATGAGTGACGAAGCAACGAACTAAGGAAAATAATAATTAGTCGTTTTCCGTATTATTCAAGACTCCTGACGACGCGGATGCGTGTGTATGAAAGGACAATAGAATGCCATCCTCAGCGTGTGTGTATGGAAGAGAAAATCCTTCTTAGCTTTGACCGTTTTAATTAGAAACATTTTCCTTGTGAATATGCCATTTTGTGTGCGTATATGTATTCCCAGTCCCTGGATACAATTTGACTTTAACACTTGACAAGTCACATCGCTCGGAATGAGCCCATTAACCCCCACACATTGGATATGCCACACATCCTAGTAATGGAATGTGCAAAGACACTGGCAATTATTGCGAAATTAACCCAAGTGACGCCGACGACGAGCGACGACGCACAAAATGCTGGGGCCAGAGAGTACAAAACTGAAACCCCCATTTGTTCAGAATGGTTCTTACGTGCTAGACCTAGAACACAACAGCTGCTGTGCTGCATTATGTGTCCTTTGAAAGGATTATATTCTCCGTCATAAAGCAGAGTCTTAGTTGAGCTACTACTTTCTGTCAGACATAAAGTGGAGCAAACGCTGTTAAGAAGACGATAGAGATAGGGACATTCGTGTTCTTATACCTGCACCAGTATTTTGGAAGAAAATGGTCTTCGTAAATATTTCTTAACGAGCACTGGGTACATAGTTTTCTTATTTTCCGCCGGACATACATTATACTAGAAGATCCCAGAAGACGCAGAGACAAGCGAGAACCGACCAAAAACACTTGGCATTTCCCCCGAACGAAATGTTGGAAAAATGATTTATGCCACAGCTGAGCTCAGTTCTATATGCCATGCCGCCTTTCTGCGCCCAAGTTGGTATCTCTACCATATCCGCCATCACGCCCCATCCCTGGGTTGTGGTAGGGCGCGAAATTAAAATAAATTTTCCATCTGCACGCGTCTGAGGCGGGCTTCCTTTGATGTGTGTGTTTGTGTAGTCGCTGCCGATCGGTTAGTTGCTGTCGGTTTGTTTGTTAGTATAATACGCAATTTTTTTTGGATTAAAATATTCAATGCCGCTGCCGCACCAAGGAGGAACCATAGTGTGAGTTTTGTCGTGATTGCGAAAGGGAAGTGAGACCTCTCGGTCTTGTTAGGTTTAATTTGTGAAAAATGCCAGAGCCACGACAGAGAACACCATGCTTGGGGTTGGGTGGGCCTTACGTATATGTAAGGGTGTATGCCTTAGAGAATCGGAAACAGGCTAATTTTGGAATTTTCGGAGAATTTTCGCACGCGGTATATAGGCGAAACAATTTCGCGAAATTTCTAAAGACTCTTCTCAGTGGATGTTTTGATTATTCTGATGGGCATCACGGCGCTGGGGATAGGAAGTTTAAGTTATTGGGTGGTCCTGGAGATGGTTAAGAGAATTTTCAAGAATTTGTTGCTATATCTTTTATTTGCAGTCAATGTCTTAAAATAGGTATTTCGCCCTCTGCATTGTGAAGAATTTAAAGTGATCTTTGACACTCAACTAACTGAAATATAATCACATTTTTTAAAAGTGTGTTAACAATACTTTAAACACTGTTTTAATTTAATATACAATTCAAATACAACGAGGAAATCGTGGACCAAAAGCTAGAAATGGTTTGAAAATAAACCAAAGAACCCTTTGAATTTGCTGTATAGTAGGTTAGGTAAGTTTAGAGTGGCGGGCCACACTAAGTGCAGCCTCACTTAGGCCAGAGGAGGCCCATTGTGTTAGCACAGGATCTAATGATCTCACAACTACCCGTTGAACCAAAAGGAGCTGAGAATGAAGCGTTGGAGGCAACTTATGCTTGTATTAGCAAGTTCGCCAAGATTGTCGAAGAAATGTTCTCCGAGGTGTAGTTTTCTACGAGCTGAAAGGGCTGGGCACGTGCATAAGAGGTGAAGAATTGTCTCTTCCTCCTCCTCGTCCAAGCAGCTTCTACAGAAATCATTGGAAGGGAGGCCCAGTCTGAGAGCATGTCTCCCTATAATGCAGTGTCCCGTGATGACACATACTAATGTGCTTATATTGGATCTTTTTTGTTTTACAAGATTGTTGCAGCGCTTAAGATCCAGCATGGACCAGATCTGTTTCGTGATGGAGCACGTGGTGCAGTGTGACCACCTTCGATTAGTGGCGCTTATCGCATTTTGTTTAATTAAAAGTTTACACGTAGCGAGAGGCATATATAGATTCTCCTTTTCCGGTAGAATCGACAAAGTTGTGCCATGCCTAGCGAGTTCGTCGGCCTTGCAATTCCCCGGAATGTCCGGAATGTTCCGCACCATCTCGTTAAGAGATAAGCGGCAATTGAGGGCGGTTTTGGACTTAAAGATGACGGAATCCAGGGATTTAATCGCGGCTTGACTATCGGTAAAAATTACGATATCCTTAGCGGATATTACATTATACCGTAGACACGACAGGGCCTCCTTATTCGCCATGATTTCCGCCTGGAACACGCTACAGTGATTAGGAAGACGGAATGAGAGTCTTGGGAGAAAACACCCCCCCCCCCTCCTGTTTCCGTTTTGGACCCATCTGTATAAAAGCAGACGGATCTGTTTTGAGACACTACATCATATTCCCCCAATCAGTCCTGGATGGTATGCTGGTTTCAAAATTCTTTCTGAATTGGAACTGAGGGAGGGTGTAATCAGTATCTTTTGGGATGCATTCTATTTTATCTAGAATAGACGAGTGACCAGTTTGTCGACTAGTTCACACTCCACAGACGGATTGCTTTCATGCGGATGGCTGCATTCGTTGCCACTTGTTTGCATTAGCTGTCTAGCAGTCGGTATCAGGTGGAACAGTATGTCCATCGCCGCTGTTGGAGCGGTCCTAAGCGCACCACTGATGCACACACATGCCGTTCTTTGAACACGACTAAATTACTTACAGTGAATAGCCTTTTCAAGCGCAGTCCACCAGACGACGACGCCATACGTGAGTATAGGTCTAATGATAGATACATAAAGCCAATATGTGATTCGAGGCTGATGGAGTCCCCATTTGCTACCAATAGCTTTTTTGCAGCAGTATAATGCCGTGGTGGTTTTCTGAACCCTCCAGCTCAGTTTGCTGTAGAGTGAGGCCTAAGTACTTAGCCGTATTTGAGAGCACCAGCTGGGTGCCATTTAGTTTTGGGGGAACGAAGACGGGAATTTTGTAGGTACTTCCTTGTAAAGAGAACCAATTCAGTTTTCTGAGGATTGACGCCAAGTCCACATGTTTTGGTCCATTTAGAGAGCCTAGAGAGGGCGTTCTGTTGGTATACTAGCTTCAGATAGGTTTGCGTGCCCCAACCTGGACAAAAGTCAAGACACACTTTTACCAAAATCTTCTATATCCATTGTGATACTGAGCCTAAACTTTGAACTTTAAATACACTTCGATTTGTCTTATTTTTATATTTATTCGCTACAGGATCTGTTTTACTCCCAGCATTTATGTCCTTCACATTTTCACTATAGGTATGTTCCCCCTGAGAATTCCCGGATAAAACTTTAAATTGTAACTTTCAACTAGGTACCGTTGAAAATATGAATAGCAATTACCAATACCTCTTGCCAAACCGAATCTCATTTCCGTCACCCGCAGAGCCAGCAGAAAAAAAGACTAGCAATAAAAAAAAACTACACAAATAATTGCAAATTATTCATCAGTCCAAATTCATATAGCCCATAGGCGAAGTATAACCGTCGACATTTTTCGCAATCACAGAACCGGAATAAATTTTCTGATTCAAATTTAAATGGACGGAAGTAATGCAGTTGAATCCGAAATAAAGCATCCACAGTCCACACCCACAATGATGACACCCAGTCCAGAGTTCTCCTTCGGACAATGTCATTTTGAATAGCCGGACAGCATATATAGCCACATGTGATGAGGATGTGTGTATAGTATGTATATCAATGGGGACCGATGGTATTGTCCGATGTATCCGCAAAAATCAAATATCCTTGAATGGTCGGCAGCGCATCATTCTTGTATACAATTCAAATGATTTCTGTATATCATTGTGGCATATGCATGAATGTTGCCCCTCGTCCCCGGCGTCCAGCCCAATTCTCTTTAGCATTTAATTTGGCCACAAAATCAATTTAGCCGACTGAGTTGAGTGAGTGGGTGCCTATGTGTTGGGTTGGTTGGTCGGCCTCCAGCTGGGCTGCAACGGCCATCGCAGCACTTGGATACAAAACTCTTTGCTGGTGGAATTGTTTCTTTTCATTCTGAAGGGAAATTGCTGTTTTTATTATTGTTCTCTTTTATTTGGCTGGGTTATTTATGGATGAATGGCCGAAGAAAATGGAAAACTAAGAAAAACCCAGACAAATATGTGTATATAGTCCACCCCTACTGTTGTTGTTAATTATACGAATGCTATAGTGGGAATTCCAGCCCCTAGAAAAACAAGAAAAAAACTGGGTCAAATCGAGTTAATGATTGATGAGGCGATATTGATAACAATCCACGACCGCAACCCTTAATAACACCGCCCATTATTCTGTCGCCCCGCAGTAGTATGCGAAACACGAAGACGCATTTTTTTCAACAGAAATCCCTGGCACTGGTCATATGTACCTATGTATGCAATCAGATTTTAATCCAGTTGCCAGTGACAGCTGTGAAATTTCTGATGATCAAATGTTTGCCAAACACTTTCATCAGAGCACTCTAGTGCTGTTTACTCGTTCGACACGCAACCCTTTTTTCCGCCGCATTCATATCAGTAGAGCGGTGGGTAAATACAACGAACAACGAAACCGAATGTGAACCACACTGTCACTATGTGTCAATTTATTTACTTAAATATAAATCCAGTAGCTATAGCTAGTTGAATTATTTTCCCGTTGGAAAGGTTCGCTTTAAGAATGTCTTGACTTGCTGATTTGTCAATGGAAGACTTTGTCTCTGTACTACTTGGTAATCAATGAACTGTCATCAGCTTTGTGTAGCACTTCGAGAAGAAGCCGTAGGACTGAGTATACATCATGTCTTTAAGGGAATTTGTGACATTCGTTCTTTCTTACTATGTACTTTTTTGCTGAGGCCAATTAAGGGAAAATCAGTAACTTATCGCTTTGCTTCCCGTGTCACCCACGACTTAAAATTAGGTCTATAAAGGCTTAGGACCAAGTGGAGATGTATACTCTCTTACCACTACTTTGGCTCCCTCTATATATGTACATATCATTGTGATATGTACTTCCACTTGACATATATGCCTATCCGATTGCCGCCATCTACCTATCATTTACGCCACATTAGCGACTGTCCTGTGTACATGTCAATCTCAGCTCTTTAGCGGTGAGATGAATATGTCAACATTGATCGTTTTGACGCGTCCATTGTAACAATCGCCGAATGCATCGCTGGGCAACTTGCAGCGCACAAACACATACATGCACTTGGTCTTGGATGAGGAGACTTTTCATTTATGTTGGAAACTTTCTTTTGTCTTCCATTCCACTTCGTCAGAAGTTGAAGTAACCACAAAACCGACAAACAGACGCACTATACAGTAACAACAAGAGCATACTACTGCGTCAGCAACTCTTTGGAGGTCTTTGTCAAAGCGAAGTCCTCATCTTTGTCGTCGTTGCATTCACTGTCGTGATGTGACATTAAAAACCAAAGGAAGGAAAAAAAATGCTAAATTACTTTGAAGAGGCCGCAAAATTGTTGAAACCCAAAAAACACAAGAAAAAAACACGACTACACTTCGTGGTTGGAAGAAACTCTTAAGGGGGTGGGTTAAGGAGTCCACAATACAAATAGCTATATAATCGCAAATAAAAAAAGGTATTGTGTTTGATCAATTAAAATGCAACCAGTTTCAATATTACTTAAAGTTATTAGTTTATAACTAATGCAAGAGATGTGGTTAGTTAGAGCAACTATGAGAGAGTCCTTGTTACATTGAGTGCACACAGTAAGTGACATTAACAATCATAAGATGTAGGTTAGTATGTGTGAGTATGTAAGCGGGTTCTCTACAAACGGAATAAAAGTGTAGGTACGTATACTATAATCTCAAATGCCCGCAAGCCGAGTCAACTGATAAGCGCACAATAAAATGACTGCGAGTGCAGACAGAATTATAAGTTACAGTTGCAGCTGCAGTAGCTGGTCAGGTTGACAATTTGTTTGGGCAGGGCAGATCCTAGAAAAAATAGAAGTCCAAATCGATACCCACCATCTTTTCATTGATTTCAAAGCCGCGTATGACAGCATCTATAGAGACGAGCTATACAGAGCCATGTCTAGCTTTGGCATCCCTTTTTTGGCATCCTTTGACATCGATCGACAGCTATAACTTTGAGGTAGTAAGCGACTTTGTCTACCTCGGCTCTGCTGTAAATTCTGACAACAACATCTCAGCAGAAATTAAACAAAGAATAACTCTAGCCAACCGCTGTTTCTTTGGGCTAAAAATTGGGCTGAGTAATAGAGTCATATCCCGAAAAAACTTAGGAGATTCTCTATAAGACCTTGATCATCCCAGTCCTTCTTTATAACGCTGAAGCTTGGACTCTATCTAAAGGGGATAAAGATATCTTCGGTCACTTCGAGAGAAAGATTCTTCATAAAATGTTTGGTCCTGTGACGGGCTTTATAGAAGAAGATTCAACGACGAACTATAGGAGCTGTACAGCGACATCGACCTGATCAAAAAACTCCGAGTTAGACATCTAAGATGGCTAGGACATGACGTAGAGCGGATAGTAACAAATGCTCCGGCCCGTATAGAGTCTTCGATTCTTTTCTAACCCGGAGGGAAAACGCAGTAGAGGAAGACCTCGCCTTAAGTGGCGCGCGCAAATAGAAGGCGACCTCAGTGCGCAACTCGAGGCAGTTAGCTAAAGACCGGGCTAACTGGAGAGGCATCTTTAGAAGATAAAGAAAGGTAACAAAAAAATGTGCGCACTAGCACAATGGTTAGTGTGCTGGACTACTGTGCGAGTGATCCCAGGTTCGATCCCCGGAAAAACACAAATTACATCTTAAGGTTTTTTCTACTGCGCCACCTCTCGCGGACGTCTGACAAACATCCGAGAGTATGACTGTCCTGAAAAAGCTTCTCAATTCAGCTGTTCGGACTCGGCACAGTCCACGGCACAGTAGGTCCCTTCCATTCGTCCCAAAAATATAAACTCACACAAACAAATGGTTGCGAGAAGCTAGGCCTAGGGTGTTTACCCGCCTGTTGCGCCACCTATTTATTTTTTTATAATAAAAAAATATAACAGAATATAAAGCTGAGCGGGTTTTCAATCAATCGAACACAGCAATAAATCCAGTTACCGCCCTGATTGTTACATGTAGATACTCTCTTCACCGTTTTATGGATACAATTTTCTATTTTATAACTCCACTAATTTGCATGTAAGTCACGTTGGAATATCGTTATTTTCCATTTTAGTGTATAATTCCACTCATGCTGCAAGAGGCATCAATCAGAAGAAATTCATTATTATCCATTTTCTAGTGTTTTCATTTTAATTTCTCCGTCTGTATGGATATCATGAATGCCACTTGCAACAAAACACAAGACAGCATAAATATATTAATATTCAATTGAGCATCCCATAATGGTATAGGAATAGACGTCGTTAGAGAGGCGCCCTTTGACCATCTTTGTCTAACAATTAACCTGTATGTGCACGAAGGTAAAAGCTACTACAGACATGTGTATACAACCGTCCGCAAAGGGCCTAATGCATGAATATTAATGACAAATGGCGAGACAAAGTGGTAAAATGTAACCGGTCTGGTCAGAGTCACCAAGAAAAATGTATCTTCTTATGCCTGAGCATGACCCTGACGGGACGACATGACTGTAATAAAAAATAAAGTAAAAAAAAATTAAGCAAGGCATATCTATTATTTTGTCACTCAAATGAACTCATCCTCGTCACAATAGTTCAAATTGACTAATATTTCAGGAGATCGATTGCCAATGGCAATGTCAAATGTTTGTACTTCAATCAATTTTTGTTGGTTATCCTCCATCAGATAGGAATAAAAGCGAATCATAAAAAAAACGTAAAACGAATTTAAATTGGCCAACCATGCATAAAACAAGAATTTCGCATGATGCGTTACTCAGTTTCTATCCAAATATTTTTTTTTTAGCAACCAAGGAATACTTACATGTGTACATGAATTTGTGTATTGTAACACTAGAGATTAAAAAAATTCGCACAGATACATCAGGCGCAAGTTTTGATTTTTTTTTGCAATTTAATTCAATGGTTTATTATTTAAATTAACGTAGGTACACAGAAGAGCAATAATTTAATGCCACAATTTTGAGAGTAGTGTTTGTGTGATTGGTGGTGCCAAATTAGTAAAAACTTGTCGATGCATTTGAAGCAAACTCTAGGTAAGTTTCTGCAAAGCATGAAATATGTAATTGAATTTATCACCAATTGCGAGCAGTGGCTCAGTGGTTAGTGTGGTGGAGTACTATGCGAAGGGCCCCAGGTTCGATCCCCGGAAAAGCACAAATTACATCTTGAGGTTCTTCCACTGCGAACCTCTCGCGAACATCTGACAAACATCCGAGAGTATAACTGTCCTGAAAACGCTTCTCAATTAAGCCGTTTGGAATCGGCATAAAATTTTAGGTGCCTTCCATTGACACAAAAATAAGCACTTACAAATGAATGGTTGTGAGAACATAGGTCTAGAGTCTAGACCGTTGCGCCATCTATTTATTAACTTTCTCGTATACTTACGTAGTAAGAGAAAGATACATATTGTTTTCGTACAAAATTTCGAACTCGGGATTTTGATCAATTCTGAGTCAAACTTCCATAACTCGAACTTCTTTAAGTCGAATTTCTCTATTACTCGAAGTTTTATTGAGAACTCTGCGCTTTCAATTTCAAATTTTGGCCTCCATAACTCGAAGTTTCTATAACTCGAATTTATTTGCTTTCATTTTGAGAGTTCGACTTATGGAAGTTCCACTGTATTACGATGATAGGGGAACTCAAAAAAGTGGGTCTCGCAATTCTGTCCGTCCGTATGTCTTTCTGTCCCACCCCTGGGGAAGCTAAACGCTTGGACGGATTTCTTTCAAACTTCGTATTAAACGCTAAGGACGTTTTTTTTCTATGCTAGCCCTAGTATTAACGGTACTTCCCATATACAAATTTTACGAAATATTAAAAAATTTAGAATTTAAAAAAAACCGGCTCTAATGATTTGAAGCAAAATTGATAGTTGAGTTAATGTAGGCATGCTTAACATGACTGCATACCCAGTTTTTCGCTAAAAAGGCCAGCAACGGCAGTTTTAAAAATTGGCTTTTTCTCGAAAACTGTAATAACGATTTAAAAAAAAACTTATTTTTAAGGTACTACATAATTGTCATTCTTAACTTGATAGCAAACTTAGTTTTTTTCTAAAAAGACTGCGTCCTTTGATATCCACCCAAATCTCTTATAATAGTACATACTTTAAAAAACTGCTCATATCTCAAAAACGCCATTTTCGATTATGATAAAAATGTAACTTGCAGGTAATGCTTAAATCCATAGTAATACTTTTTGCTCAGTTTTGAGCTAAAAAGTTGCAAAATAGTGTTTTTTTTTTAACCATGAATGCGTCCTTCGATTTCCACCCCAATCGCTAAAAAAGGTTCTTCGAAAACTGCTAATATCTCAAAAACTCCATTATCGATTTGGATGAAAATGTAAAATGTGAAAATGTAACATTTGTCAGCATAATTTTACAAAAAACCGCTCTAACCATTTTGATCAAAATACATATTTAAGGCTGCATAAACATTCTAAACATGATCACGTACTTAGTTTTTCTCAGAAAACTCGAATACAGCCGTTTTATGAATATTTCTAAAAAATCACTAGCTACCCAAATCCCGAACATAACCGGTATATTTTTGCAAAGCCCAAAACTTCAGTGGCAATATAATTCGAAATTCATCGCCTACTTGCCTCCTTCAAGAAGTCTTATAGTTAATACATATAGTACTATAGTTTATGTAGTATACCTGAATAGATCTGGAGTGGGTATGACGTAAAATTTGCTGAAATGACTCTGAGATTCTGCGAGATTCGCAATAAACGAGAAAGTTTCGTGCGACCCAGTCGTACACATTCTTTTTTATTTGTCACCAATAATGTGTGAAGTTTAAAATTGTGAATAAAGTTACCGTACCTACTACTCTACGAATTCAGCGGGTCATTTGAATAGCGACAATGTATCTAGGAATTATTTTACCTTATATCTTATAGGGTATGAAAGAAAGCCCTCTCACTAAATAACTACGCATTCGGTATGTTTACCAATTTCTTAGCTCAATTAACTTTGATGATCTTAAAATACTACCTACTGAAAAAAGTAGGTCAATAGAATAGGGACACTAGTGATAACTGCTTTTACTCCATGAAAAGTAACAAAAACGTATGCATTTATTTTTTTAATAATGAGTAGGTACCTACTTTCTACTTTATTCAAAACTAACTCAAAAATTCTATTAGACATGGAATCGTTCAAGGATTTTAAATAGTTCGGGAAATTTAACCCAAATCAGCTTTGATGGCTTCAATTAGCCGATTTTTGTCCTCTAACTGCCTGTAAGCTTCGGATTTTCCTAAACGAGTCTAATGGTGTTTTTTTCAGCGCTCTTAATTACTCGTTTAACGATTGAAAGACTAGCACTTACTCAGACTTTTTCCCTGATTTTAGCCGCTAACCGCGTCGAATTATAAGCTTCTTGTAAGATTGCTCGTTCATCTTGAATAGTTAGCACTTTCATGTTTTTGCCATATTTCTCTTGGTTTTTTAACCAAGATTTTTACCATTTCCGCGGCATTAAATGGCTTCTCTCTACTCATGGTTACTAAAACTTTAATATTAATGTGAAACCAGAATCTCAAAACACGATGGAAAATTTACCAAATTTTAGTTATGATGATAGCACTTTAAGAATTGAAGACTTAATAGCAATTGTTCCTATTCTATTGAGCCAATTTTTAACGTGGAGTTTATTAATAAATAAAAAAAAGTTAACGAAATATATCTAATTGTTTTTTACTAAAGGTCTCTTATTTTGCACGTTAAGTGTGAGCAAAAATGTAATATATCATACAGGAAACTAGGTTATGATCTTTAAACTAAAGAGCCGTAGATTTTGAGTAGAACAAAATGTCGGAGCGGTTGTCCCTATTCAACTGACCCGCAGTGTATGAGTATGAGTACACAAGTGCGAGTACACTCGCGCACCGAAAGTTCCGTACTTGGGCAGAGTCGATGTCTTGAAAAGTCGGTTGTTCTTTGATTTGATAGACCTAGGTACAGTTTTTTGTATGAAGAAAAATATTTTTTTCACTAAATTACTAGTTACTCCAAAACCAATCAATGTATCGCTATCATTGGTATTTGTCGTTTAACTAGAAGCTATACCGGATGTTGTGTGCAAATTTCAGCCTTCTAAATCAATTGGTTCTTGAGATAGAACTAGCAACAAAATTGGCTTAGTGGGTTCGGACAGACGGACAGACATCGTAGCGAAAACAATAAGGTTCCGTTTTGTCCCTATGGGAACGGAACCTCAATAAAATCGATCGAAAGATATAGTTTCGACAATAGCAGTCTCTGTCTATTGCCATATATATGGTAGATACTAGATACAGATTTAGTGAAAACGAAAGCCGTTTTCGTTTCGTATTTTAAAGAATCTCACTCCAGGTTTAGACCGTATAAGTTTCCTTACATTGGCATCAACAGTCGGGCAGATTTCGCAACATTTTTAATTGAATTTTTTTCAACTACATACTATAAGATGTATATGAAACTGGAGTATCCCTAGGGTATCAATAGCCATTTGGATCTACAAAAAGCTTTAAATGTCAGTAAAAAAAATATTCACCTGTACGAATACTTTTAACCGCCATTACACATATATCTACCACAAGTTCGATTGTATCATGTTTTTCTTCTTCTTTTTTTTTTCTATTTATATATTCCAACCAAACTCATGTAGTGAAAATTCCAATCTTCAATTCCCTTGCGGTTTATCGACGACAGCACAGAATGACGCTGAATGATTTTGGTTGTTCTGTTCGTATGGGGTCGACCGCAGGATCAAAAACGAACACGTGATTTCGTTTACTCTCAATCCCAATGTTATATGAATGTACTATTGTTTGCATTTGAATTCCTTTTGTATTTATTTTCATTTTAGATAAAAGTTTGTTGTTCCATGTGATCGTTTTAATCCCATAAGGCACGCACAAGCACATGCCCTTCGTATCTACCTATCCCGCGTTATACATACAGAGAAGCTCATTTGTTTAATTATTATTGAAGAAATGAGTTGAACAAAAATATATCGAACAAAAAAAATGGGGCTCTTGGTGCCACATGCGATGATAATTATATTTAAATGTGATAAGTATATGCTCTCGTTATGTTTTCGTTTTGTTTACCTTGAAGGAAAAAAAAAAGAAAATAATCCATCAAGAAAAAAAAAAAAAAAAACATTGAAAGACACAAAGCGCGGTTCGCTTTTTTACACGCGCTGACAAAAAAAAATAGAAGAAACGTGAAAATAATTTGAATAATCCAGGAGTTTTTTGTTTGCAAAAACAACAAACATCCTTTTGACAACCCTTGCGAACAATGATTGTGTTCTCGAATGAACGAGACTTTATCTGTATTTTTTTTTATATTTTAGGGAGTGAAATTGCGACTAAAATATTTAAATATTTATAAAATTAAATTTAAGTAAAGTTTGTGTTAAAAAGAAGCAGAATTCTCTAAAATGATTTTTTCGTTTAGGTGTTCTATTCAAGTGGCGCAGAATTAGGGAACCACATTTTTACTATTTTTAGTTAACACATTTTTGTTAATACTTAAAACTTTATTTTAAAATTTTTCTTCTGGTGAAATCACAACAATTAAATGAACTTTAATTAAAAAAAAATTAGGTCTCTAGCATGCTTGGTTTGGGACCAGTGGGCAATAGAAAACCGACCTTAGGGGGTGTGCTATTCAAGTGGCGCGGAGTGTACATTTAGGCTTTATAATATAAATAATTAGAATATGCCAAAAAATGCAGCCATACGGTCAAAGGGCACAGCATTAGGTTAGGTTAGGTTAAATAGGGGTATGAGAGAGATATCTCATACGGCACTAGGCACCAAAAGGGCCCATCGCGATCCCTAGAGGGAACCAATTGCAGTGACCTACAATGGAAAAACACCTAAACACTTGCCCTTGAGAAAACCCCAATTTCCCTGTAAAAACCAAGTAGCCCCTTGTAGTTGGTATTGTCTATCTCCTCTAGATGTTGGAAGAAGTACCTGCCTAGAAATTTCCTTCTACTACGACATATTGCCTCACATTCACAAAGTATATGTGTTATGTCCTCTTCGGCTTGCAGGTCATCGCAGAATCTACAATTGTCCGAGTCTGCCAGCCTGAGCCTTTTGGCATGTTTTCTAAGAAGACAATGCCCTGATAATATGCCGATCAGTGTCCTGAGCTGTTCCCTACCTAGTTTGAGGATTACCCTAGATCTTTTACGGTCGTATTGCGGCCAAAGTGCCTTAGATACTGCGTGACCGGTGAGGCCCTCCCACCTCCGGTCGGCTTCCTTAGTTATTTTATTCTTAATATCACTTCTTATGATGCAGGGAGGTGGTTTAATATCCACATCTCCTCCATCTAACATTTCCCCGCCTTTTCTCGCAAGCTCATCAGCCTGCTCATTTCCAGCTATACCGCAGTGTCCTGGTACCCAGCACAGTCTCACTCGGTTCTGACTGCATAATGCCTTGAGCATTGTGCGACAGTTCCTGACTAATTCAGAATTGATGTTTGTAGATTCCAGTGCCTTGAGCGCAGCCTGGCTATCGATGTAGATGGCTATATCCCTTCCGGATACAGATCTCATCCGCATTAGCTCTGCCGCTTTCAGAACAGCCAGAACTTCTGATTGGAAGACACTGCTTGTATCCGGCAGTCGTATAGACATTTTTAGGTCTGGGTCTACGGAGTAGATTCCAGCTCCAGTACCTTCCGCTGTTTTTGAGCCGTCTGTATAGACTGCTACTTCGCAATGTTTAATTACTTTATCCCTTTGCCATTCGTATCTTTCCGGGTATGATACCTCGTACGGAGTGTCGAAATCGACCAGAGGGTGAATTTCATCAGTTTGCACCTGTACGCCAGGGAGTAGCTCCGCTAGTATTGTACAGTGCCCAAAACTGCCCTCTTTAAAATAGCCCAAGGTTGTGAGCCGTAGCGCACTGCTTCCCGCAAGTTGCTTAATATGCAAGTCAAGTGGCGTGAGGTGTAGAAAGGTGTCCAGCGCTGCCGTAGGAGTGCTACGAAGTGCACCCGTTATTGCTATGCTAGACGCTCTCTGCACCGACGCCAGTTTGCCGACTACTGTTTTCTTCTTTGTCGCCTTCCACCATACTAGTGCGCCATATGTGAGTATGGGCCTGACCACCACTGTATATAGCCAGTGCACCATAGCAGGTTTTAGGCCCCAAGTCTTGCCTACTATTTTCTTACAAATAAAAAGAGCGTTATACGCCTTTTTGATTCTTTCCCCTACATTTGCATTCCAGTTCAGTTTCCTGTCCAGAATAACCCCAAGATACTTAGCCTTGTCAGACAGAGGCAATTCCACTCCTTCCAGTTTTGGGAGGTTAAAGTGTGGTATCTTATGTTTTCTGGTGAAGAGTACCAGTTCCGTTTTGGAGGGGTTGACGTTAAGTCCACAACCCTTTGCCCATAAGTTGACTTTTCTTAAGGCACTATCCATGATTTCACTTAAGGTGTTTAAAAACTTTCCCTGAATGATAATAACTAGGTCATCAGCATATGCTGTGGCACTTATACCCCTGGAGCTCAGTTTCTTCAGAATGTCGTCCATAACAAGCACCCAAAGGAGAGGTGAAAGGACTCCCCCCTGTGGTGTACCTCTTGTCACCGCCATTCTAATGGAACTTTGTCCAAGGGAGCAGTTTATCTTCCTACTTGCAAGCATGTTGCAGACCCAGATAACTATACTGTGTTCAATGTTCATATTTAACATGGCACTTTTTATAGCTTTGCCCTCTACGTTATTAAAAGCACCCTCAATATCGAGAAAAGCTGCTAGAGCAAACTCGCCCAAGTGTAAACTTCTTTCTATCTTCCCTACTACGCTATGTAGAGCTGTTTCTACCGATTTTCCCTTCATGTATGCATGCTGCGATTCGCTTAAGAATCCATTTTTGCATTTGATCCTGATATGAGCTTCTAATAACCGCTCTAGGGTTTTTAGCATAAAAGATGACAGACTGATTGGTCTGAAATCCTTGGCTGTTGTATGCCCCTGCTTGCCAGCTTTGGGAATGAAAACCACCTTCACTTCCCTCCATGCTGCTGGTATGTACCCTAGTTTCAGACTCTGTCTTAGAATCTCCATAATTTTCCGTATTGCCCTCTCAGGTGCTTTTTGCAGCATGATCGGTAAAATTCCATCTGGGCCCGAGGATTTATACGGTTTAAAGGACTGTATAGCCCACCGCATTTTTTTCCGATTTATGAGATCAACTATCTGCCCCTCCATGTGAGGGTCAATATTGATATCTGTACGACTTTGCAGCTCAGAATCCTCTGGGATAGTAGCCCCGGGAAAATGAGATTCCACCAGGGTTACCAGAACCTCCTGACTGCTTTCGGCCCAGGTACCGTCTTTCTTTTTGAGGTAGCTAGGTACACTCGCCTCTTTTGAGAGTACTTTACGTAGTCTCGAAGCCTTATCTGTATCCGCGATTGATTCGCAAAAAAGTTTCCACGAAGCTCGTTTGGATTTCCTAATTAAGTATTTGAATTGTCTTTTGCATTCAGTATACTCATTCCATGTAGTGTCGTCCCTGACCAACTTCGCCCTATTGTAAAGTTTCCTTACTTCTTTCTGTTTCAACCCTATGTCCCTGTTCCACCATTTCGGCTGTACCCTTTTTGGTGTCTTATTTTCCGGGCATACTTTCTCAAATGCCGTTATAAGTGTTTTGTTTATCAGCTCCACCGCCCTATCCAAGTCATTGACAGTACTGCCAGGACTGAGTTGGGTATCGAGATTCTGATTTACCACTATCGCATATTTAGCCCAATCTGCTTTTTTAGGATTCCTGTGTATACTACATGCCCTACTATGGAAGTCTACTTTGAAGCGTATCCATCGATGATCCGACATAGACGCTTCGTCCACAACCCTCCAATTTCCAACTACCAACCTGTCTGTATTGGAGACAAGGGTGATATCTAAAACCTCCTCCCTATTTCTAACTACAAAAGTAGGTGAATTCCCTCTGTTACAAAGAATGAGGTTGGACGATATAATAAAATCATAAAGACACTCACCTCTTGCATTTATGTCACTGCTGCCCCATTGAGAGTGATGGGCGTTCGCATCACAGCCCATTACATGAATCCAGTTTGTCTGACCAGCCAGTTTCTTCAATTTCTCCGGGATCACTACCTCAGAGTCATATGGGAGGTAGGCTGATGTCAAACATAGCGGTTTACCGTCTTCCCTTTCGCAGAGTACTGCAGTCAAGTCTCCTGAACTGTAATTATTCAAAAGAAAAGCCCTTATATGGTTTTTAATTAGGATACAAGTCCTGATTTTACCTTCTCCCTTATAGAACAACTCGTAATTCCGGTTCTTGAGCCCTTGGATCACGTTGTTCTTGTTGATCCAAGGCTCTTGTATCAGTACGGCTGCGACGTCCTGCTTGATGATGTACTCCAGCAAACAGGCCGTCGCTGCCCTACTATGATGCAGGTTTATCTGTAGCGCTTCCATCATCAACGGGGGGTTCCTCCTCGTCCTTGCCCTTGGTCGGTCTGACCATTACCCTTCCCATACTATACCTTACCATACCGTTGGATTTCTCCAGGTATGGCAGACTTTCCTTGTTTAAGGACAGCAGGAAGTGCTGTCCATATTGCCGTCTTGGTCCCGTCTTTAGGACCCTCCATGTGTCGGCTTTAAGTTCCCGGTTTTGCACATGTAGGAGCCCTAGTAGCTTCTCAGGGTAGGTGTATGGGCACGGAACCCAAACCCATGCCGTCGGCGGAGTGTACTGTGCCAACTCCGCCACCGTCATGCATTTCAGTTTCATACCTTCCCATGAGTCGCTACTCCCCAGGATGAACCCTCTCAGAAAATCTACCGAGGAAGTGTTTCCACAAGCGACAACCTTGCGCCCTCCTTCCCAACCAGCACCGTCGAATAGAAGTTCCACGTTTCCCGTGTCGGACAATTCCTTCCACAGGGCGTCTTGGAACTTTTCTTCGACGTATTTCCACTGGTCGATTGTCAGGCGACCGCAAGGTTCCCGCTCGTTTACTACAGCAACGAGAAGCTCATCTTTCGGGTCGCTTTGCCCTCGGCGGATAGCGGATGAAGTCCCAGCCTTCATCTACTTCGCGTCATTAGGCTCCGCGACGTCGTCCGACCTGCCTCTCTTGCTGCTGAAACCCGTCTCAGCAGAGTTCTTCTCCCTCACCTTTGCTGCGTAAGACGTAGAGGGCGCCGGTCCGGCTTCCTCCCTCGTCTGCACATTAGCCCTCCCTTTTGCCTTCTTTTGACTGAGCGGTGGAACGGCCAGAATAGCCTTTGCTCTTTCAAAAGAGGATTTTTCCCATTTGCTGAGAGTGCTAGGATCGCAACCCTCATATTTGGCCACCTTGCGCATAGCGCCTCGAAGTGCAGCCTTTGCCTTCTGGTGCTCGTTATGCTTCGCACCCTTGCTGTTTGTGTTGGGGAGAGCACCGGTCACAGCGGACGAGCCAGCTGTTTCCACTTTTCCCCCCTCTGAAGCGTCGCCCTGTTTTGCCTTGACGTCGGATCCAGCTTCATTGGCAGCGGAAGTTCCAGCTACCTCAGCCTTCTTCTCAGCCATTTTATTTCCCTTATTTTCCTTGACGTCGGATCCAGCTTCATTGGCAGCGGAAGTTCCAGCTGCCTCAGCCTTCTTCTCGGCCATTTTATTGCCCTGTCTTTTTGCAGTTTCGAAATTAGCCTCTTTGACAGCGGATGCTCCAGCTGTCTCAGCTATCTCCTCGACCGCGTTTCCCTTAGATTCACCTGTGAGAGTACCAGCCTGCTCACAAGTGAAAGCGCTAACGTTAGTGAGAGTGTCGTCAGACTCCCCACTATCGCTAGCCAACAAACTCCCTTCCTCCAATTCCAACGCCAGGAGGGAGACGGTTGAGGAAGAGGATAATTCTCCTTCGCTCAGCTCCATCTCCCCCTCAGCATGAATTGCTTTTTGTTTTTTAAAATGTTTTTTTTGTTTTGTTTTGTCCATTATTTGTACTTTAAATTTGTCCCCACGAGTAGAGCCGGAAATAACAAGGTCAGCCCAGGCAGCGCCGCTATACCTGGGTAAGGCTAATTACAACAGACCCGCGCCAAGGCGTCTGAGGGAGCTCGTTAGTAGCCGGTTTTACCCCCGGCCGATTGCAACCAGAAGCACGGTTTGCTATACGCTCTCTCCACTTCTGGTATCAGGTACGATTTTAGGGTTGTCTCCCACCTCAACTAATGGATCACGACATACGATTAAAGCGTAAGCATAAATCCTTGGCTGACACCAACCAGACAAGCTGATTGGCCATTTTCAGACGGGCGCCCGCGGGAAGGAACTACAAGCTGAGGATTTTGCCCAAGTCCAAGGGCACAGCATTATTCCGCATCTTTATCTGCTATACAAAACATTTCAATTTATGTAATTCATTAAGCATTAAATGGCACTAATTCTGTTAGGTTTTCACAATAAAGAATTGAGTCCTTGGTAGATCTATTGAGGTGTCGAGGTACCTAATTTTGCAACCTCATTTCGCCGTGACGGACCTTAGCCATATGGTGGATTTATGATTATTAATTGTTTTTGTTTCTCATTCTCATCGCCATAAAACCTTTTCCATCCCAATATTGCAAATGCCGCCGAAATAAAATGAAAAACCTACATTTTCACAATTAAATAATCGCTTAGTCACGTGTGTGCAGTGCATATACCTATGAGTATGGGTCTCATGCGAAACCGAATTTGCTGTAGAAGAAGCACTCTCCATTCGAAGGGTCTACGTCGACAAACAATGTGCCGACATGACCCAGTCATTCTGTGGTATCCTTTTTTGAAAGAAAATAACATATGGTACCGTCCTCGGTACAACATTTACTCCGGCATCTTTTGAGAGTGATGAAGCATATCATAGAACGACCAACCGCTTGGCCACTTAGGGCAAAAGTGTTTGCAAACATGGGATCGAAATAAACCATAAATGATGCCATGTGCTTGAGATATTACCGTAATTACACTATAGGTCCACTCGAAGGAGGAGCGCTACAGCAAGTAAATAAAACTCCAAGTTACATACGAGTAATTTATTTGCCCAAATGATGGAGAAAGTCTCAAAAAAAAGTTACTCCTTATACTTGGAGAGAAAAATGTCTCCCGCAGGTATTCCTATACGTCTAACATTATGTCCCCCAAGAAATGTGTTCATAATGTCTGCCATTTTCATATACCCTTATTTGACCATTATATCATACCTTTTATATCACACTGTTCACTTCACACCATGTTCTTTTTCCTTTGCCCATATCAGCCATGAGGCAATAAATTCTATCGAATTCTTCGAGAAACCCCTTCCATACTAAGCCATTAACCATTTATCATTAAGATGAAATTCCAGCTTGTCCTTGGCAAGAATTTGACCCATAAACAACTTTTTCTTTCCACCAGCTGAACGCAAAGGATATAGCGAACAAAAAAAAAATAATACAATTTGAATAAAAGGGGTGCGTGTGCATTAAATATGAATGACGCTTCACAGAATCGCCGCTCTACTCTACTCACTGGCAAATGACAAATGGCAGGATCCTTATGCAATATGCTGGTTCCGAAAACCATCCTTGTACGTACATATCATTCATTCTAATGTGACACACGCTCAAGTTCAATTAATGCAAAATTCTGCCGCAAAATCCCTTTTTTTTTTTTGTTGAGCTGAAGTTGAATATTGTATTGGAAGGAAATAAAATCTCCTCGCGTTTGCTTTGCATAAATACGAGTATGCGGGGCTGTAGGATGTTAAGCGAAATACGATAATGGCTATAAAAGGCTTGAGAGCATGGAGTGTGTACTACTTCTTTTTTTGCGAATTTTCATTGTTCAACCAAGTTTTAGAGAACCTTCTTCACTCCAGGGATGGTAGAGAATTTGAGTCGAATTGCTTTGAACGAAAATAGGAAAAAAAAATGGACAGATGGACTCATATAGGGAATGCTTGATTGGCAACTTTGAGTGGTTAGATCCGGAATACGAGATTATGGGTGATCTCAAATATAAATCAATTAACGAAATTTATATATACAGCCCGCCTCACTTGTTCAGCTGTATAGATTTGTCAGCGTATGAAAATTATCAACTTTTATGCGAGCAACATGCGAGCACATATAGTAAGAGAGGTATTCAATTTGTTTAGCCTTTTTGGCAGAGGTAAACTAAGTGGCTAGCTTCAAACATTTTTTTTGAGTAAAGCGAAAAACAGAACATTGGACCGCGGCGGAAATTTGAAGGATACCTAGTGTAGATTTTAGCAAATCAATCGCCCTTATTCCGAGTGGCGTTTATAACGATTTAAAACACGCCAATTTGAATTTGGAATTACGAGAGGCGTTTTTTCGTCGTTGAGCGCCAGTTGTCATTAAACGCCTTGTGGATCCCAATCCCATTATAGTGTACGATGAACGTAATGTCAGAAATTTCACTACCATTCTGCAAGGCGCTGAACGCCACAAAACGGCAAGAAAAATTAAGATTTTTGTCGTTAACAAGTTAGTGAACCCTAAGTAATGAAAACGACTGCAAATGTAACTTTTCTTGAATTGTTAATTTATTCAAAACTACTACATTAAATTAGATTCTTTTAAAGGGTTAAACGCGACAAACCAGGGATACTTTAATGGAATTGATAAAAAAAAAATTTCATTGGCAAAGGGATTTTAAAAAGAGGGTCTTAAACGTTGACGCCATAATCCAATGGGACTCTATATGTAAGTAGCTATAAGCCTATAACCCAGCCTAGATCATTATCAAGAGATGGAAAAGATTGGCAGAAAGGTTTTGTTAGTAGTTATAGCTACCCTCAGCTGCACTGACGGCGACCGTGTACCTTCCACGAGCTTATCTTTTACTTCGTCCAATGAAAATTTCCTTAGACATTCTTAAAAACATTTTGAATTAAATTACTTTTTACTTTTTATATTAATTTGAGTTTTTTTAAACGAATGTTTGTCCCTTAACTGATTTTATATCTGGCAGATCAAATGAATTGGATTTTGTCGTTATCTGTTCAAGGATGAGAAAGAGATCAGTTGGTCTTCTGACCTCGTCTTCATTACTGCTACAAAATATTGACACACTATTCAATATTTATTTTTAAAATATAAACTGGGAATTTCTTTCGAAAATGGTAAACAAAAAAAAAATAGGGTGGGTGAGAATTGCTCAGGAGTAAAGGGGTCGCGGGGGGTAAGGGGGGTCTTACGAACCGTTTGCCGTATGAACTTGAAAGTTTGTATGTTGATAGATAAGTGAAAATTATTACATGCCACATTCATCGTTTTTCAAATTTCGTCCTATAAGGGTTGGAAAAAGGGGGTGCAAACTTTTCTATTTCGACCTTACTACGCTTAACTTGTCATTATACCATAAATCTATGTTATGTCAAATCTAGAAATGCTTTTAATTGTTAGGCAATACTTCACCGATTATTTTGAGCTACAATTATCTATCTGGTCCATTCAGAGGATGAGATATAATAAATTGAAAATCGATCTTATTTGGCGAAGTGCGAAAAAAATTGCTTTCTCGATTGCAGTTGTGCTTAGGGGTAGTTTTATATTGCGTTCTAAAAATAGAATTATTAATCCCACGACGGGCATTCAGAATGCACATTATACACGCTCATGAATGGCGTAGTTCAATTTGATATAGGGAGTGGATATGCATAAACCAAACTATGTACGTATTCACATAAGGAGTTTGTGATGCGTAAATAGGTATGCACAATCGTACATACATTTTATTTAAGATCTGCAGCAAGGATATATGATCGCGTAGTATAAATTATCAAATCATGACTTTGAAATTTTGCATATTGGTTCATTTCTAACCACAATAAAATAAAATAGCACAAGGCAGAAAATATAATTAACCAAATTGTTTTCAATGTTTATCCCGTGAGGGTGCTATTGTATAGCTGGATCAGTACAGGTTACGTAAGGTGGGCGACGCAAGGGGGGAGTGTAAATAGGTGGCAGGAACTAACACTGGAACTATTTGGCCGAGTTTAAAAAAATTCTTTCAACATAATGATAACTTAAATAAATTGTAATTTCATTTAAGAGAAAAGAAACCGGCCGGCGGGCGGAGCCGCGGCATGGCTATAGTTAGTGAATAAATTCCATTTAAGCATGGCCCCACGTTATAAGTATATGCATTGCTCTTCACTATGATTTTCCTATGCAAAGTAAGCGAACAATGTCTATACAAAATCTTTCAGAAATTTCAGGCATTTTTCTATTTTCAGAAATGGAAAAAGCGTTCCAAAAAATCTTTCAGAAAATTGCAGATTTTCATCAGGACGTGTGTCTTCTGAGAGATTTATAATTTGTTTAAAATATCTTCAATATAAATATATCGAAAAAATTCACATTTTTTGGGAGCCATAGGGACATTCCAGGGAATTGCAAGGCCGACGAACTCGCTAGGCATTTCACAACAAAAGGAGAATCCCTATACCTATGCCTCTCGCTACGTGGAAACTTTAAATTAAACAAAATAATCGCCACTAATCGAAGGTGGTCAAACTGCACCACGCGTGCTCCATCACGAAACAGATCTGGCCCATTCTGGATCTCAATAGGAATCTAAGAAATTATTTAGAATCAAGTTGATCCCCAATTTAAATGTCACACTTTAACACATTTTATTGTATACACCCCCTGACCACCCATATACGCCTTTATGTTGCATGTGCTTAACGAAATGGCATGAAAATTAAAAAAAAATTGTCGACTACATTTCCCTTAGAGCGCCCTTCCTTGCTCATACTGCAGATGACCACTTCGCAAACTGTTTTGTTTCGCCTTTTTTACGTTTACCCTCAGCCCGGTGGGGTGCGCCATTCGCCATTGCAAGCACTAGAGATTACGAATGACAAAAGCCAAATGTGACCAAGTGATGAATGCCTGCCACTGGAACAATCGCCCAATTTTCCATTGTTATTCACCACAAAAAAAAAAAGGAAAAAAAAAACAAGAATAATGTGAAAATATAATTCTGAAGAGCCAACTGTGTTGAGAAGTCCCCAGCACCCCAACCACCTCGCTATCACCTCCAGGACTATTGAATAGGACAGACTTCGCTCGTGTTTTATCTTCTTTTTTTTTTTGTGTACGAGATTATTCTTATGTTGATTCTGGTTTTGGGTCACGTAGCACCACTCATGCACGCACCTCTGCTCAGTTGTTGAATTTTATATCCATTTTGTTGTTGGTTTTATTTTAGAGTTTTTTGTTGCATTCACATTTTTATTCAAATTATTGTTTTTTGCTATAGTATTTTATGTATGTAATTTTTACACACAATGATGTGTGTGGTGCAGCAGCAGTGGCTATTGTCGGATTTCAGTCTACCGTGAGCGGAGGCTGTTTTGGTTTTTGTTTGTATTTTTTTTTTTTTTTTAATTTTTTTGTTTATTTTTTAGTGCAAAGTGCAGTCGGTTCTGGCTATTGTTGCGGCTGCACTTGTTCATTATTATTATGTTGATTTCGAAAATAATCAACGGACAAACTCTGGCATTGTAATTAACACGAATTCAGTTTCACGGCAATTGAGGGACGGACCGAACATCAACGAATGCAATTTAATTATTTTTTATGTGATGTAATTTACTTGGAGACCCAGTTAAGGTACACTCAGCAGGTACATGAATAAACTGTGCATACTTATGGCCAGGAAAGTAATTTTGGATAACGCCTGGTAATTCATGAAAAAATACGACTAACGCATTTACAACTATACAATTTGTTGGGTCATAAAAGCCCTTCATCCTTTTATAGTTTAGTGTATGTTGAAGTTTTACATTACAAGTTATATTCAAAGAGGATTTTTTTTTATCATTTAGAACCTATAAAGGAAAAAAATAAAGGAAATTTCGTTGAATATAATAATAATTGGAAAACGGTTAAAACATTTTCGTCTGAAAAGAAATTATTTTCATCTTCTAATTTGTTCATATTCATCTGCTAGTTTTTGTCAATTTTTTTTTAAATATTCGTCTGAAAAACTTGAAATTTCGTCTGCAAATCTGAATAAATCGTCAGCATTCTCAAAATTCATCTATGAATATACCCTTTTACTCATATGATAATGTTTTTAATTTTTCAGACGATTCTTAAATTTTTCAGACAATTTTTATATTTTTCAGACGATTACTATTTGTTTTTAGACGTTTAAAAATTGTTTCAGACATTTCCAATATCTGATTTTCTGATGATTTCTATTTATTTTCAGACGATTTCTATTAAATTTTCAGACGTTTTTTCGATTTTTGCCAACGTTTCCAATTTTTTTTTCTGAAAAATACTATTTATTTGTAGACGAAAAAATTTTAGCCATTGGAAAACCAGATGCAATTCTCTTTAGACTTCACTTTAGTAATTCTTTCAGCAAACATAATGTCTTGCATTTTATTACGACCGCGCGCCGACAGGCCAGTCTTTTTCGGTAATTTTTAAAAAAGGTATTCAAATTCGGCAAGCATCTGCAATAACTTAAATTAATACAATCCTAGGGGAATGTGCGGGCTAAGCCCAAGAAACAAATAATGCAGTTTCACAGTGGAAGTTTAAACTAATCTTCAACTGAACCTAAATTTGAGTTTAAATTTGAAGTTCAACTCGTCCAGTTTAACAATGTAAACGACACTTTGACGTTTGGATTTCGATGGATTTAAGCATTACCTGCCAGTTACATTTTTATCATAATCGAAAATGGTGTTTTTGAAATAGGTATGAGCAGTTTTTTAAAGTAGGTACATACTATACTATTAGGGATGTGGGCGGATATCAAGAGACGCAGTCTCTTTAGATAAAAACTGAGTTTGTTATTAAGTTAAGAATGACAATAGTACTTTAAAAATAATTTTTTTTTACCGTTTTCGAGAAAAAGCCAATTTTCAAAACTGCCGTTGCTGGACTTTTCAGCGAAAAACTGGGTATGCTGTCGTATTAAGCATGCCTACATCAACTCAACTATCATTTTTGGTTCAAATCGTTTGAGCCGTTTTTAAAAAAATCTAAATTGTTTAATATTTCGTAAAATTTTTATATGGGAAGTACCGTTAATATTAGGGCTAGCATGAAAAAAAAAATAAACGCCTCCTAGCGGGGAGCCCACAAACTCTAAATATACGAAGATTGAAACAAATCCGACATACGGACGGACAGAATTGCGAGACCCACTTTTTTGAGTTGCCCAATCATCGTAATAACAGAATTGATCAAAATCTCGAGTTCGAAATTTTGTACGAAAACAATATCTTTCTCTTACGAGAAAGTTAAAAATGAAGGAATCCTAGTTTAACTAAATTTAATGAATAGAATTTGGCAGTATTGTGCAGGACAGAAAACAATATCTTTCTCTTACGAGAAAGTTAAAAATGAAGGAATCCTATCGGGCAGAAATTTAATAAATCGCTTTCAAACTTTAAACTCGAATTGCCAAAAAAGATGTCTCGGCGTTTACGTCAAACCAATTCTAAGGCAACGTATTCAGTTGCATTGAACTCAGTTTAACTAAATTTAATGAATAGAATTTGGCAGTATTGTGCAGTAACATAGCTTTTATACGACTTTTCAAAAATCTTTCCTTGTTTTTTTCTGTCAAAAACTTGCAAAACAACGACAAATATTTGTGTTTTTGACAATTGGCAACTTTGAAATTGAAATGTAACTGTGTCGAGTGATCTGAGGTTTGAACTGAAAGTGTAGTTTAAACTTCCACTGTGAAACTGGGGGTTAAAGTCATAAACCCTAGACATGATAATTTTCTGAGTTTAAAAATGATGTCTGGTCCTAAAAATGTTATCTATACTGAGGACGATAAGTTAACAAAAAAGCGGTGCAGATACAAAGGTATCCAATAGTTGAAGATGGGTTACATCTGACATACATCTTTGAACTCGGGACAGCTTTTGGTTTTACATATTTCGTTTTCCAAAATTGTCTATGGTTAAATTTGTTGGTTCGAGCCATTTTTTCACAATTCATATGGTTATATAGGAGATGTGTTAATTCATTTGAGCGCCATTATAGTATAGGTTCGTTCAAAGTAGGTATGGAATAGTCATCCCGTACAAAAGCCTTGTTAATGCCTCAAAATTATACTTGACTCTCACGTGGACATGACTCAGTCATATAAATCTATACAAATGTTATGTGAAACAATTGCAGTGGATTCCGCTTTATTTATACCCGATAAATCGGGACAGCCGCTTAAATCGGACAAAACAGTCTAGCCCGGTGTGTTTGGGACACATAAGCGGAATCCTCTGATAGGATTCGATTGAATTGATTTTGAAGCATCCTTTACATCTGGTGTGGGGATATAGTAAATATGCAATATTGGTTAAAAATACCAACCAGCTAATAATACACAGTTTTTAACCCCTCATTTCGTTTTGTTGCCTTGAAAACAAACTGGCAAGTTCTCATACATCTGGGCAACATACAAGCCTCCTAGAGAAACCTTCTTGAGGTAAATTGCCTCCACTCCACCGTCCAATTGTGCGAATTAATAGAAAATTCCCAGGTGAGGGCGACACGGCATTGATGACTTAATTTTTTCTCATCGCACTGATTTTGTTTGGCTATTGCGTTGTTAAGGTTCGGTTCCATATAACCCGGTTCTGTCTTACCTTATGACCCTCCATATATTTGTAATGGAATATAGCTTATTTCAAATCACTATGGAGTGTGACCCTCTCTCATCTATCTCCCTCAATCACATGCGTTTTACATAGTGATTTGAAAAGCGCTCTCTAACCGCACTGTTCGGTAGCATATGTATGATTGAGCCACTACAGCTACATTTACGCATGAAGAGGCCATTAATGATGATTGCCAAGTAATGGACCGAAGAGTTATTTATGGTTCTCAACCATTGTCTTTTACTTTCGCAGTAGCAAATTTATGTATACATGTATGTTTGTATATCTAATATTCGGTAATGATATGTCTCCCGGTCCCGGTATATGAGGTGATGATGGTGGTGGCAATGGTTGTTCCAAACCACCACCCATTCGCTTTGTGAGTTATTACTCCTGACAATAATTGTTGCAATGAAATTGATTTTTCCCCCTCCTTTGTGGCCCATTCCAAGTTAGTTGCTATATTGTTTTTGCTGCGTGTGCTTGTGTATGAGTGTATTGTCCTTTTATTGCCGTGATAAATGCGATGGCCGTTTTATTTATGTACGTGCCTTGCTTTTGTTCGTTCGATTGCAGAGGGCAATCGGCAACCACCTTCTGTCCCTGCTCCTCGCATCCTCACCCAGAAGCTGTATAGCACTTATGAAATCACTTACTATACCTACTCATTGTTGCAGCAGAGGAATGATTATGGCTGTGAACACAGCACAGGAGTGGCCATGTGTTGTGGGGTTTAATTAAATTGTTGAGTCTGTCATGGGCATAAGCGAATTGGCTAAAGTCCAGTTTTCATTAAGAATAAAACAGATACATTATGTAGCACTACTCGTAGTCGTAATCAATAAACTCCACCAGGCTGGGTCTACCCGAAGGTTGTCATTTGAATTGACGTTCACTTCCGAAAATGAATTGTAATACTTCTTGGAAATCCTATGTAGGAAAAGGTTCCATTCAGTAACACTTCCCACGTAGAGACATTGAAAAAATGTTCCCTCTGCTTAGCAACAACGGTTCGTTTCCTATCGCCCTTTTCCTTTATATCCGTATATACATAACATGCACTTAAGTGGATTGCCCCTGCGCGCAAGCAAAAGGTGTATCCTATATACCGCTCTCCCTTTTGAAGGTCGTCGTGCGATCTCAATGGCAAAGTTAGTGTGAGCAAGCAGCTGACTAAGCCAAATAGTTTATGGAAATTCTCATCCTGCAGGAGGTAAATGCGGCTATGGCACATGGCAACAACGAAAAGGATTGCACGGAAAGAGAGGACAATGTGGGAACCACAGGCACACTGTGCGTTATACCTTTAGTTGGTTATTATCAGGACATCCTGTTTGTGTAAGTTTTAAGGGAATTTTTGGCAATAAAATGGAATCGCATGTTTTTTTTTTATTCTCTTACTGTGTCGTGTTTTTGTTTGTATGTAGGTAGGTATTTGGTGTTTTGTGTAATTAAGGACTTCCTACGGGTTTACTCTCTGCATGACTGAGGCAAACCAGATGTCTTGACAGGCCATTACCATATGATGTGATGTTGATTGCGATATTTTTAGTCCCATTTACTTTTCCTTTTAGAGGTAGGTAGTAGAGTTTATACTTTTCTTATATGTAGCTTAATAATGTCGCAGCTAAGGACGTTAGTAGACTGTCCCTGAATACATATATCTATGCTCGAGCCTTTGTTTGATTATGATAGGTTTACCTAGTTTAGGAATACATTTTTTTTTAAATACTTGTCCCGGGAAAGGCGAACCTATAACGCTTTAACAGCGCCCCGACATGCTTGCAGATGTACGTTAGTTCTGCACTTAAATTGCTGCAAGTTGTAGTCTTCTGGAAATATATCCCCAAGAAGCGAGTTTCAAAATTTGCCGCGTTTATCTGAGGCTTTAAATGTCGTACGGTTAAAAGATGGATTTGTGTGCTCATCATGTAGTTCAATCGTGATGCATATAAGCTTCACATCGGGACCCTTTAGTTTAGTTTAGTTTAGTTAAAGTGGCTCTCGATGAGAGAAACATTTAGGCCGTTATTCGGCCCATTGTGCATACCACTGGAATTTGGCTACTCATGTAAACCATTTGCTGCTGGTTATAAAGCTAAGAATGTTAGCGGCGCTGGTGTTACCTAGATCACTGAGATCATTGAGAAAATAGTTTCCTAAGTGGGCCTTTCTTAGATTGGCCAGGGCAGAGCAACTGCAAAGAAAGTGAGTGACGGACTCGTCCTCCTCTTCGTCTCTGCAGCTTCTGCAGAAGTCATTGTTTGGCAGACCGAGCCTTTGCGCGTGTCTGCCTAATATGCAGTGCCCGGAGATCACGTTAACGACTTTCGAGATGCTGGATCTATTAAGTCGAAGAAGCTCCTTGGATCGCTTTGTGTCCACAGCTGGCCAGGTGAGCTTGGCAGTATCGCAGCATCCCAAATGTTTCCATCGGTACACTGATTTGCTTGCTGCGTCCGCATGAATTATTTGTTTAGCGTGGGAAAGTGGTGCATACACGTTGTGCAGGCTTATACTGTCCACGCCAGAGACACCTCGCCTTGCTAGTTCGTCTGCTGCACAGTTCCCTGGAACCACTTTAACTAAACTGGAATGTCACAGTGACCAGGAATCCAGCAGAGGGTGAGGTTGTACTGTCCAGCTATCTATATGCGGCAATCTTCCAACGCCTTGGATCTTATTTCGCTGGATATTAGGGATTTGATTGCAGCCTGGCTATCAATGTATATGACGATATCCCTTTGTGATACCGAATTAATCGACAGCCACGCTGTAGCTTGACGAATAGCTGTAATTTCGGCCTGAAAAACACTGCAGTGTTTCGGAAGACATAAGGAGAGGCCCAGGTTCAATTCCTCTGAAAAGACTCCGGCGCCCACTCCCTCTAGTGTCTTAGAACCGTCTGTGAATATTGACAGTGATTTGTGTAGGACATTTTGTGAATCTCATTGGTTCCTGTCCGGTATTTCATGGGTGAACCCTCTATCGAAATTGATCTTCGTGGGCAGATAGTCGGTAGTAGTGGGCAGGGGGATCGTCTGTAGAAGGATGCTGGCGTGTCCAGTTGGTAGCTCTCTCCAGTGTGTCCCTTCCCTTAATCTGATCGCCACGTTGGTGGCATGTTCTTTACTGACGATGTCTAGTGTAAGTAAGTTAAGCATGGTTTGCAGAGCGGCCGGCGGTTGGAAATGTCCTCAGTGCGCCCGTGATGCACAGGCATGACAAGCGCTGAATCTTCTCTAAGACCTTTAGATTGGAACTTTTTTTCAATGCCGGCCACCACACAACGATCCCATATAAAATTATCGGTCTTATGACCGCAGTATAAAGCCAATGCATTATATTGGGTTGAAGGCCCCATCGAGAGCCTATAGCCCTTTTGCAGGAGTATAGAGCCACTAGGGATTTCCTAGCGCGTTCGGCAATATTTCCGGACGATGAGTAATTTGTATTAACCAATATCTACATACGGCAATGCACAGAATCTTTGATTTATAGAGAAAGTGAACAGCTGTTTAATTTACACTGATAGAGTCCATTTCCTTTGCACATCCTCCCTCTTCCTTCGTAATGCCAACAACTGTGCCTTTGCATCTGGCAGGGAGTCTTTTTTTTCAAAAATTTCTTTAGGAATTTCTACCAAATCCATTGGATGCCCCAATTTGCGTTATTTTTACTTACAAATATTCCGCTTGGTGTCAATTGGTCTGCTCTTTCCACAACCGACTCCGTAACCATATGGAAAATGTTCTCTTTTGGATGAGAGGCAGGTTCTTGTCACGCCACCATCCAGAGATGTTTTCTGTCGCGCGTAAACTATTTTGCCGATCCCATATAGAACAACAGAGGCACATGATATTTGTCGTGATTAATTGAATTTATTTTTTTTTTTGTTTCTAAATTTGGCAGAGTCGAGAACGATCGGTTCATTATATTCTTTGGCAGCGGTTCAAATCGTTTTTCAAAAATGTTCCTTTCTCCTGTCGCTTGGCATGGATGAATCTTAACAAATCGTTTGGATCGCATTTGGTTTTAATTTTCTTAAATTGGACTCATTAGTTTGAGGAGGTCTTCACCAAAGTGACACATGGAAGAACGGATAGTTCGCAGCATGTGGGACGAGATCGTTTTGCAGGCGAATTAAGAATACAGAATATTGATTTGTAATTAACGTTAAACCATAAATGAGGGTTCTTTTACAATTGCTTGGAAAATTGCATAACACACTACAAAACATACATATTTGTTTGTATTTCTATTTATTTTGGAACAGATGTCAAATGCCTACGTTTCCACAGAAATTGTGTCAATAATCCTGATGGTTTCTTGAATGTTTCCAATATCAACTTAGTATCAATCACAATTTTAACAAAAAAAAAACCCCAAAAATTCCATGTGCACTTGCTTTCTTCTATAGATAACCGGTTGTTGTTAAAAACAATTGTCGATACTCACTTCCCTCCATTTTCGGATATTGTCGTAGCTCTTTCAAAAATATAGCTTACACACAATGGAGCGGATATCCATGCGAAAGAAACTCCATCCACAGTATATGGGGAAGGCAAAGGCAAAGGCAAAAAAAATATTTAAGCTTTTTTTTTTGGCTGTGTAAATCCTTTGTAATGTGAAGCTGGTATGTTTTATAATTTTCCTTGTCAATGGTTGCCATTGACACTCCCACAATATCAGTATGATGATTAGAAGCCCGTACGTTTCGGAGCAAGCAGCTATAGCGTTTATATTCAAAAGAAATGAACAATTCATGTCATAAGAAGAGGTCCTGTCGAACTCATTTTTACCACCCAACGTATTGGTTGACATTCTTCCGCTTTTCAATTGTAGTCGTCATGCGACAGCGACATATCCTCTGATAGAGTTTTTGTTCCTAGACCCATATCCGTATGAGTATGTGTATATCCTTGTATCTTTATCCTTTGATTATATTCTCAATCATTTTTTTTTCTCTTATTCTCCGGAGCTGTTTTGATTTTCTTTTTGCTTCTCTATTTTCATTTTTCGTGATTGTTTCCTTTTAGTATTTCATTTTTATTTTTTTTGTTTTGCAAACGTCTATTGTCCAACTATGATCTATATTCTATAGAATGGAGTATAGGATGTCGACGTTACGGTACGTGGAAGAATTGTCAATGGGGTTATTGTTTCGCGTATATGTACTCTTACTCGCTAACGAATTCTAGTTCGTTTGCTGTTATGTGTAGACGGCATTCCATCCAAATGCATATCCCATTGTGAGTGGATACCAACATACAACATAAAAAGTTCGCCTCCGCTTACTCCGCCTACTCTTTTCCTTCTGTTATAGTTGCCGTTGTTGCCTATAGAATTGGAAATCTCCGTCATTGCTTTGGCATGGAATATAATTGACATACAAATTGATTTTCTATGTTGGCTTCATGCATACTTACTTTCCTGTTGTGTGTATATGGAATATCCGTCAAAGGTCCTGTGTGTGGTAAACAAAGGCAACCAAAACTAGGGAACAAGAGGAAGAGCCACAGTCGAAACAAAAAAAAAAAAAAAGGTAATTCGCCACGGTTTGTCGGTTACAGCGAATTGAAATATCTATGGGCGTATATGTGGACTGGAGACGTTGGCCGTCAATCGAAATTAAGTCGTAAACAATATTTTTATGTGTATCCTTTTTTTTCATTTACAAAGGGAAAAGGATAAGCAAATTCAAGCAGAACAGATTAGAGTTTTTTTTTCGTAGGTATTGCCGTTGTCTCTAAGGTCCTGTGATTTCTATGGAAATGCATGACTGAGAACTATTCAACCTGGCCAAGATGAAAGCCAAGAATTCCGTCCACCTGACCAAAATGAAGATAGGATAGCAATATCCAAGCTTAAGTCCAATAAGGCTGCTGGAACGGACGACTTAACTGCCGAGCTTTTAAAGGCGGCAGCAGATGGCTTGGTATAGAGAGCATACACCAACTCGTCTCCAAGATTTGGACAGATGAAAGTATGCCTGATGAATGGAGCCTAAGCATTGTTTGCCCGATCCCCAAGATGAGACTCTCTAAGCTGCTCCAACTATAGAGGCATCAGTCTCCTGGAACATCGCTTACAAGATCCTGTCTGCCGTACGGTGTAAACACCTGAAACCATTTGTCAACGAACTGATTGAACTCTATAAGTGCGCTAAGTCCACAACCGACCAAATGTTCATACTACGGCAGATACTGGAGAAAAGTCATGAAGTCGAAATCGATACCCACCACCCGTTTATCGACATTAAGGCCGCATATGACAGCATTTATAGAGACGAGTTATACAGAGCCATGTCTAGCTTTGGCATCCCTGCCAAAATTGTCAGATTAGGCAGAATGACGATGGAGTACGCTCGCTGCTTCGCAAAGGTCGAAAACAATCTCACGGAGAATTTTGATGTCAAAAAAGGATTTCGACAAGGGAATGCGCTGTCATATGACTTTTCATTCACAACATCATTCTTGAGAAAATTGTGCGAAACTTGGCGTTAGGTCTTATCGCCCAAAACCATAACGCCCAAATTGAAAAATGTCATAACGCCCAAAACATTCCTAGGCAATTTGTTGTTGTAAAATTTACGTAAATTTGGCTGATGTGACGTTGATTTTGGCATTATTTTTACTAACGCCCAAAAAATGCATAACGCTCAAAAACAAACAAACAAAATACGTATGGGGGGCCATGTTGCCCCCCTGCAACCCCCCTGCATGTGTTTACTGTCAGATTTGAGGTGTATGCGTTACTTTGGGCGATATGTCATTCTATTTGGGCTTTGCGACGCTTTATTCCTTTCAATTTTGGGCGATCTGGTGGTTTTTGGGCGTTAAAAAATAAATAAATAAATAGGCGGCGCAACAGGCGGTAGACACCCAAGGCCTAGCTTCTCGCAACCATTCGTTTTGTGTGAATTTCTTTTTTTGGAACGAATGGAAGGGACCTACAATTTTATGCCGAGTCCGAACGGCTGAATTGAGAAGCTTTTTCAGGACAGTCATACTCTCGGATGTTTGTCAGACGTTCGCGAGAGGTGGCGCAGTAGAAAAAACCTTAAGATGTAATTTGTGTGTTTTCCGGGGATCGAACCTGGGATCCCTCGCACAGTAGTCAAAAATCCTTCGTTTGATCTCCGGTCCTGTTTGCGTTGATGGGCTTTGGAGGAGGGGCTTTAACAGCGAACTCTACGAGCTGTACAGCGACATCGACCTGGTCAGAAAAGTACGTACCTATCAGTCGACTAAGATGGATAGGACATGTAGAGAGAATGGAGACCAACGCTCCCGCCCGAAGAGTCTTCGATACCAACCCGGAGGTATACAACGCAGTAGAGGAAGGCCTCGCCGTAGGTGGCGCGCACAAATGGAAGGGGACCTCAACCAACTTGGAGTGCTCAACTGGAGGCAGTTGGTCAAAGATCGCGCTAACTGGAGAGGCGTGTTGGTTGAGGCCCAAGTCCACCCCGGACTATAGCGCCACCTAAGTAAGTAAGTATACCTACACACATGTCTATTAAAATCGCCACCTGTTCATTTCAATTCGTGTGAGATAATTATTATAACTCTGACCTCAACTATAACCCAACCCAACTCGCTTACATCATCGAATCAACAGATCAAAATTCATAACCTTGAACTTCGTCCTTAAAAACTACCTTCCATTGGAGTCCAACAAAGAACAACATCTAACTATAGGGTCTTATACTTATTTCGATGACCTTCAATATGCGATACAACCCTCCGTTATTAGATACTATGTATTGTACATGTATAAGATTCGTGTAGTAAATTTATCAACAACTCCACCCAATGATTATTTTATTACAGTCAAACACGCAAACCTGCTTATAATTACAGCAAAATGCATTCGTATGTAAATTACCCAAGGATTTGCGCCGGAATGCCCATCAATAGCAGGGAGTGGCACATGTCCCAAAAGGGTGGTTTGGATTGCAATATCCACTCTATCCATGTGACGGAAGAACGATTTAAATTGAACGCATTCATTAAGCAAGCCCTCGGAACGGCGGTGGGATCGACTGTTGCTGTTGCAGCAGCAAAATCAGTGGGCTGCCCTCTATATTGTTCGAAGCGTATATACTATACCATGCAAGGTTTCAGCGCAACAGAGTGTGGAGAGTTGTATACCATTAAAATGTGCAAATATTTGACAAGAGGACGAGTGAACAAATGAATACAAGAGTGAGTGAACGACAGCGACTCTAAACACGATTACCAAGGGAGCTGTACGCACGTCATCGCCATTAAAAGCGAAGCTTTCCTCATGCAAATTGCATTTAATGCATTCAATTCAATGACAAAATGAGTGTGCTGTTTCCAGCACCAGCACAGACAGCTAACAGATATAGAGAGATTGATAGTAGGAGTATGAAGTTACGGCCAAGCCCTGTCAGATGGTAAATGTGACGCGACCCGACGGTGTGGGGGGGTGCAGAATCTTTTTTTTTTTTTTGTTAATTAAAACATTGACAAAAGAGTTGACTAGGTTTAACTACTGCCTTAATCTACTATGGTAGCTGATGAAAATTGTCATTGTGATTAGGTTTGATTGAAGAAGATATGTTGCGATCAACCCAAGCCCAAACAAACGTTTTAAGTGAAGCTCTATCAAGGAAACGCCTACGCCTATGTCGACAAGCATTTAAGAATTTTACATTGTATATAAGAAGGAGTTATAGCCATCTGAGAGCCAATTTTCAATACTCTCCAAATCCATCTGAATATGTGCGCAAAAGCCGTAACCGAAATGATTTCACTCGGTATGGAACTTTATATTCCACATTGCACAAAAAAATTAGCTTCAAATAAAATGGTTTAAAAATGAATGCAAGCGAGTTACCGCAGCGAAAAACAAGGCTTTCCGTGAATGGCGGTCAAACCCTTCGGTGCAAAAAAGATCTGAATTTATAATTCTTCGAAATAGATGCAACCAAATTATTGAATTGGCGAAGACAACTTACAGCGAAATAGTCACTAACAAAGTGATTGGATGTCCTAGTGGCTCACGCGCATTCTGGTGCATGGCAAAGGCAATCAGTAATAACTTTAGTTGGTCTTCTTTTCCACCTCTAGTAAAAGAAGACGGCACGCTAGCAACCACACCTAATGAAAAGGCAGATCTTTTCGCTAGCATGTTTTCAGAGAATTCCACATGGCGGGACCACTATTTAGAGCAAAGAGGTACTTTAGCTCAGGTTAGACCAGGCCTGGAATATTGTTCCCATATATGGAGCTCGGCCCCAAAACATTCACTTAACCTACTTGACAGCATACAGAGACGAGCAGTTCGACTTATTGGAGACCTTACAGCCTACACTCACATCAAATCTACAACCGTTGGTGCACAGAAAGACAAGTCGCTGACCTATGCTTGTTCTATAGGTACTTCCATGGTAGATGTTCCGAGGAACTCAAAGGCATTACCCTCGAAATGCAACTTTTGGGCGCCCCACAAGACAGGCAGCTAATGCTAATGACCATACAGTACACTTGACAACCGCGAGGACATCAACCTTCCAAAACTCCTTCTGTTACAGGACAAGCAAACTTTGGAACTCGCTTCCTGGGGATATAATTCCAGAAGACTACAATTTGCAGCAATTTAAATGCAGAACTAACATACATCTGCAAGCATCTCGGGGCGCTGTTGAAGCGTTAGAGGTTCGCCTTTCCCGGGAGAAGTATTTAAAAAAAAAAATAAAAAAATGGTGGTGGCCCCTCTTACTCCATCTGCCACAAAATATTTGATAAATATCGCCGAATTACAAATACCATTTGCAACGTTTACTAATTACCAATTTGGAAACCAAAATTCCCAAACTTATCATCAATATTTAACCCGAAACCCCATCCCCAAGCTCGACAGCCCTTCTCCAAACACTGTTCTACAATTGGAATGAAAAATTTATGAAGAAATAGTGCTAGGAAGCTGGAAGCTCTAATTGCTAATTCTCTAAGGAGAATCCAGATGGCAAATTATTTGAAGCTCCATTTAAGAAGGGCTCCCAAAAAATTAACCCTTCTTCATCTTTCGGTCCGCACAAATCGCCATGCCAACACTCCAAGACTCAACACACAAATCCCTCTTGCATTGATTAATTGTGATTTAGAAAATTCTAAAGGAGAATAAAAAAAAACAAGAACTAAAAGAGTAAACGTCCTTATCCTTTGCAAGAGAAAATCCCTTCACCCTTTCCTGTCAAAGCAGGCACAATCTCATCAATCATATTAAAGAAAGGAATCTGCTCACAGAAAAGGGGAAATTCCATCCTTTGACTTCACTTAAAACGTCAAGCAAGGGGTTAAAGACGGACCAGTAGAGTATAAAAATAATATCCTCTTCGAAATCCTTTCTCGAGGTAGGCAGATTTAACCAACGATGGAGTTGTCCCAGGCAATAAATCTGTTTCTATGGAAATAAATTTCAAATGTACGTTTCCTCTGTCGATTATCGTGCCGTCTCTCCTTTAAGTTTAAAGGATATGCCTGGCTATGGCAACTGGTTTGAGTTTATTTTTCTTTGAAAACTCTGATGTAAATCGCAAAGAAGTAAACTAAAAAAAGGACTTTTAACCGCGACGCACGTATAGCTACCTAAAGTGGGCTATCAACACGAGAGCTGGTATCAATCGTTTTGGCTTAGAAATTCCCTTTCCATCGTGGAGCTTTTAATTATCAGTTAAAAGGACTTGCCATGACTGCAGGTCGTTTTGAGGATGGAATAGCATAAAACATAGTCCATGAGTCCATCAAATGAAGAATTCAAAAACAAAACTCTCACCTCCTTTGGACTGAATAGGAGAAGCATCAAAAGGAAGCATAAAAATGTGCCTCCAGCAGATCCAGATGAGAGCAAAATTAACTTTACAATTCGAATTCCATGTGTGCATGGCAAAGTAGGCCCTCTGTAACATCATCACCGCCAGTAGCGCCAACTGCCGTTTTGTTTAAAATCATCGCTACATCTATATCTTCTCTTGTCCATAGGAAAGGAAAGGAAATGAAAAGGATTCAATTGAGCTATACCCACAGCCACAGGACGTACATTGAAATGCAAGGATGCAGATGATGATAGAACGAAAGAGAGAAATTCTTTTCCATGTCATACAGATCTGCATATGTTATAAGGATACGTGCATTAGTATTCATGGACAGTCGATGTTAAATGTTATGAACCACTTAGAATGGTAGTCACATTTCATTCGAAAATTTTCCAAAATGTCATCCCACAACATAATAAAAGAAGTATTCACTTATTCTGTGTCCCTCTTTGATTCCTGTGTATTAACTCAAAATTTGCGACACTTAAATTCCTGAATCTACTGTAGTTTCCTCCATATCGACCTGTATATAGGGAGTTCACCTAAGCATAAAAGAATGAGGTGGAATAAGCAACCTAAAAGGCTGCACAAAGCCATAAAAAAAAAAGTAATTGAGTTGAGTTGCACCAGTCATGCAACCAGACATTCAGACAATCAGACAATGATTGCCCAAGATGATGACGCATCTAGCCCAAGTGGCCATGGCCACCTACTCCCCCACCCGCCACAACAAAGTAAAAACTTCAAGTAGCCGAGGGAAGGAAATATAGCAAAAAAAAGGAAGAGGAAAAAAGTCTTTCCTTCAGGACAATAGCAGCGCATTGTCAGCCCCGACATAATGGTTCACTTTGGTGGTTCGGCTTGGGCAAGCATCCAGCTTGCCTGCTTACTTCTGCTATCGTTGCTCCTAGTCGGGGGCAAGTAATACCCCAGTAAATCCTTTGAACCGTGCTTCTCTGCATATGAATGCCGACGACGACAAGCACTGCGACGATGACGACCCATGTGTTATGTAAACCATACAGAGAGAGAGAGAGAGAGAGAGAGAGAGAGATGGAGTAGCTATCTGGCTTACGACAAGGATGCTCTGTCGGTTGAGTTAGTGTTATTTTTTATTGGCATCGAGACATCGAGAAGGGAAATTGAATATGTGCGGCCCGCTTGTATGTATGTTGGTGTGACATCCTATTTTACTTGTCATTCTCAATTTATATGCTTAAAGCAGCTTAAAGCCCGAGTGACACAGGCGAACAAGGAATTTAAATTATTCGTGCACCAGTTCATAGCCATTCTTTGCAGATACATTATTAATTAGTGCCGAACAACACTTCAGAGCTGCACTTGGTGTGTGGAGTATTGATTTTCCCAAAGTGCTCGACGACTTCATATCTTTCGAGCTGCTATACAACCCACTGCTGTCATTGCAAAACTCGTCAAAGCCAAAACTCAATTACCAGAGAGGTTATCGAAGTCGGAATGGTGTATAGCTCCAACCACCCTCAACTCCTGTCATTCGCATCATTATTGCCATCATTCACCTTGGGCAGGGAACGCAATTACCCCTCACACTTGTATGAGAAAATAATGACAAAAGGACACCTGAGTGTGATGCAGTATGTGTTCCCTTGTATAGCCCGCTTGTATGATGTACACATTTGCTGCAGTTCTATATATGCATTTTCCATGACTATATCTACCCATGTGTCATCGGGAACTAAACAAAGGAACAATACATGTCACCGTCCTCATCGTCGTCGTTGTCTTGGCCTACTTTTGGCAGCAGGCAGTCAGGTCTTTGACCGGCGTCATGCTCGATAGATAATCCTCAACTCCTTTGTGCAAATGGATGTGTGCCGGTGTGTGTCTCTGTTTTTCTAAGCTTGAGCCTTAAAATCGATTTGAAGAATTATTTCACCTTTTGAAAAAATAAAATGGCATTCAAGGAGAAGAACAACACAGTTCACGAACTAATTTTTTGGTAAAGACTACACACACCACCTGTGTTGTGTTGATTTGTAGTTGTGTGTATCCTCTCGGTCTTTTGTTCGTCGGCCTTTTTAGATTCAAAATTTGTAACAAATTTCCCAAGCAAAGGGAATGCATGACCTGGATTATGCTGCCACAGTATTTTCAGAGCCTGAAGGAGTATGATGATGATGATGAATAGATGCAAGTTATTAACCCTAATAGAGGTAGTAGATCATGGGAACATTCTCACGGTATACAGAATGTTTTTCGCCTCTATTTGACGAGTTGTTTTTTTTTTAATTGAATTGTCGATAGTTACTATTAACTCCATGACGCATAGGATAGTAATAATTATCTACTAAGGTTTATATAGACGTCTGCCTGATAAATTGTTTTTCTTAAATTTTCGATAGAGTTGTATCCCAGCCTGGATAAGGATACCTAATTGTTACAATGAAGGTGCTAATGATATTGTTAGGGTAGTTATGGGCTGGATTTGAATATCACCACCATCAATTTAGCTCGCCGACAACTTACAATTGCTTTGAGTGAATAACGATAGGGACCTTTTTTTAAAAGGAAATTTACGGTGGATTTTGTGCGAACCTTTGAATTTGGCATACAAACTCCAGTAATTTTCTAAGCATTAACATATGTACTCAGATATACCTAAGGAAATTCAGAAAATATAGCATTTTTATTTTATGAAGTTTTTGCACCTAAGTTTCATAGGTACAGTAATGTCCAAGTCTCTCTAATTCGAACCACCTTCAATCCAAATATCGCGCTAATCCGGGCGCCTATTTTTTCTGTAATCGGAGTCGAAAAATATAATAGAAATTAGCGGACCCGGCAAACGTTGCTTTGCCTGCTCATACAATCAGGCAATGTTCAGATATAGTGATTTAAATAACTTTTTTGTAAGGGATGGTGCCATGGCCCGTACAGCGTTACCGATGGACAATTTGAAAATGGTCCCAAAAAATGTCGCCCGAGCCAAAAAATGCGTCCCACCAAATTTAACGAAAAAAAAACTTCTTTCAGGTTTAAATTATACAGTTTATTAAAAAAAGAGAATTTATTTTCTAAATGAAATAAATTTTAAGTAAAAAAAAAAAACAAATAAAGAAAAAATAACAGTTCATGTAGGTAGAGAGTTCTTCTATGTAGCGTGTGCGTTTGTCTCGCAAAAACTCAAGAATGGCTAAATCGATTTGGATGATTCTTCTTTTGCTTTGTTGGTCTTTAATCAGGGGTGGCTTAGAAAATTCGGAAAACCCCAAATGAAAAGTCGGCAAATCGAAAAAATTTTAATTTCCAATTTGTATGGGAATATACACCACCTCTGTTCGAAAAACTCGAAAACCACCAAACCGATTGATCTCAATTTTAGAAGAATCTTTGTTGCTGGGCCTAAGGAGTTTTCGGGAAGTTTGGTCAATATTGAACAAAGGGGCGTGGCACTTCTCATACAAAAAATTCGTAAAAATCTTATATCTCGAAAACCACCAGAATAGATTGATGTCAAATTTTAAGAAAATCTTTCGACTTCATATATCTCAAAACCACCGAATAGATTGAGCTCAAATATTAAGAAATTCTTTGTTATTGGCCTGAAGGTGTTTCTGTGAGGTTTGGTAAAAATTGGATGATGGGTGCCACGCCCCAATGGAAAAAAAAAACAATACAATACAAATTGACCTCAAGTTTTATATGTAAATAAAAGGCATTGAATGCATTTGAATACGAACGAGTTCCATTTAATCACCAAATGAAACTTAAACTGTAGACAGTGCGGCCAATATTGCCGATCTCAATGAACTGGAGTTGGAAGGTTGATTGGGATTCATACTCGCAGAGATAAGTTTTAGGTTTTACGAAGTTCACCGGGTCATCTAGTAGATATGCAAACATGCGAAGTGTTATAAAAGAAGAAAACACACGCAAATATGTATTTCTTTTTTCAAAATTGTTGGGTGTTATTTGAGAAATATATTGAAGTTTTGAAAATGCGTCCCAATGTCGCCTGAATTTGTGAAAGAGGTCCAAAAAACGCTGGACAAGATAGAACTCAGCCGACCGACGATTTGGGTTCAATCAGTTCGGTAGTTTTCTAGATATATGATTTTTTTGGTTTTTTCGTATGGGAGGTGCCACGCCCTTTTGTCTAATTTTCAACATTTGTGAATCTAAACCATCCTTGGACCCACCCAAACACATACAAAAAAATTTCACCAATATCGGTCTCTGATAAACTAACTTGCGGAAAAATTAATCATATAAGTTCGTTTCAAAACACATGTCATTTGTTTTGTCTTTGTTTGTTTCGAGTTTTCTAATATTTTTTAAGACCTTTGGTAAATTAACGGGAAAAAAATTGAAGCCGCAATAATTCATTCATTCATTTTCAAATGGTCCGCTTGTCCATTAAGTGGGTCGCGGGTGTAGGTTGCTCAAGTGGACCCGCCATAGCTCTCGATCCTCCGCCATCGACTCCAAATCATCAAGGGCAATCCCCATACGGGTAGAGGAGAGATTATGGACTTGTTCTAACCATCTCATCCTAGGTCTACCCAGAGGACGCCTGCCCGATGGTACCGATTCCATAGCACGTCATGGGGTCGTGGTCGGGGTCATGCGTTTAACATGACCAAACCACCGAAGCATGGACCGCTCCGTCCGGAGAAGTAGATCCTCGACATTGAGTTCCTCACGTATTCTGGTATTTCTAATGCGATCTCTACGGGTCACACCATCAATACAACGGAGAAATCTCATTTCGGCAGCTTGTATCCGCGATCTTATTCTTTCGGTCATTACCCAAACCTCATGACCATAGGTAAGAGTTGAAACAAACACCGAATTAAAGACTGACAACTTAGCTTTGACACCAAGTTCAGTCCTCCTAATAACAGAATGATCAAGCTGTCCCAAAATTGACCCAGCCTGACCAATCCTACAGTAAAACTCGGCATTGCTCTATTGCTAAATTTCTCCATCTGTTTCAATGGGACTCCACTAACATGCAGAGTGCATTGAACAGGGATTCATCAGCGAAGAGCAAATAACTTATCCTCAGATCTCCCAATTCGAAACGTTCTTCGCCAAGACTGCGTTGTAACATCCAGTCCATATAAGTAATGAAAAGGAGAGGAGACAAGACGCACCCCTGGCGAAGTCTAACGCCCATGGTGAAAGGTATTGATTTAACGCCGTTTATCCGAACACAGCTTTTACAGTTTGTGTAGAGAGATTGAATGGCTCTCAAGAGATAACCGTCAATTCCGCATATCTACTCCTGTAATACACTCCAGAGTTTACCTCGAGGGACTCGGTCGTATGCTTTCTCCAAATCTACGAAGCATGCGTAAACAGGTGCAGCATACTCCCAAGCCTTCTCAAGTACCAGCAGCAATAATATAAAAAAGAATTCTAACAGAGGAGCTGGATTAGGTATGCGGATACTCTGTTCCCCCAACCAGCCTGACTATCGGCAAGGGTCGTATGACATCTTCGTCCAGCCCAGAGGAAAGGGGTATAGGTTATTAAATATAGAGAAGGGTGATTTGTGTATATAGGAGTAGGAGAAGAGTGAGAGAAGTTCTCTAGGCTTATCGAGGACTCTGATTACGAGTTTTTGGGCAGTTCTTAGTTCGTTTTTCATCAAAACAGCCTGTCTGTCATGGGTGACCACTTGCAACTATACAGCCATCGAAAGCATTGCCTGTTGAATCATTACAACTTAAGACTCCCCACCAACAACGTCCAGAAAAGGACGCAATGGTAAGATGCATCTCCTAAACATTCCTCCGTGGTAGGAATGTTTGGGAGAAAAGTGAATAACATGTTTGTTGTGTTTTCGGCCATTTTGGTAAGACGGAATCGAATTCTGAAATCTTCATCGTCAAGTGTTTCAAAATAAATTGCCCTTGGGCGAAATACTCTGTTCCTACGGAGCCGTGTAATATGATCGTAATATTCTTCAAATTCGTCTTCCAAAAATTCAAACAAATCGATGTTAGGACACCTGTGATTGCTGTCTAAAGTCTACACTCGTCAACTAAAGTTTGCTCTGAAACTATACTTTTTCCAGTCACTTCAAATAAATATTTTGTTTATCTTCCGAATAAAGGATGTAACAGCCACTTGAACCGGCTGATACTCTATCCGAGACATTATCTGTCAGATATCACTATCCGATACGTTTGAAACCAAAAGTTAAAGTTTAGCTGACAGATAAGTTCTGGACAGTCTATCCGAGACTTTATCAACTGCTCTTGAAACTGACCCTAAACATAATTATAGATATACCTATGTTAATTGAAACTTTAATTCTATCTTCTTATCTAACTAACAATAGATGACGAATCGTCTCATGTACAGGTAGCTGGTTTTGTATCTACGCACTTTTTAGTAACTACATCAAAGTAACGAGCTCCACATTCGTACTTTACTGCACTCATCGACCCATTCACTGATTCACAGTACACGTATCTGTAAGTATAATTGGTTTAAATAATATACATTTACACGTTATTTTCTCAAATGTGTATTGTATAACTCACTCCTTGCATGTGGTATTATGGATGTTTATGTAATAACCGGTGGTGGTTTGGGAGTCACAAGTCTCCTTCCAATCTCCCGCTGGTGGTGCTTCTGGTTCAGTGTTTTGACATGTTGGTTTAGTCTGTAAAAATTATTGAAATATGTTAAAACAACAATTACAATACTCGTTGAAACAAGTGAAATAAGGAATTTTTAAATAATACAGGGTGATGGAAAATGAAATGACCCATTTGGCTTGTTCATAAACCGACACAACTATTCCATAGGTCCACCTGGTAACACACCCTTATTAACTATCTACAGATCTAAAGTAATGGCTACTTGTAATTCTGAGATTCGATCGAAACAAGATTTTTCTAAATTTATTACTTTATAGGGACTACTAGTGTTCTGCAATCTTCGTTTTCGAAATCTGTGTAGATTATTTGAATGATGTCCAAAATGACAAATCTAGTCGAACTAAAGACGACTATATACTTTGAACTTACCGCACAACTTATGCCACAAATTTGTCCTGAGCTTGCAAATTCTCCAAGACTGCAAACTTTACCCTCGTCACAAGTGGACACATATCCCACTGTCCCGCCTGGAGCACAAAAAGCGAACTGCGTTTGGCTAACGCATGTAAATGGTGTACTTCCACTGCAATCATTACACTTAGGCATTGCACATGGCAGTACGACACCTGGAACATTCGGTTGGCAAACACCTAGTGAGTCCGTGCAAACCATATTCTCTTTGCATGTTTCAATTTGTTTCGATGGTGTTTCACCTGAAAGCAGAAGGTATCCTTAATTCAGTTCTATAATTTTGGTTCTAAATAAATTACCATCGACACAGACGTGGAAAGATGTTTCATTTATGCAAGCGGCATAACTTGTCCGTGAACAAACACCGCACGCAGATTGAGCTAAAGCACTGCTCGAGAGGGCCAGTAATCCGAATGCGATACCAAAAAGGTCCTTTGTAAAAAAATTTGATTTGGTATAATAGTTTTATATCCATTGAAATTTAGGTTCACCTTAAAGGATAACATTTTTTATTGCAGACTGAGAAAGCTTTATGTGCAAAAAAAAAAAATAGTTAAAGATGTTTAACAAAACTTTATAACAATTGTACTGTATTAAATTTTGAGAGCTATCTCGCTTTTATAAGAACTTGCTTTGATAAGAAGATTGTCACGATAAGTTTTAGACAAATATAAAAAAAATGGCACAAGTGATTCTTCTGTTGGTATAAGTTATTTATAAGTTCAGAAGCTTCAAGGCCGGAGATCGCTGTAGACGAGATATTTAGGTAGCTTCGCCTTCTCCGAGAGTATTAGGATTTAACGACAACAAACATAGGTATATGTATTTTTTTGTGCAAAAATTTGAGGTCTCCTTGGGTTTGTTTGTTTTTTGACAATCGTTAAACAAGTTAAGCATTTGTGTTGTCAGAGCAATAAAAGAGTAGGAACTGCTTATTTACTAGTGGAATTATAAAGCCACATGAAGTTCTTAAGAAAATTTTAGCTGTAGAGGTCGTGGCACCGACATTTTTCCCGCATTGCAGTCAATTAAAATTGGGGAAATCAGGAGTGGTCTAAAGTTCTTAAATTTGGGAGCACCTCAAGGCTTTGTGTTGGGACCTATTTTGTTCCTTATATACATTAATTCTCTTTTTGAACTTGATTTTAAAAGTACACTTACTGCTTTCGCAGATGATGTGGGCTGTTACTACCGTTCAGATAGTGCTTTAAACTTGGCTTCTGATATAAACTGGGATCTAAACTTATTAAGGAAGGATCTGTTCGCTGAAAATAGATTGGAAATTAGTTCCAAAACTAAAATAATGTTTTTTAACCTATCGACCACAACTGACTCTAATGCGGAATTTTACTTTCATTCTACGGATTGTAAAAAATCGAACTATAGTTGGCTGCTCATGTGCCCCAACTTCAACTTGTCCCACGTTTAGTAGCACTCTACATTGCAGTGATGAGTGTTTAAACTATATATATTATTGATCAGCATCACTTTCTTAGTCGATCTAGCGATGTCCGTCTGTCTGTCTGTCCGTCTGTCCGCACGATTACGGCCGTAATTTAAGAGCTATCGACTTGAAATTTGGTACGTAAGCTTTTATCCACCAAACTGAGGCTAAGTTCGAAGATGAGCAAGATCGGATGAAAACTACTACTACCTCCCATACAAAAATATCAGATTTATATAGCTTTTTATGTTAAAAATTAAATTTAAATAGCTACAGTAAAGATAGCAAGTTTAAACTTTGCACATATTGTTTTAATAATATTTAAAAAATTTTGACAAAAAATGAGCTTGGTCGAATAAAAACTACCCATACCTCCCATACAAATATATAATTTTTTAATACTAAAATATTTTTATTTTTTTTTTTTTACAATAATATAGTACCGGGTATTTGAGCTTCGGCATAGTCGAAGATAATTGTCTTACTGGTTTTTAGTTGAAAGGGTCGAAGAGTTCAAATACTTGGGACTGATTATGATTACTGACTCCAAAATGACATTTGTAAATCATACGCAGGCATTGAAAACATATTTTCGTTGCGTTCTCCGACATTTTTTCTATCTAAAAAATGTTTGCTCTGAGAATGAGAAACTACTAAAAATTAATTATTATAGAATTTTTCACTCGAAGCCAGTGCTGCCAGATATTTTCACCAGAAATCGTAATTACTAGCTTTCAAAATCGTGGAAATATGATTTTGTTGGAAATAAAAAAAAAAAAAAAAAAAAAAAAAAAAACAAAAACACAGAAGAACGTTATTATACTTCAATTTATTACAACATAAATTATTTTGGATAACATTAACATTTTTCGATGTTTTTACAAACAAAAAATTTTCAAAAATCTCTTCGCTAATATTTTGTATGATTTTTTGAAAATTGCTAAAAATGACTACTTTAGCCACTTTTTCCTCCTTTTCATACAAAATTTTTCTGAGATCTTCCCATTCAAAAAATCATAAAATAATATATTTTATATATTTATATCGAAGAGGATTTTGAAAATATTTTGTTTGCAGTCACTATTAGAATTGTTTGAAGAAACTTTTAGCATCAAAACATTGTTTTTTTGAGACCGAGGAAAAATGTCAAAAAAGTAGACTTTCACAAAAATTCTAAAGACTCAAAGATCCTTCACATTTTTAGAAGATATTTGGAAAATTGTAAATGAATTTTTGTATTCGATAAATTTGAAAAATCTTGGAATTTTATGCTTTTTTAGCTCAAAAATTGTGGAATAAGTTTTAAGCCCTAAAATCGTAAAAATACAATAAATCGTGGAATCCAATATGGTATTACCTGCTTGGGGCGGGACATATCGGAATAAAATTCAGCCTCTTTTAGTTTTGCAAAAAAATTTATTGAGAAAGATTTGCCGAAAACACCGTCGACAATCGACATCCTAGCTTGTCATTGTTCCGTGTTATGAAAATTCTTCCAGTCCGTCATTTGTATTGTTTTAAAGTATTGAAAACTTTTTTTTATCAGATCGGGAAATATTAATTTTAGATTAATTTCTGATTTACCTTTTTCCCGTACCACCGCTTTTCGTAACTTTTATTTGGTCTCATCGCGGCGCCTGTTTAATAAACTACCTCAGTCAATCAGGTCATTAACCGTTCCTGAAGAGTTTGAGAAATGTGTTAAGCATTGGCTCCTTCAATTTAATTACATGAATTTCGATTCTATTCTTTCTGACATTTTGGTGTAACTTAAGTCCTTTTTTTCTTCTTTCTATAATGAATATTTACATATAACTTGAATTGCAATATTTTAAATGAATTCATATTATCTTGTTTTTTATGCAATAATGTGTTTATAACTATTTAAGGGTCACCCCACCAATAATAAAACTACATAATGTATATAAAACTATATTTCAAATAACCTGAATTTAAATAATGTATATTGTATTCAAGTTTTGAAATAAATAAAACTAAAAAAAAAAAAATTGCATATTGGCTCAACTTGACTGTATTTTCAATCTGCTGTGACCAAATGAAATTCTGATTTTATAGACCTCGCTTCACCTGATGCCCAACATTTATTCCGAACTTATCTGCTTCTAGATCTCGTGTGTAGCTTTTTCAATGTTTTTGTTATAAATGCATTGACAAATAAGACCTTCCGCGCACAATGCAATATGAAAGGCACATGTCTATGACATTTTGTGACCGAAATGCAACTTGGTATTGCCAATGAATTTCAATGACAGTCCGCACCCGATGCAGTAAGGTATACCCTATTTACTGTTCAAATTTTACAAACTCCAAACTCACAACATTTCAATTTAGAAAATCGGTGAAGGCAAATCTAGAATGGCTGACTTTTTTTGTTAACTTGTCAAATGTAGATAAATCCTTTTGTAAAACGTAGATGAATGATGATAATGAGTTCTAGAACCTATAACTCACTGAATTTCACGATCTGTGTCATTCAAATATGGCTATAGAGGATGTCTTCATTACACCCTAACTTCAAACTATTTCTATATACTAATAATAATGTCCATACTAATGTGCTGTGCTGTCTGCATGTGTAATCCTATATGTGAGTTCTTTCCATTTTCAAGGGTAAACGAAATGTATTTAAAAAAAAATATATCTTCGCGACTGAGAAGCATGTGTACAGAGTTCTACACCATCCTTGAATTTTGTTGGAATATTTTTAGATCGATGTTGGTTCATAGTAACATAGTCAGCTGTTCATCCCGACATCCAGGATATGTATTTAATTTTCCGGGAAACAGCTGAGCTGGTCCTTCTACCCTACGCAGCACCGCAGATACTCATTCTACAAAGGGGATGAAAATGCCCTTATTTTTGTGGATTTTTAAATAGGTACTCATTGCATACTTACAATATTGATAAAATATACCGTATCGAATGCACAAAACTACAATCCGGGACGCAGTGGCTCAAATAAAAGGAATTTTTTTGTTGTCACGTGACATATTCGCGACAGGAAATCCCTGGGCATGAGGAAGTTTGCTTGGTGTGCGTTTATTATGATTATTTAGCGATCCAGCGCAAAAATATGTTAAAGAGGAGGTGCAGGGCGTAGCGAGGGGGGTGGGGCATGGGGGTGTGTGAACACTTCCACCCTTTTCAAGAGTCGGCAAATCAACGAGTCATTTTCAAAAATTAGGTCTTAGGTTTGGATTTTCATTAGGTATAGGTTTTAAACTTGTAAATGTATACCTACAAGTCGGCATTTTCAAAGGTTCCACATGAACTCCTTAAAATTTAGCTAGTTTCGATTTCGATTCGCGGCATCGGTGAATTTGCCGACTGAAATCCTTAAAATTTAGCGAGTAGATTCGACGGTTGGCATCGATGAATTTTCCGACTGAAATCCTTAGAATTTAGCTAGTTTCGATTCGATTTTAAAAGGGACGATCGGCATCAGTGAATTTGGCGACTGAACTCCTTAAAATTTAGCGAGTTTCGATTAGATCGAATGAATATGTTATTCGCTGGTTTGTGGAACTCGGTTTATTGCTGTGGATTGCGAACTTTGACAATTCGCCGCGGCAAAGAGTGTTTTTCTGTTCGCGGCAAAAAGTTTGGAAAACGAAATTTCGTTATTTAAACTATTTATATAAACTTGTTTTCTTATTACAGCTGATGTCTAAATTCGCGAAATGCCGAGACCTAGAAAAGTGTTCATGTGAATGGACTGTCAAAACTTGCGAAAATTCGTTCGTACGTAGATATTTGGTCGCTGTCATGTGAATGGTCTTTTAGGTATTGGCCCAGGGGTATTCCTGTCAAATTAAATCAAAATCTTAAATCCCGAAGACCACCGAATCGATTGAACTCAAATTTACAGGTGAACTTAGGTAGGTATTGGTCCGGGATATTTCCTGTGAAAATTGGTCAAAATTGGACAAAGGGGCGTGGGACCTCCCATCCAAAAAACATATTCTTTGGGGTGAAATTCGATGACGTTAGATATAACTCGATAACCACTGGGCCGATCTTCATGATTTCTATACAGTCGGCAAGTTCCTGAAATAAGTCGGCATTTCAATGAAAGTCACCGCCCCAAGGCTCTACCCTCGCTACGCCCCTGTGGAGGTGGTGTCCTTAACCTTCGATAGAATGTATTCCCCAAAATATTAATGTTCCACTAAAAATTACAAACGCATAGGTATACCCTTTCGGAAAAGAGAAATCCGAAATGTCAACTCTCGTACGCAGGTGAATTTACAATTTTGTAACGGCTATGGAAATTTCCACGTTACTGTTATACGAAAGCTGGTGGTGGTGCGCTTGGTTATTCATGTGCCCGAACCAGTTTCGTATAGGCACCCTCTGTCATAGAGGCGTCGCAGATAATTCCACGACATATCCCTCCGAATGTGAAATATTTATTATCCTTGATAATATGAAACATTGTCCGCTGCCATCGCGTTAGGCTTATGTACGTATACGCACAAGGGTTGGCTGCAGATAACTATGTAGCCAGCGAGGGTGACACACATATTTTCTGCTCCAGAAAGTCAATGAAATATGCATAGAATGCTGAGTTAGCACCTTTACCATGTTGGTGTTTTTTTTTTTTTAGCTGGAAGTTGAAGCATCTGATGTAAAGAAAATTGCTCAACCATTAAATAAATCATTGGAATCCTTCTAAAATTATTTTTCTTATGCCATTCCTTCGTTCGCTGTATCTATACTGTATGTATATATCTGTCAATGAAATTCCAGAAAAGGACACCATCAATCACCTCTCTGATAACTGATTACCATACTTGCAATTTGTTATTCATTCACAATGTCCTTGAATCGTCTTCTTTAATGCAGGAATAAAAGAAAACTTATAATAACCCTGAGTTGAAAGTCAAATTTTATATGTTTGAATACCCTTCGTTTCTTTTTCCGTCTTCACGTTATCTTTCTGAGCATAGCACAGATAGAGCAATAAACAAATATTAATCTTCAGTAATTTATTTGAATGAAACGGAAGGATATTTCTGGGATACTGATGTACCCAAAGACCAAGCCAACGAGATAGATAAATTTGAAGAACTTGCTAAAGCACATTTGGTTGGGGATTTATGATGATTAGTTCCCATTTGGCCAACAAAAAAAAATATTAAGACGATATAAACGACGCTTTTGGTGGGTGGTTGTTTGCAAGAAACTCCAGAACGAATCATAATTGATTATAAATGAAATTTCATGCAAATGGCGTGTTCCTTTTCAATTAAACTTTTTGTTTTTTTATTGCTTACTTTGATGGTGCTCATGATCATGATTTCCCTAATTCAGGGGAGCTCTCTCTCCCAGCAAATAAATATGTATTGCCTAAGAAGGACGCAAGTTTTAGTATCTCTTCTAGTTTTATAGCACAAGACATACTAATGGATAGTTATGGTCATGTATACCTCCCTCAAGATTTGTGATGACTGGACAATTATTCCCAATTTTGTCATTTTCCGTTGGCCATTTCGGAAGCTTTAAAAGTAACATCCCTCATTAGCGATAAAAATCTTCCAGTTTATATACCAAAAACAATGAAATGGCGCCCAACGTTGGACAAAAACTAATAAAATACTTGTCACATTTCCTATGATCACATCAATCGTTCACAACGATTTTATGGTAATACTTTAAGTTCTACCCCGTCATAACTTACGCGGAATAAATGTCAGCTTTACGTCAAAATTCATACAGTAATCAACAAGAACCGAAATGTTTGTTTTTCTTTCAATTGGAACTATACAACTGAAAGCTTTTAACCAAATTGAGTGTGTCTGTGTATATTCGAATAGTTACCAAAAAAGGGATTAGTTCGACTCAGTGGATTACTTCTCAACAATTAATGCTGCTGCTGTCGTCATCGTCGTCACTTTACCCCATCCAATCAAGAAAATAAAAATGAAAATTAACTTTTTTTTTTCGCCGCAAAAATTCAGTTTAGTTTTGACATTATGGTCCCTCTTCTGAAATAACTATGAAACGCTTAAGTTTCTGACATGATGAAATCCGTCGTAAAAGGGTGAAGATTTCAGTCCTAATATCCGTCATTGGAATTAGTTATTTATCATTCGCTTTCGCAGTTAACTGGCGCCCAAGCAAATGAGTTGACTGTTGCGCAGAATACAATGCAACTCAAAATATTAAGAAACGGTTTCGATAATCATAACCTCATAACTCATAAGCGACATTTAGGCACCTACACGGAATATTCTAAAAAAAAAAACAAAACCGAAACCAAACTCATGACAATCGGCAGCTGGTGATTATCTCCGAAATAATTAAAACCATTACCCAATTCAACACACACATACCTTGTGTGCAGCCCGATACAAAATTTCAGCCAATTCCGTCTCCGTGTACTTGTGAGTAAGGGGTACCCTTCGTGTAACCTTGAGTAGCTTGCGAAATCCATCTGACAAATAACAATGGCGCGACATCAACAAGGGCAAATTGAAATTACAAAAACAACAGAGAACAAAGTTTAGGGAAATATCCTCCTATATATTGGCAAATTATCATGCAACGTATGCAACCCCTAATCGCTGCCTTGCAATCTAGTCACGATTCCTTGTGGAATTCACAAATTCAAGTGGAATAACTCGACGGCAGTGGCAACTGGCGAAGGGTATGCTAGCGGTACGATGAGAGAAATTGCAATTGGGTGTTTGCACATATTAAGAGAGTTTTTATTATGTCACGCTAGCACTATTCGCGGGCGATAATCGAAAATATTATTCGTCGCGATTGGAATTTCAATATTTGTGCAATTTGTCGAAGATGATAATCGCACACCGTCTGGCAGGCGGTTAGGGTGGTTCGCTCCTCATGCATTTTGTACATATAGTAAATGATTCTGCCGGAAGCGATTTTCTGGAAATTTGTGCAATATTCTTGGGAAACGGCTGTTTTCATGTCTTGTTTTGAAACTCTTCACAAATACATATATACAGTGCGGTTCAGTTGTTTAGACGCACAAGAGTTAAGTTGTATTTCTTGTTTTTTTTTTCGTATTACGTGGGACAAAGCGAAAAAAAAACTTATTTGGCAGAAAGGTACATTCAGCTTGATGATGGACCCATAACGGTAATTTTACCCATTTTTTCCTATATACCATGCAAAAACGTATATGCATTTTTTTGGTTCACTTGAATAGACGCACTTGTAAATAAGTCGAAAAACAACAAAACACCAAATTTGTGCGCGATATTTTTAATTTTTTTATTTATTTTAATCAATTTTCTGTTATTTTAATAATGTGTGAGGCAGTACCATTGGATATAAACTCAAAAATTATATTCTTCAAAGGACCATATGAACTTTTAAGGTAATTCAAGGATATATTCCCTTAAGATAAGCTTTAATCGCCGCATTCAGCTCTTGATTGTGTTGATATTGACTGTTGCATGCAATATGTACTCAATTGGGGGCGAATTTTGTCGTCATTAAACTTGCAGAAAATTAATAAAAAGGGTTGGACGCCATATTTACAAGTGCATAGTTGATCTGGGTTTCTGAACATTCGAAATAATAATGTAAGCTTATTCAAATTAAAAAGCCAATTAGGAATATTTCGGGTTGGTTATGTTGGCGTTGACTTCGACAAAGAGTTATTCATCTTTTAACGGCAACATTAATTAGGTACCAATTTTTGTTTGATTTTCTTCCCGTTGTTTTTATATTCAAGGTGTGCAGCCTAACCCATTGATGGTATATATATTATGCCATGGTCTGAATGGTTTTCAGGTTCAATGGGTATACCTACTTACAGATTGCTCAACTTGTAATGACTGCTTTTACAAATTGTTAACAAATTTTCGAGAAGGGAAGGTGGGTCAGATATTATTTTCCACTCACAACTTAAGCATTTGCCCGGTCTACGAGAAAGAAGACACCTTGAACTGCGCCAACTACAGAGTTATCAGTCTGCTTAACAACGCATATACAAGATCCTATCTGGCATATTGTGTGAACGCCTTAAACCCAGCGTAAATAACCTGATTGATCCCTATCAGTGCGGTTTTAGGCCAGGAAAGTCCACCGTCGATCAAATGTTCACCCTTAGGCAGATCCTGGAAAAAACCCAAGAAGCCCAAATCGATAGCCACCATCTTTTCATTGATTTTAAAGCCGCGTATGACAGCATCTATAAAGACGAGCTTTGGCATCCCTGCAAAACTCGTTAAAAAAAAATAGTGACATTTCTTTGTTAGGTTAGGTTAGGTTAGGTTAAAAAGGGGTATGAGAGAGATGTCTCATATGGCACTAGGCACCATAAGGGCCCATCGCGATCCCTAGGGGAAACCAATTGCAGTGACCTACAATGGAAAAACACCTAAACACTTGCCCTTGAGAAAGCCCCAATATCCCTGCAAAAACCAAGTAGCCCCTTGTAGTTGGTATTGTCTATCTCCTCTAGATGTTGGAAGAAGTACCTGCCCAGAAATTTCCTTCTACTGCGACATATTGCCTCACATTCATATAGTATATGTGTTATGTCCTCTTCGGCTTGCAGGTCGTCAGAGTCTGGCCAGCCCGAGACTTTTGGCATATTTTCTAAGAAGACAGTGCCCTGATAATATGCCGATCAGTGTCCTGAGCTGTTCCCTGCCTAGTTTGAGGATTACCCTAGATCTTTTACGGTCGTATTGCGGCCAAAGTGCCTTAGATACTGCGTGACCGGTGAGACCCTCCCACCTCCGGTAGGCTTCCTTAGTTATTTGTTACTCTCATTAATCTCGTTTTGCTGATGCGTTTTATTATTTGCTTGCCATAATGTAATCTGCTAAGTATTTTGTTTCCTTGCCCAATACAAAAAAAAAATTAAAAAAAAAAATATTAAAACAACACCACCACTATCGACAGACAGCTAACAACATTCTTCATTTCACCCGGTTTCCGTTTTTGCTCTTGGTCGATCTAATTTGAATTCAATAAAAGTAAAAAGGGAGCATGAAAATAAAATAACACTCAATTCCAGAGGATACTTAAGGGCAACATTACCACCACCAGCACCCCCTCTGTGTGCCGTACTTTATCATGTACCAAGCAACTGCGCCTCCGACCACTTGATATGAGACTCCACTCTCCACAAACCCCCAAATTCAAGGGTTGTTTCTATGTTGTTTCCGATGTTGTTAGTTTTTTGTATATTTTGTTGGCTTTTTCTACGAATTTGTATAGGCAATGGAAAAAAAAAGAATATTTGTTGGTATAGAATTTTGTTTTCCATGAATGGATTATATCTACACCATATACCTACAACTACATCCGCCAGAGGGGTGTGCAGCGTATATATCGGAATATACCTTGCACTATAGATTGTGCATTTGAAAAGCAGTAGACCCGAAAATATTTCCCAGATTTTCACGGAATTCTCTGAATATTTACATTGATATTCAGTTTTGCCTTCTCCTCGTTTGTATGTTGTTTTTCAAATACATATGTAGGTATAAAGTTGGAATTGTGTTACAGGACTTGCAACCAAAACAGGACAAAGCAACGCAAAACACAGAAATTGGAGAAGTACCAAACTTTTTGGCATTTATGATATGTATTTGTATTTCACTGTTTTTGAAAGCGATTTTGTTTTTAGGATTTAAAAAAAAAATAAAAAATGTTTGAAGCAAATATGTTTGGGTATATATTCGTTGAATTCTGTATGCATGCGGGACTGTTAACAAAAGTTTTTGATCTAAGCTTAAAATATAGGAAAGGTTTTTTGTACATTGACCAAATTCGAACAATGTGAATGTTTTATATGTACATATATAATTTTTATATTAATTGGAAAGGCATGAACTCAGAGCTGGGGGGAATCTATCCTTTAATGCAGCTGCATTTCGTTTTATTATTAAAGTCGAAATAGTATATTCAGTGAGTATCTTTTGGGCTTTATCAAATTATATAATGAAGATTCCAAGCCATCTTCCTTGGTTCCTAGCCATTCTTTATTCAAACAGCCTTGACGACTCACGGCAGTAAGAGAGCGATGCACAAAATAATTTTAAGTGACACATCTGAACTGAACCCTTTGAGATCTATATTTCGGTTTATAAAAAGCGGAAATTCTAGAAAAGATATCGCATCCAAACCCGGCATTTACCATATATCTCAATGTCTCTACAGAATTATTCCATACAGCAAAGTCAAATCTTCTTTAACCCCATCCAAGAGTGCTAAATTGCATTCATACCGCTGCGCACCCATCACTCAAGCACACCCAGTCGAGTTCATTTACCGTAAGTGGTCCACCAACAAGACTGCATCGTACTCCACCAAACCGGGAGTAGAAACCCAATTTTCTATCAAAAAAAAAAAAAAAAAAACAGTATCCTGCCATTAAATGGAAAGCACATCAAAACCAAGAAAAGAAGACAAAAGGAAAATATAATAAAAAGTAAAAATCTTCAAACGACAAAATTCACGATTTGACACGGCAACTGACCCCCTACATCTTGTTCGGTGGCTGAAGAGTGCATTCAGGCAACATTGTGCATTGTGTCAATGTCCTATGAACTTGGATTGTGGTTTGTGGCGCACGTTTGGCACGTTCTCCGAGATAACCCCCTGGGCAACACTCACACAACGAGTTGAGGTGTAGCTGTTGATAGGTGTTGGCACTTAGGCAGGCCGAGAGACATGCTCTTCGCGAAGCGATAAAAATGAGATCCTCGACTCCTTCCGCAGTCGTCCCAGCACCGAACAACGGGCGCGCACACACAAATAAAAAGTGAAAATCCAATTCAAAGGGGCATTGCCTATAAACATAAATTTTCTGCATACAACAATCGCATATTGTGCATTCATCCAAGAGTTGATCCAGGGCCACATCACGATTTCTCCATAACGACAAAAAAGTAGGTAGGTACTCTGGGCTGGCATGGACAACTTTATGGCCAAAAAATTGTTTTCCAAGTTTTAATTCACATAAAATTAGAAACGTTGGCAAAAATCGAAAAATCGTCTGAAATTTAATAGAAATCATCTGAAAATCAGATATTGGAAATGGAAACGTCTGAAACAATTTTTAAAACCTCTGAAAACAAATAGTAATCGTCTGAAAAATTTAAGAATCGTCTGAAAAATTAAAAACATTATCATAAGTTTGAGTAAAAGAGAATATTCATAGATGAATTTTGAGAATGCTGTCGATTTATTCAGATTTTCAGACGAAATTTCAAGTTTTTCAGACGAATATTTAAAAAAAAAAACTGACAAAAACTAGTAGATGAATATGAAAAAATTAGAAGATGAAAATAATTTCTTTTCAGACGAAAATGTTATAACCTATGGGATAAGCTGGTTATAAGCTACCAAAATACGCAAATATATTTCGAGGATATTCACAAGGCAATAACAGTAAAATAGGTATGCAACTTCCCTCCTTGGGGTCTCTGTTGGATTATTGGAGTAGGCGCAAGGATAGATATACGCAAAGTTTCTTTAAATATTTAGAATTAAAATGATGGGGATTTTTGATTTGATGGATTTTGAATTAGGATTTGGTGTTGGGGATAAATCAATTATAGGATTTTTCAAACAGTGGGGATTTTGGGTTTTGGGATTTTGATATTATGAGGGTATCCCAAAAAAAAAAAAAATACTTTTCTAAAATACTTTTCATCTTGCTAAAATAAATTTTAATATTGGCCGCAAGATTTGAGTCTCTATTCCACTGTACTTACAAAGCAATACAGAAAAAACACAGTGAATGCAATTTTTTTCTTGTATACTATACGCGGGCTTTGGAGAAACTCTCTTATAATGTGGCAGGCTGTGGAGCTTCTTCTCCATCATCCACCACTTGGCCCTATAGTCATGTGATACATTGTGATTATGTTTGGCACTGATGACAGTGGAAATAAGTTAACGTCGACATGCATTCGCTTGTGAAATGGTATATAATGGCAGTGGCGTGGCGTCCATATAACCCGATTCCTACCGACTTCACTTTTCGAATTTACATTTTTGACGCCACGCCACTGGTATAGATGTTGGTGGTTGGAGCAGCGTACACTTGGTCTTGGTTCCTCTGGGTGGGAGAGACACTTGACGGTAATAACTTTAAGACATTCATCTTACAAGAAGATGTGGAGGAGACCTTCTATTTGGTGGAGTGGAGTAAAGTGCAGTGCACACACAATCCAAAGAAAATTTACGAATTGAAAATGAGACTAAGCAAATCATGCAAAAAACGTATGAAGAAGTGGAAATGTGCATTGTATCTTATAGAAGATTATCGAAGCGTATTATAGTTGATATAAGTCCATTCTATGAGATCAATAAGGTGCTACTCCTTATGTGAAGATCGCTAATGACAGCGATGTTCTTAAGAGCTTTGCAGTAATCGATTTGCGTTTTTAGCAAGGAACGGATTTCATATAAATATTTTTTAGGAAGTTGGCTCGACGGTTTTGTTGCTTGCGAAAAGGCTAAGGACTATATACAGGAGCACGTACTACATTCGTACTTTTCTTCTCTTGCATTTCAACTACCTAGAACTTTTCGTATTTAAAAAAAAAAATGCCCTCAACACGCTGCTCCGTCAAAGTGGGAAAGAACACCCCCATGGAATCCTTTGATGTCGAAAGACAAGGTGACGCGCTATCATGTAACTTCTTTAACAGCATTCTTGAAGCAATTGTACAGAACTCGAAAGCCAATATCACACGTACAATTTTTCTTAAATTGTAATTTTTTGGCTTAAGCCAACTTCCTAGAAATTGTTATATGAAATCCGGCATATGCCAGTACCTAGTTAAACGGACTTTTGAAAAATTGTACGTCTGATGTTGGCTTTCGAGTTCCGTTATTGGGAGAACTCAGCGAGCTGACAGGGGCGCGTTTGCAAGCATTGAAACCGAGGCAGCGAAGATGGGTCTGGCTGTTAATGAGAACAAAACGAAGTAATGCTGTCATCGAGAAAGGACTGTCAACATCAGCGAGTCAGACAAAACGTAACAGTGAACATATATAACTTCGAAATAGTGTTATCTTCGGGCTAAGAAGTAAAGCCCTATCTCGCAGAACCAAGGAATCATTCTACAAGACCTTAATCATCTCGGTCCTGCTATATGGTGCAGAAGCATGGACCTTATCGAAAGCTGATGTAAACCTCTTGGCACGTTTTGAGAGAAAGATTCTTCGAGAGATTTTCGGTCTAATTTGTATCGACGGTGTGGAGGAGGAGATTCAACGACGAACTTTGCGGGCTATATAGCGAAGTTGACCTAGTCAAAAAGCTTAAAATTCAGCTACTGAAATAGCTGGGTCACGTGAAGCGTACGACGAGTTTTTAAGTCCACCCCTGAGGGCCAACGAGAAAGACCCCACTTCAGGTGGCGCGCACAATTAGAGAGCTACCTCAACCAACTTTCTACAGTCTAAATGAATTTCACAACTAAAGGCACATCATTTCGTCATAATTTCTCTATTGAATTTAAAATACAAAAAAAAATCCAAGATTGAAAAAACTCTATGCGGCGCGTATATAGGCAATAGGCATGTATATTGTATACCCCTTGCAAAGCTTCAACCTGTTAAGGGATCCCCATTTCCAACTAATTTATCGTTCCTTCACCCAATTAACCGCCACCACACCAGATGCTGTTTGTGAAAATCATGTGAGAAAAACAGATTTTTTCTTTTGAAATATAAAATCTTCTTGTCGCTCCTTCTTCTCGGCATATATATTCCCCGGGGCAAAATTAGAAGGAACAACAAAAATACACACAAGACATATGTCGCATCGCGATAGCAGATTAGATTCTCAACGCAACAATCTGTATACTTGTGGGTATACTGGCGTGCGAGCGCGATAAAAGTTTTCCAACGCACATATAAATCAAAGTTGATGTATACGCGGTCCGCCCCGTACACCAGCACCGACTATAACATCGTTGACGATGACTTGACTCATGATAGGAATTAACTCGGGGACAAAAAGTTCTTCTTTGGAAAATGCGGAATATTTTTTTTTTTTTTTTTTTGGTTAGGAAATTTATTAAAATTTCATTTTCCCATGCGAACGCGTTTATTCTCCTTATGTGTCGTCATCGTATATACATAAGTGTGGTTGTGACTAAATGGGACACAAGCTGCCTTTGGTTAATTAAGAAAATTTCCCAAATTCCTTCAAAATGGATAAATGAATGCATGTAAGTGAGTATGTGTAAATGAGGGGGTGGGCGCCATCAGCCAGGAGTGGTCGTGCACTGTCGCAATATGTATGGCAACAACATGGTTTTTTTTAGGAATTAATTGAAGTTTTCTCTTTACAGGAAAGTTAATAAATAAGTCACTAAGTGTACAAAATATGGCCCAAACCTCTTGTGCGCAAAAAGAAGGCATAAATAATAAATAAATTCTAGAAAAAAAATTCACCAAATAGAAATTGCGAGGAGATTAGTTGTAGACTGTGATGATTGCAGGAGCGCGGAAAGAAATTAAAGTATCGTCAGGGGCATAGCGAGTGTTTGAGCCGTGGGGGGTGACTTTCATTGAAATGTCGACTTATTTCAGGAACTTGACGACTGTATAGAAATCATGAAAATCGGCCCAGTGGTTATCGAGTTATATCTAACGTCAACGAGTTTCACTCCATAGAAGATGTTTTTTGTATGGTAGGCGCCACTTTGTCCAATTTTGATCAATCTTAACAGGAACACCCCTGGGCTAATACTTAAAAGACCATTCACATAAGAGCGACCAACTACCTACGATCGAACGACAATTCGCTTTGACAGTCCGTTCACATGAACACTTTTATAGGTCGCGGCAGTTCACGAATTCTACCCACATCAGTTTCCCACAGTGTCTAGTTTGAGGTTAAGTTCGAACGAATGTTTAATTCGCTAGTTTGTGGAACGCGTATTAAATGATGTGGATTGCGAATGAACTTTGACAATTCGCGCGGGTGTTTTCGTTCGCGGCAAAAAGTTTGGAATTCGAAATATCGTTATTTAAACTGTTTATAAACTTATTTTCTTAATACATTTTGATGGGATAATTAATTATCCTCCTCTTTGCCCAAACACATGTTTGCCGCGAATTGTTAAAGTTCGCAATCCACATCAATAAGCCGCGAACTAGCGAATAACACATTCCTTCGAATTTAACCTCAAATTAGAAATGCCAACCTAATCTAAACTCGCTAAATCTTAAGGATTTCAGTCGGCAATTTCACCGATTCACCGATTTTAAGGAGTTCATCTGGAACCTTTGAAAATGCCGACTTTTGTATACATTTACAAGTTTAAAAACATATACCTAATGGAAATCCAAACTTAAGACCTAATTTTTGAAAATTGATCGTTGATTTGCCGACTCTTGAAAAGCGTGGGGGGTGCGCCCTGGAGCGTCATTGCTATCCTAAGGGCGTCGCAAGATGGGCCGCATGCACGCGACGTTCCATAGACTTTGAGTTCGCTTTAAAATTAAATTTCTCTCATTTTCTGAGCAAAGAAAGAGTTCAACACAGCACTACGCTAAAGCTAAAGCGCGTTTGTGTTTCCCGCAATATCCAGCCAGACTTGCTTCGTGGACAGTACATTTGCCCACAACAAAATCTCTTTAAACAAATGAAATAAAATTAAACGGCTCCAATTTTCTCAATATTAAAAAATATTGAGGTAGGTATAGGTATACTCCACTGCAGTTCGCAATTCCTCGCCGTGCAGAAGATGTCGGCTTTTCTCAGATATCAACTTGACGAATTTTGCATTGGGACTTAGGCCGACACCCGTACAAGATCCAGGAGCTCAAAGTTAATGATGATGGGCTTCGGAGTGTTTGAAAGAGGACCCCCAATGTGTGCCAGAAAATCATCTTTAGCGACGAGGTGCATTTTTGGATGAATGGCTATGTTAACAAGCTAAATTCCCATAAATATGGTACGACGCCATCTCAAAATTGACACGCCCTTATTGAAAAATCCTGTGATCTCAGATTTGATCGCCGCGCCGGTAAAACATAAATTACATATCTTAAGGTTTTTTGAGCCCCCGATCTCACGAAAATCTGACAAACATCTGAGAGTTTAACTGTCCTTAGAAAGCTTCTTAAAAACCACAATCGAATTCGGCCTAGGGGGCTATTGCTATACGAACCTGTTGCTCCAATTATTTATTTATTTCCACTCACATAATTTATAACCAAACCAACAAACAAGTTGATGGTCATTTCCTTCCAAGTGCATATTATCCTTTCATTCACATTACGACCAACTTAACACTGGTTCCTCCCTTAGCTTGTTGGCCATTGTATTAATAAAAATCTCGTATAATTTATACGATCAATCATAAAAAATATTGAAGTGGCAACGAACTTCAAGTTCCGGCTGTGTAGATATAGAAGTAGAAGAACAGTGGCATATAGGGAACTAAAACTAACTAGGACGGACGCGACGATGTGACAAACGACCTCGTCGCGATTATGACTCAAGCTCAAGCATCAGCACCGCCCCCATCCACTCCACATTCGGACAGAGGCTAGGGTGCGCGGCTGCTGTAGCTATTCTCTATAAACTACAACACACTAACGCAGTCACAGTGGAGATGAACGTCATCCTCGTAAAATGTTTTAATGGCAGTGTTGCGATTTCGAGCGCACAAACTGAAATGCACTCTCGCCAGATGGAGTAGTTCTATAGTATACAGCAAGCAAGAACATTATGAGAATAAAAACTGCAAACAATGTGCAAACGTTTAAATTTAATGACAAATCAGACATACAGCAACGGAGGGATGTTTTATTTATTTTCCTTGCACTCGTTTCCTTTTTTGTTTTAATTTGGTTCATTTTTTTTTTTTTTTGTGAAATGACCTTTTGTATGTTTGCGAGTCATTTAGTTGGGTGAATATTTTGTTTTAAGAGATTTCATTTGGTTGGGTTGGTTGTTCGCTTGAAATGTTTCTGACAGTTCCTGTCAAAGCGCATGCAATGGATGTAGTACTTTGATTATATCGTCATCGTCGTACAGATGATGCAATCGGCAACGGTGGTGTGGTAACAATACCAAGTGGATTCGAAGATGTTTCCATTTGTGCTTCATGCGTGCTAATAATAATTTGAGGAGAGGCTTTCAGTAAAAGGCAGCTAGGTACCTACTACTATATAAAATGCAACGTCCGTCTGTTCGTCCTTCCATAACTCGAGAACCATTCGTCCGATTTTCATGATTATTTTTCTGATTTATTGATGTGTGGCCAAATTAGGCCGTAGAGTGGGTATGAATTGGTGAGGAGTAAAGGGGTCGCGGGGAGTAAGGGGGTCTAACGAACCGTCAGTCGTATCAACTTGAAAGTTTGTATGTTGATAGATATATCAAAATTATTACATGCCTCATTCATCGTTTTTCAAAATTCGTCTTATAAGGGAAGGAAAAAAGGGAAGCTGGCGGGCGGAGCCGCGACCATGGCTATAGTCTTACATAAAGCACAACGCAAACTATAATACCTATCTTTAAAAATCAATTTAAGTCGTAAGTATACCCGACTCTTTCTTCCCAATTCTATATTGGAGGTAGGTACCTAGTAAAATGCAGGTCTGTTTACGATCGATAGTAGGAGTATCTAGAGGGTGTTTTATTAGAGGTTTGGCAACACTGTTTCTACAGATTGTCAATTTGACAGTTAAAAGTTGATTTGTGGTTAGTACGTTTTACGATGAATAGATTAACGCCAGAAGAACCCTTGCAAATTGTGCAAACTTATTTTGAAAACTATGTTTTGATTCGGCCAACTTATCCATTTGCCGTCGACATAATCGTCCATCTGAGCAAGTTATTGGGAAAATTATGAATCTTTTTCGCACCACGTATACTCTAGTTAGTGGATAATACGTATTCCCAAAGACGACAAACAGTGCGAACTGAAGAAGATAATGCCCTTGTGGAGCGCAGACTTGAGGAGAATCCGAATGAGTCGATTCGCCATCGTTCACAGCAATTGGAGCTATACCCATCAACTTTGTGGAAGATTTTACGGAAAAATCTCGGCTTAAGAGCTTATAAGATCCAGCTTGTGCAAGAGTTGAAACCGCGTAACCATTACACGCGTCGGAGGCTTGGTGAATTGGCCAAAAACGTGATTCACCTTGATCCTTATTTTCAACGCAAAATTTTATTCTCCGATGAGGTCCATTTTTGGTTAAATGGATATTTAAATAAGCAAAATTGCAGAGTTTGGAGTGAAGCCAGATTTAAGGGCTGGTGGAATCATCCGCCCATATTTCTTTAAGGATACGATGCTATTGAAACATGATTTCTGACTCCATCGTTCCTCAGTTGAATGACATTGAAGTGACAGAGCTTTGGTTTCAACAAGATGGTGCGATACCATCAATTTATTGCGGGAAACATTTACACATTTACTGAGCTTAATAATAATCCACCTATCGGTACGTTTATATGTACAAAATCTAACTATACGAATTATCTCTCCATCTGGAAACTGTATAGCCAAACTTCTTCCAGTAATAAGACATACGCGTTAGCATAAGAAATCGACGTCAACTTTAATTAACTACTGCCCTTGTCATTAATCTTCGCAGAATCTTCCAAAAATCCACCCCGCCTGCATAATACATACATAATATGTATTATTTCAATTTAGTCCCACGTATATCTAGACTTTACTTTTCTACCTGATAATGTAATTTAAGGAATAAATAAATCGCCCAGCAGCACAACTCAGATGCAGAAAATATCCATTTCTCCCTTTACTGGGTGAATATCTTCTTGACTTCACATCGTAGTCTTCATCTTCACTATACAGGCGAGCGGAGCGCTGCGCTCCTTCGTCCTGCTATAAAGCGTGCTAATTCCATGTTTTCCCCTTCATTCGAATATTCTCTATACACATATACATAATCATATTAATTTTGTATAAACACTTCCCATTAAAACGGCTTTGTCCTTGGCTGGTGTGTGAAGTTCTTCCTGTTTCTATACGAGATTGAGTTGAATTTCCAGGCAACTGAACAGCATTCAGTAGAGTACCGAACTTTGGAAGCCCTTGTACTGTAGGTGGATAAAGTATGTTATTATCAGCTGTCAGAATGAATATGCCGAAAACAAAAATATCTCACAGGAGTATATCCCGTGGATGTAAGCTGTACAGTTTGATATATCGGGCATTGTAGAGCTGCTGTTGCCAAACTTTTGTATCATTAATTTGTGGTTACCCCAGGCAACTATACAGGAGAATATGGGAAGTGTGTATATACCCTCAGCCGCACTTGTGGTTTTACAACCAGCGTTGTATTGTTACTGGCATTATGCTCCTTAAAATTAAACTTTAAAATTTTACAATTACGTAAAGTAGTTATATGTATTTTAAACTGTATGTGTTGGTTAGGCGTGCTTGAACACAATTCCTAATTCGTGTAAATTGTTATCAAACAACGTTGAATGGATGTAGGGAATAAATGTCAATGACTCCTAGTTGCTACTCGTAGATCTGCTAAAATTTGTTGCCGGCTAAGATCTTCTTCTGAGAATTTTATCCTATAAAGACGTGGACGAGTACCTATATCCCCATGCATATTAGACATACCTAACATATACTCATTTATATTTTTAGAACCTCGTTCGTTACGGGGTTTATCACTTCCAACGGGTTGCTTCTGTATTCAAACCAATCCCCAATGGAATAACTTTTCGCGCAACAGTGCGGCACTTTTGTGAGAAGCGAAAAGAGAAAAAATAACTTTTCCTTATCCTAGCATTTCATCATCACCCACTCTATAATATCTTTCAGATTGAAATGTCCTCGGAGAAATAAAACCCTATTGACAACCTGTCGATGCCAATAATATTCTTCGCAAGAATCCCTCCCAAAGCCCAATTTGTTTTTTGATAAATCCGTCAAATGCATGGTGGGCCCATTTTTTTTTTCTTGAGGAAAAGAAAACGTATATCTTCTCACATATTGAATCTTTTCTTTTCCCAGAAAATAAAGGACAAATATCCATGAAATTGAATTCTTCACAAAACTAACCCATGTCATTTTCACAAAAGCATTTTTTCTAACCAAATAAACCGGCCGAGTTTAGATACTAAAAAAAAAATAAAATTTTCTATTAATTTTGAATAAATAAGATCAGATCGTGGGTGGTGGATTTTTTCTAGTGTGGAAAAATTACAGGAAGGAAAAAAAAACTGAAACGATAAGGAAACGGATTGAATAGATGGATAAAGAAATCATAACTTCCTATTTAACCCATGAACCCCTTTAATTTTGAGTTATGCAAAATAAGATGATAGGTATATACCCAGCTTCAGCCCTTTCATGTTCGTTCGGATCTAATTCCATTAAACAACCCCTAGTGACATTGAAACGTAATTTTCGGAAAACCCTTTATCACGAGCACTCTGGTGCGTGTGTGGGTGAATGTTCTGACTGGAATCAATTTTTGTTTGCAAAGTTTGATTTACCCGTCCGGTCCCTCCATCGAACACCGAATGTCCTTTCATAACTCGGAGCAGTGCCGTGATGCGATGGCTGCCATGCCTTGGTGAAAGGTTAAAAGGGATAATGTTCGTTTTAAAATGTATACGAAGAGCGCACGAAAAGGACACTTTTCGCAATGTTTTTCTTTACTATACTCGTACGTTGTCGCCTTTTGTCGAATATTATTTCCCTTAAGGATGTTCCACTGGGGATTTCTGTTGGAGTACAAACCAAGGTGAAGATATGTTTGCGTGTGTAGAATGTCATGGGCTGGGACCAGGATAAAAGCAACATTAATGTTTATCTAAAAACTTTGTTTATTGCCCCCAAAACGTTTGGCTGTAACATATTAAAGACTATTTCGACCCTAAGAAGAGAGAAAAAAAACAGACTATATGTGGACGGGTAAATGTGTTATCTATATGTACGAAGTTTTTGTTTATTTTCCCGAAGGATAAGTGCTACTCGCTGGCTCTGTATGCGCTGATATATCGATGTGTGTTACGAAATCAGTGAATCCTTTCTGCGCCCATGATTTATCCATACACCAGTAAATTGGTTGTATTTTCGGCTTCACTGAATATCCTGCTCATATATGTTTTTGGCTAGATAAAAGAGAGATGTTTTTTTTTTTTTTGTTCGGAGCTCGTATCAATGTGTTAAAAATGATATACCGTACCAGCAGAACCATAGAGGAAAAGGGTCGCGGTGACCAGTTTGCATTGAAATTAATTCTTGTGGTTTTCGAAATGGGGTTTGGGCTTGGCCGAACGTTGACCACTAATACCTACTGAGCTATTCAAAAAGAGATTTCTCTATAACTTATTGAGTAATCCTTTGGGCAGGACATCACTTACGCTCCATTTGTGTTCACTTTACGTTTTGATTTTACTTTTCCTTGGGTGGGATTTATATTTATTGAGAGACTTAAGTCTCAGCACCTACTTTGTGAATCAGAAGATTAATGCGAGGATTCTGGGATAATGCATATTGGAAATAATAGAGGAGATGGAGAGTAAATTTTGGGCAGAAGGCAGGAGCAGGATGCACTTGCATTAGACGATATGGGCGTATCCTATTCCGGTTATGAGTGAATGTATACATATTTTAGTTGCAACTTGGAAGAGAAATGTCTACAGAACTTGCATTTTAGATTTTTAAGGTTGAGCAGAAAAATTTAAATATTAAATTGCAATTCTTCGATGACCATCATTATAAAGACCTCTTTGGAATAAAATACTAAAAAAAATGTCGATCCAGATTTCTTGAACTAAGAAGCGTTGTTCTTCCGCATAATGAATCATTGAAGTTTTCAAAAAACAGAAAGAAAATGGCATTAGTATTAACAATTTATAATATACTAGCGGACCCAGCGAACTTCGTCTCGCCCCAATTTAATGCCTTCAGATACACTCCAGAGTGATAATAAAACACAGATAGTTCACACAGAAATTTCAATGTGATTTATTTGAATGGAATCGAAATCAGTAGAGAGCGATGTGATAAACAATGTTTTTCGATTTGTTTTCCGGCGCAAAAACAAACAACGAAGACGGCAACGTACAGCTGACCGTGCGAAAACAGGGAAATTCGAGATTAATCCCACAGACTTCCAATTGATTGTCATCGCAAAAGCCAATCGAACGGGTAACTGAATCCGCTCAAATTGGAGTGGAAGATCAGTTGAAATAATCGGAATTCGTGGGATAAGGTCTTCCTCTCCTTTGAATTCGCCCTTGATGATCGTCGCTTGAATCACATTGTTCATCAGTTTCTCGACGGACAACTCCGTACCGCTGCACAATTTCGGATGATTCAGATTCCGCAACATCATGATTATGATCGATCCCACCTTCAGCTGTAAACTATGCGGTGGAGTTCCTGTCACATCAAGCTAGTTAAAAAATTCCATCGGATAGTTACTTGCTTCATCCTCGTCGGTCACGCTGTCAACGGATTTGTACGAATGCAGTTCTCCAGTGATTTGACTTTGAATAATGAAATGAAATAGTTAATATAATAATTTTGTGCAATGCCATGGAACACTTCGGTGATGAGTTCCTCCTTCGACGATGAGAACTCCCAAAAATTTGACGGGTACGATATCAATCCAGTCGAAACATCAACGAGAATTTGACCATTACCAAGCGTCATCATCAGTTGTCTCGAGAATTCAGTAGCAGATGGGTCGTTCTGCAATGCGACTCTCATGTTCGTGGTCATTTTCAACTTCTTGACATGCCGCCACAAAGACGACGATTAAGCGTTTGACGAAAATCTCTGGAGAGCAATATCATAGCCCCCCCAAATCGTCTCGAATCACCTCGTAAATCCTTCATCGTTCGGTCAACTGACTCCAAAGCTCGATTATGCGCCATCGTGCATTCATCCCAAATGATGATTTTGCATTCTCGCATCAATTTCGTTTTCGCCGAAATCTTGGTCATTCTGCACATTGGCTTGTCGACTGTGAGAAGATTCATCTGCAGCTTCAAAGCGGAATGTGCAATTCGACCGCATTCGAACAATGTGCCAGCAATGCCAGAGGATGCAACAGCCAACGCAATTTGAGATCTTGTCCGAATTGTTGCCAGAATCAAGGAAAATGTAAAATTTCGTAAAAAAAATTCAAATTTTTCCGCAATTTTCCGAGTTTTCCACTACGAATTTTCTATTCCATTCCGGAACAATTGCACACAAAATTCCATACAAAATATCAATTTTCGATTTTTCCAATTTCCCGACTTTTCCGGAGGTTTTCCCAAAATTTTCATTCGGAAGAACCTTCTCCTGGCAATTACGAATAACTGAAAAGAAATTTGAGCCAAATCGGTCTAGCCGATCTCAATTTTCGATTTTTCCTGAAAATCGGCCCAGCGGTTATAGAATTATATAACGTCATCGAGTTACCCCATAGAAGATGTTTTTCGTATGGGAGGCTCCACCCCCCTTTGTCCAATTTTCCACAGGAACTATCCCGGGCCAATACCTCAGATTGACTGAAAATTTGAGATCAATCGGTTCATTGGTTTTCGAGATATAAGATTTTGAATATTTCTTTTTGTATGGGCGATGCCACGCCTCTTAATCCAATTTTGACCAATCTACACAGGAGCACTTCTGCCCCAATACCTAAGATTATCTGTAAATTTGAGCTCAATCGAATCGGTGGTTTTCGACATATAAGATTTTGAATGTTTTTGTTCTTTTTTTGTATGAGAGTTGCCACGCCCCTTTGTCCAATTTTGACCAACCATTTTTATATAGAAACATTTGGCCCACATTTAAAATATGTAATATATAAATAAAAATAAATTATCTGCAAAAACTTGGACCCGATAGGTGGCGCTGGAGTAGAAATATTTACCAAAAGATCTGATCTGGAATTTTTTTTTCTCTTCCCTGGAGGTCAACAAACAAAACCCTTTTAAAAATAGACCCAGGTACATACGTATATAGTTTTCTTGACACTGAATATAGAGGTCCTGCAAATTATTATCATCTTCTGTCACAAAATGAATATTAGTGTTCATGGGTTTTCTGCCAAAGCACTAAATAAACAACAGCAGGTATATGTAAAAGAAAAATACGACGTGCCGCATAAACATCTTTGTCCTGTCATCTTAAGCCCATAGATGATAGCATCTCGGTCTGTTGATGCCAAGTTAAATTTTCCATCCAACAGAGTGTGGCTTACTGCATAGACTTACATTCACTTTAATCAAAGGAAAAACAAAATCCACAGATCACTTCCAGAGATCCAACCTAGAAGGCGGTTCAAAACGTTAATACGATTTTCAGTCAGTCAACCAAAGAGATAAAATTATCTAAGGTGTGGCAAGGAAAGGTGAGCTGTGCTGATCTATAGCGTAGACGTATGGAGGCCTTAGAAATGTATCGTCATGGTTTAATTTGTCTTGTGTTGTTGTGCTTCGTGTCGGATGGGTCGGCTGATGTTGATGATTGCTTGTCTGTCCCGCATGCCAGCTACGGTCTTTTATGTACGCTTCCAATGGAAAAAACCCAAGAGAAGAAGGAAAAAGAGTTACAAAAAAAAAAAAAAAAAACTCTAACGTGTGCCTAATGATGTTTGTGGTCTTATGGCAAGTTACCGCTTCAATAGATCTTAAAGTGGGTCTTGTGGTATTCGTTGATGAGTACCTTATCGTCAGCGAGAAGAAATTAATTAATGTACCAATTGATCGACGCTGGTAAACTTGTATCTGGTATAAATGTCTGGAGAATGGCTTAAAGGCTTTTGTGTTAAACACATGGCATTAATCAAAACGTATACAAGCTCCTGCAGTTTTGCGAATTGTTAATACAGAATTGGCCTCTATATTTAGGTTGGACAGCTTAGGTTGGACAGCTTACTTATTTTGATAGTGATTTCCGTATAATTACATTGTAAATCGATACAACCAGTTACATCAAGGATATCTATTTTATAATGCAAGTTTGCTTCCTCCAAAGTGCTCTATCAATCATACGTAGATGAATTATTAACTAGCTAACGAGGTTTTTTTTAACAAAGCTTCAATATTACTAATGTCAATGTGCAAATCGTCGGTATATTTTGTTAGAACTTGTTGAACACACCCAAGTTTTCTTCTTTAAGATCACTACGCCATCTTATATACCTAACTATTTTTAATGAATTTTTTTTAACGAAACAAATATTGATGACACTTAGTCTTCTTGCTAACCTAATTTAATTTTGTTACTTCTTCTTCATTTTGGATTCATCTAATAAAGATAAGTTCTTCCAGAGCAAAAAGATATCCTCTTTTATTTCAACCATCCCACTACAAAAGCATAAATTCTCACAGAACTTGGTATTCATTCCCTCTCTATTGACAGGTCAATTGTAACTATATTGGCCAGTGAACATTTTGTTCCAATTTACAAAATGATTTTCTTAGAAACTGAAACAGTGACATCGACAACACTGAACAGTCAAGTGTCATATTCGTATAAAGGATTTACCATAATTCACGCAAAATGCAATTTTTATATAAAATACATATTTTTAATTAGAAAGCTTACATTTTTTTTATTGTTGTGGATGCATTTGTTTCTCAACAATTACTCGTGGGTTTTCTAAACCCCAAATGCGACAATTTTGTCAATTAACGAAGCCATTAAGATGAAAATGAGCTTCATCACTGAAGATGATTTTGTTCGAACAAACCTTTATTATTTTTAAAATATTGATCAACAATGAAAATGCGTTGTTTTTAGTATAGCGTTCCATTTTTACTAACCCCGAACTGTCAGCTGTCACATTGTTATCTTTTATTCCGTTGGCATCACTGTACTATTAAATGGCGCAAAATTAAAATTTTGCGTTGTTCTTTCGTATAGCGCTCCATTTTTACTAACCCCGAACTGTCAGCTGTCACATTGTTATCTTTTATTCCGTTGGCATCACGGTACTATTAAATGGCGCAAAATTCAAATTTTGCGTGAATTATAGGACACCCTTTTAGATGCAATATACCGAGTGTCAGTTAGGCGCAATGAAAAGCTTATAGTGTGTTCTAGATTGGGGGTCACTTGCATAACCGTCGAAAGATTTACGTCAAAGCGAAAATAAAACTAACAAGCTCAAAGAATGTCAAGTGTCAACGAATTCCATCACCTAAACTAAATACATAAACTCATTTTTTTTTTTCCACTGATTGAATAATCAATCAACGACACGACGTAATAGAAGCACTGATGGCTCTCTCTAATAGCCGAGCCCTCGTATTTGCGATGCGACTGCCACCCTCACTCACTGTCACTCTGATTGACAGCGAATGACAGTTAAATGCCTAAGAGCAAAGTTTTGCTATTACAAGCATTCACTGCTGGGGGGTGGAGGATTGCGACAACCATAATCGATTAATGTTTTCACGAATTCAAGGTCAACACTAAAACAATAACCAATTTTCGAAATGACATCCTTATCGCTGATAAAAATAATTCTCTTATTGCTAAGTCATTTTTTTCATTTTGCTCACTTTCTATTTTTCTCTCAACTTTTGCAAACATAAAACTCACACAGAGTGCAAAAAAAATCTCGCCAACAGTGCCACTCTGTCTGGTGAATTCGCTTGCGTCACCTTTCAGAAATAGTCTGACAGACTGTATTGTGGGAAGAATAATTGTATGGTGTGACAGTACAGGTAACGATAATTAGAGCTTTACTTATATGTGTGCCGCTATAGTATAGTCGCTCTCTCGTGTTTTGACATTACACCTTATCAACATGATATAATGCTATAAGCACACGAATAAATCATGGACCGCCGCAAATGAATTATTCGCTAGAAATATTCATATGATTTGCATTTAACTTGTAATAATTGTATATCTGTAGCTGTCACTTTGAGTAGAAAATGACATGTTGGCAATAAAATGTACTTTAAAGAGGAAACATGTTCGAACCGTTCAAAATAAAAAAATAAAGAACTGAAACGAATCGAAATAAGTGTGTACTTAAAGAATAAAACAATGCTCGTAAATCAGGGTAAATTGCAAGGTAATTACCGTAATTACGAAGAGTGAGCCCGAGTAGAACACCATAGGAAGGGAGGCAGGGAATTGTTCGTTGAACTGTTGCAAAGGTGGAATGGACAGTGCGCGAGTGAGTTGAATGGAGTTCGTTGGATGAAAATACTGGGAATTGTTTCAATTATGACAGGTTAACGAGACCCAGTTTGGTAAAAATGAGGCCTAAATAATGTCATAATTTTATATACCTACGATTCTTTTCTTTAATGATTAACATTACATAATCTATCTACCTACCACTAAAGGGTGTCCCATAATTCGCGCAAAATGTAATTTTGATAGAAAATACATATTTTTAATTAGAAAGCTTAAATTTTTTATTGTTGTGGATGCATTTGTTTCTCAACAATTACTCGTGGGTTTTCTGAACCCCAAATGCGACAATTTTGACGATTAACGAAGCCATCAAGATGAAAATGAACTTCATCATTTTGATTTTGTTCGAAAATTGCGGACTGTATCTGACAAACCTTCATTGTTTTTAAAATATTGCTCAACAATGAAAATGGGTTGTTCTTTCGTATAGCACTCCATTTTTACTAACCCCGAACTGTCAGCTGTCACATTCTTATCTTTTTTATCCTTGGCATCACTGTAAATGAAGCAAAATTCTAATTTTGCGTGAATTATGGGACACCGTATACTTATGTCGTTTTCCATTGGTTCCACTCGATGATTCACACATTATGAAATCCAATGGAACAAGAAAACTGCTTCTGGGCGACTACACTCACGTGTTGGTAAAACGTCAAAAATTAATGTCTGGCTGCTGTCAGTTGGCTTGTTTAAAATACATAAATTGCACTTGTGTAAGTGCTTCTTGAGTGGATTCTGACTTGAAATAGAGAAGCGAAATTCATTGAAATGCATCATTGAAAATTTAGTTTTCCGATTTTAAGACGAATAATCAAACAATATTGGCTTTAGTTGGTATCAAAATAAAGCTAATCAATTGTGGAATTTTTTTACGAAAGAAATTACTTAATTCTGATTAAAACTTTTCTTTAATTCCAATTTTATTATTTCACTGATCGAAATGATCGATCGATTTCAATGAACAGCTGATTCTCGTTTCTCTCCCAATCGTTTCACTGATGATGTGTTCGATTTTCATTCTATTCTCAGCTGTCAGTTTTGCTTTCAATGATCAACTCTAACCTCAAAACCTAAACTTGTTTGTTGAAAACTCACTGATAGGTACTTCCACTGACAGGAATTTTTCAATGATTGCTATAACCGACTTGTCAAAAGTATGAAACCACAATTCCACTGATTTGTTCCAATGATGCATTTCAATGATAGCTATAACTAGGGCCTGATTGTACACTTGTACAGGGTGGCCCAAAAGTCGTTTTCCTACATATATATCTGGAATAATTTTTGAACGAAAAGATAAAAACTAATGAAATAAATTACAAATAAACGTTTATTTGATTAACATTTTTTTCATTATGTATGGAATATCGGTAAAGTATGGCCACCATTAGAATGGATGCATTCATGGGCTCATTTTGATGGCACTTTTTCCATGACTTTTTGAAGTGTTGCCGGCGTAATTTGAGTGATTTCTTTGCGAATGTTGAGTTTCAGCTTCTGATGTACAGTGGCCGACATAAGTATTTTGACATAACTAAAGTTAATTCTGCTCATAATTTGAACTTACTTCATGTAAATTTTGCTATCAATGGAAAGGTCATTTAAATTCCGTTAGAATGATACACAACTTTCCTTAACCCATTAAGTACACATTGAAAATTTAGAACTTTTGTAAAAGTCTAATTTTTTGACTTTTTTCATGGAGCTATGCCTGAAATACACTGAGGCTTTTTCTGATAGGTATTGAGAGGTTCCGATTTGGTCCAAGGTCCAGCTCCTACTCCCGAGTCCATTTTATAACCATCCGTATACCACTTTAGGCCGTTTTGGCAGTTTGGTGGGTTATTGCTAACCCATGCTTCTCTGGTTGTGATCTCCGTTAAGAAACTTTTGTTTT